>CM022302.1:434145672-436545672 GCA_011799875.1 Thinopyrum elongatum
AGTAATGATCTACGGATTCATGACAATGTAGCACCTCAAGTTTTGCTGTAGAACAAAAATCTGAACCAAGTTTGAATATTAGACACGTGCTAAAAAACTTGGATGCAAAAAAAGCAACAAATAATGGCTTATATTTCTTCCCTTTGAGATCTATCAACACCACAAGATCGAGAATCACAGCAAGGAACACTCTTTAGTACATTATAGTATTAAACAAACTAAAGCGATTGAATCATAACATGGATGATATTCATCCGAATAGCGAGAAACACGTAAGGTTAGCTTAAACACAGCAAACGCTGACACGAATCTCAAGCATGATACTACCGTCGTGATAGTTTTTATTCCTTTGCTGTCTAATCGATCTAGGCAAGCAACCAGCAATACGCGCGCTTGCACGGGCCGATCAGAGCCTCAAGGTCAGGAGTAACCTGCAGCTCTGCTACCTCGTGGTCCTGACCGGCTGTGGCGTGGCACCTCCATGAACGCTCGCCAAAAGCCCAAGGAAGTTTATCTCCACCGGAGGGCGCCCTCCATGGCGGTACTCTCCAGAAGAAGCGGTTTGGAGCCAATAGCCACGGGCCCACCTGCAACAAAATACGACATAGTCGTTAGAGCAGACAGAGTCGAGTCGGGGGGGAGTCGAGATGGGCAGGGGTGGCTTACCGGCGCGTCCCCCTGGCGGCGGCGGCGCTTGTGGCGCAGCTGCGCAGACGACATGTGGCTCAAGGGCGGGACTGTTGGCACCATTACCGCCACAAAGAGCACCGGTAGCCCCCCCGTGGCAGCGGCGGCAGAAGAGGAGGCAGCCGCCATGGGTGTGGTGCGCTGCCGTTGGAGGCTATGTCGTGCGAGGGTTTTGCGCTTTTGACGAGCGCGACGACGTGTGGCTAACTAGTTCCTTGCCGAAGATGTGGATGGCTAGCTGCCTGCAGTATGATATATAGGTGCGGATCGCAACGGTCAGCATACAACGACCACTTCGAGTGCTGCGCTATGAATCGAGGGGGGTATTTTTCCATCAGTAACAATACGCGAGGTGCGAGCGCCGTGCCTTTTTTCTCAAGCGGGTGCACGTCGCCTGCCATCAAAAAGCCCATACAGGGGAGTGCGTCAGGGTCCATTATCCAGGCTCCCAGCCAGGCCACTGAACGGGCTGAAGCCACATGTGACCCTTAGGTCGCTTCCCACGTTTTAGCAACCCTAGCAATCGTTTTGATCGATCGATCTCAGCTCCCGGAGCTCCTGTAGATCGTACGCTTCATAGAATCCTAACGCGCAGGTTCTTCCATTCCCAACCGATCCTCGCTCGGTCGCGCCGGCAGCCACATCGACGGCGACGACAAGGACAACCCCGGACGCCGGCAGCACGGCAGCACCCATGCCAGGACGCCCACTCGGCCACACCCAGCACACCCCGACCTTTCACCAGCCAATTAGCGCGAAGATGCCAACGGCCCGGGCAGGCACGCCACACACGGTAAACATTTCCACAGACTATAGTTGATCATATTTTGTCCTCCGCAGTCTGTGTTTGTTTTTGTAACATATCTGTAATTTGCTAATATCATTTGGTATGAACTATGAACTGCTTTATTAGTATGAAGTTGTAAGTTGTAATTAGCTAGCATATTAAACCCCTAATTAGTGAATCCTATGTATTTGAATGCTACATTTCATTTTTACATTGCCTTCTATTATGTCCGATATATGTGTTAGAAGTTATGAAACACCACCTTTAATCTATATACCGTTGCTTGAATTACACCATGTTAAAATGCTGCATCAGGGTGGCATTAGCTCAGCTCCGCTCTTGGCGGTGAGGTCGAGGCCACACTACCAGAATAACTGCCGCTGCCGACGGCTTAATCTATGTTGACGCCCCCGTCGGCATAGATGGATCTATCCCGACGGCCTAGGTCAAGCCGTCGGCGTAGACAAGTCGTCGGCATCTATCACAGCATCTGTCCACATATGCCGACGGGGCAGTCGGCATAGCTCGGCCGTCGGCATAGCTGGCTATATGCCTACGGGGGCCGTCGGACAGGATTGGCCGTCGGCATAGCTGGGGCCCGCCTACCTGGCGGCGACGGCCGTTTGACGGCGTGAGGCCTACACCGACGGAGCTAACGAGGGCCGTCGGCATAGCTATGCCGACGTCATCGATCGCGTGCTTCTGCCACTCATCGATCGAGCCCCTCGCCGGTCCGTGGTGGTGGCGTAGTTATGCCGACGGCCTGGCCGTCGGCATGGCCTGGCCCATGGCCTCTGCCACGCCATCGATCCCGTCCTATGCCATGTCATCGATCAGGGCTCTGCCGATCCATGGCCGTAGCTATGCCGACTGCCGTTGGCATAGATTTGTGCTAATTTTTTATTTTTTATTTTTTTTTTCTTTCTTATATTTTTTCTTTTTTTCAACTAATTTGATAACTTAAATGTGCTTATGTAAAAAAAACATACCTAATTATATATCGATTGCCCCCCCTCAGGACGTCGCTGCCGCCATGTCACGGAGGGGGTAAACGGGACGGGGTACCTGGGGGTAGCAAACAACGTCAGGTCTGTGCGTGGGCCCTCCTAAGCGTGCGGAAGCATGTGGCAGGAGCAAGCACCCAGCCCACGGCTCCGGGTTGCCCCCCCCCCTCACAGGCGTCGCGTGCCGCCGTGTCACGGAGGGGGGGGAAACGGCCAAGTCGGGCCGACACGGAGGGAATCTTGGGGTGGGTTGGGCTGGGATCGTGTTCGGGGGTGTAGCTATGGGCTGGGTTATGACAACCCGGTGAAAAGGTCCATCGGTCAAACCCCGTCCGGCGAAAGTCAAAGGGCTAGATCTGTCGGTCGACTGTGTCCGGGTTAGACGGGCGGGGTACCTTGGGGGGGGGTAGCAATGCCGCCAGGTCTTGCGGTGGGCCCTCCTATGCGTGTGAAAGCATGATGGCAGGCGCAAGCACCTGGCACGCAGCTCCGGGTTGTGCCCCCCTCACGGGCGTCGCTGCCGCCGTGTCACGGAGGGGGGAAACGGCCATGTCGGGCCGACATGGAGGGAATCTTGGGGTGGGTTGGGCCGGGACCGTGTTCGGGGGTGTAGCTATGGGCTGGGCTATGACAACCTGGTGAAAAGGTCCATCGGTCAAACCACGTTCGGCTAAAGTCAAAGGCGCTAGATCCGCCGGTCGACTGTGTCAGGTTTAGACGGGACGGGGTACCTGGGGGGGGGAGCAAACACGTCAGGTGTTGCGGTGGGCCCTCCTACGCATGTGGAAGCGTGGTGGCAGGCGGAAGAACCCGACACGCGGGTCCGGGTTGTGCCGCCCCCTCACGGTCGTCGCTGCCGTCGTTTCACGGAAGGGGGAAACGGCACGTCGGGCCGACATGGAGAGATCTTGGGGTGGGTTGGGCCGGGACTGTGTTAGGGGGTGTAAGCTATGGGTGGCTATGACAACCCGGTGAAATGGTCCATCGGTTAAACACCGTTCGGGAAAGTCAAGGGCTAGATCCGCCGGTCGACTGCGTAAAGGTTAGACGGGACAGGTGTACCTGGGGGGTAGCAAACAACGTCAGGTGTTGTGTGGTGGGCCCTCCTACGTGTGGAAGCTCGGTGGCAGGGGCAAGCACCCGGCCCGTGGCTCCGGGTTGTGCCCCCCTCACGGGCGTCGGTGCCGCCGTGTCATGGGGGGGAAACGGCCATGTCGGGCCGACACGGAGGGAATCTGGGGTGGATTGGGCCGGGACCATGTTCGGGTGTGTGGTACCTATGGGCTGGGTATGACAAACCCGGTTAAAAAGGTCATCGGTCAAACCCCGTCCGGCGAAAGTCAAGGGCTAGATCCGCCGGTCGACTGTGTCTGGGTTAGACGGACGCGGGTACCTGGGGTGGGGGGTAGCAATGCCGCCAGGTGTTGCGGTGGGCCCTCCTACGCGTGTGGAAGCGTGGTGGCAAGCGCAAGCACCCGGCACGCGGCTCCGGGTGGTGCCGCCCTCACGGCCGTCGCTGCCACCGTGTCATGAAGAGGGGAAACGGCCACGTCGAGCCGACACGAGAGGGAATCTTTGTGGTGTTGGCCGGGACCGTGTTAGGGGGTGTAGCTATGGGCTGGGTATGACACCCGGTGAAAAGGTCCGGTCAAACCCGTCCGGCGAAAGTCAAAGGGGTAGATCCGCCGGTCGACTATGTCAGGGTTAGACGGGACGGGGTACCTGGGGGGTAGCAAACCGTCAGGTGTTGCGGTGGGTCCTCCTACGTGTTGGAAGCGTGGGTGGCAGGCGCAGCACCCAGCCCGCGGCTCCGGGTGTGTGCCCCCCTCACGGGCGTCGCGCCGCCGTGTCAGGTACGGGGGAAACGGCCACGCGGCTGAGACGGAGGGAATCTTAGGGTGGGTTGGGCCAGACCCGTGTTCGGGGGTGTAGCTATGGGCTAGGCTATGATACCCGGTGAAAATGTCCATCGGTCAAAACCCGGTCGGCGAAAGTCAAAGCGCTAGATCCGTCCGTCGACTGTGTCTAGGGTTAGAAGGGAAGGGGTACCTGGGGGGTAGCAATGCCGCCAGGTCTTGCGGTGGGCCCTCTTACGCGTGTGGAAGCGTGGTGGCAGGTGCAAGCACCCAGCCCGCGGCTCCGGGTTGTGCCCCTCCTCACGTGCATCGCTGCCGCCGTGTCATGGAGGGGGGAAACGGCCACGTCGGGCCGACACGGAGGGAATCTTGGGGTGGGTTGGGCCGGGACCGTGTTCGGGGGTGTAGTTATGGGCTGGGCTATGACAACCCGGTGAAAAGGTCCATCGGTCAAACCCCGTCCGGCGAAAGTCAAAGGGCTAGATCCGCTGGTCGACTCTGTCAGGGTTAGACGGGACGGGGTACCAGGGGGTAGCAATGCCGCCAGGTCTTGCGGTGGGCCGTCCTACGCGTGTGGAAGCGTGGTGGCAGGCGCAACCACCCGGCACGCGGCTCCGGGTTGTTCCCCCCTCACGGGCGTCGCTGCCGCCATGTCACGGAGGGGGGAAACGGCCACGTCGGGCCTATACGGAGGGAATCTTGGGGTGGGTTGGGCCGGGACAGCGTTCGGTGGTGTAGCTATGGGCTGGGCTATGACAACCCGGTGAAAAGGTCCATCGGTCAAACCCCGTCCGGTGAAAGTCGAAGGGCTAGATCCGCCGGTCGACTCTGTCAGGGTTAGACGTGACGGGGTACCTGGGGGTAGCAATGCCGCCAGGTCTTGCGGTGCGCCCTCCTACGTGTGTTGAATCGTGGCGGCAGGCGCAAGTACCCGGCACGCGGCTCCGGGTTGTGCCCCCCCTCACGGGCGTCGCTGCCGCCGTGTCACGGAGCGGGGAAACGGCCACGTCGGGCCCCCCTCATGGGCGTCGCTATCTTTTTTTAACACGCATACACATATATATCATGTGTGTAATAAAAAAGCAAAACAAATGTATATATAGTAACTTTTTTTAACGCCCAGACTAATGTGTGTGTATATATATATATATATATATATATATATATGTTTAATAAAAAAGCAAAAAAAAATGGGTGTTATCTATGCCTACGGCTATGCCGTCGGCATAGGTGGCCACGTGGCACCAACGCTATGCCGACGGCCAAGCCGTCGGCATAGTGCCCCCCTTATCCACTCGCCGGCCCTCCTCCTCCACTCTTTTCTCTCCTCACCCCGACCCCAACTCCCTGTCTCTCGACCCCCAACCACCGCCGCCACCCTCTCCGCGCCGCCGACACCAACCTAGCCGCTCGCCACAGCCACCGCCGCCGTCTCCACCCACGCGCGCCGCGCTGCCGTCGTCTCCGCCCCACCCGCCGCGGTCTCCACCCATCCGCACCACGCTGCCGTCGTCTTTGCCCTACCCGCCTCCGTCTCTGCCCTCCTCCGCCGGATGCCCTCCCGCCGGAGGCCCTGGCCTCATCCCTGGCCGTTGCTCCGCCCCCCTCCGCCGACGCTCTTCCTAAGTGGGGCCCATGCCCCGGCGCTCCCCTGTCCGGGCTCGGCTCCGGCCGGCCTCCTCCGTCGCCGCCCCGACCACCGTCCACCCGGCCCAGCCCCTGCCTCGTCCCGGCCCCCTCCGACGTCGCCACCTCCCCTGCCCCCTGCTGTCCTCCTGCCGCTCCAGTCCTGCCTCCCCTCGGTGAGCTCCCCCGCCCCCCGAACACTCGCCGGAGTTGTAGCCGCTGCCATTGTTGTGCTAGCTAGATAGACAAAAGTGTAGTGCAGTTTTTTTGTATGTTTAGTGCAATTTTAGTAGATACATAGACAAATGTTAAAATTTGGATAGTTAAATGAAATGGATAGATAAGTAGATAAATTGCTAGCTAGATCAATGTATGGATAGGTAGGTATATTTAAGTTGTGAAAAAAAAATTGACCAGTGCGGTAAAAATTTAATTTGAAGTATCATGATCATCTAAGTTGTTTACTTTATGTATTTTGAATGTAGAATATATGAATTCTATCATACAATTTGAGATGTTGTTGAAATGCTATATGAGATGTGAAGTTCCAAAATTTTGACTCGGTGGAATTTATAGGCTTTGTGGCGTCGCATCTCGCGATATGATATGTAGATAGATGTTTTGTGAAGTAGATAGATAGACAGATGTTAAAATTTGGATCATGGTTAGTGGTTAGTTCATCATGATGATCTTGCTAAAAAAATTGAAGACAAAATTTTGACACTTGGCTGAGATGTGATTATCTAAGTTGTTCTTTCGGTGGAATTTGCAGGCTTTGTGGTGTCGCATTTCATCGGAGTGACCGTCGTCTGACGCGTTGGTTCCTGAGCATCCCTCTGCTGTTCGACTACTTCCCCTACAGCCGAGGGTGAGCTACAAGTCCATCTCCTCCTCCATTTTTTCATGTCACTAGATTTTGTTGTCAAGTCAAGTCGCGTAACCTAGGCGTCTCCCGTTCGAAAGGGTTGCATTGATAAATATGCATTCAATTGCATATTTATCACCGCAGCTCTTTCGGATTGTCCAGCATTTTCCACGGACAGCCCGAGGATGTGTAGATTGGGTACGTCCTCCATGCTCTACCCCGTTCCGAGACAGGATTTCGGCGGCACCTCCCCATTGTTCTCCGGAGCACATTCTCTCGGCTATTAGCCGAGACGTGTATCTGGGGAACAGCGGGGAGGTGCTGCCAAAATTTTGTCTCGAAATGGGGTAGAGCATGGAGAACGTACTCAATCTACACATCGTCGGGTGGGATTAGGACCCATCTTTACCTATTAGAGATGTAGGTGGTTTCAATGCCGTCAACGCGGTAGAAAATAAAAATTTGATGTGATTAATTTAAATGAATCCTTAATTTTGTTGTGTGGCTCCCAATAAAGCAGAGGATGGCAGATAATCAGTGGATGTACAGTGGTTTTATCCATCGAAATCGAGTAACATCAAAGTGGATCACGAAAACCGATGTGTATTTGAAGGAGATATTCCGTTGTCCAATGAGAATTATCCCACAATGCCCGTGTGCGAGATGTGCCAAACGTCACCGTAGAAATCAGAAGGACATGACTGACCACCTTCACATGCACAGATATATGCCAAACTTTGACATGCCGCCGATAAACTTAGCCGAGCAGGACCGTGGTAGAGAGTAGGTGATGCGACAACGCATCGATGGTTATGCGGACGACGGGGTCAGGGACATGCTAGATGATGTCATTGCTGCAGAAACGGCACATGCGACACCTTCAGAGGATGAACCGGAGGAGCCGGAGGCAATCACAAAGGCCTTCTTGGAGGTCTTGGCCTCGTCGAAGAAACCTCTTTATGCGGGTGCCAAAATATCTCAGCTGGATGCCATCTCGCAACTGATTGCAGTCAAGGCTGAGTACGGCTGTAGCCAGAAATGCTTCGAAACATTCCTGGGAGTATGGGCTAACAGCCTCCCTGAGGGTCATGAACTGCCGCAAAGCATGTACGCTACAAAGAAATCATGAAGGCACTCTCTATGTATTATGAGAAAATACATGTGTGTCCAAATTGGTGTTATGGAAAATACATGTACGCTACAAAGATAATCGCATGCTTTCATTATGTAGGTGTGTCCAAATTGGTGTTATGGAAAAGATGAGTCCTGGGCGGCATTGGTGGATCTGTGGTGTGGTCAGGATGGAGACTGGGCGGCTAAGAGCATCAAAAACAAGGCTAACCGAGCGAAGGAGGGAGTACATGCTCAGGGAAACCGGAACCACTTTCTCCACAAGACACTTCATGTATGACTAACCTCATTAAACAATCTTCTTCTTCTATTTACAGTCACTTTCTTATGTATGACTAACCTCTGTTTGGTGGTGCAGGGGGAGAAACTGAAGCGGCCGCTCTCACACATGGAGGCGTGGGAGATCGCCCATACGCGGAGGAAGCCCAAGCCTGGCGAGGCCAAGTACTACGGCAACACCGCGGAGAAGAAGAAGGCCTATTCTGAGGGGTATCTGAGGTTACATCCTGACACACCTGACCCCATTAGGGCTGATCTGGAGAACAGGGTGGTGGTGGGCATGGGGCCCAAGGCTCACGGTCGGCAGCCGGTTTCCGGATGCTGTGATCACTTCTTCTATCTCCTACACACAGCTCCGAGCTACCGACCCAAGCCTGAGCCAGCGCATGAGCACGACCATGACCAGTGCGCAGTCACACGCGGCACTCTGTAAGTATTTTCCCTCTTATCTTCATTGCTCACTTTATTTTCCGCATTGAGATGTTTTACGAGTTCCATCATGTCATACTGTAGTCCTACATGGAGTACACACACCAGGAGACCATGGCGTGGTACGCGAGAGTTTTAGTAGTGTAGGAGCACAGCTCTCGCATGATGACGGTTAGTTTGGCCCCTTTCATTTCACTTCTATATTTGCACTTGCATTTCTTCTGACATTCGTGTTTGCTTGGTCAATTAACATGCAACGTGTTGTTCAGTGCATGGCGACCGGCACGGTTCCTCAAATGGAACCACCACCACCACCTCCTGGACCACAACCAGTGCTGCTTACCTATGAGGAGTTTCTGGCACAGCACTCGGGGACTACGCCGGATAGTACATCCCCAAACTATTCACCCAAAGCTTACCGTTTATTTAACACAATCATATATCCCCTTAACATGTCTTTTCAAACATCCAGGGAACCGATGGATCTACCGTTGGTGGTGGTGCCGGTCTTGGCATCACTCCTGACTCACGGAGCCCGGTCACTCCGATCCATCGAGGCGGTGGCAGTGGCGGTCTTGGCGGTAGGGCTGCCGCTAGTAGTGACGACCTGGGCTTTGGCGGACTTGGCGGTGGTGGTGGACGTACTGGCGCTTAAGCCTGTGGGTGACGGTGGTGGTGATGATATACTTGTGTGCTTTAGATGACTTGTGCTCTTTTTATGCTCCTTCAGATGACTTGTGTGCTTCTTAGATGCTTATGTTGTTTCTGATATGCTTATGTTGTTGGTTGTGAGGATGTGATGGTGGTGGTGTTGGTTGTGATGCTTATGTTGTTGGTTGTGCTCTTTTATGTCGTTGTGATGGTGGTGCTGTTGGTTGTGATGGTGGTGCTGTTTGTGGTGTTGCTGTGCATGTCTATTTCATTTTATATACCTGCTATTTGAATTGAATTGAATCGATATCAAACAGAAAACAGAAAAAAAATCAAACAAAAAAATATGCCGACGGCTTAGCCGTCGGCATAGGGCTACTGCGAGCTACTAGTGAGCGCCACGTGGCACCTATGCCGACGGCTAGGCCGTCGGCATAGTTTACACATATGCCGACGGCCTAGGTGCCACATGGCGCTCACTGGTAGCCCCAGGGGCTACCAGTGGGCGCCACGTGGCAACGCTATGCGGACGGCTAGGCCGTCGGCATAGCGTTACCACGTGGCGCCAAGTGGTTGGGCCACACTTTACGACGGCACCGTCAACCCCGTTAGGCGTGGAACTTTGCCGACGGCCTGGGCCGTCGGCATAGACGTACGGACGCCGTCGGGATAGGCATCTATGCCGACGGCATCCCGGGCACGCCGACGCATATGTTCCCGACGGTGGCCGTCGGCATAGGGCTATCCCGACGGGAATCTGGTCTATGCCGACGGCATAGCCGTTCATTGTGGTAGTGCCAGTACAGTGTCACTCGTACAGATGTAACATGGGAGTGTCGAATACTTGATGTACCTCGACGACCAGGCCGGTGATTACGCTATCATGAAACATGAGTGCTTGCCCTTGTATGGGCTCAAGTAGTGTGTAGTAGCTTGATGTGCGTAGTGTGGGGGGGGGGGGGAATCATATCCTATGAACCAAATGGCATTTCTTTTCCTATAAGAACTAAGATACATGCCACCTTATTTTCTTTGACGTTCATATGATATTCATATCCTGAGTCAAACGAGGCCTTGGCTGGTTGTACCTAGCAATGGAGGTGCTTACAACACTTTCCCTTCTTCCTTGAATTGCTTCGAGTTTTCTCAGACTTGTCCTTCGGTGTGAAGACTAAATATCTATCCTTCAGTGGTTGGATCTAGCAACGGCGACACGAATGTGTTATTCCCTTTTGAGGCTTCGCTGTTCAAGAAAATATCGTGCAATTTTATGTACTGCCAAGAGAGTGGTTGGTGTTGTTGCTCGTTTATGTGCTGTCCTAGTTGTGTTTGTGGTCATGCTTTTCTTGTCCTTTTTTTTGTAATAATTTGGCTGTGCGCATCCATGATATCTTGACTAGCTTTTGATATGCTGTTGGTGCTGATATCGGGTGTAATTGGTATCTTCTCGATATTACTATATTCCTTTGGAAAAAGAAATCATTGATATTTCAGAAATCTTGGTTATTTTAATTTCCAATTTCGTAAAGTGATACTTCGACATATGAGAATCTGAACCAGATTCAGAGAATCTTTGCTAGAATCTGACTCAAATTCATATTGTCAGCAAATTATACTCATCAAATGAACACACCTTTGTATGCCTGCGAAAAAGGCAAAAATGAAAACCATGGACAAGCCAGCAACTAAATTATTTAGCACAACTTTCTGGATTGGCGAAGAAAATTGAGTGCACCGGATAGTACAATCCACATTTTCTATATCACTTGTATTTTCCGTACAAGTTATAGCTTCAAGCCTTCAACACAACAAATCAAGTGACGTTATTTCAGCTTGATTTGTCCAACCAAGACTTATTAGTTAAATATCGTAAATGAGTTCTACATAACATAATCTTTCTCTATCCAAAGGAAATACTACTTGTGGTGTTTTGGATCATATGGTTGCACCGTCAATTTATATGGGACAGATTTATTTGTGAATTCCACACGTGTGTGTGCGCGCGCGCACACACAGACACACACATATCCGAACAAGTATTGTAGGCAATTCATGTGGTCTTGTTTCTTCCAAGGTCCAGAAAGCCAAGCAATTACGCCCTCCATATCAGATATAGACAAGGTAGTCAAGACATAACTTTTACAAATAATTTATATTAACTAGTCATATTACTGAAATACTTTTTGAGACAAAGCTATATACATTTTTTCAAAATTTCAATCTAAATAATTTCAGTGGTATTCATAGTCAAAGTAATAAATTTCTGACAAAGGGAGATTCAAGAACAATAACTATTTTTTATATGGAAGGAATACAGTACTATATTACTTTCAACATTGTGTGTTTTGTTAAATAATTTAAAAGAACAGTTTTAGTGTCGGGTGCAACACGTAACATCTCTTTTTTCAACCCCCTTTTTAAAAAATAGTCCAAAAAATCTCATCAGAAATTTCCTCCATTTTTGCGTGCATAAAAACATGAATTATAAGCAATCCTCGTTTTTTTATTTCATTTGATATTCAGTAATTTGTGGCATTTTACTCCTAGGGTAATATCCTTCGATCTTAAATTTATGTAGTAATAACGAGATAGCATAAGCAACTGTTATGTTGCACTCTTGGGAAGTACTCTAAAACTTTTGTTATCCTTAACATTGAGGTCTTGATTGAAACAAATGACTTAGGCATAAATATCATAATGCTAGGATCTTGCAGGAAATTTGCTATGAAGCTCTAAATATTTTAGGGCAATGGTCTTTGTAAAATTCTAGTACGTGTGTTTCTTCTCCGTCTGTTGGAGAGTTGGTCCAAAACATTTTCTCAAACCCGATGTTGTATTTTCTTTGAGTAGTCCAATATAAAATGTCAATTTCTATCCTCCTAACAAAGAAACATATTCCCGCTAAAGGTCATGCTTTGGTTATTTTGGTTTTTGTGCAAATAGAAGACACCACTATGTGTATTCTCCCTTATAAATTGAACGAGAAGTACTTTTACATACATAACAACAACGCATTGACAAACTATAATGTAAGAATTTCATCACTTTTCTTGTCAACGAGTGGTTTATAATCACCTTTTTAAACAAGTGGAACACAATCTTGTTTCTCGTAATTACCAAAAAATACTCCTAATAAAAGTTCAGCGAATGAGCGATAGGCTTCACATGGGACCACATCGCAATCTAACACAAGGCAAATGAAAAGACAACAACAAGAAAATAGTCCAATATACAAGCATACTTAACTTATACCGAGTTAGAAGTATTCACGAAATATTACTATGACTAAGATCATGTTTTATTTGGCCCCCACTTCATTAGGAAATCGTGTGAATCTTGAAAAGGAACATAAATAGGGGCAGACAGAGGCCTAGAGGTATTGGGGTTGCAACCCTTGCCTATGATCAAAGAACTCGTAATCTAATTAAAAATGTAAGTGTTTAAACATATTCAGGCCAAATCATACCTCAACACTTTTGTCCTTAATACACATATGTGGTTGTATAGTTATAAACCCATAAATTTTCATATAACTTTGGTGAGTCTTCAAGAATGAATTTATTCAAATCCCTATAGCTAATGTTGGTCATAGCTTAGTTCACAAGCATCAAGGCAATCTATTTTCTACTGGGGAGAAGATCCTGACGATGCACATTTTGATACAATGAAGGTGGACGAACACAAATACCAGTACGGGAAGCCTCTCGTCAGACCTGGTGATCCTCCTCTAACAACGATGATGCGAATATTCCATAAGTGATACATGGACACCTGCAAGTCTGGGAAGGATATTTTGACGCTGAGAGTTAAAGAGGAGCACGACCTCGTTGGAATTGATCTGTTGTCTGTTCCATTTGAGGAGTTCTTCCAGTTTTTCAATCAAAAGGACCTCGATAAAATAATCATCACTTGCTACTGTCTGTAAGTACTATACTTCTGTAATTAAGTCTCTATATATAGCTCAGCTCTTTCATTGCATGTATATATAATTATCCTCACTATATTATGCAGATTGAAGATCGTCGAATGCAGAAATGCACAAATCTATGATATTGGGTTCATTAACACAAATCTCATAGATGAATGGACGGTTAAATATCATGCCAAAGAAACCGAGGCCAACTTGCTACAATCGTTGCTTCGAAATCAAAACAAAGATAAAATACTCTTTCCTTACAACTTCAAGTGAGTGTTACTGTCTTGTGCATATTCGGTTTCCTTATTACTCGAGGTTATAGTAATGTAATTGATGAGTTATGCATGCGTGCGTAGCTTCCACTTTATTCTCCTAGAGATTAAGCTTGAGCAGGGACTAGTAACCGTCTTAGACTCAAGACGAAAAGATCCCAAGGAGTATGCGGCCATGACTAAATGCTCCAGAAGTAAGTTCAATCGATCATTATCGCACCATATCGGCAACTTTGGTCATTTCCTAATATCAAGTAATTATTTTCTTTGTCTCGCAGGGTTTGGAAAGTGTTCACCACAGAAGCTCCGGGATTGCCGGGGGAGCTGCGATTTACACACCCGAAAGTAAGTACTACTAGCTAGTTCCGCGCATCTCCCATTGATTCTAGCTAGTTTCATCAATACCATTTATAATGCTTGATTATTAGTTTGATTGACCTTTATTTCTCGTAAAGTGGTTGTGGCAGGAAGGCGGGAATAATTTTTGTGGATACTACATTTGCGAGTACATCTACAACGCGACGACCTCTAAGCGGGGCTACTCTGAAAAACAATATCAAGTGCGTAAGCAATAATATTCACAATTTTATTTTATTACCATCATTTGTGTTGAGTTTCATTCATATATATGTATTGACCCCCTTCTTCAAATTAGATTTGGCAGATGTGGGATGAACTCCTACCACAAGATCGCATAAAAGCAATTCAAGAGGAATTGGCGGGATTCTTTCTTGACCACGTCATCAATCCAACCAGAGAATACCATGTGGAACTTGACATCAAATGTTAGGGATTGTAAGAGATCTTATATTGTATATATGTAGCTAGTAGCGTCGGATAGATATACGAAAACTTGTTGTTCGACCAATCTCTCGGAGAAGGAGGAGGTCGATCACTTCTCTCTGTATATGTTCATGACGATCTTGTGTACTTAATGGTTTCCTTCATTTGCTTACTAGCTAGCGTGTCGAGTCCTCTCTATACGTATAGTACGTAGCGTCGACCAAGCACGGAGATAAGAGAGGACACTTCTCTCTAGCTATTAGCTAGCTAACACAATATATGAAAGCCCTAAATTAACCCTACAAAACCCCCAACCCCCCCCCTTTAAAAAAAAACAAAAACCCCAGCTCCTGAGCTGCTGACACGTGGATGATCTTTGGTCCCGGTTGGTGTTACCAACCGGGACTAAAGGCCCTCCTCTCTAGGCTCGCCGCAGCGGCCACGTGTTGCCCCATCTGTCCCGGTTCGTATAAGAACCGGGACTAAAGGTGTTGGGCTTTAGTCCCGACCCTTTAGTCCCGGTTCCCGAATCGGGACAAATGGGCCTTTTTTTACTAGTGACCATAATTCAAGAGGTTTGAAAAACAAGATGGTACCATGAATACTCGGAAATCTTTTGCTCGGAGGCTCTTTAGGAGAACTCTTCCTTTAGGAAGCATGCATTAGAATTCTCTATAACACATTGCAAATGAGTGTTATATGTATGTTTTACCTGGATTAATCTAGTTCCCATCTTTCATTTTTGACTGCACTTTTGCTAGTGCAGTATGGTTTCTGTTGGGTCTTAGATCGGATCACTTTGCATCTAATCTTTATCCCGCTAGAGACAATGGTAAGATTGCCGTAAGATTTGAATTTTTTAATAGTAAGATTTAATATATTTTTTACTAGTCGTCAACCTGTGCATTTGCACTGGCTAGGTTGGTACAAAGTTCAAAAATATATTAATTATACTTGCATTCAGAACATGAAATATGCACTGAAAAATTAAGTCTATCAATTCATCATATATAGCAAACATGAATAATGTTCCATCAATAGTTCATAATTTCAAAATTAAATACACGTAAACAATTTAAAACCCTATTGTGTTTTTTTAGTATTAGTTTCAGTTAATGAACTATGTTGTGCTTATTTTATAAGAGGTTTTGTAAAATTAGCCATAAAAGTATGAAAAGATACGTAAAAAAACACTAAAATAGAGAAAGTGGGCAAGGAAAATGGGATTATAAAAAATCAGCACAATATCATACACAACCTTAATCGTGTATAACATATAATATTATCAAACATAACTTTCGGAGAGGCTATCATTGGTGTCCATTTGCTTTAGGGTCTATGCTGCATACTGATTTTTCATTCCACAAATAAATTGTATCCCGTGTCTCTCCCTCCCCTACTAACTTTACTAACGTGAGTCATATCTATGCTCCACAACCAACCTTGTCTTCCACTCATCATCTATTTGAAATTTGAAGGGAGGTGCTTTGTTGTTTTGATCACCAAATTAGCCTATGTTACTATGTAATTTGTACCAATTAAATATGATATTCAATTTAAATGGCTACTAACAAAAATGCCATCTCACACAAAAGTCCACACAATGTCATTTCACACAAAGTGCCAAACAGAGTGCCATTTCATCATAAAGTGTCATTCCACCAAAGGTGTGAATCTATTATATGCTAGAAGTAGTTAATGGGTAACCATAGAAAATAGAAAATGTCCTAAAAAATTCCACAAAAATCTGAAACATCCAACCATTAGTTAAACTGCGATGATGCGACAAACCGAGGTATGATCAAATGAACTATTCCTCTGGTTGGCCAACAAAAAAATCCCGGCAATACAACACGTGGATGACACCATCATAGTGCAGCCCTATAGGCAGTTAACCATGTGCATGATGCAGATTTGGCTGGATTATGTAGGCTTGGTTCGGCTAAGTATAAACTTCCTGAAATCAACACTAGTGCCTATCAACCTTGATCAACCTGAATTGTAAGAAATGGCGGGGATCTTTATTGCGTGATAGGGACCATGCCATTCACATACCTTGGGTTTCTGATGGACACCACCAAACCCACTTTGAATGATCTGATTGGCAAAGCGGAATGGAATCTCTCCTCTACTCTCTACATGGCCTCTTATGGAGCTAAACTGGCATTGGTCAATTGTGTGATGACATCCATTGCGGTTTATGTTATGTGCTCGATCAGAATCCCACCTAAGATCTTGGCACACCAAGATAAACTGTGTAGGCTTTGTCTTTGGCAGAAGAATACTGAGCAGGGTGAGACTTCGAACTCGCTAGCCTCTTGGCAAATGGTATGCAAACTTAAATTAAAAGGGGGGTTCAGAATTGTTGATACCAATACTTCAAGCTTCCTTCCTGATGAAGTTTCTTGACAATTTCTACAATCACCAAGATATGCCATGGGTAGAGCTTGTCTGGTCCGCATACTACGCTAGATCCATCCCTCATGCATCTGGGACGTGCGGGTCATTCTAGCATGGAGAGATATTGCATCTCATTCCTATCAATCGGGGAATTCTTCTGTAATCATTGGTGATGGGACATCAACTCTCTTTGGTAAAGATCTTTGGTCGGTCAAATCCTAGCAGAAACCCACCCGTGAGCATTCTCGTATGCTTCAACCGAAGACGTCACTGCCAGAGATTTTCTCCAGTTGGATTCTTTGCGCGATGGCTTTCATGTACCACTATCAGTCCACTGGCACGAAGAGGTCTCATAGTTGCAGGCCATTGCTGTGGATTATCATATTGACACGTTGAATAGATATGTCTAAACCAACGATTGGGGACAAAATACACCTCGGCAAAATTCTATCAGTGTTACCTTGGGGATGTGGTGACCCACAAGTTTTTCAATGGATTAGGGAGTCTAAATTCAGTATGAAGTTGATGGTGTTCGCTTGGGTACTTCTGTCACACATGTCACACACAAAGAACATGTGTGTCGTAGGCACTAATTGGTGGCCCCCGATACTCAACGTTTTGGTGATTTCCTTCTGTGGCGGCAGCACTATGAAGAGATGCTTGAACATGTCTAGCATCTTAACTTATTTCGCAAAAAAAAACATCTTCCCTTGCCCGTTTTCCAAAAACTGTCGGGATACACTCAATATATCCTAGAGTGCGGGGATCAACACACTTGAATGGTTATTGAATGCTAAGAGAGACTTGGCCCAGCCCATGGTCATGGAAGCCTTCGTTATCATGGCATGGTCGATTTGGAAGGAGATGAACAAAATTTTATTCCAGAAGATCCCATACTCCATACATCCTGGCTAAAGAGGTTTATGGAGGATTTTGGACTGCTTTGGCCTAGATCCAAGCCTGGGTTGAGTGATTTCATTTCTTCCTTGGTACAAGGCCTCCCATAGATCCTTACTTCACTTTTAAAACATCTTGGTGTAAATACTATAACATGTGGCACATTCTCTTTTTACAAAAAAAGACTATAGGAATCTCTCCTACAGTCATTTGATTCTTTCAAAATTTAGTTAAAACTAACTACCAAATTAATCTTGGTGGATCTCCCAAATTGTCTATTGACACGAGAGTCCCAAAATATATCCACCAATACCCTAAGATTAAGTTTCCCAATAACCCTTCGTTCTTTCTAGCTCCTCCTTCATCTCTCCTGATTCAGCCTCCTCTATGTGAGAAAAAAGCAGTTTCCCTGTAGTGTAATCATCTAAACCCCTAGCCAGTGCTACCACTACTGTTTCTATCCTCTACATAGCCCCTCTTCTTACCTTTACATCGCCCATGCATACTATGATCCTTCACGATCACAAACAGCTGACCAACTTCTCGATTGCCAAACTCACACAATAATTTGTTGTTGCGTTACCCCAGCTCCCTCGGTAATGATGCAATATCGTCATTCCCAGGTATGCAAAACTCACTTCTTCCTTTACTTAATCTGTAAGTCTCACCACACGGTCCCGGGAGGGGGCCCGAATCTCTGCGCTTTCTGTGTTAGTCCCTGGATCAATAGCTGACACACACAATTGACAGTGAAATACCAAGAATACATCACATATCATAGTGTTACATCGCGGATCTAGTGTTTTACAATATACACCTACACAGCTCATGGGCTAGCTTATATTACAAGCATGTAGCAGATATAATATCCTAGTCTTGTGTCATCCATCCACCAACCGGCAAGAGTTGAGTATAGCATCGTAAAGCTACTTCAGATCTCTCCTTCGATATGGAAATCATGCAACAAGATACGTTGTAGCCACGAGGGTCATACATTGAATGCATTTGCAAGCTTCACCAGGTAGTAGGCCAAACTCAGTTATGCATTTGGTTAAGTGGGGTTCATGGCTCTTTGCAGAAAATAATTTAATATATCCAACTTTTAGTAGGTGGTCTACTCTAATAACCAGACATACCGTCTCGCACGGTAGTCCTGGACAACTGTCTCACACGATTATCCATAATGCATATGAATAAATGGGCCACCGTCTAACACGGCTGCCATAGACCGATCTCCACAGGTAATTCCCCTGATCTCACACCAGGCACCTGGGTTGGTCAATTGCTCCCTTGGTTCAACCCGTCAAATTTAATTAAGAAGTGGTGATAAGGTCAAGCTCACAATTCTCAGTAGATTTGCTCAAAAGTTGTTCGTAACCGAGGACACGACTAATCATGATCAGTGTTATACAGTTTGCATAGGTTTTCACGAACTCATTGCAACCATGACCAGTAAAGATATATTTTTATTTATTATTTGTTATTTCTTTTTTTCTTTTTTCTTTCTTATTTCTCTTTTTATTTCACGATAAGGGTATAGCTAGCCAATATCTACCTTTTTGGGGTTCATCAACTTTTAAAAATTAGATAATTCCCCGCGCTTTACTGTGGGATACCATGAGAGTTTCAGTTGATTCAACAGGTATAGTATGGAGGACGTGTTGATCCACATTATATGGCTCCACGTTAACAACGATTTAGCACAAACAGCTTGTGCGCTCCAATGTAACATCGTCAAACAAAACAAATAAATCCCATCTGGTTATTAGGTCATTAATTAGTACATTGCAACAAGAAACAAATAAGGTAATATAAATGGTACCAAATGGTTCATTATCAAATGCAATATAGATTGGTGTAAGAGCAAGTAGTGAGCAACCACCGGACACCATGTTGAAATGTACAATACGAGATTTTGTTCTTATATTTAGATATCTTGAAGGGAAAACCCTAAGTGTCTAATATGCAGCTTTCTTGTATTAATTAAAGTAGCAAAGGATGGATGGAAGCAAAGTAAAAAATCATTGATTTTCGTCATAACATTTACCTTCAAATTATGCAAATGAGAATATTCTGGTTTGAATGTAGGGCAAGTATGGATGGCAAAACATAATAAACAAAAGTTCAAAATTACTTCACAGAAGAACAATCTTTTTTGCAGGAAAGTGTTGAAAATAAGAACATGGGATCAATGCTATGTAAAGTAAATTAACAAGATATGAAGGATAATGACGAATTCATGCCTTGTGTGCCTTCAAACATGTAGTGTTTTCCCAAGTGTAAGAGACAATAGAATATATTTTGTTTCACCAAAATAAGACTATAGAATGTACTTTTCTAAAGGATAACTTAATGTAGGTATCTTTGATTCC
This sequence comes from Thinopyrum elongatum, assembly GCA_011799875.1. NCBI lineage: Eukaryota > Viridiplantae > Streptophyta > Magnoliopsida > Poales > Poaceae > Thinopyrum > Thinopyrum elongatum. Next base: position 434,165,628 of record CM022302.1, read on the forward strand.
ACATGAAGGTTAAAACAATATCATGACTTAGAACATTGCATACCCTGACTAAAAATAACAAACATAATGAGAAAGATGTAAAGCACAGGCGACAAATTTCGTGTGTAGTTCCATTATAAATAATGAGTACAAGATCTGAATGGAAGCGAATGTGCCACTTGAGCTGTTAACAACATACTATAAATAATTAATGTGTAGGCATTCAAAGTGATATTTGTACAGTTAACAATGGGAAAGATAGTCTGTCGGTCGGGTCACTCAAGAAAATGCAATGATTTTTTCGGTAATGAAGAAAATGCAATAGTTGACAATCCATGATGTAATTAGTTGAACTTACGTTCTGAATTACGAACTACATGGCCTCCATAACAGTTGATGGGATTAGAGAGTTGTTTCTGTAGTGGAAACATGTGGTAGTAGTGGATCAGCGATAGTAATCCCGTTAGTCCTTGGAGTGGTGTTACTGCAGCTATGGCCAACACATGTTCACTGTATTGTAACACTTTTTTGTCTCTCTTAATGGCTGCATCATGTCTGCTCCAAATTTGCTATTAATCCAGATGAAAGATGCAATCTGAGCGAGTCCCCGTCCAACTCTAGATCAAAGAGGGTGTGTGGATCTACAACACCAGTAGCAACATAATTATAATAGTATGATACATGCATAGATCAATTTATCATAGTAATTTTGATACTACAGGTGTGAACTTGGGGTGAGCATGCAGTGCATAGGATAAGGGGCATTGTACGTACTTTAGATTGAGAATATTTAGAACAGAGCGTGGTGGATTCATCGACACATGAACCTAGTCCAGAACTTCTATTGTCCACCCTGCAGGAATGGCAACAGATGCTTGGCAGTGTTTGATGTGTAGTCGCTTACTATTTTTTATCATTGCACATAAGAAATTATGAAATGGAATGAAAGATGCGAACAACAAATGCCAAAATATTTTCTACAAGGAGCCTAGAGTTCATGTCGATATGATATATACCTGCATCTTAACCAGAATATTTGTAGGGTGAACACCTTCCTCCAGAGCGGGCATCAGTTTCTCCTCACGGACCATGAGAGGGTACTCCAGGTCCAGGGTCCAGGCCATTCATGTCCTCGAGGTTGTAGTCAATGGCGGTCTGAGCAACCAACCGACGTTACCAGTGTATGCAAGACAGGTCTCACCAGCCGCCACTGAGTCGACCAAGCGTTCAGCGAATGCGACGTACTACACCAGCGTGTGCGATAACATGGTGCGGATCTCTTCGGCTAGCCCGGCACCGTCAACGCATAGGCTGCCGTTGTGCTGGAACATGTGCAGACTGCAGAGACCGCATGGTTTGGTGCAGTCCAGGAACACGGTCTGACGCAGCCGGTAGAGATGGGGTGACGGGGGTAGACCGAATAAGGGGGTTGAAGCAGGAGGCAAGAGGATCCTTGTAGTAGGCCATGGTGGAAGTGCACGGAACACACTAGTGGAAAAACGGGCTTTAGTCCCGGTTGGCAACGACCTTTAGTCCCGGGTCACCAACCGGGACAACGAAACTGGGACTAAAGGCCCCCACTCTTTAGTCTCAGTTGGCCACAACCTGGGACTAAAGTCCTTCCACGTGGCCACGAGCGTGTGCCGGGGGCTGGAGGACCTTTAGCCCACCAACCGGGACTATGGTCCCTCCACGTTGCCGTGAGCTAGCGCCGGGGGCTGGAGAACCTTTAGTCCCAGTTGGTGACACCAACAGGGACTAAAGAATTTATGTTGGGGTTTAGGGTTTATGGTTTATGGTTTATTTTTCCTTTTCATTTTGTGTTTTCCATTCAATTCTTTTTCATTTCAAACATATTTTACGCTACTACATATTGTACACGTTATGTATATATAATATAATTTCTCGTACGACCATACATATATAATTAATTTCTCGTACGACCATACATATATATATATATATATATATATACAATTTGGTATATACAATTTCTCCTACAATTTGGAGATCATTACATGCAGGCATTAGTGGCAATGGTATTCTCGCGTTCAGATATGACCTCAATAAGCAAAAATCCCGCAATTTCCTCTTGAATTGCTCGTATGCGGTTCTCTGGTAGGAGCTTCTCCCGCATCTCTTCCATTTTTAAAGAAGGAGATCAATATGAATATATTAGTTGTGTGTATATATATTAGATCATCATAAAAAAATTGTGAATAGTGTTTACATACCCGAAGTTGTCTTACATCTCTACGCCATTTGGTCGTAATGCGAATGTTCTCGCAAACATAGTATGCATATAAATTAGTCCTCTATTTCTGCCTCATGCACTTTGCGAGAATAGAATTCAATTAGATAACATTCAAGCATGATAATGGTATTGAAACTAGAATTAAAGAGATGTGCAGACTTAGCTAGTACTACTTAATTACCTTGGCCTGTCGCCAACGCAGTTCCGGTTTCCATTCACCCACAATATCTTTGATAGACCGTTTCCAAACCCTGCCCGGCAAAGAAAATGAATAAAGGAGTTATTAATTACTTGATATCAGGAAATGAATGAAAGAGGCCGATATAGTGCGACAATGATTGAAATTACATGTCGAGCATCAAAATCACGCTGTTGTATTCTCGTGGGTCTTTACCTAGTGAGTCCAGGGTTTCAACAGTTCCCTCGTCAACTTTAATGATTAGCAGGATCTAGTGGAACCTACGCACACGTTTATATAAGCAAACATGCATAACTCATCAACTACACTTAACATTGAGTAAGCAAAATAGAATTTGTAGTACAAGATAGTAACACTCACTTGAAGTTGTAAGGAAATAGTATTTCTGTTCTGGTATTTAGTGCCTTCATAAACCTTAGCAAGTTATCCTCTGAGTCTTTGGGCGTGGTCTTGTATCATTTTGTCATTAATGATATATGGGTCAACGAACCCAATGTCTTAGATTCCATATCTTTTGCATTCGAAAATCTTCATTCTGCATAATAGTGTACAAAAGAATATAGCGAGGATAATTATAGGCAATGAACGAGCTGAGCTAGAGACTTTAATTAGAGAAAGAAATCACTTACGAACAATAGCAACTGACGATAGATTTTTCGAGTGCGTCTTGATTGTATAACTGAAAATTTTCTGGAAACTCAATGATTATCTCATTTTCATAGAAGTAATGCTCTACCTTGACTTTCACCATGAGCATCTCTCGCCCGTTCTTTACTTCTTTCATGTACCACTCATGCAATCTTCGCATTTGTGTTGATAGATGCGGGACCTGCTCAGGTCTGACCAAAGTTTTCCAGGGGACAAATTATCATGCTACATCAGCCATGGGGACTTCCTCGGTGCCTAGGAGTTGATCAACACTGATACCGAAGTCTTTAGCAGCGTCGGTTACCTTATCGGTAATCACCTTGAGCGGGGGATCAATTGCATTGCCTATTCTCCGAGCTGGGGAACTATTTTCCCGCTTTTATTACTACATGTACATCTCGACTGCTGCATTTGTTCCTGATATGACTTCCTAGTAGAGCGGTCATAGTCTGATGGCCTATTCTCCACATGTGTTGGGGCTCTCTCAAGAAGTTCCACAAAGTGCTTTACGGTTTTGCAAGTATTATCTCCTTTGGCAGCGGGGGCGGTTTCGGTGCAAAATGGGACTTCACTTCGGAAGCCACGACCGCTCTGGTTTCCTCATTAGTCATATCGTAAGCTAACTTCTTTTTGGCAGGAGGCTCGTCGTTGGCTTTCTTCTTTGGTGCTCTCTTCTGCTTTTGTCCCTACTTCGGGGACATCGGGGGTGGAGTCCGCTGACGCGGCGGAGATCGATATGGCGGACTTGCGCTAGGCTCCCTCTTGAGGTGGGGTGTACTTAGAGGTGTATTGCTACTCGGAGGAGTCGGTGGCCTTGGCGCCGAGTTTGGAAACACGATGCATTCCTTTCTCCATACAATGACACCACGTATGGCTTCTACCAGTGTGTGCTCCCCTTCACCTCCAGGAATGTCAAGATCTAGTGAGTCATATCCCGACAGAACTTCATCCACCCCGACACGAGCATAGCCAGCTGGAATCGGATTGCCATGGATTGTTGCTTCAGGTGCATTCAGTAAAGCAAAGCCGACCACCACCTTCGTGGATATGTTCTTCCTTTTCTGGTGTAGCTCACAAATTGTCCTCTCTTTGATATCATCCACGGGGTAGTGAGCCGGTAGTGCATCATCGGCCCGGACCCCTGTGGAACCCACCCTGCTTTAGCACATAGATGGGACGGTACTATCCAATGCTGGATCTGCTTGCTCTTGCCGCGGAGACGCCCTTTGCTGGCTAATTGTGTCAATCTGCTTCTGCTGCCGCTTTGACATGCATTCCAACTCCTCGTTCTTTGTTTCTACCTTCTTAAGCCGGTCTGCATCCTGATTCTTTTTTCTCTGACGGCTTCTATAAGTGTCGTTCCACTCCGAAAACCCCTAAACACACGGAACAACGCCTTTGCCTCGTGTTCGTGCTCTATGTTCATGATTCTTGAGGGCGTGTGTAAGCTCGTCGTTCTCTCTTTCAGGCTGGAACAACCCCTTTCGAGCATCTTCTATTGCTTTAAGTAAAGCGTCCGAGGCTATTTTAAGATCTGCCTATTCAATAATCTTCCCTGTAACAGGGTCCAACTGTCCCCCATGCGCATAAAACCAATTCTTGGACCTCTAGGGCCAATCCACTGTTTTTGGAATGACCCCTTCAGCAAGCATCTTGGCCTCAGCTACTTCCCCCTTAGGCACTCCTCTCTTGTTGCCACCTGTCCCCAGAACATGCCGATACTCTTTTTTCACAGCATTTATCTTATTTTTTCTCAACCTTTCCAGAGCTTCATCCAATTCCTTGTACTTCACAAATACTACGTCCCAGTGATCTTTCATCTTCTCTAGTGCTCTTGTGAATTATGGAATCTTCCTTTGTGCCATGAGGTAGTCACTGTATAATCTTTTCTTCCAGCTCAGGAATTGTGTGGCCATCTTCTTAAGAGCAAACTGCTTGACTTTCAACCGTTGGCCATCTGTGAGACCCTCTGGTAGGTTGAAATGTGACATGAGCTTATCCCAAAGAAAATTTTTCGACCTTTCGACGACATAACTAACTCCTCGATCTTCCTTTGGCTTATTCCATTCTCCAATGGTGACTGGGATGCTGTCCCTAACAATAACTCCGCATTGATTTATAAATTTATGGGCATTCTGTTCAGGAGCAATCGGTTCGCCATCGTCTGCGATTTCATCGATGTTGTACTTTATGCCATCAGCCAACTTTTTGGCCCGGCCTCGTACCCTTCTAGGAGATTTGCTCTATCCGGAGGGCAAAAAGAAGAAAGATGTAACACCCCATTTGTAACACTTCCCTTTTGGGCAATATATCCAACTTGATCCTCATCTAATTCCAAGTGGGTTCCTTCATTTGTGGCTCCATTTGTTTTTGTTTGTTGCTTTATGTATTGCTTTTGCCATGCTTAACTTGTCATATTGTATTTGCTCATTCATGTTGTTATCATGTGGTGCATCATATTCCTTGCTATGATGCATTGTTTGCCATTCTCATGAGCATCATGGTCATATCAAGTGTTGCATTGTGCTCATGTCATATTGCACACTACTGGGATCAGGGATTTTGCCGTCTGCCAGTTCTTTGCCGTCTGCTAGCAGACGGCAAAGAAGGTCTTTGCCATCAGCTACCAAAAAGCAGACGGCAAACAACTGGCAGACGGCAAAAACGGTCTTTGCCATCTGTCACTTCTTTGCCGTCAGAGAGGTGCCCCCCAGTAACGAGCCGATTAGAAAAACTTAACGCCCCCCTCTTTGCCGTCAAAAAAGCGGACGGCAAAGCCTCGGCGGACGGCAAAGGCTAACTAACCTAACGTAACTAACGGCCGGTCGAGCCCCCACCCCCCGCCCGTTACTCTCTCTTCTCTCCCTCTCTCCTCCCCGACGCCCCGCCACCAGATCCACCCACCGCCGCCCCCGCCGCCCTTCTTCCCCGCCTCCTCCCCCCCTCCTCCTCCTCCGGCCCCCGTCCGCCCTCCCCCTCTTTCCACCCGCTTCTCCCCTGCCCCACCCCTCCTCCGCCCCCCGCCCCCCCCTCCTCTCCCCTTCTCCCCCCCCTCCCTCCTCCCTCTCCTCCCCCCTCCGTCCCCCTCTTTCCCCTCTCCCCGCCCCCCCCTCCTCCCCCACCCCACCCCATCCTCTTCCCCTGCTCTCCACTTGTCCCCTCCTCCCCTTCTCTTGGCACTTCCTTCTCCCTTCTCTCCACCCCCCTTCTCCTTCCCCCCGCCCCGGCGCCCGTGGGTGGCGCGCCACCACGTCGCGGCCCACCCGCCAGGGATGGCCGACCTTCCCACTGCCCCGGCGCGCCGCCACGTCGCCGGCCCACCCGCCCACTGCCCGACCGTCCCATTGCTCCGGTGAGTTATTTTTTTTATTTTTTTTTTTCTGTTTTTTCATTTTTTGCTCTTTAATTGTTAGTGTTAGATTTAGTACTAGTTTGTTTGTGTATGTTAGATTTAGTGCTACTATGTGTTAGTGTTAGATTTAGTGCTACATATGTGTTAGTGTTAGTGTTAGAAAAAAGTAGAAGAAGTAGAAGTAGAAGAAGAAGAAAAGAAAAGAGAAGAAGTAGAAAAAAGATGAAAAAAGAAGAAGAAGAAAAGAAGTAGAAGAAGAAGAAGAAGAAAGGGAAAGAAGTAGAAAAAATAAAAAAGAAGAAGAAGAAAGAAGTAGAAGAAGTAAAAAGAAAGAAAAGAGAAACGAAGAAGAAACGAAAAGAAGTAAAAGAAGTAGAAAAAAATGAAAAAGAAGAAGAAGAAAGGAAAGAAGAAGAAGAAGAGAAAGAAAGAAGAAGAAGGTAGAAGGAAACACCCGACCCCCTGCCCCACCACACACCCCCGACACCCCGACCACCCCCACCCACACCCCGAACCCCACCCACACCACACCCCACCCACGCACCCGACCCCCACCCCACCCCACCCCCCCGACACCAACCCCACCCCGTACCCCCGACCCGACCCCGACCCCACACCACACCCCGAACCCCCCCACCCCGACCCGACACCCCGACCCCCTGACCCCGAAACCCACTCCACACCACAACCCCGACACCCCGACCCCGACACCACAACCCCCACCACCCTGACCCCCCTGACCCCGACACCCCGACCCCGACACCACACCCCGACACCCCGACCCCGACACCACACCCCGACCCCCCTGACCCCCTACCCCGACACCACCCCCACCACCACCCCGACCCGACCCCCCCTCCCCCCTACCCCTAAACATCACCCCTACCGCTCCACTTGCCCCCCTACCCCGTACATTACCCCCCTTCCCCCCCTACATCCATCCTGCCGAAAAGGTGTTCTTTGGCCTTCCAGAGGCCGACGGGGTCATTTATTTGTGAATTATAAGTTAGGTCATATATTTTTCGATTTTGTTATGAAAAACATCATATATAATTGTGTTGATCGGGTAGATTTAAATGTGCAGTTGTTTCATCGCTGCGAGGTTTGGTGTTCGACGACCTCGCCGTGCGTTTGACGAGCTCTGCCCCTTCGTTCGTGGGTGAGCACAAATGACATGTCCTCCTCCCCCATTAATTATTTGCTCTGTTCCGGTGTTCGTGCCGATGAAACTTGATAGCTAGCTATATATGTGTCTTGAATCATCAGTATGCGTAACCAATATGTGTCGCCCATTCGAAAGCGTTATAGTTATAAATATGCATGCATTTGCATATTTATAACCTTGATTCTTTCGAATTGTCCAACGCTATCCATGGACAGCCCGAGCATGTGTAGATTGGGTTCGTTTTCCCATATGCTTTGCTCCGGATCCGACGCATAAATTTCGTCAGTGCCTCCCTTGTTGTTCTCCGGGTACACATCCTCTCTGTTTATTGCAGAGACGTGTATCAGGAGAACAGCGGGGAGGTGCTGCCGAAATTTTGCGTTGGATCCGGAGCATAGCATGGGAAAATGAACCCAATCTACACATACTCGGGTGGGATTAGGACCTATCATTACCTATTAGAGTGTAGGTTGCATGGACGTAATAAAATTGACAAAGTAGATCAACTGATGAATATATACATGGTGAATTATATATATATTTGTTGTGTGTCCAGTAGCTCTGAAAGTCAAGATGAGTGATCGTGCGTGGATGTATACCGGTCACACTGGTCAGAACAAATGGAGCGCTGAATGGTTCACAAAAACCAAGGGGTTTGTGCAAGCCGCATTTGCAAATGGCCAGAGGAAAACCTGGTGCCCCTGTTTCCGGTGCGACAATTGGGAAAAGAGGACAGAGGCTGAAATGGGCAAACACCTGCAGAAGAGTGGTTTTACGCCCGATTATACGGTGTGGACATATCATGGTGAGTCTGCCCAACGTGACCGAGCTGAGGTGGATCGTCGTCGCACCGACGAGCATGGTACCAGGATGGAAAACATGGTGCAAGACTATGATGATGCTCGGGATTCGGACGAGGAGATGGAGGAATCTGCAAAGGCCTTCAATGAAATGTTGGAGTCTTCAAAACGTCCGCTCCACGAGCACACTGAGCTTTGTCAGTTGGATGCCATCTCACAAGTAATGGATCTGAAGGCTCAGTTCAACTTGGGCAGAGAATGCTACGACGCAATGATGACAGTATTTGGATGCTTTCTACCCAAAGGCCATGTAATGCCTGCAAACCTGTACCAGTCGGACAAAATCCTCCGTGCACTGAAGATGCCCTATGAGAAGATACATGCCTGTGAGAAAGGATGTGCCTTATTTAGGCTTGACTATGCGGACTTGAACTATTGTCCCATTTGCTCATAAACGATCCATATCAACTAAGTTAGCTCATAAATGATACATTTCACCTAAGTTAGCTCAAAAATGATCCATTTCACCTTAGTTAGCTCATAAACGATCCATTTCACCTTAGTTAGCTCATAAATGATCCATTTCACCTTAGTTAGCTCATAAACGATCCATTTCAACTAAGTTAGCTCATAAATGATCCATTTCAACTAAGTTAGCTCATAAACGATCCATTTCACCTAAGTTAGCTCATAAAGGATCCATTTCACCTTAGTTAGCTCATAAATGATCCATTTCACCTAAGTTAGCTCATATATGATCCATTTCACCTAAGTCTTCTTGTTCTAGTCTTCTTGTTCTAGTCTTCTTCTTGTTCTAGTCTTCTTCTTCTAGTCTTCTTCTTCTAGTCACCTTTTTCTAACTTTCTTATTTGCCATTTTGCAGATTTCATTCACTTCACGGAAGCTAGCTTGCTATGATGGAGTGCTTGTTTTTTCTTTCATTCTCTTCAAGTATTCTTCTAGCTTGCTATGATGGAACTTGCTATCTAGATGAAACTTTGCATTGTAATATGTATGGATGGAACAATGTGTATGTGCAACTTGATGGAACTTGCTATGTATGAATGGATGGAACTATATATGTACGTACGATGAAACTTATGTGCTGGATATGTCATATGTTTGCTGTTAAATAGCCCTGTGAAATATATATATATATATGTCATATATATTTGCTGTCAAAATTGTTGCATTTAAAAAAACAGAAAAAAATGAGGCAAAGCAGGATCTTTGCCGTCAGCCACTGATGGCAAAGCCACCTTTGCCGACAGCCGCGGACGGCAAAGGCAACTTTGCCAATAGCCGCGGACGGCAAAGCAGCCACGTGGCTGCCACCTGTGCCTCCTAAGAACTGACCCATTTGGTCAGTTTGCCTACAGCGGCGGACGGCAAAGGCTTTGCCTACAGTGGCTGACGGCAAAGAGTAAACAACTTTGCCTACAGCCGCGGACGGCAAATGCCTGCCGTGTAGTGACGTCCAGCTGACATCATTCGGCGGAAGGCAAAGGCCGGACAAATTTTGCCGTCAGCGGTGGACGGCAAAGGCTGCCGTTAGCCACCTAATGGACTAACAGCGTAATTATTGCCGTCTGCTTTCTTTGCCGTCTGCTGCTGATGGCAATGGTCCCTTTGCCGTCATCCGCTGAAAGCAGACGGCAAAGTAGCTCTTTGCCGATCCTTACTTTGCCGGAGCCTTTTGCCGTCCGCGGCAGACGGCAAAGACCTTTGCCGTCCGCCGTTCCTGCCTTTGCCGTCTGCCGTGGCAGATGGCAAAGTAGCTGATTCCTGTAGTGGCACATCCATCCTCATCATGTCAAGTGCTTCATCATACCATGCCATCTTCATCATCATTCCCCCCCTCATCTCCCCACCTATTCCTTTTCCTTATTTTGTCAAGCAACATTATTTGGCCTCAAATAATGTTCAACTTTTCCCCAATATTCTAGCACCATGTCCTAGACCTCTCTGTCAAATTTCACCTCATTTGAAGTTGTTTTGGTTAGGTTCAAAAATGCCTCAAGTTTGAATTATATTCAAACTTGTTTTATTTTTCTACCTCTAAAAATATCCAAACCAATTTATTCAAATAGAGCATAAAGCTAGGTTATCAGATATATTTTTATATCATCCTCATTCCCTGCCAAACTCTCTGGCCTTTTCTTTTATTTCTGTTTGAAGCAAATATTCAAAAGAAAAGAGAGAGAGAGAGAGAGAGAGAGAGAGGCCCAGCCCGCGCGCAGTTCAGCCCACCTGCCCCTCTCGCTTCTTTTTGTACCAATTTGCCCAGCCACCCTCACAGCCACTCGGCCACATGGCAGCGCCGGCCCTACCCGTCATTGTCTCGGCTACACCCCTCGCCCTCCTTTTCTTCTTCCTCCAGCCATGCCTTTCCAACTCATGCCCGAGCGCACATGGCCGCCGTGGCGAGGAGATAGGCCCCTATAAGACCCCCTCGGCGTCCACACCTAACCCTTAGGGTTTCCCCGTCTCCGCCGCCACCCAACAGGGGCTCTTCCCTGCCCCCTTCTCCTTCCCCGAGCGAGATCGAGCGCTACCAGGAGCGCGTCCGCGTCGCCGGCGACCCTTCGATCGAGTCCAGCCACCTCCGGCGCATCCATCTACTTCCTCATCATCCTCTACGCCGCTACTTCCACTACTTCATCGAGGGATCACCAAGTCCCGCGCCTGGCGTCCTCGTCTTCTCCGTCCTCCCCCGGTCAGGAGCCACGCCGAAGTTCAGAACTCGACGGCGCCGCTGCAGGCTCGTCTCCTTTGACGTCATCGCGTCCTAGGGTGAGCTAGGTATAGCTACCTCCCTTCCCTTTTCTTCCTGCCGCGTTTAGGTCACCGGAGTCACCGTTAGATCCATGCCATCGTCGTGCCCTCGCTGCTCCGACGAACCTCTGAAACTTTCAGAGGAAGACCCTGCTGTGCCCCATCCGAGTCTTGTCGCGCTCGCCTCGCTCAGCCCCCTGCTTCGCTTCACCTCGCCGCAGCACGCGCACGCCCCGCAGTGCGGCCCCGCGCGCTTGCTCCCTGCCTTGCCTCGCCGCACCTAAAGCCCGAGACAAGCTCGAGCTCATAGTCGAGCCGCAGCGCACATGTTCCACCATGAGGAACGCGCACTCGCTCCCGACCGCGCTCCCTTGCACATCCCGCACGCCCGCTGCCGCTTGCCGAGCCCCGCCGTCGCCGTTGCTGTCGCCGGCGACGACACCGCCGCCTTTGCCTCGATGGCAACAGGTGGCCTCGCCCCTGGTTAGTACTAGAGGGGTAGACCCCCCTTCTAGCAGTAGCACTAGCCAGCCCAGCTGGTTCCCGTGCCGCGCCTCCACCGGGGAGACCCAAGTTTGAATCCCACGGGCGCACCCAAAACCCCCCCTTTTTCTCCTTCTTGCACTCGCTGACAGGCCGGCCCCACTGGCCAGTCACACACACACATAGGACCCCACCTGTCATACTCTCAGCCCCTCCTCCTTTTTTTGTTTTAGTTCCAGAGTATATTCCATTTCTGGCAAATGGAATCCTTCCATTTCGGGCAAGTCCGAATCTGGACATTTTCTTTTAAGGAAAAATGCCTTTTCTGTTAGGCAGGTTTCAACTTAATGCATTTGTGGTGATTTTTCTATAAGTACCCCCACATAGTATATATGTTTTGGGGCTAGAAAAATCCAATGAATCCATTGGTGGCATCCATTTCTTCATTTGTGCAAGTTTGCACACATTCTATTTTTACATTACATTGCTGTTTTGTTATTTTTGTGTGTTTAAATTCAAACATGCTATATGGTAGTTTTGCACATGTATAGCTTCATTTTCATGTCTACTTCATGCTAGATTTTATTCCATGCCATAAAGTGCACTGTGATGAGTGCCACAAGCTTGAAAACATGCCTACATGAACCTGTTTTGTCATGCCATGTATATTTTGCCAAGTCTGTAAACAGTTCATATCACTTGCCATCTTTGCATTGTAGCTATCATCTTTTCCATGGAGATCTAGAATAAGCTCAGTGAGGGAGTTTTGTCAAGTGCATTTAGTACTAGCATGCCATCCTCTTGTTTGCTATAATATATTCCTGTAGCATACAGTTTACTAGTCCTAAACATTGCTATATGAATCTGTTTTTGCCATGTTGTGAATTTCTGCCAAAGTCTGTAAAACTGTTATTAATTGCATTTTTGCCATGCTGTTTTAAACATGTTCTAGTGAGTTTTAGCAGTAGCTTAGTAATCATATTTTGTAGTGCTTGACATGTACTTCCCTGCCATGCCATTTGTTTTCATGATTGGAGTGCTGTAGCATATTTACATGTTGCATCTTAGGTGCCATGTTGCTGTTTTCAACAGATTGCATTATTGTATATGGTCTTGCTTGTCAATTTCAAACCGTGCTTCCGATTCCAGTGATTTTTATATCGATTTCAACCAAAATCTTCCACTCCATCCAGTGGAATGCTTGGATTACCAAGATAGTGCCATGTTCCTCATTTCCCCTTTCGTCTTGATTGCACCCCTGCCGGAGCACCCATATGCATTGCACATCATATCTTGCATTCCATGACATGTCTTGCATCATGTTGCTTGCGCATTGCACCGTGATTGATTGTTGTTCCGTTGTTTGTGTTCATGCTTTGGGTAGAGCCAGGAGACGAGTTCGTGAACGAGGACCTTGTTGAGTACGTTCATGAGGAGCAAGCTTTCGTTCCCACTGAGAATAATTCAAGCAAGAGGATCATTACCCCCGATATCACTTCTATCTTTGCTTGCTAGTTTGTGCTATCGCTAGGTTGCGCTACCTACCACTTGTTTATATAGCCTCCCAAAATTGCCATGCCAAGCCTCTAACCCACCTTCCTAGCAAACCGTTGTTTGGTTATGTTACCGCTTTTGCTCAGCCCCTCTTATAGCGTTGCTAGTTGCAGGTGCAGTGCAGGTGGTTCCATGTTGGGACATGGATATCTTGGGATATCACAATATCTCTTATTTAATTAATGCATCTATATACTTGGTAAAGGGTGGAAGGCTTGGCCTTTTGCTCGGTGTTTTGTTCCACTCTTGCCGCCCTAGTTTCCGTTATACCGGTGTTATGTTCCTTGAATTTGGTGTTCCTAACCCGGTCCAGTGCTCGACATGAGTGTTGGTCCACCCACCTAGCAGTCGGCGGTGCCGCCTCGGGGCAACTCGAGTTCTTTTGGCAATCGTCCACTTTGCATAGACGGATGAGTCCGTAGATAGAGAGCGCGCGGCTCTGGACACAGATCCGACTCACCGGGAGATCTCCTTGGGATAGTTTTCCTTTCTTCGAAGAGCTTGTGCACCGGAATTCCGAGGCTACTCGGGTTGTCCCGCGATGGAGGATTGTCTCCGTGGATCGTGAGCTTGTCATGGGCTAAGTTGGGACACCCCCTGCAGGGTTTAAACTTTCGAGAGTCTTGCCCGCGGTTATGTGGCAAATGGGAGTTTTTAATATCCGGTTGTAGTGAATTTGACACTAAACTCTTTAAAATACACCAACCGCGTGTGTAACCGTGATGGCCTCTTTTCGACGAGGTTCGGGAAGAGAACATGATGGGGTTATGTTTGAACGTAAATAGTTCAGGATCACTTCTTGATCATTACTAGTTTGCGACCGTTTGCGTAGCTTCTCACCTTGTTCTTGTATTCATAAGATACCCACCATACTTATGCTTAGTGCTTGCTACAACTCCACCACTTATCCATGCCTTACCCATTTAAGCTTTGTTAGTCTTGATACCATGGGTGGCATGATTGCTAAGTCCCCGTGGCTCACAGAATACTACAAACACAGTTGCAGGTACCGTTGAGTCTGATGCAGGAGATGCCATTGAGCTCCAGTTGGAGTTCGATGAAGATCATGGTCGTTTCTATGTTACTTACCCGGACGATCAGTAGAGGACCTAGTTGGGGTATCCGAGGATAGTAGCAGGGTGGTGTTTTCTTTTTATCTAGTTCGTAGTCGGACTCTACTATATGTATGGATGATTGTATGATGATTGTCATATTTATGCTATTCTGGGGCAAGTGTTGCCTGAATTTGTATGCCACCTTGCGACGCATCCGAAATGCGATTGTGTACCAATCATGAGTTCATCACGTGATTGGGATAGAGTTGTATCTTGGGCGTTACAAGTTGGTATCAGAGCCATACCGACTATAGGAGCCCCTGCTTGATCGAACCGCTGATGAGTCTAGAAAAAATTGTTTTGAGTCTTAGTTATATCAGAGGGTAGGAATTCTTTTTACTCCTTATCCCCTTCGTCGCTCTGGTAAGGACTCGGGACGTAGGTGTTTTCCTCACTCTTCTATCCTTTTTTCACTCAAATTTTTTTTTAGGATCACGCGGGTATTGCGGAATCGTTCTGATATCATTGTGACGCGGATTCTGTCTTGGTGCCTCCTGACATTTAGGGGTTGTGGCAGTGTCCCGGGGAGTTGAGCTCAAAGGTGTTTTTTTCACAGTTTTATCGTTTCAGTTCTGAAATACCAGAGGACGCCGACATCGAAAACGCTTCTATACTCTTTGTGGTGAGAGTAGTTTGACGACACCCAGTACTGGGGAGAGCGATTAGATGTATTGCCACAGCTAGTATATCGGATGTTTTTGAAGGTCTGAGGTACACGATTTTCGAAGGTTTCTCGGTTATGTGTTGATGGATGGATACAGTTGGAGTGTAGGGCTTGTTAGTTGTTTGAGATATTTGTGCCTCCCTGTATCCCCAACACCAGATTGCATAACCAGAAAGTTTCGGGAGTTAATAGGTGGGAATTCAAGTAGCTCTAGGTTATCTTTCCGACAGATATTTGGTATGAGATTGGGGGAATCTCTACCATGTATTTGTTCCAGTTGTTACCTTGTTGTTTTATTCTTCAACCTCATTCCAAGTGGCTTCTCATTCAAATGGTCGAATCATATTAACTTTGGAATACATTCGTTCAATCTCTCTGTTCGGATGCTTATTGTGAAGACTACATTGCACATGTCTAGCCTTTGATTCAGCTTATCTATCATTTTCAATGGTGGTTCTAACGGATGTCATCTTCTTCAGGATGGCTCCCCCAACTCGTCAGAATCCGGACCGTAACGAAGGAGGGCAGTCGAATCCTCCACCTCCGCCACCTCCGGAGGCATGGCAAGCTTTGATGGCGGCCACCAACGCCAATACTCAGATGCTGATTCAGCTCATGCAAGAGCGCAGCCAAGGCAACCAAGGGAATCAAGGTCAATTGCATTTCAATAATCAGCCTCAGTTTGCTACACTCAATTAGTTTCTCGCAAATCAGCCAAAGTCGTTCAGTGCTTGTGTCGAGGCCATGGATGCCGATGATTGGCTCATGGACATCAACAAGCATTTTGAGTGCAGCAATGTCAGACCTAAGGACTATGTCAAGTTCGCTTCCTTCCAGCTCAAGGACCAGGCAGCAGATTGGTGGCAGCAGTACAAAGACTCTAGAAGGGGTCGAGTGATCAGCTGGACCGACTTCTGCCGTGACTTCCATGCTCATCATATTCCGGCAAGTGTTACCGAGAGCATGCGTGAGCAATTCCGCAATCTCAAGCAAGGAAGCATGTCCGTGTATCAATATAACATCAAGTTTCAGAATCTTGCTCGCTATGCAAGGCAAGACGTCCTAGATGAGAAGAGTATGATCTACTACTTCAGGGGTGGCCTCAGAGAGGATCTTCAGCTAGCTCTCGTTCTTGTTGAGCCTACTCAGTTCGATCAGTTCTATAACATGGCTCTAAAACAAGAAGCAGCTCAGCTCAAGTGTGAAGCTTCAAAGAAGAGACTCAGGGATGCAGTCCACTCTTCTTGTTCCTCTCAAGTGGTCTCAAAGCAGCAGAAGTTTTGGCTTCCTCCACCTCCTCCGTTTCGTCCGCCCCATCAGCAGAAGCAGTCAGGTGGTCGTGGATCTTCCCACCCACCCAACCCAAGCTATCAGAACAAGTCTCAGGCTCAGGCTCCAAGGACAGGCGGTCCTCCTCCTCCCCCTTTTCGCCCAGTTTCAGAGGTCACTTGCTTCAAATGCGGTCTGAAAGGTCACTATTCCAACAAGTGCTCCAACCAGAAGCGCCTTCTGCCTCCTCCTCCTGTCAGGTCAGCAAGCAATACTGTTGTCAAGCACAAGCCCATGTACGCTAAGGTGAACATGATGAATTCAGCTCAAGCAGAGGATTCTTCAGATGTGATCATCGGTACTCTTTCCGTTAACTCCTTTCCTGCTAAAGTATTATTTGATACTGGTGCATCACATTGTTTCATGTCGAGACCGTTCTTTGCAAAGCATGGTTTCTTAACGGAAGACTTGGCCAAGCCGTTGTCGATTGTTTCTCCGGGGAAGATTATGAACTCTAGTATGATGGTTCCGGATGTCACCGTCAAGATGAGTAATTATAAATTTCTGGCCTCCCCAATTGTTCTCGGCAATTCTGATATTGATCTAATCCTCGGCATGGATTGGCTTTCTATGCACAAGGCTTTTCTTGATTGTGCTGCCAAGGAAGTTAAATTGACTCATCCTTCTGAAGAGGTGATTATCTTCGCTGCTCGTGATAACACTGTTCGGCTATTCTCTCTCAATGAGCAAGGCAAGATCAACGCTATTTCTCAGATTCCAGTTGTTTTTGAGTATCAAGATGTCTTTCCAGAAGAGCTTCTGGGTATGCCTCCTCACCGGCCAGTTGAGTTCGTTATTGAGCTTGGGCCCGGTACAGAACCTGTATGCAAGCGCCCCTACAAGCTTGGGCCAGAAGAGCTGAAAGAATTGAAGAAACAGATCGATGAACAAGAACGTCTGGGTTTGATCAGACCAAGTTCATCTCCTTGGGGTTGTGGTGTTCTCTTTGTCTAGAAGAAAGATGGCACGGACCGACTTTGCGTCGATTACCGCCCATTGAACAAGAAGACAATCAAGAATAAATATCCACTTCCCAATATCAATGAGTTATTCGAGCAACTCAAAGGTGCAAAGGTGTTTTCCAAGCTTGACCTCCGTATGGGGTATCACCAGATTCGCATTCGTGAAGAAGATATCCCAAAGACTGCTTTCAGAACAAGCTTTGGTTCTTATGAATATACTGTCATGTCTTTCAGGCTTGCCAATGCCCCTCCTACCTTCTCGAGAATGATGAACTTCATCTTCAACCCCTACACCAATGAATTCGTCCTGGTGTATCTCGATGATATCCTGAATTTCTCCAAGAATAAAAAGGATCATGCCAAGCTTCCATTGTCAACTGGAGCCTCCTCAGAACATCAACCAGCTTCGCAGTTTCCTCGGGCTTGCAAGGTATTGCCGAAGGTTTGTGGAGAACTTCTCGAAAATTGCTAAGCCTCTGCCCAACCTCCTCCAGAAGAATGTCAAACACTCCTGGACTCCTGAGTGTGACGTGGCCTTCAATACTCTCAAAGAGAAACTCGTCACAGCTCCGGTCCTTACTCCTCCTGATGAGTCCAAGCCCTACCAAGTATTCTGTGATGCTTCATTGCAAGGTCTCGGTGGTGTTCTTATGCAAGAAAGAAAGGTTGTGGCCTATACTTCTCGGCAGTTGAAGCCAAAGGAGAGGAACTACCCCACTCACGATCTCGAGTTGGCGGCAGTTGTCCATGCCTTAATCACATGGAGACATCTCTTGTTGGGCAGGCAAGTGGACATTTTCACCGATCACAAGAGCCTCAAATATATCTTCACTCAGCCCAACCTCAACCTCTGGCAAACTCGATGGGTCGAGATGATCCAAGAGTACAATCCAAGCATCGAGTACACTCCAGGCAAGGCTAATGTGATTGCAGATGCTTTGAGCAGAAAGGCATATTGCAACAGCTTAATTCTCAAGCCATTCCAACCTGATCTTTGTGAAGCATTCTGCAAGCTCAACCTCCAAGTTGTTCCTCAAGGTTTTCTTGCCAACCTTAAAGTCACTCCAACTTTGGAAGATCAAATTCGTGAGGCACAACTCCTTGATTCTATGGTGAAGAAGGTGAAAGATGGTGTTGCCAAGGGCTTACCCAAATACAAGTGCTATCGCATTGATGCCAAGGACACCTTATTCTTCGAGGACCGGCTAGTGGGTCCTAAGGGTGATCTAAGGAAGGTAATAATGAACGAAGCGCACAATTCTCTTCTTTCCATCCATCGAGGCAGTTCTAAGATGTATCATGACCTCAAGCAGACGTTCTGGTGGACACGAATGAAGCGGGAGATTGCTCATTTCATGAATGAATGTGATTTCTGCCGCAGAGTGAAAGCAGAACACCAGCGTCCAGCAGGACTCCTTCAACCTCTACCTATTCCCGAGTGGAAGTTCGACCATATCGAGATGGACTTTGTCACTGGCTTTCCCAAGTCCAAGCGAGGGAATGATGCTATCTTCGTTGTCATTGACAAGCTTACAAAAGTGGCTCATTTTCTTCCGGTCAAAGAATCTATCACAGCAGCTCAGCTGGCAGAGCTATACACCTCCAGAATTGTCTGGTTGCATGGAATTCCTCAATTGATCTCCTCAGACCGTGGAAGCATTTTCACTTCCAAGTTTTGGGACTCCTTCCAGAAGGCCATGGGCACCAACATTCGTTTCAGCACGGCCTTTCATCCTCAAACAAGTGGCCAAGTAGAAAGAGTCAATCAAATCCTTGAAGACATGCTCAGAGCTTGTGTCATCTCTTTCGGTATGAAGTGGGAAGATTGCCGCCCGTATGCCGAGTTCTCCTACAACAACAGCTACCAAGCAAGTTCGGGCAAGGCCCCTTTCAAAATTCTATACGGCAGAAAGTGCCGTACTCCTCTCAAGTAGTCCGAGACTGGTGAACGCCAACTTCTTGGCAATGACTTGATCACAAAAGCTGAAGAAATGTGTAGAGTCATCCGTGAAAATCTCAAAGCCGCGCAATTGCGCCAGAAGAGTTACTATGATAGCAAGCACCGTGACTTGGCTTTCGAGATTGGAGACCATGTCTATCTCTGAGTCTCTCCCATGAAAGGTACTCAACGCTTCGGTATCAAAGGGAAGCTTGCCCCAAGATATGTGGGTCCTTTCAAGATTGTTGGCAAAAGAGGCGACCTTGCCTATCAACTTGAGCTCCCTTCCAACTTCTCAAATGTGCATGATGCGTTCCACATGTCTCAACTCCGCAAGTGCTTCAAGACGCCCGAGCGCACTATCAACTTCGAAGAGATTGACCTCCAAGAGGACTTGTCTTATCATGAGCATCCTGTTGCCATTCTTGAAGAAACCGAGCGCAAAACTCGCAACAAGTCGATCAAGTTCCTGGCAGTTAAGTGGTCTCACCATTCCGACCGAGAAGCTACTTCGGAGCGTGAGGATCACCTCCGTTCTGAATATCCACAGTTCTTTCAGTCCTAGATCTCGGGACGAGATCTTCTTGTAGTGGAGGAGAGTTGTAACACCCCATTTGTAACACTTCCCTTTTGGGCAATATATCCAACTTGATCCTCATCTAATTCCATGTGGGTTCCTTCATTTGTGGCTCCATTTGTTTTTGTTTGTTGCTTTATGTATTGCTTTTGCCATGCTTAACTTGTCATATTGTATTTGCTCATTCATGTTGTTATCATGTGGTGCATCATATTCCTTGCTATGATGCATTGTTTGCCATTCTCACGAGCATCATGGTCATATCAAGTGTTGCATTGTGCTCATGTCATATTGCACATCCATCCTCATCATGTCAAGTGCTTCATCATACCATGCCAACTTCATCATCATTCCCCCCCTCATCTCCCCACCTATTCCTTTTCCTTATTTTGGCAAGCAACATTATTTGGCCTCAAATAATGTTCAACTTTTCCCTAATATTCTAGCACCATGTCCTAGACCTCTCTGTCAAATTTCACCTCATTTGAAGTTGTTTTGGTTAGGTTCAAAAATGCCTCAAGTTTGAATTATATTCAAACTTGTTTTATTTTTCTACCTCTAAAAATATCCAAACCAATTTATTCAAATAGAGCATAAATCTAGGTTATCAGATATATTTTTATATCATCCTAATTCCCTGCCAAACTCTCTGGCCTTTTCTTTTATTTCTGTTTGAAGCAAATATTCAAAAGAAAAGAGAGAGAGAGAGGCCCAGCCCGCGCGCAGTTTAGCCCACCTGCCCCTCTCGCTTCTTTTTGCACCAATTTGCCCAGCCACCCTCGCACCCACTTGGCCACATGGCAGCGTCGGCCCTACCCGTCATTGTCTCGGCTACACCCCTCGCCCTCCTTTTCTTTTTCCTCCAGCCATGCCTTTCCAGCTCATGCCCGAGCGCACATGGCCGCCGTGGCGAGGAGATAGGCCCCTATAAGACCCCTCGGCATCCGCACCTAACCCTCAGGGTTTCCCCGTCTCCGCCGCCACCCAACAGGGGCTCTTCCCTGCCCCCTTCTCCTTCCCTGAGCGAGACCGAGCGCTACCAGGAGCGCTTTCGCGTCTCCGGGGACCCTTCGATCGAGTCCAGCAACCTCCGGCGTGTCCATCTGCTTCCTCGTCGTCCTCTACGCCGCTGCTTCCACTACTTCATCGAGGGATCGCCAGGTCCCGCGCCTGGCGTCCTCCTCTTCTCCCTCCTTCCCCGGTCAGGAGCAACGCCGAAGTTCAGAGCTCGACGGCGCCGCTGCAGGCTCGTCTCTTTCGACGTCGTCACATCCAAGTGTGAGCTAGGTATACCTACCTCCCTTCCGTTTTCTTCCTGCCGCGTATAGGTCACCGGAGTCACTGTTAGATCCATGCCATCGTCGTGCCCTCGCTGCTCCGACGAACCTCTGAAACTTTCAGAGGAAGACCATGCCGTGCCTCGTCCGGGTCTTGTCGCGCTCGCCTCGCTCAGCCCCCTGCTTCGCTTCACCTCGCCGTAGCACGCGCACGCCCCGCAGTGCAGCCCCGCGCGCTTGCTCCCTGCCTTGCCTCACCGCACCTAAAGCCAAAGACGAGCTCGAGCTCGTAGTCGAGCAGCAGCGCACACGTTCCACCACGAGGAACGCGCACTCGCTCCCGACCGCATTCCCTTGCACATCTTGCACGCCCGCTGCCACTTGCCGAGCCCTGCTGTCGCCGTTGCTGTCGCCGGCGATGACACCGCCGCCTTTGCCTCGATGGCAACAGGTGGCCTCGCCCCTGCTTAGTAATAGAAGGGTAGAACCCCCCCCCCCTTCTAGCAGTAGCACTAGCCAGCCCAGCTGGTTCCCGCGCCGCGCCTCCACCGGGGAGACCCAAGTTCGAATCCCCCGGGTGCACCCAAAACCCCCCCTTTGTCTCCTTCTTGCACTCGCTGACAGGCCGGCCCCACTGGCCAGTCACACACACACATAGGACCCCACCTGTCATACTCTCAGCCCCTCCTCCTTTTTTATTATTTTGTTTTAGTTCCAGAGTATATTCCATTTCTGGCAAATGGAATCCTTCCATTTCGGGCAAGTCCGAATCTGGACATTTTCTTTCAAGGAAAAATGCCTTTTCTGTCTTATTCCAATTTAGGCAGGTTTCAACTTAATGCATTTGTGGTGATTTTTCTATAAGTACCCCCATATAGTATATATGTTTTGGGGCTAGAAAAATCCAATGAATCCATTGGTGGCATCCATTTCTTCATTTGAGCAAGTTTGCACACATGCCATTTTTACATTACATTGTTGTTTTGTTATTTTTGTGTGTTTAAATTCAAACATGCTATATGGTAGTTTTGCACATGTATAGCTTCATTTTCATGTCTACTTCATGCTAGATTTTATTCCATGCCATAAAGTGCACTGTGATGAGTGCCACAAGCTTGAAAACATGCCTACATGAACCTGTTTTGTCATGCCATGTATATTTTGCCAAGTCTGTAAACAGTTCATATCACTTGCCATCTTTGCATTGTAGCTATCATCTTTTCCATGGAGATCTAGAATAAGCTCAGTGAGGGAGTTTTGTCAAGTGCATTTAGTACTAGCATGCCATCCTCTTGTTTGCTATAATATGTTCCTGTAGCATATAGTTTACTAGTCCTAAACATTGCTATCTGAATCTGTTTTCGCCATGTTCAGTGAATTTCTGCCAAGTCTGTAAAACTGTTATTAATTGCATTTTTGCCATGCTGTTTTAGACTTGTTCTAGTGAGTTTTAGCAGTAGCTCAGTAATCATATTTTGTGGTGCTTAACATGTAATTCCCTGCCATGCCATTTGTTTTCATGATTGGAGTGCTGTAGCATATTTACATGTTGCATCTTAGGTGCCATGTTGCTGTTTTCAACAGATTGCATTGTACATGGTTTTGCTTGTCATTTTCAAACCGTGCATCCGATTCCGGTGATCTTTATATCGATTTCAACCAAAATCTTTCACTCCATCCAATGGAATGCTTGGATTACCAAGATAGTTCCATGTTCCTCATTTCCCCTTTCGTCTCGATTGCACCCCTGCCGGAGCACCCATATGCATTGCACATCATATCTTGCATTCCATGACATGTCTTGCATCATGTTGCTTGCGCATTGCACCGTGATTGATTGTTGTTCCGTTGTTTGTGTTCTTGCTTTGGGTAGAGCTGGGAGACGAGTTCGTGAACGAGGACCCTGTCGAGTACGTTCACGAGGAGCAAGTTGTCGTTCCCACTTAGGATAATTCAGGCAAGATGATCATTACCCCTGATATCACTTCTATCTTTGCTTGCTAGTTGTTCGTTCTATCGCTAGGTTGCGCTACCTACCACTTGTTTATATAGCCTCCCAAAATTGCCATGTCAAGCATCTAACCCACCTTCCTAGCAAACCGTTGTTTGGCTATGTTACCACTTTTGCTCAGCCCCTCTTATAGCGTTGCTAGTTGCAGGTGTAGTGCAGGAGGTTCTATGTTGGGACATGGATATCTTGGTATATCACAATATCTCTTATTTAATTAATGCATCTATATACTTGGTAAAGGGTGGAAGGCTTGGCCTTTTGCTCGGTGTTTTGTTCCACTCTTGCCTCCCTAGTTTTCGTTATACCGGTGTTATGTTCCTTGAATTTGGCGTTCCTAACACGGTCAGGGTGTTATGGGCCCCCCTTGTCTCTTCGCCTAAAGTAAAGCTTTCCCGAGGAGATCCAACTTTGGTTTTACCTTTTGCCTAATAACAACTAAAAAATTGGCATAGGGAGTAATTAACCCGAGGATTCTTAATCAACCCCCGGGCTAGTGCTCGACATGAGTGTTGGTCCACCCACTTAGCAGTCGGCGGTGCCGCCTCGGGGTAACTCGAGTTCTTTTGGCTGTCGTCCACTTTGCATTGACGGATGAGTCCGTAGATAGAGAGTGCGTGGCTCTGGACACGGAACCGACTCACCGGGAGATCTCCTTGGGATAGTTTTCCTTTCTTCGAAGAGCTTGTGCACCGGGATTCCGAGGCTACTCGGGTTGTCCCGCGATGGAGGATTGTCTCCGCGGATCGTGAGCTTGTCATGGGCTAAGTTGGGACACCCCTGCAGGGTTTAAACTTTCGAGAGCCTTTCCCGCGATTATGTGGCAGATGGGAGTTTTTAATATCCGGTTGTAGTGAACTTGACACTAAACTCTTTAAAATACACCAATCGCGTGTGTAACCGTGATGGTCTCTTTTCGATGAGGTTCGGGAAGAGAACACGATGGGGTTATGTTTGAACGTAAGTAGTTCAGGATCACTTCTTGATCGTTACTAGTTTGCAACCATTTGCGTAGCTTCTCACCTTGTTCTTGTATTCGTAAGATACCCACCATACTTATGCTTAGTGCTTGCTGCAACTCCACCACTTATCCATGCCTTACCCATTTAAGCTTTGTTAGTCTTGATACCATGGGTGACATTATTGCTGAGTCCCCGTGGCTCACAGAATACTACAAACACAGTTGCAGGTACCGTTGAGTCTGATGCAGGAGATGCCATTGAGCTCCAGTTGGAGGTCGATGAAGATCATGGTCGTTTCTATGTTACTTACCCGGACAATCAGTAGAGGACCTAGTCGGGGTATCCGGGGATAGTAGCAGGGTGGTGTTTTCTTTTTATCTAGTTCGTAGTCAGATTCTACTATTTGTATGGATGATTGTATGATGATTGTCATATTTATGCTATTCTGGGGCAAGTGTTGCCTGGATCTCGTATTCTATCTATTCACTTGGTTGTATGAATTTGTATGCCACCTTGCTACGCGTCCGAAATGCGATTGTACCCCAATCATGAGTTCATCATGTGATTAGGATAGAATTGCATCTTGAACGTTACAAGTTGGTATCAGAGCCATACCGACTATAGGAGCCCCTGCTTGATCGAACCGCTGACGAGTCTAGAAAAAACTGTTTTGAGTCTTAGTTATATGGGAGAGTAGGAATTCTTTTTACTCCTTATCCCCTTCGTCGCTCTGGTAAGGACTCGGGACGTAAGTGTTTTCCTCACTCTTCTATCCTTTTTTCACTCAAATTTTTATTTAGGATCACGCGGGTATTACGGAATCGTTCTGATATCATTGTGACGGGGATTCTGTCTTGGTGCCTCCTGACATTTAGGGGTTGTGGCAGTGTCCCGGGGAGTTGAGCTCCAAGGTGTTTTTGTCACAGTTTTATCGTTTCAATTCTGAAATACCAGAGGACGCCGACATCGAAAACGCTTCTATACTCTTTGTGGTGAGAGTAGTTTGACGACACCCAGTACTGGGGAGAGCGATTAGATGTATTGCCACAGCTAGTATATCGGATGTTTTTGAAGGTCTGAGGTACACGATTTTCGAAGGTGTCTCGGTTATGTGTTGATGGATGGATACAGTTGGAGTGTAGGGCTATTAGTTGTTTGTGATATTTGTGCCTCCCTGTATCCCCAACACCAGATTGCATAACCAGAAAGTTTCGGGAGTTAATAGGTGGGAATTCAAGTAGCTCTAGGTTATCTTTCCGACAGATATTTGGTATGAGATTGGGGGAATCTCTACCATGTATTTGTTCCAGTTGTTACCTTGTTGTTTTATTCTTCAACCTCATTCCAAGTGGCTTCTCATTCAAATGGTCGAATCATATTAACTTTGGAATACATTCGTTCAATCTCTCTGTTCGGATGCTTATTGTGAAGACTACATTGCACATGTCTAGCCTTTGATTCAGCTTATCTATCATTTTCAATGGTGGTTCTAACGGATGTCATCTTCTTCAGGATGGCTCCCCAACTCGTCAGAATCCGGACCGTAATGAAGGAGAGCAGTCGAATCCTCCACCTTCGCCACCTCCGGAGGCATGGCAAGCTTTGATGGCGGCCACCAACGCCAATACTCAGATGCTGATTCAGCTCATGCAAGAGCGCAGCCAAGGCAACCAAGGGAATCAAGGTCAAGGGCATTTTAATAATCAGCCTCAGTTTGCTACACTCAATCAGTTTCTCGCAAATCAGCCAAAGTCGTTCAGTGCTTGTGTCGAGGCCATGGATGCCGATGATTGGCTCATGGACATCAACAAGCATTTTGAGTGCAGCAATGTCAGACCTGAGGACTATGTCAAGTTCGCTTCCTTCCAGCTCAAGGACCAGGCAACAGATTGGTGGCAGCAGTACAAAGACTCTAGAGGGGGTCGAGTGATCAGCTGGACCGACTTCTGCCGTGACTTCCATGCTCATCATATTCCGGCAAGTGTTACTGAGAGCATGCGTGAGCAATTCCGCAATCTCAAGCAAGGAAGCATGTCCGTGTATCAATATAACATCAAGTTTCAGAATCTTGCTCGCTATGCAAGGCAAGACGTCCCAGATGAGAAGAGTATGATCTACTACTTCAGGGGTGGCCTCAGAGAGGATCTTCAGCTAGCTCTCGTTCTTGTTGAGCCTACTCAGTTCGATCAGTTCTATAACATGGCTCTAAAACAGGAAGCAGCTCAGCTCAAGTGTGAAGCTTCAAAGAAGAGACTCAGGGATGCAGTCCACTCTTCTTGTTCCTCTCAAGTGGTCTCAAAGCAGCAGAAGTTTTGGCTTCCTCCACCTCCTCTGTTTCGTCCGCCGCATCAGCAGAAGCAGTCAGGTGGTCGTGGATCTTCCCACCCACCCAACCCAAGCTATCAGAACAAGTCTCAGGCTCAGGCTCCAAGGACAGGCGGTCCTCCTCCTCCACCTTTTCGCCCAGTTTCAGAGGTCACTTTCTTCAAATGCGGTCTTAAAGGTCACTATTCCAACAAGTGCTCCAACCAGAAGCGCCTTCCGCCTCCTCCTCCTGTCAGGTCAGCAAGCAATGCTGTTGTCAAGCACAATCCAAAGTATGCTAAGGTGAACATGATGAATTCAGCTCAAGCAGAGGATTCTTCAGATGTGATCATCAGTACTCTTTCCGTTAACTCCTTTGATGCTAAAGTATTATTTGATACTGGTGCATCGCATTGTTTCATGTCGAGACCGTTCTTTGCAAAGCATGGTTTCTTAACAGAAGACTTGGCCAAGCCGTTGTCGATTGTTTCTCTGGGGAAGATTATGAACTCTAGTATGATGGTTCCAGATGTCACCGTCAAGATGAGTAATTATAAATTTTTGGCCTCCCGAATTGTTCTCGGCAATTCTGATATTGATCAAATCCTCGGCATGGATTGGCTTTCTATGCATAAGGCTTTTGTTGATTGTGCTGCCAAGGAAGTTAAATTGACTCATCCTTTTGAAGAGGTGATTATCTTCTATGCTCATGATAACACTGTTCGGCTATTCTTTCTCAATGAGCAAGGTGAGATCAACGCTATTTCTCATATTCCAGTTGTTTGTGAGTATCAAGATGTCTTTCCAGAAGAGCTTCCGGGTATGCCGCCTCACCGGCCAATTGAGTTTGTTATTGAGCTTGAGCCCGGTACAGAACCCGTATGCAAGCGCCCCTACAAGCTTGGGCCAGAAGAGCTGAAAGAATTGAAGAAACAACTTGATGAACAAGAACGTCTGGGATTGATCAGACCAAGTTCATCTCCTTGGGGTTGTGGTGTTCTCTTTGTCCAGAAGAAAGATGGCACGGACCGACTTTCCGTCGATTACTGCCCATTGAACAAGAAGACAATCAAGAATGAATATCCACTACCCAATATCAATGAGTTATTCGAGCAACTCAAAGGTGCAAAGGTGTTTTCCAAGCTTGACCTCCGTATGGGGTATCACCAGATTCACATTCGTGAAGAAGATATCCCAAAGACAGCTTTCAGAACGAGCTTTGGTTCTTATGAATATACTGTCATGTCTTTCGGGCTTGCCAATGCCCCTCCTACCTTCTCGAGAATGATGAACTTCATCTTCAACCCCTACACCAATGAATTCGTCCCGGTGTATCTCGATGATATCCTGGTTTTCTCCAAGAATAAAAAGGATCATGCCAAGCAATTGCGATTGGTGCTCGACAAGCTGAGAGAGTATCAATTCTACGCAAAGTTCTCTAAATGTGAATTTTGGCTTGATGAAGTTCTTTATCTTGGTCACATCATCTCCGCCAAGGGCATTTCTATCAATCCTGAAAAGGTTGCTTCCATTGTCAATTGGGAGCCTCCTCAGAACGTCAAGCAGCTTCGCAGTTTCCTCCGGCTTGCAAGCTATTGCCGAAGGTTTGTGGAGAACTTCTCGAAAATTGCTAAGCCTCTGCCCAACCTCCTCTAGAAGAATGTCAAACACTCCTGGACTCCTGAGTGTGACGTGGCCTTCAATACTCTCAAAGAGAAACTCGTCACAACTTCGGTCCTTACTTCTCCTGATGAGTCCAAGCCCTACCAAGTATTCTGTGATGCTACATTGCAAGGTCTCGGTGGTGTTCTTATGCAAGAAAGAAAGGTTGTGGCCTATACTTCTCGGCAGTTGAAGCCAAAGGAGAGGAACTACCCCACTCACGATCTCGAGTTGGCGGCAGTTGTCCATGCCTTAATCACATGGAGACATCTCTTGTTGGGCAGGCAAGTGGACATTTTCACCGATCACAAGAGCCTCAAATATATCTTCACTCAGCCCAACCTCAACCTCCGGCAAACTCGATGGGTCGAGATGATCCAAGAGTACAATCCAAGCATCGAGTACACTCCAGGCAAGGCTAATGTGATTGCAGACGCTTTGAGCAGAAAGGCATATTGCAACAGCTTAATTCTTAAGCCATTCCAACCTGATCTTTGTGAAGCATTCCGCAAGCTCAACCTCCAAGTTGTTCCTCAAGGTTTTCTTGCCAACCTCCAAGTCACTCCAACTTTGGAAGAACATATTCGTGAGGCACAACTCCTTGATTCTATGGTGAAGAAGGTGAAAGATGGTGCTACCAAGGGCTTACCCAAATACAAGTGCTATCGCATTGATGACAAGGACACCTTATTCTTTGAGGACCGGCTAGTGGTTCCTAAGGGTGATCTATGGAAGGTCATAATGAATGAAGCGCACAATTCTCTTCTTTCCATCCATCCAGGCAGTTCTAAGATGTATCATGACCTCAAGCAGACGTTCTGGTGGACACGAATGAAGCGGGAGATTGCTCAATTCATGAATGAATGTGATGTCTGCCGTAGAGTGAAAGCAGAACAGCACCGTCCAGCAGGACTCCTACAACCTCTACCTATTCTCGAGTGGAAGTTCGACCATATCGAGATGGACTTTGTAACCGGCTTTCCCAAGTCCAAGCGAGGGAATGATGCTATCTTCGTTGTCATTGACAAGCTTACAAAAGTGGCTCATTTTCTTTCGGTCAAAGAATCTATTCCAGTAGCTCAGCTGGCAGAGCTATACACCTCCAGAATTGTCTGGTTGCATGGAATTCCTCAATTGATCTCCTTAGACCGTGGAAGCATTTTCACTTCCAAGTTTCGGGACTCCTTCCAGAAGGCCATGGGAACCAACATTCATTTCAGCATGGCCTTTCATCCTGAAACAAGTGGCCAAGTTGAAAGAGTTAATCAAATCCTTGAAGACATGCTCAGAGCTTGTGTCATCTCTTTCGGTATGAAGTGGGAAGATTGCCTCCCGTATGCCGAGTTCTCCTACAACAACAGCTACCAAGCAAGTTCGGGCAAGGCCCCTTTCGAAATTCTATATGGCAGAAAGTGACGTACTCCTCTCAACTAGTCCGAGACTGGTGAACGCCAACTTCTTGGCAATGACTTGATCACAGAAGCTGAAGAAATGTGTAGAGTCATCCGTGAAAATCTCAAAGCCGCGCAATCGCGCCAGAAGAGTTACTATGATAGCAAGCACCGTGACTTGGCTTTCGAGATTGGAGACCATGTCTATCTCTGAGTCTCTCCCATGAAAGGTACTCAACACTTCGGTATCAAAGGGAAGCTTGCCCCAAGATATGTGGGTCCTTTCAAGATTGTTGGCAAAAGAGGCGACCTTGCCTATCAACTTGAGCTCCCTTCCAACTTCTCAAATGTGCACGATGTGTTCCACATTTCTCAACTCCACAAGTGCTTCAAGACGCCCGAGCACACTATCAACTTCGAAGAGACTGACCTCCAAGAGGGCTTATCTTATCATGAGCATCCCATTGCCATTCTTGAAGAAAGCGAGCACAAAACTCGCAACAAGTCAATCAAGTTCCTGAAAGTTAAGTGGTCTCACCATTCAGACCGAGAAGCTACTTGGGAGCGTGAGGATCACCTCCGTTCCGAATATCCGGAGTTCTTTCAGTCCTAGATCTCGGGACAAGATCTTCTTGTAGTGGAGGAGAGTTATAACACCCCATTTGTAACACTTCCCTTTTGGGCAATATATCCAACTTGATCCGCATCTAATTCCAAGTGGGTTCCTTCATTTGTGGCTCCATTTGTTTTTGTTTGTTGCTTTATGCATTGCTTTTGCCATGCTTAACTTGTCATATTGTATTTGCTCATTCATGTTGTTATCATGTGGTGCATCATATTCCTTGCTATGATGCATTGTTTGCCATTCTCATGAGCATCATGGTCATATCAAGTGTTGCATTGTGCTCATGTCATATTGCACATCCATCCACATCATGTTAAGTGCTTCATCATACCATGCCATCTTCATCATCATTCCCTTCCCCCCCCCCCCCATCTCTCCACCTATTCCTTTTCCTTATTTTGGCAAGCAACATTATTTGGCCTCAAATAATGTTCAAGTTTTCCCCAATATTCTAGCACCATGTCCTAGACCTCTCTGTCAAATTTCACCTCATTTGAAGTTGTCTTGGTTAGGTTCAAAAATGCCTCAAGTTTGAATTATATTCAAACTTGTTTTATTTTTGTACATCTAAAAATATACAAACCAATTTATTCAAATAGAGCATAAATCTAGGTTATCAGATATATTTTTATATCATCCTAATTCCCTGCCAAACTCTCTGGCCTTATCTTTTATTTTTGTTTGAAGCAAATATTCAAAAGAAAAGAGAGAGAGAGAGAGAGAGGCCCAGCCCACGCGCAGTTCATCCCACCTGCCCCTCGTGCTTCTTTTTGCACCAATTTGCCCAGCCACCCTCGCAGCCACTCGGCCACATGGCAGCGCCGCCCCTACCCGTCATTGTCTCGGCTACACCCTCGCCCTCCTTTTCCTCTTCCTCCAGCCACGCCTTTCCAGCTCATGCCCGACCGCACATGGCCGCTGTGGCAAGGAGATAGGCCCCTATAAGACTCCCTCGGCGTCCGCACCTAACCCTTAGGATTTCCCCGTCTCCGCCGCCACCCAACAGGGGCTATTCCCTGCCCCCTTCTCCTTCCCCGAGCGAGACCGAGCGCTACCAGGAGCGCGTCCGCGTCGCCGGCGACCCTCCGATCGAGTCCAGCCACCTCCGGCGCGTCCATCTGCTTCCTCATTGTCCTCTACGCCACTGCTTCTACTACTTCGGCGAGGGATCGCCAAGTCCCGCGCTTGGCATCCTCCTCTTCTCCCTCCTCCCCTGGTGAGGCATCGCGTCGAAGTTCAGAGCTCGATGGCGCCGCTGCAGGCTCGTCTCCGTCGACGTCGTCGCGTCCTAGGGTGAGCTAGGTATACCTACCTCCCTTCCCTTTTCTTCCTGCCGCGTTAGGTCACAGGAGTCACCGTTAGATCCATGACATCGTCGTGCCCTCGCTGCTCCGACGAACCTCTGAAACTTTCAGAGGAAGACCCTGCCGTGCCCCGTCCGGGTCTTGTCGCGCTCGCCTCGCTCAGCCCCCTGCTTTGCTTCACCTCGCCGCAGCACGCGCACGCCCCGCAGTGCAGCCCCGCGCGCTTGCTCCCTGCCTTGCCTCGCCGCACCTAAAGCTCGAGACGAGCTCGAGCTCGTAGTCGAGCCGCAGCGCACACGTTCCACCACGAGGAACGCGCACTCGCTCCCAACCGCGCTCCCTTGCACATCCCGCACGCCCGCTGCCGCTTGCCGAGCCCCGCCGTCACCGTTGTTGTCGCCGGCGATGACACCGCCACCTCTGCCTCGATGGCAAAAGGTGGCCTCACCCCTGGTTAGTACTAGAGGGGTAGAACCCCCCCTTCTTGCAGTAGCACTAGCCAGCCCAGCTGGTTCCCGCGCCGCGCCTCCACCGGGGAGACCCAAGTTCGAATCCCCCGGCCGCACCCAAAAACTCCCCTTTTTCTCCTTCTTGCACTCGCTGACAGGGCGGCCCCACTGGCCAGTCACACACACACATAGGACCCCACCTGTCATACTCTCAGCCCCTCCTTCTTTTTTTTATTTTGTTTTAGATCCAGAGTATATTCCATTTCTGGCAAATGGAATCCTTCCATTTCGGGCATGTCCAAATCTGGACATTTTCTTTTAAGGAAAAATGCCTTTTCTGTCTTATTCCAATTTAGGCAGGTTTCAACTTAATGCATTTGTGGTGATTTTTCTATAAGTACCCCCACATAATATATATGTTTTGGGGCTAGAAAAATCCAATGAATCCATTGGTGGCATCCATTTCTTCATTTGAGCAAGCTTGCACACATGCCATTTTTACATTACATTGCTGTTTTGTTATTTTTGTGTGTTTAAATTCAAACATGCTATATGGTAGTTTTGCACATGTATAGCTTCATTTTCATGTCTAATTCATGCTAGATTTTATTTCATGCCATAAAGTGCACTATGATGAGTGCCACAAGCTTGAAAACATGCCTACATGAACCTATTTTGTCATGCCATGTATATTTTGCCGTCTGTAAACAGTTCATATCACTTGCCATCTTTGCATTGTAACTATCATCTTTTCCATGGAGATCTAGAATAAGGTCAGTGAGAGAGTTTTGTCAAGTGCATTTAGTACTAGCATGCCATGCTCTTGTTTGCTATAATATGTTCCTGTAGCATATAGTTTACTAGTCCTAAACATTGCTATCTGAATCTGATTTTGCCATGTTCAGTGCATTTCTGCCAAGTCTGTAAAACTGTTATTAATTGCATTTTTGCCATGTTGTTTTAAACTTGTTCTAGTGAGTTTTAGCAGTAGCTCAGTAATCATATTTTGTAGTGCTTGACATGTACTTCCCTGCCATTCCATTTGTTTTCATGATTAGAGTGCTATAGCATATTTACATGTTGCATCTTAGGTGCCATGTTGCTGTTTTCAACAGATTGCATTGTATATGGTTTTGCTTGTCATTTTCAAACCGTGCATCCGATTCCGGTGATCTTTATATCAATTTCAACTGAAATCTTTCACTCCATCCAGTGGCATGCTTGGATTACCATGATATTGCCATGTTCCTCATTTCCCCTTTCGTCTCGATTGCACCCCTGCCGGAGCACCCATATGCATTGCACATCATATCTTGCATTCCATGACATGTCTTGCATCATGTTGCTTGCGCATTGCATCGTGATTGATTGTTGTTCCATTGTTTGTGTTCTTGCTTTGGGTAGATCCAGGAGACGAGTTCGTGAACGAGGACCCTGTCGAGTATGTTCACGAGGAGCAAGCTTTCGTTCCCATAGAGAATAATTCAGGCAAGATGATCATTACCCCCGATATCACTTCTATCTTTGCTTGCTAGTTGTTCGTTCTATCACTAGGTTGCGCTACCTACCACTTGTTTATATAGCCTCCCAAATTGCCATGTCAAGCCTCTAACCCACCTTCCTAGCAAACCGTTGTTTGGCTATGTTACCGCTTTTGCTCAGCCCCTCTTATAGCGTTGCTAGTTGCAGGTGCAGTGCAGGTGGTTCCATGTTGGGACATGGATATCTTGGTATATCACAATATCTTTTATTTAATTAATGCATCTATATACTTGGTAAAGGGTGGAAGGCTTGGCCTTTTGCTCGGTGTTTTGTTCCACTCTTGCCGCCCTAGTTTTCGTTATACCGGTGTTATGTTCCTTGAATTTGGCGTTCCTAACACGGTCGGGGTGTTATGGGCCCCCCTTGTCTCTTCGCCTAAAGTAAAGCTTTCCTGAGGAGATCCAACTTTGGTTTTACCTTTTGCCTAATAACAACTAAAAAATTGGCATAGGGAGTAATTAACCCGGGGATTCTTAATCAACCCCCGGGCTAGTGCTCGACATGAGTGTTGGTCCACCCACTTAGCAGTCGGCGGTGCCGCCTCGGGGTAACTCGAGTTCTTTTGGCTATCGTCCACTTTGCATTGACGGATGAGTCCGTAGATAGAGAGTGCGTGGCTCTGGACACGGAACCGACTCATCGGGAGATCTCCTTGGGATAGTTTTCCTTTCTTCGAAGAGCTTGTGCACCGGGATTCCGAGGCTACTCGGGTTGTCCCGCGATGGAGGATTGTCTCCGCGGATCGTGAGCTTGTCATGGGCTAAGTTGGGACACCCCTGCAGGGTTTAAACTTTCGAGAGCCTTTCCCGCGATTATGTGGCAGATGGGAGTTTTTAATATCCGGTTGTAGTGAACTTGACACTAAACTCTTTAAAATACACCAACCGCGTATGTAACCGTGATGGTCTCTTTTCGATGAGGTTCGGGAAGAGAACACGATGGGGTTATGTTTGAA
Organism: Thinopyrum elongatum; assembly: GCA_011799875.1. Classification (NCBI taxonomy): domain Eukaryota; kingdom Viridiplantae; phylum Streptophyta; class Magnoliopsida; order Poales; family Poaceae; genus Thinopyrum; species Thinopyrum elongatum. Next base: position 434,199,902 of record CM022302.1, read on the forward strand.
CGTAAGTAGTTCAGGATCACTTCTTGATCGTTACTAGTTTGCGACCGTTTGCGTAGCTTCTCACCCTGTTCTTGTATTCGTAAGATAGCCACCATACTTATGCTTAGTGCTTGCTGCAACTCCACCACTTATCAATGCCTTACCCATTTAAGCTTTGTTAGTCTTGATACCGTGGGTGACATGATTGCTGAGTCCCCATGGCTCACAGAATACTACAAACACAGTTGCAGGTACCGTTGAGTCTGATGCAGGAGATGCCATTGAGCTCCAGTGGGAGTTCGATGAAGATCGTGGTCGTTTCTATGTTACTTACCCGGACGATCAGTAGAGGACCTAGTCGGGGTATCCGGGGATAGTAGCAGGGTGGTGTTTTCTTTTTATCTAGTCCGTAGTCGGACTCTACTATATGTATGGATGATTGTATGATGATTGTCATATTTATGCTATTCTGGGGCAAGTGTTGCCTGGATCTCATATTCTATCTATTCACTTGGTTGTATGAATTTGTATGCCACCTTGCTACGCGTCCGAAATGCGATTGTGCCCCAATCATGAGTTTGTGACCTGATTGGGATAGAATTGCATCTTGGGCGTTACAAAAGATTCGTTAATATATATATATATATATATATATATATATATATATACAAATCAATTAATACATCTAATGATAACTAGAGGCCTAATGAGCGGTACGGGCACACAAAAAGGAAAATCATTTTGAAAATTAAAGTTGGCACATATAAATTTACTTAGAACGGCACGGAAATACCACATATAGGTAGGTATGGTGGACTCATATGGCATAACTGGGTTTAAGGATTTTGGATTCACAAGTAGTATTTCCACTTAGTACAAGGAAAGGCTAGCAAATTGGTTGAGAAGCAACCAACCAAGAAAAAAAATTGACATAAACGAGCATTAAGCATAACTAACACCAAATAATGCACCACAAGCAGGATGTAATTTATTGCGTAACTATTGACTTTCGTGCTTGCATAGGGAATCACAAACCTTAACACCAATATTCTTACTAAATTATAATTACTCACCAACATGACTCATATACTACTATGATCATATCTCAAAACTATTACAAAGAATCAAGTTTATTTTGTCCAATGATCTTCATGAAAGTTGTTATTATATCCCTCTTGAATATCTATCACTTTGGGACTAATTTCATATATTGCAATTGCTTTTGACAAGCTCAAACAAATTTAAGTGAAGAACATGAGCATAAAAATTTTCGTCTCTCAAATTAATATAAGTGAAGCATGAGAGAATTTCTTCAAAAATTTACTAACTCTCAAATTAATCTAAGTGAAGCATCAGAGCATTTCTTCAAAAATCAAAGCACCACCATGCTCAAAAGATATAACTGAAGCACTAGAGCAATTCCATAGCTCAAAAAATTTAAGTGAAGCACATAGAGCAATTCTAATAAATCATAGCATAAATTTAGCTCTCTCAAATAGGTGTGTCCAGCAAGGATAATTGTGACAAACTAAAAAATAAGAAAAGCAAAGAATCATATAATACAAGACGATCCAAGCAAAACTCATGATATGTGACGAATAAAAATATAACTCCAAGTAATATTACCGATGGTTGTTAGAAGAAAGAGGAGATGCCTTCCGGGGCATCCCAAAGCTTAGTTGCTTGGTTCTCCTTGAATATTAACTTGGGGTGCCATGGGAATCCTCAGTCTGAAGCTCTTTTCACTCCTTATTCCTTCATCCATCGTGATCCCACCCAAAACTTGAAAAGTTCAATCACACAAAACGTAACAAAACCTTTGTGAGATCCGTTAGTACAATAAAGCAAATCACAACTCTAAATACTTTTGCAAACCCATTCATATTTTGTTATTGCATTATACCTACTGTATTCTAACTTTTCCATGGCTTATACCCTCCAATACAATCCATAGATTCATCAAAATAAGCACACGATGCAACGAAAACAGAATCTGTCAAAAACAGAACAATCTGTAGTCATCTGGACACTAACCATACTTATATAACTCCAAAAAATCTGAAAAATTAGGAAAATGTAGGAAATTTGTATATCAATCTTGTGTAAGTTCATAATTTTTCTTTGCTTATATGATTTTTAAAAATTCTTCTACTGGATGCAAAAGTTTCTGTTTTTCAACAAGATCAAGTCAACTATCACCCAACATGATCCCAAAGGCTTTACTTGGCACAAACTCTAATTAAAACATAAAAAACACAATCATAACAATAGCATAATTGTGTAAACACTCAAGAACATTAAGTAAAAGGTAAAAATAAATTTTATTCATTGGGTTGCCTCCCAACAAGCACTATCGTTTTATGCCCCTAGCTAGGCATAATGCATAGATTCAAGTATTGTCATCTTTGGTTTTTGGTCGATAGGTTGCCCTAATGATTGATTCATATGGTGGCTTAATTCCTCTTATAGGGAAGTGTTCCCTACCCTTTCTTAGTGGAAACTAAAATTCAATATTGCCTTCTTTCATATCAATCACGGCACCTATAGTGCGTAAAAACGGTCTACCGAGTATGATAGGACAAGATAGATTGCAATCAATATCAAGAACAATAAAATCTATGTGCACATAGTTCCTATTTGCAATAATAAGAACATCATTAATTCTTCCCAAAGGCTTTTTAATAGTAGAATCCGCCAAGTGCAAATTAAGAGAACATTCTTCAATATTGGTAAGACCAAGCACATCACATAGAGATTTCAAAATTGTGGAAACACTAGCACCCAAATCACATAGAGAAAAACACTCATAATTTTTAATCTTGACTTTAATGGTAGGTTCCCATTCATCATATAATTTTCTAGGAATTGAAATTTCTAATTCCAACTTTTGTTCTAAAGCTTTCATCATTGCTTCTACGCTATGTTTAGTAAAAGCTTTACTTTGTTCATAAGCATTGGGTGAATTTATCATGGATTAAAACAAAGAAATACATTCAATCAAAGAGCAACTATCATAATTAAAGTCTTTGTAATCCAAAAGAGTGGGCACATCACTAGTTAAAGTTTTGACCTCTCCAAACCCACTTTTATCAAAAATTTCAACAAGATTTTCACCCTCCGAATTATGAGGACGCCCTCTAGCTAAAATTGACTCTTATTTAGTCCTATTTTCATCAAGTTTAATATTACTAAACAAGGAATCAATAGAAGAAACACCAATCATTTTAAGATCTTCATCATTATTATGAAAGCAATCAGAAGAAAACACTCTTTCTAAAAATTCTCTTTTAGCTTTAAGCATCACGGTTCTTTTCTTACTTTCATCCATAGAAACATATAAAGCTTTAATTAATTCATTTACATCAACCTTAGGTGGAAAAACTTTGATGTTGAGATTTTCTACATCATAGGAAATTCTATCAATGCTTCTAGACATATCATCAATCGTATTCAACTTTTCTTCTATCGTAGTATTGAAAACTTTTTGAGCATTGATAAATTTGTTAATATTATTATCAAGATCAGAGTGGTTCCTATTATTATTGTAAGAAGAATTACATAGGAATTGCCATAATTATTAGAGGAATTTGCAAGAAAAGGCCTAGGATTAAAATTACCTCTATAAGCATTGTTATTAAAATTGTTTCGCGAGAAAAAATTCACATCTATGGGATCACTATTTTCCTCAATCCAAGTAGACAAAGGCACATAATTAATATCAATAGGAGCATTTTTACTAGCAACCAATTTCATAAGAGCATCAACTTTTTCACTCAAAGTAGTAATTTCTTCAACCGAATTAACTTTTTTACTAGTAGGTGCTCTTTGAGTATGCCATTGTGAATAATTTGCCATAATATTATCTCACAATTTAGTAGCTTCACCCAAAGCAATTTCCATGAAAATACCACCTGCGGCAGAATCTAAAAGATTTCTAGAAACAAAATTCAATCCCGCATAAATTTTTTGTATAATCATCCAAAGATTTAAACCATGAGTAGGACAATTTCTTAGCATCAATTTCATTCTTTCCCAATATCCCTCAAGGAGAAAGGAAATAATTTCAACTTCACAGTATCATTGTCCACATATTTTTTCTTTTGCATATCACACAATTCTACGAATGTGTTTAGATGGGACGTGGCATCCGCACTAGGAGTACCAGAAAATTGATCTTTCATAACAAGATTCAACAAAGCGGCATTAATATCACAAGACTTCGCACTAGTGGCGGGAGGATCAATCGGAGTACTAATAAAATCACTATTATTAGTATTGGAGAAATCACATAATTTGGTATTTTCTTGAGACATCGTGACTACGCAAAAAAGATTGCAAGCAAACAAGAGATCTGATGAGAAAACGGTGAATGAAAAAAAAGGGGAATAAAAAGGCAATTTTTTGTGAAGTGGGGGAGACGAAAACGAGAGGCAAATGGAAAATAATGTAAATTGCAAGGAGATGAGATTTGTAATTAGGAACCTGATAGATGTTGATGATGTCTCCCCGACAACGGCGCCAGAAATCCTTTAGACGTGGCTTAGACTGCGTCCGTATTTCCCCAAAGAGGAAGGGATGATGCAGCACAACTACGGTAAGTGTTTCCCTCAGTTATGAAACCAAGGTTATCAATCCAGTAGGAGAACCAAGCAACAATATGTAAATGGTACCTCCACACAAAGAACAAATAATTGCAACCCAATGCAAAAGAGGGGTTGCCAATCCCTCTACGGTAAAAAGATAGATTAATTTGTATGAGATTGGATAAATAGATCTTGCAAAAACACACAATAAAACAAGTAAAGAAAAAGTGCAGCCAGGTATTTTTGGGTTTTTGGAATAATAGATCTGAAAACAATATGATAAAAGATAGACCTAGGGCCGTAAATTTCACTAGTGGCTTCTCTCGAGAAAATAGCATACGGTGGGTAAATTTTTTACTGTTGGGCAATTGAAAGAAGACAAATAATTATGACGATATCCAAGGCAATGATCTTGTATATAGGCATCACGTCCAAGATTAGTAGACCGACTCCTGCCTGCATCTACTACTATTACACCACACATCGACCGCTAACCAGCATGCATCTAGTGTATTAAGTTCATAGAGAAACGGAGTAATGCAATAAGAACAATGACATGATATAGACAAGATCTATTCATGCAGGAATAGACCCCATATTTTTATCCTTCATAGCAACGATACATGCATGGCTCACTACCCCTTCTGTCACTGGGTGAGGACACCGCAAGATCGAACCCATCACAAAACACCTCTTCCCATTGCAAGAAAAATCAATCTAGTTGGCCTAACTAAACCAAAGATTCGGAGAAGAAATACGAGGCTATAACAATCATGCATATAAGAGATCAAAGAAAACTCAAATAATATTCATGGATAGATCTGATGATAAACTCAAACTTCATCAGATACCAACAAACACACCGCAAAAAGTCATTACATCAAATAGATCTCCAAGAACATCGCGGAGAACATTGTATTGAGAATCAAAAAGAGAGAAGAAGCCATCTAGCTACTGCTACGGACCCGTAGGTCTATGGTGAACTACTCACGCATCATCGGAGGAGCACCAATGAGGATGATGAACCCCTCCGTGATCGTGTTCCCCTCCGACAGAGTGCCGGAAGGGGCCTCTAGATTGGATCTCGTGGTTCTGGAACTTACGGCTGTTAGAATTGCATTTCGATCGCTTCCCTAGGGTTTCTGGAATATTTGGGTATTTATAGAGCTGAGAGGCAGTGCAGCGGAAATCCGTGGGCCCCACCACCCATCAGGGCGCGCCTGGGCCTCCTGGCGTGCCCTGGTGGGTTGTGGGCCCCATGGGCCTTCCCTCGTCCACTTCCTTTGCTCCCAAGTTGTCTTCTGGTCCTAAAAAAATCTCCAAAAAGTTCCGCTGCGTTTGTACTTCATTTGATATGGATATTCTGTGGAGTAAAAAACAAGCAAAAAAATAGCAACTGGCACTAGGCACTATGTCAATAGGTTAGTCCCAAAAAAATAATATAAAGTTGCAATAAAATGAATAGAAAACATCCAAGAATGATAATATAACAGCATGGAACAATAAAAAATTATAGATACGTTGGAGATGTATCAAGGTATCACCCTCGGCACTCGATAGTATCCCTAAGGTGTCGTATAACTAAGGGGGTGTGATGTGATGTGTCGGGCCCTGGACGTCGATCACGTTGATCGAGTCACCGAAGATAAAGCGGGGGCAACTGGCACAAGGTGAGGGTTCACTGGTGGATCACTAACCAACCTATACTCTACTGAAAAGGAAGAAGGGTCGTCGGTGAAGTAGTCGATCACAGAGGCAGCGTCGTTCTCTGACTCTACCGGAGAGAAGAGGGGTAAGAAACAATAAATATAAAGCACACAGATGTAACACAGATGCACAACATGACAACTTGCAGCGCTAGGGGTGTTCTAACACGGTACAACATGTTGCAGACGGAGAGGGAAAACATCCAGAGGGGTTTTCCTGGCGTTTGGCATTTTCGAACAGATGAAAAGAGGGGGACGGTTCCATGTTCAGCATGCTAGGGGCATGTGACAGGTGAACGAATTGCATATTCTAATTTGTTGGATTTTTCTGAGCAACTTTCATATATAAATTATTTTCATCCGAGCTATAGATTATTTTTTATTAATTTTCAAAGTTTTAAATATTTTCCAAAATTCTAATTATTTAAATTTGAAAATATATTAAAAAATAATTACTATGGGTACACAGAAGTGTACCCAGATATGTTCATAGGTGGCTGACAGTGGGGCCACTGAGCTGAGTCAGCAGCGCAGTCAGCAGGTCAAATGTCATAATTGATCAGTCAACAGGGGCCCTGGGGTCCACCTGTCATTGACTGGGTCAACCCAGTCAGCAGTTTGACTGGTCAACCTAGACAGAGGGGCCTACATGCCATTCGCTCAGTGTCTAATAGAGTTTACTAATTGTTTTAGTTAACTTAATTAACAAAACGGGCCCACAGGTAAGTGGGTGTTAGCGAGGGGGTTAGTGGCCTAATCAGCGGGTTAATAACCTGGGCCCACTAGTGAGTGGCTCAGGCGATGGTTCAAACAGCTGTGTGTGCCAACGCAGCTCCGGTGACGACCGAGCATGGCGGGGGTTCGCCGGAAGTCGCGCTCCGGCAACCAAATCGCGTGCGGTTTGGTATGTCCGAACACTGACGCTCGCGCGCATCTGATACGTCCATTTTGCATCATGCTTTTATATTGATATTTATTGCATTATGGGCTGTTATTACACATTCTAGTACAATACTTATGCCTTTTCTCTCTTATTTTACTAGGTTTACATAAAGAAGGAGAATGCTGGCAGCTGGAATTATGGACTGGAAAAGGAGCAAATCCGAGAGACCTATTCTGCACAACTCCAAAAGTCCTGAAACTTCACGGAGAATTATTTTGGAATATATAAAAAATATTGGGCGAAGAAAGCACCTGAGGGGACCCACCAGGCACCCACAAGGGTGGGGGGCGCGCCCTACCCCCCTGGGCGCGCCTCCCTACCTTGTGTGCCACCAGGCAGGCCCCCGATGCCCATCTTCTGCTATATGATGTGTTTTGACCTGGAAAAAATCAGAAGGAAGCTTTCGGGATGAAGCATCGCCGTCTCGAGGTGGAACCTGGGTAGAACCAATCTATTGCTCCGGTGGAGCTGTTCTGCCGGAGAAACTTCCCTCTGGGAGGGGGAAATCGAAGCCATCTTCATCACCAACGATCCTCTCATTGAGAGGGGGTCAATCTCCATCAACATCTTCACCAGCACCATCTCCTCTCAAACCCTAGTTCATCTGTTGTATCCGATCTTTGTCTCAAAACCTCAGATTGGTACCTTTGGGTTGCTAGTAGTGTTGATTACTCCTTGTAGTTGATGCTAGTTGGTTTATTTGGTGGAAGATCATATGTTCAGATCCTTAATGATAATTATTACTCCTATGATTATGAACATGAATATTCTTTGTGAGTAGTTACGTTTGTTCCTAAGGACATGGGAGAAGTCTTGTTGTAAGTAATCATGTGAATTTGGTATTCGTTCGATATTTTGATGAGATGTATGTTGTCTTTCCTCTAGTGGTGTTATGTGAACGCCGACTACATGACACTTCACCATGATTTGGGCCTAGGGGAAGGCATTGGGAAGTAATAAGTAGATGATGGGTTGCTAGAGTGACAGAAGCTTAAACCCTAGTTTATGCGTTGCTTCGTAAGGGGCTGATTTGGATCCATATGTTTCATGCTATGGTTAGATTTATCTTAATTCTTCTTTCGTAGTTGCGAATGCTTTAGAGAGGGGTTAATCATAAGTGGGAGGCTTTTCCAAGTAAGGGCGGTACCAAAGCACCGGTCCACCCACATATCAAATTATCAAAGTAACGAACGCGAATCATATGAGCATGATGAAAACTAGTTTGACTGTAATTCCCATGTGACCTCGGGAGCACTTTGCTTTATATAAGAGTTTGTTTAGGCTTGTCCTTTGCTACAAAAAGGATTGGGCCACCTTGCTGCATTTAGTTACTTTTGTTACTTGTTACCCGTTACAAATTATCTTATCACGCAACTATCTGTTACCGATAATTTCAGTGCTTGCAGAGAATACCTTGCTGAAAACCTCTTGTCATTTCCTTCTGCTCCTCATTGGGTTCGACGCTCTTACTTATCGGAAGGACTATGATAGATCCCCTATACTTGTGGATCTCCTCGGGCGCTTCAGAGCCTCGGGAGAGGGCAGCGCCTCATCATCCCCAGATGCCATCCGCACTCTCTTCCCACCTAGAGACAAGGGGGCTTCGTTGGGATCCTCTTGCTGTTCAGAGCTGGAGTCCGAGTCCGAGCTCGGCTGGCTCCCAACAGGGAGCATGTGAATATTGTCCTGAATGATCGGGCCTTTGGAAGCCTTGGTCTTCTTCGGCTTGACCGTGATGACATAAGGGTCCTTGGTTAGCTTTTGCTCTAGCTTAGTGCTCACGGGTTCTACCCTTTGAGGGGCTGGCGATCCGACCATTCTGACGAAGGTATGCCAGTCATGTGCTATGGTCGATTGAATTCGATTACTAGGCTAGGAAGGAGGAATTAAAAGTATGACTGCAAAGTAAAGGCTAAATAAAAGACAAACCTCATCGACTGGGCGTGCTAAGCTATGGTTGACCACTTCTCCCATGGTTCGGAAAAAAATTCCTCGTTCGAATGACAGTGTCCTGGATTAGGGAGTGCACCTCACATCAGCCTGCTATTCATGAGCCGGGCCAAAGACCCACCAACAATTAAAGAATGGACCACACGAGTGGTGGCCCTCGACGTATTCAAGATGGAATCCTCCAAAGACTTGGCATACACTTCAAGGCATATTCAAATGATTGGCATGTTATCACTAGTTGTAGCCGACATACTTGTAACCCTAGATACCCCCGGTGCCTATATAAGCCAAGAGGTTTATTCTGTAGAGGCAAGATCATTTGAAGTTAGAACTCACACATACGATCTCGAGGTAGATCATCATGTACTTTGTACCCCATCCACAATCAATTTAACAAGAGCAGGATGTAGGATTTTACCTCTTCGAGAGGGCCCGCACTTGGGTAAATACCGTGTCACTGGTACAGCGAGGTGCTATACAAATGGTTTTTAACCTCTTTCCGCGACGGCATTTTGAACCGTCGCCAAGTGAGTGTGTGCGATAGGGGGGTACTTCCCACACGACCCAAAAAACATCGGGGATAGGGAGCCATGATGCAGAGGCCTTACCAAATGTAATCATATGCGATGCAGCACACACCAAATTCCGTCACACATGTGGGATCGGTGATTAAACATTTCTAATGACGCGGTGAAACCAAACGGTGTGTTGTAATGAACCGTTTGGGAAATAGTATGTAAGGCACACGGGCCAACATATGAACTGTGTGCGATATGTGCCCCATCGCACACGAGTTTTCTGCAGAACTCGTCTGCCATGCATGACTCCATCGCACACATTTCCGAACAATTACCCTGTGCGATAATGTTCTATCACAAACGGTTCAGGAGCCCCTTTGCACACATACAAGTGCTGCAGACCGTTCGTGATTTGTTGTGTATCACCGATGGTTGCGGTAAGAGTGACGTGTGCTTTTCGTTTGGGATCCCACATGTTTCCTAAAAAATTTACGACAGGGATTGTATTTTACATTGGGCACGGTTTACTCTGAGCTCTCGTGTGCGATAATGTGGTATCACAAACGGTTCTGAAGCATCTACGCACACGTAGTAGTGCTGCAAATCATCTGCGATCTGCTGTGTATCACCGACGGTTCTACTACGATTCACGTATGCTTTCTGATGTGGATTGCACACACTCATTTAGTTGAACTGTGTGCGGAGCAATTGCCAGGTTAAAGCAAAAATATCCCATTTGAATCAGCATGCAAAAAGCAAATTCGCCACAATATGCAATTGAAGAAATAGTGTCCACAGGAAGAACATTCATCACATTTCGCAACAATTGCAGTTGAACAAATGGTAGCTTAATTCCAATGATTTGTCGACATATATATGCATTACAAAATTAATCATAGTGTATGAAATACGAAGACCTCATTAGATGGAAAACAATGGATCCATGCATATATGTTTAGCGGCTAACTCTTACTCAATGTTTCAGGAGAAGGCATGCTGAAATCTTCGTTATCACAAGTGGGATTGATGTAGTGATTCAGGAAGAAGTCGTTGATAAATCTCCGAACCATCAGCAATTCACCAGCGGGGAGCGGTTCAGGGGTCCTCGGTTCAAAGATGAGCTGCAATATTTTTAAGATCAGAATGTGCCATATGAGTGGAGTAGAAGATATTAATTAAAATAGACTTACTGGAATTAATTCGCGAGCATCTTCACAACTATCAACAGATTTGCAGATGGAGATCATGTGTCTGCAAACATAGTATCCAGAAAGGTTGGTCCCTGCTTGTTGCTGAGGACACATAAATATTTTGTACAAAATTAGTGATGTATTTGTCCTGTTAGGAACAACCTAACCGGTATTAGATGTATTTTTTTCTTTGGACAGAAATAGAAAGAGGTTTATTTAGAAGCTTGAACATTTTACTAGCGTAATAAAAGGTATTTGCAGACTATTGGATACATTTTCCGAAAATAACGGATTTCGGTGTGTCAAAGGAGAAATGATATCGTGTTGCAGAGGTAGTTCCCTCTTGAACAGGTTCCCTGGTTTAGTTTTCCACAATGTGAGCACACTACAAATGAAGATGAATTTTGACAACATCAATTATTGAACCAGATATGAATGCAAATTAATTTCAACATCATAGAATTCAATCCTGTCGGATTCAGGGCTCCGCAGACCCAAGAAGGTTCGAACTCTGGGGTGTGTGCGAAGATCTCAACCAATCCAAGTCACAAGCTCGCCAACCTACAGCCTAGCCACGTCGAACTCACGCGAGCGGGGAAGAAGATGAACATGGCAGTTTACCCAGGTTTGGGCCACCTTGCGGTGTAAAACCCTACTCCTGCTTTCTGGTGGATTGGCCTCACGAGGAGGCTGAGGATGAACTAGTACAGTGGATTCAGCGCCCTCGCGAGGGCTCAGGTGGTGAGGGTGGAATGGATCTGATCTCCATCCCCCCCTATGGTGGTGGCTAGCATATATTTATAGCGGCCTTGGTCCTCTTCCCTTGAAACTTAGGCGGGAAGGGATCCCACAACGGCCAATTTGAAAGGGGACAAGAAGTACATCTAATCTTGACAAAAGGTGGTCTTCGCCTCCAAAGCTTCTGGTCGTGATGCAGCGGTGGCCTCCGTGATGACATCCGTCCTGCCGAGCTCATGGCCTTGGTCTTGTTGCACCGGAATGGAAACCTTTGGGGGATTCCTTGGGAACCCGCGTTTGTCCTTGCCTCCTTAGCACCGAAGGGGAAACTACCTCTTCTGCGCCCACTGGCGCCCACCTGGCCTTGGTCGTCATGGCTCACATCATCATAGCCTCGTGAGGCTCGGTAACTGCATAGAAATCTCCGCTCCTCGGGAGGTAGCCTGGGGAGGCCGCTCCTCTGGAGGTCTTGGTGTTGTCTGCCTCACGAGGCCGGGGGACCTCGCGAGGGTCTTGTCTTGGAGTTGTTGTAGCTGGGCCATGTAGGGCCGTCGAGGGAGCCACGCCGTGGGCCGCAGGCAGGCAGGTCTGGGCACCCCCGATCCCAGAACACCGACAGTAGCCCCCGGGCCCAAGGCGCACTCGGACTGGCTTCGAGGCGAAGCCAAAGAGAGAGGGCCGAGCGCCTCGGGTCCCAATCACCTGCGGGCCAGGCTTGATGCGTGGCGCTCGACAGGACGCGGACGCCTCCGCTTCTCCATGTCGCCTCAGCAACTACTCCGTATTGACAGCAGCCTGGTGCATGCAGCAGGGCCATCATCACTCGGAACGTGCAAGGGCGCCAGTTAGCCTTCTTTCGCCTATAAAATGGCGAGGGGCGCAGAGCCCCTAGCCCATCTTCATCTTCTTGCTTCCCCATTCCACACTCTTTCAGCAGCATCCATGGCGCCGGTGAGAAGGTTCTCCGCCGCCGAGAAGGGGAAGGCCCCACGGGAGGAGCCGGAGCCGCTTCCGCCGAAGAGGGGGCGCGGCCGCCCTCGCAAGGCCACCGCAACACCCTTCCCCGATGCAAGTTCGCACCGCCGGGAGTAAATGCAGGCTCAAGCATTCACGCACAGGGTCCTTCCCACGGGGGTGGCCGCGGAAGCTGCGGAGGACAAAGCCGAGGAGGGAGGCAGGTGAGGACTGCCCGACCACCTCACCCGCGGGCCCACGCTAACGGCACAGCCCGCGAGTTTGTGGTGTGGGTGGCGATGCCGCCGCGCACCTAGATCCGACTACCACGTGCCTTGGCGGAGGAGCTGCCGTCGCGGGGACCCGTTGAGCTGTGGCTACAGCACGACGACTGCTGCAACAAGTCCTCACGGGCGGAGGCCGAGGCCAGCTACTCCGGCGATGTATTCATGACCCGGGGATGGGGAACGATCACCCACGCCTGCGGCTCCACTACTGGAATCAAAGAATTTGCCATCAGCCAGTTCTTTGCCGTCTCCTAGCAGACGACAAAGAAGGTGTTTGCCGACAGCTTACAAATAACAGACGACAACAAATGAGCTGATGGCAAAGACACTATTTGCCATCAGTCAGTTCTTTGCCGTCTGCTAGCGAACGGCAAAGAAATGTTGATGTCCGCTAGTAGACGGCAAAGAGGTGGGGGTGGGGTCTAGTGGAGGCCAGCTTATTGCAATGCCCCACCCCACCTCTTTGCCGTCTACTAGCGGATGGCAAAGTTTCTTTGCCGTCCGCTAGCAGACGGCAAAGAGGCCACTACCTAACCGCCCACCCCCCTCCTTTCTCTCTCTTCTCTCTCTCCCCGACCGCACTCCGCCGCCGCCCCCAACCGCACCCCGCCCCCCGCCCCCGACCAACACGCCGCCCCGGCCCGCCGCCCGCTGCCCCCGACGCCCCGCTACTCCGCCCCAACTTACGCGCCGCCGCCCCGCTCTGCCTCCCCCCCCCGACGCCCCGACCCGCCGGCGTCGGCCTCCTCCCATCCCCCCACTTTGGTGAGCCCCCTCCCCCTCTTTTTTTTTTCAATTTTTTCTCTGTTAATTAGTTATAGTTTAGTTAGTGTAGTAGTGGTAGTTTAGGTTTAGTTTATGTTTTTTCTTTATTTTTTTAGGTTTAGTTTAGATTTAGATTTAGTTTAGTTTAGTTTTTTTTCTATTTTTTAGGTTTAGGTTTAGTTTTTATGTTTAGGTTTAGTTAAGAAGAAAGAGAAGGAAAGAAAAGATGAAATTAAAAAAAAAAAAGAAGAAGAAGAAGAAAGAAGTACGGTCTTAACACCCAAAGCAACCCGGACGGAGATGAAGAAAGAAATGCGAAAGAAGACGAAAGAGGGAAGAGAGAAAGAGTGACGAAGAAACAGAAAGAATTCCAAAAAGAACAACACAATCCAGGAAACAAAAAAAGAAGAAGAAGACGAGGGAATAAGAAGAGAAGACGAAAGAAGAAACGAAAAGAAAGAAGAGAGAGGAAGAGGAAGAAGAAGAAGAAGAAGAGAAGAGAAGAAGAAGAAGAAGAAAGAAAGAAGAAGAAGAAGGAAGAGGAAGAGAGAATAGAAGAACGAAAGAAGAGAGAAGGAAGAGAAGAAGAAGAGAAGAAGAGAAGAGAAGAAGAAGAAGAAGAAGAAAGAAGAAAGAAAGAAGAGAAGAAGAAGAAGAGAAGAGAGGAAGAAGAAGAAGAAGAAGAAGAAGAAGAAGAAGAAGAAAGAAGAAGAAGGGGGAAAGAAAGAAGAAGAAGAAGGAAGAGAAGAAGAAGAAGAAGAAGAAGAAGAAGAAGAAGAAGAAGAAGAAGAAGAAGAGGAAGGTAGGGGTGCGTCGGCACCGATGAAACCGAGTCGAGGTTAGGGGTGCGTCGACGCCCACAGAACCGGGTCGAGGATCACCGGTCGCCAAGGGGTCAAGGGTCGGGGCAGAGGGGTCGAGGGTCAAGGGGCGAGGGGTCGAGGGTCGAGGGGTGAGGGGTCGAGGGTCGAGGGGCGAGGGGTTGAGGGTCGAGGGTCGAGGGGTCGATGGTCCAGGATCTTCCGATCCGAGTGCTGACTGACTAGTGTCGTAGCTTCGGATGAGGACATCACCGAGCTGAAGGTCATGAGCGTGGGTGAACTGCTTCCATCCGTGCGCGAAGAACGGATGGAAGCAGTTCGCCCGCGCTGATGACCTTTAGCTCGGGCACATCCGCATCTTATGCCACGACAACAGTCGCACCATGCTCATAGTGAAGGTGTTCGACAAGACCGCCGAGGGGTCGAGGGTCAAGGATTGCCGAGGGGTCAGGGGTCGAGGTGTCGATGGTCGCCGAGTGGTCTAGGATCGTCGAGGGGTCGAGGGTCGCCGAGGGGTCGAGGGGCGAGGGGTCAAGGGTTGAGGGGTCGAGGGTCGAGGACCTTCCGGTTCGAGTACTGGCCGACTGGTGGCGTAGCTTAAGATGAGGACGTCCCCGAGCTGAAGGTCATGAGCGTGGGTGAACTGCTTCCATCCATGCGGGAAGAACGGATGGAAGCAGTTCGCCTGCGCTGATGACCTTCAGCTCGGGCACGTCCGCATCATAAGCTACGACAACAGCCGCACCATGCTCACAGTGAAGGTGTTCGACAGGATCGCCGAGGGGTCGAAGGTCAAGGATTGCCGAGGGGTCAGGGGTCGAGGGGTCGACGGTCATCGAGGGGTCGAGGATCGCCGAGGGGTCGAGGGTCGCCTAGGGGTCGAGGGTCACCGAGGGGTCGAGGGTCGAGGGACGAGGGTCGCCGAGGGGTCGATGGGTCAAAGGGTCGATGGTCGAGGATTGCCGAGGGGTCGAGGGTCACCGAGGGGTCGAGGATCGCTGATGGGTCAAGGGGTCGAGGGGCGAGGGGTCGAGGGTCGACGGGTTGATGGTCACCGAGGGGTTCCTAAGTTATGTTGTACTTGATGATGATACACTAGTTATATGCATATTATTATTCATGTCGGTATTAAATTTTTTTATGTTGTACTAATTTTGTTTACTCTATGTCATGGCAGGTGTTGAAAGATGGTGAGCGTGGGTAAGGAGCGCTCCGAGGTTCCTTCTTCGTCGGCGCGTGGTGGGAGGGGAACTTCCATTCCACGCCAGACTCTCAGGAGAGCGTTGGTCGACAGTATGAAGACACCGGTGGGCGCTTCTTCGTCGGCGTTGTTGCCCACCGGGGGAGGAGGTCGAGGAGGGAAAAAGAGAGGAGGTCGGGGAGGACGTGGCCATGGGAGAGCTAGGCAGGCTCCTACACCTTCCTCGCCGCCACCCCTAGCTGATTCACTCGAGCACAGGACTGCTACGGTGGACACCTCTGAGAAGGAGGCTACTCGGACTCCGGTCCACCAGCCTCGACTCGACGGGCCTTCGGCCCATGAGACTTGGCCCCACCAGACTCTGGACCTGGGTACGTCCGAAGAGATGTCCGGATGGGGTACCTGGACGGATCCGCCTGAGGGGCGGAGTGGCCATGCTGCTGGTGGCGGAGATCCGACTGATAGCGAGGGTGAGGTGGTTGAGGGGGCCACCATCTACCAGCGTGGGTTGTACACGGCTCCCGCCTGTGTCGGCAACCCGCGAGCAAAGGTGGTTGATTTTCCCTGATGGGGAGAGGTAAGTGCATTTACTCTTTTTGTACCATTTACCTTCCTGTTTCTTCAAATATCTAATGCGTTGGCCTTGTCATACTGCAGGGGTTGGCACCACGCTGATAATGTCCGCAGGCCCAACACCGTCCTTGGTGTGCTTTGCCGGCAAAACTTCTCGGGGTTTGTCACGTTGCCCAGAGAGGGTCAGGTTCCAGAGCTAGGATTGAGCTGGGAGCACTACTTGGTTGCTCCGACCCCGCCGGAGGAGATGATCGACAGTGTCTTGTGCCACACGAGGGCAGAGACGATGATAAGAAAGTTTTGGGTAATTTCTCCTTTACACAATTAAAAATCTTCAAATAGCTAGTTATTGTACTAATCAATGTTGTCTCGTTTGATTGCAGACCTTCTACAGGTGTGAGGAGGAATACGAGGAGGCCGTGGCAAAGGTTATCGATGCCGAGTGCAAGCGCCTACTACAAAACTTACAGCACGAGGCTCGGGTGCAGGCTGTTCGAGACCACTACACCTCGTGTGGTATTAAGAAGCCCAAGCCGGCGTGCTGCGAGAAGTATATGAAGAAGGAGCAGTACATGGCGGTAATTACCTATTCTTAAGGCCTTGTACTTAGTTTCCTTCATTTGATTCGTAGGCGTAGCGCTCAAGTTTCTCTTTACTAACTTAGGTGCCCCCAAGATGGTGTGCGGATCAGATGGATTGTTGGGAGGTGTTGGTGGATGAGTGGTGCTCAGGCCGATGGCGCGCCCTCCACAACAGTGCCAAGGACAAGCGTGCCCAAATGAAAGGTATGACACACCATCAAGGCAGCGCCAACTTATTTCGGATTGGGCGGAAATGGGTATGTGATTTGCTTCATGATTCATGCAATTCATTCTTCATGCTAGCTTGAGCCCTTTAATTACTAATTTACTCTGTTCCTCTATTTCAGGCGAAACACAATAAGGCGAAGGTGCCAGAGGTGTACGACCTCTATGCCATGGACCAAACCGCCTCGTACAAGAAGGTCAAGGCGTTCTTTGCGTCTGACCTCAATGATCCAAAGAACTTCACCAACTTCTCCTCCCACAACAAGCTCGTGAGGTACACAGATGTGGGGAAGGTGACGAAAGGGGAGGACTTTAACCTGAGCCAGCAGTTTGATCCAGAGTTGGTGATGTTATCTGGTGGCGGGAGGTCCCATGGCTCGATAGCCATTGGAGATGGACTTATCCGTTGTCCTCGCACTCTCCCAGAGATCAAGGCGCGCCAGTCGAGCTTCGCTCCTGAGATGAGGCCTCATCAATGGCCAGTCGAGCTCGCCTTCCAGGTTAGTTATACGGACTCAGCTATCTTTCCTTCATTACATTGTGTGTGCGGCCATCGATGATTACAGTGCTAACGAGGAGTGGTGTTGCAGGCTGCTCTTTAGAGTGAGAGAGATAGAACCCAGGTGCTTCTGATGGAGATGGACCGGCAGGCGGAGGAGAAGCAGCGGGAGTTGGAGGAGAAGATGGCAAAGATGTTGGAGGAGGAGAGGGCACGGAATGACATGCAGAACCGAGCCATGTACGAGCTCCTCGTGGTAAGTTTCTTCTGCATATTAGCCAAATTATTCACGTAATGTTTGTTTCATTACTAACTAGTATGACTGACTCGTCAAAACCAAATGTGCAGTCTGTGTGCGAGAAGGCCGGTCAGACCCCTCCGCCGATGCCAGAGATTGCTCCGGGGACCACGGTGAGTTTAATTTGAATGGTCATTAGTTACTAGTCTTAACATTTCAGTGTCTTCATGCTAACGAGACATTGCAAATGATCTTTGGTGCAGCGTAACTCCAAACAAGCATCGCATGATCCATCTCCAGGTGGTACTGCCACGAGCCACCACGGTGCTTCACCTCCGTGATGACGGTAAGTTTTCTATAGTGTTTTGTTTAACAAATGCATAATGACCTAGACTAGACTTAGCGTTATTTCCTCCAATATGCTTACCATAATGACCTAGACTTAGCTTACTTAGCTCCAAAATGATCCTTTTTACCTAAGTTAGCTCTAAAATGATCTACACTTAGTTTTGTTTCCTCCAAAATGACCTAAGTTAGCTCTAATATGCTTAGTTACCTAGGTTTGCTCAATAATGACATACACTTAGCTTACTTATGTCAAAAATGGTATAATTAGCTTACTTAGGTCAAAAATGGTATAACAACCTTGGTAACCTCATAAATGGCATATGCTTAGCTTATTTTCTTCCAAAATGACATAATAAGCTTAATTAGCTCCAAAATGATCAATTTTACCTAAGTTAGCTGCAAAATGACCTCAGTTAGCTCTAAGTTAGTTCTATATGCTAAATTAGCCCTAATATGCTTAGTTACCTAGGTTAGCTCAATAAAGACCTATACTTACCTTACTTATGTCAAAAATGGCATAATATGCTTAGTTAACTCAAAAATGGCATAATTAGCTAGGTTAGCTCCAAAATGACCCATTTTACCTAGGTTAGCTCCAATATGATCCATTTTACCCAGGTTAGCTCCAAAATGATCCATTTTAGCTAGGTTAGCTCCGAAATGATTCATTTTACCTAGGTTAATTCCAATATGATCCATTTTACCTAAGTTAGCTCCAAAATGATCCATTTGACCTAAGTTAGCTCATAAATGATCCATTTTACCTTAGTTTGCTCCAAAATGACCCATTTTACCTAGGTTAGCTCCAATATGATCCATTTTACCTAAGTTAGCTCCAAAATGATCCATTTGACCTAAGTTAGCTCATAAATGATCCATTTTACCTTAGTTTGCTCCAAAATGATCCATTTTACGTAAGTTAGCTCAAAAATGATCCATTTTACATAGGTTTGCTCCAATATGATCCATTTTACCTACGTTAGCTCCAAAATGATCCATTTGACCTAAGTTAGCTCATAAATGATCCATTTTACCTTAGTTAGCTCCAAAATGATCCATTTTACCTAAGTTAGCTCCAAAAGACCTATTTTACCTAGGTTAGCTCCAAAATGATCCATTTTCCTAACTTAGCTCAAAATTATCCATTTTACCTAAGTTAGCATAAATGACCAATTTTACATAAGTAGCTCCAAAATGAAACACACATGGGTTATTTTCCAAAAGAGTGATAGATGGGAAGAAGCTGGGAAGGAGGGAGGATGATGGAGGAGGAGGCAGGAAGGAGGTAGTAAGATGTATGAGTAGGAGTCGTAGTAATGATTATTCTGCGTACTGAGATGAGAGTAGCGGCTTATTATTATGAGGAGTTCTTCTTCTGGATTCTCTTGATGATGAGGAGGTATGTAGTCGTATATATGGACGAGGGTATGAAGGCTGATTCTACTGGAATAGGAGTAGGGTCGGCGTCTCTTTTATTCTTCTTTTCTTATGTATTATTCTCTTTTCTTCTTCTTCTTCTTCTTCTTCTTCTTCTTCTTCTTCTTCTTCTTCTAGTCTTATTGTAACTTTCTTCTAACTTTCTTATTTCCCATTTTGCAGATTTCATTCACTTCACGGAAGCTTGCATTGATGGAGGGCTTGTTTTCCCTTTCTGTTTTCATTTTGTAACAATGTGGAACTTGTAATATGTATGGACGAACTATGTATGTTGAACTTGCTATGTATTCGATATCTCATATGTATGTGTAACTTGCAATCTATGTGTTCGATATCTCATATGTTTGCTGTGAAGTATATATATATGTTTGCTGTGAAATATCATATATTTGCTATGGAAATGGTTGGATATAAGAAAAAAACAGAATAAAAAGAGGCAATGCAGGCTCTTTGCCGTCTGCCACCGACGACAAAGGGCTCTTTGCCGTCTGCCACAGACGAAAAAGTGGCCATGTGGCAGCAGCATGTGCAATCTGGGAGCTGACCCATTTGGTTACTTTGCCGTATGTGGCAGACGGCAAAGACTGTGGGAGTTTTCCGTCTGTGGCAGACGGCAAAGGCTGGGGAGGGCATGACGCGTGGCTGACGTCAGTTCGCAGACGGTAAAGGGCTCGGCATGTTTGCCATCCGATGGTGGACGGCAAAGCCTCCCGTTAGCCACCTAACGTGGCTAATGCCTTTTATTTGCCGACCAACTTCTTTGCTGTCTGCCACCGACGGCAAAGAACCTGTTTACTGTAGCTTTCTTTGCCGGGGACCTTTGCCGTCTGTGGCTTACGGCAAAGAGGTTTGCCGTCCGCTTTTGGATCCTTTGCCGTCTGCCATGGAAGACGGCAAAGAAGCTGATTCCTGTAGTGAGCTCGGAGGGGAGGCACACCCTCCATTTTAAGTATGACGGAGCATCGATGCTCTTCTTCAAGATCTTCGGAGAGGATGGCGAACTCCTGGACTGCTGCCCCAGGGGTGGCAAAGCCCTCGGCGGTTAACTTGCCCTTGGCCACGCTCGTGATGCCTCCAGCAGTGGCGACACCTCCTCCGAGACAAGCTCGAGCGACGACGACTACGATGATCCGCCGCGCCGCCGTGGCTGGGTCATGGAGGGGGAGGACACCGACTAGGTGCCATGATGTCGAAGCTGGCGCCTCTTGAGCTGCGGCCTTCGGGAGGCCTTTTCTTTTGCTTCATTCCCTGCATCAAAATAATGAGGGGCCACGTGGGGGCGTGTAAGAACCGTGGCGCTTGTGCCGTTATATTAATGTTTCCAGTTCATGCTCTTGGTTACCGGTCCCCTTTTTAGTATTGCGATAGCGTGTTGCTCTGCGTCGACAGGACCCAGTCCCAGGTGGGCTTCAGTCATCGCTGGTATGCCAGGTCGTGATGCCGTGTGCAAGGCCAGGAGGTGAGCGACCTGAGGTCCAATAAGAGCTCCTGAGGCGCGATGCTCAAGAGGTCCCCTTTGGCACGCAAGTGGCTGCCGAAAGATTGCGGTCCACGGTGGTTCTTTCATCGCGAGGGTGAGCTTCTCTGGACCGTTTGACCTTGTGCATGTTCCCTGTTCTTTAATGGATTAAAGTAAACCCCGCTAGAGGTGCGTGAGGAGACTAATGCCCATCATATCCGAAAAAACGAATGCTAGCGCCACCGGGCCACGCCCCTCTCCCTGTATTCCCCATGAGGCTGGTGACCCCCCTTTCTTTGCCCATCATAATGCTCTATGTCCTCAGGACCCGGCCCTCGAGCGGGACTCAGCCGCCGCTGGTATGCCAGGTCGCGATGCCGTGGTCAAGGCCATGGGGTAAGGGCTCGAAGGCCAGTAGGAGCTCCTGAGGCGCGATGCTCAAGGGCCCCCATTTTAACGCGCAAGCGATTTGCGCAAAAGAGGAATGGCTCGCCTTGCGGAGGCGCTTAGGAGAGGCCGTACCCAGCGGCACACGGCGTATGAAACAATTTTACTTAGCCTTTTGCGAGATGGAGCGCCGCTTGATCACGAGCTCCTGTCTCTTGAGGATCCTGCGTGTTAGTTAGTTACGAAATACAAGGGCCGGCACGAGCTTGCCGATCTGCTCGTGATCGTTCCGTGGGAAGATGAAGGCACTAAAGACCTGGTGAGGTGACGTGCACGAGGCCGGCCTGCGAGCCAGAGCTCAGTCTCTTAGGTTTATCACCGCTGCAGGGATGGACCTGAGCACAGTCGCCGTGCCAGTAGCACCCTCACGCGGGACGTTCAATGGGAGAGCTGGCAACGCGTGAAGCCCGTAGGGGTGGCTCCAGGGGCGATACATCATCAAGCGCAAAGTTAATAACCACAGTAGCTCATGAAAGCATAACGGATCTAGAGTACACGAATTAAAACGGTGTAACTGCGGGGGCGGACCCTAACAGCTTGAGGATGCAGCCCGAGGGGCGCCCTCAACCGAGCAAACCAAAAAGTATCCTGGCACCAGTGTTGTAAAAGCATCGAGGTAGCTGAAGAAACGTGCCGCGGAGACTGCTCCTTACAAGCTGGGGCTCCGGAAGCCTGGGAAGCTCACGAGTCCCAAGGGGGCTAGCGAGGATCTGGGACCTCCTAAGACATGACCACCAAGCACCTGGCCTCGTGAGACGCCATAGCACGCTGCGCGAGGCATTGGTACGAGGCGCCCACATTCAGCAGGCAAAATGGCATGCAGATGTAGTTGCAAGGGTAGCCCCCACTCCGGCCGATGCGGGACGGCCAGAAAAGGTCCTGTGAAGTGGCCCTGTTGAGGCCCGGGATGTTGACGCAGACGCGCAGCTCGTTGCCAGCATCTGGGGATGCAGCTGCACGGGGTGGCGCGGGGCGACGCTCGCCACACATGGCCCGCGCCTCCTGAAGCTCCTCGATCGCCTTGGTGATGAACTCCCTTGCTCCTGGTGCCTCGCGCCTTGCTTCTTGCTTGTGGGGTTGCGCGTTAAGGCACGCCTCCAAGTGGTGCCCGAGCATCTCCCTCGTCACGCTGGTTAGGTCAGAGGCTCACCAGACGGAAGCCCCCGAGCCCTCGTTGGGCGCGCCTTCTTATGCGGGAGGAAGAGGTGCCCCAGCAGTGGGTACGGAGCCTGAGGCGCCGCCTGCAGGCGTCCAATCCTCCTGACGGCTCTTGGGGAGGAGCTGCTTCTTCTTCTTGGGGGTGGCCTCGAGAGGCAGGATGCTGCCCTCGTCGTCAGAGTTTTCAGCCGCTGCAGCCTGATAGGCGCGCTCAAGGGAGCAGACTGCGTCCGTCTCATCGCAAGCGACTGTGATGATGCCGCTGCAACCTGGCATCTTGAGGACGTTGTAACCATGGTGGGTCGCCGCCATGAACTTGGTGAGGGCCGGATACCCAAGGATGGCATTGTACAGGAGGCCGATATGGGCGACGTTGAAGTCAATGAGCTAGGAGTGGTAGTTGTCGCGCTTGCCGAAAGTGACTGGGAGGCGTATCTGCCTCAGGGGGACGGTGGAGCCATCGGTCACTCCGGAGAATGGCTTGGTTGGCATAAGTTGATCGTAAGGCACCTTAAGCGTCTCGAACGTCTTGACAGAAGAACGTTGAGCCCGGTGCCACCATCGATGAGGGTCTTGGTGATGAGGACGTTGCTGATAGTGGGCGTACAGAGCATGGGGAGCGCGCCAGCGGCGGCTCAGCACTTGAGGTGGTCCTTGGAGTCGAAGGTGACGGCGTACTGCGACCACCTGAGGGGACGCGCGGCCTCTGTGGCACCCCGGCTCAGAGAAGACCGAGACGCCCCGTATTCCAGCCCAGGGACAAGTCCTCTGGAATACGGCACTGTTGGAATAGAACAAATCAGCTCTTTATTACAATGGATATGGTTACAAAGGGTACAAGGATTACATCGGCACGGCGACACTACGCCTGCCCGGGGTAGCTCTATGCTAACAGCGGAGTAACTTTCTCTCGGCAGCGGAATAGCAACGGCGGTGATGGACTCCACTCCGCAGGGACTTTGGCTAGAACGCGTATCCTAGGTCGCAAACTTGGAATCCTCGACCAGCAAGCAATCATGGCATGACCTGCAAACTGGCATGACACGCCAGGTGAGTACTTTTAATGTACTCGCAAGCTCACAGCAAACATCAGCATTAAGGCAAGACAACATCATAGCAGTCAAGATTAACAAGCATGGCTATCTAGCAAGATAACTACTGAAGTAAATGCAGTAAGATATAGCATATTTAATCCATACTCCGAATAATCTCTCAGGATCCAATCCGAACCTGCACCAAGTCCAATCCCAATCATGTGGTCACCCGACCACTCATCTCATTGCCATTCCATGGCTGACATATCATGTACCCGATACCATCTGCACCACAAGTCTGGCAAACTTACTCTCTTCCGGGTTGCCTCACAACCCTCAGAATACTCACAATCCGCCGAGCACTTCTGATCATAAGACGAGTTCTTCCATCAACATCTCTACTATGGTTGACCACCTAAAGAGGTCTGGACGGACTGTCCAATACCGTGGACACGGCTATTCGAATAGATTTTACACTCTGTAGAGGTTGCGCACTTTACCCACACCATGGAGCACCTAACCTCATGATCCCATTCGGGTGGACCAGCGTTGCTCCAACAAAACCCGCCTGACCCGTGACTCTCCCATCGTACCACCGGCGATCATCCTCACCCAGAGTCCTGCCCTGGGTGGCCCCTGTGTCACGACGTGACACCTGCCACCATCGTGGCTAACAAACTGTCCCAAACGGGGACCTGGTACCATATAACTCAACTGGGCTCACAAGGTTATCGCCGCCTACCGGGCCAGGGTAGCGCGCATGCATAACCTTCCCTGTCGGGCGGTACCGGTGAAAGAGCACGCGATCAGACCAAGTCAAGGCCATCCCATACCGGCAAATGTGCCTGCACGGATAAGTCCGGACAGGTGACTCAGGATCAACCATGAAGCATCTAATCCTCGAATGATATTTCTGTCATGGCTGACACTCCGACATCATAGTAGTCCACATCAAAACAATATCCGGCTAGAAATCCGATAACCAGTATGCTTTAGCCACTGCTACTAACTCATCTCCACGAACTACCAGATGAAATCCAGAACAATCATAGACGGTGTTCTCAACATCAAAGTATCAACAGGTGGGTAAACTACTAGTCACTAATAATCCGGTACTCAACATGGTAGTCACCTATCCAAGAATTAACTCAAGCATTGTATGATCCAATCAATTTCACAAATAACTCAATACTTGTTGTTAAAATAAGTAGTGTGACTATGATATTGCAATGCAATTATGCAGATGGGAGTTGTGGCTTGCCTGGAGATGAAGGGGCCATCGGGAAGGAGTGCAGAGAGACCGCGGAAGGAGTTGCCGGAAACAGTTCTCTCCCGAGGGTTGTTTACAGGCAAGGGCAAAATGGTCATTTTCATAGTGGGACCACATAGTGAAAATGATACCAACATGACGGGCTCGACGAGACGAAGACGTGGGCTTTGGATTCACCTCGATCGGAGTCTCGAGCAAAAAGATGTGATGGTTTTTCTGCCAGGGGCCTTTCTGCAATTAAAATATTTACTACGGGGTCCCTGATAGCTCGGCGGGTCGCGCACTGCACCAGAATACGCTTTCCCACGGGGAAAACATAAAGCGCCAAATCCGCTTCCACTTATCTAGCTGGACAAGTGCGGGGTCGGGCGTTGTCCCGCTGACTGGCGGGTCCCACCTCTCTCTCTCTCTCCTCCCTATCCTTCTTCCTCCTCCTCTCCTCTCCCCCGACCGAGACCAGTAAGAGCGGTGGCCTCACTGGCGCTGGTGACAGGAGGCCACGGCGGGCTGGGGCGCCACCGGGGATGGACGCGCCGCTGCATCCCGCGCTCGAGGGTGGCCACACCGGCCACGGGGACCGCCGGAGTGGATCGTGGCAAAGGTGGCCGAGAGCGGCGGCTCCACGGCTAGGGAGGGGCTCCAGTGGCTGCAGCGGTAGGGAAAGGGAGTAGGGGTGGTCTTCGGCGATGGGGTAGGCCAACAGAGGCTCGGCGGAGGCAGGGAAAGCCGGAGACGAGCAAATTTAAGAGGATGGTGGCGGTGGCCATGGCGGCGGAGAGAGGCGAGGAGAGCTCCTAGAGCTTGGGGAAAGGGCTGGGGAGGGCCAGTGGGATGTGGTGAGGCTGGTGGTCCGAACGAGAGGGGCTCGGGGCCTTTTATAGCCGCGGCGATGGAGGGGATGAGCTCGGCCGCCGTGGCGAGCTCATCGGTACACTGGCGGTGCGGGGAGACGTGGCTGGCATTTAGCGGCGTCGGGAAGCTTCACGGAGGAGCGGAGAGGGTTCAGGCATGCTCCGGAAGGTTCGAGCTCGTCTGTATATGGCGGCGGCTGTAGATGAACAGAGTATACACGGCGGCATTCGTCGCGGCGCGGCGAGGAGGAATCCGGAGGGGAAGATGGGTCTAGGGCGAGGGCGATGACGAGGGGAAGCTCCTGGACATGAAGAGGTGGCGAGGCGAGGAGGAACACAACAAGGCCGAAGGGTTCCATCGCCAGAGCGCTGTGGCTGGCATGCCAGCCGCGTGGTCACCGCATGCACTGGCGCACGTGGTGCATCCTGGTGTGCCAAGTCCTGTCCAGAGTGTTGTCCTTCCAAGGAACAGTCTCTGGGAGGTGATGGATCGATGATAGGAACTGTGGTTAGATGGGAGTGTTCATCTGAAGTTTGCTGTAGCAAACTTGGGCATGAAGCTGTGAGGAGCAGAGAAGTGATAAGAGCCAAACAAGATGTCTGGGAGTGTTAGAGTAGGAAGGACTACAATCCTGTGAATTTTGGAGAGAAATGGACCAATATTTAACAGGGTTGCTTTGCAACTGACCAATCTAGTCCAGAAGCTTGATCTTGATGTGCCTCTCACATGGAGTAGCCAATTGGGCTAAAATTTGGTAGAACATGACGATTTGGTCATATGAAAGTGCCATAAAAATTTCATGCCATTTGTACAAGCCAAAATGGTACTTCCTTCACAAGGAACCTCTCTAACCAGAATTTTAGGAAAATTCTAGGGAATTATTGGGAAGATGAAATGAGCCCAAATTTTGTGGAGATATATTATATGGGCAGTAGAATGCTCTGGTAAATTTTTAGCAATTATGGAGCAGTATAAAATATAGTTGCTTCACAATGTGAAAATTTGACCAGAAGCCAAGATTTGAGGCTGTGCTCACATAGATGATTGGATAGGGTTGAAACTTGGTGGGGAGTCATGATTTGAGCATATGAAGATTCTTGCAAAATTTCAACTCATTTGGATATTCCTATCTAGCACTTGCTTCACAAAGCTTCTAGTTGACCAGAGACTTTGGAAATTAGCCAAGAGAGATTTAATATCCAAATAAAGTTGAATTTTGGCATGTGGCAAGGTTATGGATAGGAAATAGTGCACACAAAGTTTTAGAGCAAGCAAGTAAATATAAATGGTACTTGCTTCTCAACTTGGCAGCTAGGGCAGAATCAGAAATGGAATATTTGCGAAATATTTTTGAACATGGCAAGGAAGGGTTGGACATATTTTTGGAAGATCTGACCCAAACAATTTATGAGAATTATTTGGGAATTTTGGGAAATATGGAAAGGTGGGTTGCCTCACAACTCAGGGCAGACAGGGTTATTCCTTTAATAGAAAAAAGGAATATTCCCAAGAAAAAGAATATTGGGGGTTGGTCCAAGATGGAAATGACAAGGTCTTGGAATGGTTTTGAGGTTGGCAAGCCACTCAGGAAGAGGAATCAAGGGTGATCTCTCTAGGTTGCAAAACTACTAAGCCACAGAAAAGCGAATCCGGACCAAAATCAAAAGAAAAAGAAAATGGGCAAAATCCAGGGTGTTACAGCCTCAAGCTTCGGGAGGGTTGCGTTCACCTCATGAGAGAACTGCTTGAAGATGCGATGTGAGGCAGGGGCCTGAGCACCACCCAGGATGCAGGCGATCGCACGAGGCTCCTGGAAGCCCCCAGCCCCATAATCCTGTCGGTTGTCGTCATTTCTCCTTGGCGGCGGCGGCAGCGGAGGGAGGCCGGCATTGCCTTGAGGGCGGTTTTCACGAGGCTGGTCTCACCAGGGGCCGTCGCGAGGCTGACCCGCCAGCGGTCCTCACGAGGCTGGTCGCGCCAGTCCTGACGAGGGTCGCGGTTGTCCCAGCGGCCTCCTCCAAGGCCTCCTCCACGGCCATAGCCACGGTTTCTGCGCTCAGGGCGGCGGCCAAGGCTCCCGTCACGGAGTGCCCTGAGCTCCTGGCAGTCGTTGGTGTTGTGGCTGTGTATGTTGTGGAAGATGCAGAATGGGCAGTTGCCCCTGGGAGGCTCATCGTGGTCACGGCCACACTTCATCTCGGGCTCGGCCGCGAGCACAGCAGGGCCCTTGCACTTTGCTTCCTTAGCCTTGGCCTTCTTGTCTTCAGGATCGACCTTCGGAAGCTCGAGGAGGGAGAGGCGGCCTTCCTCGGCCCTAGCGCACTTGCTCGCCAGGTTGAACATCTCCAGGGCCGAGCACAAGTCCTCGTGGATGGCGAGTTCCTCTTTCATCTTGACATCCCGGACGCCATCAGTGAATGCCGAGATGATGGCCTCGTCCGATGCCTTCGGGATCTTGATTCGAACATTCGTGAAGCACTGTATGTACTTGTGCAGGGTCTCGCCCTTCTGCTGCTTCACGCGCCGCAGGTCGCCCACCGCAGGGGCGCGGTTGCGAGTGTCCTGGAAGTTGGCGATGAAGCGCTCGTGAAGCTCGTCCCAAGAGGAGATCGACCCCTTCGGGAGGTGCACGAGCCAGGAGCGCGCGCTGTCCTTGAGGGCCATGGGGAACCAGTTTGCCAGGACCCTCTCGTCATAGTTTGCCGCATCGATGCTCAGCAAGTAGAGCTGGAGGAACTACTCATGGTCAGGGGTGCCGTCGTAGCGTGAAGGCAGGTCTGGCTTGAGTTTCATTAAACATCATTGATGCTTCAAACTTGGAGTAGAAACTCCATTTGGATACATGCAAGGCATGAGTTTTGACTAATCCTTGATGTTTCTCTTATGAAGATGATCATATGTCTTGGATCTATATTTGTACTCTTGCATGTCATCTAACCCTTGTAGGTACTTGGATAAGCCAAAGTCTATGAGATTGCAACTCACTCACATCTTGAGCAATCTCTACATCACCAAGTCTCTACAATATGGTGGTTGAAGACAAGGAAGCATGAATCCTTTCAATATATCCTTTGACAACTTCTTTATATCAAATTTCATTTGGTATCAATATCATGTTTGTCATTTTGGATACACAAGTGCTTTTCCTTGCAAGACTAACCCATGTAGGAAGATGAACTCAAACTACAAGTGGTGCTCCAAACTCTTGATGAACTACATCAACCTTGAGCATCCCACACAAGTTCAACTACATGATCAAGATCAACACCACCACCCAAGGTATGATATTCCATCATAGAGAAGCTTTACCCCAAGACATGGGTTAAAGCAGCTCAACAAGATGAGAATACATCAAAATGCTTGAACAAAAAATGGTAACCCCATTTTGAGATTAAACGACGAGTATGACCTATGATCAAGTGTCTTCACTTGACTCCTAAGTCAATATACTCTAACATAGGTGACTTTGTCACCGACCAATTCTAGATGAAGCTCTCTTGTGTTTTTCTGTGTTTTTGCATTTGTTTCTTACATACATATTCCCCTTTCAAAAAAAAACTTCATCTAGATTTCTTTTCTTTTCTCCGATTATTTTCTGCATTCCCTGCATCCAATTCATTGCAAAGCTTTCAGTTAATTCCTTGCAAATCCTTGTGAGATCTTATTTGCCTAAGTGAGCTGAGATGACAATTGTTTTCTCTCTGTGTTGAAATCAGCCTCACCGATTTGTTCTTCTCGGCCAAGCCGAAACAACTCGGTGCCACCGAAGCAAACAACTCGGAGTAACCGAATTCAATACTGAGAAAACACTTTGCCATTTGCATCCTGCATATTTGTTCCAGCTCCACTCGATGATTCGTGTCCTCTACCAGCATCTTATATTACATGTTGCTTTGTACTGTGACTCAAGGACCAAACCTACTTGACTCATGCTCCAGAAGATCCCTTCTTGGAAATTGATGTCAAAGGGGGAGAGAGAGCACATCAAAGCTTATCACATAAGAGAGAATGCACACCTTAAGCTTCTCCAGATGCTTATTTTCCATAGAGGAGAGAAGTCACATGTCTTCAAGAGGGGAAAGACATGTTAGTATGTGTTATGTTTATTATGATTGTTTTACTCTGATTTTGTTTTTGCTCTGATTTTCTTTTCCCTATCTTCTCCCATTATCTAATATATAAGATTCAGGGGGAGAGAGAGCTCATTTCTAAGGGAAGAAAATCTTTGGAATTCATTGCATATCTTTACTCTTTGGGGACATGCCAATATCCAAATAGAGTACTAAGTACTCACTCACTACATGTCATCCCAATCTTGGTACTCTTGTGGTTTCCTGTTCTTGCTCTGCTTAGTAGATATTCCTGTGTTATCTAACCTTGTTTACTCAGGTTCATCTCTTCCAAAGCCAGCTCGTGACCGCAAGGTAAGTATATGCATCACACTCAGGTGCATGATGATCTCTTGCTGATGTACATATTGTTTGCAAGAAGGAATCATGAACATTGAGGTACACTTCCTATATTCACACCATTTGCTCTGATGCATATAGCCAAGATACATGTAACTCATTGCCTGCTCTGTCATGCTTATGCATTCACATGGTATTATATTCTATCTTCACATGATTGCATATATGTAGGGGGAGCCTATGCATGTTACATGTCTTTCCAAAGCTTTACTTGCTATTCCTTGTATCTTTATCTAAAGCTTTGATGTATGTTGTCATCAATTACCAAAAAGGGGGAGATTGAAAGCACAAGTGCTCCCTGGGTGATTTTGGTAATTAATGTCAACATATCTCTTGTTGGACTAATACTTTTATCTAGTATATTTCAGATAAGTTCAACAGTGGAGTGGCAGGACAAGAGGATGTGGAACCCCTTCAAGATGCTAAGGACACATATTGGCTCAAGCTCAAGACTCCACTCTTTTCATTTTAGTGATCCAAGATCACATTGAGTCCATAGGAAAGCCAATACTATTAAAAGGGGATGAGGTGTTGCTTAATGGCTTGCTTGCTCAAAGGGCTTAGTGATATGCTCCTAAAGCCCTCAACCACTTTCTCATTTCCAAATATGTCCTAAACCTAAAGTCAAACTCGGCCCCACCGATTTGATCTATCTGGAGCCACTGAGTTCACTTGACATAGCCACTGCCAGAAACCCTAATCAGTTCGGTCTCACTGATGGGATCTCGGTCTCACCGAGATGGGCTTGCAAACTCTCTGTTGCCTACTGCAATTATTTCGGTCTCACCGAAATAGGTAGTCGGCCCCATAGAGTTTGCTTGGCCAACTCTCTGTTTGCTTATTACTAAAATCGGTCTCACCGAGTTTGTGTAATCGGTCAAACCGATATGAGGTTTTACCCTAACCCTAGCACATAGGTCCCACCGAGTTGATCATATCGGTCCCACCAAAAATCCTAACGTTCACATTTTGAACTAAATCGGTCTGACCGAGTTTCACTATTCGATCCCACCGAGTTTTGTAAATTGTGTGTAACGGTTAGATTTTGTGTGGAGGCTATATATACCCCTCCACCCTTCCTCCATTCGTGAGGAAAGCCATCAGAACGTGCCTACACTTCCAGCATTCATTTTCTGAGAGAGAACCACCTACTCATGTGTTGAGACCAAGACATTCCAATCCAACCATAAGAATCTTGATCTCTAGCCTTCCCCAAGTTGCTTTCCACTCATATGATCTTTCCACCAAATCCAAATCTGTGAGAGAGAGTTGAGTGTTGGGGAGACTATCATTTGAAGCATAAGAGCAAGGAGTTCATCATCAACACACCATCTATTACCTTTTGGAGAGTGGTGTCTCCTAGATTGGTTAGGTGTCACTTGGGAGCCTCCGTCAAGATTGTGGAGTTGAACCAAGGAGTTTGTACGGGCAAGGAGATCGCCTACTTCGTGAAGATCTACCCTAGTGAGGCAAGTCCTTCGTGGGCGATGGCCATGGTGGGATAGACAAGGTTGCTTCTTCATGGACCCTTCGTGGGTGGAGCCCTCCATGGACTCGCGCAACCGTTACCCTTCGTGGGTTGAAGTCTCCATCAA
Organism: Thinopyrum elongatum; assembly: GCA_011799875.1. Taxonomy (NCBI): domain Eukaryota; kingdom Viridiplantae; phylum Streptophyta; class Magnoliopsida; order Poales; family Poaceae; genus Thinopyrum; species Thinopyrum elongatum. The sequence continues at coordinate 434,231,722 of CM022302.1, forward strand.
CGTGGACATACAATAGCACCACCTATCGGAACCACGCCAAAAATCTCCGTGCACCAATTGCATTTGCACACTCCAATCCCATCCCTTTACATTCTTGCAAGTTGCATGCTTTACTTTCCACTGCTCATATACTCTTGCCATGCTTGCTTGATATGTATTGTGAATGTTTAAACTTGTGCTAAAACTCCACCTTAACTTGAAGAACTTAAAAATTGCCACATTTATTTGTTGAGGGTCTAATCACCCCCCCCCCTCTAGATACCTCTTCTCGATCCTTTCAGCGGCAAAGCGGAGACGGTACGGAAGGAGGATTTCGACACGCCCCTACCTGTCGTGCCAAATTTTTGATTCAGGGCTCCGCAGACCCAAGAAGGTTCGAACTCTGGGGCGTGTGTGAAGATCTCAACCAACCCAAGTCTCAAGCTCGCCACCCTACAGCCTAGCCACGTCGAACTCACGCGAGCGAGGAAGAAGATGAACACGGCAATTTACCCAGGTTTGGGCCACCTTGCGGTGTAAAACCCTACTCCTGCTTTGTGGTGGATTGGCCTCATGAGGAGGCTAAGGATGAACTAGTACAGTGCATTGAGTGGCCTCGCGAGGGCTCAGGTGGTGAGGGTGGAATGGATCTGATCCCCATCCCCCCTATGGTGGTGGTAGCCTATATTTATAGTGGCCTTGGTCTTCTTCCCTGGAAACTTAGGCGGGAAGGGATCCCACAACGACCAATTTGAAAGGGGACAGGAAGTACATCTAATCTTGACGAAAGGTGGTCTTCACCTGCAAAGCTTCTAGTCGTGACACAGCGGTGGGCTCGGTGATAACATCCGTCCTGCCAAGCTCGTGGCCTGGGTCTTGTTGCACCAGAATGGAAACCTTTGGGGGATTCCTTGGGAACCCGCGTCTGTCCTTGCCTCCTTAGCACCGAAGGGGAAACTACCTCCTCTGCGCCCGTTAGCGCCCGCCTAGCCTTGGTTGTCATGGCTCACATCATCATAGCGTTGTGAGGCTGGGTACCTGCATAGAAATCTCCGCTCCTCGGGAGGTAGCCTGGGGAGGCCGCTCCTCTGGAGGTCTTGGTGCTGTCCGCCTTACGAGGCCGGGGGACCTCGCGAGGGTCCTGTCTTAGAGTTGTTGTAGCTGGGCCGTGCAGGGCCGTCGAGGGAGCCATGCCGTGGGCCATAGGTAGGCAGATCTGGGCACCCCCGATCCCAGAACGCCGACAAATATCTATCCATGAATTGTTGAAGATGCGTCAGATCCTGAGCGTTTGTTGATTCTCTAAGATTATCCATGTTGTAAACTGTGTTCTTGTTTGGAATAATGAGTACCGAGATCTAGTGATTGCTACATATTAAGAAAGCCATGAACTTACGAATTATGTCAAAATCTGAAAGACAATCAGTGTATGTGTGGTTGTTCATTTGACTCACCGTTCATGATATGGCCAGAGAAATGATTTTGCATGGGACGTGTTGTTGAAAATACGTGTGACTGTATTAATGGCCCATTCCCGTTTATCCATACCATGTAATGTTGTGCCATTTGCTAATGCGGGATCTATGAAATACACACTCTCCCTTTTTCTTCTCTGCGCGTTCAATCCCCTGAGAGGAATAAAATGCAGTTAGCTGTTTATCATTTACAGCCTTGTATGGAGAAGTTGATCAGAGTTTGTTAAGTACTTACAAAATCAGGCATCTAACAAGAGTGGCATCGAGCTCGTTGAAGTTGAAGAAGAGATGTAAGTCCTCGAAATTCACACTGATGGAACCAGGATCATGTCGGAAATGATCTCTGTTGTAGCAGACTAGCAGAACATGATGACCTGCTAACATTTGATCCATGCAATATTTATGTTACTCGCGGCAACTGGAGCTGCACTCATCAAAGTATTCGCCAACAAGAAATGGCTGGCCATGGACGTAGTTGCGTGCTTCAAGTATGTCTGCTTTATTTTTAGCAAGCACCAAATCTATTTCTGCATCATTCATGCCGTCAGAAATAATAATACTCTCCGATTCGAACAACTTGCTGTTAATTTGGTTCTGGGCGATGAGTGCTTTAAGTAAGTGGTAATCGTTCTCTTTCCTCTTCGCTCTCGGGGTGCACTTCCTCACGGGTGCAGCCTTTTTGCCCGCTTCCTTCTTGGTACTTGAAGCACTTCTGGTCCAATGTCTGGATGGCTGAAAGGCAGACTGGGGAGCAGACAGTAAAGCTTCGACGGACTGCTTAGCAGATGGTTTAGCTATGCCGGACTGCTGAGCTGGCGGTGCTGCTGGGCTGTAGGAGCAGAGGCATCAGACTGCTGACCATGCGTTGAAGCTATGTCGGTTTTCTGCGCAGGTGGTGCCAACTTGTCGGTGTGCTGAGGAGGCCGTGCCAACACGTTGGTTTGCCGAGCAGGCAGTGCTGACACATTGGTATGCTGATCACACGGTTGCAGACCGACGGACTGATGACCAGTCGGTTCCGGACCTACAGACTACTTAGCAGGCGGTTCTGAAGCATCAGACTGCTTAGCAGTCTGTTCCACCAGGTTGGTCCGCTGAGCATGTGGTGCAGCTGGGTCTCCCCCCGCAGCTTCAGTGGCCGGCATCTGAACCGGTGGTGCATCTTCAGCAGTTGTAGGCCTTGACACTAGCTGCTCTGGGGCGGATGATGACATGGCCTCTACGGCACAAAGTCGGGCGGGCTGATCATAGGTCGATGCATCAGCCGTCGGATTACGAGTATTAGGTTCCTTGGGGGAAGCACGCGAGAGCTGCTGTGGCAAGGAGAGCGTCACCGGTTGAGGGGCGACATTGCTTGCTCTTGGCGGGGCTTCATGGATCTCATCCATGAAGTCTATTTCCTTTCATGGCCACTGGATGTGATGTAACAGTGTTTCTCCCAAGGTCCTATGCTCATCAAAGTCCCCTAGGACATTCTTCAGGGCAAATTCATTGAATCCAGGCTTTACTTCAGTCACGTAGCACTTCACACAGCCCGGCTTCAATTGCACATTGTCCAACAAGAGGCCCTCTTACAAGAAGGGTGGGCAAACCCAGGCTGTTGCATATTTTAATGTACCTTCATAATGTGTAAGCACACCCTTCAGTCTATCTTTCATTCTAGATAGATCAGATATAGCATCATCATGAGCAGCTGCAGTCTTAGTGTCGCTGGGGTCAGCTGATGCACAGCTACTCTTGTGCGGTGTTGTCGCGCAATAACCAGCATCCTCCATGCCCGCCTCCCCTCCCATCTGCTGGCTATCTGTTAGTGTTAGAGTCTTCTGCATCATCATTAACTCCTCAATTTCCTTTCGGACAGTCGGATACATGTCTTTCCTCAACATTTCATACAATTCATTCTGCTTCATTTCACTCCTCATTTTTTTCATGCTGAGCCTCTCTTCTTTGCTGAGTGTGAAAGCCCTCTTGTGCGGGACATTAACACCTATACCCCTTGCACGGCCAGGGGGCTCTCTTGTTTCCAGAGCATCAGACAGAATGCCACATGGCCCTGTGTTCCTGTAGAACCTTCCAGGGATCTCGGAAACCTTTAACATCATGCGATATAGTTTTTCTTCATGTGAGTTTTCAAAGTAATAAGTTCCGTCATCACGCCTCCTTGCACGTGCCCGCAAGTAGTCTCTAGCGCGTTCGCCCCTGATTTCACTAAAGGTCGGTTTCCCACCCGCAGCTACTGCTTCTTTGTCCTCCTGGTCCCATATCGGTTTCATGACGTAGTATCCTGCCACACCCATACGATGGGGGTGTGTGTTCCTCTTCTTAAGTTCCGATTGCTTGGCCCTCTTCTTAGCAAACTCTGTAGTTGCCCTGACCCTTCTGAATTCTGCCCAGTCTGGCTTTGTAATTTGGGGGTATGCGGGGATTGGGTCCTTGCCTTCACTTAAGTACTTCTTGTACAACACGTGCTTCCAGTTTCTCCAAGCATCCCTAGCATTCTTCAGTGCAGCGTGTTCCACCTGCATTCTCCACTGCTCTGGAACGTTGAAGTGATCCATGATCTCCCGGGCTATCCTTTGTCGTGTTTCTGTGTCAGCCTTTCAAAACCCCGGCAGATTAATGTTGAGCCTTGCCCTGCCAACAAATCCACACACACTCCTGAACCTCGTGCGTGATTTATCTGGTTTAGTTGGAGCCCAAGACATTAAATCAATGTTGGTTACTTCATATACACCTTTAGGCTGGTGTGTGGGCTTCCTTGGAGCGTTCCTTCGTGTCCTGATAGGAAGGGTAATTGCTGCAGCTCTACCCCGTTCTAGATTACTTGATCCCTCACCATCTGCTCGAGACCTAGGGTTTTCGGAATCAGATGAAGATACATCGCCTGAAGCATGAGTGATGTCGCTGCTCTCAGCATCTACAGAGAACACATGCGAAACTCAGGAATGGAGGATAACCATAAAGCTAACAACTTGGTATCAAGCTGTCTAAACATGTCATGCAATAATTTAGAAAATGTATGACTAATTTGTTAAGTTTGTGTGACTCGGGCGCCCACGATCTGTAAATCGACAGTAACTTATTGGAACAAATACATCTTATATGTAGTAGTTAGGAAGGTAGATAATGAACATATATACGCTCTCTGTAATTTTATAGCCAATTTGGGAACATACGGAATGAAATAGGAAGAGGGATTGCGAGGAAATATGCCTCACCGTGATGGAGAGCAGTAACTAACAGGTTTCTTAATGCAAACCCGATAGGGCCACAGGAGAGGTGAGGGTTACAGGATTGATATGCTCGAGGGTGGCTGGCGAGCAAACAAAGATGGCGAGGCGTGGGCAGCCGCGTATTGGGAACGACAGTGGAGGTAGGGTTGACGCCGAAGAGCGGGCACACGGCCGGGTGGAGCACGCCGGCGATGGAGAGGGTTCTGCTATGGATCTGGGGGAAGGGAGCTGGCGATGGAGATATGGTGGACTAACTGAGTGAAACGCGGGCGGACGGTGGGGGGGTGTTGGCGGCCTAGGTGAAAAGGGTGAAAAAATATCCCCGGTCACCGAGCGGAAAGGCCTATGCAAATGGTTGCCTCTAAGCGCTCGTGTGCACAAACAGCATAATTTCGTTTGAAATGAAGACATGCTAATTTTGAAATGAAGACGTGAGTTCATCGTTTCACCTCTAATTTTTTTTCCTTGGTAAGCAATCACCATTATACCACAGGTTTGATTTGCTAGCACATTTCAGGTCTCGTGTGCTATATTTAAGCCATATTTGGCATTTACAGTGCATTTTGGCATATAAATCAAATCCTAGCCGGAACTGTATGTGCTGATAAAAGGGATGAGGATTACCGTTCGATCTGGGAGCATCAACGGTGCAGGCATACGATCCGTGGGGTTTGGGTTCTGGCCAATCAGAACGCACGACTCAGATCGCGTGCTCAGCAGGGGGCATCGGACACGGTTTGGTAGGCACACGGCTTTCGATAGTGAACCGTGTGCTATTTGAAAACATTTACATGACCTAACAACATATTTTCGTTTGAATGAAAACATGAGTTCATCGTTTCGCCTCGATTTTTTTTTCCGTGGTAAGAAATCACCATTGTACCCTATGGTTCAATTTTCTGGTGGATTTGAGATCTCGTTTGCTATATTTGAGTTATTTTTTTGCATTTACCATGCATATATATATGTATATATATATCCCCATGTCCCAACTACACGTGGGTGTTAGCAAGATCATTTGTGTGTCGCTTTGCGAGTTTTCATTCAATGTCCGAGAAACGGGAAAAAAAATTCAAACAGTTCAGCCGCAGGGTGCGGCAAGAGGCGTAGGCCTTGTTGGTATTTTAATTACAGGAAATGCATATAGAGTCCAAAAATAACGAAAATCGATGTGTCATCGTGGCGGGCTCTTAGGATCCCAGGGAAAATTTTTGGTAAAGTTTGGCACAAGTTTTGATGCTCACACCTTCCAAATCGGAGCATCTCACAAGAAGGGTCCTAGTTTCCAAAAGGAGACGCGACACTTCGGACTCCAATCATCGGTGACTACATCGTTCCGCCTTGAATTTTTTTCACGGTAAACAATCATGGATATAACCTAGGTTTGATTTTCTGGCCCATTTCAGGTCTCGTCTGCTATATTTAAGTCATTTTATGCATTTACCTTGTATTTAGTGCGTATAAAATCAAAACCCTACTACAACTACATGTGGGCATTAGTTAGCAAAGAAGGTGTACAAATCATTTGTGTGTCGCTTTGCGAGTTTTCATCCCTTGTCCGAGAAGCGGGGAGAAGTTTCAAACATTTCGGCTGCGAGGTGCGGCCACCGGCGTAGGCCTAGTTGGTATTTTAATTACAGGAAATTCAGATGGAGTCCGGACATCATCAAAATCGGTGTGTGTGCCCCTGGCGTGCTCTCACGACCCCGTAGAAAAAATTTGGTAAAATTTGGCACATGTTTTAATGATCACTCCTTGGAAACTGGAGCATCTCACAAGAAGGATCATGGTTTCCAAAAGGAGACGTGTCAATTCAAACTCTAGTGGCCGGTGACTTCATCGTTTGGCCTCATAAAAATTTCCATGGTACGCAATCACCATTATACCATGGGTTTGATTTTCTGGTGCATTTTAGGTATTGTTTGCTATATTTAAGACATTTTTTGAACTTAACATGCATTTTGTGCATATAAATAAAATTACAACAGGAACTACATGTGCTGTCAAAAAGGATGAGGATTGCCGTTCGGTCTGGGAGCATCCAACGATGCAGACATACGATCCGTGGGGTTTGGGTTCTGGCCAATCAGAACGCACGACTCAGATCGCGCGTGCAGCAGGGGTGCATCAGCCACAGTTTAGTAGGCACACGACTTTCGTGAGTGAACCATGTACTATTAGAAAACATTTACATGAATTTACATCATATTTTCGTTTGAATGAAAATATGAGTTCATGGTTTCGCCTCGAATTTTTTTCCACGGTAAGAAATCACCATTGTACCTTAAGGTTCGATTTTCTGGTGCATTTGAGATCTCGTTTGCTATATTTGAGTCATTTTTTGCATTTACCATGCATATATATATATATAGCAAAATCATTTGTGTGTCGCTTTGCGAGTTTTCATTCATTGTCCGAGAAACATGAAAAAACATCAAACAGTTCAGCTGTAGGGTGCGGCCACAGGCGTAGGCCTTGTTGGTATTTTAATTACAGGAAATGCATATAGACTCCGAAAATAACGAAAATCATTGTGTCACCGTGGCGTGCTCTCACGGTCCCATGGAAAAAATTTGGTAAAGTTTGGCACAAGTTTTGGTGCTCGCACCTTCCAAACCGGAGCATCTCACAAGAAGGATCATAGTTTCCAAAAGGAGACACGGCACTTCGGACTCCAAAATCATCGGTGACTACATCGTTCCGCCTAAAAAAAAATTCACGGTAAACAATCACGGATATACCCTAGGTTTGATTTTTTTTGCCCATTTCAGGTCTCGCCTGCTATATTTAAGTCATTTTTTGCACTAACCTTGCATTTATTGCATATAAAGTCAAAACCCTACTACAACTACATGTGGGTGTTAGTTAGCAAAGGTGTACAAATCATTTGTGCGTCGCTTTGCGAGTTTTCATCCGTTGTCCGAGAAGCGGGGAGAAGTTTCAAACATTTCGGCCACGAGGTGCGGCCACCAGCGTAGGCCTAGTTGGTATTTTAATTACAGGAAATTCAGATAGAGTCCGGACATCATCAAAATCGGTGTGTGCCCGTGGCGTGCTCTCACGACCCGGTGGATATTTTTTGGTAAAGTTTGGCACAAGTTTTGATGATTGCTCTTTGGAAACCGGAGCATCTCACAAGAAGGATCATGGTTTCCAAAAGGAGACGTGTTAATTCAAACTCTAGAGGTCGGTGACTTCATCGTTTGGCCTCATAAAAATTTCCAAGGTACGCAATCACCATTATACCACAGATTTGATTTTCTGGCGCATTTCAGGTATCGTTTGCTATCTTTAAGATATTTTTTGAATTTAACATGCATTTTGTGCATATAAATAAAATTACAACCGGAACTGCATGTCTTGTTGAAAGGGATGAGGATTGTCGTTCGATCTGGGAGCATCCAACGGTGCAGACGTACGATCTGTGGGGTTTGGGTTCTGGCCAATCAGAATGCATGACTAAAATCGCGCGGGCGGTTTGGTCGGCACATAGCTTTCATGAACAAACCATGTGCTATTCGCAAACTAGATTGCATGTCTTCTGTTCATACATACTAGAGCGAGATCAATTGAATGTGCTACCTCTATGGTATAATAATAGTAGTAAACAGTTCAAATTCATTGCCTGAGCTGACATCATATCAAGGTCAACATATTAAAGGTTCTTACATCAACAGAAAACCTAGCATAACTCACAAATTCTGTACACGTGATAGTTCTAAATTGGACAAATTAAGTTGCAGGGTAGGCATAATAACTAGTCTTACGGCTTAATTCCCATGTACATGGGGGAACTGGGATCATTACGTTGACCCCGAATGAACTTGGGTTTTCTGATGATTTTACGCTTCTCTGTTTGAGGGGTGCGTCATCCCTTGGCTGGCAACTCATCAAATTCATCGTACTCGTCCTCATCGGCAACATCCTCGACACCTAGTACCCTCCTCTTCCCATGCATCACTACATGGCAGTTCTTATGCAAGGGGTCTTCCGCATAGAAAATCTGGGTAGCATCACTGGCAAGAATGAACGGGTCCGCGTGATATGCCATCATTGTCCTGTTAACATAGGTCTTCCTGTAATCATCAACCTTTACCTGACTAAGAAGGATCCATGTGCACCTGAATAATGCCACCTTAACTTTCACATAGTTAAGATCCCAAATCTCTTTGATGGTTCCATAGTATACCCTTTTATCAGCTTCATCTACAGTTATGCATTCTATTCGAACAGAGCTGCTCTGATATGAGGTCTTATCATCACGTTCCTTAGTGTAGAACGTGTAGCCATTTATGTCATATGCTTGGTATGTGAAGACCATAGGTGATGGCTTTTGTGCCAACAACGTAGCAATGTCATCCATGGATCCTTGTCCAAACGATTCTTCAGCCATTCGGCTTAGTTCTTAGTGTGCTCCTTCATCTCCACATCTAATGGATACACCATTGGTAAGAAGCTTTGGCAAATCTCCGCCAAGTGTTCGTCGGCATAAGCGCTGAGAACTGGGCTGTTAAGCAATACCGTCAAATGGGCTTTCTCTGCCAATTCTCCGGGTGCAGCCTTTTGCGTGCTAGCAAGGACTGGCTTACCTTTCAGCCTTCCCTCATGGCGAGAGAGGGGCAAACCTATAGGTCTTTGTTTCATGTATTCGGTGCAAAACTCAACCACCTCCTCCGCACTATAACCTTGTAGGATGCTTGCCTCTGGATGGTTTCGGTTCCGACAATAGCGCTTCCATATTCCCATGAACCGCTTGAAGGGATACATGTTGCGAAGAAACACAGGACCACAATACTTTATCTCGTCGACAAGGTGCACAGCAAGATGGACCATGACATCAAAGAATGACGGTGGGAAAAACATCACTAGGTTGGACAATATTCTTGCAATATCCTCTTGCATATAATCCAACTCTTCAGGATCTACAACTTTGTGCCATAGTTTGTTGAAGAAATCACAGAGCTCAATGAGTGTGTTTCTTATATCTTTGTCCTTCAGATTCCAAATGGCCACCGGGATGATTTGTGTCAACATTACATGGTAATCATGTGACTTCATGTGTCCCAAATTCATTTTACCTGAGCTCACATCCGCGAGACTTCTGATGTTTGCGGAGTAGGAAGAGGGTGCCTTAACTGACAACAAATAGGTGAAGAACTGTATTGCTTCTTTTGTACTGAAATTGTAACTCTGGCGAGCTTTGATGAATTTGTCATCATCTTCTGCTTCACTCTTGCGTTTTGATTGCTCAGCAAGCATATCGAGCCGTGTACCATCACCATCCTTTGTTTTACCTTTAATCTTGAGCAGAGTACCAAGGATGCTTTCACATATGTTCTTCTCTACGTGCATGACATCGATGCAGCGACGTACACGTAGAATCTCCCAGTAAGGTAATTTCCAGAACACCAATTTCTTCTAAAATACTTGATTCCTGGCTGTTTGTTTCACCGTCAAAGCGTGGTTCTTGCCAAGCACAACATTAATTTGTTTAGCCATGTTGTGGACCACCTCCCGATCATAAGGTCTTGGGCCCAAATCTACCTCTCTCGTACCATCAAATTCAGCTTTCATCTTTCGGTATGGGTGATTTCTCCGTAAGAATCTACGATGACGCAAATACACGGTTTTGCGCGAGTTGGGAAGAAATCTGCTAGCTGTCCTATCCATGCATGTGACACACCCTACATCTCCCTTTGTTTTCTGCCCCGATGTGTTGCCTAATGCCGGCATATCTTGAATGGTGTGCAGCAGCATCGCATGTAGATCGAAAATCTCCTTTTTGTAAGCATCATAACATTTTACAGCAGGCTCTTTTACCCACACTGTCAGCAGTTCTTCTACCAGTAGCTGAAAGTAAATGTCGATGTCGTTTCCAGGTTGCTTTGGGCCTTGGATAATCATTGACATCATAATGTATTTTTTCTTCATACACAACTAAGGAGATAGGTTATATATGCATAGAAGCACCGACCATGTGCTATGTTTGGAGCTCATATCGCCAAAAGGATTCATCCCGTCAGTACACTCCCTGAGCCTTGTACTTCTAGGATCCTCGGCAAAGTCTTTATACTTGTTGTCGATTAATTACCACTGAGCCCCATCTTTCGAGTGCCTCAGATATTTATCCGCAGTTCGCTCATCATGATGCCACCGCAACCTCTTTGCCTCTCTAGGGTTTGCAAACAAATGCCTCAACCTTGGAATTAAAGGCAAGTACCAAACAACCTTGAATGGGATTCCTGTCTTGATCTCGTCGTCCAATTTGTACGTGTCCTTTGCTCTCCTGCGCTTGTATCATGCACGCTTGCATATGGGACATGCACACAAATCTTTGTACTCACCATGGTACAATATACAATCATTCACATATGCGTGTATCTTCTGTACATCAAGTTCCAATGGGCAAACAATTTTCTTCCCTTCATTCGTGCTTCTGGGGTGCACATTATCGTTTGGAACAATTTCTTTGAAAAGACCTAACAACTCTATGAAGCCCTTGTTTGGTAGACAGTTTGCTGCTTTAAATTTGAGAAGCGCCAGGGCGGCACTCAACTTGGAATATTTCTTTTTGCAACCTGGATACAATTCTTTCTTGGAGTCTGCAGCAATGGTTGGCAGGTCCTTGTACCCAATCATATCCTTTTTTGGGCCCTTGAAATTTGCAATCATCGTAGCAAAATTTGGCATATCAAGATCGTCGTCGCCGTCTTGGTTTTCCAGTGGGCGTTTCGGCTTTCCGGTGTTACATTGGTAGCTTGACGCCTCTTCCCCAATGTTAGATTCAACATCCATGTGACACTGGCCGGGGTTTGCCATCTCGCATCCCTGGGTATATTCATCCATGACCTGCTCTTCACCGTGTCTGGTCCAACGTGTATATCCATCCATGAATCCCCGAGAGAGTAAGTGCCACTCGACATCTGCAACTTCATGTGACTATGTATTGGCACAATGACTACATGGACACAGGATGTAATCCTCATCACCAATTCTCTTCTTTGTACTTTCAACCAAATTCATGAACTCCGCCACGCCACTCATAAAATCTGAGATTCTCCGATTCTTCATCCATTCAGATTGTTCCATCTGCACCAAACGGAGGGTAATAAAAAACGAAACAACAACATTAATACACGGATTAACTGATGCCCAAAGATGCATGAATAAATCACAAGGTTTTATTTTCATAATTACTGAGGGCGCTCCATATTATTATCCAGACATGCAATGACAAAAATTAATGGCCAGTCAATTTACACGCAGAGTACTACAGCACTACCCTTAGGAATTGAATACCTTAATTAAGCCACTCACGAAAATAATGCCTTAATTAATTAGCCGAGCGGCGACCTCCACCCAGCAGACAGAGAAGCGCGATGCAGCGGCACGCCGAGATAGCAGGGTCGAGGAGCAAAGCTTAGTGAGGCTACAGCCTGAAGTTTGACCTCCACTCTACTGCCATCGACAGCGATGGATGTGCTCCAATCACGTTGCCGCCGACCTCGATGGTTGAGCTCCTCCTATCTCCCTCCGTAGACCGATGATTGACCTCCTATGACGCCGCCACCGCACATCGACCGAGGATTGACCTCTTATCCGGTACAGCTGCCTCGGCCGCAGCCGCCATCTAAATCTGCAGAGCGGCTATTCTATTTTTTGACGGATATCCGCAGAGCAGCTGTCTACACGGTATTACTGTAACTCAATTATATTGCAGCCCCATATGTACAAGGTAGTAAATCACATACGGTTATGTCATAGAAACCGTGTCTCACCTACGTTGTCTTCTCACATGGTTTGGTGCGGAAATCGTGTGTGAATGTGACGCCCGGATAATTAAGCTAAAGTGAACCTCTGTTAATGATGCCACGTCACCACGATTACTGCTGTTAATTCCGCGTTAGTTCAAAACCGGTTCAAAATCAAATTTGAATTAAAGTCAAATGATATAAGTTTTCAAACATTAAAACCAAAATGTTCTGGATGTGACAAATAAATCGCAAATAATATTGGTGAAGGGACCACACCTTTATAATGTGTTTAAATGCACTATAATAAATAAAACAACGGCAAAACTATTATTTAAATGCTTTTTAAATATTAAATAATTACAAAACTATTTTAGTTTGGGTAGAAAATTAATGTGGCAGTGGCATAATTGGTAACATCAATTTAGGTGGCACTTTGGTATAATATTGAAACTATAATAAATAGGAACTAAAATACAACAGAAAAGAAAAAGGAAAAATAAATAAAAAGTAAAGTAAAAGAAAAAGAAAAACAAAACAAGAAACAAGGTAAAAGAAGGCAAAGCCCCCCCGGGCCTCGGCCCAGCCACATGCCCGGCCCCATCCCGCATCGACGCCGCCCCGGACCGCCGTCGCTGTCGCCGCTCGCCTACATCATCGCCGCCTCGACCCCGTCGTCATCCGTAGACGCACGTCGTCTCTGTCCTCCTCCCTGACCGCCTTCCCCGAGCCTCGACGACCGAACACCTGCAGCCGCCGGTGAGGCCCTCGGCCTCCGCCTCCTCTTCCCCTCGCTGCCCCGCAACCGCGCCCGGCAGTGCCCTTCGCCGCCCTCATCGCTAGTCGCCTAGCCTCGCCGTGTCGCTGGCCAAGCGCCCGCACTACCCGACCGCGCGCTGCCCGCGCTCGCGTCGGCCAGCCGTTGCCCGCCGCACATTTGGCCATCCGGCCGGCCCCCGCTGACGCCCCGCCGTTGTCCGCGGCAACCTCCACCCGTGCCCGACCTCGGCCTCCACCGCATTCCGCTCCGACAACCGCCCATGCATTCTCGTAGCCTCTGCCCGCCTCTGCTGCTTGCCGCATCGCTCGCTACGCCCTGCCTCACGCGCGCCCCTTCTCGCCCCGCAGCTGGAGGTGCCCCATCTTCGCCCGCCACTGTGCCGCTGCCTTCTCCTGTTCGGCCGCTCGCCCTGCCGCGGCTGCTGTCCGGCGGGCAGCGCCTAACCAGGCGCAGGCGCTCGCATGCCCATGCGAGCCTGCTAGCGCCCAGCGCCCGTTAGGCCAGATCGGCCACTGCCATTAGGGCCCCATACCCCCGGAACGAAAAAAAGAAAATGAATTTAATTAAAAATATATATATATATATATTAATTAATTAATTAGTGAAATAATTAAATTAATTAATTCTGTTTAAATTAACCTAGTAACTTAGTTAAACTAATTAACTATGTTTTGTTAACCTGTGTCATTGACAACCGGGACACACGCGTCAGTTGACCCAGTCAACGGTCAATGTTGACTGCTGACGTCATACTGATGTCATGCTGATGCAGTAAACATATTTTCGAATTAAATTAATTCTGTTAATTTCAAAAATGATTAAAAAATGAAAAATAATATAAAATAAACCGTACATCGGATGAAAATACTTTGAACATGAAAGTTTCTCAGGATTTCGAGACGAATCCGAATACGTAGTCTGTTCGTCCGCCACACGTTCCTAGAATAGCGAACATGTAACCATCCCCCTCCGGTTCTTCTGTCCAAAAATGCCGAACACCGGGAATACTTTCCCGGATATTTTCCCCCTTCGCTAGTAGCACCTAGTACCGCGTTAGGGCACACCTAGCGCCGTTTATTGCCATGTCATGCATCGTCATGCATCTGTTTGCATTGTATTTATTGTTTCTTCCCCCTCTTCTCTCCATTAGACTTCGAGACTGATGCCACTGCTGCTGCCCCGATCGACTATGGTGTTGACGACCCGTCCTTCTCTGCCGAGCTTCCAGGCAAGCAAACCCCCCTTGATCAACTAGATATCGCCCACTCTCCTCTCTCTTATTATTGCATTGGGTTTGTTACTATTGCTGATGCAATAGCTCCTATTCTGTTGCATAGCCTGTCATTGTTGCTACTTTTGTTACCTTTACCTGCAATCCTAAATGCTTAGTATAGGATACTAGTATTCCATCAGTGGCCCTACATTCTTGTCCGTCTGCTATGCTATATTATCGGGCCGTGGTCACTTCGGGAGGTGATCACGGGTATATACATACATACATACTATACAGGTTACATGATGTGACTAAAGTCGGGTCGGCTCATAGAGTACCCGCAAGTGATTCCGATGTGGGGGCTGAAAGGACAGGTGGTTCCATCCAGGTAATGGTGGGCCTGGATTCCCGATGGCCCCCGAGTGTTACTTTGTGGCGGAGCGATAGGGCAGGTTGTGACCACCTAGGAGACAGGTGGGCCTCACTACTAGGAAAATGCTTATAGATAGAAGTTTACCAGTAGCGTTTGTTTATGACCCCACGCTACTAGTAGTTAGTAGTAGCGCTGGGTAGAAAGAGCGCTACTGGTATACATTAGCAGCAGCGCTGGTTTCTTTGGACCATGCTACTGGTAAGTGTGCCACACCACACCACCTGATCAATAAAAATTAGCAGCGTGGGTCGTCTACCCAGCGCTACTATTAGTTTAGGATCTATAGCGCCTGTTGAAAGAAACGCGCTACTGCTATTTCTTCCATGTGTACACTTTTACTAGTACCGTGTTTTTCCACCCCGCGCTATAGGTAGTGGAACTTAGCAGTAGATATTTTGGCTGGCGCCCATAGTAGTAGCGCGCATTCGTGACCTGCGCTACTGCTATGGTCGCCAGCCAAAATACCTACCACCTTTCCCCCCTTCTTCCTCCTCTCTCTTCTTCCTCCCCTCTCTTCTTCCTCCCCCTTCCTTTCTCCCCCTCTCCTTGCACTTGCTTGTTCCTTTCAATGCTCCCCCTCCTCCCACTCTTCTTTCCCCCTCCACCACCCCCTCATTAATGCACTCCCTCTTTCTTTCTTTGCCCCTCCACCACCCCCTCCATTACTGCCCTCCCTCCCCCTCTTTTTTGCCCTCCACCACCCCATTCCAATAATGCCTTCCCTCTCCTCCCTCTCTCTCCCTAGCTCTCTCTCTCTCTCTCTCCCTAGCTAGCTAGTTAGAGCTATATCTAGAGCTACTAGCTAATTAAGAAGGTGCTCGATATCCCTCTCGACACATAGGAGAGCAAAAAAAGTGTTTGTGTGCGATAGGACCGAAACTATATATATATGTGTGATATGAGAATATACCGAATTGTGTGTGGCATAATTTGAGTTGCCTATATTGTGTATTTGTTGAAATGTGGGTGACATGAGTTGCCTATGTTATGCCGAAATGTCAATTCAATTCCGTTTGGGCGAATTTCGGGCAAACTCAATATGTCCTATGTTTAGGGAAGGTCATGCCGAATTTTTGTATGAATTTGATCCATGCATGCATACGTGGTTATAATATTTTGCTCCGCGCAGGTGATCATGAAGGTCAATGGAAGGATGGTGGAAAGATACTGGCAATCCGCGGTGGACGACATGTATGAAAAAAGACTGAAGGATGTTGTATGTCCGTGTCGAAAATGCAAAGGAGGAGTCAGGCTCGACCCCTTTAAGGGTGGTAAATTCAAGGCGCACCTGCTCATGCATGGTTTCATGGATGGCCATACTCGGTGGATAAGTGAAGAAGATGATGATGATGACAGCCGTGTTGTCGTGAGGAGAGGCACAAGGAGCATCGTCGGAATGGATGGAGTCGCCAACAAGGAAGACTACGACCAGTACGGTGATCCGATGAGGGAAGATGATGCTGATGACGATGAAACATACGTCAAAATAAGAATGAAGACTACATTACCTATGAAAGATCGTAATCCCTGAAAACGAAAAGTCACGTCCATGGGCTCAATTATTCGACAACGAACAAAAGAGGGAAGAAGATCAGTCTGAAGCGTCGTCGTCGCCCAAGCTGACAAACTAATCCACATAATTTGTGTGTATCTATTTTGTATACCGCCGTTAGCGCTCAAATGATGTAATATATATTATACACTAATTATTATCCGGAGGGTAAACGGTGTTATTGCTCCAATAGACCAAATTAATTAAACCCTAGCTAGCTAGAGCTATATATACCCCTACTATACAAAAATTGTACAAATGCAAATGAAAGATAAGAAAAAGAAAAATGCAAATGAAAGAAAAAGAAAAAGAAATAGAAACAGAAAAAGAGTTAGCAGTAGCGCTTTTCGGGTGAACAAGCACTACAGCTAACTGGCCACATACTTTAAAAAAAAGTTAGCAGTAGCGCTGGTTGTGCTGGGCAGCGCTATAGCTAACTTAGCTATAGCGCGTTTTGCCACGCCGCGCTATAGCTAAGTTGCCTACACAGTGAGCCACACACCCCATCTCTTTCCTCTGTCTCACTCTCGCTCTTTGTCGATCCCCTTTCTCTGAGCTCCCACGCCACCGCCCACGCCGCACCCGCTCACGCCGCCGTCGACGTGCGGCGCACCCAACCCCGACGCCGGCCACTGGCCGCCCCGACACTCCCTCCCCCCCACTACTAGGAAAAGAGCTATAGATGATATGGACACTAATGGCGCACCTTACATGTGGTGCGCCACTGCTATATAGCAGTGGCGCACCATGTGTAGGTGCGTCATTAGTGTCCATATCACTAATGGCGCACCACACCCACGGTGCGCCATTAGTGTCCAAATATTTTTTTTTTGCAAAACTAGTAATGGCGCACCACACACTCCGTGCGCCATTACTAACAAGTGTTTCTTTTATTTATTTTTTTAAAACTAGTAATGGCGCACCAGGGTATAGTGCGCCATTACTATTCCCTGGTGCGCCATTACTAGTTTTGAATTTTTTTTTTTTTGCAAAACTAGTAATGGTGCACCACGTAATGCGCACCTGTTACGTGGTGCGCCATTACTAACTTTCTGAGTCTTAAAAAAATTCACCAAATGCACCCCCCCTGTGGACCGCCTTTTCAGTTTAAAAAAAAATAAAAGAAAATGATAAAATGTCAAAAAAATAAAAGAAAATAAGATTCCCATGTGATATGTGGTCTAGTTGTTAGCAAAATTTACAAACATTAATTTTGGACTTTTTTGCAAAATCTCTCGAGAATTTGTAAAATGGGCATAACTTTTGCATACGAACTGCGATGAAAAAGTTTTTTATATGAAAAATCATCTACTCGAAAAGTTACATCCGAATTTAATCGGGGGAACCCCATTAAACATTTTCAGAATCCCCAAAAACCTAACAGAAAAAAAGTTACGGGGCTTTTAAGATCTAGAGGGGAAAAAATTCAAAAAAATTCAAACTTACTAGTGGCGCACCATTTGCTAGGTGCGCCACTAGTAACAGAAAAAAAAATTGGTTTTGAATTTTTTTTTTGGATTTTTTTTTCAAAATATGATACGTAATATGACCGGGAAGTTTCAAATATTTTTTCAAAATTTCATCACACTCATGAACATGAACAAAGTCCTAGACATCAACAAGGTTTAATAGCATTGATATCATAGATATATCACTAAGTGCTTGTTAAGTGAGGTGGTGCTAGGGTTGGATAGAACTGCGAAGTTAAGCGTGCTCGGGCTGGAGTAGTGTGAGGATGGGTGACCTTCCGGGAAGTTTGACCACTTAGTGCGATTTGACTTGAGATTAAGCATATTGACCCAAGATTAAGAAAAACTGAAAAAAAAAAATTTGAAAAAAAAAAATTGAAAAAAAATTGTTACTAATGGCGCACCACATAGAAGTGCGCCATTAGTAACCCAGAGCACAAAGTAAATATGGCCCCCTGGGAGGCATACTAAGTGCGCCATTAGTATACCAGATACTAATGGCGCACCAGGGGTGTGCCATTAGTATTTAATTCTAATGGCGTGGTGCTAGTGGCGCACCAGTAGTGCGCCATTAGTAGGCAAAACTGGTGCGCCACTAGCAGGCCTTTTCCTAGTAGTGCCCAGCCCGGCTCCTCTCCCCGTGCCGCCCCTCCCCCGAGCAGTCCCCTCCACCAGCCGGCGCCTCTCCCCCGAGCAGTCTCTCTCTATCTATCTATCTCTCTCTCTCTCTGACCAAATTTGGTCTCTCTGCAGATCGAAGCTAGGCGCAGATCGACGAGGAGGAGAAGGACGCCCTCAACCCCGACCCCGAGCCCAACCCCGAGGTGCGCCACCCCCTCTTCCCTCCCTCTTCATATTATTAGGTAATGCTTGTTAGAGTGCTTGTTAAAATTCTTGTTAGAGTGCTTGTTAGAGTGTTCATAATGAGGCTGTTAGAGTGGTAGAGTGTTCATATTTGGAGTTAAAATAAAATGAAATGAAATGATGTCCATTTAGTCCATTTGGAGTTGCTATTAAAATGAAATTGCGGACTTTGGTTGTTACATAGTAGTAGTATAAATTATAAAATTTAGGTGATCTTGGTGGCTGCATTGCTTGTGAGATGCTGTGGGGAATATCTTTGTTCTTGCATCACATAGTTATTGCATTCTTCTAGTGTTGGCAGATGGTAGAGAAATGCTACTTCAGCACATAGTGCTTATTGTCATTTGCAGGGAAACCGATTGCGACTGACCTATGTTTTGCCGGAAATGTTGATTCATTTCCATTCCGGCAAATTTCAGGCGCTCTATATGTGCACTTTCTAGCATAGGTAATGCCGAAATTTTCCGTGAATTTCGGCATGACTTGTGCTAGAAAGTTGGACATATCGAGTGCTCAAGATTTGTCGTGACGGGAATGAAACGACATTCAGGCAAAACAAAGGTCACTTTTTTTTGTTATTATTCACTTTATTATATAAAGCTCGATAATTAAACGACTACGACATTGAACCCTAGGAAACATGACCGACACTGACGAGGCTGGAGGTTCTCAGTCCCAAGAAGGTCGAGCACACGCCTACCTCGACTTTCTAGCAGATCAGGAGAGACAAGCTGGGTGTCAGGACCCCCTTGTCATGACGGACGACGACGGTGGTGGAGCCGGCGCCGACACTGATGCCACCAACACCGGCACTGAGACAGGCTCTAATGATGTTGCTAACGACAGCACGGAAGGTGGGACCTCCCAAGCCAGTGAAGGAAAGAAGGCAAAGAGGACACGCCGCCCAAATGAGCTCGGCACCGGAAGACTAGTGGTCACGGCGATGCAACCTGGCGAGTTCGAGCCAACAGAGCCGCGGGAAGTGGCAGCGTGTTACGGCAAAAAACTAGCATGCATCCTACGGGATACCGCTAACATCAACACCGCAAAAATATGGGATAACTAAAATCTGAACCGTGTTTGATGTATCCGCCATCGCAAATATTTTGCATCTTTTTTGAAGTTTTTTACATCATCGTTTGTGATTAATGCATTGCACACAGTTTCGTCGAAGGGTCTCTGATTGTAGTGTCGCGTTAGCAGCATCCTACTGTAGTGTGTCCCTTTACTTCCAGTTAGCATCGTGCCAAGATCACCAACTCGGAACCCCCTATCCGAGATCCGCCGGTTTTAGCACCGATATTGGTGGCCCATGCAGGTCCGGATGTATGGTCGTGAAGGTATGATGTCTTGTCTTCGGATCAACGACATCATCTACTGTGGGAGTACCTTTGTCGGCAGCTTCTCACCTTCGGCAGCATTGTGCTGCACGCCGACTCAACTGGCCGCCTCAGCCAGATCAAGAACTTCTCTCCTAGCTAGACCATCAGGTTTGGAATTCTAGAATATGCCGCAGATTCCCGTGCCGAACTAGCTTTCTCGAATTGGGTGTCATACCAGCCCGAAGACATATCCGATGTCTGCGTCTGAGCCCCAGATTCGACCTCGGAGCTGGACCATGGAACAATAAGCACAATGGATCTAGCTTTGATCTTGGATCCGAACACTGCATCTCACTGGATCAGGCATCAGGTCCGACCAGCGAAACATCCAAGGCCACATCAGGTGGCACCTCAGGAAAACTTCAGGTGAGCCCCGCCTACTATCAAGAGATGGGTGAGGCCGAGATAGCGCTCCTGAACAAGATATTAGATTGGATTTGGAGCCTTTCAATCTCAGACCTTTGAACTTTGGTTCACGATCGGATCTGGGACAAACCCGGAGGAGCGGCAATTCATGTCCCACCCACCACCCACCTAGTCGCTACAGTCGAGGATTTAACTGACGTACTGGACTACGCCTCCGAAGGGGCAGTTGACATGGATGAAGATGCCGGCAATATGTCATAAACTGAATCCCCCCTTGCCCCTCTAATAACTGGAAGTGGGCGGCTACCTCCACCTACGATGTCTACATGGTAGATACTCTCAAGGATGATGAAGGAGATAAAGATCCCCCCAAACGACAACATAGAAGGCGCTGCTGTAAAAACATGGGCAGTGGGGACGACAGTCATGACGCCACCAACAATGGCACTACTCCAGACGGTGCCGAGGACCAGAACGCAAGCGATAACACACGCACTTGGCACATCAACTACGCCATGTCAAACGGGGACGATGATGAACCCGAAGACGATAACTATTATCCAGAGTCTGAGGTGGATATTATCCTCGGCTTTAGGCTTTCCGCTGGTGTCTAATTAGCATGGCTCAAAGCATCAAGCAGAAGAGCCAAAAGCTTAGGTCCGATGAAGACGAGCTTAATGACAAATGGGTCGAGGTCCTCAGGACCAAAAAAGAACTCGAGTATAGACTCGTATGGAATCACCAGTCGTACCCATGGAGACGTATCCTTCCACAATTCGACGAGGAGGTTGATGGCAGCATGCTATCAAAGTGTGAGTGGGCTGAGCAGCCCGACCGCCCTCCTCGGGGCCAAGGCCAGCTGGTGGGTACGAAAACCTTTTAAAATTACCATGGCATCATGGGAAGGATCCACTTTCGCCCAAAACATCCTACGATATGTGGAAACAATTGACTTCAAGGCCAGCAGCTCCATCAAGATCGATCTATAAATCTAGAGAGCGACTACCTACTGAACAGGGCGGGATATTGGGATACTCTCCGGGGATGACAGTAATTCAAGGAGTTCATGTATTCACCAAGTGTTAATGCTTTGTTACGGTTCGCTATTAAAAGGAGGCCTTAATATCCCTTAGATTTTCTTATGGACCCCGCTGCCATGGGAGGGTAGAACAAAAGATGTCATGCAAGTTCTTATTATAAGCACGTATGACTATATACGAAATAAATGCCTACATTGAATTGATGATGTGGTGCTATTGTGTATCGCTCTAAGTTCTAACTGTTACATGATGAATGTCATCCACACAAATATTTACTGCTGATCCAATGCCTATGCTTTTCTCATATTGTATTTGCTAAGTTACTACTGTTGCTGCTGCTGCTTTTCCAATCGCTACAAAACTGCTACTGCTAATGTCACTGTTACTATTGCTAATGTTACTGCTACTATCAAACTATCATACTATTGTGCTACTAAACATTTTGCTGCAGAGAAATTACTTTCCATATGTGGTTGAATTGACAACTCAACTGCTAAGGCTCATAAGTATTCTTTGGCTCCTCTTGTGTCGAATCAATAAATTTGGATGAAATACTACCCTCGAAGACTGTCGCGATCCCCTATACATGTGGGTTTTCAGTGGACACAACCGAAGACTGGATCCAAAAAGTTCCACCGAAGACCAGCACCGACCGAACCTCGCTAGTCGGCAAAGACACACCACCACACATCCTCTGACGATGCTAGGCACACCATTAAGACCTAGATCGGAAGTGGGAGACATTATTCGTACTAGGGGACATCGCCGCTGCCACACAACCCTAACCAAGGCTTTGAACCAAACTAGAACGAGAGTGGGGTCCCTCCCTCCGGTGAGGGGCCGGGGTCCTCCGCACCTCCACGACCCAAAGGACATCAGGGGCAGTGGGGACTGGCAGCGGCGCCGACGGGAGGAGGGGTGACCCTAGTTGCAGCTTCTTCGGGAGGGGGGAAACTCTTCTTGTTTGAAGTTGTATTGATTGCCATATGAGTACAAACTAACAAATTGAAATAGATGGTACCCCGCGCGTTACTATGGAAGATTATTACAATAGCTTTTGATGGATTCGGTTGTATGAAAAATGAATATTTTGATTAATCATAGGAGGACTGAAACTGACAATAGATATGACTTACTGATTTAATTATGGTGGTGAGCATATGGCTCTTTCCATGCATTTGTGAATGTTGAGTAGAAATGATTCAACTAAAATTATGTCAAGATACGTAAAGTTATTATAATATGGGAATAGAAAGATATTCTGAACTAGATAATCATGTAAAATTGGATCATTAATCAGATTCCCTTTATAAAAATGCTATTAGTAAAAAAGAGTTGATACCATTTTTAGTACATAAACTTGTACTAGTTGTTGCTGGCTCATACGAGAACTAAAAACACCCATAAAAGTGGTACTTCAACTTGCCTAACAGAATATTTTCATACAATTCCGTCAAATCTACCAAGGCGGCTTATGTCCCCGTCAAAAGCTGGTACGCCAATAAGCCCGCGCGCCCGTCTGTCCAGCTTTTTGGGACCTACTGGTCAGTGGGTTCAAGAAAGATGTGGGACCTGCCTGTAAGTGGGTGCGAGATAGAAAGTTGAAGTTAATTAAAATGTGGGCACAATGGCTAGGAGATTCAAACCTGAGAGGTCGCTCCAGATAGGGTCACACACACGTGTCATAACCACTCAACCCGTTGCGAATTCTGTTAACTTATAAGATACCATAACCCTTACTAAAACGGTTTGGCGCACTTTGCTACACCGTTGGTGTTATTGCGTTTTCATTCAAAATTTGCCCCCTCTATATGAAAATATATAATGATTAGTTCTTTGAAAAGTCAAACCTCTTTAAGTTTCGACAAATTTTTAGAGAAATATATCAAAATCCATAATATAAAATTGGTATCATTAGACTCATCATGAAATTAGTTTTCATATTTTATTTAATTAGTATTGAGGATGTCGATATTTTTGGCTCTGAACTTGGTCAAAGTTATAGAAATTTGACTTTTCAAAATACTGATACATCTTATATTTTGGTATAGATGGAATGTTTGGTTTGGCGAGTGCGGGAGATGATGGAGTGTGATTTTTATTTATTTATAGTTTTGTGTTTAGGTGGGCCTTTTCACGGTGTGATTATGAGTTAACTGTTAATCAACCTATGTTTATGTAGGGGAGTTTTTTGCGTCAGTGGCTACATGTACTATATTGGTGCTACAGTGTCGCATGTTGACACTTCTTCTTCCTAGATGATTAGAGGGTTCACGGGTGACAGAGTCAAATCTGGCAGATCTCGGGTAGGAGGTCCCGAGCTGGTAATCTTGGCACGATGGTAACAGGACAGAGAGGGGACATGATGTTTACCCTGGTTCAGGCCCTCTCGAAGAGGTAAAACCCTACGTCCTGCTTTGTCTGTATTGATTGTGGATGGGGCACAGAGTATAGGTTGATCTACCTCAAGATCTTATGTGTCTGAGCCTATCCTTCTATAAGGACTAGGCTCCTCGGCTTATATAGATGCTGGGGTACGTAGGGTTACACATAGGTCAGTTACATCTGAAGATAAACATGCCAAAGAGTGCATTCATCCCTTGGAGTACGCGCCAAGTCTTTGGAAGATTCCATCTTGATTACTTCATGAGGCTTGATGAATGTAGCCCACTAGTTGGTTATTTAGGGGTCCTTAGCCCAGCCCACGTCTGGGAGCCGACGAGGTTAGCACCCCCTTATCCGGGACACAATCAACAGGTTGATATGATTTTATAGGCTGGTTGTTGCCGACTAATTAAAATATCATTGACCTGGTCAAAGTATGAACAAATTCCAAAATTGAATACCTCAATCGAATGGGAGAACTTCAAATTAGGGACCATAGTGAATTAAAAGAATTGAATGAGAGAACAACTTGAGAAATTATTGACCTTGTCAAAATTGGGTGACGCAATTTTAAGTTGAAGACCTCAATTAAGCAATGAGAAAATAGTGTGATATTTCAACCTTATAGCGTTGCTGCAGCTTGTCTAGAAGGGTCATGCTAAATTTTAGCTAATGTGCTCGCTACGTCGTTATAATGCGCTATTTCGACGCTAGTTCTAGACAGCAGCCCATCAGGCATCTCCGCATCGCATTGACCGAACTCACTCTCTCACTCTCTCTGTCTCGTACTCGAACGCGACCCATACAGTCTAACCTAGCCAAATCATCCCCAATTTCCCACCAGCTCGTGACCGAGGGCGGTGGCATTCATGACTCGTGACCGAGGCAGCGGCGGCGGTTTGAAAGTGGCAACAGCTTCTCTTCATCCCCTCTCCAAGTAGCGGCGCCAGCCACGCCTTCAACTCTAGCAAGACAACGCCAATGTCCACCATGCCGCCGGCACCGACAAGTCAGCCACTGATGCTTCTTTGTTTCATTAGGAGTGTTCCCGTTCTTTGCAAATTAAGATATACATGCCCTGATCCTATCTCTTGTATGCTTGTCTGTTTAATTAGGAGTGTTTCCTTTACTTGCAAATTACGAAAGCCTTAATTTTTATCTGATATATTTGATATTTTTCTTCAAAACACTATTTTCGAATATAGCACGCTATTTGCACGATATACTAACTTGTGTAGCATTTGGAGAAGACCGACGCTAAATCTTGTAGCACGTTATTTTTTTTCATTGCAATTGACTGTGAGGGCTTAAATCTTGGAAAAAGAAACTGTGAGGGCTTAAAAATTAGAGAGCATAGTGTAGTTAATAAATTATCTCTGGGAAAGAAATTTCTACCACAGTTGATCACCTGCACGGCTGCACGTCAAGTGTGCTGCATCTAGTTCACGATAACCGGTAAAATACCGCCTGCGCTGCGCGTATGCTTGGTCGCGCGCCTTGCATGCAAGGAGCAGACCGTCCAGGAAAGGCCAGCGCCTTCTCCTTCGTTCCCTTGTTGATGTCCACCAACAGCTGGAGGAGGGAGCTGCACCACCCCGAGGTCGACGAGCCGGGACGCGGCGAGCTCGGTCTGCCTAACGAGGTAGTACGCCGTTTCTAGCACTGCCTTGGTAGCCCGAGGCGAGACATGTTAATTTGATTAATGCATCCTCTCATATTGTACTGCTGCTAGTCGCTCATTTCCGACTTGTTTGTTTGCATTAGGCTACGCCGTACTACTTTCCGTCGGAGTAGATGCACAAGTTCACGCAGGAGGAGGTGAAGGAGACATGTTGATTCATCTTGGAGATGCATATATGTACGCACGTTGCTTCCCATGTGTGCTGACGAGAAACACAGAAGAACTCTGACCCATGAGAGACACGTCCATATGCGGACGCGAGCTAAGCGCATTGGTACCCAACGTCGATGGCCAAGCAGAGCTTGCACGCGTTGGCGACAGGGTTCTAC
The DNA here is from genome assembly GCA_011799875.1 of Thinopyrum elongatum. Classification (NCBI taxonomy): domain Eukaryota; kingdom Viridiplantae; phylum Streptophyta; class Magnoliopsida; order Poales; family Poaceae; genus Thinopyrum; species Thinopyrum elongatum. The sequence goes on from CM022302.1 coordinate 434,257,655, forward strand.
GGCACCGAGTAAGAGGACATCATGTGAGCGCGCCATCCTCCTCGAGGTTGCTCCTGACGGTGGCGTTGGAGAACCCGGCCTCCACATCACGCGGCTTACGCTGGCCGGGGTCGTCAAGAATGAAAATGATGAGCTGGTCGAGATCCACTTTGATGGCCAAGGAGCGGCTGCTGCTGCGCGCCTTGCTGTTGCACCGGCACCGGGACGACGAGCATATTAGAGAGCGTTGTGGTGGGCTGGATGAGCGACAAGACGTGACCGCATGCGAAGCTCAGCAGCGGCGTGACGTGTGCATGGCCACGCCGGCGCGCGACACACCGCGAGCTTGAGCACGTTGGCCGCGTCGGCAGTGAGTGACTGGTGCACGGTGTAAGCTCGAGCGCTGGACTACTGCTTCGGCTACGTCTACGAGCGCATGCTGGCCGGCATGTCCCCCTCGTTGCACGCTTAAGGGGAAGACAACGGCAACCCGCCTCATTCTGTGTGGACTGTGGAGTACCAAACATATGAAAGGCTCATCTTACGTTGAACAACTGTAGTTACCGCTTGGATTGGTTAGCAAGCGCGTGCGGTATCAACTCGTGAAAAAACCGGTTGGGTTTATGTACTAAAAGCGGTATTAACTCGTGACAAAACTTTGATCTAGAATGAACAAATATTCAACATGGGTAAAATACCGATCAGTAGATGAAATCTGTACCATCGATTGATAGAAGAAAATGAGATCACCTTGGATTAATTGTATATACGATATTAATTAACCAGCTCATGCTGTTAATGACATTTGTGTAGGCCAGCTCAATGAAGGGTAGAGAGAGTCCAGGGATGTCCACCCTTCTTCCTATAGAATGGTAATAAGTAACTAGAATGGCAAGTAGCTAATGGCTGAGACTGGGATATATACGGTTAAAAAGAAGGATACAGGTGAACGCGCGTTAATGTTTGCATGCAATCGATCCCAACGTCGATCGACTTGCCTTTTTGCATGAGTAAAGATTCGTTTTACATCGATCAAAGAAACTTATTGTGAAAACAAGATATGGAGCCCAAAATCTACCACTTTATCATTTTAAGAAATAATGATCTACGACAGACAATGTACACCAAGTTTTGCTGTAGAACAAAAAATCTGAACCAAGTTTGAATGTCACACACGTGCTAAAAAAACTTGGATGCAAAATAATGGCTTATATTTCTTCCCTTTGAGATCTATCGAAACCAAAGGTCAGAAGATCACAGCAGGGAGCACTCTTTTACATTAAAATATTAAACAAAATAAAGGCGATTGAATTTTAAACATGCACGATATTCATCCGAATAGCGAAGAACACAGTAAGATATAGGTTAGACACAGCAAACGCTGACATGAATCTCAAACATGATGTGATCTAATCCGACTAGCCAGCATCATGCGCCTTCCACGGATCGATTAGAGCCTCAAGGTCAGGTCGACCTCCTCGCTGTCTCCACCGACGTTAACCTGCGGCTCCGCGTCCTCGTGCTCCATGACCGGCTGTGGCGCTGGCACTCCCGGCCGGCAGCCCAAGGAAGTTTATCTCCACCGGAGGGCGCCCTCCATGGCGGTACTCCTCCCAGAAGAAGCGGTTCGGAGCCAACACCCACGGCCCCCGCAGAGCACAGACGGGAGGAGCAAACACCCATATGTCCTGCGCAAGATACAGACAGAGTCGATTAGAGGAGACAGAGTAGAGATGGGCGGAGTCGAGACGGGCAGGGGCTGGCTTACCGGCTTGTCCTCCTGGCGGCGGTTGCGCTTTTTGTCGCAGCCGCGGGACGTCATGTGGCCGCCTAGAGCTTGGACTGTTGGCCACCACTTACCGGCTACCGCACAAAGGGCATGGGTGGCCGTCCCGCGGCGGCGGCAGCGGCGGAGGAGGAGGAGGCAGCCGCCATGGGTTTGGTGCGCCGCCGGAGGTCATCTCGTGCGAGGGTTTTGGGCTTTTGGTGAGCGCGACGACGCTGTGGCTAGCTAGTTTTCTTGCCAAGATATGGATGGCTAGCTGCCTGGCAGTATGTATATATAGGTGTGGCTCGCAACGGTCACAAGCAGCGACCACTTCGAGTGCTGCGCTATGAATCGTGCGGGTCTTTTTTTCTATCAGTAACACAGACGCGAAGGGTGCGAGGCCATCTAAAAAGCGCATGGGCATCAGCGTTGGGCGAGGGGAGTGCGTCAGGGTCCATTATCCAGGCTCCCCAGCCAGGCCACTTGAACGGGCTGAACGCACATGTGACCCTTATTAGGCCGCTTCCATGTTTTAGCGATCTTAGCGATCGTTTTGATCGATCCATTTGATCGATCGATCTCAGTTCCCGAGCTCCTGTAGATGCCTACGCTTCATAGAATCCTACGACGCAGGTTCTTCCATTCCCTACCGACTCCTCGCTCGGTCGCGAACAGGCGGCAGCCACATCGACGGCTACGACAAGCACACGCCGGACGCCGGACAGCACGGCAGCACCCATGCCATGACGCCCACTCGACCACACCCAAGCACACGGACCTTTCACCCGCCAATTAACGCGAAGATGCCAACGGCCTGGGCAGGCACGCCACACGCGGTAAACAATTTCCAGAGACTATAGTTGATCCTATTTTTTCATCAGCAGTCTGTGTTCGCTTTTTGTAAACATATCTGTAAGTTGCAAAAATCATTTGGTATGAACTATGAACCCACTTTATTATGTATGAAGTTGTAAGTTGTAATGAGAGAAGTCCATATTACAACCCTGTACTACCATGCATCAAAGTCTAATATACAACCCCGAACTTCAAAACTGTCTGCTTTACACCCCTAAACTATGAAAACCGGACAAAAACCAACCCTCCTGTCCTCAAACCGTTTTGTTGACTGGTCTTTGAATAATTGACCGGTTTTGCATGGTTGACCATCCAGTCAACGCCCGTAAACCCACCATGTTGGGCGGTGATGTCGGGTACTATTAAATCTAGCCCACCTCTCCGTTCAGTTTCTCCACACCCTGACCGGCAAACAGCCCCGCCGCCACCGCCATCTGGGACCCCGACCCGCCTCCACCGCCTCCGACGCGGGTCACCGGAGACTGGCAGCGCCCCCACACCAGACCCTCTACCCCACACGAGCCCGCCCCCCCTGTCTTGTCCCATTCCCTCCTTCCCTCTCCTACCCTAACCTACCCTACCTGAGGCGAGCCGCTGTTGTCGCCCCCGACGCCACCCCAACTGGCCACCATCTCCTACGACTCCGGTGAGCGGCAAAAGGAGGCGCCCCACCGTGCAGCACCCATGAAACGCACGCACACAGTAGCATGCTCGCGAGCAGAGAAAGGCCCCGGCGTTGGCTTCGAGCATGGGAGACGGCGGCGGCCTGGAAGACAGTAGTAGCAGCAGCGGCTCTAGACGGGGACGACCTGGGGGCGTGAGCTCAACGAGCGCAACCTGCAGGGACGAGGTCAATGGAGACAGTGGCCGCACGGCGCACGTCTGGAGCAGCAGCTAGGAGGCGTCAGCCAGTGGTGGGCCCGTGGGCTGACGCTCGAAGGGGGGCAGCCTGCAACGACGAGGTCGATGACGGTTTTGGGTGTCGAAGGTGAAGCTTGATCTGTAAGCGAGCCGGCCCAGCGCAGCCTGATCTGGAGTTCTGGACGAGCAGTGGCAGCGCATCGGAAGGAGAGGGGGAATAGGGAATAGCTGGCTAGGTTTTTTTGTTTTGTTTTCTTATGCTGACTAGGATTTTGACTGGTCCAAACCAGTCAAAACAGGGTTGAAACCGGTTTGACTGGAAGCAGGGTTGATTCTTGCCCGGTTTTGGAAATTCGAGGTTGTAAATCAGACGGTTTTGGGGTTCGGGGTTGTTTATTAGACTTTGGTGGTAGTTCAGGATTGTAATATGGACTTCTCTCAGTTGTAGTTAGCATATTAAACCCCCTAATTAGTGAATCCTATGTATTTTGACTGCTACATTTTATTTTTATACATTGTCTTCTATCATGTCCGATAATATGTGTTACAAGTTATGACACGCCTTTATTCAATATACCATTGCTTGAATTACACGATGTTAAAATGATGCATCAGGGTGGCATTAGCTCCAGCTCCGCCCCTGGCGGTGAGGTCGAGGCCAGTACAGTGTGACTCATACAGATGTAGCATGGGAGTGTCTTATCGGAAGTATTCACCGAATATTTGATGTACCTCGACGACAAGGCCCTTGATTACGCTATCATGAAACTTGAGTGCTTGTCCTTGTATGGGCTCAGGTAGTGTGTAGTAGCTTGATGTGCGTAGTGGGAAAAAAAATCACATCCTATGAACCAAATGACATTTCTTTTTCTATAAAAACTGAGATACATGCCATCTTATTTTCTTTGACGTTTATATGATATTCATATCGTATGAATCAAACGAGGCATTAGTTGGTTGTACCTAGCAATGGAGGTGCTTACAACTCGTTCCCTTCTCCCTTGAATTGCTTCGAGTTTGCTCAGACTTGTCCTTCGGTGTAAAGACCAAATATCTAGCCTTCAGTGGTTGGATCTGGCAGCGGCGACACGAATGTGTTATTCCCTTTTGAGGCTTCGCTATTGAAGAAAATATCGCACAATATTGTGTACTGCCAAGAGAGTGGTTGGCGTTGTTGCTCGTTTATGTGTTGTCCTGGTTGTGTTTGTGGTTATGCTTCTCTTGTTCTTTTTTTGTAATAATTTGGCTATGCGCATCCATGATATCTTGACTAGCTTTTGATATGGTGTTGGTGCTGATATCGGGTGTAATTGGTATCTTCTCGATATTACTATATTCCTTTTAAAAAAATCATTGATATTTCAGAAATCTTCACCATTTTAATTTCCAATTTGGTAAAGTGATACTTCGAGATATGAGAATCTGCACTAGATTCAGAGAATCTTTGCTAGAATCTGACTCAAATTCATATTGTCAGCAAATTATACCCACCAAATGAACACACCTCTGTATGCCTGCGAAAAAGGCAAAAAATGAAAACCATGGACAAGCCAGCAACTAAATTATTTTGCAGAACTTTCTGGATTGGCGAAGAAAATTGAGTGCACCGGACAGTACAATCCTCATTTTCTATGTCACTTGTATTTTCCGGACAAGTTATAGCTTCAAGCCTTCAACACAACAAAGCAAGTCCATCGCAAAAACAACACACACACACACACACACACACACACACAAACACACACAACAATGAAAGTGATGTTATTTCATCTTGATTTGTCCAACCAAGACTTATTAGTTAAATATCGTAAATGAGTTCCATAACATAATCAATCTCTATCCAAAGGAAATACTACTTGTGGTGTTTTGGATCATATGATTGCACCCTCAATTTATACGGGACAGATTTATTTGTGAATTCCACACGTGTGTGTGTGCGCGCGCACACACACACACAAACAAATCCGAATAAGTATTGTAGGCAATCCAGAAAGCCATGCAATTACGCCCTCCATATCAGATATAGACAAGGTTTTCAAGACGTAACTTTTACAACTAATTTATATTCCAATACATGTATAAAAACTAATAAACTAGTCATATTACTGAAATACTTTTTAAGATAAAGCTATATAATTTTTTTCAAAATTTCAATCTAAATAATTTAAGTGGTATTCATTGTCAAAGTAATCAAATTTCTGACAAAGGGGGATTCAAGAACATTAACTATACTTTATATGGAGGGAATACAATTTTATGTTTCTTTCAGCATTGTGTGTTTTGGTACATAATTTAAGTGGTATTCATTGTCAAAGTAATCAAATTTCTGACAAAGGGAGATTCAAGAACATTAACTATACTTTATATGGAGGGAATACAATTTTATGTTTCATTCAGCATTGTGTGTTTTGTTACATAATTTAAAAGAACCCTTTTGGTGTCGGGTGCAACACGTAACAACTCTTTTTTGAACCCGCTTTTTAAAAAATAGTCCAAAAAATCTCATTAGAAATTTCTTCCATTTTTGTGTCCATAAAAACATGAATTATATGCAATCCTCGTTGTTTTATTTCATTTGGTATTCAGTAATTTGTGGAATTTTACTCCTAGTGTAGTATCCTTCGATCTTAAATTTATGTAGTAATAACGAGATAACATAAGCAAGTGTTATGTTGCACACTTGGACAGTATTCTAAGAAATTTGTTATCTCTAACACTGAGGCCTTGATTGAAACAAATGATTTATGGATAAATTTCATAATGCTAGGATTTTCCGGCAAATTGCTATGAAGCTCTTTATATTTTAGGGCAATGGTCTTTGTAAAATTCTCATACGTGTTTTTTCTCCATTTGTTGGAGAGCTGGTCCAAAACATTTTCTCAAACCCCATATTGTATTTCATTTAGTCCAATACAAAATGTCAATTTTATCTTCTAACCAAGAAACATATTCCTGCTAATGGTCATACTTTGGTTACTTTGGTTTTTGTGCAAATAGAAGACATCCACTATGTGTATTGTCCCTTATAAATTGAACGAGAAGTACTTTTAGATAAAGAACAACAACCCATTGACAAACTATAATGTAAGAAAATTTCATCACTTTTCCTGTGATGGAGTGGTTTATAATCACCTTTTTAAACTTGTGGAACACAATCTTGTTTGTCGTAATTACAAAAAAAATACTCCAAATAGAAGTTCAGCGAATGAGCGATGGGCTATCACATGGGAACACATCGCGATCTAGCACAAGGCAAATGAAAAGACAACAACAGAAAATAGTCCAATATACAAACATATTTAACTTATTCCAGTTAGAAGTATTCATGAAATATTACTATGACTAAGATCATGTTTTATTTGGCTGCCACTTCATTAAGAAATCGTGTGAATCTTGAAAAGGAACATAAATGGGGACGGACAGAGGCCTAGAGGTATTGGGGTTGTAGCCCTTGCTTAAGATCAAAAAACTCATAATCTAAATAAAAATGTAAGTGTTTAAACTTATTCAGGCCAAATCATACCTCAACACTTTTGTCCTTAATACACATATGTGGTTGTATATTTATAAACCCATAAATTATCATATCACTTTGGTGAGTCTTCAAGAATGAATTTATTAAAATCCCTATAACTAATGTTGGTCATAGCTTAGTTCACAAGCATCAAGGCAATCTATTTTCTACTGGGGAGTAGACCATAATTCAAGAGGTTTGAAAAACAAGATGGTACCATGAATACTCTAGAAATCTTTTGCTTGGAGGCTCTTTAGGAGCTCTCTTCCTTTAGGAAGAATGAATTAGAATTATCTATAAAACATTGCAAATGAATTTTGTATGTATGTTTGACCTGGATTGATATAGTTCTCATCTGTCATTTTCAACTGCACTTTTGCTAGTGGAGTATATATGGTTTCTGTTGGGTCTTAGATCGGGTCACTTTGCATCTAATCTTTGTCCCGCTAGAGACGATGATAAGATTACCATAAGATTTGATTTTTTAAATCGTAAGATTTAATATACTTTTTACTAGTCGTCAACCTGTGCATTTGCACTGGCTAGCCTGGTACAAAGTTCAAAAAAATATTAATTATACTTGCATTTTTCAGAACATGAAATATGTACTGAAAAATTAAGTCTATGAATTCCACATGTATAGCAAACATGAATAATATTCCATCAATAGTTCATAATTATGAAATTAAATACATGCAAACAATTTGAAATATTATTGTGTTCTTTTAGTATTAGTTTCAGTTACTAAACTTTGTTGTGCTTATTTCATAAGAGGTTTTGGAAAATTAGCCATAAAAGTATGAAAAGATAGGTCAAACAAACACTAAAATAGAGGAAGTGGGCAACGAAAATGGGATTATGAAAATTCAGCACAATATCATACACAATCTTAATCGTGTATAACATATAATATTAACAACCATAACTGGCGGAGAGGCTATCATTGGTGTCCATTTGCTTTAGGGTCTATGCTGCTTAATAATTTTTCGTTCCATTTGTGAATTCCAAAAACAAATTTTGCCTCATCTCTCTCCCTCCCCTACTAACTTTACTAGCGTGAGTCACATCTATGCTCCACTGCTAACCTTATCTCCCGCTCATCATCTATTTGAAATTTGAAGGGAGGTGCTTTGCTATTTTGATCACCAAATTAGCCTTTGTTACTATGTAATTTGTACCAATTAAATATGTTATTCAACTTAGATGGATACTAATAAAAATGCCATCTCATACAAAAGTCCACGCATTGTCATTTCACACAAAGTGCCAAACATAGTGCTATTTCATACAAAAGTGTCATTTCATCACAAAGTTTCATTTCACCAAAGGTGTGAATCTATTATATGCTAGAAGTACTTAATGGGTAACCAGAAAAAAATGAAAAATAAGCTAGAAAATCCGATAAAAATCTGAAACATCCAACCATTAGTTAAACTGCGATGATGCGAGAAACCGGGATATGACTAAATGATCTATTCCTCCGGCTGGCCAGCAAAAAATCTCGTCAATACATTATGCGGATGACACCATCATAGTGTGGCCCTATAGGCAGTTAACCATGTGCATGGCACATATTTTGTTGGATTATGCAGACTCGGTTGGCCGGAGGATAAACTTCCAGAAATCAACACTAGAGCCTATCAACCTTGATCAGCCTGAATTGTTATAAATGGCGCAGATCTTTTAGTGCATGATAGGGAGCATGCCATTCACATACCTTGGTTTGCCTATGGGCACCACCAAACCCACTGAATGATCTGATGCCTCTGATTGGCAAAGTGGAACGGAAGCTCTCCTCTACTCTCTACATGGCCTCTTATGGAGCTAAACTGGTGTCAGTCGACTGTGCGATCACGTCCATTGCGGTTTATGTTATGTGCTCGATCAGAATCCCACATAAGATATTGGCACACACCTAGATAAACTGTGTAGGCTTTGTCTTTGGTGGAACAAAACTGAGCAGGGTGAGACTTCTAACTTGCTAGCCTCCTAACAAATGGTATGAAAACCTAAACTAAGGGGGGGGTCAAAATTGTTGATACCAATACTTCAAATACTGCCTTGATGTTTGTTGACAAGTTCTACAATCACCATGATGTGCCATGGGTAGAGCTTGTCTGGTCCACATACTACTCTAGCTCCGTCCCTCATGCATCTGGGACGTGCGGGTTATTCTAGCGTCGAGAGATATTGCACATTGTTCCTATCTATCAGGGAATTCTTCTGTAATCATTGGTGATGGGATGTCAAATTTCTCTGGTAAAGATCTTTGGTGCAGTCAAATCCTAGCAGAAACCCACCCGCGAGCATTCTTGTATGCTTCAACCGATGATGACGCGGTTAGAGATTTCCACCAGTTGGATTCTTTGCACAATTGCTTTCATTTGCCACTGTCGGTCCAAGCACACGAAGAGGTCTCACGGTTGCAGGCCATTCCTATGGATTATCATATTGACACGTCGAATAGATATGTCTAGACCTACGATTGGGGACACAAATACACCACGGCGAAATTCTATCAGTTTTACCTCCGGGATGTGGTGACCGGCAACTTTTTCAAATGGATTTGGGAGCCTAAATTCACTATGAAGTTGATGGTATTCTCTAGGCTACTTCTGTCACATATGCTGAACACAAAGAACATGGTGTGCCCTAGGCACTATGTGGTGGCCCCCGACACTCAAGTCCTGGCGATTTCATTATGTGCCGGCAGCACTATGAAGAGATGCTTGAACATGTCTAGCTTCTTCTAAACTAATTTCGCAAAAAAATGACTTCTTCACTTGCCCGTACTCCAAAAATTGTCGGGATAAACTCAATATATCCTGGAGTGCGGGATCTACAGGTTTGGATTGTTATCGAATGCTAAGAGAGACTAGACCCAACCCATGTCACGGAAACCTTCATTGTCATGGCGTGGTCGATTTCGAAGGAGAGGAACAAATTTTTATTCCAGGAGATCCCATACTCCATACATCCCGACGAAAGAGGTTTAAGGAGGATTTTGGACTGCTTAGGCATAGATCCAGGCCTGGTCTGAGCGATTTCATGTCCTCCTTGGTACAAGGGCTCCCATAGCTCCCTACTTCACTTTTGAAACAACTTGGTGTAAATACTGTAACATGTGACATATTCTCTTTTTACAAAAAAAGACAGTACAATCATTTCATGATTTAAAAAAATTAGTTAAAACTAACTAGATAATTAAAGTTGATAGGTCTCCCAAATAGTCTATTGACATGAGAGTCCCAAAAAATACCCACCAATACCCTAAGATTAATTATCCCCATAACCCTTCATTCTTTCTAGCTGCTCATTCATCTATCCTAATTTAGCCACCTCTATGTGAGAACAAAGCAATTTCCTGTAGGGTAACGCAGCAGAAAACAAAAATTTTCCGACCTACGCACCAGCCCAGGACCACTATGGAGACTGCATACAAGGTTTGATCATTTTCGTTACCGACTCGAAACGCAGCGGAAGTAGAGTCGATGACGATCGGCGGTGCAGATCCCCGCAGCTAGGATTTACAACCTCCCAACCGCGAGGATGTATACCCTCGTCTTCCCTTCGGACAGCCCTCCGGGAGGCTGTCGAACAGTCCCCCAGACGATGTCGCGGACAGCCCTTCGGGAGGACCTTCGAAACTCGAACGGTCACTCGGACAGCCCTTCGGGAGGACTCACAGAACTCGGACCGTCACTTGGACAGCCCTTCGGGAGGCACTCTCAAACAGCCCCTCGGGCACTAAGATCGAAACTACGACCTCTCTACAGAGTTGCACACATACGGTGTCATCTATCCGGCAGGGCTTCGCCGTCCAGAACTAGTTCCCACCGGAACCCAGACAGCCTTTCGGCTCTACGAAACTATTTCGCTGGGAGGGAGAGAGAATGCCAGATCATGCATGGCTTGTGTGAGAGCTAAGGATGAGATTTGTGGGCAGCCCACTCTCCTCTATTTATAGGAAAGCCAAGGGGTAAAGATGTCATACAAAAAACCCCAAAGTACCCCCACTTTATGCCTTTTCATAAAAGAATAAAGATAAAAGGGGTGCCATGTGGAGCTCCAAGGAGCTCCACCATGCTTGGCCGGCCACCCCTTGGGGGCTCCCCCCAAGGGGGCTTCCTTAGTGCCTAAGGCATTCTAGAAGCCTTTTGGGAAATTCCCAAAAGGTGCTTTCCATAAAATTCCCAAAAAGCACTTTCACTATTCACGACGACATTTTTCAGCGTCCGTTCGAACTGAAAATATTTATGTGGGCTTAGAACATTTCCAGTACCCACTAAAATAATTTTCAATGCGTTCTGGAACAATTCCAGTTTAGTGATTTCATCTGCGAAAAGCATCTGAAGCGGTTCCGGCAGCCCCGGAACATTTCCGGTTTTTCTTCCAGAAAATTCCCAGAAGTTTCCAGAATGATTCTGGTATCCTCCAAGAATTATCAGGCATGTGCCGAAACCATTTTGACTTAATGGTATCCCCTGAAACAACTTTTCAGTTTCACCGAAACTCATCCGGTGACCTCTCTCTGCGGAACTTTTCCACTGTCCGAAACTTTTTCGGTGATTTTCTCTCAGACTCCTTGTCTAGTATTCAGCAGATAGATGACCCTTAAGCGTGTGACCCTATAGGTTCGGTGAAGTATAGACATGACACGGAACCCCTTCCGATCAATGATCAACATCGGAGCCGTGGACACCCATATTGACCCCTATACCCACACGAATGAATATTCGAGTGAACCTCCAGTTGCCGTGTGCTATTCCTGTTGCTTCGTGATATGTTACAAATACCCGAGGTGAGACATGTTGGCATTCCCGTGGATCAACACTTGTCCACTATGCTAGTTACCTCGTTACCGGTATTGTTCTCTTTTCTCGTTACCATGTTCCGGCATCCCCGTGATCAAATCACAAAGTGTCTGGCCAGACGATGATGGATATCGTAACACCGAGAGGGCCCAGAGATATCTCTCCATCGCCGGAGGAGCAAATCCCAATCTTGAGCTATCAAGTTACTTGACACACTTTTCCATCAACCCGTAAGCCGCCGTAATAGCCACCCATTTACGGATGACGTTTAACAAACCCCAAAGTTCATGAAGCAAGCATGAAGAAACTCGATACTCTCATGGTCTAAGGAATCATGCAAACATTAACCATCTCTGTGTTATTAACCATTAACTTGTGACGAAAGAACCTCATAGCATAACATCAATCGGGTCGATTCAACACAAATGTTCTGTTAACATTGTGCCCTCAAAATTGCTGGCATAGTCATGCCCATGATCAGGAAAACAGGATCATCATGCAATACTTGAGCCAGTCATAGAGGCTTGACTAGGAATACATTTTATCATTTATTATTCCACACGTGCATATGAGTCTTCCTCCGAGCCTCGTTTTATTTGCAGACTCGAGAACCATAGCAGTTATAGCATGGAACATAAACCTAATTATGAACAGGGAGATAATCAATAACATTTATTATTACCTCTAGGGCATATCTCCTACATTTCCCTGTAGTGTAATCATCTAAGCGCCAAGCCAGAGCTACCACTACTGTTTCCAGCCTCTTCATAGCCCCTCTTCTTACCTTTACATCGCCCATGCATACTATGAGCCTTTGCGATCACCGATAGCTCAATTTCTCGATTGCCAAAATAACGCAATGATCTGTTGTTGCGTTACCCAGGCTCCCTCGGTAATGATGCAATATCATCATTCCCATGTATGCAAAACTCACCTCTTCCTTTACATAACCTGTAAGTCTTACCACACGGTCTCGCGAGGGGGCCCGGATCTCTACGCTTTCTGTGTTAGTTTCTGGATCAATAGCTGACACACACAGTTGGCGATGAAATACGAAGAATACATCACATATCATAGTGTTTCCGGATCTCTACATTGCAGATCCAGTGTTTTACAATACACACCTACTTAGCTCATGGACTAGCTTACATTACAAGCATGTAGCGGATATAATATCCTAGCCTTGTGTCGTCAGTCCACCAACAGGCAAGAGTTGAGAATAGCGTCGTAAACCTACTTCTTATCTCTCCTACGATATGGAAATCATGCAACAGGATACATTGTGGCCACGAGGGTCATACATTGAATGTATTGGCAAGCTTCACTAGGTAGTAAGCCAAACTCATTTATGCATTTGGGTAAGTGGGGTTCAAGGCTCTTTGCAGAAAATAGTTTATCCAACTTTTAATAGGTTGTCTACTCTAATAACTAGACATACCATCTCACAAAGTAGTCCTGGACAACCGCCTCACACGATTATCCATAATGCATATGAATAAATGGGCCACTGTCTCCCACGGCTGTCATAGACCGATCTCCACAGGTAATTACCCTGATCTAACACCAAGCACCTGGGTTGGACAATTCCTCCCCTAGTTCAACCCATCAAATTTTAATTAAGAATAGGTGATGAGATCAAGATGAAAATTCTCAGTAGAGTTGCTCAACAGTTGTTCATAACTGAGGACATGACTAATCATAATCAGTTTTTTACACTCTGCATAGGTTTTCACGAACTCATTGCAACCAAGATCAGAAAAGATGTATTTTTTTTATTTTATTTTTGTTTTATGATAATGTTATAGCTAGTCAATGTCTATCTTTTTGGGGTTCATCAACTTTTAAAAACTAGATAATTCCCCACGCGTTGCTGCGGGATACCATGAGAGTTTCAGTTGATTCGATGGGTGTAGTGTGGAGGATGTGTTCATCCGCATTATATGGCTTTGGTTAGTAAGGATTTAGCACAAACATCTTGTTTGCTCCAATGTAACATCGTCAAACAAAACATATAAACTCCATCTGGTTATTCAGTCATTAGTACATTCCAACAGGAAATAGAATAAGGTAATATAAATGGCACCAAAAGGTTCATTATCAAAGGCAATATAGGTTGGGGTAAGAGCAAGTAGTGAGCAACCACCGGACACCATGTTGAAATGTACAATGCGAGATTTTGTTCTTATATTTAGATATCTTGAAGGGAAAACCCTAAGTGTTTAATATGCAGCTTTCTTGTATTAATTAAAGTCGCAAAGGATGGATTGAAGCAAAGTAAAAAATCATTGATTTTTGTCATAACATTTACCTTCAAATTATGCAAAGTGTTTCATATGTAGATTTTATTCAAAGGATGCGAGATTTTGTTCTTAGATTTAGATAGCTTCAAGGGAAAACCCTAAGTGTTTCATATGTAGATTTCTTGTATTAATTAATGTCACAAAGGAAGGATGGAAGCAAAGTAATATCATTGGTTTTTGTTATAACATTTACCTTGAAATTATGCAAAAGAGATGATTTTGATTTGAAGGTAGGCCAACTATGGATGGAAAGCATAATAAACAGAAGTTCAAAATTACTTCACAAATGTACAAATATAAAGGATGGATGAATAAGAACAATCTTTCTTATAGGGAAGTGCTGAAAAGAAGAACATGAGATCAGTGCTATGTAATGTAAATTAACAAAATATGAAGGATAATGATGAATTCGTGCCTTGTGACCCTTCTGTAGTATTTTCCCAAGTGTAAGAGACAATAGAATGTATTTTGTTTCACCAAAATAAGACTACATAATGTACATTTTCCAAAGGATAACATAATGTAGGTATCTTAGATTCCACAGGAAGGTTAAAACAATATCATTACTTAGAGCATTGCATACCCCGACTAAAAATAACAAACATAATGAGCAAGATGTAAAACACAGGCAACAAATTTCGTGTGTAGTTCCTGTATAACATAATGAGTACAAGATCTGAAAGGAAGAGAATGTGCCACTTGAGCTGTTAACAAAATACTATAAATAATTAATGTGTGGGTATTCAAAGTGATATTTGTATAGTTAACAAAGGGAAAGATAGTCTCGGCTAGGTCACTCAAGAAAATGCAATGATTTTTTTCGGTAATGAAGAAAATGCAATAGTTGACAATCCATGACGTAATCAGTTGAACTTAACTTCTGAATTACGAACTACATGGCCCCCATAGCAGTTGATGGGATTAGAGAGTTGTTTCTGTAGTGGAAATATGTGGTAGTAGTGGATCAGCGATAGTAATCCGTGAGTCTTTGGAGTGGTGTTACCGCAGCTATGGCCAACACATGTTCACTCTGTTGTAAGACTTTTTTTTATCTATCTTAATATAACAAATTATTGATGCACCGAGCTCCTACGGATACTTCGGAATTTCTGCAGACAAAACCAAGAAATGTCTGGTACCACATACAGGGTCATGAATTATTACTGAAAGATAGACTGAATTAAGTAGATGAAAACATAAGTACAATGACACATGATCTTATCTCGATGAAGAAACGAAGTAAACAAATTGCAGGAGCGCGTGCTTTCAAGGCGGAATTAACATGCATGACATGCATGCAGATCCAAAGGTTTGACAAAGACAGTATCCAACATTAATACGTACATGCGAATCATTAGTTCTGTATTGCCAAAAAATTAGCGGCGGTACTGAATCCCACAGAAGTGAGTTCTTATAGATGATTCAACCGACATTGAGCCTGCTCCAAATTTGTTAGTATGCCAGATCAAGGATGCAATCTGACCGAGTCCCTGTCCAACTCTAAATCAAAGAGGGTGTGCGGATCTACAACACCAATAGCAACATAATCATAATTGTATGATACATGCATAGATCAATTTATCATAGAATTGTGAAACTACATATGTGAACTTGGTGTGAGCATGTTGTGCATAGGATAAGGGACATTGTATGTACTTTATATTGAGAGTATTTAGAACAGAGCATGGTGGAGTCATCGACACATGAACCTAGTCCAGAACTTCTGATGTCCACCCTACAGCAACGCCCAGAGATACTCATTAGTGTTTGATGTCTAGTCGCTTACTACTTTATATCATTGCACACAAGAAAAATATGAAATGAAATGAAAGATGCGAACAACAAATGCCAAAATATTTTCTGCAAGGAGCCTAGAGTTCATGTCGATATGATATATACCTGCATCTTGGTCGACATACTTGTAGGGTGAACACCTTCCTCCGAAGCGGGCATCAGCTTCTCCTCGCAGACCATGAGAGGGTACTATAGGTCCAGGGTCCAGGCCATTCATGCCCTCGAGGCTGCAGTCCATGGCGGCACCGCCGCCACAACGGCGGTCACCGCCGAGAACTTGCCTAAGGTCATCAGAAGGCAGATGTACTACGGATCCGAATCGTCCTGTCAGGTTCCAATCTATCCCGATCTTTTTTAGCATGTCCAAAGTAGCTCCCTGCTGAATCCGTCCTGAATGACCCCCCAACCCAGGAAAGCGATCTGCCGCCGAATCCGGAGCATGACTCCAGACTCTCGCAACACGAGTTCGACTCCGAATTTTGCGCCATCGAGAAGTACCAAAAGCTGAGTTGCGTGCACGGGCACACTCCCGCTCGACGTGTATGCATGGAGGGATTGGATATTGGCAGGCGGTTTCTCAGTTGCCCCTTAGAGGTTAGTGCTAAGTTCATCATTTTACTTGAGTAAATGCCACCGCTCATCCTGAATACTATTTAACATTGGCGGGGATATGAGGCTTGTGCCTTTGTTAACTGGCTGGATCAAGAACTGCATGGCAGGCTCGGAGTGTTATCACCAAGCTCGCAGAAGATAACGTAAAGCTGAAGAAGAAACTGACTGATCTGGAATGTACAATCAGTACGATGAAGCAAGAAAGAATCAGTCACATGCAATAGATGAAAGCAAGAGACAAGAAGGAACTAGCATGTGTAGTTGTGGTTGTCGCATTAGCCATGTCCTATGCGCTGTTTGCAATGATGATTAGATGTTTTGTTTGACAGTATTGCTAAAGCACATCTAGATGTGCTCTAAGTAATGCACATCTAGGTCCAATGCCATTGATGTTACGCGAAGATTCGTGCAGATATGTTCCTTTGTCTTTTTTTGTTTTTCTTTGTAGTTTGATTATTACTGGCTTCATCAATAAGAAGAGCTCAATGTATTGCTTGCCAACTGTCCTACTCCATTCGTACCGGTGCATAAGTCATATTACGAAAACAAAAAAATCCCAAAACTCGTTCCTTGTTTTTGTCCTAAAAAAAGAAATTAGCCAATAGGAGTCCTGTGGCTAGTATGCATTCAATGACCTCAGACTACGTAGCATAACATGCAATGGTCAATTCTCTGCACGCAATGGTATTGAATACCAAATAATCATCAAGTTATCTCGTTTTTCCCAAACCTAGGTCGCCGGTACGGAGGGAGTAGTACTACGAAAAATGCTTGTTTCATATTTGGACGCTCAAACGAGTGTGCGTAATTAATTATCACATTGAGAACTGCGCAACCCCGGGAATTTGGAGCGACTGGGTATAAATAATTACGGTTGATTATATCAGCGGTTAGATAATACGTCAACCCCCCGCTTCAATTTGCATTCCTCTTTTCTGCATACCCCGCTTAAGTATCCACCATCTTCATCATCCCCGGCCGGCCGCGCTACACACTTGCACACACTCTGCAGTCTGGCTTTCTCGCGGTTTTTATACGACCGCAGTCGTGTCGAGCGATAGCGAGGATGACAGTTCCGCCAGCAGTGTCGCGCCCGATGATAGGTCAACATCGGAATCATCCCGCTCGTCTTCCATGAATCCGGCGTCGAGCCCAGACCTCAATTATATCCGGATCATGGAAGGGATGCCGCCTCCAGAGTCGTCAGACGACAACCAGACGGACGAGGAGCCGTCGGAGGACGAAGAAGAGGATGATGATGATGATGAGCAGCAATGGTCGAACTAGGAGGAGGACGACGACGACGGCGGTTGCGATGAAAAGCCAACAGTCAGCGGCAAGAAGCCACCTCGCCAAGACGATCTCGCAGGGCCATCCAACAACAACAACAAGAGGAAGAAGGACTAAATTAAGCAGACTGTATATATCTCTGTTTCCGTTCGCTCATATTAATTCATTATCTATGTTTCCCCTATCAATCTCATCGCAGATGGTTAGTAATACGTATTCGACAGAGATCTTTTACATTATCGCCCACAGGTTGGTTTCTTGAATTGTGTGCCCTGTCAAGCACACAATTCACAAAAAAGACTGTATGGGCTGTCTATAATGATCGCACACAATTCTGATTACCGACCTGCTTGCCGGGTATCACACACATCTTGTTACGCCGAATCGTTTGTGTTCAACTTGAAGATTGCAAACGGTTCATCGGAGCGAACAGCAAGTCGTATATCGCACACACCTTGATATGGCTGCCCATTTCTGTTGTTCTATCTCATCGCAAATAGTTCGTATGGATCAACCGTATGCCCCGCACCGCACATGTAACAAAAATCTGAACCGTGTTTGATGTATCCGCCATCGCAAATGTTTTGCATATTTTTTGACGGGTTTTTTACATCACCGTTTGCGATTAATGCATCGCACACAGTTTCGTCGAAAGGTCTCTGATTGTAGTGTCTCGTTAGCAGCATCCTGCTGTAGTGTGTCCCTTTACTTCCAATTAGCATCATGCCAAGATCACCAACTCTGAACCCCCTATCCGAGATCCGCTGGTTTTAGCACCGATATTGGTGGCCCATGAAGGTCCGGATGTATGGTCGTGAAGGTATGATTGCTTGTCTTCGGATCAACGACATCATCTATTGTGGGAGTACCTTTGTCGGCAGCTTCTCACCTTCGGCAGCATTGTGCTGCACGCCGACTCGACCTGCCGCCTCAGCCAGATCAAGAACTTCTCTCCTAGCTAGAACATCAGGTTTGGAATTCTAGAATATGTCGCAGATTCCCGTGCCGAACTAGCTTTCTCGAATTGGGTGTCCTACCAGCCCGAAGACATATCCGATGTCTCCGTCCAGCCCCAGATTCGACCTCAGAGCTGGACCATGGAACAATATGCACAATGGATCTAGCTTTGATCTTGGATCCAAACACTGCATCTCGCTGGATCAGGCGTTAGGTCCGACCAGCGAAACATCCAAGGCCACATCAGGTGGCACCTCAGGAAAACTTCAAGTGAGCCCCGCCTACTATCAAGAGATGGGTGAGGCCGAGATAGTGCTCCTGAACAAGATATTAGATCGGATTTGGAGCCTTTCAATCTCGGACCTTCGAACTTTGGTTCACGATCGGATCTGGGACAAACTCGGAGGAGCGGAAATTCGCGTCCCACCCTCCACCCACCTAGTCGCTATAGTTGAGGATTTAACTGACGTACTGGACTACACCTCCGAAGAGGCAGTTGACATGGATGAAGATGCCGGCAATATGTCATAAACTGAATCCCCCCTTGCCACCTCTAATAACTGGAAGTGGGCGGCTACCTCCACCTATGATGTCTACATGGTAGATACTCTCAAGGATGATGAAGGAGATAAAGATCCCCCCAAACGACAACATAGAAGGCGCCGCTGTAAAAACATGGGCAGTGGGGACGACAGTCATGATGCCACCAACAATGGCACTACTCCGGACGGTGCCGAGGACCAGAACGCAAGCGATAACGCACGCACTGGGCACATCGATTGCGCCATGTCAAACGGGGACGATGATGACCCCGAAGACGATAACTATTATCCATAGTCCAAGGTGGATATTATCCTCGGCTTTAGGCTTTCCGCTGGTGTCTAATTAGCATGGCTAAAAGCATCAAGCAGAAGAGCAAAAAGCTTAGGTCTGATCAAGACGAGCTTAATGACAAATGGGTCGAGGTCCTCAGGACCAAAAAAGAACTCGAGTATAGACTCGCATGGAATCACCAGTCGTACCCATGGAGACGTCTCCTTCAACAATTCGATGAGGAGGTTGACACCAGCATGCTATCAAAGTGCGAGTGGGCTGAGCAGCCCGACCGCCCTCCTCGGGGCCAAGGCCAGCTGGTGGGTACGAAAACCCTTTAAAATTACCCTGGCATCATGGGAAGAATCCACTTCCGCCCTCCTCCGGGGATGACAGTAATTGAAGGAGTTCATGTATTCACCAAGTGTTAATGCTTTGTTACGGTTCTCTATTAAAAGGAGGCCTTAATATCCCTTAGATTTCCTTATGGACCCCAATGCCATGGGAGGGTAGGACAAAAGATGTCATGCAAGTTCTTATTATAAGCACGTCTGATTATATACGAAACACATGCCTACATTGAATTGATGAACTGGTGCTATTGTGTATCGCTCTAAGTTCTGACTATTACATGATGAATGTCATCCACACAAATATTTATTGCTGATCCAATGCCTACGCTTTTCTCATATTGTCTTTGCTAAGTTACTACTGTTGCTGCTGCGGCTGTTCCAATCGCTACAAAACTACTATTGTTAATGTCACCGTTACTATTGCTAATGTTACTGCTACTATCAAACTATCATACTATTGTGCTACTAAACATTTAGCTGCAGAGAAATTACTTTCCATATGTGGTTGAATTGGCAACTCAACCGCTAAGGCTCATAAGTATTTTTTGGCTCCTCTTGTGTCGAATCAATAAATTTGGATGAAATACTACCCTCGAAGACTGTCGCGATCCCCTATACTTGTGGGTTATCAGTGGACACAACGGAAGACTGGATCCAAAAAGATCCACCGAAGACCAGCACCGACCGAACCTCGCTAGTCGGCAAAGGCACACCACCACACGTCCTCTGACGATGCTAGGCACACCATTAAGACCTAGATCAGAAGTGGGAGACATTATTCATACTAGGGGACATCGCCCCTGCCACACAACCCTAACCAAGGCTTTGAACCAAACTAGAACGAGAGTGGGGTCCGTCCCTCCGGTGAGGGGCCGGAGTCCTCCGCACCTCCATGACCCAAAGGACATCAGGGGCAGTGGGGACTGGCAGTGGCGCCGGTGGGAGGTGGGGTGACCCTAGTCGCAGCTTCTTCGGGAGGGGGGGGGGGGGGGGGGACTCTTCATGTTTGAAGTTGTATTGATTGCCATACGAGTACAAACTAACAAATTGAACTAGATGGTACCCCACACGTTACTATGGAAGATTATTACAATAGGTTTTGATAGATTCGGTTGTATGAAAAATGAATATTTTAATTAATCATAGGAGGAATGAAACTGAAAATAGATATGACTTACTGATTTAATTATGGAGGTGAGCATATGGCTCTTTCCATGCATTTGTGCATGTTGAGTAGAAATGATTCAACTAAAATTATGTCAAGATACGTAAAGTTATTATAATATGGGAATAGAAAGATATTCTGAACTTGAAAATCATGTAAAATTGGATCATTAATCAGATTCCCTTTATAAAAATGCTATTAGTAAAAAAGAGTTGATGCCATTTTTAGTACATAAACTTATACTAGTTGGAGCTGACTCCCACGAGAACTAAAAAAAACCATAAAAGTGGTACTTCAACTTGTCTAACAGAATATTTTCATACAATTCCGTCAAATCTACCAAGGCGGCTTATGTCCCCGTTAACTGGGTGTAGCTGGTACGCCAGTAAGCCCGCGCGCCCGTCTGTCCAACTTTTTGGGACCTACCGGTCAGTGGGTTCAAGAAAGATGTGGGACCTGCATGTAAGTGGGTGCGAGATAGAAAGTTGCAGTTAATTAAAATGCGGGCGCAATAGCTAGGAGATTCAAACCTGAGAGGTCGCTCCAGATAGGGTCACACACACGTGTCATAACCACTCAACCCGTTGCGAATTTTGTTAACTTATAAGATACTATAACCCCTACTAAAACGGTTTGGCGCGCTTTGCTACACCGTTGGTGTTATTGCGTTTTCATTCAAAATTTGCCCCCTCTATATGAAAATATATAATGATTAGTTCTTTGAAAAGTCAAACCTCTTTAAGTTTCGACAAATTTTTAGAGAAATATATCAAAATCCATAATATAAAATTGGTATCATTAGACTCATCATGAAATTAGTTTTCATATTTTATTTAATTAGTATTGAGGATGTCGATATTTTTGGCTCTGAACTTGGTCAAAGTTATAGAAATTTGACTTTTCAAAATACTGATACATCTTATATTTTGGTACAGAGGGAATGTTTGGTTTGGCGAGTGCGGGAGATGATGGAGTGTGATTTTTATTTATTTATAGTTTTGTGTTAAGTGGGCCTTTTCACGGTGTGATTATGAGTTAACTGTTAATCAACCTATGTTTATGCAGGGGAGTTTTTTGCGACAGTGGCTACATGTACTATATTGGTGCTACAGTGTCGCATGTTGACGCTTCTTCTTCCTAGATGATTAGAGGGTGCACGGGTGACAGAGTTAAATCTGGCAGATCTCGGGTAGGAGGTCCCGAGCAGGTAACCTTGGCACGATGGTAACGGGACAGAGAGGGGACACGATGTTTACCCTGGTTCAGGCCCTCTCGAAGAGGTAAAACCCTACGTCCTGCTTTGTCTGTATTGATTGTGGATGGGGCACAGAGTACAGGTTGATCTACCTCAAGATCTTATGTGTCTGAGTCTATCCTTCTATAAGGACTAGGCTCCTCGGCTTATATAGATGCTGGGGTACGTAGGGTTACACATAGGTCAGTTACATCTGAAGATAAACATGCCAAAGAGTGCATTCATCCCTTGGAGTACGCGCCAAGTCTTTGGAATATTCCATCTTGATTACTTCATGAGGCTTGACGAATGTAGCCCACTGGTTGGTTATTTGGGGCTCCTTAGCCCAGCCCACGTCTGGGAGCCGACGTGGTTAGCACCCCTTTATCCGGGACACAATCAACAGGTTGATATGTTTTTATAGGCTGGTTATTGCCGACTAATTAAAATATCATTGACCTGGTCAAAGTGTGAACAAATTCCAAAATTGAATACCTCAATCGAATGGGAGAACTTCAAAATTAGGGACCATAGTGAATTAAAAAAATTGAATGAGAGAACTCCTTGAGAAATTGTTGACCTAGTCAAAATTGGGTGACGCAATTTTAAGTTGAAGACCTCAATTAAGCAATGAGAAAATAGCGTGATATTTCGACGTTATAGGGTTGCTGCGGCGTCTCTAGAAGGGTCATGCTAAATTTTAGCTAATGTGCTCGCTACGTCGCTATAATGCGCTATTTCGACGCTAGTTCTAGACAACAGCCCATCAGGCATCTCTGCATCGCATTGGCTGAACTCACTCTCTCACTCTCTCTGTCTCATACTCGAACGCAACCTATACAGTCTAACCTAGCCAAATCATCCCCAATATCCCACCAGCTCTTGACCGAGGGCGGTGGCATTCATGACTCGTGACCGAGGCAGCGGCGACGGTTTGAAAGTGGCAACAGCTTCTCTTCATCCCCTCTCCAAGTAGCGGCGCCGGCCACGCCTCCAACTCTAGCAAGACAACGCCAATGTCCAGCACGCCGCCGGCACCGACAAGTCAGCCACTGATGCTTCTTTGTTTCATTAGGAGTGTTCCCGTTTTTTGCAAATTAAGATGTACATGCCCTGATCCTCTCTCTTGTATGCTTGTCTGTTTAATTAGGAGTGTTTCATTTGCTTGCAATTTACGAAAGCCTTAATTTTTATTTGATATATTTGATATTTTTCTTCGAAACACTATTTTCGAATATAGCACGCTATTTGCATGATATACTAACTTGTATAGCATTTGGAGAAGACCGACACTAAATCTTGTAGCACGTTATTTTTTTTATTGCAATTGATTGTGAGGGCTTAAATCTTGGAAAAAGAAACTGTGAGGGCTTAAAAATTAGAGAGCATAGTGTAGTTAATAAATTATCTCTGGGAAAAGAAATTTCTACCACAGTTGATCACCTGCACGGCTGCACGTCAAGTGTGCTGCATCTAGTTCACGATAACCGGTAAAATACCGCCTGCGCTGCGCGTATGCTTGGTCGCGCGCCTTGCATGCAAGGAGCAGACCGTCCATGAAAGGCCAGCGCCTTCTCCTTCGTTCCCTTGTTGATGTCCACCAACAGCTGGAGGAGGGAGCTGCACCACCCCGAGGTCGACGAGCCGGGACGCGGCGAGCTCGGTCTGCCTAACGAGGTAGTACGCCGTTTCTAGCACTGCCTTTAGTAGCCCGAGGCGAGACATGTTAATGATTAATGCATCCTCTCATATTGTACTGCTGCTAGTCGCTCATTTCCGACTTGTTTGTTTGCATTAGAGCATCTCCAGCCGTGTCCCCAACAGGCCCCCCAAGGCCCTTTTTTGTCGCCGGCGCCGAAAAATCGGCCCAGTCGCGCCCCCAGAAGCCCACATTTCGTCGGCTCGGGCAGATTTTGGCGCCGGCGGACCCAGGCTGAACCCGGCGCGAAATGAAATGGGCCCGCCGAGTCAGCGACTCGCCGTCTTCGTCGTCCTCATCGCCTCGGTTCCCATGAGAATCAATGCCAAGACTGCCGCGTTGCTGCGCCCGGTTAGCCTTCCATTGATGCCTCACGGGCGGCGCAGTGAAGCCACGGTGACGCGCATCGCGCCTTCTCCCGCCATGCGGCACACGGTGGCAGCCCTCTCACCGCCCATCCACGGCTATAAAAGCCGACCTCCCTCGCCGATGAATGCACAAACCCTCGCCACCGACGCCCCTCTCGCTGCCGACTTCTCCGACGCCCCTCTCTCCCCCCTCCCCCCATCGACAGGCAATGGCCGAGCGCTTCCCAGGCATCTGCGCGAGGACGAGGCGCGCCTCCTCTACGAGGCCGACTACCCGGCGCCCCCGGACATGCGGGTGCCGGGCTCATGGAGGCTGAGCGCCGGCGGCGTCCCGGTGCCCCCGGCGCCCACCGGTGCTGAACGGCGTGCCGATATAGCGCGCATCCGGTCGTCGCTGTCGGAGGAGAAGCGGAACGAGCCGAGGTACGCCGCCGACAGCCACACACTGTGGATGATGTACTTCGACCGCCGCCATGCCGACCAGGTCGCCTCCACAAACGGCGTCCTGCCCCGCGGCCGCCTCAAATCCGACGGGCACCGCGAATGGTGGGGCGTGCCCGGCCGCACCCTCGAAGCCGTCCTCGGGCACATCGAGGCCGGCAACACGCCGCGCCTGGAGTACCCAGCGCCCCCGTCCTTCTCTCGCCGCCGCGGTACTTCCTGGACGCCGTGGCGAATGGAGACGGCGACCTCCTTGTCGTCAGGCTCTGGCGCTCTTTCCTCCGGTTCGCCGGTGCTCCGCCCCGTCAAGCCGAAGCCGCAGGAGACGCCGCTTGGGCACCGCACCCGCGGCGGCGCCCTCGTCATCAACGAGGGCGGCCGCCCCTCTCCTTCTTTCTATCGCCTCGTCAGGCCGAAGACCGAGCCGGGTTTGCTCCCCGTGAAGAAGGAGCACGAGGCCATGACCGTCGACGACGGGACCGCCCTCAAGTGGGCGAAGGTGGACTACGTCCGGGAGCAGATGGAGCGCCAGCGCCGGGCCTTCGAAGAGATCAAAGCTCGGCGCCGCGGACGCGAGGACGGCGGCGTCTTCATCCTCGACAGCGACGACGAGGAGGCGCCCGGGCCGTCCAACCCCCCGCGCATCGGCGATGCTGGTCAGGGGTGCAGCAGGGACGGCGGCGGCACGTAGGGCGGCGGCGGTGGTGACGATGACAGCGACGACGGCGGCGACTACATCCGGTTCTACAGGCTCCTCGGCATGTGGAAGGCGGGCGGCGGCGTAGTAATGTCATTTTTAGTTAGTTTTAATTTATGTTTCTAAAGTTTTTGTACAAATATGAATGAAATCGTCGAGTTTGGATGAATTTCGTGTCGTGTTTGGCCGATTTCCTTTTTAAAAAGGGCGTCTGGGGCGACCTGGGGGTGGCGGCTGGGAACCCGATCGCACCCACGCCGAATTTATCGACAGTTCGCCCTCAGGCGGCGCTTTTTTCTAGCCCCTGAGGGGTGCAAACGGCTGGAGATGCTCTTAAGCTACTCCGTACTACTTTCCGTCGGAGTAGATGCACAAGTTCACGCAGGAGGATGTGAAGGAGACATGTTGATTCATCTTGGAGATGCATATATGCACGCACGTTGCTTCCCATGTGCGCTGACGAGAAACACAGAAGAACTCTGACCCATGAGAGACACGTCCATATACCGTCGCGAGCTAAGCGCATTGGTCCCAACGTCGATGCCCAAGCAGAGCTTGCACGCGTTGGCGACATGGAGTTTGGCGAGGCATACGGGATAGGGTTCTACGGTCGTGCACCGAGTAAGAGGACATCATGTGAGCGCGCCATCCTCCTGGAGGTTGCTCCTGACGGTGGCCTTGGAGAACCCGGCCTCCCGCATCGCGCGGCTTACGCTGGCCGGTGTCGTCAAGAATGGTAATGATGAGCTGGCCCAGATCCACTTGGACCACTTTGATGGCGAAAGACCGGTTGCGGCGGTTGCTGCTGCGCGCCTTGCTGTTGCACCAGGGTGACGAGCATATTAGAGAGCGTTGGGGTGGGCTGGATGAGCGATAAGACGTGACCGCATGCGAAGCTCAGCAGCGGCGTGACGTGTACATGGCCACGCCGGCGCGCGAGACCCACCGCGAGCTTAAGCAGGTCGGCCGCGTCCGCGGTGAGTGACTGAGTGCATGGTGTAAGCTCGAGCGCTGGACTACTGCTTCGGCTACGTCTAAGAGCGCATGCTGGACACATGCCGGCCACTGGCCGGCATGTGCCCCTCGTTGCATGCTTAAGGTGAAGACAACGGCGACCCGCCTCACTCTGTGTGGACTGTGGAGTACCAAACAGATGAAAGGCTCATGTTACTTTGAATAACTATAGTGTCCGGTTGGGTTTATGTACTGAAAGCGGTATTAAGAGCATGTACGGCCGCAGTTGGCAAATCCGGCCCCGCGGACGGGCCCGTCTGCGGGCATTGACCGGGCACCCCTCATATTTGTCACTCTGCATCCGCGTATCTCATATCCGGCGCCTTATATCCATACTACACATGCAAATATTGATCTATCCTACGTGATTAAACGACGGACAACAAAAATCGGCTGCAAAGGAATCCGATGGACCGCCCTGTCCTGCTCCCGCTTCAGCCTTTCCACCCGAGCCTTCTTCGCCGCGGCCTCTTTCGCCTCGCGCTCCGACGGATCAATAGCTTGCCAGAGCGCCTTGGCGTTCTTCCGTCGAAGGCGGCGAGCGTCTGTCTCCACCGTCGTGAGGGAGTAGCGGTACACCCATGCGAGGAGACGTGCGACCTTGTCGGCGTCAGGCTCCGTCCCATGGTGACGGCGCGTGGACCGCTCCGCCGCGTCCCTCTCCCGTGCAAGCTGCCTCTCGCGGAGCGCGGCGCGCGCCTCCGACTTTGGAGTGCGCGTGCGGGCCGGAGGCGCGGGCACAAGCACCCAGCGCTGGTCGCGTGGAGGAGCGGCCGGTGGGGGAAGGAGATGGCGCGGGGTCGGCGTGGACTGTGTTGTCCTTGCGTCACCGGGCGCAGGCCAGGAGGGTCTAGCTCCGGCGTCCGTGCTGCGCCGGCACGGGAGCTGCGGCGACGCTCCAGATTCGGAGCTGCCGCCGGTCTCTACCTTGGACTGCTCCAGCGCAATGCAGAGGGCCATCTCCTCCTCGTAGTCGAGCTCCAAGCTGGAGTCGCTGCCGGAGTTGCTCATCATGGTGGATGGGGTCAGAAAGGGGGAGGGGGAGGAGTGGACGGAGCGAGAGAGAGGGGGATAGAGGGTTTGAGCTCGCCGCCCGGATTGGGGTTTTTTGTGGGGTCGATGGTGGGCCGGACCTATCAGGCGGACGCGCCCGGGCGTGCCCGGGCTGCCCCATATCCGCCCTATATTTGGGCTGGATATGAGGGGTGACGGTCAGCCTGGGCGTTTGTCCGCGGTTTTAGAGGTCCGGTTGGGTCGATTATTTTTGACCGTTTAGTGACCGGACGGCCTGTCCGGGCGTTTGAGACGGGTACGAGAGGTCTGTCTGTAAATGCTCTAACTTGTGACAAAACTTTGATATAGAATTAACAAATATTCATCATGGGTATAATACCGATAAGTAGATGAAATCTATACCATCTGTTGAAAGAAGAAAATGAGATCTCCTTGGATTAATTGTATATATAGTATTAATTAACCAGCTCATATTATTAATGACATTATGTAGGCCAGCTCAATGAAGGGAGAAAGAGTCCAGGGATGTCCACCCTTCTTCCCCTAGAATGGTAAGTAGCTAATGGCTGAGAGTGAGATATATACGGTTAAAAAGAAGGGTACAGGTGAACGCGCGTTAATGTTTGCATGCAATCGATTCCAACGTCGATCGACTAGCCTTTTTCCATGAATAAAGATTCGTTTTACATCGATCGAAGAAACTTATTGTGAAAACAAGATATGGAGCCCAAAATTTACCGCTTTATCATTTTAAGAAAGTAATGATCTACGACAGACAATGTACACCAAGTTTTGCTGTAGAACAAAAAATCTGAACCAAGTTTGAATATTACACACGTGCTAAAAAAACTTGGATGCAAACGCAACAAATAATGGCTTATATTTCTTTCCTTTGAGATCTATGGAACACCAAAGATCAGAAGATCACAGCAAGGAACACTCTTTTACATTATAGTATTAAACAAAATAAAGGAGATTGAATCTTAAACATGCATGATATTCATCCGAATAGCGAAGACACAGTAAGATACGCTGACATGAATCTTAAACATGATGCCATCCGTCGTCGAATAGTTTTTATTTCCTTGCCATCTAATCCGACTAGCCAGCATCACGCGCCTTGCACGGATCGATCAGAGCCTCAAGGTCAGGTCGACCTCCTCGCCGTCTCCGTCGTCGTTAACCTGTGGCTCCGCATCCTCGTGATCCATGACCCGCTGTGCCGCTGGCGCCCCCGGCAGCCCGAGGATGTTTATCTCCACCGGAGGGCGCCCTCCATGGCGGTACTCCTCCCAGAAGAAGCTGTTAGGAGCCAAGAGCCACGCCCCCCGAAGAGCACAGACGGGAGGAGCAAACACCCATATGTCCTGCGCAAGATACAGACAGATTCGATTAGAGCAGACAGAGTCGAGACGGGCAGAGGCTGGCTTACCGGCGTGTCCTCCTGGCGGCGCTTGCGCTTTTTGTCGCAGCCACGGGACGACATGTGGCCGCCAAGGGCTTGGACTGTTGGCCACCACTTACCGCACAAAGGGCAGGGGTGGCCGTCCTGCCACGGCGGCAGCGGCGGAGGAGGCAGCCGCCATGGGTTTGATGCGCCGCCGGAGGTCATCTCGTGCGAGGGTTTTGGGCTTTTGGCGAGCGCGACGACGCTGTGGCTAGCTAGTTTTCTTGCCAAGATGTGGATGGCTAGCTGCCTGGCAGTATGTATATATAGGTGTGGCTCCCAACGGTCACAAGCAGCGAAGGGTGCTGCGCTATGAGTCGTGCGGGTCTTTTTTTTCATCAGTAACACAGACGCGAAGGGTGCGAGGCCGTGCCTTTTTTTCTCATGCGTAAGGCAAAGTTTCGATAATTAATGATGACTTCATCAGTGTCGCAAGCGTATGCACCATCGCCTGCCATGTAAAAAGCCCATGGGCATCAGGGTTTTAAGAAAAGACATGCACCCGACTTTATAAATAAAGCCACAAGGCAGTGTTCCAAACCAACCAACCGCACCAGCGAACATAACGATGTCTCCAAACGAGGACACAACCAGAGTTTAGAGTAAGAATTACAGGGCACCCAGGCCACCATCACGGCACGCAGGCCGGAGAGAGATAAAACGACCTAGCCAACAACTAGTCAAAAGGGACGCAAAAGCGACTACGCATCATGCTCCTGCCTGGATAAAGAAGACGCCGAGGCCCGAATTTTAGATATCAGAAGGTCGAGAGCATCCCGGTCCTCCGGCTTAGTCAATAATCTCCACTGCTGCAGGAACATACAAGATTTAAATAAGCAATCAGCAGGTTTAGCAGGAAAAACATGCTCGATAATAAACTTGTTTCTGGTAGTCCACAAGGTCCAACATATCGCCCCAACTCCTACCCAGAAAACTCTCTTTGTGACACCCACCAAAGAATTAGTAAGGGCCCGAAGCTTAGAGAAGGAAGATGGGTCCCAAGACACCTGGAGCCATGACCTGACACAGTTCCAAACCAACTTGGCCAAAACACAATGAAAAAATATATGATTCGTGTCCTCCAGGGCACCACAGAGAGCGCAGAACTCCGAGCCCGGGCCATTCCTCTTGCGAATTTGGTCTGCTGCGGGAAGACGGCCTTTGAAAGCTTGCCAAAGAAAGATCTTCACTTTAGGGGGGATACGAGCCCTCCAAACTGAGGTAAATCTGTTAGTGGGGGAGCCACCAATAAGCTTGAAATATAAAGACTTGACCGAAAAGCGACCAGAAGAAGTATGAGGCCAGACCACCGTGTCCGCAGTCTCCAAGAGCATGGGGAAGAAGGCAGTAAGCCGTTGCCACTCTTCTAACTCTACAGGAGACAAGGAGCGCCGGAAGGCTAAGTCCCAATTATAAGCCATGAGCTCCGCGATGGAGATATTCGGGTTAGGGCAATAAGAAAAAAGCGTAGGGAAGATCACAGAGAGAGGTGAGTCTCCACACCACCAGTCAAGCCAAAAGCGAACGGAAGCCCCGTCCTCAACTATAAACTTAACATGAGCCTGAAACAGAGGTCGAACCTTGATAAGATCTTTCCAAAACTGCGAGCTTCTACGGGGATAGGCGAACATGGGGCTGGAGAGAGGGAAGTATTTCGCTTTAAGGATAGAAAACCACAAAGTATCAGCTCCCGTGGTCATAATTTTCCACCACCATTTAATCAAGAGGCATTTATTCATAATAGTAGTGTTGATGATGCCCAACCCTCCGAGGTTTTTGGGTCTACACATTAATTTCCACCTGACTGGTTTGTATTTGCGTTTATTATCTGCCGCATTCCAAAAGAAAGCACCCCGATGCTTATCGAAGCCAGCGTGCGTGCCATCAGAGAGTAAGTAGAAACCCATAATGAACATTGGTAAGGAAGACAAGCAAGCGTTAATCAGTGCCACTTTCCCAGCACTCGTATTGTATCTGCCTCTCCAAGGGAGCACCCTGTTACCAACCTTAGCGACAGCAGGGGCAAATTCTTTAGCATATAACATGTCCGGGGAAATCGGGAGGCCCAAATACTTGAAGGGGAAGGATCCCAGGTTACAATTGAGAAGATGGGCCACCCTTAAGGCCTCTGTATCGTCAACACCAGTGACCATGACCTCGATCTTAGAGAAGTTAATTTTGAGGTCCGACAAGGCTTCAAAACAAAGAAGGATGAACTTGAGGTAAGTGATGCACGAATCATTTAATTCTACCATAATGATAGTATCATCCGCATATTGAAGGTGTGTGACCCCTTCCAGAATGAGGTGGGAAATAACAGGAGAGATATGGCCGTGAGAAGCAGCTTTGGAGAGAATACGAGACAACGCATCCGCAACAAAATTAAACAGGATAGGAGATGCGGGGTCACCTTGCCGAAGGCCCCTGCCATTGGCAAAGTAGTTACTGACCTGACCATTAACAGAAACCGCAGTGTGGCCCCCCGAGACCAACTGCTTGATCCTGTGCACATAAGCCCTATCGAAACCTTTGGCCAGAAGGACCTTCCTCAGGAAAGGCCAACTGACCGAGTCGTATGCTTTTTCAAAGTCTAGTTTTAATATCACCGCCTTAGACTTACGAACTTTGAGGTCATGAACGATCTCGTGCAGGCATAGAATCCCATCTAGGATGAAACGACCTTTGATAAATGCCGACCGGAAAGGGCTAATAGTTCTGTGGGCTATGGGAGGTAAACGAGTGGCAAAGCCCTTCGCCGGGAACTTAGCAAAATTGTTAATGAGAGCAATCGGTCTAAACTGGGAAATCAACTCTGCTCCTTTTACTTTAGGAATAAGGATAATGACAGCGTAGTTGAGGCGAGATATATCAACTGTCCCAGACAGAAGCCTTGAATAATCTGACACACCAGCAAGCAAAGCTGGGGCCAAAACTTCTTGAAGAAGGGGATGGAATACCCATCAGGGCCTGAGGCCGCGTTGGGGTTAGTCGAGTTAATGACATCCCAAATCTCAGCATCAGACAAAGGCAGCATTACTTGAACGGGCATCAGGGTTGGGCGAGGGAAGCGCGTCAGGGTCCATTATCAAGGCTCCCCAGCCAGGCCACTTGAACGGGCTGAACGCACATGTCACCATGCATTAGGCCGCTTCCCACGTTTTAGCGATCCTTGATGGATCCATTTGATCGATCGATCTCAGCTCCGGAGCTCCTGTAGATGCGTACGCTTCGTAGAATCCTACGACGCAGCTTCTTTCATTCCCAACCGACTCCTCGCTGGGTCGCGCACAGCGCGGCAGCCACATCGACGGCGACTACAAGGACACGCCGGACGCCGGCCAGCACGGCAGCACCCAAGCCCTGACGCCCAGTCGACCACACCCAAGCACGGACCTTTCACCAGCTAATTAACGCGAAGATGCCAACGGCCCGGGCAGGCACGCCACACGCGGTAAACAATTTCCAGACTATAGTTGATCCTATTTTTTCCTCATCAGTCTGTGTTTGCTTTTTGTAAACATATCTGTAAGTTGCTAAAATCGTTTGGTATGAACTATGAACCCGCTTTATTATGTAATGAAGTTGTAAGTTGTAACTGTTTGTGCAAAAAAAAAAAAAAAAATCTTGTAAGTTGTAACTAGCCGATTAAACCCCTAATTGTAGTGAATCCTATGTATTTTAACTGCTATATTTTATTTTTATACATCGCCTTCTATTATATATGTCAGATAATCTGTGTTAGAAGTTATGAAACACATATTTATTCAATATACCGTTGCTTGAATTACGCCATGTTAAAATGGTGCATCAGCGTGGCATTAGCTCCAGGTCTGCCCCTGGCGGTGAGGTTGAGGCCAGTGTATTGTGAATCGTACGGATGCAGCACGGGAGTGTCATATCGGAAGTTTTCACCGGATATTTGATAGACCTCAACGACGAGGCCGGCGATTAAGCTATGATGAAACTTGAGTGCTTGTCCTTGTACGGGCTCATGAGTGCGTAGTAGCTTGATCAGCGTAGTGAAGAAAATAATATCCTATGAACCAAATGCCATTTCTTTTCCTATAGAAACAGTGATACATGCCACCTTATTTTCTACGACTTTCATATGATATTCATATCCTATAAATGAAACGAGGCCTTAGTTGGTTGTACGTAGCGATGGAGGTTCTTACAACTCGTTCCCTTCTTCCTTGAATTGCTTCGAATTTGCTCAGACAGTCAGACTTGTCCTTTGGTATGAAGACAAAATATCTAGTCTTCAGTGGTTGGATCTGACAATGGTGACACGAATGTGTTATTCCCTTTCGAGGCTTCGGTATTGAAGAAAAAATCACCCAATTTTATGTACTGCCAAGAGAGTGGTTGGTGTTTTTGCTCGTTTATGCTCTGTCCTAGTTGTGTTTGTGGTCATGCTTTTCTTGTTCTTTTTTTGTAATAATTTGGTTGCGCGCATCCATGATATCTTGACTAGTTTTTGATATGGTGTTGATGCTGATATCGGGTGTGATTGGTATCTTCTCGATATTACTATATTCCTTTTAAAAAAGAAATCATTGATATTTCAGAAATCTTGGTCACTTTAATTTCCAATTTGGTAAAGTGATACTTCGACATATGAGAATCTGAACCGGATTCAGAGAATCTTTGCTAGAATCTGACTCAAATTCATATTGTCAGCAAATTATACTCACCAAATAAACACACCTATGTACGCCTACGAAAAAGGCAAAAAAAAAATGAAAACCATGGACAAGCCAGCAACTAAATTATTTTGCACAACTTTCTGGATTGGTGAAAAAAATTGAGTGCACCGGATAGTACAATCCACATTTTCTATGTCACTTGTATTTTCTGTACAAGTTATAGCTTCAAGCCTTCAACACAACAAAGCAAGTGATGTTATTTCATCTTGATTTGTCCAACCAAGACTTATTAGTTAAATATCGTAAATGAGTTCTACATGACATAATCTATCTCTATCCAAAGGAAATACTACTTGTTGTGTTTTGGATCATGGGGTTGCACCGTCAATTTATATGGGACATATTTATTTGTGAATACCACACGCGTGTGTGTGTGCGCGCGCGCTACTTGTTGTGTTTTGGATCATGGGGTTGCACCGTCAATTTATATGGGACATATTTATTTGTGAATACCACACGCGTGTGCGCGCGCGCGCGCACACACACACACGAATCTGAATAAGTATTGTAGGCAATTCATGAGGTCTTGTTTCTTCTAAGGTCCAGAAAGCCATGCAATTACGCCCTCCATATCAGATATAGACAAGGTTTTCAAGACGTAACTATTACAACTAATTTATATCCTAATACATGTATAAAAACTAATAAACTAGTCATATTACTGAAATACTTTTTGAGACAAAGCTATATACATTTTTTCAAAATTTAAATCTAAATAATTTAAGTGGTATTCACAGTCAAAGTAATAAATGTCTGACAAAGGGAGATTCGAGAACATTAACTATTTTTTGTATGGAGGGAATACAGTTCTATGTTTCTTTCAGTATTGTGTGTTTTGTTAAATAATTTAAAAGAACCATTTTGGTGTTGGGTGCAACACGTAACATCTCTTTTTTCAACCCTCTTTTCAGAAAATAGTCCAAAAAATCTCATCAGAAATTTCCTCCATTTTTGCGTACACAACAACATGAATTATAAGCAATCCTCGTTGTTTTATTTCATTTGATATTCAGTAATTTGTGGCATTTTACTCCTAGGGTAATATCCTTAGATCTTAAATTTATGTAGTAATAACGAGATAACATAAGCAAGTGTTATGTTACACACTTGGGCAGTATTCTCCAACTTTTGTTATCCCTAACATTGAGGTCTTCATCGAAACAAATTATTTATGCATAAATTTCATAATGCTAGGATCTTGGAGGAAATTTGCTATTAAGCTCTTTATATTTTAGGGCAATGGTCTTTGTAAAATTCCCGTACGTGTTGTTTCTCCGTCTATTGGAGAGTTGGGCCAAAACATTTTCTCAAACCCCATGTTGTATTTTCTTTTAGTAGTCCAATACAAAATGTCAATTTCTATCTTCCTAACGAAGAAACATATTCTCGCTAAAGGTCATACTTTGGTTATTTTTGTTTTTATGCAAATAGAAGACATCCACTATGTGCATTGTCCCTTATAAATTGCACGAGAAGTACTTTTAGATGCAGAACAACAACCCATTGACAGACTATAATCTAAGAAAATTTCATCACTTTTCTTGTGAGGGAGTGGTTTATAATCACCTTTTTAAACAAGTGGAACACAATCTTGTTTCTTGTAATTACAAAAAAAAATACTCCTAATAAAAGTTCAGCGAATGAGCGAGAGGCTATCACATGGGACCGCATCACAAATCTAACACAAGGCAAATGAAAAAACAACAACAAGAAAATGGTCAAATATACAAACATATTTAACTTTTTCTGAGTTAGAAGTATTCAGGAAATATTACTATGACTAAGATCATGTTTTATTTGGCCTCCACTTCATTAAGAAATTGTGTGAATCTTGAAAAGGAACATAAATAGGGGCGGACAGAGGCCTAGAGGTATCGAGGTTGCAACCCTTCCCTAAGATCAAAAAACTCGTAATCTAATTAAAAATGTAAGTTTTTAAACTTATTCAGGCCAAATCATACATCAACACTTTCGTCCTTAATACAAATATGTGGTTGTATAGTTATCAACCCATAAATTTTCATATCACTTTGGTGAATCTTCAAGAATTAATTTATTCAAATCCATATAACTAATTTTGGTCATAGCTTAGTTCACAAGCATCAAGGCAATCTATTTTCTACTGGGAGAAGACCATAATTCACGAGGTTTGAAAAACAAGATGGTACCATGAATACTCGGGCAATCTTTTGCTTGGAGGCTCTTTCGGAGAACTCTTCCTTTAGAAAGCATGCATTAGAACTCTCTATAAGAGCATCTCCACTCGCCCCCCAACAGGCCCCCAGGGTGCCTTTTTTAGCGCCGGCGGCAAAAAAAATTCCCAGTCGCGCCCCTAGGTCCTTGTTTTTCGCCGGTTTGGGCCGAAATAGCAGCCGGCGAACTCGCGCCGAACCCAGCCCCCGGGGGGCGCCTGGGGGCGCCGGCCAAAGCGAAAGGCGCGTGGGTCCGCTTTGTCGGCGACACACATGCCTTTTCCCGCCGTTCCCCCCTTTCCCTCCATTTTCTCATTGCTTCCCTCCTTCTGCCCCGCCACTCCCGCCATTCTCCTCCTGCTCCCCGCCATCCGGCCACCATGCCGCCATGCCACCGAAGAAGTATTCGGCCCCTCGCTCCGCTGCCGCTGCCGATACCACCCAGCCAAAGCAGAGGAAGCCGAGGGCGCCGATGGCAAAACCACCGGGCATGTCCAACGCCGAGTGGAGGGCGGAGGTTCAGCGCTGGGAGGCTGTCACTACCGACCGGCGGAACAGGCTCAAAGCCAAGAAGGCCAGGGACACGGCCGCATCGGCGGCGGCGGCGGCGGAGCAGGCAGAGGCGTCTCGCGCAGGGATGATGAATCCGCCCGGCGGCCATTGCCCGCAAGCTGCGTGGAGCCAACAGAGCGTCCTGTCGCTGGCCAACTTCTCGCCGCCCCTGGGGGTACGAATCCTCGCCTGGTTACTCCGACGACGACGCGCATGGTGGGTTCAACCCGAACATCACCTTCCCATATGGCGCGCTGCCAATTGCCTCACCCTCTGGTCTGAACCCCGACCAACGCACTCCCTCGCCCGCGTTCGCCGGCGTCTAGTACCCCCCGTAGAACTGCTCGCCGCCGGCGTACACAGCCTCGCCGATGCCGCCTCTACGCCGCGGAGCCCTACCCTTCTCGCAAGCCTCGGTGGCACATTTCGGCAACCCCGACGCCACCGACGCCGACATGGAGGAGACCATCATGAGCGGCTCGGTCGCCGCCACCTCCTACCCCGGGTTCCATGCGCAAGACGACACAATGGACACGGCCGTTGACATGGAGGACGAGCTCGACGACGCCGAGGAGGAGGAGATGGAGCCGGCGCCAGCGCCGGCGAGGAAAGGGAAAAAGAAGAAGAGGGGGCCAATGCCAGGACGGGCGAGCCGCGCGTCATGTGGACGTCCAAAGAAGACGAGTGCCTCGTCGAAGCATGGAAGACCGTCAGCATGGACCCGGTCACCGGCGTGAACCCGAACGCCGACACGTACTGGACGCGTATCAAGTCAGCGTTCGATGAGCGCAAGCTTGTCGACCCCTACTTCGCCAGCATGCACATGCAGCGCGGCGCAAAGGCCATGGCGAACCATTGGGCGATCATCCAGACGGCCTTCAACAAATGGCATGGGATCGCCGAGGAGATCGCGGCTCACCCGGAAAGCGGCGCCAACGTCGAGGGCAGGTATGCCCCGCCGCCGGCTCACTTCATTCGCCGTGTACGTCGCCGACACTTGTTCTTCGGCTGCGCAGATGGTTCGGATGTTCACCATGTACCGCCAGGACAGCAGCGACCAAGAGTTCAAGTTCCTTCATGTGTTCTCCCGGATCAAGTCGTGCGAGAAGTGGAGGGATGTCTGGCTCACCCTCGCCAAGGCCAAGGAGACCTACAAGCCGGACGCGCCCGCCCCGGGCGTGGCGGATGGGCGCCCTGATGGCAACAAAAGAGAAAAGACGGCGAGGGACGCGGCACCGGCTGCCGAGTGGCTGCAATCATCGATCGAGAACTGCATCGCCGATGCCAAGAGCAATGCCGCAAGGAGGAAGGAGAAATCCGACACGCGGTGGTCGGCGTTGATGACAACCAGCGCCGTCAAGGTCGACCTACTCCGGACCAATGTCCCCGCGAAGAAGAGGAACACTGACCTGGCATTCTTGATGGGGGCGGACATGTCGATGATGGACGAGCAGGTCAAGGCATAGTACCTGGTGGAGCACAGCCTCATCTTGAACCAGATGCCTTCGATCACCGTGCCTACGCCCACGCCGACCCCAACGCCGATGCCCATGCCCACCCCGACGCCGATGCCCAGCCCGAGTGATGAAGCCGCGCCGATGCCCAGCACAGAGGCCACGCCGACGCCGACGCCTAGCACAGAAGCCACGCCGACGCCGACCAGCCTGAGCACAGAAGCCACGCCGACGCCGACCAGTCCCACGCCCGGGAGCCCGTCGTTTGATGCATTCCTTTGTCTACGCGTCCTTCCTTTTGAACGCCGAACTTCCGTGTATGTTTTATCACCAAACTGTGGCATGGTAATCGCCGAACTTTGTGGCCTCCTCTTTGATAGCCGAACTTGTGGCGTTTTTTTGGCAGCGGGAAAGACAAGTTTGAATTTATGTGCATCTTGGGGCTGAAACCTGGGGCCGCGGCTGGGAATTGGATAGCACCCAGGGCGAAAAAACCACCGGCGCATTGGCCAAAACGCAATCGCCGGGTGTGCTGGGGGGAACGAGTGGAGATGCTCTAACACATTGCGAATGAGTGTTGTATGTATGTTTTACCTGGACTGATATAATTCTCACTTTCATGAATAATATTCCATCAATAGTTCATAATTACGAAATTTAATACACGCAAACAATTTGAAACCCTATTGTGTTCTTTTAGTATGAAAAGATAGGTCAAACAAACACTAAAATAGAGGAAGTGGGCAAGGAAAATGGGATTTTGAAAATTCAGCACAATATCATACACAACCTTAATCGTGTATAACATATAATATTGTCAACCATAACTGTCGGAGAGGCTATCATTGGTGTCCATTTGCATTAGGGTCTATGCTGCATAATGATTTTTCATTTCATTTGTGAATTCGAGAAATAAATTGTACCCCGTCTCTCTCCCTCCCCTACTAACTTTACTAGCGCGAGTAACATCTATGCTCCACTGCCAACCTTGTCTCCCACTCATCATCTATTTGAAATTTGAAGAGAGGTGCTTTGCTGTTTTGATCACCAAATTAGCTTCTGTTACTATGTAATTAGTTCCAATTAAATATGCTATTCAATATAGATGGCTACTAACAAAAATTCCATCTCATACAAAAGTCCACACAAGGTCATTTCACACAAAGTGCCAAACAGAGTGATATTTCATACAAAAGTGCCATTTCATCACAAAGTGTCATTTCACCAAACGTGTGAATCTATTATGTGCTAGAAGTACTTAATGGGTAACCAGATTTTTTTTTTAAAATATGCTAGAAAATCCCACAAAAATCTGAAACATCCAACTATTAATTAAACTCCGATGATGTGACAAACCTGAAGGAAATATGCCCTAGAGGCAATAATAAATTTATTATTTATATTTCCTTATATCAAGATAAATTTTTATTATTCATGCTAGAATTGTATTAACCGGAAAGTTAGTACATATGTGAATACATAGACAAAACAGAGTGTCCCTAGTAAGCCTCTACTAGACTAGCTCGTTGATCAAAGATGGTTAAGTTTCCTAACCATAGACATGTGTTGTCATTTGATGAACGGGATCACATCATTAGGAGAATGATGTGATGGAGAAGACCCATCCGTTAGATTAGCATAATGATCGTTAAGTTTTATTGCTATTGCTTTCTTCATGACTTATACATATTCCTCTTACTATGAGATTATGCAACTCCCGAATAACGGAGGAACACCTTGTGTGCTATCAAACGTCACAACATAACTGGGTGATTATATAGATGCTCTACAGGTGTCTCCGAAGGTGTTTGTTGGGTTGGCATAGATCGAGATTAGGATTTGTCACTCCGAGTATCGGAGAGGTATCTCTGGGCCCTCTCGGTAATGCACATCACTATAAGCCTTGCAAGCAATGTGACTAATGAGTTAGTTACGGGATGATGCATTACGGAACGAGTAAAGAGACTTGCCGGTAACGAGATTGAACTAGGTATGAAGATACCGACGATCGAATCTCGGGCAAGTAACATACCGATGACAAAGGGAATAACGTATGTTGTCATTGCGGTTTGACCGATAAAGATCTTCGTAGAATATGTAGGAACCAATATGAGCATCCAGGTTCTGCTATTGATTATAGACCGGAGATGTGTCTCGGTCATGTCTACATAGTTCTTGAACCCGTAGGGTCCGCACGCTTAACGTTCGATGACGATTTGTATTATGAGTTATGTGTTTTGGTGACCGAAGATTGTTCGGAGTCCCGGATGAGATCACGGACATGATGAGGAGTCTCGAAATGGTCGAGAGGTAAAGATTGATATATTGGAAGGTAGTATTCGGACACCGGAAGGGTTCCGGAGTGTATCGGGTATATACCGGAGTACTGGAGGGGTTACTGGAACCCTCCGGTGGAAGATATGGGCCATATGGGCCATAGGAGGGAGGCTAACCAGCCCACAAGGGGCTGGTGTGCCCCCCACAAGGGAGGAGGCCGAATTGGACTAGGGAAGGGGGTGGCGCCCCCCTTTCCTTCTCCCTCTCCCTCTCCTTCCCTCTTTCCACCTCCGCAGAAAGGAAAAGTGGGGGGGGGGGCAAATCCTACTAGGAGTGGAGTCCTAGTAGAACTCCCCCCATGGCGCGCCCCCTTTGGTGGCCGGCCTCCTCCTCCCTTCCTTTATATACGTGGGCAGGGGGGCACCCTAGAAGATATCAGTTATTCTCTTAGCCGTGTGCGGTGCCCCCCTCCATAGTTTACTCCTCCGGTCATAGCGTCGTAGTGCTTAGGCGAAGCCCTGCACGGATCACATCACCAACACCGTCACCACGCCGTCGTGCTGACGGAACTCTCCCTCAACCCTCTGTTAGATCAAGAGTTCGAGGGACGTCATCACGGAGGTGCTGTACGTTCGGTGCTTGGATCGGTTGGATCGTGAAGACGTTCGACTACATCAACCGCGTTAACCTAACGCTTCCGCTTTTGGTCTACGAGGGTACGTGGACACACTCTCCCCTCTCGTTGCTATGCATCTCCTAGAAAGATATTGCGTGAGCGTAGGAAATTTTTTGAAATTGCATGCTACGTTCCCCAACAATGGCATCTGAGCCAGGTCTATGCGTAGATGATATGCACGAGTAGAACACAAAGAGTTGTGGGCGATAATAGTCATATTGCTTACCACCAACGTCTTACTTTGATTTGGCGGTATTGTTGGATGAAGCGGCCCGGACCGACATTACATGACCGCGTTCTTGAGACTGGTTCTACCGACGTGCTTTGCACAAAGGTGGCTGGCGGGTGTCTGTTTCTCCAACTTTAGTTGAATTGAGTTTGACTACGGCCGGTCCTTGTTGAAGGTTAAAACAACACACTTGACGAAAAATCGTTGTGGTTTTGATGCGTAGGTAAGAACGGTTCTTGCTAGAAGCCCGTAGCAGCCACGTAAAACTTGCAACAACAAAGTAGAGGACGTCTAACTTGTTTTTGCAGGGCATGCTGTGATGTGATATGGTCAAGACATGATGTGATATACGTTATTGTATGAGATGATCATGTTTTGTAAAAGTTATCGGCAACTGGCAGGAGCCTTATGGTTGTCGCTTTATTGTATGAAATGTAATCGCCATGTAATTGCTTTACTTTATCACTATGCGGTAGCGATAGTCGTAGAAGCAATAGTTGGCGAGACGACAACGACGCTACGATGGAGATCAAGGTGTCAAGCCGGTGACGATGGAGATCATGACGGTGCTTGGAGATGGAGATCAAAGGCACAAGATGATGATGGCCATATCATGTCACATATTTTGATTGCATGTGATGTTTATCTTTTATGCATCTTATTTTGCTTAGTACGGCGGTAGCATTATAAGATGATCCCTCACTAAATTTCAAGGTATAAGTGTTCTCCCTGAGTATGCACCATTGCGACAGTTCGTCGTGCCGAGACACCACGTGATGATCGGGTGTGATAAGCTCTACGTTCACATACAACGGGTGCAAGCCAGTTTTGCACGTGCAGAATACTCGGGTTAAACTTGACGAGCCTAGCATATGCAGAAATGGCCTCAGAGCACTGAGACCAAAAGGTCGAACGTGAATCATATAGTAGATATGATCTACATAGAGATGTTCACCATTGAAAACTACTCCATCTCACGTGATGATCGGACATGGTTTAGTTGATATGGATCACGTGATCATTTAGATGACTAGAGGGATGTCTATCTAAGTGGGAGTTCTTAAGTAATATGATTAATTGAACTTAATTTATCATGAACTTAGTCCTGGTAGTATTTGCAAATTATGTTGTAGATCAATAGCTTGCGTATAGCTCCCTTGTTTTATTTTTGATATGTTCCTAGAGAAAACTAAGTTGAAAGATGATAGTAGCAATGATGTGGACTGGGTCTGTGATCTGAGGAATATCCTCATTGCTGCACAGAAGAATTATGTCCTTGATGCACCGCTAGGTGACAGACCTTTTGCAGGAGTAGATGCAGATGTTATGAACGTTTGGCAAGCTCGATATGATGACTACTTGATAGTTTAGTGCACCATGCTTTACGGCTTAGAACCGGAACTTAAAAAACGTTTTGAATGCCACGGAGCATATGAGATGTTCCAAAGAGATGAAATTGGTATTTCAGACTCATGCCCATGTCGAGAGGTATGAGACCTCTGACAAGTAATTTGCATACAAGATGGAGGAGAATAGCTCAGCTAGTGAGCATGTGCTCAGAATGTCTGGGTACTACAATCGCTTGAATCAAGTGGGAGTTAATCTTCCAGATAAGATAGTGATTGACAGAGTTCTCTAGTCACTATCACCAAGTTACTAGAACTTCGTTATGAACTATAATATGCAAAGGATGACGAAAATGATTCCCAAGCTCTTCGCGATGCTGAAATCAGCGAAGGTAGAAATCAAGAAATAGCATCAAGTGTTGATGGTTGACAAGACCACTAGTTTCAAGAAAAAGGGCGAGGGCAAGAAAGGGAACTTCAAGAAGAATAGCAAGCAAGTTGCTACTCCTGGGAAGAAACCCAAGTCTGGACCTAAGCCTGAAACTGAGTGCTTCTACTACAAAGGAAATGGTCACTGGAAGCGGAACTGCCCCAAATACTTGGCGGATAAGAAGGATGGCAAAGTGAACAAAGGTATATTTGATATACATGTTATTGATGTGTATTTTACTAGTGTTCATAGTAGCCCCTGGGTATTTGATACCAGTTCAGTTGCTAACATTACTAACTCAAAACAGGAGTTGCAAAATGAACAGAGACTAGTTAATGATGAGGTGACGATGTGTGTTGGAAGTGATTCCAAGGTTGATAAGATCACCATCGCACACTCCCTCTACCTTCGGGATTAGTGTTGGACCTAAATAAATGTTATTTGGTGTTTGCGTTGAGCATGAATATGATTGGATCATGTTTATTGCGATACGGTTATTCATTTAAGTCAGAGAATAATAGTTGGTCTATTTACATGGATAAAACCTTCTATGGTCATACACTCAATATAAATGGTTTATTGAATCTCAATCATAGTGATACACATATTCATAATATTGATGCCAAAAGATGCAAAGTTAATAATGATAGTGCAACATCTTTGTGGCACTGCCGTTTAGGTCATATTGGTGTAAAGCGCATGAAGAAACTCCATGCAGATGGACTTTTGGAATCACTTGATTATGAATCATTTGATACTTGCGAACCATGCCTCATGGGCAAGATGACTAAAACTCCGTTCTCCGGAACAATGGAGCGAGCAAATGACTTATTGGAAATAATACATACCGATGTATGCGGTCCGATGAGTGTTGAGGCTCGCAGCGGGTATCGTTATTTTCTGACCTTCACAGATGATTTGAGCAGATTTGGGTATATCTACTTAATGAAACATAAGTCTGAAACATTTGAAAAGTTCAAAGAATTTCAGAGTGAAGTGGAAAATCATCGTAACAAGAAAATAAAGTTTCTACGATCTGATCACGGAGGCGAATATTTGAGTTACGAGTTTGGTCTTCATTTAAAACAATGTGGAATAGTTTCACAACTCACGCCACCTGGAACACCATAGCGTAATGGTGTGTCCGAATGTCGTAACCGTACTTTATTAGATATGGTGCGATCTATGATGTCTCTTACCGATTTACCACTATCATTTTGGGGTTATGCATTAGAGACAGCTGCATTCACATTAAATAGGGCACCATCTAAATCCGTTGAGATGACTCCGTATGAACTGTGGTTTGGCAAGAAACCTAAGTTGTCGTTTCTAAAAGTTTGGGGTTGCGATGCTTATGTGAAAAAACATCAGCCTGATAAGCTCGAACCCAAATCGGAGAAGTGTGTCTTCATAGGATACCCAAAAAGAAATTGTTGGGTACACCTTCTATCACAGATCCGAAGGGAAGATTTTTGTTTCCAAGAATGGATCCTTTTTAGAGAAGGAGTTTCTCTCGAAAGAAGTGAGTGGGAGGAAAGTAGAACTTGATGAGGTAATTGTACCTTCTCTCGAATTGGAGAATAACTCATCACAGAAAACAGTTCCCGTGATGCCTACACCAATTAGTGAGGAAGCTAATGATGATGATCATGAAACTTTAGATCAAGTTACTACCGAACCTCGTAGGTCAACCAGAGTACGTTCTGCACCAGAGGGGTACAGTTATCCTATTCTGGAAATCATGTTACTAGACCATGACGAACCTACGAACTATGAGGAAGCGATGATGAGCCCAGATTCCGCGAAATGGCTTGAGGCCATGAAATCTGAGATGGGATCCATGTATGAGAACAAAGTGTGGACTTTGGTTGACTTGCCCTATGATCGACAAGCCATAGAGAATAAATGGATCTTTAAGAAGAAGACTGACGCTGATGGTAATGTTACTGTCTACAAAGCTCGACTTGTTGCAAAAGGTTTTCGACAAGTTCAAGGAGTTGACTACGATGAGACCTTCTCACCCGTAGCGATGCTTAAGTCTGTCT
The DNA here is from genome assembly GCA_011799875.1 of Thinopyrum elongatum. NCBI lineage: Eukaryota > Viridiplantae > Streptophyta > Magnoliopsida > Poales > Poaceae > Thinopyrum > Thinopyrum elongatum. The sequence continues at coordinate 434,302,551 of CM022302.1, forward strand.
GAATCATGTTAGCAATTGCCGCATTTTATGATTATGAAATCTGGCAAATGGACGTCAAAACTGCATTCCTTAATGGATTTCTTAAAGAAGAGTTGTATATGACGCAAACAGAAGATTTTGACGATCCTAAAGGTGCTAACAAAGTATGCAAGCTCCAGTGATCCATTTATGGACTGGTGCAAGCGTCTCGGAGTTGGAATATACGCTTTGATAAGATGATCAAAGCATATGGTTTTATATAGACTTATGGTGAAGCCTGTATTTACAAGAAAGTGAGTGGGAGCTCTGTAGCATTTCTGATATTATATGTGGATGACATATTGTTGATCGGAAATGATATAGAATTTCTGGATAGCATAAAAGGATACTTGAATAAGAATTTTTCAATGAAATACCTTGGTGAAGCTGCTTACATATTGGGCATCAAGATCTATAGAGATAGATCAAAACGCTTGATAAGTTTTTTCAATGAGTACATACCTTGACAAGATTTTGAAGTAGTTCAAAATGGAACAGTCAAAGAAGGAGTTCTTGCCCGTGTTGCAAAGGTGTGAATTTGAGTAAGACTCAAAACCCGACCACGACAGAAAATAGAAAGAGAATGAAAAGTCATTCCCTATGCCTCAGTCATAGGTTCTATAAAGTATGCTATGCTGTGTACTAGACCTATTGTATACCTTGCCATGAGTTTGGCATGGGGGTACGATAGTGATCCAGGAGTGGATCACTGGACAGTGGTCAAAGTTATCCTTAGTTACCTAAGAGTACTAAGGAAATATTTCTCGGTTATGGAGGTGATAAAGAGTTCGTCGTAAAGAGTTACATCGATGCAAGCTTTTACACTAATCCAGATGACTCTGAGTCTCAATCTGGATACATATTGAAAGTGGGAGCAATTAGCTAGAGTAGCTCCATGCAGAGCATTGTAGACATAGAAATTTGCAAAATACATACGGATCTTATTATGGTAGACCCGTTGACTAAACTTCTCTCACAAGCAAAACATGATCACACCTTAGTATTCTTTGGGTGTTAATCACATAGTGATGTGAACTAGATTATTTACTCTAGTAAACCCTTTAGGTGTTGGTCACATGGAGATGTGAACTATGGGTGTTAATCACATAAAGATGTGAAATATTGGTGTTAAATCACATGGCGATGTGAACTAGATTATTGACTCTAGTGCAAGTGGGAGACTGAAGGAAATATGCCCTAGAGGCAATAATAAAGTTATTATTTATATTTCCTTATATCATGATAAATGTTTATTGTTCATGCTAGAATTGTATTAACCGGAAACTTAGTACATGTGTGAATACATAGACAAAACAGAGTGTCCCTAGTAAGCCTCTACTAGACTAGCTCGTTGATCAAAGATGGTTAAGTTTCCTAACCATAGACATGTGTTGTCATTTGATGAACGGGATCACAACATTAGGAGAATGATGTGATGGACAAGACCCATCCGTTAGCTTAGCATAATGATCATTAAGTTTTATTGCTATTGCTTTCTTCACGACTTATACATATTCCTCTGACTATGAGATTATGCAACTCCCGAATACCGGAGGGACACCTTGTGTGCTATCAAACATCAAAACGTAACTGGGTGATTATAAAGATGCTCTACAGGTGTCTCCGAAGGTGTTTGTTTGGTTGGCATAGATCGAGATTAGGATTTGTCACTTCGAGTATCGGAGAGGTATCTCTGGGCCCTCTCGGTAATGCACATCACTATAAGCCTTGCAAGCAATGTGACTAATGAGTTAGTTACGGGATGATGCATTACGGAATGAGTAAAGAGACTTGCCGGTAACGAGATTGAACTAGGTATGAAGATACCGACGATCGAAACTCGGGCAAGTAACATATCAATGACAAAGGGAATAACGTATGTTGTCATTGCGGTTTGACCGATAAAGATCTTCGTAGAATATGTAGGAACCAATATGAGCATCCAGGTTCCGCTATTGGTTATTGACCGAAGATGTGTCTCGGTCATGTCTACATAGTTCTCGAACCCGTAGGGTCCGCCCGCTTAACGTTCGATGACGATTTGTATTATGAGTTATGTGTTTTGGTGACCGAAGATTGTTCGGAGTCCCGGATGAGATCACGAACATGACGAGGAGTCTCAAAATGGTTAAGAGGTAAATATTGATATATTGGAAGGTAGTATTCGGAGACCGGAAGGGTTCCGGAGTGTATCGGGTACATACCGGAGTACCGGAGGGGTTACCGGAACCCCCCGATGGAAGATATGGGCCATATGGGCCATAGGAGGGAGGCTAACCAGCCCACAAGGGAGGAGGCCAAATTGGACTAGGGAAGGGGGTGGCGCCCCCCTTTCCTTCTCCCTCTCCCTCTCCTTCCCTCTTTCCACCTCCGGAGAAAGGAAAAGTGGGGGGGGGCGAATCCTACTAGGAGTGGAGTCCTAGTAGGACTCCCCCCATAGCGCGCCCCCTTTGGTGGCCGGCCTCCTCCTCCCCTCCTTTATATACGGGGGCAAGGGGGCACCCTAGAAGATATCAGCTATTCTCTTAGCCATGTGCGGTGCCCCCCTCCACAGTTTACTCCTCCGGTCATAGCGTCCTAGTGCTTAGGCGAAGCCCTGAGCAGATCACATCACCAACACCGTTGCCACGCCGTCGTGCTGACGGAACTCTCCCTCGACCCTCTGCTGGATCAAGAGTTCGAGGGACGTCATCGAGCTGAACATGTGCTGAACACGGAGGTGCCGTACGTTCAGTGCTTGGATCGGTTGGATCATGAAGACGTTCGACTACATCAACCGCGTTAACCTAACACTTCCGCTTTTGGTCTACGAGGGTATATGGACACACTCTCCCCTCTCGTTGCTATGCATCTCCTAGAAAGATCTTGCGTGAGCATAGGAATTTTTTTGAAATTGCATGCTACGTTCCCCAACAAAACCGGGATATGATCAAATGAACTATTCCTCCTGTTGGCCAACAAAAAATCCCGGTAATACAATACGCGGATGACTCCATCATAGTGCGACCCTATAGGAAGTTAACCATGTGCATGACGCAGATTTTGCTGGATTATGCAGACTCGGTTGGGCCAAGGATAAACTTCCAGAAATCAACACTAGTGCCTATCAACTTTGATCAACCTGAATTGTAAGAAATGGGGGAGATCTTTCGGTGCGTGATAGGGACCATACCATTCACATACCTTGGGTTGCCGATGGGCACCACCAAATCCACTGTGAATGATCTAATGCCTTTGATTGGCAAAGTGGATTGGAAGCTCTCCTCTACTCTCTACATGGCCTCTTATGGAGCTAAACTGGCATTGGTCGACTGTGTGATGCACTACTGCAGGATGCTGCTAACGCGACACTACAATCAGAGATCCTTCGACGAAACTATGTGCGATGCATTAATCGCAAACGATGATGTAAAGAAACCGTCAAAAAAGGTGAAAAACGTTTGCGATGGCGGATACATCAAACACGGTTCAGATTTTAGTTGCGTGTGCGATGCTAGGCATACGGTTGAGTTCAATGAACTATTTGCGGTGAGGCAGAACAACAGAAACGGGCAGCCAGATGAAGGCGTGTGCGATATACGGCATACAGTTCACTCGGATGAACTGTTTGTGATTAGGCAACACAAAAGAAATGGTCAGTCATATCAAGGTGTGTGCAATATACGGCATACGGTTCACTCGGATGAACTGTTTGCTTTGAGCCAAGAGAACAGAAATGGTTCAATTTAACAAGATGTGTGTGTTACGCGGCAAACAGGTCTGTAATTAAAAATGTGTGCGAAGACCGATAATAATACAGACGATTGCTGCTAATAAGCCGTGTGTGTTGTGGGCAAATGCTTGGTGGTATACAATTGTCAGCGATTGATGAAATCATCACCGACGGGTTCCCTAGTATGGTCCGTGTGTGATGTCATTGCACATAGAATAACATCATATGTACTTATAACTTATAAGGACTTGATTCCATAAACAGATTGAACATCCAATTACATAGGTGGCTAGTACACACATGACCTTTGCACACACCAAAGTATGTTCCAAAATGCCTAGAAAACTCAAATAACGTATAAAAAAGCAAAACAAACCCTGAATAATTTCATATTTTTAGGACAACGCTCCTATAGTTACTTGTTGCCTCTGTAAAATAAATCAAGGCGGAAAGAGACATCGTATGTCGTTTCGCACACATAGGTGACAATTTCCCTCTCGGAACCATGAGCCTTTTTGAGAGAAGCTCCGGTTTGTAAGAAGTTTGTACCAAAACTTTTCCCAAATTGGACTAATTTTTTACCACAGCATGTTGTGCCATGTCATAACACCATGCCAAGTTTCATGATTTTGAGGCGAGTTTTGGATTTACAATAATTTTAAAACCAGGTTTCTCAATGTTTACTGTCGAGTCGGCACCGCCCTGGATAGGCTTTTTCCTCGTGGGTCCCAAATGACAAATCTAAATCTGTCACTACCAAGCAATTTTTCTTATTAAGAATTATAGCCCATTTGGTGTGCTAGCAGAAAATAAGTTTGTGGGTGCTGGTGGGCGCTAAGAACTTGTGGGTTCTGTAATGAACAAAGATCTCAAGGATCCCGCGAGAGTGATGTTCTTTCCCTATGTTGTGAATGCTTATAATATTTATGTCTTAATTAAAGAAATGGCAAGCCATTGGCCCAGTATGAAAGAAAATATGGGTCAAAGCCGACTTGAAAAGGGCAACAATATCTAACTCCAGCCTACAAACAGTACAAAAGCACGAGGATTAATTGCTCATCAGGTTTAGACAAAATCCAGATTGAACAGGACAATGACATCTAACTCAACCAATGTTTTCGGCAGTCACAATCAAATGGATCGGTCTGATCCATAAAATCAAGATCCCGGGCCAGAAATTCTACTGGTAACTGAGGACAAGCTGTTGTAAATAGAAGCCGAGCACGATCAGAAGCCCTTAGGTCCACCTGAAACTTCTTTTTATGTTGTTCAACACTTGCAGCCGTAACAAATTTCTTGTCAAAAAACTTAATCCTCACGGACAATAGTGCCCTCGCATTCAACATGAAGAATGTGACAAAGCTAGTGCCTAAATAGATAAAAAAGGATATGCATTGTTGGATGCATATCCTTCCAGCGTTACTATCTTCAAACGAATGTCATGAGATCTGAGAAAATCCCGATGCTTCTTCAACCATCGATTGGTTATACCTTTTTCTCCATGTGTTAGTGCCTAAATAGAAATGAAGATTGAAAACAGTTAATGTCTAAAAAAGATTATGTTGAAAGAGTGACAGCTGAACGATTAATTATAGTACATTATATATGGGCTTTCAATGTGCGTGAAATCATCACCTTTATATACAAATTCTTCAGACATGGTAAGCATTCCAGCAAGCCAATAATCGTGTTTAGATCAAAACATCACATACTGATACATAAGGTCTTGACAGAATTCACCACGACTAATAGGATGAACAAGCTCTTCATTGAGCATAGAACATAATATTAGTACGAAAAGTGTACTCCAAGATGATACTTAACTTATGCGCACAAATGAAAAAAGCAGATTACAAAAGTTTACGTGAATAATATACAGTACCTCAACAGGTGTGGAGCCAAACACCATCTTGAACCATCTAAAAGGATCATGAATTGCACCCAAGGTCTCCAGTTTAGGCGCAGAGACTACAGTTATTTGAGAAGGTACTATAGTAGAATCAAGGAGTAACCTTTGAAGTGAAGGGGCATATTTGATGATGAGATCATGTCCAAAAAAACAAATTCCCATGCTTACAAGGTGGGGCGACTTTATTTTGAGACAACGGATACAAATTTCTATTCCAAAACAAGCAGCAAGCGCTCCAGGGCAAGGCAGCTGGAGTGGATGATGCTGTGCAGTGCGGCCTCCGACAGATCAACCACCACAAGCGCAAGTTTTTTTAGCAGTGGAAGTCAAAGCATTTGTACCAGATTGTCTGCTAGATGGTACCAGGCGAAGGTGGCGGTGTGGAGAGAGGAGGAAAACCACGATATGGACATCGGTGGTGAGGGCACAGATACATCGGTTCGTGGTATGTTACATACATAGTCATGGTAGAACTCACGCTGCTGGAGTTTATTGAATTGACGGGATGTTAGCCAGGCAGCTACCGTGCAGGGTATGTCCAGCAGGTAGCATGCCGGGATGCAGATGCGTTGAACGGAGCCCTGGTGGGAGGAGATGATGGCTCCGGGGAGTTCAGAATCATCATCGATAGATAGCTGATGACAGTCGAGATTAAGAGGCGAGGCGCGCCACTGAGTGCACCACCGAGATGCGAGGACTTGTGTGCGGCAGCCATCCTTGGTGGGGAGAAGGGAGATGATCTCCCCAAGGATGGCGTCCGGGAGATCGCTGATGCGGTCCGCCGGAGATTCTACTGGTTCCTCAGGTCCAGGGGGCGTGGCCGCTTCTGGCCGCGCTGCCGGGTCCAAGATCTACATCCGGCGGCGTCGCTGGCCGGATCCTCATCTGTGTACATACCAATCTAAAAGAAAAAAATGGCAGAAAGATACATGTAGGACATTCAAAATCAATTCTCAAGATCTGGAAGAAAAAAAGGCACAAACATATATGTAGGACATTCAAAATCAATTCTCAAGATCTGGCTATGAATTATTAGCACGCACGCTAACCCTAGTCGGATTATTAGCAAAAATCATTTGTAGAGAACCAACAATTAATCATTAACCCTATACGGATACCATTCAAACAATCAATACACTACGTGCATCTAACGGATCTTAATTACTCTGATTTCATGGACTGAGAGAACATAACCATATGATTTGTATTACAAAAAATTAGGGAGGGGGGGAGTAACCAGAGAAAACACATGATATGTTTGCCGCACAAATGGGTATATAGATGACTAACTGGTTTTTCGTCGGTGTCGCAGTCGATGCCGGAGTTGTTGTTGACCTCCGGCTCCGGCTGAGGGGTCATGATGGCGCCGACGAAGTCAAGGTCATGCTGCAACCCGCGCGAGACCTCATTGGCGGTGACGGCAACCTCTGTGCCCAGCTTCACGTGTTGCGCGGGTGCTTCACCAGCCCCTCGTCGCCACTCCCTCCAATGGTGCGCTTCAGTGGCATCCTCATACACTCCAGAGTTTAGACGTTGGTGACAACTGTGGACCGGGGGTGTGGCTGCCAATTATGGCCGGCGGCTCGGGCGCCCCATTAATACGGACCAGTGGGAGCGTGGCGGGCGGCGGTCAAAGGCTGTCTTGCCTCCCGGAGAGCCTGCACGGCGGACTTCTGGCATTCATATACCTTCATTTCACACAGCTACTCACACGCCTCCCGGTGACACTTTACAGCGAAAACGCCTCCCGTCAATTCGCACACCTGCACGCACGCCTCTCGGGCTGCCTGCGCGGTGGAATGCTCGCATGCGTCCCGTCAACTCAGGCCTGCTCGCACGCCACACGGGGCGCGTGGCGGCACGTATATTTTTTTTGTGATTCATTCTGACGCTTTACTACTTAACCGAAGCATGGCACGGTCTAAAGCACACTGTCTGAATAAATATTCCGTATGAGATATTGGTTGCCAGTTATTAACAATCTCCAGTTTGTAAGTAGATTATATCAAAACTTGTCTCAAATTTGACAAAAAAATACAATATCACAGTCTACTGGTGACCATATATGACACCACGATAAGTTTCATGAATTTCAACTAAGTTTTGGATATACTGAATTTTAAAAATCAACATTCTCAATGTTTTGAAATTTCTTTCACGGGGAAACATGCACCCTGGGACACATATATGATTTTGCAATCCATTTTGGTGCACATGTAGCTCAAATTTGATTTTTGCACATTAAATCCCTCAGAAATCAATCAATGTATAAAACAGGTCGAATGATCTCTGTTTTTTTTTAACTTTAACATGACACTCCTTTGGTCGTATGTTCACTGTAGAAAAAGTTTGACATGTGTCCTCAGAGTGGAGGTGGTGGTGCGGGATGTGTGTCTGTGTGTGTGGGGGGGGGGGGTCCATCGGTACACTACTAGTCGCGAGCCTCCTGGGATTATTGTTCATTTTGTGAGTCATGTATACATGCCAAACCAAAGTCCTGAATTGGTTATTTAAAGCAGTACACAACCCTTTCATACATACATGTTCGGGCCACATGCATGCATTGGTGGTCCTCTCGCACACTCCCTCATGCGGTTAGCAGCGACGTGCACATTCGTTAGCCCGCAAAGGTTTTGAGTTTCCATCAACAATGAGAGGCATCGGACCGAAGGTGGATTCATCTTTGGCATGTGTGTTACGTGGTGAGATTCCATACCAAAGTTCGGGCACGTGCGTACACATGAGTCCCTCCCACCGGCTCGAAGTGAGGAGGGCTATATACGCATCGTGAACTTCTATGTAGTGCATGCGTTTCCGGTTTGCGAAGCATGTGCCACGTCAAAGTTGTGCATTGGGTATTCAAACATCACACAACACACAACAACATGCACGCGGTGGTTGTCCTATGACACTCGCTCGCGTGTGATTCTCTGTGGGCCCATGAGGTCTTCGTCGATCAATTGAACGTACAACGAGAAGAGAGGTGAATTTGACCAACAAGGATGGTTCTTTTTTTGTTTGTGTTACGTATATGCACGGTAGGAGTATGTAGTACATGTCAAAGAGGGGCAACATGTATATGTATACTCTCTCTCTCGCTCTCTCTCTCTCTCTCTCTCTCTCTATATATATATATATATATATATATATATGTGTGTGTGTGTGTGTGTGTGTGTCATAACCTTGCTCCATGTGGGGACTTTTCGGTTCCCGAGGCAGGTGCCACATCAAAGTTGTGCATTGGTATTCAAACATCACGCAATACCATGCAGGCGGTGGTTGCCCTATAGGAACTCACTCGCGTGCGGCGCTTCCATCTGTGGGCCCGCGAGGTCGTCCTCCATCACTTTGAACCAACGAGAGAGAGGCACATTTGACGAACAAGGAGGATTAATTCTTTTGGGGCTGTGTTAGGGTAGGAGTATATATATATATAGTACGTGTCAAAGTGGGGATGGGACCAACATATACTAGGTGTCACACATGAACCTCACTCTGTGTGGGGACTTTGCGGTTTTTGAGGCAAATGCCACATCAAAGGTTGTGCATTAGGTATTCAAAACATCACAACCACACACCTCTCCATATATATGTTTTGGCACACATGCAAGCGATGGTGGTTGTCCTGTGGCACTCACCCATGTGGTTATCGGTGATGCTTCCATCTGTCGGCCCGCTTGGTCCATCACTTTCACCGACAACGAGAGAGGTTAGTTGTTTTGACTTAGGAGGGGATTAATTTTTTGTTTGTCTCACGATATAGGTCATGATATGAGATTACATATATAATAGCGCATGTGTACACATGAATCCATCCCGCTGGATCAAGGGGGGGGTGGTGGGGCAAGCACACGACACGTCATGAACCTCTTGCTCTGTGTGGGGGCCTGTGCGATTTTGAATGCATGCACCACATCAATGTTGTGCATTAGGTATTCAACACATATGCATGCATCACGCACCTCCATAAATATGTTTGGGATACATGCATGCAATGGTTGTTTTTGGACACTCGCACTCGCTTGGTTATGGGTGGCAAGCCTATATATATATATATATTCGTCGGCCCGCGTGGGCGTCCATCATTTCAACCGACGACGAGAAAGGTTACCAGGATGGATTCTTCTTCTTTGGTTCGTGTTACCTTATAATAGGTCGATCATTTTAGGCCTAATTAAATTTGAGCACATGCATGCTATGCATCGTGAACCCTCGATCAGTGTGGGGATTTTACGGTTCCAAAGCATGGTGCCACATCAAATTTGCGCATTGCGTATTCAAACACCACACACACCACTTCCATATACATAATTGGGCCACATGCACAGAGTGGGTTTTGTCTTCAGACAGTACTCCCTCGCGAGTTTATCGGCGACAAGCTAGCCCATTTTGCGGGGCCGTGTGGACGTCCATCGCTTTGACCAGCAACGAGCGAGAGAGGTTATACGATCAAGTTATACTATGTTTGGTCCGTGTTACAGTACGTCTTGGTGGGAAGCCCTCCCCCCGACACGTGTGTGTGTGTGGGGGGGGCTACTTCGCACTACCCGCAACCTCCATGGGGTCGGGGAAGTCCGGCTATTTTTTGAGGCACACGTGCCACATCAAAGTTGTGAATGGTAGTTAAATATCACACCACGCCCTTTTCATACGTATATATAGTATAGGGCCACCCGCAGGTGGTTCGTATGTGGTCTCACCCATCACTACTAGGGAAAACCTTATACACAGAACCTTACCAGCAGCGCGGTTCAAAACTAGGCGCTACTGCTACTTATCAGTAGCGCACTTAAAAAAACTGCGCTACTACCATCCTCATAGCAGTAGCGCGTTAGAAAAAAACATCGCTACTACTACAAATGCCACGACGTTGCCGCCGGAGTAGGTTTAGTAGTAGCGCCTATTTTCTAAGAGCGCTACTGCTATTGATCTTAGCAGTAGCGCTTTTCCGTAAAGAGCGCTACTGCTAAGGCAGCGCGGTTCTTCTCCTCCCGGCCGCCCGCCCCTCACTCTCTCCCCTCTCCACTCCCTCCTCCACCCCGTCGTCCGCCACCGCCGCATTGCCGCCAGCTGTTGCCGCCGTCGCCTCCTCCCTCCTACATCCCCTCCCTCCTCCACCCCGCCACCATCGCCCCCTCCCTCCCTAGCTCCCTCCTCCATCCCTCCTCCATCCCACCGCTGTCGCCCCGGCCCCCCGCCGTCACCGCCACCGAGGTAGCTCCTCCTTCCTCCCCCCTCCTTCCCGCCTCCTCCCTCCTTCCTCCCCCTCCTCCCTCCCTCCTTCCTACCCCTCCTTCCTCCCTCCTTCCTACCCCTCCTCCCTCCCTCCCTTGTCTCTGTTCTTGTAGAATGTAGGTAATTTAAATGTAGATTTTAGAATGTAGACATTGTAGAATGTAGGTTTTTTAATAGAATAATTTTTTTAGATTTTTTTAGGTGTTTTGAATAGAATAGGAAATTTTAGGTCTTTTGATTAGAAATTTTATTTATAGTAAGTGCTTAATATAACTAGTTCTGTTTATAGTAAGTGCTTAATATAACTAGTTTATTTATAGTAAGTGCTTAATAGAACTAGTTTATTTAGAGTAAGTGCTTAATAGAACTAGTTTATTTAGTAAGTAGTTAATAGAAATAGTTTATTTAGTAAGTGCTTAATAGAACTAGTTTGTTTATGCAGAAATTAAGTATTTACCCCTGCCTCGTCCCCGTAGTCGTCCCCATCGCCGACTCCTTAAGACCTCTAGGTGAGAATAGCCAAATCCCCATGTTGTTGATATAGATGATAATGTGTTGTAAATGTCGATGATGAAAATGCTAGTGCTAGTCGCCATGTCATTGATGTCGATGATGATGCATTCTGAATATAGATGATGATGATGATGATGATGATGATGATGATGATGATGCATTCCGAGTGGCCTATGTTTTGCCGGAATGTTGATTCTTTTCCGTCCCGGCAAATTTTAGGCGCTCGATATGTCCTGTCTTTAGCAAAGGTCATGCCGAAATTTTTCATGAATTTTAGCATGACTTGTGCTATAATGTAGGGCATATCGAGTGCTTGTGATTTGCCAGAATGGGAATTCAATGATATTTCGGCAAAACATAGGGCATTTTTTCTATGTCATTGCTCGATATATGGAACGTGTTGACTTTAGGTCTGTTTCGGCTCCTTGTGTGTCTTTCAGTGAGGGAGAGTGTCCACCATATATATATTTGAGAGAGGAAGAATGCCGACTGTTGTTGTGGGGGTCGCTTCTCCTTCTTATCTTTGTGCTAGACCTTTGTTACGCACTAGGGGAAGAAGGAGTAGCGACCATCATCGACGGTCGAAACGGTGAGGGAGTGTCCACCATATTTGAGAGAAGAAGAATGGCGACTGTTGTTGTGGGGGTCGCTTCTCCTTCTTTTCCTTGTGCTAGATATTTGTAATGCACTAGGGAAAGGAGGAGTAGCGACCATCACCGACGGTCGCAATATCAGAGAGGGAGTGCCCACCATATACGTGAGATGAGAGTTTAGGAAGGAAGACTCGACAGACCTAAAGTCAACCCGTTGCATATTGAGTAATAGTGATCTGTGTGTTGAGTTTCCTGGTAGTTGCCTTCGATCGATTTTTGATTAATGTTTCAACTATGAACATAGGAAATGTCTGACGACGAAAAGGATTTCAGTATGTGCGAATACTGCGAAGACGAGCACGGCCCGTGCGACAAAAATTTCTTAGTTGGTGGTAGGCGCTTCAGCATCAAGCTGGATGAGACCTTCGAAGTGGATACAGTAAGTCACAACGACAAGTCTTTTTTCGTAATTAAGCATGACTTCTGCTTCTTTTGCTTCAACTTATAATTTTAATTTTTTACTATTCTACTAGCGTATCCCCTGCCATGCAAGAATTTATGTCTTGGATAAGATTGGTTTCAGTCCTATGGAAACTATGGAGCTAAAGGGAGTTCACTTGAGGACCGAGTATGGTTATACTTTTGCCGCAAAATTATACAATGCAGACACCTACACCTATTTTGAATGCAAAAATTGGAGATCACTATGCAAGGCTTATGCATTTGAGCCTGATATGCTTATCACCTTTGATATTCATCCGGAAGATGATATTGAAGGTAATATCGACATCTGGGTCGATGTGCAGACGCCTCTAGTTCTACCATTATGTGAGTTTCTCAACCATATTTATGTCTTGGATATTGTTTATTCAAAAATAGTTGACAACTAATTTCTATTGACAGCTTATTTCCATTCAAGCAAACATGTCCGGCGCTTGGTAGACATAACCTACTACTGTCCCGGGGCTGAACTAAACTGCGAGGAGATAAGTCATTATGTTTCATGGCTTAAGGATCTTGATACTGTTAAGATAAATTATTTTCCTGGACTTGAAAATCTTAGTACTCAAAACGTGCGACCACTAGCGTGCGTATTGAACTACGGTCACATCTATTTAGGAAAGATGGTAAGATTTTTACTATTTGTCCTCGGTGCATCTTTTCCATACATTATTTTTTAAGCTAAACTTCATTGCTAAGTATGTTACTACGATGTTCTTCAACAGGGACTCCCGATGATAGTTGTGCCTCATTGGATCGAGCCTAAAGGTCGCATGGCAATGGTTAGCTTACGACCAAGACATCCTACATTGCACATGAGTGCATTCAGGATTTCTAAAAGCGAGCAAGTCTTAATAGTCAAAGACTGGAGCAACATTGTGAAGGATCGCAGAGAAGTACTAGGGGGCAGCAATCAGAAGCGCAGCCCACAATTAGGAGACAGGTTCATCTGCATGCTCCAATATGATGAAGCAGGAGTGCTACACATGTTCTATGCTATTTTACCTGAGAGAGAGCAGCAGGAGTGATTAGCTAGCTAGAATGAGTTTGAAGATGATGATGTGCTACACTATGACTATGATGATTAAATAGCTAGTGTTGGTGGTAATGACTATGATGATTATTATTAGCTAGTGTTGGTGGTGATTAGATAGCTACACTATGACTATGATGATTAAATAGTGTTGGTGGTAATGACTATGATGATTATTAGCTAGTGTTGTTGGTGATGATATGATGCAAGAGTTTTTATATTAATATGATGATGATGAGTTATTATATCATTGGGTGAAAGAACCGCGGATTAGTTTCAAGTGGATGGATCCTAAGTGATCAAGTCATGGATTATCGTGATAATCCATGACTTGGTCACTTAGGATCCATCCACTTGAAACTAATCCGCGGTTCTTTCACCTAGTGATTTAATAACTCATTATAATGTAAAAACAATCTCTAAATTGCTACTGTATGAAAACTTGTATAAATGTGTATGAATACGACATAAAATAAAAAAGAAATAGAATACGGAATAATAGTAGTAGCGCGGGCATTGGGACACGCTACTAGTAATTATGAGTAGCGCCTTCTGGAGGAAGCGCTACTATTAAGTGTATATAGCAGTAGCGCGGGTTAACCAACGCTACTGCTAACCTTTAGCTGTAGCGCCGTAGTAGTAGCGTGGTCACCCGCGCTACTGGTAGGCCAAAAACCCGCGCTACTGCTAGGCTTTTCCCTAGTAGTGCATTTCCCGCCACAAACACACATTTGTGGGTGGTCACACGGTCCACCTTTGTCCGGAAGCGAAAGGGGAAGTTTGACCATATATATGATGGAATCCTATAGGTTTTGTGTTACGGTAGGGTGAGATTTCAAACCTAACTATCTGGGGGCATGCATTCGTAGCTAGGATTCCCTTACCGCTGACACGAAGTGGGGTTCGTAGGGGGTGGCTGACTAGCAATACTGTGCGCTTTGTGCGACAGGTGCCACATCAAAGTTGTGCATTGGGTATTCGAACATCAAACCACCCGTTTCGTACATATATTTGGTCCACATGCAAGTGTGTTCGTGTTCTGACCCTTTCACGCTTTATTCTTTTTGGCAAATTTATAAACAGCACACGAGTTGGATGCAGAAACCGTCTGCGATTTGGTACGCAACAGACACGGTTCGATCAGACTACCCGTGTGCCACGCCCGTGCCCTTGTAGTCACTCACATCAGCAAAGTAGATTGGGCTCCACGAGGCTTGCCTCCTGCTCTTGAAAATATCTACTGCCTCGTAATCTCAAAAATATCTACCGTCTGGAAGGTTTTTATGTTTGATAGCACACGATTAGTATGTGCGGACCATGTGCGATGTCTGTTACTCCCGCCCTGCTTCAATTCCTTGATTCAAATTTTCAGTAGCCCTGCCTTGTTACTCCCACCTTTGCATCCCTCGCAATCTCAAAAATATCTGCTCGCCCTTGATTCAAATTTTTAGTAGCCCCGCCTTGTTACTCCCACCTCTACATCCCTCGCAATATCAAAAATATCTGCTCGCCCTTGATTCAAATTTTCAGTAGCCCCGCCTTGTTACTCCCGCCTCTGCATCCCTCGCAATCTCAAAAATATCTGCTCGCCCTTGATCCAAATTTTCAGTAGCCCGACATTTTACTCCCGCCTAGTAAAATTTTCAGTTGCCGTGGTATTTCCTCAAACACCCTCCACACACACCACACACTCCCCAAAACCTCCGTTCACACAGACCCACACCACCCCTCCCTCGCTCGAAACCATCGGTAGTTCGCCGCCATCGTCGCCGCCGCCTCCATCCTCAACCTCTGCCTGTGTGCCAGGGAGCTCGAGGAGCCAATGGCCCAAAAGAGGTTTATCGCAACCTCTTTGCCCGATGCCGGCGAGGTGGCCGCCAAGGTGTCCTCGTCGTCCTCCGCCGGCTCTTTATCGATCCTCCATCGCCGGTCGCCCGATCCGCCCACTGCCGTGCCCCTACGCCGGTTCGAGGACTTCCCCATCCTCCCTCGGGCCCGGCCGCCAACGAGGTCCTACCTCGGGGTTCGGTAGCAGCGGTGGGGGACGTGGGTCACCGAGATTACGGATCGAGAGACCCACACCCGCCGGTGGCTCGGTAGCTTCCACATGGCCGAGCTCGCGGCCATGGAGTACGACCGCTGGCTGGTCCGCTACCACGGCGCGGCAGCTAGGCTCAATTTCCCCTTCGGCACACGTTTGGTCGACCTCGTTCTGCCGGAGCCAGGGGTGGTGAGCTCGGCTATGGCGCAGGAGCACCACGAGGCGTGGGAGCGCCTTGAGGTCGAGGCCACCGACGAGGCCTACATGCAAGAGCTCCGCCAGCAGCACCCGGAGCTCGTGGAGGCGGAGCGAGTGATCTTTGCCGGCGCGGAGGGCGGCAAGGTTATCGTGCTCTCCTTCGATGACGATGTCGAAGGCGGCGAGGATGGCGGCGCGAAGGGCGTCGAGGTGGGCAGCGAGGATGAGGAGATCGACGTCGACGAGTGGAGGAGTGTCTTCCCCAACGACCCCGACGACGGCACCGGCCCGGACCCGGCTCGCGGCACACCATACCTGACGAGGAAGGATTGGCTCGACCTTCACTTCGACCGAAAGTAGTTTAGCTTAGTTTAAATTAATGTTTTATGTTCGGTTATGCAAAACTATCTATGTTTATGTTTGAATGCATGCTACTTTTGGTTGAACCTACTTTGAACTTGATCAAATTGAAGTTTACAACGTTAAGTTTAGGGGATCGACTAGAAATGACCAAAAATTGCTGGAGTATATATATATCCACTAAGGGTTTTAGTCCGTTCATTAACTTTTAAAGGATCGGCTAGAGATGGCCTTATGCCTTGTTTATTTCAGTTCTTCACAATGTGATGCTCTATATGTGCAACTATTTGCCGTGCAGTTCAATTTCATCAATAACAGTTTCAACAATACCACTATGAATTACGATATTTGGTTGCTTTTAAGGATGTTGCAGTTAACATGCCTTTTTTATTTTTTTAACAATAACTAGTGTACTTTAGGCCTGCACAATACCAGTTTGAATGACTATATTTGTTTGTTTTTAAATGTTATGCCTGTTGCAGTTAACACACCTTTCCACTTCTTGTTTTGCTTAACTAGCATGCTTAAACCTGCACACTGAAGCTATCATTTGTAGATTATGTTGTCTACCATGGATATATTTGGTTGTTGTTTAGCCTGTTGTGCTTAACATGCCTTTGTATGTACTCATACAGGACAATATCGAGAACAGCTGCTGTTTAACATCGAGGCTAGTTTCATCGCATTGCTTATATATACTCACTATTCAGGATATCGGTAGCTGGTACCATATAGCCTGGGGGCTGATAAGGGATTAATCGTCGAATCGGACATTTCACTGAAGATATCTGTAACCCATTTATCTAATATATCTGAGGCCACATAGCAACATGCATTGTACTGAATGACTAAATATCCAATCCCATGCTACATAGCAACAAGGAAGAGTGTTACCTTAATGTTCTGATGATGTCTAGATATACATGTAATAAGATCTTATATAATGGGATGGAGGGAGTGTTGTACTACATCATTTTGCAATTGTTGTTTAGGTTCTAATATTAACTTGGTGCTTTTAGGTACATATGCCATTGCCAAAGATCCACACTTCGACCCTTTCTGCGTATGGGGCAATGAGATATTCATGAACCAGGATCAAGTGAGGAAACTGATAAAGATTGTTATTAAAATGGGTCAAAAGATGTCAATTGAACTATTTGTTTACACTTTATGCAAGACAACAGTGAACTGCAGGATGGTAAGTGATGTCTACTACACAACTTGTTCTTGTAGACTCGTGTTGGGCCTCCAAGCGCAGAGTTTTGTAGGACAGTAGCAATTTTCCCTCAAGTGGATGACCTAAGGTTTATCAATCCGTGGGAGGCGTAGGATGAAGATGGTCTCTCTCAAACAACCCTGCAACCAAATAATAAAAAGTCTCTTGTGTCCCCAACACACCAAATGCAATGGTAATTTGTATAGGTGCACTAGTTCGGTGAAGAGATGGTGATAAAAGTGTAATATGGATAGTAGATATAGGTTTTTGTAATAAGAACAATAAAAACAGCAAGGTAGCAATTGATAAAACGGAGCACAAACGGTATGCAATGCTTGAAAATGAGGCCTAGGGTCCGTACTTTCGCTAGGGCAATCTCTCAACAATGCTAATATAATTGGATCATAGTACCTTCCCTCAACGTGTGATGAAGAATCACTCCAAAGTTCCTATCTAGCGGAGAACATAAGACGAAATTGTTTGTAGGGTACGAAACCACATCAAAGCTATTCTTTCTGATCAATCTATCCTAGAGTTCGTACTAAAATAACACCAAGCTATTCTTTTCGATCGATCTAACCAAGAGTTCGTACTACAATAACACCATATGATACACATCAACCAACTCTAACGTCACCTAGATACTCCAATGTCACCGTGAGTATCCGTGAGTTGATTATGCGATATGCATCAAACAATTTCAGATTCATAATACTCAATCCAACACAAAGAACCTCAAAGAGTGCCCCAAGATTTCTACCGGAGAAACAAGGACGAAAACGTGGATCAACCCCTATGCATAGATTACCCCAATGTCACCTCGGGAATCCGCGAGTTGAGTGCCAAGACATAGATCAAGTGCTCTCAAATCCATAAAAGTATTCAATCCGATAATATGAAATCTCAAAGGGAAAAATCAATTCATCACAACAAGATAGAGAGGGGAAAACACCATATGATCCGACTATATTAAAAAAGCCCGTGATACATCAAGATCGTGACATCTCAAGAACATGAGAGAGAGAGATTAAACACGTAGCTACAGAGGCAGGGTGCCGGAACAGGGTCTAGATTGGTTTTTCGTGGCTACAGAGGCTTGCGGTGGCGGAACTTCTGATCTAGGGTTACCCCTAGGGTTTCTGGAAAATTTGGCAATTTATAGGGCGAAGTGGCGGTGCGGGAGGCCACCGAGGTGGGCACAACCCACCTGGGCGCGCCTGGGCCCCCAGGCACGCCCTGGTGGGTTGTGCTTTCCTCGGAGCTCCCCTCTGGTACTTCTTTGGCCCACCGGGTGTCTTATGGTTCGGAAAAAATCTCCAAAAAGTTTCGCTGCGTTTGGACTCCGTTTGCTATTGATTTTCTGCGATGTAAAAAACAAGCAAAAAACAGCAACTGGCATTGGGCACTATGTCAATAGGTTAGTCCCAAAAAATGATATAAAGTTGCTATAAAATGATTGTAAAACATCCAAGAATGATAATATAACGGCATGAATACTTCATAAATTATAGATACGTTGGAGACGTATCAGCATCCCCAAGCTTAATTCCTACTCGTCCTCGAGTAGGTAAATGATAAAAGAACTAATTTATGAAGTGTGAATGCTAGCAAAGTGCATAAGTTTGATCAATGATAATTTCAATCACTTTTTCTAGCATCATAATAGCAACTCTTTCTCATAAAACTTATCATGATAAAGTAGCAATTGATAACAGAATTTTTGTTGTGGAAGGCTACCTATCATATTCATCATATACTCTTTCTTTTGTAGCATGGACATTTGGACTTGAATGATTCAAAGCAATAGTCTATAATTTGACATGAAGACATCAATACTCAAGCATATCAATAAGCAACCATGTCTTTCAAAATATCAACACTAAAGAAACTTATCCCTATCCCATCATGCTCAATCATTGATCCATTCGCAGAACACACTCGCATATTAGCTACATCCAATGCTCAAGTACGATCATAGTGCCCCTTAGTAGGTGCTTTACAAGAGAAGATGGTGACTCAAATAAAACTAAAAATTGCATAAAGTAAATAGATAGGCCCTTCGCAGAGGGAAGTAGGGATTTGTAGAGGTGCCAGAGCTCAATGCTTAAATTAAGAGATAAAATTTCTGAGAGGCATACTTTTCCTGTCAACGAAAACGACCGAGTAATTCCCAACACTTTCCATGCTAGATATATCATAGGCGGTTCCCAAACAGAAAAAAAGTTTATTCCTTTTTCCACCATTTCTTTCACTTTCCATGGCTAGCCGTATCCACGGGTGCCCTCCATACCAACACTTTCCAAGGAATTTATTATTTGACAACACAAAGTAAATTTCTTTTTCATTTCGGGACTGGGCATCCCTATTACCGCCGCACTCTCGTGCAATGACAAGTGAATAAACACTCATCTTGAGAATAACACATCTAGCATGGAAAATATTTGCCACCCCCTGCCGCTTCATGAGCGGTACGAGCACACAAAAAGGAAATTTGTTTTGAAAATTAGAGATGGCACATACAAATTTGCTTAGAACGGCATGGAAATACCGCATATAGGTAGGTATGGTGGACTCATTTGGCACAACTTTGGGTTTAAGAATTTGGATGCACAAAGTAGTATTCCCACTTAGTACAAATGGAGGCTAGCAAATAGATTGAGAAGCAACCAACCAAGAAACTAAATTCACATAAACGAGCATTGAGCATAACTAACACCGAATAATGCACCACAAGTAGGATGTAATTTCATTGCATAATTATTGAGTTTCGTGCTTGCATAGGGAATCACAAACCTTAACACCAATATTCTTACCAACACTAGTAGAAAAACGACCTAATGTTCACCTCATTAGTCCCGGTTCAATTACGGCCCGGTACTAATGTGACCATTAGTCCCGGTTCGATTACGGCATCATTAGTCCCGATTCATGGTGTACCTATAGTCCCAGTTTGTGACACAAACCGGGACTAAAGGGGTGGTGGCAGGCTGGCGTCAGGCCGGGGCCCCATGAGCCCCTTCAGTCCCGGTTTGTGACACAAACCGGGACTATAGGTTAGACCTTTAGTCCGGGTTGGAGCCACCAACCGGGACTAAAGGGGTCTGCAATTTTCAAACTCTACCCCCCCCCCCCCCCGGTATCGCCTTTTCAGTTTTGAAAAAAAACAAAAGAAAATGATAAAAACTTCAAAAATTAAAATCCTTCGAGATGTAGTTATGTTACTACATCTACTAGTTAGGGAAATTTTAAAACATAAATTTCGACGTGTTTTGCAAAAAAGTGTTATGAAAAAGTAAAACGGCTATAGCTTTTGCATACGTTGTCGAAAAAAAATGTATAATATATCAAAATGTTCAGCACGAAAAGCCGGTTCCGATTTTGACCGCCATAGGCTGTTTTGCAAATTTTTAGAATCCTCAAATTCTGAAAGGAAAAAAAGTTATGCTCAAATTTTAGTTTTTTTGAATTTTGGTCAAATCTGGTCAAACTATGGTCAAACTACTTATTCAAGAAATATTAGTGTTACTAAATAATTATTCAAGAAATATTAGTTTACTAAATAATTGATTCAGTTTTTTTGAATTTTGGTCAAATCTGGTCAAACTGTGGTCAAACTACTTATTCAAGAAATATTAGCGTTACTAAATAATTATTGTTTTTTAGAATAATAGTTTCAAACTCAAACGGTGAAACATGTGACTTCATGCTCAAGCTAAACTCCCGAGGGTTAATAGGATTGACAGCTTACTATTGTCAGTAAAATGACAAGTGCAGACTTGGAAACTAGGGTGAATAGAACTTGAAAGTTAAGCGTGCTCAGGCAGGAGTAGTGAGAGGATGGGTGACCGGTTGGGAAGTTAGACGATTTGGAATAATGAGTGCTCCACACTTGAGCAGTGATGAGGGGTGATTAGAGATTAAATTGTCAAATAATTCAGAAATTTGAAAATCGGAAAAAATTTGAAAAAAAATTCAAAAAAATTACTTTAGTCCCGGTTGGTGTTACCAACCGGGACTAAAGGTCCGCCAGCTCCCGGCGCGGGATCATGCCACGTGGTGGGCCTTTGGTACAGGTTCGTGTTGAACCGGGACTAAAGGGGGGGGCTTTAGTCCCCACCCTTTAGTGCCGATTGCAGAACTGGGACTAAAGGTCCTTACGAACCGAGACTAGAGCCCGGTTCTGCACTAGTGTAGAGAATAATTACTCACCAACATGACTCACATATTATTATCTCCATATCGCAAAACTATTGCAAGAAATCAAACTTATCATATCCAATGATCTACATGAAAGTTTTTATTATATCGCTCTTGAATATCCATCACTTTGGGACTAAATTTATACATTACCATTGCTAATAACAAGCTCTCAAATAAATTTAAGTGAAGCATGAGAGCATAAGTATTTCTTCAAAAATTTGAACTCTCAAAATAATCTAAGTGAAGCATGAGAGTAAATGACAAACTACTCCA
The DNA here is from genome assembly GCA_011799875.1 of Thinopyrum elongatum. Lineage (NCBI taxonomy): Eukaryota > Viridiplantae > Streptophyta > Magnoliopsida > Poales > Poaceae > Thinopyrum > Thinopyrum elongatum. The sequence goes on from CM022302.1 coordinate 434,324,353, forward strand.
AAAAGATACAAGTGAAGATCAAATGATTAGTTAAGTAAATGGGTAGCTATTTGAGGACTCTCTCTTATTTAAAACTTTCAGATCTAAGTATTTTATTAAAAAATCAAGTAAAACAAAATAAAATGACATTCTAAGAATAGCACACATCATGTGAAGAAGCAAAAACTTAGGCTCAACCGAGGCTAACCGATAATTGTTGATGAAGAAAGGTGGGATGCCTACCGGGGCATCCCCAAGCTTAGATGCTTGAGACTTCTTTGAATATTAACGTGGGATGCCTTGGGCATCCCCAAGCTTGAGCTCTTGTGTCTTCTTCATTCCTCTCAAATCACGGTTTCCCCTAATTCTTAAAAACTTCATCCACACAAAACTCAACAAGAACTCGTGAGATAAGTTAGTATAAATCAATGCAAAACCTTATCATTCTCTACTGTAGCAAATCACTAAAATTATTATTCAACAGTGCATACTAAATGCCTCTGCATATTTAATACTCCTATCCTCAAATAGAATCATTAAACATGCAAACATATGCAAACAATGCGAACATAACAGCAATCTGTCTAAACATGACAGTCTGTAAAGAGTGCAATTGTACTCATACTTCCCTAACTCCAAAAATTCTGAAAATTTACCACACTGTAGAATTTATCAGAGCTTATTGTGCAAAAAGTTTTGACATTTTATCACATTCTGACTTTTCTGGATAATTATTGCAACAGCGATAAACTTTCTGTTTTGAAACAGCAACTCATATATTTGCAAAATAAGCATGGTGATGGCTATCCTTGCCACTTTTATTAAAATAAAAGATGCAAAACATTATTCTAAATAACAGAAAGCAAATCCTAATAAAATAAAATGACTCTCCAAGCAAAGCTCATATCATGTGACGAATGAAAAGTTAGCTCCAAGTGAGGTTACCGATAATGTTGAAGACGAAAGAGGGGATGCCTTCCGGGGCATCCCCAAGCTTCGTTGCTTGGATCTTCCTTGAATATTTCCTTGGGGGTGCCTTGGGAATCCCCAACATTAGGGTCTTGTCACTCGTTATTCTCATCATATCGATATCTCACCAAAAACTTGAAAACTTCAATCACACAAAACTTAACGGAACTTCGTGAGATGGGTTAGTGTGATAAAGAAAAATCATTCACTTTGGTACTGTCAAAGACAAGATTCATAATTGTTCTCACACAATGCCTACTGTACTCTACAATTTCCACAATTTATATTAAGCAATATAAGCCATAGAAACCATAAAACATGCAAACTATGCATTAAAAACATAATCTGTCAAAAACAGAACAGTACGTAAATATCTGAATTAAGGGCAAACTTCTGTAACTCCAGAAATTCTGAAAAATTAGGACAACGTAGAAAATTTGTATACCCATCAACTGTAAGAAAATTCAGAATTTTTCCATGTTCCAGTAAAAGACAGGAATTTCTGCATTGGACGCAAAAGTTTCTGTTTTTGCACAGAATCAAGTCAACTATCATGCACACTATCCCAAAGGCTTAAGTTGTCACTTTAATGAAACAAAAGCTATAAAACAAGATCACTACAGTAGCATAATCATGTGAACACACAAAAATGGTAGGTAAAAGTGTTGGGTTGTGTGGCGCCCCGCCTGATTACCACTGTAGCCAGACGGTCGCCACGCATACCAGCCCAGGAAATTACTCTGGCATGCGCGTTTACAACAAGTATCAAGAACATAGGCATTTCTATTAATGGATATATAAGTCTTACATGAGATATACTATAGAGGTGATGGCAGCAGAAAGGCTCTATCTAAGGTTGCTTGGTCTTGGCGCGGCTCCAATCCACAGGGATCTAACTGGGTTACGCTCCTAGCCCGCGAACACTCCGGCTCCTTGACGTCGGACGACGGATCCTTATGTGAACCTGGCCACATTGAAGGCCGTTGAGTACTTTTGAATGTACTCGCAAGCAAACCAAACTAACATATACACCAAGCAAAGCAATCCAAGGCATTCAAGCATGCATTTGTTATTAGAGCAATATTAATTATCGTGGCATAGCATACCTATCTAGCAATATAACTACTAAAGTAAAATACAGTAAAGTAAAGCATATCAAGTAAATGATCCATACTCCGAACAATCTCAGGATCCAATCCAACTCTTTCGGTCATCTGACCATCTCTTACATAGCCATCTCATGGCTAACATATCATATCCCTGACATCATCCGATGTCTATGCATCTTCACTGGAAGTCTGATAAACTTACTTTCTTATGGGTTGTCCCACAACCCTCAGAATACTCATGATCCACTGTGTACTTCCGATCATAAGACAAGTTCTTCCATCATTATTATCTTTGTTGCGGTTGACCACCTAGTGATGTCTGGATGGACTGTCCAATACCGTGGACACGGCTATTCGAATAGATTATACACTCTGCAGAGGTTGCGCACTTTACCCACACCATGGAGCACCTAGCCTCGTGATCCCATTCTGGTGGACCAGGGTTGCTCCAACGAAACCTACCTAACCCGTGACTCTTCCATCGTACCACCGGCAATCATTCTCCCCCGGAGTCCTACCCTGGGTGGCCCCTGTGTCACCTCGTGACACCTGCCACCGTCGTGGCCAAACAAACTGTCCCAAATGGGGACTCCCGGGTTAAACAATCAACTGGGCTCATAAGGTTATCGCCGCCTACCGGGCCAAGGTAGCGCGCGCGCATAACCTTCCCTGTATGGATGTACCGATGAAAGAGCACGCGATCAGACCAAGTCAAGGCCGTCCCATACCGGCAAATGTGGTTGCACGGATAAGTCCGGACAGGTGACTCTGGATCAACCGACTAGGTTTAGTTTTAGCCAGTATTTAGCAAGCATGGTTGTTTATCACAATAACTTAACATGGCGGTAACTTTGTGTGGGGTAACAACTGTGGAAACATAACTACCTATCTTCATATAACATAACAATGAGTCATTAGTGAAACCAGATTTAAATGACAAGTCACCACCTTACAAGTTCTAGCTGTAAGTTACGACCATCGGAAACCTTGCACAAAACCGGCAAAGAAACCAGTAGCCACCAGAACGGTCCTTACAACTCAGATCTGGGACATTACCGGAAAAACTCAACCCCGACTCAAGATGGCTGTAAAGCAGCTCAGAACATGAGACGGTGTTGATAAGAAGAATGTAGCAGTTCCCTAAGACGGCCAAAAAATAGCTCAGAGCATAGGGTCACTGCGACGAAAAGAAATTCAACAGCTACCCGCGACGGCCGAAAAGCAGCTCAGAACACGGACAGTTGCTGACAAGAGAAATAAAAGTCGGCATCCACCTCGGACGGCCGGAAACAGCTCAGAACACAGGCGTGGTGCCGTCACCGAAAAAAGTGCATGCAAGGGTTCGTCGGAGTCACATACAGCTCACTACTACACACACAAGCATGAGCATATTAATTTAAACGTGCAAGAAATTTCATAGAGCAATGCTTTAGGGCATATATCAGATGGTCGGCTTTCCTGAGGTCGAAGAATACTCCGGGAAGAAGTGCGGAGAGCCCACCGAAGAATTCGCCGGAAAGGATTCTCTCTCGGAGGGGGCTGTTTTAGAGCAAGGGCAAAATGGTCATTTCCACAGTGTGGAGACATTATGAAAGTGACCTCATCGGAACGGGCTCGACGAGATGAAGTGGGCATTGGATTCACCTGAATCGGAGTCACGAGCAAAAAGTTATAAGGGTTTGAAGTCTAGGGACCAATCTATCAAACTTAAATTCACAGACAGGCCCCTGGGGGCTGAACCGAAAGCGCCTTCGGCCAGAGTACGTTTTCTGAAGAAGAAAATGTAAATTCAGCCGCACCACCTAAATACGCTTTCACTTCGGGAAGATGTATTCTCCGAAATGCGCCTCCACTTAGCTGACTGGACCGGGACTATTTGAATGACATGTGGGACCGCCTCATCTTCTCTCTCCTCCCGCTCCTCCTTCTTCTTGTCCGCGACGGGGAACAGAGAGGAGCCCCGGTCGGGCGTGCGCCGGCGATGGCCAGCTGCTCCGGCCACCTCCCGCGGTGCTCCACACATGGGCGAGCTCGGCGCAGCGAGGCGCATCCGCCTGGGCCAGGTACGGCCGCCGAGGGGGACCGAAGCGGCGAGGCCTGTGTGGCCGCGGGCAAGGTAGATGAGGCCAAGTGCGGCCGGTGTTGCCCCGGTGGCTCGGGCCACCTCCAGCGAGGCTCTGGCCATCGGGCTACCCGCCGAGGAGCGGCGCGACTGGGAGGCCTAACGGGGACGGCCGGGGAAGGGCCGAGGTGCACTTGGCACCGGCCATGTCGGACGGCGGCTACGGGCGGTGGTGAGGAGCATGGCTCGGGGACGCCGCGATTGCTGCGAGGAGTGGGGAAGGTCTGCCTTGCTCCGGGTGATCCTGTGGTGGTGGTTGGAGGGAGAGAAGGGCTCAGGTTCACCGGAATTTAGCCGGTGGCCGGCAGCGACCGCGGTGGACAGAGGCGAGGGATAGGGGCTTCGGGGCTCGGGGAGAGGCTGTAGGAGGTTGATGGGATGCGGGAGAGCTCGTGGCGCGCTTATATAGCCGCGGGGAGGAGCTCTGGACGCCGGCCGAAGCTTCGAGACGGCGACATCGTGGCAGCGCTCGATCGGAGCACCTCCTGTCGGCACGCCCGGCCAGCGAGCAAGCTTCCAGGGCCATCTGGGGATGGATAGGAAGCCGTACACCATCGCAGACGTTGGCAGAAGGCGACGGCGAGAGCACAGGGGAGGGAATCGACTAGAGACTGAGCAGAGCTCTGTTTTAGCTAGGTTTTGCGTGGTCACCACGGGTGCCACGTGCTCTCGAGCGCGTCTGCTCGTCACACCTTGTCAAACATGTCTATCACTGCTCAAATAGATAGGAGATCGCTCTGTATAGACCAGGAAAGGTCTGGGTCGATCGAGGGAACCCTGAACAACTTCTGGGCAGAAGGTGCTTGTAGTAGGTTCTGGATATATCACTGGGTAAAATGAGTTGAGACTTGGCATGGAGCAATAATCTACCAAGATGACTACCCTGGTAAATTTTCGAGCCATTTTGATAAGAATTGAGGGCACTTGCTGTAGAATGGATCCCACTGGTCAGAAATGAAGATGTTGATGGTGTGCTCAAATGACTGAATGAAATGGGATGAAATTTGGTGGAGGGGAGTTATTTGGATACATGAAGCCACTGTAAAAGTTTCAGCCTATTTGGGTACACAAAAATGGTACTTACTTCACAGAGGTTCCAAATGGACAGAAACTTAAGAAAAATGCTGTAGATGAATGGATAGATGAATTGAGCTGGTTTTTGGTTTCCATGAGTGATTTATCAATGTTAACCACCATGAAAAATTTCTGCTCAAAAAGATCAAGGGTTCAAGCACTTCCTTTGCAAACTGAAAATCTGGACATAATTTGCAAATGGATGCTGTGCTCAAACTTTGAACTATGGAACTTGGGTTCTGATGGAAATGGAGAATATATGGATAGGAGAAGCTCCACAAATTATTTGGGATTTTTCCTGGCTACCAAAATGGTAGTTCCTTTAGAAACTGCCCAAAATGCAATATTGGCATTAAATAGGAAAATGCAATTTCCCTTACTTAATTATGGCCAATATTTTTATGGGAGCTCAATATGATCACAAAGAATATCTCCACAAGTTTCATCAACTTTGGAGATTGATAGATATTTTCCTGGATTTAATTCCTTTAACTGGCAGAAAAAGGAATTAATTATAAATGAAAAATATTGCAAATGACTTGGCAATATTTTTGCATGTCCAGGGTTTACAAAGATAGGATGATCACTGGGAAAAGTTTGGGAGGCAACAGATCAAAGGAAATTGGGGTTCCTTTGTAACTAAAGGGATTAAGGTTTCCCTTCCGGCAACTCGGAAGGTAGGGTTTCGACAGCAAAACCATGAGAATAGATCTTGGGTGGCAAGGTTGGACTGAAGAGAATCTATGGTTGGATAGGAAAGGCAGGCTAGATGACCATCTTCATATACCCAAGAGCTAAAGAAATCCGATAACACCGAGAAAAAAGACGGGAGTCAAATCCCGCGAAGAAAAAAAACAGGAGCGAAAACCAGGGTGTCACAGGTTGTCTCCCAACAAAGCGCTTTTCTTTAATGCCTTTTAGCTAGGCATGATGATTTCTGTGATGCTCGCATAAAAGATAAGAATTGAAACATAACAAGAGCATCATGAATCATAAGTTCCTCTCTCATAATAATTTTCAGTAGCATCATGAATAGATTCATCAATATAACCATCACATAAAGCATTCTTTTCATGATCCAAAAGTATAGAAAATTTATTACTCTCCATATAAGCAATTTTATTCTCATTCACAATAGTGGGAGTATCATATGAAACTAGAATACTATAAATTGTTTCCACATTAAAAGAGTAATGTTCAGTAAATGGATAATCAAAATTATGACAATAATTATCACTACTTTTTATAATATAAGTATCATCACAATAATCATCATAAGTAGCAACTTTGTTCTCACCATAGATAGGAGGCATGCAATCATCATAGCAAATTTGATCATTCAAAGTAGGGGGACTAAAAAGGTCATCTTCATTGAGCATATCATCCCCAAGCTTTGGACAAACATTAATTGCAGCAAATAAATTCTCAAACATGTCATTCTCATCAAACATAGCATCCCCAAGCTTGTGGCTTGGCATATCATAAGCATAATCACTCTCATCATTAATAGTATGAATAGCACCAATAGAATAACAATTATTATCATCATAATTTCCAAGTTGGTGCCAAAAAGATTTTCAAGATTATAGGAAGTATCATTATCTTCCCAATCATAATCATCACAACAAGCAATAGGCATAACAAAATCATCATCAATAGTTCTTTCGGACATTGTGCCATAAGACAAAGAAGCAATATCATCATCAAGTGCATCATCTTCCACAATTATTTTTGATTCATTTTCATGAGGCACAACTATAATAGGAGCAACATTATTTGGGAGAGATACCTTTTTACCTCTACTCTTTCTTCTTTTCTTCTTCACCACATCATGTGTGGGTTTAATTAATTTTTTCGAGCTTCTTATTGATGAGATTGGTTGAATAGGGAGCTCCTCCTCGTCACCTATTTCATCATGAGAGACAATAGGAGGGAAAGTGAAAATCTTTACCCTTTCATTAGTATTACTTTTATATTCTATTGGTTTTCCCATCTTTCTATAGTTGGCAATATAAGCATTCTCATTGCAATTTACCATGCAAAACATATGGATTTCTTTCAAATTAGTTTCAGCGTGGTCTATGAATATGAATGCTTCAAACCAACCATTTTTATGTGACAATTCTTCACACCCCAAAAATAAACAAAGTTCATTATAAAGTTCAAGGGTGATCAAGTTATTGCAATATTTGGACATGATTCGATCGTGAAAAAGCATGCATTGGAAATTAAGGTGACCAACTTTATTGCAAAGTTCACAAGTAATAGGATAAAGAGAGCATAATTTTGTAGCAAACTTATCTATCACCTTGAGCAAAAAATTGGTTCTATCATGTTTATGCTTCTTGCAAAATCTATCATCCCTATAAGGCATGTCTTCACAAAGTCTTTTCACTCCATAAAAATTTACATGATTATAAGAAACATTTTTTTCATGACTAGTGCAATCATCATTAGCATTTTGGATATTTATAGAATTCATACTAACAACATTGCAATCATGCTCATCATTCATGCCAAACATTTTATTGAATTCTTCTTCTATCAATTGAGCACAATTTTCCTTTCCATCATTTTCAAGAAAGACATTATAAAGATGAAAAACACGAGACCACCTCAATTCCATTTTTTGGTAGTTTTCTTTCATAAGCCAAACTAGTGATAAAACAAGAAACTAAAAGATTCAATTGCAAGATCTAAAGATATACCTTCATGCACTCACCTCCCCGGCAACGGCGCCAGAAAAGAGCTTGATGTCTACTATACAACTTGTTCTTGTAGACTCGTGTTGGGCCTCCAAGCGCAGAGTTTTGTTGGACAGTAGCAATTTTCCCTCAAGTGGATGACCTAAGGTTTATCAATCCGTGGGAGGCGTAGGATGAAGATGGTCTCTCTCAAACAACCCTGCAACCAAATAATAAAAAGTCTCTTGTGTCCCCAACACACCAAATACAATGGTAATTTGTATAGGTGCACTAGTTCAGCGAAGAGATGGTGATGTAAGTGTAATATGGATAGTAGATATAGGTTTTTGTAATAAGAACAATAAAAAACAGCAAGGTAGCAATTGATAAAATGGAGCACAAACGGTATTGCAATGCTTGAAAATGAGGCCTAGGGTCCGTACTTTCGCTAGTGCAATCTCTCAACAAAGCTAATATAATTGGATCATATAACCTTCCCTCAGCGTGCAATGAAGAATCACTCCAAAGTACCTATCTAGCGGAGAACATAAGAAGAAATTGTTTGTAGGGTACGAAACCATCTCAAAGCTATTCTTTCTGATCAATCTATCCTAGAGTTCGTACTAAAATAACACCAAGCTATTCTTTCCGATCGATCTAACCAAGAGTTCGTACTAAAATAACACCATATGATACACATCAACCAACTCTAATGTCACCTAGATACGCCAATGTCACCACGAGTATCCGTGAGTTGATTATGCGATATGCATCAAACAATTTCAGATTCATAATACTCAATCCAACACAAAGAACCTCAAAGAGTGCCCCAAGATTTCTACCGGAGAAACAAGGACGAAAACGTGCATCAACCCCTATGCATAGGTTACCCCAATGTCACCTCGGGAATCCGCGAGTTGAATGCCAAGACATAGATCAAGTGCTCTCAAATCCATAAAAGTATTCAATCCGATAAAACAAAATCTCAAAGGGAAAACTCAATTCATCACAACAAGATAGAGAGGGGAAAACACCATATGATCCGACTATATTAACAAAGCCCGCAATACATCAAGATCGTGACATCTCAAGAACACGAGAGAGAGAGAGAGAGAGATTAAACACATAGCTACTGGTACAAACCCTCAGCCCCGAGGGTGGACTACTCCCTCCTCATCATGATGGCCACCGGTGATGATTTCCCCTCCGGCAGGGTGCCAGAACGGGGTCTAGATTGGTTTTTCGTGGCTACAGAGGCTTGCGGCAGCGGAACTTCTGATCTAGGGTTACCCCCAGGGTTTTTGGAATCTACCATTCTTAAGAAGTTACTCCCCACTACTTCCTATTCTCTCACCATGCACACTGTCTACATCAGCGATGTGCCACGCCATCTACTATATCTAAATAGAAAAACCCCACTACATGATTTCTCTAGACATGCAGCTTATCCACCTCATCACTTGCCAAATCAGCATCTCTAACTATGCAGACATGCAACACCATGCCATCTGCCTCTTGGGTTTCATTTCTAGCATTAAACCACTTTCCCACTACATGCAGCGCACATGCTGTGTTAAATCATTGATTACTGGAGCCATCAACCTTTACTTTCCATGTTGAAAGGCCTTCAATGATAAGCTATTTTTTTGGATTCCATCCGTCCGCTTCACCTCCATCCCTGTTTTTACTCCCAGCGCTTCACCTCCCTCCTCCTAGATTGTTTTTTGACTTCTCTCTTATAACCCACGGGATCCCATCGCAGCCTCCTCATGTCTGACTGTCTTCTCCTATCTCCATGGCAGTTCCTCCTCACTCTTCAACTTCATCAATCACCATCAGATGCAACATGTCTGCAGCCCAAGACTGCCGAGCAGCTCACCAAATTATCAGCCATGACGGGCAACGGCCAGGGTCATTACGGCCATGTCGTCGGGTCCTTCTACTTTGGATGTTTTAGTCATACCCACTGTATTGGAGGAGTGTAGGGCAATACGCTTGATGCCAATGGCCTTGCATAGCCATGCATGCACATGCTCGTGGGATTTGTCTAAATGATGCTCTTGAGTGAATATTTGGTCACTTTCACATCATCAGTGGCGGCAATTTTTTTATCTCTTCAGAGTCTCCACAAGGTTTCTTTGAAAAAAGAGTGTTCACAAGGCATTTGATGAAAATCCAAGCAGGCTTCCACGTGAAAAAATTATGTATGTAAATTTGACGCCTCAACCACTCTCTGTTATATCTATTCATAACTTGCAGCTTTTGAATAAAAGATGTTCAACAGGTGTACCTAACACATATTTGTGCCATTGATTCTTAGTTAACATTCAACTATCCACACCTTGCCCTCAGATTGCTTTAATCCATAATGTACTGCAGCATAGTTCTGTACTAAAGGCATGGCCATCCATGCTGCCAAAAAAAGCATGGTCATTCATGGCGTACACTGCCTATTAAGTATAGTTCAAAAATATGTTACCTCTCCGAAATACTTATCAGTTTATATATCCTTTTATGTTTACTCATTTTCAGCATTGAATTTTTGGCAATTTGGATCAAAGAAAATTTAGAAAATTATCGCTTTAGTATATATACAACATGTATACTGTTTGCCTTACATTTTCAGGTTAATTACAGTTCCATGTGTTCTGTGAGTTTTCTGCATGCTAATAAACCTACGTTAAACATAGGGGTTACACTGGAAATCAGGTAATTTTTATTTTTATTTTTTGAGGGCAAAAGAGATCTTTATTCAGAAGCCATAGAACAACATGAGCGATCTGGTATGGCTACAAAGTTTCTGATCTGAAAAAAATTACAATCAGAAAATGATGAAATTTCACACCGAATATCACTATAAATAGCACCAAGCCTTGACATGTCCCGGCCTCTGTTCTTCAAAACAAACCCTAAACAATCCAGTTGTTATTTTTTTCAAAGGTTACGGGCACACCCACATGACCTGCACTGAGGCAAGCTCTGTCTAGGCACACCAGAGCTTAAGCTTCCTCGCCATCAGCGGCAGTGATTTTTATCTTTGGTATAGCCTATGTGTATGTATATGTAACAACCCTGATTTTGAACTCAGATACCAATATCTACTAGGTGTGCACACGTCATCTGTGTCTTGGGTGCACAACATAATGTTGCATACTGATGTTCATGAATTCTAGTGTTCTTTCTTTACAGTTTTGACATGGGTGCACTTTCATGTTGATTTACTTACAAAACCATTTATCTTCGTATTTAATCATAAAGCAATGCATTGTACAAAGTTCCTCTACAAAGTACCGCAGCAACGCGTGGGGTATCTTCTAGTATTTGGCAATTTATAGGGCGAAGAGGCGGTGCGAGAGGCCACCGAGGTGGGCATAACCCACCTGGGCGCGCCTGGGCCCCCAGGCGCGCCCTGGTGGGTTGCGCTCTCCTCGGATCTCCCCTCTGGTACTTCTTTGGCCCACCGGGTGTCTTCTGGTCCAAAAAAAATCTCCAAAAAGTTTCGCTGTGTTTGGACTCCGTTTGGTATTGATTTTCTGCGATGTAAAAAACAACCAAAAAACAGCAACTAGCACTGGGCACTATGTCAAGAAGTTAGTCCCGAAAAATGATATAAAGTTGCTATAAAATGAGTGTACAACATCCAAGAATGATAATATAACGGCATGAATACTTCAAAAATTATAGATACGTTGGAGACGTATCAGTAAGTAAGAACTCTGTAGCCTTCTTTTTACTGCCCGTAATGAGTTGTATTAGATGACAATGTTTGAATCTTTTTCCTTTGCAGTGGATCCTGAAGCAGTTTACTCAAGATTACCTCTCAAACTACATGATTGGCGGCCGACCATCACAAGGGGTTGGACTAGAGTCGTGCGTACCTTTTGCATCGAGGAGAGCACAATAGGGCCATTCCGCTTCACATTGTTCAGCAACGAGAATGTCTCTCGCCTCTTTCTTTACCATCTGTAATAGTACAAGTATACAACTATGGTTCATCATTCTTTATTTGGTTCTTATGTAATTCTTGAACATATGTACATGTGAATCGAAAAATGCATTGGTTGTTTGAACCTGATGGACATGAATAAAGCTATATCCTACTTTCAAATTCAAATCAGGTACAATTTTAAATAGCAGCAATTAAATTAGGGTGAAATTACGCTCTGCATGTCATTACGGTGCACACGGTCTATAAAGCACAGCGTGTGCGATATACATCATAATTCGACACGGTTCACGGAGAGGAAACGTGTGTAACCATGCACATAGTTACCGTTTGCAAACCATGTGTGATGTCAGACAATATCACAAACGGTGTGGGAAAACTAAATGTGTGTGATTGTCGGCCTATCGTACACGGTTTACAATGATGAACTGTTTGTGATGTGCCAGGCATCGTAAACGTATAGCCACTTTGGTACGTGCCTGGAATGTGCCTGGACTGCGCCCGGAAAATCCCGTGCCTGGAATGTGCCTGGTTTTAGGTAAAACCACAGAACTCTGACTGCGATGGCAATGCGAGCACAAACGAGTAGCAAGGATGAAGCATTTGGGATATTCGAGATATCAGAAACAGTTTTATAGGGACAACTGTATGCATCATGGCTCCCTATCCCCAACGGCTTCTGGGTCGTGTGGGAAGGACCCCCCTATTGCAGTCACTCACTAGGCGACGGTTCAGAACACCGTCGCGGAAAGGGGTTAAAAACCGTTTGTATAGCACCTCACTGTACCAGTGATGACATCAATTGCGGTTTATGTTATGTGCTCGATTAGAGTCCCACCTATGATCTTGGCACACCTAGATAAACTGTGTAGGCTTTGTCTTTGGTGGAAGAAAACTGAGAAAGGTGAGACTTCTAACTCGCTAGCCTCCTGGTAAATGGTATGCAAACCTAAACTAAAAGGGGGGGGGGGTTCAGAATTGTTGATACCAATACTTCAAATATTGCCTTCCTAATGAAGTTTCTTGACAAGTTCTACAATCACCACGATGTGCCATGGGTAGAGCTTGTCTGGTCCACATACTACACTAGCTTCGTCCCTCATGCATCTGGGACGTGCGGGTCATTCTAGCGGGGAGAGATATTGCACCTCATTCCTATCTATCAGGGAACTCTTCTATAATCATTGGTGATGAGACGTCAACTCTCTTCGGTAAAGATCTTTGGTGCGGTTAAATCCTAGCAGAAACCCACCCGCGAGCATTCTCATATGCTTCAACCGAAGATGTCACGGTTAGAGATTTCCTCCAATTGGATTCTTTGCGTGATGGCTTTCATTTGCCACTGTTAGTCCAAGCGCACGAAGAGGCCTCATAGTTGCAGGCCATTGCTATGAATTATCAGGTTGACACGTCCAATAGATATGTCTAGACCTACGATTGGTGACACAAATACACCTCGGCGAAATTCTATCAGTTTTACCTCACGGATGTGGTGACCGGCAACTTTTTCAAATGGATTTGGGAGTCTAAATTCACCATGAAGTTGATGGTGTTCGCTTGGCTACTTCTCTCACACATGCTGAACACAAAGAACATGGTGCGCCATAGGCACTATGTGGTGGCCCCCGACACTCAATGTCCTGGCGATTTCATTCTATGTCGGCAGCACTGTGAAGTGATGCTTGAACATGTCTAGCTTATTCTTAACTTATTTCATAAAAAAATGTCTTCTTCACTTGCCCGTTCTCCAAAAACTATCGGGTTACACCTAATATATCCTGGAGTGCGGGGATCAACATGTTTGAATGGTTATCGAATGCTTAGAGAGACTAGGCCCAGCCCATGTTCATGAAAACCTTCATTGTCATGGCATGGTCGATTTGGAAGGAGCAGAACAATTTTTTATTCTAGAAGATCCCATACTCCATACATACTAGCTAAAGAGGTTTAAGGAGGAATTCGGACTGCTTAGGCATAGATCCAGGCCTGAGCTGAGTGATTTCATTTCTTCCTTGGTACAAGGCCTCCCAAAGCTCCCTACTTCACTTGTAAAACATCTTGGTGTAAATATTATAACATGTGACACATTCTCTTTTTATAAAAAAAAGAATGTAGGTATCTCTCCTATAGTCATTTCATGCTTTAAAGAATTAGCTAAAACTAATTAGGAAATTAAAGTTGATGGATCTCCCAAATGGTCTATTGACATGAGTCCCAAAAACTACCAACCAATACCCTAAGATTAATTTTCCCCATAACCCTTCGTTCTTTCTAGCTGCTCCTTCATCTCTTCTAATTCAACCTCCTCTATGTGAGAAAAAAGTAATTTCTCTGTAGTGTAATCATCTAAACCCCTAGCCAGAACTGCCACTACTGTTTCCGGCCTCTACATAGCCCCTCTTCTTACCTTTACATCGTACATGAATACTACGAGCCTTCGCAATTGCCGATAGCTGACCAACTTCTCAATTGCCAAACTCATGAAATAATCTATTGTTGCATTACCCAGGCTCCCTCTGTAATGATGCAATATCGTCATTCCTAGGTATGCAAAACTCACCTCTTCCTTTACTTAATTTGTAAAGTCTCGACACGTGGTCCCGAGAGGGGTCCCGAATCTCTGTGCTTTCTGTGTTAGCCCCTTGATCAATAGCTGACACACACAATTGATGATGAAATACCAAGAATACATCACATATCATAGTTTTACATTGCAGTTCTAGTGTTTTACAATACAAACCTGCTTAGATCATGGACTAGCTTACAGTACAAGCATGCAGTGGATATACTAACCTAGTCTTGTGTCGGCCATCCACCAATAGGCAAGAGTTGAGTATACCGTCATAAACCTACTTCGTTTCTCTCCTTTGATATGGAAATCATGCAACAAGATACATTGTAGACATGAGGGTCATACATTGAATGTATTGGCAAGCTTCACCAGGTAGTAGGCCAAACTCGGTTATGCATTTGGGTAAGTGGTATTCAAGGCTCTTTGTAGAAAATAGTTTTATCCAACTTTTAATTGGTGGTCTACTCTAATAACTGGACATACCGTCTCACACGGTAATCCTGGACAACCGTCTCAAACGATTGTCCATAATGCATATGAATAAATGGGCCACTGTCTCACATGGCTGGCATAGACCGATCTCCATAGCTAATTCCCTTGATCTTACACCTGGCACATGGGTTGGTCAATTGCTCCCTTGGTTCAACCTATCAAATTTTAATTAATAAGAGGTGATGAGATCAAGCTGAAAATTCTCAGTAGACACTACTGTAGGATGGTCCAAATGCGAGAGTTCAATCAGAGAACCTTCGACGAAACTGTGTGCGATGCATTAATCGCAAACGGTGGTGTAAGAAAAACATCAAAAATGAGATGAACTGTTTGCGATGGCTCATACATCAAAAATGATTCAGATCAGAGTTGCGTGTGTGATGCGTGGCATATGATTAATCCATACAAACTATTTGCGATGATCCAGAACAATAGAAATGGTCAGCTAGATGAGGGTGTGTGCAATATATGACATACAGTTCACTAGGATGAACTGTGTGTGATTACAAAACAAAATAGAAATGGTCAGCCAGATCAAGGTGTGTGCGATGGAGGGCGTACAGTTCACTCGGATGAACTGTTTGTGATGAGCCAAGACAACAGAAACAGTTCAACTGAACTAGATGTGTGTGATACGCAGCAAACAGGTCCGTAATCCGAAATGTGTGCGAAGACCAATAATAACACAGACGATTGCTGCTAATAAGCCGTGTAATTTGCTCTGTCTACAGAAGAACAACATATATATAACTGAAATGAACATCCAATTACATAAGTGACTATACAAATCATTCGCACACACCTCAACTAGGAGCAACGATCGTCTAGTCATCTACTTCTTGTGACGCTTCCGCCACTACTCTGTGACTCGATCCCTCGTCTGGTGCAGGATGAAGACACTTCCTCATGTCAACGATCCGCCTGTACATCTCGTATCTTGTATACTTGACGTGTTCTTCATCTATTCTCTGATGCCAGGCACTGTGCTAGGCGGTCTTGTCCTTCTTGTTCTCATCCTTCATCTTCATGTAGTTGGGGTCAATGATGGCCGAGGCGAGGTCAACCAGGGAGTTATGTTTGTTGTTGTCGCTGCCCCAGACCTTGTAGTGGTCACGGATGTTGACAAGATTTTGGCAGGTCAAGCCTGAAACCTTGAGCGCTTTTAGATCGTTGGTGGTGTCCACCGTAGCGAAACTGTAGTTGGAGCTGTTGATAAACCTGGAGAAACGCTCGCAAGGCCTTGTGGCCAGGTGGTAGTGGTAGACGAGGACGTCATGTCGCACGCACAACTAGGCAATGACAACCTTCTGATCTTGCTCGGCACGACCACTGGTGAACTCGAGGTCATAGCCGACCACTTGGTACTTGTCCTCAGCAACCAACTGCTCCATAGTTTGGATGGAGCTCTCCACCGAGACTGGCTCATTCGTGTACACCACCGAGAGGTCCTTCCCCCTCACGTGGGTGTCCACTAAGTGATGCGTGGTGAACTGCCCCCCATTGTCGTCGTCGGCCGCTGGGAGCGCCATTGGAACCGCTGGATGTCCTCTCTGTATGTGTCATCGTGGGTGTGCTTATTGTGTCGTGTGGCGCGAGAGATGAAGGTAAATGGCCGGGGGAATAAATGGGGGACGGGCTGCCTGGATTCTCGGCATGTCCACATGGCAATTTTTGCAGCGGATATCTGCATCGTGGTGCCTCGCCCGACGCAACCGCATGCATAATGGCAGCACGAATGTATGTGATCGTGCGCCGGCCCCAAACACTGGTAGCGCGCGTGGAGGGACGCGGGCAGAGTGCGTGGAGGGACGCGAGAGTAGAGCGTGCGCGGCAGGACGCGAGCAGAGCGCGCCACGGCCGCCTCAACCACGAGCAACCACACACATAGAGCAGTTAAACACGTAGGGAATGGTCATC
This sequence comes from Thinopyrum elongatum, assembly GCA_011799875.1. Classification (NCBI taxonomy): domain Eukaryota; kingdom Viridiplantae; phylum Streptophyta; class Magnoliopsida; order Poales; family Poaceae; genus Thinopyrum; species Thinopyrum elongatum. The sequence goes on from CM022302.1 coordinate 434,341,217, forward strand.
TACAAGCCGGCCGGCAGTTGCGAGCCGGCGGCTTGATGTGAAACTACGTCGCATTCCACATCACACGGTGGTCGAACAATCGTTCACGACGCTGCGTAGAGAGCGGCCGTGTGCTACTACCTCCGTCTTGGTCTATTAGTCCCCTTTATATTCTGTGCCATATTTTGACCTTAAATTTAACTAACAAAATGTTAATGCATGTTACAAAAAAAATTGGAAACTGTGTTCAAATACGAATCCAACAATATAATCTTTGGCGACACGCATTCGTATTTCATTAGTTAAATCTCTAGTCAAAATTTGGCACAAAGATACAAAGAGGACATATAAACCAGGATGGGGGTAGTAGGGAATTAAATCACAAATTTTTTTATTATTAATCGTATGTGTACGTGTCGTTTTGTCCTTCTCTCGCACGTCTTGTCACGCCGCTGCCACAGACGGCTTCGAGCGCAAGCTTGAGCAGCGCGCATGGGTGTTCTTTTGGCCAAACGGTGGCTCGAAGTGGCACCAATTAATCGTCGATGAGCCCATTCCCGCGCAACCGCGTAGGTTCCCGCGCATAGCCGCGCAAGCTTCCCGCCCCACTTGGCGAAAACCCCGAAAATCCAAATGCTTACTAGCCTGCTTTGTAAACCCTCACAGCTGGCGAGTCTTGCGTCACATTTTCCCATCCCTCCCTGTAGCTTATCTTGTCTGCTTCTCCCACAATCGCCAATGGCACCGGTCCGTCATCGCCGCTCGACCACTCTGCCGTCATTAGAGGACAACTCTAGCCAGGAGGCTACACCGCGGCGGCAGCGCAGTCCTCGGCGTAGTGTAGTCCGCGTGGTGTCCATGTTGGGTGTGCGCGCAACACCCACCACACGCTCCACCACTGCTGCCCGTCAGCAGCTGTTGCTAGCCGCCGTCCCCGCCACCCCACCATGTGCCGCCGTGGCTGCCACACCACCGTCAAAAGCCACGGCCATCGCCCGCTCCACCACTGCGGCCCGAAGGCGGAAGGTGGCCGTCATGGCCGCCACCCCACTATCGGCCACCGTGGCCATCACCCGCTCCGCCATCTTGGCTCAAAGGAGGGAGGTGGTCGTCGTGGCCGCCACCCCACCATCGGCCGCCGTGGCTGTGAGCCTACCGTCGACCGCCGGGGTCATCATCTACTCCGCCACCATCGCCCGAAGGCGGGAGGTGGAGGTTGAGCCCCGCATGTGCGTCAGCGACCTTGCGCGCTACATTGAGTTCCTGCAGGAGGAGGAGGAGCGCCTGGTCGAGCAAGCTAAGAGTCTTACCGCCACCGTGGCCGCAGCACATGCTGCCGTAGAGGCGCAGAATGAGGAGATCTACGAGGAGTCTCGCCACTTCGATAGGGGACGTCATATGGAGCGGTAGAGGGCGTTCGAGGTGAGCATCGCTAAAAGTGCAGCAGCAGCAGTCACCGTATTCCAGTTGTCCATCTCATTGGTAGGCTCCTCCTCCTCTGCCTCTTACTGAGCGCACTAGGCAGAGAAGAGGCTGCTGGAAGAAGTAGTACAAAGCCCTTCTGTAGTAGTAGTAGTATTTAGGGGCTATTTTGTTCAGTTCATCTTACTATATATGTAGTTGAACTGTACAATGTACTTCAAATTAGCTAGTATATATAGTTGAACTAGCTATTTCAGTACGTGGTTGGCAACAATTGGGGAAAAGTTTGGTTAGTCAGCTGTCGAGTTGAACTATTTGTATAAAGAACGACTGCTTAATCTATGAATGAAATCTATGCTTACTGAATTTCGGTTGCAAAACTAGATAGTGCTAGTGATTTTTAGCTGCAAATTTTGACAAATGGCAAGGTTACAAGGTTGACAAAGGGCAATGTTACTAGATCAACAAATGTCAATCTTTCTAGTTTGACAAATGGCAATATACCCAATATGATAGATGCAAATCTTACCAAATTGTATGTACGTGCTTGCACACGGGTCATCCGAAAAAACCGTTTGCATTGAAGGGATGTACAAATCCTGCGTGCTAGATTTTTTCTTGGCTTAGTGGCGAAGTCTCGCTTTGCATACCGTCTTCAATCTGATCTGTTTGCGTTGAAGAGATGCACAAATCCTGCGCGGCAAATTTTCCCTTGGCTTACTAGGGAAGACCATAGCTCTCACTTTGCATATGGGTGTTCTATCTGAAACATTTGCAATGAAGAGCTGCACAAATACTACTCGGCACATTTTCCCTTGGCTTACTGGGGAAGCTGTCAGTTTGCATACGGGTGTCTATCTAAAGCGTTTGCGATGAAGAGCTGCACAAATCCTACTCAACACATTTTCCCTTGGCTTCCTGGGGAAGCTGTCGGTTTGCATACGGGTGCTCTATCTAAAACGTTTGCGAAGAGTGTTTTATATTTAAAATCCATTGATGTTTTTTTAAATCATTTGATAAGTCTGTTCATTCAGAGAGAAAAATGCAAGTTTGTTCAAACCATATCTTTCATTCAGTCACACTGCAAATTTATATCCATACGATCGAGATACAGTATTAAACCCAAAAAACTAATTCCGGCGGCGGCGGAGGCGGTGTGCCGCGCTGGCGTTGTCGTTGTCGTCCTTCGGGAGGCCGTTGTTGAAGTCTTCAAGGCAGCATATAATGTTCTTCAATTGGAAATCAAACATCCTGTCGTCACGCGATCGACGGGCGGGGCGCGGGAGGACGGCAACTCGCGGCGCTGCGAGGTAGTGGTCGATGGCGGCGTCCCATGACGCTGTGGGGGGCGCGTGCACAGGCACGGGCGCGGCAGGTGCAGGCAAATGCACGGGGACCGGCGCCGCAGCGGGTGCAGGGGCGCGCACGGGCATGGGCGCTATCACTAGCCTGTACACGAGCTCGCGCGGGTCCACAGGGACCTCGCTGAGGCCCGCGGCTTCCATCTCTACGATAGTGCTCGGCGACCAGCCCGTCAATGCTACGGGGATGGTCGCTGGCGCGGGCACAGGGATGGGAGCTGGGAGGGGCGCGGGGGAAGCAACCGCCGCGGCCAGCTCATTCAGGGTCATGCCCATGAGGCCCTGATAACCCACAAGTATAGGGTATCAGTTGTAGCCTTTCTCGATAAATAAGAGTGTCGAACCCAACGAGGAGCTAAAGGTAGAACAAATATTCCCTCAAGTTCTATCGACCACTGATACAACTCTACGCACGCTTAATGTTCGCTTTACCTAGAACAAGTATGAAACTAGAAGTACTTTGTAGGTGTGTTAGGATAGGTTTGCAAGATAATAAAGAGCATGTAAATAAAATCTAGGGGCTGTTTAGATGAAGAAATAACTAAGTTAGTTTTAGTAGAGAGCTTTTTGTCACAAGAAAGTTATTTATCCCTAGGCAATCGATAACTAGACCGGTAATCATTATTTCAATTTTATATGAGGGAGAGGCATAAGCTAATAAACTTTCTCTACTTGGATCATATGCACTTATGATTTAAACTCTAGAAAACATCCGTAACTACTAAAGATCATTAAGGTAAAACCCAACCATAGCATTATAAGGTATCAAGTCCTCTTTACTCCCATACGCAACCAAACTACTTACTCGGGTCTGTGTTTCTATCACTCACGCCACCCACCATAAGCAAATCATGAACATATTACAAACCCTACAGCGAGGATCCCTCACACTTGCGTGACACAGAGAGCACCATAGGACAGCACCAATAATAAAACATGAAAATCAAACCAATCACGGTCATCAATCAACCCATAGGACAAAACGGATCTACTCAAACATCATAGGATAGCCATACATCATTGGAAAATAATATATAGCATTGAGCACCATGTTTAAGTAGAGATTACAGTGGGCAGAAGGGGTGTTACACCGCTGCATAGAGGGGGAGAGAGTTGGTGATGACGGCGGCGAAGTTGGTTGTGTAGATCGCTGTCACGATGATGGCCCCGGCGGTGTTCCGGCGCCACCGGCTGAGAGGGGGAGAGAGCCCCCCTCCTTCTTCTTCTTCCTTGACCTCCCCCCTAGATGGGAGGAGGGTTTCCCCTCTGGTCCTTGGCCTCCATGGCGGCGGAGGGGCGGGAGTGCCACGAGATTGGATCTCTCTCTCTCTCTGTTTCCTTCTGTTTCTGCACTCCTAGATCCTGGCCTTTCACCGTTTCTTAAATTCCCGGAGATCCGTAACTCCGATTGGGCTGAAATTTTAACATGATTTTTATCTAGATATTATCTTTCTTAACGGCCGAAGAAGGGCACCAACCACCTTATGGGGTGGCAACAAGACTCCCAGGCGCGCCCAGGGTATGGGGGCGCGCCCGTAGGGCTTGTGGGCCAATCGGGCGTCGTCTCGCGTTGATTCTTTTTCCCAAAAAATCACATATATTCCAAAAAAATCTCCGTAAGTTTTTATCATGTTTAGACTCCATTTGATATAGATATTCTGTGAAAAAAAAAACATGCAACAAACAGGAACTGGCACTGGGCACTAGATCAATATGTTAGTCCCAAAAATAATATAAAAAGTTGCCAAAAGTATATGAAAGTTGTAGAATATTGGCATGAAACAATCAAAAATTATAGATACGACAGAGACGTATCAGCATCCCCAAGCTTAATTCATCCTCGTCCTCGAGTAGGTAAATGATAAAAAAGATAATTTTTTATGTGGAATGCTACCTAGCATAATCTTGATCATATAATCTAATCATGGCATGAATATTAAGACACGAGTGATTCAAAGCAATAGTCTATCATTTGACATTAAGACAATAGTACTTCAAGCATACTAATAAAGCAATCATGTCTTCTCAAAATAACATGGCCAAAGAAAGTTATACCTACAAAATCATATAGTCTGGCTATGCTCCATCTTCATCACACAAAGTATTTCATCATGCACAACCCCGATGACAAGCCAAGCAATTGTTTCATACTTTTAATGTTCTCAAGCTTTTTCAACTTTCACGCAATACATGAGTGTGAGTCATGGATATAACACTATAGGTGGAATAGAATATGATGGTGGAGGTTGCGTGGAGAAGACAAAAAGGAAGAAAGTCTCACATCGACGCGGCTAATCAACGGGCTATTGAGATGCCCACAAATTGATGTCAATGCGAGGAGTAGGGATTGCCATGCAACCGATGCACTAAGAGCTATAAGTGTATGAAAGCTCAAACTGAGAACTAAGTGGGTGTGCATCCAACATGCTTGCTCATGAAGACCTCGAGCATTTGAGGAAGCCCATCACCGGAATATACAAGCCAAGTTCTATAATGAAAATTCCCGCTAGTATATGAAAGTGATAGCTCAAGAGACTCTCTATATGAAGAAAATGGTGCTACTCTGAAGCACACGTGTGGTAAAAGGATAGTAGCATTGCCCCTTCTCTCTTTTTCTCTCATGTTTTTGTTTTCTTCTTTTTTGGGGGGGCTCTCTCTTTTTTTGGCCTCTTATTATTATTATTATTATTATTATTATTATTATTATTATTATTATTATTATTATTATTATTATTATTATTATTATTATTATTATTATTATTATTATTATTTTCGTCCGGAGTCTCATCCCGACTTGTGGGGGAATCATAGTCTCCATCATACTTTCCTCACTGGGACAATGCTCTAATAATGATGATCATCACACTTTTATTTACTTACAACTCAATATTACAACTCGATATCCAGAACAAAGTATGACTCTATATGAATGCCTCTGGCAGTGTACCAGGATGTGCAATGATCTAGCATAGCAAAGATATCAAAAAATGGACAAGCCATGAAAATATCATGTTAGCTATCTTACGATCATGCAAAGTAATATGACAATGAGTGCTCAAGTCATGTATATGATGATGATGGAAGTTGCATGGCAATATATCTTAGAATGGCTATGGAAATGCCATGATAGGTAGGTATGGTGGCTGTTTTGAGGAAGATATAAGGAGGATTATGTGTGATAGAGCGTATCATATCACGGGGTTTGGATGCACCAGCGAAGTTTGCACCAACTCTCGAGGTGAGAAAGGGCAATGCACGGTACCGAAGAGGCTAGCAATGATGGAAGGGTGAGAGTGCGTATAATTCATGGACTCAACATTAGTCATAAAGAATTCACATACTTATTGCAAAAGTTTATTAGCCATTGAAACAAAGTACTAATACGGATGCTCCTAGGGGGATAGATTGGTAGGAAAAGACCATCGCCCGTCCCCGACCGCCACTCATAAGACAATCAAAAATAAATCATGCTCCGACTTCATCACATAACGGCTCACCATACGTGCATGCTTCGGGAATCACAAAACTTAACACAAGTATTTCTACCAATCCACAATTACTCACAAGCATGACTCTAATATCACCATCTTTATATCGCAAAACTATTGCAATGAATCAAACATATCATATTCAGTGATCTACAAGTTTTATGCAGGATTTTATGACTAACCATGTGAATGACCAATTCCTGTCAACTATCTAAATAGATAAAAGCGAAGCATGAGAGTTTAATTATTTCTAAAAAAGATATGCCCACGCTCTAACTAATATAAGTGAAGCAAAAGAGCATTCTACAAATGGCGGTTATGTGTAGAGAAACAGGCAATCCAAACTTCAAATGATATAAGTGAAGCACATGAAGCATTCTATAAAGCCATACTCAAAAGATATAAGTGAAGTGCAAAGAGCATTCTATAAATCAACCAAGGACTATCTCATACCAGAAAGGTGCATAAAAGAAAAAGGAAAAATAAACACAAAAGTTGCTCCAAGAATTTACGCATATCATGTGACGAATAAAAATATAGCTCCAAGTAAAATTACCGAGGGTCGTTAGAAGAAAGAAGGGATGCCTTCCGGGGCATCCCCAAGCTTAGTTGCTTGGGAGTCCTTGAATATTACCTTTGGGTGCCTCAGGCATCCACAAGCTTAGGCTCTTGCCACTCCTTATTCCTTCATCCATCGTGATCTCACCCAAAACTTGAAAACTTCAATCACACAAAACTTAACAAAACCCTCGTGAGATCCGTTAGTATAATAAAACAAATCACCACTTTAAGTACTGTTGCAAACCCATTCATATTTTGTTTTTGCATTGTAGCTACTGTAATATAACTTCTCCATGGCTTATACCACCTATAAAATCGATAGTTTCATCAAAACTAGCAAAACAATGCATCAAAAACAGAATCTGTCTTAAACAGGACAGTCTGTAGTAATCTGAACATTCACCATACTTATGTAACTCCAAAAATCCTTAAAATTAGGAAAAAAATTAAAAAATTTGTATACCAGTACTGTGTAAAAAATTCTGAAACTTTTGACATTCCAGTAAAAAATGTAAATTCACGCACTACGGCAAAAGTTTCTGTTTTTGCAAGCATACACCAAACAAGCAATCTAATCAACCTAAAGGCAAATCTTGGCACATTATTTTTATAATACAATAGATTTGTACAAGGTGATAATTATATTTTTTTGAAAAGTTTCTGTAATCAAGATTCACAAAGTTTCCATGGGCATGAACAAAGTTCGAGGACGTCCCCCACTTCAACGGTGTTCGTCTTTCTCACTTTCACTTTTCTTTTTGAAAAGTTTTAGGTTCCCCTCTATATTTTTTTGTTTTTAAACTTTATAAAAGCACACAACAGAAATAAATGACTCTCTAAAACTTCCAGGTTGTGTCCCTGGCAGCGCTTTCTTTAAAGCCATTAAGCTAGGCATATAGTGCTCAAGTAATGGATCCACCCGGATCCCAAGGTATATCAAATCCAATTTTAATTAACAATGATTTGTGATTTAGTAGTGAGCACAAAGTAACATATATCAAGTGACGGTGAAGTCTAACTCTCTTCCTATGCATCAGCATGTCATAAAAGAACAATTCATGCACATCAAGTAAAGGCCAATGCATAGTATAAACAGTTTCTTGCAATTTTATCATATTGGAAACATAGAGAGGCGGAGATGTAGTTCCTCTCTCATAATAGTTGCAAGTAGGAGCAGCAAGCACATGCATATTATATCTATCAAAATCATCATGTGCAATAGTAGAATGCAACCCATCAATATAATCCATAATAAGCGCAAACTTCTCTGATATAGTGTAGTTGGGAGAATTCAAAAAGATAATAGGACTATCATGCGTGGGTGCAATAGCAACAATTTCATTCTTAACATAAGGAACTATAGCAAGTTCATCTCCATAAGCATAATTCATATTGGCATCATGGCCACAAGCATAGCAAGCATCAAGTTCATCAAAAAGGGATATTTCAAACGAATCCAAGGGATCATAGCAATCATCATAGCATTCATCCTTCGGTATGCACGAAGGGAAATTAAACAATGTATGAGTTGAAGAGTTACTCTCATTAGAAGGTGGGAACGGGTAGCTAATCTGCTCTTCCTCCTTTTGTTCTTCTCTCTCCTCATCATCTTTTTCATCCAATGAGCTCACAATTGCATCAATTTCTTCTTCCATGTATTCCTGCAAAATATTAGTATCTTCTTGGACAGCGGAGACTTTCTCAATAAATGCATCAATATCGGCATTATATTCATAATTCTCATAGCAATATTTAAGTATAGTATAATTTTCAGGTCTGTAAACAGCATCATCAAGATTTTCACACTTTTCAAACAAAGATTCAATTTCCTAAGCACCCTTAAAAGCAACGAATTCTTCTATTCGTTCCACATCATAGTAATCATATATACCATTAGCATAAGAAGCCAAGGTTTCATTGTCATTAAATTTACATGAAAAGGGAATGTGTGGAGCCTTCATCCTAGAGCAACAAGTATAATCATATCTCAAGCATAAATTCTGAGCATACCAATGCAACATATGAATTTGATCCCATAACAGTTTCCCTTTTTGAGTCAAGCGATAATCCCTAAAGTATTCACGTTGATCCAACGTGTCTCCCATTATATAATTGAATGGTGTTTTCTCAGGATTATTAAAGTAGTGCATAATATCCTTCACATAATGAGCATCGAGGGTTTTAGGAGGTTCCCCATCTCCATGAGTAGCAAGTACACCTATTTTTTTTTGGTATTTCATGTTCCATATCCATAACTAAAGACAGAGAACAACTCAGAACAGCAAATAAAATCTACTTCGTGATAAAGCAAACAAGCACACACGAGAATATTCACCCCACGCTATTGCTCCCCGGCAACGGCGCCAGAAAAAGGTCTTGATAACCCACAAGTATAGGGGATCAGTTGTAGCCTTTCTCGATAAATAAGAGTGTCGAACCCAACGAGGAGCTAAATGTAGAAAAAAGATTCCCTCAAGTTCTATCGACCACCGATACAACTCTACGCACGCTTAACGTTCGCTTTACCTAGAACAAGTATGAAACTAGAAGTACTTTGTAGGTGTGGTAGGATAGGTTTGCAAGATAATAAAGAGCACGTAAATAAAATCTAGGGGCTGTTTAGATAAAGAAATAACTAAGTTAGTTTTAGTAGAGAGCTTTTTGTCACAAGAAAGTTATTTGTCCCTAGGCAATCGATAACTAGACCGGTAATCATTATTGCAATTTTATATGAGGTAGAGGCATAAGCTAACATACTTTCTCTACTTGGATCATATGCACTTATGATTGGAACTCTAGCGAACATCTGTAACTACTAAAGATCATTAAGTTAAAACCCAACCATAGCATTATAAGGTATCAAGTCCTCTTTACTCCCATACGCAAACAAGCTACTTACTCGGGTCTGTGTTTCTATCACTCACGCCACCCACCATAAGCAAATCATGAACATATTGCAAATCCTACAGATGGGATCCCTCACGCTTGCGTGACACGGAGAGCACCATAGGACAGCACCAATAATAAAACATGCAACTCAAACCAATCACGATCATCAATCAACCCATAGGACAAAACGGATCTACTCAAACCTCATAGGATAGCCATACATCATTGGAAAATAATATATAGTGTTGAGCACCATGTTTAAGTAGAAATTACAGCAGGGAGAAGGGGTGTTACACCGCTGCATAGAGGGGGGGAGAGTTGGTGATGACGGCGGCGAAGTTGTTGGTGTAGATCGCCATCATGATGATGGCCCCGGCGGCGTTCCAGCGCCACCGGGAGAGAGGGGGAGAGAGCCCCCCTCCTTCCTCATCTTCCTTGACCTCCCCCCTAGATGGGAGGAGGGTTTCCCCTCTGGTCCTTGGCCTCCATGGCGACAGAGGGGCGGGAGCCCCTCCGAGATTGGATCTCTCACTCTATCTGTTTCCTTCTGTTTCTGCACTCCTAGATCCTGGCCTTTCACCATTTCTTAAATTCCCGGAGATCCGTAACTCTGATTGGGATGAAATTTTAACACGATTTTTATCTAGATATTATCTTTCTTGCAGACGAAGAAGGGCACCAACCGCCTTACGGGGTGTACACAAGACTCCCAGGCGCGCCCAAGGTAGGGGGGCGCGCCCCTAGGGCTTGTGGGCACCTCGGGCATCGTCTCGTGTTGATTCTTTTTCCCAAAAATCACATATATTCCAAAAAAATCTCCGTAAGTTTTTATCACATTTGGACTCCGTTTGATATAGATATTCTGCAAAACAAAAAATATGCAACAAATAGGAACTGGCACTGGGCACTTGATCAATATGTTAGTCCCAAAAATAAATAAAAAGTTGCCAAAAGTATATGAAAGACGTAGAATATTGGCATGAAACAATCAAAAATTATAGATACGACCGAGACGTATCAGGCCCCATTCCTCCTTATTTTCTATCTCGTCCGGCTCGGAGTTGACTTCACCAAACTGGAAGACTAGTGGCAGATGATCCTTGTGTGCCATGGCGTTGGTGGAGGTCTGTGGGAGGGGAATGGGAGGCGAGCAGTGAGGCTGCCCGTATTAAACAGCGGCTCGGGCGCCATTAATGGAAAGGATGCGAGCAATGGTGTCTATATAAACCAGGGGATTTATTCTGTAGAGGCTAGGAGAACCATCACCATCCTACTAGTTAGGGTTTAGTTCCTCTGATCTCGAGGTAGATCAACTCTGTAACCCCCATATACACAAGCAATATAATCAAACAGGACATAGGGTATTACCTCTTAGAGAGCGCCCGAACCTGGGTAAATATCATGTTTTGCGTCCCTTGTTCCCCATCGATCCAAGATCCATAGTTCGGGACCCCCTACCCGAGATCTGTCGGTTTTGACACCGACATTGTTGCTTTCATTGAGAGTTTCGTTGTCGGATCACCGAAGGATTGATGGCCACCGATGCCAGGGACATCTCGTCTCCTGGCCGGGCTCTTGTGCCAGGCGGCATTGAGCCGCATATTGATCCGTCCAGCCCCTCGGGCTAGGATGGAAGCATCACCCCCGATCAGAAAATCAGGTTCGGGACCCTAGAGTTCACTGCCGATTGCCGGGGAGAGCTCACTCTTGTTAAGCCATCGTTTCCCCTTAAGGAACCCGCCGATCCCGACGCTTTGACTTTGGATACGGAGACCAACGATATACGAAACCTGGCCTTAAACCCGAATTTTGTCAATTCATCGGCCGAACACTGTCCGGACCCTGTCTCAAACAAATCCGGAGTAGCCACACTTCGAATCATCCCCGAACAGTCGGTAAGCATGGACCCGGCGGACCTCTCTTCCGCAAACGATCTGCTCGATCGGATTCAGGCCATGGGAGTCTCCCACAGTCAATCCTTGGTCTACGACTGGATCGGGCTCAAACCCGATAACAGGGAAATTCACACCCCGCCTGTCACGCATCTCGTCGACAACATTGAAGAATTGACCAAAGGATTGCTATCGCCGAAGCTCAAAACAAGTTACGTCCGGATCAATAATCGGGCTTCAAGCCCCGAAGAAGGCCTGGAGCTAAACTCTGATCCAAAATACGACATCAAGCCCCCGACGCTGCCCACTGACAGTGCGGATACCAGACCCAACATGTCAAGTGCTTCAGGGGTCATAGATACCATCACTAGAGTTCCGGACACACGGCTTGGGCCAATACGAAATCTTCTCCCACCCACCTCCCATGTCGCGTACTCCCCAGACAATTCGGGTCCTCTGGACATCTGGGATTTGATGTACGTGAAGCAGCAGCCTGGAGAGACGGTCCAGCACTACTGGGCCAGATTCCTCTTGGTAAAAGAAAAAATCACAAGCTACCGTGACCAAGACATAATTACGGCCTTTCGGTCTAACTGTCGAGAGGAAGGGATTCTAAACACCCTTGCCCTTCGACACGTGCAAAGCCTCACCGAATTATCGTACCTGGTACGCAAATATTGCGCCATGGAGAGCACTTGGAAGGAACAGCAAATGCGCGTGGAGTCAAACCACGCCGAACAATCAAATGCAATACGGGACAAGCTTGCATACACACAGCGGTCGCCTGAGCAAGAGCCCGCCGAAAAAAGAAACAGATCCCTCGCGGGATCTAGATCGGTCCTGGACGAGCTACTGGACAAGCCATGTCCCATACACTCGGCCCTGTTAAACGCAAATCCAACTCACAGGCTTCGAGCTTGTTGGGTTGTTAGACAGGTTGCCAAAAGTGGCGAAGCCATACTCCGCCTTCAAACTCCCAGTAGAGGATCAGAAATACCTCCACTCAATGACAATAGTGTCCTAATAATCTATGAAACTTTCTCCTCGAATAATCAGAGAAAAAGCGCCCTTTGAGAGCTCAGTCAAGTCCACCAGATCATAGCATCAAGCTCCTGGACGGACACCATGATCACCTTCGATGCGGAGGATGAACCAAGGGTGCGACCCATCCGAGCACCCGCCGCATTAGTCCTCGACACCATCGTGGACGGCTTCAGATTAACCAAGGTGCTTATGGATGGAGGCAGCGGCCTAAACCTTATTTATGAGGACACTCTCGATAAAATGCCGTTCGATAGATCTCGAGTCACACACAGCTATACTACCTTTCGGGGAATCATCCCTGGCAAAGAAGCGCGTTGTTCCGGACGAGTCACTCTGGACGTAGTATTCGGCACCCCGACGAACTACAGGACCGAAGAACTACTCTTCCACATTGTACCCTTCCATAGCGGATACCATGCCCTACTGGGGCGTGATGCATTTTCAACATTTCAGGCCATACCCCATTACGGGTACATGAAACTCAAAATGCCAGGGCCCAATGGAGTGATTACAATAATCAGTAACCCAGACAAAGCCCTCCGAGCCAAAAACAAAACCGCATCCCTGGCCCTTGAGGCACTATCCGAGGCTCTCGCAGCCAAAGAGTTGACCACGCTATATACAGTAGTAGACAGGGATGATGTCACCCTCAGCAAAAGACCCAAGTCTACATCCTTCAAACAAGCTGACGAAACCGTCAAGTTCCAAGTGCATCCGACGGATCCCAATAAGACAGCAACCATTGGAGCCCAACTGAACCCGGAGGTCGACGAGGTGCTACGCGCATTTTTGCACGAAAATATGGGATATATTTGCCTAGCACCCTTCGGATATGCCAGGTATCCCATGAAGACTGGCAAAGTATAGTCCGAACATAATTAAGGGCTTCAAGCCAGTCAAACATACACTGCGCCGATTCTCCAAACCCAAGCATCAAGCCATGGGAGAAGAATTGGCCAAATTACTCGAAGCTGGATTCATCAGAGAAATCAAACACCCCGAGTGGCTAGAAATCTGGTCATGGTGCCCAAAAAAGACAAATCCTAGCGGCTATTTCTCGACTTCAAAGACCTCAACAAGGCTTTCCCCAAGGATCCCTTTCCCTTGCCATGAATAGACCAGATCATTGATGCCACTGCCGGACACGACTCATTGTGCGTCCTCGACGCCTACCCGGGGTATCACCAAATCAAGATGAAGGAATCCGATGAGCCAGCAACCGCGTTCATTACACCCTACGGGCCATTCTACTTTAACACAATGCCCTTCAGGTTGAAAAATGCAGGTGCAACATATCAGCGCATGATTCAAACATGTATGGAAACTCAAATTGGCAAAATAGTCAAAGCATATGTGGACTATGTGGTCATCAAGATCAAACATGTCAGCCTGTTGGCCGACGATCTCCGTGAGACCTTTGAAAACTTGAGAACATACGATATACGGCTCAACCTGGATAAGTACGTGTTTGGGGTTCCCGCCGGAAAACTGCTCGGATCCGTTGTCTCCCATAGAGGGATAGAGGCCAATCAGGCTAAAATCCAAGCTCTGTCCCAGCTGGCAATTCCCACAGAGCTCAAACACATCCAGAAGCTGGCCGGCGGCATTGCCGCCTTAAGCCGTTTCATCTCTCGTCTCGGTGAAAAGGCCCTGCCGCTCTAAAACTACTAAAAAAGACAAAAATAAAATCGAATGGACAGATGAGGCAACCGCCGCTCTGGAAGAGATAAAACCCCTACTAGCAGGCAATCCCATCTTGACAGCACCTGGCTTAGGCGAGCCCATGTTGCCATACATCTCAGCCACAAACCAGGTCGTGAGCGCCGTCCTCGTGGTAGAACGGCAGGCAGAAGGACATAAGTTCAGTGTGCAGAAGCATGTCTACTACGTATCAAAAGTACTCACCCCGTGTAAATCCCGATATCCACACTATCAGAAGATCGCCTACACAGTTTTTATGGCATCTCGCAAACTCTGACACTACTTTCAAGAGTGTTGGGTCACGGTGGCATCCGGAGTACCCTTAAATGACATCATCAATAACAGGGACGCCACCGGCCGCATCACCAAGTGGGCCATAGAATTGTTGGCCTTCGATATTGTGTACAAACCACGCCGAGGTATTAAATCTTAGGTGCTAGCCGATGTTCTGGCCGAATGGACGGAAGCCGAGCTTCCCTGGGAATACAGTACATATTCACACTGGACAATGTATTTCGACGGCTCCAAAATGTTGGCCGGACTGGGGGCTGGCGTAATCCTTACATCCCTCACGGTTGACACTATCCAGTACGTCCTACAGATCATGTACATAGACTCCAACAACGCAGCCAAATATGAAGCCCTATTGCATGGTCTTTAGATGGCAACGTCAATGGGTGTTCAACGGCTCGAAGTGCGGGGCGATTCCAACCTTCCCATCTCCGAGGTCAATGGCGAGTTCGACGCCAAGGAGCCAAAAATGGCGGCATACCAAAACATTTTCTTAAGAATATCAGCCCGGTTCGAGGGGTTGGAATTTCATCATGTCTCTAGAGACAGTAACCAAGCTGCGGATGTCCTCGCCCGTATGGGCGCTAAATGTCACCCTGTCCCCAAAAACACCTTTCTAGAACGGCTTTTCAGGCCATCCGTGGTGTGGCAGGATCGGGACCAGGACGTAGCAATCAACGGACCCGAACAAATCGTCCTTCCGGCCATCAAGCCAGACGTCGACATCATTGGTGGTTCGACAATTGATGAAAATTCTTCGGCTCACGAGGTCAAGGCCGTAATTGCACCATGGACTGAGCCTTACCTTGCCTACCTTCTACGGCAAGAGCTCCTCGACGATCAGACAGAGGTACGGCACATAATCCGGCGCTCTAAAGTTTACAAGGTCCATGAGGGCGAGCTATACAAGATAAGCACTACCGGAGTCTTAAAGCGGTGTATCTCGGAAACAGAGGGGCAACAACTTTTAGCTGAGATTCATGCTGGTATGGGCGGCCACCACGCGGCCGCTCAGGCCCTGGTCAGCAAGGCCTTCCGAGTAGGGTTTTTCTGGCCCACTGCCCTCGCGGACGCCCGTACTCTAGTCCAACACTGCGTTGGATGCCAGCCTTTCGCAAATCAAAGCCATATGCCCTTGATGGCCCTCCAAACTATACCAATTACCTAGCCTTTCGTTGTCTGGGGGCTGGACATGGTTGGACCACTTAAAGGGGGGAACTAGGAAAAAGAAATACCTACTAGTTATGGTCGATAAATTCACTAAGTGGATTGAAGCAAAGCCAGTTACCTTAGCAAAATCTGGACCCGTCATCGACTTCTTATCCGGTGTCGTACACTGTTACGGTGTCCCGCACAGTATCATCATGGATAATGGGTCCAATTTCATGGCCCAGGAGGTCAAGGACTGGTGTGCTACTATGGGCATTAAGCTCGACTATGCCTCGGTGTACCA
This sequence comes from Thinopyrum elongatum, assembly GCA_011799875.1. Classification (NCBI taxonomy): domain Eukaryota; kingdom Viridiplantae; phylum Streptophyta; class Magnoliopsida; order Poales; family Poaceae; genus Thinopyrum; species Thinopyrum elongatum. Next base: position 434,357,298 of record CM022302.1, read on the forward strand.
CCCGCAGACCAATGAACAGGTTGAGCGGGCTAATGGACTAATCATCAGCGGCATAAAACCTCGCCTAGTTTGTTCCTTGAAACAATCTTACTGTCATTGGGTGGAGGAGCTCGACTCCGTACTATGGGGACTGCGCACTACCCCTAACCGATCAACGGGATACACACCTTTCTTCATGGTGTACGGCACAGAAGCAGTCCTCCCTTGTGACATCATTCACGATGCACCTAGAGTACACATGTACGAGGAAAAATAAGCCGAGTTGGATTGGCAGGATGACCTAGATGCTCTGGAAGAAGAAAGGGATGTGGCCCGAGCTCGTTCTATGTTTTACCAGCAACAGGCTTGGCGCTACCAGAGTAGGGAAGTTCGGGAAAAGGCATACAACATCGGAGAACTCATCCTCCGCCTCGCAGAGAAGCAAAAGAACAAACTCTCGCCCAAGTGGGAGGGCCCTTCATAATTGATGAAGTATTAGCAGGAGGAGCGTATCGCATTTGCAACTCGTCCGACGACTGCCTCGAACCGTACCCCTAGAACGCCGCCCGGCTATGACGCTTCTACGGCTAAGTACGACCACGTCAGTCAACTATCCCTTTTCGTCATTGTACTTTTTTCTTTTTCTTCCTGGGAAATTAAGATCTCATGGGCCCTGTTTGGATAAACCGAATTCAGTTTCGGCCCTCTTTCTGTGGCACATTTTTAAATATAACACCCATATTTCACTTGGGGGCTCCTCTAAAGCAGCCAATTAATAAATTTTCCGTGCACATAGTCGTCTCTGTTGAGCTTGCACTCTCTTGAATACCTCTTCAGCCATCATATGCACCGATTTGACTTAAGTTTTTGCCAAGCTGGGTTGCCTGGCTCCTGTGTTTACCCCCTACGTTTTCGATTATTCGGCTAGGGGGTAAAGGGTGTACCTCTGTGATTGATATGACCGGGTCAACCGTGTCCATACCTCAGATGGGTGAAGCCGAAAGCTAGCATTCTTAAGAAACATAATGGGTCGGCAATGAGAGATATTATAGTACTCCTGGTGTTCGTCACCAACGCTTGGGGATTCGGCCCTCGCACCAATCATTCGCATACTTTGGGTATCCGAATACAAACGTCTATACTAGATGACGAACCTGAAGAAAGGAACCCATAGAGGAATTATTTTCTTCAGAAGATTTTTCTTATGTTAAAATGTAATTTAACATAACTCTCCGCGCACGGTTTTGTCTGTTCGTACCTAAAGGCCGGATTGCCTGGTTACCGGAAGTGATTTCCTGCTTACGTCAGGTCACATAGTACGGAACACTCCCCGACCCCCGGTCGGGGAGGTTGAAGCCGATGGCCGGTTATGACAACGTCTTTAGTGCGGATCGAGAACATTTGATGTAAAGTACATAGATACATAGAATCAAACATATCACTCTTTGTCCACATTGTCTATTATGATATCCAAGGCACAATCCCGCTGGGAGAGCCGAGCTGCAGGCACCACTTGGTCATAGACCAAGTGAAGAGGTATTTCCTGTCCGTCTGGCCCTACTGGTCCAACCTGAGCCATATGCTCCGGCTCAAGTTTCCTGAATCGAGTCCTCACCATGGCCCATGCTTCTAGCGCCCCTTCTCGACAAGATGATATTTTCCATAATTCAAGCCGTTGCCGAGCACCCTTACAGCAATTCGCTAGTTCGGCCATATCGTGCGGCGCCGCTTCGGTCGGCCATAGCGCCTTGACCATATTCTTCATAGCTTTTCGAGTTCTCTCATGAATCACACACAGTTCTTTTAAAAGATCTCCGCCAAAGGAATTGACCTCTTCTCCGGGCCGACCAGTCAGGGGACCTAGCATCAAGCATGGCACATTTGTTATACTCGAGCATGGCGGATGGCCATGTACACCCAATGCCTAAATGACACTTACTGAACATGCCACTTTTCAATCTCTGGTTATCTCCCAGAGCCTGCGCTAGCTGAGCTTTTAAACTCTCTAGTTCCTTGGCATGTTCCTGGTCCTCCGCGATCAGCTTGTTGGTTTTCTCATGGCTTCGTTTTAAAACCCGTAGACCGGCTTGATGTTGTGATTCAGCATACCGTTGGGATTCTTTGGCGGCATCCAGGTCCTTTTGAAGTTGACTTATAGATTTGGCTACTATAAATAAGGTCGGTGTTAGTCAGAGCGCATGTGCATCATTGATACATGTCCATAGCTCTAACTCACCTTGGGTCTCATTGGTAAACCTCTTACCGCCTCCAATTCGGCTTTCACATCAGCCAATTGTGTGCGGCTCAGGTCTAGGTCTTCGGACAGTTTTTTGTTCTGGTCCTTCGAAGCCTGCCAGCAGCAATAGAAAACTATATTAACAAACCCTTAACCAGCCGTCCCGCCAGAATCAAGGTTCGGGGGCTACTGGGTTAGCATTTATATTCGGTTGTCCAAACCTATCCCTTACCTGCATATTGACCGACAAAAGGTTAGCAATCCCCTCAAGGCCTGTGCGGGCCGCTCCAAGGTATGCATCGACTGAATTAAAGGCATTAAATTCTTGATTGGAGAAGGCTGCATGGCGCAGGGATGTAAGTGCATCTAGTACCCTTAGTGATTTTGGTGTATTGAAGACTTATAGGTTAAGGGACTAATGTGTTTGTGAGTGTACACAGGTTATATATGTCTCTGAGGAGTTTGATAAATCCGATGAATGTCGACCCCTAAAAATGAATGTCCTCATTTGACGATTATGGTTTTCTTAAAGACTTTGAAAATGAGGAAATTGGTGTGACCTTGAAGACTTTGATATTGATGCGAGGATTATGAAGCGTAAAGACTTTTGTTTTCGTAGTTTCATTTTCTCTTTCTTGAGTCATAGGAAACACCGTACTGTTAAAGGGGGTTGAGGTAAAACTAAGGAAAAGTTTCCAAGTGATGCTCATCTTAAATCCTACACCTACCCAATCCTTCGAGTGAGCCTTTTGGAAATCTCATACAGTTCAGTCAATTTCTTCAGTGACAGAGACAAAGATCTTCTGTTCCCTGAGGAATTTGTTCTGACTGAGGAGTTAGGAATTCGCCAGTGCGGATTGCCTACAAGTGAGGAACATGATAGCCCTGAGGAATTTGAGAGCTCAAATTTCCGACCGTTGCTGTGCTACGCGCCAGCTGTCCCAAATATCTTATCCACCTAACGGTCATATCATTGAAGGGCATTTATGTCTTATCATGTCGGGCTGCTCCCCGGCTATAAATAGCCGCCCCCTACAACCACTAGTTGGTTGGCTACTCCGAGAGAAACTAACACTTGTCATTTAGAGCATCCCATTCTCCAAGGACTTTGAGAGAAAATCATCAGTGAGGAAATACCCAAAACCCCAACACCTAAAACCCACAGTGATTGAGCATCACTGAAGAAATTGTTCCTGTGTGGAACTGACGCTTGTTACCTTTGAAGACTGTGCATCTTCCAGACGGTTAGGCGTCAAGGTCTTGAGCATCCAAGAGGAATTGTGAATCACCGGGTGACCTAGTCTGTGAAGGTTTGGAAGTCACCTTGAAGACTTACCACGAGTGATTGGGCGAGGTCTGTGAAACCTTAGCTCAAGGAGAATACAGTAAGGATTGTGTGTCCTTGGACTGTGTGTCCTTTGGTTTAAATACCAAGCTGCTCCAACCAGATGTACAACTGTCACAGCAGTTGGAACTGGTCTACCAAATCATTTTCTTCACCGAGCTACTAGTTCTATTTCCTCAACCCTTTCATTTCCTCGCTCATGTGCTGATGAAATTGATCGTCACTGTTTGAAGACTTTCTCAATTTCCTCAATCCTATTTCTTCAGTCATCTTGTCTTCTACCTGCTTATCCTATTTACACGCTACCTGTGCTCTTTGTATGTTTCATTTCATCATGATGACTTTGTTTCTGTCTTGTTATGCATGCACCTGAGTACTTATTCCGCTGCTTGTAGCTCGTCACTTAGCAAATTCCTCAAGTAGTATTTACTCAGTGACGAATTTGTAAAAATCGCCTATTCACCCCCCTCTAGTCGATATAACGCACTTTCAATTGGTATCAGAGCAAGGTACTCCCTTGTTCTGTGTGATTTTGGTTTAACCACCTGGAGTTTTAGTTATGTCGACTGCAGGCATGATCAAGGTCTCGGCTGGGTGTCCTACCTTCGATGGGACGGACTACCCCTACTGGAAGAACAAGATGCACATGTATCTTGAGGCAATTGACAATGATCTCTAGTACATTGTGGAAAATGGCATTCCCTCTATCACTCCTTCCGTGAACACTGCTGATGTGAAGAGATTCAAGCAACTAGACTCTCAAGCGAAGAATATCATATGTGGCCATCTGAGCAAAGGACAGTATGGCAGAGTGAGTGCTTTGGAGTCTGCGAAGCTTATCTGGGACAGGCTGTCCAAGGTCAAAGAAGGAATCTCAACCCAACGTGATTCTCGAGTTGACTTTCTTCGCAATCTCTTCAACCGCTTCAAAAGACTCGACAATGAAAATGTTCAGCAAACCTTCGATCACCTCACTGACATCTCAAAAAACTTCAAGCAATTGGTGCCACTCACATCACCGACCATGAGGTGTTGAAGAAATTCCTGAGATCACTTGATTCCTCATTCAATACACTGGCACTAATGATTCAAGAATGTGGAGACTACAAGTCACTAGATCCTCCTGATATCCTTGAGAGGCTGAACACTCATGAATTCCAACAAGCTGAGAAGAGAGATCTCTACGGGCCAAGCTATGGAAGATCACGCGCACTGAAGGCCAAGGAAGTTTCCTCATCTGAAGGAGAAGATTCTGATAGCAGCCTTGGTGACCCTGAAGAACTAAGCCAGGAGGTAGCAATGCTCATGAGGAAATTCCAGAAGTTCTCAAGGCGTGGTCTCTTTGTAAAATCTTCATGAGGTGATGACATGAAATCAGATTCCTCATCCCGCGATTACAAGAAGAGGACTTGCCACAAAGGCAAGAAACCTGGTCACTACATAGCTGATTGTCCTCAGTGGGCGAAGGGATCAAAGAATAAGAAGTACAAGGATGATAGTTCAGATGACTCGAAGAAAAAGAAGAAATCTTCAAAGTCCTCATCGTCAAAATCTTCAAAGACTTCATCTCACAAGAAGAGCAGTTCCAAAAAGGCTTGGGCATTCATTGGCAAGGAAATGGACTCTGAAGCTGAATCTGAGGAAAATGAGGAAGAGGAGGAATCTGAGGAGTCAGACTCTGGTGTGGCGAGCCTAGCTCTCGCTACTGCTTTCGTCAGCAAGTCCATCTTCAACACTGAGGAAAATGGCTTCCCCAACACTGCAGATGATGGCGACGATGACTATGCTCCCACCTATTGCTTCATGACAAAAGGTGCCAAGGTACTCAAATATCCCTCCTCTGAATCAAGTGAGGATGAATCTGATGAAAATCTCAAACCCAGCTATTCCAAACTTGCTAATATTGCCATAAAACAATAAAAGGTTTGGAAAAGGTTCAAAATCTGCTAGACAAAAGCGATGACATGTTGGGTGAGGAAATGAGTCAAACTCAAACTCTGACTGATAATATTCAACGACTACAGTCTAAGTTTGATAATCTTCAAGGTCATCATGAAACACTCTTAGCCGATCATAAGAAGCTTTCTTACGAATTTCTTCAGAGAAAGCAAGATCTTGAGAAGCTAAGGGTGAGTCATGAAGATCTTTAGAAGGAAAATGATTCATTACTTGCTCAACAGATCAGTTCCGCTCAGGAAGAATTTACTCCACCATGTTTGAAATGCATTGAACATGAATCTGCTAATTCTTCACCTAAAAGTTCAAATGCTTCTATTGCTGCAAATTCTTTAACAATCTATGTGGTCACAATTTCCTCATCTAAGGATACCACAAGTATTACTAACGAAAATGCAGGGTTGAAGGAATTGTATGTGACAGGCATGTACAAGAGCCTCAAAGGGCATCAGACTCTTTGTGATGTGCTCAAAAAGCAGATCTTGAACAGGAACCCTAGGAAAGAGGGTATTGCCTTTGAGAGAAAACTCAATGCCGATGGAACCTACTGGAAACCTGAGCAGTATCCCAAAACCACATGGGTTGCTGCTAAAGGACCTCCCGTAGATCCATCCACTTTATCTGGCTTTACATGTGAATCTTCATATTCATCTGATGAGTCATTTGACTCCAACTATATGTTGTTCAAAAATCAGAATGGTGAAGTATTTGCTAGATATGTTGGAACTAACTGCAGGAACGGTTCTCCTATGAAGAAAATATGGGTTCCCAAAAGGTGCCTTGAAAGTCTTCAAGTGAATGTCCTCATGACACCACCTGTGAAGAATAGAAACCCCAGATCTAATTCTTCATATGGACCAAAGTCTTCATATGGATCAAATCCTCCTATGATCATCATCGTACTGATGCTTCTGTTTCGCAGGGAATATCTAAGACTTATGAATATGTGCATTATTCTTCAAATCATTATGTTCATAAGTCCTCAAAGAATTTCTCTGCTTATTCATATGCATACTCTAACCCCTCTTCTGTGAAACGAAGTGCACTGGCTTCAATGCCACCTTTCTCATATGGAGCTCGCAGAATGATGAACTCTTTACCACCCCTCCAGATGTGGGTGGTAAAGAAAAATAACTAATCTCTTATGCAGGGTCAGGTCTCCAGTCGAACGTGAATGTCTAATGAATTTGCTGGAGACCTGAGAATGCTTGAAAGGACGCAAGCTAATCATGAAGAAATGATTTACTCATTTCTCACGTCCTCATACTGCTATATCAGTTGCACTATTTGATGAAATTCTATCTGATAAATTTGATGTCATATTCTTCAGTCTGAAGTATATGAGTTTGTAAGTTGCAGTAATTCATCTGCAGGATGAATCACCCAAAGCTATTGAGTGGGTCCTAGACAGTGGATGTACAAATCACAAGACCGGTGACAAGAGCTTACTGATGGACTCTGCTTTATCTCCATCGCATCTGAAGCATATCACCTACGCTGACAAAGGCAAAAGCAAAGTATTGGGTCTAGGTAGGGTTGCAATCTCAAAGGATCGACACATGGACAAAGTCATGCTTGTCGAGTCCCTCGGATTCAACCTCATGTCTGTCTCCATGCTTTGTGATCTTGATATGGTTGTCGTCTTTGGCAAATATCACTGCTTAGTGCTCATGGAATCTGAAAATTCCAAAGTCTTCGAAGGCTTTAGGAGAGTAGACTTGTATATTGTTGATTTCTTTGCAGGACCACAGCCTGCCACAGGTCTACTTGCAAAAGCTTCAGAAGGCTGGCTATGGCATCGTTGACTCGGTCATGCTGGCATGAGGAACTTGCATACACTTGTGAAGAAGAAGCACGTCCTTGGCATTGAGGGTGTCAAATTCCTCAAAGATCATCTTTGCGGGGCTTGTGAGGCTGGAAAGATGACCAGATCCAAGCACCCCTTGACGACTATCATGACTACCACTCGTCCTTTTGAATTGCTTCACATAGACCTCTTTGGCCCTACTCATTATGCCACTCTAACAAATGCTGCATCTCTATATGGCTTTGTTATTATTGATGATTATTCTCGTTACACCTGGGTGCACATCATCACTTACAAAACTGAAGTGCAGGAAGTCTTCAGACGATTTTCCTCAAGGGCCTCGACGAATTTCGGTGTGAAGATCAAGCATATCCGGAGTGACAATGGGACCGAGTTCAAGAATACTGGTCTTGATGACCATCTTGATGAACTTGGTATTACTCATGAGTTATCTGCCCCATACACTCCTCAGCGGAATGGCATAGTGGAGCGCAAGAGCAGGACTCTTGTTGAGATGGCTCGCACTATGCTTGATGAATACAAGACGCCTCATCGTTTCTGGCCTGAGGCTATTGATACTGCATGCCACATCATCAATAGGGTATATCTTCACAAATTCTTCAAGAAGACCTCATATGAACTCCTCACTGACAAGAAACCCAATGTGAGTTATTTCAAAGTCTTCAGTGCTAAATGTTGGATTATAGATCCCCATCACAACTCAAAATTTGCACCGAAAGCACACGAGGGTTTTATGCTTGGTTACGGAAAGGACTCACACACCTACAGAGTCTTCAACACCTATCACAACAAGGTTGTTGAAACTGTAGATGTGTCGTTCGATGAAACTAACGGCTTGCAAAGAGAGCACCTTCCTCCTGTGCTAGATGAAATGTCTCCTGAGGAATCCATCAAGTTAAAGGCTACTGAGGATGTCATACCCACTGAAGAATCTGTTGAAGAAATGATTCCAGATCATGAAGAAAATCATGCTGGTGCACCTAAAGAAAATGTCGCTAAAGAAAATGCTCAGCCCAATCAAAGTCGACAAGCTGCTCATCATCGAGTTGCAAATGAAGTGCAGATTGAGAAAATCATCGACGATATCAACGCACCAGGTCCTCTCACACGCTCAAAAGCTTCACATTTGTCTAACTTTTGTGGGAACTTTGCTTTGTCTCTATCACAGAGCCCACCAAAGTTGATGAGGCATTTCTGGAGCCTGAGTGGATTCAAGCTATGCAAGAGGAACTGCATCAATTCGAGCTCAGCAATGTGTGGGAACTTGTCAAGCGACCAGACCCTCGCAAGCACAATACCATCAGTACTAAGTGGATCTACCACAACAAGCAAGATGAAAAATGGCCTAGTGGTGAGGAACAAGGCTTGTCTTGTAGCTCAAAGTTACAGACAGGTAGAAGGAATTGATTTCGATGAAACTTTTGCACCTGTTACTAGACTTGAGGCTATTCGCATATTGCTTGCTTATGATAACCATCATAATATCATCTTATATCAAATGGATGTGAAAAGTGCATTCCTCATTGGTAAGCTTGAGGAAGAACTATATGTGGCTCAACCCCTAGGTTTTGAAGATCCTAAGCATCCTGACAAAGTCTTCAAACTCAACAAGGCCCTCTATGGCCTCAAGCAGGCCCCTCGGGCGTGGTATGATACACTGAAGGAATTCCTCATGAAGAAAGGCTTCAAACCTAGTTCACTTGACCCAACTCTTTTCACCAAAACATATGATGATGAATTATTCGTGTGCCAAATATATGTTGATGATATTATCTTTGGCTGTACTAACCAAGGTTACAGTGATGAATTTGCCTATATGATGAGTGAGGAATATCAAATGTCTATGATGGGAGAATTGAAATTCTTCTTAGGTCTTCAAATTCGTCAACAACGCAATGGCATCTTCATTTCTCAAGAGAAATGCATCAAGGACGTCCTGAGGAAATTCGGCATGCAAGATTGCAAAGGCATCAAAATCCCTATGCCCACAAATGGCCATCTATGCACCGATGAAAATGGTAAAGACTTCGATCAAAAGGTATACCGCTCCATGATTGGCTCTTTATTCTATCTATGTGCATCTAGGCCGATATTATGATTAGTGTTTGCATGTGTGCCCGTTTTCAAGCTACACCGAAGGAATCACACCATAAGGCTGTGAAACATATTCTGCGATATCTAGCTCACACTCCAACACTTGGATTATGGTATCCCAAGGGCTCGGCATTTGATCTCATTGGATAATCTAACTCTGACTATGCTGGTGATTGAGTGGATCGCAAGTCAACATCGCGCACATGCCATTTCCTCGGACGATCCTTAGTATGTTGGTCCTTGAAGAAGCAGAACTGCGTATCACTCTCTACTGCTGAAGCTGAGTACATTGTTGCTGGTTCTTGCTGTGCTCAATTGCTGTGGATGAAGCAAACCCTCAAGGACTATGGCATCAATGTGAAGAATGTGCCACTCTACTGTCACAACGAGAGTGCCATCAAGATTGCTCATAACCCAGTTCAGCACTCGAAGACTAAGCACATCCAGATTCATCATCATTTTCTTCGAGATCATGTGTTGAAGGGCGACATCTCCATTGATCATGTGAAGACTGAAGAACAGCTAGCGGATATCTTCACAAAGCCCTTGGATGAGAAGAGATTTAGCAAGTTGCGGTGTGAGCTAAATATCTTAGAATCTTCGAATGTTATTTGAAAGGACACACATCCTAACACTTATGCAAAATTGATGACTTAGATGTGCAACACACGAAGTAACGTTTTTCTTCAATCAATGAAGAGTAACCCTCTAAGTGTGAAGAAATTAATGAAGAATCTGATTCTCAGAGCCCTACGAAAATTGTACGCGGTGTCTGAAATCATCATTCTTATACGGTGGGTCACGCAACCAACCAAAGTTGAAAATCTTCAAATTTGAGTTTTTCTTCATTTTGCAAATTCTTCAAATTTTCAAATTCCTCAACTTTGCAATTTCCTCAAACTTCTCAATTGGTGTTCTTCATTGACTATATATATATATATATATATATATATATTTGAGTTTTCAATGTCCACAACAGCATTCACTTATTGCTAATTCTTCAAGTTGTTTTTTCTTCTAAGTGAATGTGATCGGACCTGTTCCCCCTCTATGCTAAACTCAACCCAATCTGTTCACAAATTCTTCATATGCATTCTACTTGAAACACGTTCAAAGTCTTCACTGTGTCCTTGACAGCTAAAGAATTTGCGAATGAAACTTTTAAAATTTTCATATCTGAATTTTCAGCTATTGCCGCTCAAACCGTTCCGCTTCCCACGATGGATTAAAACTACTCACCCACGATCCCCCACGAATTCCACCTCTTAGTACGTGGGTGACACATGTCGATAGGATAGTAAGGGTCAGGGGCATGTTCGTCCAAAATCTTCAGGCGAGCAGTTTTTCACTGCGGCTATAAATACCCCTTGCCCACCTCCGACCTCATTTACTCCGCTCGACTGCTACTCTCCTCGCTCGAGCTCTCAGACCTAGCGCCGCCGCTAGACTCCATCATCGCCGGTGTGGAAGTGCTTCACTGCCTCAACCTCGTCACCATCGTACTCGCGCCGGCCACGGAAATCTTCACTCCGCCGTCGCCGTAGTTGTCTCCCTCTGCCAAGTTAGGGCGTGGGAGATCTGAACTGACAAACTTCTCCATCTCCACTCCCTGTTCGTCGTGTTCTTCGTCAAGGGTAATTAAATCTAATTTTACTGCCCTGCTTTGATTCTTATGATTTCCACAAAATCCTCAAAAGGTGTTTATTCTTCAACTACCCACTCCATAAGCACCGGAATGCTTCTATTCCTTGATTTGTTCCCCTAAGGTATGTTTTTCTTCAAGATTCCTCAATTGTGTGGATTTTCAAATCTATACAACTCTAGAACCTAAGTCAAGAACGCTTAATGAAATTCTGCAAGACACCTATGGTCAAATTCCTCAAACTTGATACTTTTGAAAAAAAAATCTGAGAACGCATATGACCTCTCCAAATTCTTCACACCTATACTCTGTTCACAGGTACAAATGTCTGCTACTGAATCACTAGGTTCTCATCAACTTAACTCATTTGTAGCGTTCCTCGAAGAAAAATTGCATCCTTCCTCAGAAACATCCAAAGTTCAAAGTCCTCAAGTGAGGAAAATGGCAGAGGGGAAGAGACCTCAGAGGGGAGGCAAGAGGCCTGAGACAAACACAGTGTTTGAAATCCCTGAAGACATATATGATGAATATTGCACACAAGATGAAGCTACTCATGGGAAGGAAAACAAGAATTAGCGCAAAGTGCGCATCCAGAGAATTGAGAGGAGATGGGCTATGGAATGGAGGGAATACTGCTATGTAACCCCAAAGTACATGAAGAAATTGGCTGTGAACCCTCCATGTCCAAGACCTCCTTTGGCTACTGGCCAACAAGCTGATGCAACCAGCATTAGGCGCGGTGAGAAATTTCTGAAGGAATAGGCCAAGCGCCAAGCCAAGCTTCAGAAAGTTGCTGCAGAAGTAGTGAGGAAATTCAACGTGGATTCTCAAGATGTTGCCGCTGAGGCCTCTGCTAGTACAACAGCGCCAAAGAAGGCCATGCTGAAAAAATCTGTTGTGAAGAAATCTTCAAGCTCAATGCCCTCACGGCCAAGTTCTTCAACGACAATGCCCTCAGGGCAAACTCCTCAAGCAACTTCTTCAAGGGCAGTGCCAATCCCCTCAGTTGCTACAAAATCCTCAGCAGCTGCTTCAAAGTCCTTAATACATGTGCATCTTGCAACGTGTCAGCGGACTACAGGCTTTTCTATTGCCTTGGGGGCTTCTGCATCATCCTCAAATCCACCACAATCTTCAAGTGGTCCAACTTTGCTGAAGGTCAAGACCACTGCTGGACGCGAAAAGAGGCCAAGTCCTCACAAGAAGCATGTGGCATTCCATGTTCTGTCTAATGACGATGATGAAGCTGATGATGAAGAATTAACTAAAATCATCAAGGATAGACTGGAAAGGGCTGCAAGAGTCAAAGGCAGCTCTGTGCCTCTTATGCTGGATCCAAGGAAGATCCTTGACTTCATAGACATTTGGCACAAAGATCCCAATACTCCACTGCCTGACTTTAACCTCACTCCTGGTCAAAGTCATATGCTGACTGCCTTCATAGGCAAGGAAAAATGGAAGTTTTAGAAGTCCAGGCAAGTCAAGAAGGCCCAGTACAAGAAAGAGCGATTCCTGAGGAAAAATGTTCTTTACAATGGCTCCTGAAGAACTTGTAACTATTCAGAGGGAGATCAGATATCTCAGTGATAAATTTGATAGATATCATGCAGATTGGCTCGGTGCCAAACTTAGATATGTCAATATTGCCAAAAACCTCAAGGCAGATATTGCAGCATCATCGCAACAGCAAATTCCTCAGGCTGAAGCATCTGCTCAGCAAACTGAAGAAACTGAAAGCACAGTTGATGAAAATCAGGCTGCTGAAGAAGCTACCAGGGCTAAAGAAATTCCAGCGCCTGAAGAAACTGAAAGCACAGTTGATGAAAATCAGGCTGCTGAAGAAGCTACCAGGGCTAAAGAAATTCCAGCGCCTGAAGAAACTGATAATGCCAGGGCGACTGCTTCAGTCGTGCCTGAAGAAAATGCACCAACTTCATCCGCTCCTCAAGCAAATCTTCAAAGGTGATGAACATCACTCTTCCTTCTACATCAGAAGTGAAGAAAACGAAGACTGCGGAGAAGGAAGCCACAAGGAAGAGGAAAGCATCAACCTCTGCAGAGTCCTCAGCTCTGAAGAAAGTGAGGACTTTGACGAGCTCTTTCACGGAACCAATTGATGTTGTTCCAATTTCTATAGTGCCATCAAAGGAGCTCATTCCATTTGGTGAAGATTATGTCATTCCAGAGGACACAGATGAAGAAAATCCTTCTGCTGCTTCTTCAGAGCAGTTGGATGAAGAAATTCAAGTGGAAGATGTGATTTCCACTCCACTGGTATCATCGCCTATGCCTCAGTTCACAGCTGAAGAGGCGGGCATTGAAGAAAGTGAAGAAGATGTGGATATTGGCTCTACAACTCCTGTGCTGAATGATGACTATTGGGAAAATCTTCATCCAAATTCCCCTATTGCCACACCTCTGCATCCAATTCCTCAGTCCCCTGTATAGACTGAAGAAATATTAACAGGGTCTAAAGGACGTCCAACTTCTCTCCATTCCATACCTGAAGAAATTCCAGCTGCAACAGCTGAAGAAATAGAGACCCAGACTGCTGCTGAAGAACCTGAAGCTTCAATTCCTCAGTCAGCAGCACCAGAGATTGTGACACAAGAGGTTTTGAGACTGTCAACTGCAAATCTTCATCCCAAGCCACAAAATCCTCATGCAAAGAGGCCAAAATTCAAGGCTGATGATTTCTTCGCTGAGCATCATTTCTTCACTGATGTAAATCCATATGACTCAGCAAGACTTCGGCGCAAGAGGTTCTGGACTGCAAGCCAGATGAATTTCTATGCATCACTTCTGTTTGACAAGGACAAGATATTTCAGCACCGTCAAATTCCTCATGTGGATATGGAGTCCATTCCTTGCTTCCAACCTGTCTTGAATGTTCTTCATGAAGCCGGGCTCCTAAATTTCTGTGCTGATATCTGTGATTGGAATGAAGAGCTAATTCTTCAATTCTATGCAACTCTGCACCTCACTGGAAATGTGGCTGATGTCAACTCTTGGGTGATTGACTGGATGACAGAGAACACTCACTATAAAGCTCCGGCCTCTGAATTGCTTCATGTCGTTCCTGTCAGTCCTCCTGCTGAAGGCGCAAGGCTGATCTATGAAGAATCTGAACTTCCAAATCATCTGATGATGCAAGTGGTCATGAAGCCTTTGCAGCCTGGACAAGCTCCAAGGACCACCTTCTTAGTGAAGGAATTGCTATATGTGCCAAGTACAATCTACTGCATCCTGACCAAAACCCTCAGTCCAATCAAAGGCCACAACTCAGAAGAAGAAGAAGAATTTGTTGGCATCATGAAGAATCTGCTGTTCAACATCATACATGGGATTCCCATTAACTATCATGATTTCTTCATGAGGACTTTGGCTAATGTTGCATTGTCGCCGTTTGAGTTGAAGCCCTATGCTCCTTGGATTATGAAATTCATCAGAACCAGGTCTTCAATTCACTACAAGGCAGATTTTCAGAATCACCTCAGCTTTCTGCCTCCCATTGAAGTCCTCAAAAGGACTATTTCTTCAGCTGATGAAAAAGGCAAAGCTGCTATTATTGATGAAGGCACTCGTCCATTGGATGGTCAGTTTCGCAAAGCTGCATCGTATTCCACCAATGATGACTCTGCTACTCAAGATTCTACCAAAGCCCATGAGCAAAATCCTCAAGCCACTGCCCCATGCGTGATGACTAATCATGAGCTTCTTCTAAGTCTTCATCAGAAGGTCGATCGCAATCACAAGTGGTTCAAGCGTCAATTTGGCTCAATTCTTCAAAACATGACTATCACGCAAAACACTATGAAGAAGAATCACTATTATGCGCATGAAATCTTTGACCGCACTTGGGCTATTCTGTCTCACCTTTATAGTGACAAAGACCTCAAGAAGATGGACTTTCAGCAGAACTTTGATTGGGCTCAGCCTCCCTCGAAGAAATTCAAGAAGGTCAAAGTTCCTCAGCTGGTCATAAGTTCATATTCTTCATCGTGCGAGACGGATGAAGCTGAGGATCTCGACGACACTACGGCTGGCCCTACTTCAACAAACGACCCCGATAACGCTGGCGCTCCTCCATCGACCTCATGATGATATTCTTCGGGGGCGTTAGTCCTCATTTTTCATCCCTTTTGGTTATTTGAAGAGAAAGGGGGAGTAATTTGAGTTAGTCTTCAAGCGGGTCTTATATATGAGCTGTTTTTTTTTGTTAAGTTACAACTCTCGCTCTTTTGAGGTGTTTGTTGATTGAGTTGTAAACTTAAGTCTGATGGTGGTCTGATACTTTTGAACTACTTTCTGCAAGCTTATTTCCTCAAGTACCTTAATGCACGCATGCTAAATCTCGTCAGACACCATTTTCCATCATGCATTTTCAAATTCTTAATATTATATGTTAAATGCATATAAGGATTACAAGATATAGGGGGAGATCTCCATGATTTCATTCTACAATGTGCATTTGCAATCCAAAGCAAATTCCTTGAATATGCACATCTTCAGGGGGAGTTCTTCTATATCTTGCAATCAAATTCCTCAATATCAGTATTTACACTTCATATGTTTTTCCCTGTTGAAAACTTAACCTATTTGTCATCAATCACCAAAAAGGGGGACATTGTAAGTGCATCTAGTGCCGCTTAGTGATTTTGGTGTATTGAAGACTTATAGGTTAAGGGACTAATGTGTTTGTGAGTGTACAGAGGTTATATAAGTCTCTGAGGAGTTTGATAAATCTGATGAATTTTGACCCCTAAAAATGAATGTCCTCATTTGAAGATTATGGTTTTCTTGAAGACTTTGAAAATGAGGAAACTGGTGTGACCTTGAAGACTTTGATATTGATGCGAGGATTATGAAGCGTGAAGACTTTTGTTTTTGTAGTTTCATTTTCTCTTTCTTGAGTCATAGGAAACACCGTACTATTAAAGGGGGTCAAGGTAAAACTAAGGAAAAGTTTCCAAGTGATACTGATCTCAAATCCTACACCTACCCAATCCTTCGAGTGAGCCTTTTGGAAATTTCATACAGTTCAGTCAATTTCTTCAGTGACAGAGATGAAGATCTTTTGTTCTCTGAGGAATTTGTTCTGACTGAGGAGTTAGGAATTCGCCAGTGCGGATTTCCTACAAGTGAGGAACATGATAGCCCTGAGGAATTTGAGAGCTCAAATTTCCGACCGTTGCTGTGCTACGCGCGAGTTGTCCCAAATATCTTATCCACCTAACGGTCATATCATTGAAGGGCATTTATGTCTTATCATGTCGGGCTGCTCCCCGGCTATAAATAGCTGCACCCTACAACCACTAGTTGGCCGGCTGCTCCGAGAGAAACTGACACTTGTCATTTAGAGCATCCCATCCTTCGAGGACTTTGAGAGAAAATCATAACTGAGGAAAAAACCCAAAACCCCAACACCTAAAACCCAAAGTGATTGAGCATCACTGAAGAAATTGTTCCTGTGTGGAACCAATGCTTGTTACCTTTGAAGACTGTGCATCTTCTAGACGGTTAGGCGTCAAGGTCTATAGCATCCAAGAGGAATTGTGGATCGCCGGGTGACCTAGTCTGTGAAGGTTTGGAAGTCACCTTGAAGACTTACCACGAGTGATTGGGCGAGGTTTGTGTGAACTTAGCTCAAGGAGAATACAGTAAGGACTGTGTGTCCTGGGACTGTGTGTCCTTTGGTTTAAATACCAAGCTACTCCAACCAGACATACAACTGTCATAGCAGTTGGAATTGGTCTACCAAATCATTGTCTTCACCGAGCTACTGGTTCTATTTCCTCAACCCTTTCATTTCCTCGCTCATGTGTTGATGAAATTGATCGTTACTATTTGAAGACTTTCTCAATTTCCTCAATCCTATTTCTTCAGTCATCTTGTCTTCTGCCTGCTTATTCTGTTTACATGCTACCTGTGCTCTGTGTATGTTTCATTTCATCATGATGACTTTGTTTCTGTCTTGTTATGCATGCACCTGAGTACTTATTCCGCAGCTTGTAGTTCGTCACTTAGCAAATTCCTCAAGTAGTATTTCCTCGGTGACGAATTTGTAAAAATCGCCTATTCACCCCCTCTCTAGTCGATATAACGCACTTTCAAGGGATTCCTTCTCTCATCGATGGTTCATCACGCTTTCAACTTCTGAATTGGTGATCGAGACATCATCAGGATCTTCTAAAGGCTGGTCTGGAGTGGAATTCCCTGCATCGACCTCTGCCTGTACGGCGCGTCTTCGACCATGCCCGGACACCCCTTCGACGTCTTCGGATGGTTGAGGTGGTCCTTTTTTCCTGCAAGTTCAGATTGAATGTCAGTGAAGCCCCACAGTGATGAGGCCACTAATGAACCAATGACAATTGCACTACCTTTTTCCTGAAGACAAGCTTGGGGTAGCTCCCATGGTCGCTTTTCATTTGAAGGCCCCTTTGTCGGATGGGATTGATGCCTCCCCCGTCGGTGTTCGACGGGAGGTATGATGACCCTTGGGAGTAGAAGTTAGCATAACCGAAGTAGCGTGAGATGAATGCCCTATTTGAGAAGAGGCCTTCTTGTTACTTACGGCGGAAGTGGGGAGAAGCCTGGGGTGATCGGCTATAATAGACACTTTGGAACCGTCCAGGCTTTCTTGAAAGATAACCATGTCCTCAAACTCAACGGACACCTCGGGGTCCTCATGAAATCCCGGGTCATCATCGCAGGAGTGGTCCTCGGGTTGAGGAGAAGGGGAGCTGATGCCTTCAATATGACGTCTCCAGCTCTGTTCAAAAAATGGTTGAGCCGGTTAGTGTTCAGATATAACATTCGGACAGTGCATATATGTTGAACTTACCCATTTGACGGGGTTGTAGCTTGAGTATCCTTTCCAGTTTCTCGGGCGTGACAATTCTTCTTCTTCGCCCTTGAAAAGATCCGCCAAAATGGCAGCCACCGCTTTTTGCTTGTGTGGTCTCTGCAGCTTGTAGCAGGATGCATCGCTTGTCCCGTTGTAGCACCACAGGGGGTGCGTCCTTTGCTGGAGAGGCTGCACGCATCGATCGATTGCCGCGGCCAATAGGTCGACCATGGTCAATTTACTATGGGCCAGCACCCTTATCTTGGTGGCCAGGCATCGCACCTCAGTGGATTTTTCTTGGGAGGTGCCAGTTGAATCGCTTCTTTAGCGGAGCGTCCGAATACTCGGGCAAGCCCCTTCGGACTAGTTTAGACAGGGGGACGTCTTCAATGTAAACCACTCCGAGGCCCATTCTTCGGGGTCCTTCTTCGGGATCCCTATGGGATACCCCGTGCCGGCTATGCGACACACTTCGGCTCCGTCTACTTAAAAAATTGACCCCCTGTGGGTGCGAGGGACAAGGCAGAAGTACTTTCTCCATAATTCAAAGTGAGCCTCGCAGCCCAGGAACATCTCGCAGAGAGCAACGAAGCCAGAGATATGCAGGATTGATCCAGGGGTGAGATGGTGGAGTTGGATAACATAGAACTCTAATAGGCCCCTTAAGAAAGGGTGAATAGGGAATCCTAAACCTCTTAGAAGGAAGGATACAAAGCATACCCTCTCATCTTTGCTTGGAGAAGGAAAGTTCTCTGCAAAGGTCTCGCTGTTTCCCTAGATCAATCCCGCACAAACGGGCACGAGATCCGCAGAAGGAAGGTACCCTTGCCGCTGGAGGTCACATAGCTGGAGCTGCGAAATGGAGTAGCTGGACCAGTCGCCTAGGGCTTTGCCGTGAAGGCGCGAGGATGAGCCTGGGGCACCAGCCATGAGCGTTGAGCCTTCTTTCGGTATGATTGGATTTCTATCTGGGAATGAATAGAATCCCCGATGCGCCTTTGGCTTATTTAATAGGTGCTATCTCCGATCTCGGGACGGTGTTTTTGTAAAAGAAACACAAGGCTATTCATCTTCTGGCATATGCTCAGAAATCGAGTGTCGCCCTTGACCACATTAATGGTGGGGGCCCAATAATAGTTTGACAGGATGGGAAGTCGTCGGCACCCAAATTGTAGGGACAGCTGAACCTTAAGAAGATAAGGAACTCGCCTCGGAAGTCGAAGACTTTGGGGAACACGGAGTGAACAACAGATGGAGCTCCGGCGTTGAAGGCTTTTTCGGGGGCTACTGAGGGATTCCTGGACTAGGGGGTCCCCGGGGTGCCGGGTCATCTCATGTGGGCCGTACTGTTTGGCCGCACCGTATCTGGACCGAAGACCCTTTTGTGCCTTGGTGTGTACCCCAAGTCAAGATGGAAGATCTGGCGTTTCCTTGATGTAACCGACTATCTATAAACCCTAATACCCCTGGTGTCTATATAAACCAGGGGGTTTAGTCTGTAGAGGCTAGGAGAACAATCACCATCCTACTAGTTAGGGTTTAGTTCCTCTGATCTTGAGGTAGATCAACTCTGTAACCCCCATATACATGAGCAATATAACCAAGCAGGACGTAGGGTATTACCTCTTAGAGAGGGCCCGAACATGGGTAAATATCGTGTTCTGCGTCCCTTGTTCCCCATCGATCCAAGATCCATAGTTCGGGACCCCCTACCCGAGATCCGCCAATTTTGTCACCGACAGCAGGCGGCCATGGAAGTCAGAGGGCTCACTTCCCAGTGAGCCTGCGCAGCGTACAACTCGCATGCTTCCTGGTGAGCCTGCCAATTGGGGGACAACTTGCATGCCTCCCGGTCAGCCTGCGCAGCGGACTGCGATCTCACGCCTCCCGTCTACTCAAGCAACTGTCCGCACGGCACCTCCTAGCCACTAAAAGTGTGGCGCGTGGCATCACGTGAATGGTTAACAGAACGCACGTGATTTAAATTATACAAACGTTTGAGATGTTAAAGTGACAGCTATTTGTTTCAAAATGCATTTGTCGGCTGTTATTCGAGTGCGCCTTCTATCAAATTGGACACGAAAAATACCACAACATGCCGGGTGCCATTCCATGATAGCATGCCAAATTTCATGAATTTCAGATGAGTTTTGGATTTACTAGAATTTAAAAACAAAGTATCTCAACATTTTGCCGGCAAGCAACTGTGCCCTGGTGTTTGAAATTCATTCCCATTTCTTGCATGGGACCTAAGCATGCACCCAAGGACACACATTTGATTTGTCAACCTATTTTTCTGCACTGGAGCATGTGCATGTAGTTCAAATTTGAATTATGCACATAAAATGCCTAGAAAACTCAGTTAATGTATAAAAATGTCCAAATGAACCCCGAAATTCCAAATTTTAACACGACACTCCTGCTGCTCTATGTTGCCACTAGGAAAAATTTTGAAAACAAGAAGAGGCAATGATTATCATTCCATCCACGAAGGAGGCACATTCCCTACCGGAACCATGAGTCTTGTTGTCAGAAGCTCTGGTATGTGAGAAGCTTATACCCAATCCTGCCCCAAATGGGAGAAATTTTTTACGATAGCATGTTGATGTTGTTCCATGATAGCATGCCAAGTTTCATGAATTTCAAACGAGTTTTGGATTTACTAGAATTTAAAACCCATGTATCTCAATGTTTGCGGCCGAGCGACGGTGGCAAGGTGGTTGGCATTCATTCCCATTTCTTGCATGGGACCTAAGCATGCAACCAAGGACACACATTTGATTTTTCAACCAATTTATATGCACTGGAGCATGTGCCTGTAGTTCAAATCTGAATTATGCACATCAATGCATAGAAAACACAGTTAATGTATAAAAATGTCCAAATGAACCCCAAAAAATTCCAAAATTTAACACAACAATCCTGTTGTTCTATGTTGACACTAGAGAAAAAATTGAAAGCAAGAAGAGGCAACGAATATCGTTTCGTCCACAAAGGTGACACGTTTCCTGTTGTAACCATGAGGCTTGTTGTGAGAAGCTCTGGTTTGTGAGAAGCTTATACCCCAACCTGCTCCAAATGGGACAATATTTTTACCATGACATGTTGATGCCGTTCCATGATAGCATGCCAAGTTTCATAAATTTCAGATGAGTTTTCGATTTACTAGAATTTAAAAACCATGTATCTCAATGTTAACGGCCGAGTGACGGTGGCAAGGTGTTTGACATTCATTCCCATTTCTTACATGGGACCTAAGCATGCAACCAAGGACACAAATTTGATTTTTTAACCCATTTATATGCACTGGAGCATGTGCCTGTAGTTCAAATTTGAATTATGCACATAAATGCATAGAAAACTCAGTTAATGTATAAAAATGTCCAAACAAACCCCGAAAAACCACAAAATTTAGCACAACACTCCTATTGTTCTATGTTGACACTAGAAAAAATTTGAAAGCAAGAAGAGGCAACAGATATCGTTTCATCCACAAAGGTGGCACGTTCCCTACCGAAACCATGAGGCTTGTTGTGAGAAGCTCTGGTTTGTGAGAAGCATATACCCAAACCTGCCCCAAATGGGATAATATTTTTACCATGGCATGTTGATGCCGTTCCATGATGGCATGTCAAGTTTCATGAATTTCAGACAAGTTTTCGATTTACTAGAATTTTAAAACCATGTATCTCAATGTTAGCGGCCGAGCGACAGTGGCAAGGTGTTTAAAATTCATTCTCATTTCTTGCATGTGACCTAAGCATGCAACCAAGGACACACATTTGATTTTTCAACCCATTTTTATGCACTGGAGCATGTGCGTGTAGTTCAAATTTGAATTATGCACATAAATGCCTAGAAAACTCAGTTAACGTATAAAAATGTCGAAACGAACCCCAAAAAATTCCAAAATTTAACACGACACTCCTGTTGTTCTATGTTGACACCAAAAAAAATTTGAAAGCAAGAAGAGGCAACGAATATCGTTTCGTCCACAAAGGTGACACGTTTCCCTACCGGAACCATAAGGCTCCTTGTGAGAAGCTCTAGTTTGTGAGAGCTTATACCAAAACCTGCCCCAAATGGGACCATTTTTTTACCCCAGCATGTCGATGCCATTCCATGATAGCATGCCAAGGTTCATGAATTTCAGACAAGTTTTGGATTTACTAGAATTACAAAAGCAAGTATCTCAACATTTGCCGGCGAGCCACGGTGTCGTGGTGTTTGAAATTCATCCCCATTTCTTGCATGGGACATAAGTATCAACCCATGGAGACATATATGATTTTACAACCCATTTTGGTGCACTGGAGCATGTGCATGTAGTTTAATTTTGAATTGTGCACCTAAAATGCCTAGAAAACCAAGTTAATGTATAAAAATGTCGAAACGAACCATGAATAATTCCAATTTTTTTGACGACACACCTATAGTTGCATGTTCACTGCAGATAAAAGTTCTAGCAATTCAAACACCCTCCTTTGCCGTTGTGACCCCATTATGTATTTCGAATCAAGACGAAATATCAAGTAGATCGCACACAGTTTATTATCACCAACCATGTGAGATGCAGTACGAACTATATTGGAGCACCGTCAGAGTATAGTACATATAAGGCTTACGCGAGAAGGAGTTTCGGCTACAGTCCAAAGCCGGCATGTCAAGCACACTAGCTTGCTCCCCAAATATCATTTCACTGTTCAATCGTCACCGGTGAAAGATGGGGACATGGACCCGCATCATGAGGGCAACTTCGGTGGCCCACTCCGGCGAGAGCGTGGCTGCAACCGCCATGCGCGTGCTAAAAAGTTGTGTGAGCATGGCCGCAATCTGCGGCCGGGCAGCCAAGGCAGCCCAAACGGCCGTTGTTGCTTCTCAGGTGGCGGCAGCAACATCTGCCTCGGGGATACAAACTGGCGAGAGCGGCATAGCAGCTGTCTATTCCGTAGCAGTGGCCTTAGCCCTGATGGAGGCCGCCCATGACCATGTCGAGGCCGCCCACGCCTAGCTCCTAGCAGTCACCGCACAAATCAAACGAAGCTTCTCTGACAACGGTCGGCAACCCACGGCCGAAGAGTTGGCAATCGCCGAGAGCGTTCGAGCAGCAGTCTGTTCCTTCGCGGCATACCTTGCCATGACGGAGCCCGTCCAAGCCAAGATCGCAGCCGCCCACGCCTAGCTCATGGCGGACTTTTCCAAAGAGATGGCGGACGCGCATGGCGAGATGCTTGCCGAGTATGGTGCGATGGATGCCATGGAGCACCTTCCCCAGGAGATCGTCGGGCGCGAACTGGACATGGAGGAGGCGGCGAAGATCGATGAGCGCCAGCCGGAGTAGTACTCTTTGTTTAATTAAGAGCGTCATTATTTAATTAGTTAGAGTAATGTTAGGTCAGCTAGCTCTGCTTAATTGCTTGATTTAGAAGTGTGGGTGTGTTGTAGTCTCCTTGGTGTACCCAAATTATGCAATGACGTGGATGACCACTGTAACCAGGGAAATTCAGACCTAAATTTGCACGTTCAAACTCATCACACATGGGGTAACCTATATGAATCGTTTGTGATGTTCACATATCATACAGAGCGCTGAATAAGGGGCCGTGTCTGATGACACTTTGCGCGCTTGTTTTTTTGCTGCACCGAGCCAAAAATTTTGGCTCCCGCAGAAATATCTACCTCCCCACCCCCTCCCCCTTACCAAAAGCCACATTTCCCCTGTTTCCACCTTCTTTTTGAAGTTCAAACCTTCACTCCTTGCTTGCAGCGCCGCGTCCTCGCCAGCAACCCTCCTTCATGCTGCTTGACCTCGTCGATCCAGCCAGGTAATCCACACCCGACCCTCATCCTCCTCTTCCTTCTACATCCCACATGCCCCAACCGCCGGCGCGACACCTTCCACCAAATCACCAACCCCTACCCCAAAAAAGCACCGCCCTAAGCCATGGTGCACGTAGTATAGCCAGGAGTTCAAGGAGCATTTGGCAGCAGAGAAGCAAATCGCGGCCGCATGCGCGGATGAGGTCATGATGGCTGCTATTCGTGCCGACCCTAAGATCTTGGAGGAGCACCTCATCATCGAAGCCACCATCGACACCTTGCGCGCCGATGCCACAATGTGGTTGGCTGCTTTAAATGACAGTTTGTGGCGTTTCCTCGAGGCCACCGTCGGTGCCTTCGACGAAGACTACGAGGTGTTTTCTCAGCGTTCCCGTGCTTACCACAACTCGAGAGCCAGCAGGTTGGTGCCTGGAGCGGCTCAGGCAACTCACCACTATGAGGAGGGCACCCATGATGTGGAGGCCTCGCCCTCTTCCATGTCCAAGGAGCCAATCATCATCGATATCTTTGACGATAAGGAGTAGCTTGTCTTATTAGCTCACTATAAGGACCTATGTTTAGTTAGCTAGCTACGCCAGTTAAGCATGTTCGGTTTACCCGTTGCATGTGCTGCTCCTGCCTTTCCTTAGCAAATTCTAGTGAATTGTCCTATCTACTTTTACGATGCAATCTGTTCCTCTAGTGTGTATGTTCTCTATGTCGTGCAAGGTGGTGCTCACTTATTAACTGTTTGGTTAATTTGTTGTCGTGTTCAGTTAACTATTTGGTTCAATTCTGCAATGTGATGTTCAATTCTTCTGGGTGCAATTTGTATTGTCTTCCATGTCCGAAATAAATTGAATTTGGCTGTATTTCCAAGTTGTCAAGCATGCTTGGTTTGGTTAACTGTCCAATCTTCTAGTATGTTATATATTGTGCAATGTGGTGCTCAGTTAATGTTTGGTTCATTTGTTGTAGTGTTTAGTTAACTATTTGGTTCAATTCTGCAATGCGATGTTCAATTGTTGTGGGTGCATTTTGTTATTGTCTACCATGTGAGAAATAAATCGAATTTGGCTATACTAAATATATGAGAAACAAATACAATTGCTATATTTCCAAGTTGTTAAGCATGCTTGGTTTGGTTAACTGTCTGATCTTCTATTAGGAGTATGTTATATTGTGCAATGTGGTGCTCAGTTAATGTTTGGTTCATTTGTTGTGGTATTTAGTTAACTGCTTGGTTCAATTCTGCAATGCGATGTCGAGTTGTTGTGGGTACAATTTTGTATTGTTATGCATATGAGGAATAAATTGAATTTGGCTGCACTTAATACATGAGAAACATATACAATTGCTATATTTCCTAGTTCTTAATCATGCTTGGTTTAGATAAATGGCTTTTCAATGTGGCTGGAATTATTCTGATGAATCTGCAATGTATTTATTTTTCATCAACATATTTTACTGATAGCATGCCAACCCTCACTTAACTTGATCACTAACTACCTTATATGTGTTGCAGGCAAACAATGGGAAGCACTGAGGTTTACAATCGAGGTTTGCACATGCATGGTCCTTTGTTTAATAGCACATTATTGTGCAATTGCAGGAACCATTCTAATATTTAGGTTTTTAACAATTTGGTCTTGCACATGTAGGTCCTGCTATCAGAGGTTTTGACCTACTGTTTGACCCTGTTTGCATATGGAGAAATGAGTTGTCCATGAATATCAGTCAAGTCAAGAAACTCAGAAAGATTGTTAGGATAAAGAAATTAGCGACAAAAAACAACAAGATCTTTATCTGCACAATGAAGAAGACATCAGTTCACTACAGGATGGTACTAACTATTATACCTTGTGTTTTTTATTCCTTTGCACCATTTCAAATCTAGAGAAGATATTTAGGCATATCCTTGTTTTCAGGCCTTTCCAAAGCAGTTCACTAATGATTACCTCTCAAACCACCTGTATGGTCAGGAGGCGAGGAAGGTATTCATACCACACGCACGGTTCAATATTGAAGTCTTCCTGAAGAGGACGAAGGATGGACGGTCAATCATCCACAGGCACTGGCCTAAAGTTGCAAAGACCTTCAACACCAATGAAGGCTCAATATTCGCCTTCCGCTTCAATAGTTTTTCAGATGAGATTCATCTGTCTATGTACCGTCTATGATGCTAATTTTGAAAGGTTATAGTTGTTGCATGTGAAACTTGGTGCTGGTGCAGTTGTGTAATGGGGTAGCTAGCTATATGCCTATATGGTGTAACTGGCTGAAGCTATCTGATGTTGTACTCTGATGTATTTCAATTATGAAATCATGCTTCCTTAATACGAAAATGAAATATATTGTGTGCTTAATATGAAATGTCAATTTGATTAATAAATGGATTATTAATAATAGGCCAATTAGCCTGCTAATTGCTTCTAATTGGGTTTTTCTATTGCAAACGGTCATTGAGAAAACACCGTGGGCGATGACCTCAGACAACGCACATAGTTTCTAGGAAGAAAACGTGTTGGATCATTGAACAATCACACACGACTTCCTCTTGAAAACTGTTTGCATTAGGCCACCTTGCGCAAACGTTTACCACATAAAAAGTGTGTGTGATGGACAACCTATGCCACACAGTTTCTTCTACGCACCATGTGTGATGCCTTCAATAACGCAAACGATAAATATGTTAATATCGTATGCAATGGCAACTCTATCACAAACGATTTAATGCGGAAAATTGTGTGTGATGTACATGCGAACGGAAACATTTTCCTTGCAGTGACTGTGTGGGATGTATATACAAACGGAAACATAGTTCTTAGATTGACTGTGTGGGACGTAGATACTAATGGAAACGTATTCCTTGGATTGACTATGTGGAATGTACATATGAACAGAAAAGTTTGTCTGGGATTGACTGTGTGGGATGTACTTATGACCGGAAACGATTGAGCCTGTATAATTGTATTTTTTTAACACACCTATACGTATAATCGTATTTGATCGCTCGCCCGCCGCACACGAGCTCATTTTGCCCAGCGTGTGTGATCGGAGGGCCTATCTCTGACGGTTTCTGGGTCGTGTGGGAAGGACCCCCCTATCGCCCACACTCACTAGGCGACAGTTCAAAATGTCGTCGCGGAAAGGGGTTAAAAACCGTTCGTATAGCACCACGCTGTACCAGTGAGAGTTGCTCAAAAGTTGTTCGTAACCGAGGACACGACTAATATGATCAGTTTTATACACTCTGGATAGGTTTTCATGAACTCATTGCAACCAAGATTGGTAAGGATATATTTTAATTTATTTTTTATTTGTTATTTCTTTCTTTCTTTTTTCCTTTCTTATTTCTCTTTTTATTTTATGGTGAAGTTATAGCTAGCCAATGTGTACCTTTTCGGGGTTCATTAACTTTTAAAAACTAGATAATTCCCCGCACATTGCTGCGGGATACCATGAGAGTTTCAGTTGGTTTGACTGGTATAGTCCAGAGGATGTATTGATCCGCATTATATGGCTCCATGTTAATAAGCATTTAGCAAAAATATCTTGTTTGCTCCAATGTGAATCATCAAACAAAACAAATAAACTCCATTTGGTTATTTAGTCATTAGTTCATTGCAATAGGAAACAAAATAAGGTAATATAAACGGCACCAAAAGGTTCATTAACAAATGCAATATAGGTTGGGGTAAGAGCAAGTAGTCAGCAACCACCGGACAGCATGTTGAAATGTACAATGCGATATTTTGTTCTTATATTTAGATAGATTGAAGGGAAAACCCTAAGTGTTTCATATGCAGCATTCTTGTATTAATTAATGTCAAAAAGGAAGGATGGACTCGTAATTGGAAAGTTATGGAAGGAGACCCATCATTTTGCAATGAAAACAACATATAAAACTCTGAACAATTTCAAAATCAGGCCAAGCGTCCAAAAAGATTTTGAATCTGCCTTTTCCTTCTTTCCCTTAAAAAATAACTCAATAAAAATCCAATTGTTTACTCTTCAAGAATAAAATGCTTGTTATACCCATCGTCTTCTAATTCCTTACATTCGACCAAAGAATTATCTATAATAATTCACAAATCCAAATCTGGTAATTGTTCTCTAATAGCACCTGCTCCTGTCGCAATTTCCGAAATTATATATTCTATCAAAGAAAGTCCCTCGCGTAAATTGCTTTGAATAGGTAAATCATTGGAAGAAGCTTGTACAGTTTGGGAAGGGGTTTTTTGAGAGAAAAGAAGAATCTACTTCAACCGATATGCCCTTAGGCATGGCCATGCACTTTCGCGCATCTGTTTCTCCATCCATTCTCTTCACATAAGAAGCCAGCCGCCTACTCCTACATTGGGTCGGTTGGTCGGATATCTTATTGATACTGGAACTCAGAGCATAGGAGGGAAACTCAATTTATGGATGGAATCAAATACGCAGTATTTACCGAAAAAAGTCTTCTTTCATTGGGAAAGAATCAATATACTTTTAATGTCGAATCAGGATTCACTAAGATAGAAATAAAGCATTGGGTCGGCTTAATGCATCCGGTCTCCTTCTCCTTCGTAACCCTAGCGGATATGAATAATACGAAGAAACAGCCCTAGATTTTTTGTTTGGGCCAAGCTGGATTTGAACCAGCGTAGACATTGTCAACGAATTTACAGTCCGTCCCCATTAACCACTCAGGCATCGACCCAGGAAGAATTTATTCTAGGGTTTTTGCGAATTGGGAGAAGCCATAGATATTATTGCAGGTCAATCAATTGGGGAGCCAGGTACTCAACTACATTAAGAACTTTTCATACCGGCGGAGTATTCATAGGGGGTACTACCGGTATATAAGCAGTGATTTCAAATCCAGAGGTTAATCGTACTCTAGCAACTTTACGTAAGGTAGATTTGGGTTTTTTGGGGTTGATAGTGGAAAAGTTGATAGATAAGTCACCCTTACTATCCCTTTACATGAATTTAGCAAATTGCAAATTTGGGCAAATTGACTTAGTTCAGTTTTCCGACAAAAGGTTTCCCCCGAGCCCCCTTCCAAAAGGAATAGAAGGCGAAAGCTAGACCTATTTGTTCGATAAAGTCTAGCTTTGCCAACTATTTTAAAAGGCAAGAGGAATACCCTTATCATTTGAGCGAAGTGTAGGCAGAAAAATTGAATATGGAGTGAGGATAAAGAGACCCATCTATCTACAAATTCTATTTGTTCAATAGACCTTTGTCAATGGAAATACAATGGTAAGAAAACAAATTAGATAGAAAAAGTAAATAAAATAGGGGCTTATGTTGGATTGGCACGATATAATATAAATCCAAATAGGATTAAGAAAGAGGTAAGTAAAAAATCATCGGTTTTCGTTAACATTTACCTTCAAATTATGCAAATGAGATGATTCTGATTTGAAGGTAGGCAAACTATGGATGGCAAAACATAATAAACAAAAGTTCAAAATTACTTCACAAATGCACAAATACAAAGGATGGATGAATATGAACAATCTTTTTTACAGGAAAGTACTGAAAAGAAGAACATGACACCAACGCTATGTAAATTAAATTAACAAAATATGAAGGATAATGACAAATTCGTACCTTGTGACCCTTCAAACATGTAGTGTTTTCCCAAGTGCAAGAGACAATAGAATGTATTTTGTTTCACCAAAATAAGACTATAGATTGTACTTTTTCCAAACGATAACATAATGTAGGTATCGTAGATTCCACATGAAGGTTAAAATAAATACTTAGAGCATTGCATACCCTAACTAAAAATAACAAATATAATGAGCAAGATGTAAAACATAGGCAACAAATTTCGTATGTAGTTCCTATATAATATAATGAGTACAAGATCTGAAAGGAAGCGAATGTGCCACTTGAGCTGCTAACAACATACTATAAATAATAAATGTGAGTGCATTGAAAGTGATATTTGTACAGTTAACAAAAGGAAAGATAATCTCTTAGCCGGGTCACTCAATAAAATGCAATGATTTTTTTTGTTAATGAAGAAAATGCAATAGTAGACAATCCATGAGGTAATCAGTTGAACTTAGATTCTAAATTACGAACCACCTAGCCTCCATAAGAGTTGATGGGATTAGAGAGTTGTTTCTATAGTGGAAACATGTGGTAGTAGTGGATCAGCGATAGTAATCCCGTGAGTCTTTGGAGTGGTGTTACCGTGGCTATGGCCAGCACATGTTCACTCTGTTGTAACACTTTTTTCTCTATCTTAATATAAAAAATTGTCGATGCACCGAGCTCCTACGGATACTTCAGAATTTCTGCAAACAAAGTCAAGAAATGACTCAGTACCACATGTAGGGTCATGAATTATTTCTGAGAGATAGACCGAATTAAGTAGATGAAAAGATAAGTACAATGACACATGATTTTATCTCGATGAAGAAACAAAGTAAACAAACTGCAGGAGCGCAAGCTTTCAAGGCGGAATTAACAAGCATGACACACACGCAGATCCAAAGGTTTGACAAACACAGTGTCCAACATTACTACGTACGCGTGAATCATCAGTTCTGCATTGCCAAACAATAAGTGGTGGTACTGAATCTCATAGAAGTAAGTTGTTATAGACGATTCAACCGACATCGAGCATGCTCCAAATTTGCTAGTAATCCAGATCAAATATGCAATCTGAGCAAGTCCCTGTCCAACTCTAGATCAAAGAGGGTGTGCGGACCTACAAGACCAGTAGCAACATAATCATAATAGTATGATACATGCATAGATCAATTTATCATAGTAACTATGATACTACATATCTGAACTTGGGGTGAGCATGCAGTGCATAGGATAAAGGGCATTGTACGTACTACATATTGAGAATATTTAGAACAGAGCATGGTGGAGAGTCATCGACACATGAACCTAGTCCTGAACTTCTGATGCCCACCCTGCAGCAACGGCAAGAGATACTCGTCAGTGTTTGATGTGTAGTCGCTTACTACTTTTTATGATTGCACATAAGAAAATATGAAATGGAATGAAAGATGCAAACAACAAATGCTAAAATATTTTGTGCAAGGTGCCTAGAGTTCATGTCGATGTAATATATACCTGCATCTTCACTGGAATACTTT
Source organism: Thinopyrum elongatum (assembly GCA_011799875.1). Classification (NCBI taxonomy): domain Eukaryota; kingdom Viridiplantae; phylum Streptophyta; class Magnoliopsida; order Poales; family Poaceae; genus Thinopyrum; species Thinopyrum elongatum. The sequence continues at coordinate 434,388,160 of CM022302.1, forward strand.
AGGGTTAACACCTTTCTCCGGGGTGGGCATCAGCTTCTCCTCGCAGACCATGAGAGGGTACTCGATGTCCAGAGTCCAGGCCATTCATGCCCTCGAGGCTGCAGTAGATGGTGGCCTCAACAACAAACCGGCGTGACCAGTGCATGCAACACAGGTCTCACCAGCCACCACTGAGTCAATCACTAGTGGAGAAAAGCCTAGCTACGGCGTGCCAAAAACAGCCTTGATAGCGTGGACACTCGACGCCACCAATATGGCGCCAGTGTTAAAAATTAGCGCCGGCGTTGGCAACTACGCCATCAGTATTTTGGATGGTAATGGCGTACTGCGTTTTCCATGCAATCAGTATTAGTCATCAGTTGTGACGTTCCATGTTTTCTCGACGCCACTACTTTGATTTTCAAATTTGAAATAAAAGCTGTACAGCAGCGATTTCAGCTAGAATGACAGCATAATCCAGTTTAAGAATAGTCACTCTATCAACTATAAATAGACCCAATGACAAAATTTAAGTTCAACAATGCACTTATTGATATAGTTCAACAAAGTAGGCAAAGTAACACACATATGAATGTACAAGTTCAAATAAATAGAGGTGATAATAACATGATATCTTCCATGCATGCCAACTAGCTAACTACGACTTTTCGGTGGACGGAGTCAGGGTCATAGTCCGGTGTAAGTGCACCATCATCGCTGTCAGCAGGCTTGTAGTAGACCATGATCTCGTCACGATCGTAGTCGAGGTAGAATGCGGCTCTCTCCCCAGCTTCCATCTCGTAAGCATCTGCAAGGGCTTTCCAACCAGGGCAACTGAAGTAGGTGCGGTTTGCGTCGTTGGTGACAAGACAATTGAAATTTTGGGCCGCCAGCATCTTCATAAGGGTGCACTAGAATGTGATGGTGGCATCAACTGGAACTTTAAACTTCTCTAAGAAGTCACGCCTTGTCCCGCAAGGGATGACCTGAGCAAAATTGAAAGAAAGAAGTAGCTAGCTAGTTACACAACTGTCTTGTCATGCATGAAACTCAATCAAAACATATGTTCAACTAAAACATATCATCCTAGTGAGGAAGTCATTCGGCAGATCTATGAGGAACTTCTTATCCCTTTGGCATCTCACCGAACCATAGCTCTCACACGGGGCATCCATTTACTGCTTTCATGCATGAAGTTGAGAAAAATAAGCATACATAAGATGCACATAAATATAATGCAATGTAATAAGCAGTTAGTACGAACCAGCGGTATCCGCCCATCTAGTTATTAACACGTACGTACTTGTAATAAAACAGTTCTACAAACCATTCATAGTTCAAACATAAAACATGCATAAAGTTAAACAATTCATATGAAATAGGTAGCGCGCGCTAAGCTAGTGGCCAGAGCGACCGGCCTCGTGGTCGTGCCTAGTCGACCTACGAGGACACCCCTGCTGACCCACCTCCTCATGCTCCAAGGCATCCCAGTGTATGGGATCCTTCTCTGCGCTCTTCCTGGCTGCATACTGAAATAACATCTTATTGTTGGCCTCCACGAGTTTGTCATCTCTCACAAGCTCACTCACCAATGGGTCGAAGAACTGCATCTCGGCCTCTTTGCTCTCCTTCTCCTCAACCCTAGTGCATATCTTCATGTCCTCAGCCGCGAGGAACATCGCGAACTAACGACACTCAGGGAAGTTCAGATTCGCCCCTTCCTGAAAGAACACTACTGCCATGGCATCATAAGCACGCGCCGCTAACTCCGGGGTGTCCCAATAGCCAAGTTCGTGGACGACATTGTCCTTCCTAATGGTGGCATAGTACTTATTTCCCTTTCGCACACCACGAAACTTTGGGGCCACCTGTGACGATGCATATATATAAAACTAACAAGTTAGTAAAAAATGGGCATAGTAATGAGTACCTGCAAAACCTACAATGCATAAAACTATCTTTCACCACAAGTACACTACTAGAAATATAATAAAATTACACTATCTAAAATCATAGTCTACAGCTACACTATACATTTTTTCACCACAAGTACACTACTAGAAATACAATAAAATTACACTATCTAAAATCATAGTCTACAACTACACTATACATTTTTTCACCACAAGCACACTACTAGAAATACAATAAAATTACACTATCTAAAATTATAGTCTACAACTACACTACATTATTTCACGACAAGTACACTAATATAAATACAATAAAATTACACTATCTAAAATCATAGTCTACAACTACACTATACATTCTTTCACCACAAGTACACTACTAGAAATACAATAAAATTACACTATCTAAAATCATAGCCTACAACTACACTATACATTCTTTCACCACAAGTACACCACTAGAAATAGAATAAAATTACACTATCTAAAATCATAGTCTACAACTACACTACATTATTTCACCACACGTACACTACTAGAAATACAATAAAATTACACTATCTAAAATCATAGTCTACAACGACACTAAAATTTTACACTACTCGTATACACAAAATTCGATATTTTTCTACACTACTATTACACTACACTAAGTAGAACTCACCCGCGGCAGCGGTAGACTGCGAGGAGGCGTTGCGGGCGACGGGGCCGGGGGCGGTGGCCGGGATGGATGCGAAGGCGACGGCGACGGGGGCTTCGACGGAGGCGACGGTGATGGGGACGGGGACTTCGGCGGTGGCCGGGGTGGATGCGGAGGCGATGGGGGCGGGGACTTCGGCGGTGGAGGCAGAGGCGACGGCGACGGGGACTTTGGTGGTGGAGGCGGAGGCGGCGGCGGCGGTTGAAGCAGCAGAGGCGAGGGCGACAGGGGCGGTGGTGATTTAATGGGGATCGACGGTTGTGTGTTGGGGGTTAATTTAATCAATATCTCTTATGGGGGGCGGCGGAGTAATTGCTGGTGTTGGCCTACGTGGCCAACGCCATTGCTATATGTTACACATATTGTTTTTTACTTTTAATTATGTGTTAGACATATTGTTATTTTTACTAATTATTTTGTGTAAATATGTAACCATACAAGGGAAACCAATAATTAGAGAGAACACCGTCCAACATCGATCGATCTCATTAATCTAGCATAGATACATAATAGTTGAAGGATGAAAATAATAACACACACACACACACACACACACACACACATATATATATATATATATATATATATATATATATATATATATATATATATATATATATATATATATATATATATAAAACTTCTAGTACTACACACTCTTGATCTAGGCTAAGAACATCATCAGTGTAATGATTCCCATGAGAAAAAAAGCTGCCACCGATCCACCAAGGAGAACGAGGCCAAGCATAACACCAGCTAAAAGGGCATATAGAAGCATCTTGAATTTTTGGATTTGGCCGCGCATCACATCAGTCTTCAGCTGCATCTCATCTATCTATTGTCTTAGTTCACCAATGGAGTACTCGAGCAACTCGCTCACGTACTTCTGCACGAGATCAACCCATATTCATGTGTAGCAATATTTTGTCCCTAACGCCTATGGATCACAATACACACACACATATATTAATGATCGCAAATTGTGCAAATTAGCAGAATATATATCGAGGTATTTTTTGTCATATTACCTTTCCATGATTACCGCAGATGTAGAACTCTAGCTCTGGATTACTTTGTGTGTGTGACATATGCTTATCAGCAAGCCGTCCACAACTGCAAAAAAGCAGCACAGGTGCCCTCGCTCGATTCCTGGCAGCTTCGGCGCCGGTGGCATAACTGCTGGATCGTCGAAGGAACATCGCGCTGCAGCGGGATGATTCTCCACACAGGGCTGGCTGCATTGGCCGTGGCGAGCGCATGTCGTGGCCAACGGGGCCAGATAAGAGCTCGGCCAAGGCGGCGGAGTCCCAAACATGCGACACGCCACGCCGACGTGGGCTCGAAAGGGCGGCTCGTGTCGATTCGACAAGCTTCGGTGGGTCCATTGTCAGCAAAGCAGCTGACTAAGAGGGAGTAGAATTTTGTGGAGAATGGAAGTGAATGTATTTGATAACAAGGGGCTGCCAACATATCTATATATAGGCACAACTTAGTGCTAGCGTTCTGGGCGAAGACACGACATCACAAAGTTAAGTATCTATGGCGTGTTTATAAATCACACGACATCAATATACTGCAACTGGTCACGACAACTGGGCCCACATAGTAGTGGTGTAGGATTTATTGCCAGCGTCAGCAATAGCAACTTATAGTTGGCGTACCAATTTGGGAGACGCCAACACTATTTGGAAAAAATAGTGCCGGCGGTGATGAAAAAATGGCGCGCCACAAACGGAAGTTGTGGCTAGCCGTTTTTCCACTAGTGGATGAAGCGACCGGCGAATGCGAGGTACTACACCAGAGCCAGCGTGTGCGACGGCATGGTGCGGATCTCCTCGGCTGGCCCAACACCGTCAACGCGCAGGCTACCGTTTTGCTGGAACATGTGCGGACTGCAGGGACTGCACGGTTTGGTGAAGTCCAGGAACAAGGTCTGACGCAGCCGGTAGAGATGGGGCGACGACGGTAGATCGAATAAGGCTGTTGAAGCTGGAGGCGAGAGCATCCTTGTAGTAGGCTATGGCGGAAGTGCCCGAAACATGTACTTTGTTAGATAAAACGAGATCAAGGAGACACGAGAGACACGGATTGTTACGTGGAAACCCTTACGGGGAAAAACCACAGAGCACGAAGGCGCAATCACTATGATGGAGAAGTATTACAAGCACGAGATGATAGGTTGTCTTTAGGTGCGACTACATTGGATATATATGAGGGCAATACATAAGAGTCCTTGGAGGACAAGTAAACGAGTTATACTCGTACGCGTCAATGTTAGTGATACGTCTTCAATGTATCTATAATTTTTTATTGTTCCTTGCTATTATATTATCAATCTTGGATGTTTTATATGGATTATTATGCTACTTTATATCATTTTTTGGGACTAACCTATTAACCTAGTGCCCAGTGCCAGTTGTTGTTTTTTTTCCTTGTTTCTGTCTTTATAGAAAATCAATACCAAACGGAGTCCAAATGGAACAAAATTCTTTGAGGATTTGTCTTGGACCACAAGACACCCTGGAAGCTTCGGAAGGAGGCCAGAAGAGCCACGGGATGGCCACAAGCTTAGGGGGTGTGCCCCATGGGTCACCCCCAAGCTTGTGGGCCCCCCGTGGCACTTCCAACCCTAACCTTTCTTCTATAAATACCCAAATATTCGCCGTAGACCAGAGGGCACAAAAAAATACTTTTTCGCCGCCGCAAGTTTCTATCTTCGTGAGATCCCATCAGGGGACCTTTTCCGGTACTCTACCGGAGGGGGATTCGATCACGGAGGGCTTCTACATCAACCTTCTTGCCCTTCCAATGATGTGTGAGTAGTTTACCACAGACCTACGGGTCCATAGCTAGTAGCTAGATGGCTTCTTCTCTCTCTTTGATCTTCAATACAATGTTCTCCTTCATGCTCTTGGAGATCTATTTGATGGAATCTTCTTTTGCGGTGTGTTTGTTGAGATCCGATCAATTGTGAGTTTATGATCAGATTATCTATGAATATTATTTGATTCTTCTATGAACTATTTTATGCATGATTTATATAGCTTTGTATTTCTCTCTAATCTATTGATTTGGTTTGGTCAACTAGATTGATTTTTCTTGCAATGGGAGAGGTACTTTGTAATGGGTTCAATCTTGTGGCGCACAGTCCCAGAGACAGAAGGGGACATGACACGTATTTGTATTGTTGGCATTAAGGATAAAAAGATGGGTGTCGGTGTCAAAACTAGCGGATATCGGGTAGGGGGTCCCGAACTGTGGATCTTGGATCGATGGGGAACAAGGGACGCGGGACACGGTACTTACCCAGGTTCGGGCCCTCTCTAAGAGGTAAAACCCTACATCTTGCTTGATTATATTGCTTGTGTATATGGGGATTACAGAGTTGATCTAGCACGAGATCGAATGAACTAAACCCTAAACTAGTAGGATGGTGATTGTTCTCTTAGTCTCTACGGACTAAACCTTCTGGTTTATATAGACACCAGGGGTACTAAGGTTTACACATAGTCAGTTACATCAAGGGAACACCGGATCTTCCATCTTGACTTGGAGCACACACCAAGGCACAAAAGGTCTTCGGTGCGGATACAATGCGGCCCAACAGTCCGGCCCATGAGAGATAGGCCGGCAACCCGAGGACCCCCTAGACCAGGACTCCCTCAGTAGCCCCCGAACTAGCCTTCAATGCCAGCTTCCTATAACTCCCATGTCATGGGGGACCACGATCAACTATGGGGCCATGAGCCCCTTCAGGTTCGGCAAGGGGGAGATCACGTTGCACAAAGAGTAGAAGCTTCCATAAGAAAGAAAAAAGAACAACACGACGGTGGTGACACTAATGGTTTTTTACCCAGGTTCGGGCCGCTAGATAGCGTAAAACCCTACTCCTACTTTGGTGGATTGAGTGGAAGAACACAACGAGCACGCAACGCTCAAGCCCGGCAAGGATGCCTCGGGGAGAGCAGCTACGCGCGTACAAGTGTGTGATGGTCCGAATCCTTTGCTAGGTCGCCTTGGACCTCCTTTTATAGCTTAAGGGGTAACCGCAATGGCAAAACAGTCTTTATCTACTGATTAGATAGCCAACAATGCTATCATACCTAACTCTGGCAGTTAAGACAAAGTGCATTAAATGCACTGCTAGGTGTCATGCGGAGGGCGAAACCCAGCATGCCTGCCGAGCTGCTTAACCATCTCTTGCTTACCATCTTGACACGCTTCCGGACATGTGTCATTTGGATAAATCTTGTCTTCCAACGGGCCGCCACGTGCTTAGCACAGGCCACTTAATCACTTGGGCGCTCGACACGGCACTGATAAGTGACTTGCATCACTGTGCAGTGGAGCGGTGGTATCTTAGCGGGGATCCCACCCCTGGCGGACCCAGCAAGCTTGCCGGGGAAATCTTGTACCTACCCCTGAGAAGGTCTCGACCGAGCCAGGCTCTCCTGCCCGGCAAGGGAGGCCTTCCCAAGGTGATATTCTTCTATCTTGGTTGCCTTGGTCTTCTTGATCTGCTCTTTGAGCTCACTAAGAGCTCCTTCTTTGGCTTGGCCTTGCTTTGGGTGTTGATGCTGAACAAATGATGCCAATGTGCTTGTGTGTAAGTCCGGGCAACAAATGTAAATGTTTGTTGCACCAACAGGAGCCCCCGGCCTGGCCCACACGTGCTGCTGAGCTTCGTTGGGGTAGGCCCCAACAATCACACAGGCGAGCTCTCGGGCCATGTCACTATGGGTTTTAAGTCTCTCCTGACGTTCTCCTTGCTTCTTCATTAACCTGGGATTGAGTCAGTTACCATTTTTCCCGCGATTTGTGCGGAACAACGTGGGAGTACCCACGTAGTGACTCACGGGCTGCCCACTTTCACGGGGAGGTAACTTCCATTTTACTCACCCACTACGCCTACCGTTTCCGCCACGTACGCTGCATGCATTGCACAGGGTTGGTGGTGGACGTGAAGGGCGCAGGAATGAGTGCCATGGCAGAAAGCCAGACGTCGTGGATAGGCACAGGTGGGCGGTCGTCGATTATGGACGCCGTCAGTAGTGCAGGGAGGCAGGATTGGCGGAGCAGGGTGGCTCCCTCCTAGGTGGTGAGGAGCTAGCCCCCTGTCGTGTTTCCCTATAAAAGGGAATGTGGGCGAGGGGCTCACCCGCACACATCTCCTCCTTTCTTGTCTAACATCCTTCTTCCACCATGGTGACGAGAAGAGGACGCGGTCAACCTCCAACGATGGCGACAAGGGTTTCTTCTCGACAGCACCTCCCTCCTCCTGCTAGCGATGCAGGAGTAGAGTCCAGCGCGCAAGGTGGTGCCGCTGGACATGGGCGCGGCCATCATGGAACTCAGGGCCGAGGAGGACGCGGAGGTGCCCTGGTCGCCCCTCCCCCGGTCACCGCGGCCCTAATGGAAGGTCACCCCGGGGACCAGCCATTGGAGTTCATTGTCAAGTTGAGTAGGCCGCCGCGCAGCCCACTTCAGCTTCCCACCCTGTTTGCAAGGGTGATGGAGGAAGAACAACCGCCCGGATTGAGGCTGCACATGAGGGGCTACTATAACGGCAGCATGCGGGCGAACGTAGAGTTCCCTGCACATCATGTCATGCTTCTCCGCCGTGGATGGAAAAACTTCGCTCGTGCCCACTGCTTGGTGGCGGGGAATGTTCTCCATTTTAAGCTAATGGAGGCCAATCTGCTCTCCATCAAAGTCTTCGGGCATTCGGGTGCTCGCTTAGGGTGCTGCGCAGAAAGCTCGATCGACGACGAAAGCTCCTCCTCGAGCGACAACGACGAAGAGGACAGTGTCGGTGAAGACGACGGCTTCGAGCAGGAGGACGGTGGCTCGAGCTCCAGCTGAGCGTAGGCTGCACCATCACCGTCAGGAGGGTGGCGGGGGCACCATCATCTACACCTGGGTCTTCTTCCCCCGGCAGAGCGATTTGCCGGGGTGTTGGGTGTGGATACCTCCATCTCCTCCAGCAGTCTTCCAGCTGGGTCCCCGGCAGGCTTCCTTGTGGGCTCCGGCTTCATCTTCCCTGCTGGTGTTCCTCCTGCCGCGTCCCGCTAGTCTTGGCGGTGGTGTCCAGGGCATCGCCTAGCCGCTCTCTCCGTCCGTCATCTTCGCCCCCACCACTCCTGATCTTGTCAGGCTGCATCCCGCGGGCCCTGACAGGGTCAGGCTGGGCTTCTGCCCAGGCACTCCTTTTGCCCTATTCGCCTCCCATTGTATCCCCTAGGAGGAGAGGGACAAGAAAGGGATTATGGGGCACTTATCTTTTTTCAATCTCAAACATGTAGGCATTTGCCAAACTTTAATCTAAAATATGTAGCCCTCTACCCATGCTTGTACTTTGTATGATCTGTACTTGTTTACTAGCGTATTAATGAAAAAGAGAGCTCACCGGGTACTTTTGTGCATGTATAATGTGACGACCCCGGCTTAATCATGCACTAACCATACACGCAAATGCACACGATCAAGCCTAGGGACTCACTTGAAGATATCACAACACAACTCTAAACATAAATAAAATCATACAAGCTTTATATTACAAGCCAGGGCCTCGAGGGCTCGAATACATAGCTCGATGGCATACAAGTGTTAGCGGAAGCATCAGATATCTGGGTACAGATATAGCAGAATTACAGATAGGCCTTTAGAAAGGCGGGGAAAAATAAAAATACTACGATCGAAAGGCGTAGGCCTCCTGCCTAGGACCCTCCGAACCTACTCCTGGTCGTCAGTCGGCTCCTCGTAGTAGTACTCGCTGGGAGGGTAGTAGTAGTAGCCGTAGTCGTCGACAGGGGAAGCTACCTCAGGGGCTCCGTCATCTGGCGGCAACATATGGATATGGGGAGAAAAAGAAAATAAAGCTAACGTGAGTACTCATCCGAAGTACTCAGCAACCAAGGATCTACACTACATATGCAACATTTTCGAAAGAGGGCTGTATATGTGGACTGGGCTGCAGAAATGCCAGAATAGAGGGGAAAGCCTAGTCCTATCGAAGACTAGCATCTTCAAGCATCTTCATCGGTCTTGCAGCATTAGAAGAGTGCAGATTAACATAAGTAAAGTAGTAGTAATGTTATCAACCTCGCCCAGAGATTCTTCCTCGACTCCCTGCGAGAAAGCAATCCTAGAGCCATACTATCCAGTATCATCTCAAGTCACCAGTTCTAGTTATACCGATCGGGATACAACTCCGAGTGTCCGTTACCGTAGGACAGGCTATCGATAGATTAGTTCTTCCCGGTAGGGGTGCACCAACTTACCCACCACGCTCGCTTAACTCCGGCCGGACACACTTTTCTGGGTTATGCCCGGCCTCAGCCAAACGATACGCCGCAACCCGACCAAAAACTTAACACAGAGGTCAGCACACCGGACTAACCCTATGCCCCCAGGGGTCTTGGGCCTTCTCCCCGGGAACTCCTGCACGTTGCGAACGTGGCCGGTGAGCAGACCAAGCCCCCCTTATACAAGTGCAGGGCATTACCAGTCCAACCCAGCGCGCGCCGCTCAGTCGCTGACGTCTATTAAGCTCCGGCTGAAGTATATGACGCAGAATGCCCATACTATGCCCACGTGATGGTTAGTGCTATCAGGCCAGAGGCCTCTTGGATCAAATATCCAAACCGTTAGTGTGTTGGTAGTGCGGTAACGAGTAGAGACTCACGAAAGATGTGACCCCGTCGTCCCGTCTCGAGGACTTGTGGCAAGGGCTAGGAATGCCCGGCCACGCCTCGTGTTCAACTCTCGGGCACCATCTAGGTCCACCCGACTCCATATCACTCTCATCATAATCTCGTGCGGGTACCCCTCAAGGCCGACCCGTCTTTATCCAGAATAATCAATATCAACAGTAATCTAAAGGCATCTGTGTGGCTACCACATCAAGAAGGAATCCGGGGCATCACCCTCGTTGGATTCCCACCTGACGTAAACATCAAGGTGAACGGAGGAGGATTCACCCTCGAGGTCCACTCTTGAGCAGTTGCACGACGATGTCGTTATCGGGGGTGGTGTAGGAGGTATCACCCTCGCTTACCACGACCGAATAACTAACCTACAAGGTTATCATCAGAAGTGCTGACGAGGTATCACCCTCGGCACTCGATATTAACCTAGTAGTGTCGAACAGATAAGGGGGAAGTGACGTGCAATGTCGGGGCCTGGTCTTCGATCCTGTTCATCGGGTCTTCTGAGAATCTAGCGGGGCAGTCGGGATAAAGTGGGGTCTCTGATAGGTCTCTACCCAACCTATACTAAACAGTTTAGGATAAGCAGACAGGTAACAATAGCAGGTTTCAATAAACAGGCTATGCAGCAGATATAGGATAACAACAGCTGCAGTAACTTCTAATGCAAGCATAAGAGAGAAGAGAGTGGGCGATATCGGAATGTTCAAAAGGGGGGTGCTTGCTTGGAAGCTCTGTGGTAAGGGTCTGATCGTCAGGAGCGTAGTCGACCTCCGGAGCTGCGTCGGTCTCGGGAGCTACGTCGACGTCGGGGTCTACCAAGAGAGAAGAGGGGGAAGAAACATATAAATACACAGCAACAATGCAATACAGGGCATGCCATGCCTAGGATGCAGTGCAGGGTTGACTAAAGATGCACCTAAGTCATATTACTTATTTTAGGATTAGAGTTGGATTTATTAACCAGTGTATAAGCTCTATTCATCTACCAGATACGGCCTCAAAGTTGCGGGTTCACCTACGTAGGGGGTTCCGGCATAGAAACAGATGACACGATCAAATTTGTCTCGTCGTTCTAAGCAACTTTCATATTTTAAGTTTTTCAATCTGAGCTACGGTTTAAAAGTTACAAATTTTTGAAGATTTAAATATTTTATGAAATTATCTAATTTAACAGAAAAGGAAATATGACATCAGCATGATGCAATGCTGACATCAGCAGGTCAACTGGTCGGCTGACCTGGTCAAACCTGACATGTGGGTCCCACATGTCAGCCTTTGTTGTTTTAACAGAAGATTAAATCATTTGATCAGGGTTAATTAGGGATGTGGGCCCATCCTGTCAATGAGACATTAGACTAATCCAATTATTTAATTGATTTAATTCGTTAATTAGCCTAATCAGCCGAGGGGGCCCACATGTCATTCACAGAGGGTGCCACGTCAGGGAGTTGACCCAGTCAACAAGTCAGCTGGGCCCACCGGCAGTGGCTCAGGCGGGCCCCACTGGTCAGGCCAACTCAGGCTCGCCGGCGTCGTCACCGGAACAGGCTCCGGCGACCAAATTTGCGGCAGCCGAACACCGGAGTTGCTCGGAATCGAGCTACGGGGCATCATTCGCAGCGCGCTTGGGCGCGTTCGAGAGCTAGGAACGAGCCGCATCCAACGGCGGCAATCCCGCGGGCTAAGGTGGTCGGAGCTCGCCGGAAACGAGCTCGAAGCGGCGGCCGAAATTCGGGCTTTCTCGGAATCGCGGCTACGCGGCACTCTCGTGCATGCTAACTAACTAGGGGGAAGCTGCGGCTCACTAGGAGTGCGTTAGCGCCACTGGTTCGAGCTGTAGAAGCTCGAGAGCGCGGTGGTGACGGATTCGGCGGCGGTCAGAGCACGGCCACGACGGCCCGCAGGCGAGCGGAGAAAGGAGCAGGGGAAAGCGGAGCTCACGTAGCGGCACATCGAAGGCCCTTGATAGCTTAGGAGCAGCAGAGCCGGCGATGTGCGTCAGAGGTGCGCCGGCGATCCGAGGAAGAAGAAGGGCTCGATCTAGGCGTTGCAGAACCCCCCTGCTCGCGCTCGTTGTCATGGCTGGGGTAGTTGAGGCTGGTGAAGACGATGGACACGTTGGCAAACCGAGGCGAGGTCGGTGGCCGTGGGAATGACGGCGAACGGCGACGACCGCGCTCGGTGGCGATGGGGAACGAAGGAGAGGGAGCGAGGGAAGAGGGGAGAAGTGACGAGGAGGTCCAGTGGGGAGGCATGGGGCTCGTCCTTATCCTCCTCCCTGTCGGTGGCGTCGGTGGGCGTCGGCGTGTCGTCGTTTGACCGGCGCGCGCCGGTGCAGCCATGGAGGGGATGACACGGCGAGGGAGAGAGAAGGAGATGGGCCTGCTGGACCGGTTCGGGGCACTGTGCACTTAGGCCCAGTGCACAGTGCCTCGTTTTATTTTCTTATCTCTGTTTTCTATTTTTCTTTATTTCTTTTCTGTTTTGTAATTATTAGGCCACTTGTGCACTTATGTAAAATGTGAAAGCTGGCCCCAATATTACAATGCAATATTACTTGTCACGAAAAACTGGTTTGGGCAAAATAGGATTTTATTTGGATTTTATATTATCATAATTGAATTAAATAGTGCTATTTTGGTGCTGTTTCACATGGTTTGAGTCATCTAGCTAATTCATTTAATATTGATGATGTTTTTATAATTGCTTTTGGATTATTTGCTGTTTAATGAACATTTTTCCAACAATGTTTGAGCAAATAAATTTTGCACTTTGAATTTGAGTTGATTTTCAGAACAGAGTTTGAATTGAATGTTTAACCAAAGTGATTAGGCACTGCAAATGGAGATGTCTTGGCATACTTAGCAGAGTGTCACAGTGGCTATTACACGGGGGTGTTACATTTAATGTCCATGCTGAGGACTGGATCCTCTATACTTTCAAATAAACAACGTTCCCCGACAGCACATCTTGTCGGTTCCTTCCCCTGCTACTACTACGCCTTTAAGCTAGGGTAGGAGCGAGGATACGAGCTGGCCCCTTGTCGGGTCTTCTCAACTGTTACTACAACCAACCTTTGACCGAAGGAACTACGGACCAAGAAAGATGGGAGTATAGAGGATAGGAGTGACTAGGTTTTCCCACGCTCAAGTTTTTCATACAGAGGTACATGATGGACGGTGGAGTGAACTTAGCTGTGTTTGTCATTCTTCTTATTATCCCCGGCAGCAATAGGCTGTCAGGGATCGACGTGCTGGCCCGCCCTTTACTTTTCCTTTCGGGAAGTTCGCCCGCGGTGGAAGCTATGAACCAAAGAAGCACAAGGGAGGAACCAGCTGTATACGATATTTTTGTGAAGGATTAATCAGCTCATACTAAGCATTGTTATAATCCTAACAAAAATATATGCTCAAACTAGACATCCATGCAAGTTTCTAGGGTGCTAGCGCTTTGTTTTACTATCTTTGCACAGGATCTGCGCCTGGCTTTGTACAAAGGGTCACATGCACATTGGCAAGGCTTGTACAAAAGGTGGCTGCCAGGGCTGGGCCTGGCAGCCGCGCCTTACGGGTAGAACTTGTGAAGATGCTCAATGTTCCATGAGTTTTGCACCTTGATGCCATCTTCGGTCTCCTGATGGGCTGCGCTAGGTCTGGTGACTCGTACTACCCAGTAAGGGCCTTCCCACTTTGGCGTCAACTTGTTGGAACCCTTGGCGGACTGAACACACCTAAGGACAAGGTCACCTTCCTCAAGGCTCCGGGCATGAATCCTGCGGCTATGATAGCGGCGCAAGGCTTGCTGGTAGTGTGCAGCATGCCACTACAAAAAAAAGACACATCCGTGACATTTTGGCCCGAACGAATTTTTTTCTGTCATGCTTATGACACTTCTATGACGATAATTGTGACAAAACCCGGTATCATCATAGATGTGGTGGGCTCCTACTTCTATGAAAAAAATCATGACAGAAAATGGGATTTTTGTCCTAGACGGGCCGGGGGCGCACCTGCATGACATTCTATGGGCCCTCCATGACGGAAAAAATGATGGTAGAAGCGAGGGCGAGGAAAATTTCGGGGAGTTGCCGGTTACGGTGGGTGGTCGGTGCCGAGTGATGCACGGAGGTTTGCGCATTTATCTCGTACACATACGCATGTGTGTACGAGGCGTTGGGCTCTAACTGAACCCGAGAGAGGCGTTCACTTACTGAACCCGAGCGATTGCACTAGCTACGTTACTGAACCCGAGCGATCGATCCCTTGGCAGTTAACTGAACCTGAGCGAGTCCTTCGCTACTGCTGCTAACTGAACCCGAGCGATCGATCGCTGCTGCTGCTTACTGAAGCCGATCGAACCTGCTGCCTCTTGATGAACAGTGAATGTGGGGGTTGGTTGAATGAGTCGAGACGTACGTGGTTGGGGTTGGATGAACAGTTCCCGGTGGGGGTTGGATGAACAGGACCCCGAGAGGAGGCCGCCACAACCGAGCTGGTTGGGAGTGGATGAACAGGACCCCGTGGAGGGCTGGTTGAACAGCAGCCGATGGAGGGCTAGATGAATAGTAGTCCATGGATGAACAGTATCTGGTGGAGGCAGGAGGAAGACGCGGTGGATGAATAGTGCAGGTGGAGGCAGAAGGAAGTCGACGGTGGGTGAACAGTAGCCCGTGGAGTCCCGTTTTGTGGTACGCCACACCCCTCCCGATGAACAGGACCCCCATTTCAATCGTAGCGGTCCAACACAAGTCTGTTTCCCTCATTTTGTGGTACGCCACATCCCTCCCGATCAACAGCACCCCGTTTCGACCGTAGCCGGTCGAACAGAAGGCCGTTTCCTCCGTACTGCAGTGCGCCAGACCCCGTTTCAGCTGTTTCGTCCAAGCCGATTGGCTCCCGTTGAACAGGACGCATTTCGACCCAGTCTGTTGCCTCCCGATGAACATGACGCTGTTTCTCTGTTCCGACCCAGCCGGTTGGCTTCCCAATGAATAGGACGCCGTTGCTGTCGTCCGTTGACTCTCCATGTACACGAGCCCTAGCCGTACGTATGCGCGAGTAGGCGTTCGAGACCCCGCTCGTATGTACGTACATGGCCGTATTTTTTGGCATGTGGCTGTACGTACATGTACATGGTTTAGAAGGGACTGCCTGAACTGCTACATCGAGGGCTCTACTACTACACGTCTTGCTTCTTGCTAGGCCACGGTTCATCGTTGCAGAGAGACCGATCGACCAGTATGTACGTACACGTTCGCGACCAGAATGACAACGCTACGTACGCTTCGACCAGGTGGGTCCCGGCTATCAGGGAGGATAAGGAGGCACTTCCTTGCGTGCGAAGTCATTGATGGTGGGTCTGAGCTGTCAGGGGGAGGATTCATTTTTTCACGCCTAATATGGAGGCACTTCCTTGCGTCCGAAGATATAGCTGGTGGGTCCCAGCTGTCAGGGGGAAATGTTTTTTTTGCAAAATAAAGAGGACCTTTCGGTAGGTCCCCGCTGTCAGGTGGAGGAATCATTATTTTGCGTGTAATAAGGATGCACTTCCTTGCTGCGGCCGTGGACCTAGCTGCCAGCCTCTCCATGTACAGTCCTCTTCCGATGTAAGTTGTTCCTTGACCACGTTGACCATGTCGCGGGGAGAGCACCAAGGCAGTGGACGGCGAGGCCTAGGAATGGAATGACCCGGAGTCGGCGAAGACTCGGCAGTTGTTTCCCATGCGGAGGGGAGTAGAGTGTTTACTGGTTGGGCTGCAGTGTGAGGCTGCCATCACCGGAGAATAACAGGAGGTTTGGGTGAGTACAGGGATGGCCAGGCCAGCGATGGGAGTAGGGTGGGTCGGTGAGGCCTGCGCGGCAGCAGAGCCAGCCACGGGAGGCAGGAGCAGGCGGCACAACCGGCGCTGGTTTGGGCGACTGGAGCAAGAAGACCAGAGGTTGAAGAAGCACTATGTTCGTTGGATGGATATCGTACAGTCACTAGAGCTAGAATCATTTTTTTATGAAATACAGAGGCCCTTCTGGTGGGTCCCCGCTGTCAGGTGGTGGAATCATTATTTTGCGCGTAATAAGGAGGCACTTCCTTGCGTGCGGCCGTGGACCCAGCTATCAGCCTCTCCACGTACAGTCCTCTTCCGATGGATGTCGTTCGTTAACCATGTTAACCACGCCGCGCCGAGAGCACCAGGGCGGTGGACAACGGCGAGTCCTAGGAAGGGAACGACACGGAGCCAGGGAAGACTCGGTAGTTGTTTCCCATGCGGAGGGGAGTACGAGGGTTTACTGGTTCATCTTCCGTCTCCGGAGAATAACAACAGGTGTGGGTGAGTAGAGGGATGGCCAGGCCAGCGATGGGAATAGGGTGGGGCGGTGAGGCCTGTGCGGCAGCATAGCCGGCCACGGGAGGAGGGAGCAGGCAGTTCCGCCGGTGCTGGTTTGAGCGGCTGGAGCAGGAAGAGCAGAGATTGAAGAAGCATGACTGCCGTTGGATGGACATCCAAGAGTAACTGCTCTTGTGTGTTGACTAAGTTGACAAGGCCTTGCCTGCGCGTCATCCTTTTTTTAGGAAAGCGTATGCGTTAACCTAGTAGGCCCACAAGTCAGCCTCAAATATGTGGAAAATAGCATACAACCCATCTGCCATTATTGCTAACAAATGTACAACCCATTGGCTAATTCTTAAGGATTTTTTAAGCCCATATTCATTTGTTACCATTACAGCCCATATTCTGGCCCCGGTTAAAAATTCAACCAAATTTTCATATTTTGGTGCGGTCCGAACTTTTTTTAATCCCAAAATTTCAAATCACTTTCAAACTAGTTTAAAAATAATAAATTTATATCAATTTAAAATCCAACATAATTTTCCCCGCAAAAAAAATTTTAATTCAAAATCTCGAAATCATAAAAAAAGATATTTGAAACTAATTGCCAGTTTGCTGCGTTTTTAAAATTTACATCCCATTTCTTACTACTTCATTTTCTGGGTAAGCGAATATATCGCTCTCGCCTTGAAAGATTTGCAGCCCAGCAGGGCTGAGAAAGCAAGTAGGCCTCCGTTTGGGTATTTCTTTAAATAAGGTAGAACTGGGATAGCCATTTTCAGAAAGAAAAAAACACAATTGGGCTCATGATGTGGTAAACATAAAATAAAACCCTGGCTAGACAGGCCACAGCCCCCGCACAGCCCCGTTGTTACCCTGATCCGTCTCTATAACTAGTAAATAACAACTGCTTGTTCCTAAAAAAAAGTAAATAACAACTGCGTGACCTGCTGGGTCCCTGGTGTCAGCCGCTCGTTGTGTAATTCTCTCGTTTATTGACTACGTTGACAATGGCGTGGGCCCCAGATGTCCAACCATTAGGAGGAACCATTTTTTTGGGCTTGTAATAACGAGGCACTTGCTTGTGTACTGCCATGACCCTGGTGGGTCCCTACTGTCATCCTCTCCACGTACAGTCATCTCCTTATTCCTCTTGGTTGTTGACCACGTTGACAATGTCAGACGGCAGCGCACCAAGCACGGTGAGCAAACCAAGGCGGAGGACGACGGTGAGGCCTCAGACGGAGTGAAGAGGAGCCGTGGAAAATGCGCCAGTCTAGTCGCAGGCGGAGGGGAGTATGAGGGTTGACTTGTTCGGGTGCGGGTGCGTGTTGGGGCTGACATCGCTGGAGAATAACAGGACGTGTGGGGGAATAGAGGAAGGGACTGGCCAATGTTTGAGGGTACGGTAGGGCGGCGGAGGCACAGCCAGCCGTGGGAGGCGCGAGCAGGCAGAACCGACGGGGTTGTTTGGTTTGGGCTGCTGTAGGAAGAAGACAAGAGATAGAAGATACACGACAGATGTTGGATGTCAATCCAACGGCTGGTAGGCAGAATCGTTTGTTGACTAGTAATTAAGTCGACACCACCTTGGATAGGCTTTTTTCTCGTGGGTCCCAAATGTCAGAATCCAAATCTGTCATGGTCATGCAGCCCTTCTTATGAAAAGTTACAGCCAATTTGGTGTGCTAGTTCCAAATAAGTTTGTGGTTGCTGGTGGGGGCTAATCACTTGGGTTCTGTAATGCATACTGACCTCAAGCAGCTGGCGAGAGTGATGTTATTTCCCTAGGTTGGGATTTGCTACAATATTTCTCTCTTAATTAAACAAATGGCAAGCCATTTTCCTTGTTTCAAAGAAAATATGACAATCACAGCCGAGTTGAAAAGGGCAACAACATCTAACTCCAGCTTACAAACTGTACAAAAGCACGAGGGTTAATTGTTCATCAGGTTTAGACAAAACCCATATTGAAAAGGGCAACAACATCTAACTCCAGCACTGTTTTCGGCAGTCACAGTCAAATGGATCGGTCAGGTCCATAGAATGAACATCCTGGGTCATAAAATTTACTTGATTATGACCACAAGATGTTGTAAATAGAAGCCCGGCACGTTCAGAAGCCCTTTTGTCCACCTGAAACTCTTTTTTTTGCTCTTTGACATACCCATCCGTCAAAACCATGCTGCTGATAAACTTAAGCCTGATGGAAAATAGTAACCTCGCATTCAGCAGGAAGAATGTGACAAATCTAGTGTTTGCATGGTTGGCTACATATCGTTCCAGCGTTATTGTCTTCAATCGAATGTCATGAGAAGTGAGAAAATCCCGGTGCTTACGAATCCACCGATTGGTTATAACTTTCTTACCCCGTCCTGTTGCCTAAATAGATATGAAGATTGAAAACAATTAAGGTCTAAAAAAAGAGTGTCAAAAGAGCAACAACTTAACGGTTAATTCTAGTACACTATATGCGGGCTTCCAATGTGCATGAAACTATCACCTTTATATACAACTTCTCCAGACATGGAAAGCATTGCAGCAAGCCAATAATCTTGTTCAGATCAAAACTATTCATTTGGATATATAAGATCTTGACAGAATCCAGCACCATTGATAGGCTATCCATGGACAAACTCTTCATTGAGCATAGAACATAATATTAGTACAAAATGTGTACTCCAAGATGATATAGAACTTATGCGCAGAAATTTAAAATGCAGCTTATGATTACAAGTGTAGATGATAATATACAGTACCTGAAGAACTGTGGAGCCAAACACCATCTTGAAATGAGCACAGAGATCATGTATTACACCCAAGGTCTCCAGTTTAGGCGCAGAGACGGCAGTTATTTGCGACGGCGAATAACTAGAATCAAGGATCAACCTTTGAAGTGAAGGGACATCTTCGATGATGAGCTGCCTTCCGTCAAAAGAAATTCCAATTCTTACAAGGTTAGGTGACTTTATTTGGAGACAACGAATTCTAACTATGAAAACAAGCACCAAGCACTCCAGGGCAGGGCAACTGGAGTGGATGATGCTGTGCAATGAGGCCTCCGATATATGAACCCACACAAGTGAAAGTTTTTTGAGAAATGGGAGTCAAAGGTTTAGTACCAGATTGTCTGGTGGGTAGCACAGCGCAAAGGTGGTGGTGTGGAGAGAGGAGGAAAACCGCGAGATGGACATCGGTGCTGAGGGCACAAGTACATGGCGTTCGGTATCTGGTAGATGATTTCCTGGGGAATAGTAGCACTCAAGCAGCTGTAGTTCTATGAATTCAGGGGATTTCAGCCAGGCGTCCACTGTGCAGGGCATGCTATGCTTGCTCAGGTAGCATGACGGGATGCATAGGCTTTGAATGGAGCCCTGGTGGGAGGAGATGATGGCTCTAGGGAGTTCAAAATCATTAAAGAGAGATACCTAACGACAGTCGAGATTAAGGGACGCGGCACGCCATAGAGGGCGCCACTGAGTTGAGAGGACTTGGGTGTGGCAGCAATCCTTGGTGGGGAGAAGCGAGATGATCTCCCCAAAGATGGCATCCGGGAGATCGCTAATGCGGTCTACCCGAGATTCTACGGGTTCCTGGGATCCGGTGGGGGCGGGCTCACCGATTCTCCCCGCGCTGCCGTGTGCGGGATCTACAACAGGCGTCGCCGTTGGCGGGAGACTCATCTTCTTGGCATTGGGTCAGCCGACTCCATTTTCCTCGAGGGCGTCGCGTCGAGTTCACGGATTTGAGCAGAGTAATGAATGATGAGCCTAGTTGTAGTGCGAGTGAAGAAGAAGGGGAGCTGGGGTTTTCTGTAGTAGTGAGGAAGAAGGGGAGCTGGGGTTTTCTGTAGGAGTGAGGTGAGGAATTTGCGGGTACGAGTGGAGCGAGCTGACGTGAGGTGGGTGGGAGTGAGGAGGAAGAAAAGCACCCAGGTTTTTTTGGGGGCGGTGTGCTGGGTAGCGCCTCTCATTAAGTAAATATATGGGCTTTTGAATTGATTTTATTATTTACTAGGGTGGATGGGCTGTTTTGTCTTGGGCCCTGAGAAACAATTACTACTAGTATAGTGGAGACACTCTACAGCTACCCAGAAAAACAATTACTACTAGTACAGTGGATACACTACCGCTTCTGGCTCCTCCGAGGTTATCGAAACGTCTCCCTCTACTGAATGCCGTTTTACTTTGGTTCACCGACATGCGGGCCATGCAGCGCACGGGCCCAAATGCGATCCACCAAATTAGAAGGTAGTATGCAGGCGGAGAGTCACCTCGGTCGTAGCACGGCAGTAACGAGCCATCATATCACAAAACCCCACCTCCCCGCAGTCTAAGTTTGACGGACGAAGCAACCATCATTTCACTCTTCGCTGAATCCCCTTCTCCCTCACCATCTTCAAGAAAGACAACACTCGAATCTGCCATTGTTCTTCTCTCCCAACAAAGGGAAGGTAAGCGGATCCGTGATGTTGGTATATTTTCTTTCAAAAAATAAGAACTTTTGCAAAGCAGTAACCGATCCTCACTCTCTTTTTTGTTTCATTGTCATTGCGATTGTGTTTTCCTTTCAGTTGTCTCCTATTCATCAGTTTCATGATGGACCAATGAGAACCAGGAAAAGACCTGCCGATGTTGGAGCAGACGCGGGAGGCTGATCCCCACAAGACAGAGAGCTCCAAGAAGATGGAGGCCGCCACCGAGCCGACCCCAGATACGCTCACGGCCACTACTGAGATGGTCAACGCCCCGTTTGAGGTTACAGCCCCCGTGGCCCTGCAGGAGTAGTTTTCCCCCTTCGAGGATGTGTCACCCCCTGCTGAGCCGCCCAAGGTGATTTTCTTCTTTGCCAATCTTGATTGTGGTTTTTCATCTAAGTATGTGGTGATAAATAATGCAAAATTTTATTAGCTTCGATGCCATGCTACCTTCCCTGTCATGCATACTTTTGACTATACATAGTGGTTTAAATAACTTGTGTTTTTTATATTGGAAAGTAATTCAGAATTCATTTCCGTTTCAATTAGAGCCCAGATGCAGACAAGGATTGTGTGGTTGTACATGTCACTCGCTATGAGGCGGATGACCTGAATATACGCACTAGGAAAACAAAGTTCTTAGGCTGTTGGATCCTGGAAGCCATTTGCACTTATACCAAAGTCGAGATGTATTCCAGCCTCACTGTTGTCAGGCGTGTTCTCCAAGGTGTACTGAAGCACAAGAAGTTCAAAGCTACTCCTTCGTTTGTGAGGCATACTGTTCTTGTCAAGCTTACGCAGGAAGATGACGTGGCATGCCTCCACAAACAAGTTTATGAGTGGCAAGGCCACAAGGTTATCTTCAGGAAGGTTCACAGGATTGAGCTAATGCGGGACGTCCTCGATGATGTTCATGGCAAGGTCCGTCTTGTGTCCATCCCAAATTAGATCGAGGCATGAAATAGTTGCCCCAGCTAGTGTTTAAAAGTAGTTTGGATTGTGTCTAATTATCCGAACGTTGCCTATAGTACTCTATTTGAATCCGTCTATGGGAACTACTGCTACTTTTGTGTGCCCGTGAATCATGTGAGAACCATCCTAATTGTTGCCGAAACAGATGCGTCCTCACTAGTTTTTTCATCTAATATGGCATGGTAAGACATAAGTTGTCACGGTTTATCATACGAGCGGTGTGTGTTTGATGAAATAGAGTACTTGTTCGAGAACTGTGCGCCGACGTATACATAGGGTACGTAAGGCTGGTTAAGTACTTGTAAACACTGTTGGTGCTACCCCACTTGTAAGGAGTTGTGCAAAACACGGCACATTGGCTCAGCTCGCTTCAACACTAGAAAAGTTGTCTATAGACTAGCAAACAATCAATAATCTGCTGTCTAACATATAAGAAACTACGTATCTTGTTACAGTGGTTCATGCAGTTAACTGAGGCCACAATGTAAATTTCAAACGTTCACACGCTAGTCTAGCATTCATGTGGAACATTCACATTAAACTTGGCTTCATAAAATACTTGAAAAGCATAAGTTAAGCAATTTTATACATCTCCATGATTCATAGAACATAACAAACATTTACTAGTTCACAGCAAAAGACAAAGTTGTGAGAAGGTTTACAAATCAGGAAAAATCAAGCAAGGTTTGTCTGAGCAAAGGGCCTCCCTAGGCAGGCTTTCATTTCCTAGAGTTCAATCTACTTTTTCTTGTTGCCACCATCCAGGGTTAGGTTCTCTCATTACAGAATAACCAATTATAATTGTGTTCTCAGTTGGAATGCTGAACTGAACCATGTAGTGTACTGACCATCTGAACTTCTTGTTCAATTCCACTAAATTTAAGCACCGCTATTTGCAGAAATAAGCTGACCACAATGCCTCTTGTCCGCGCACCTGTCCCAAAAACCTCTATGCAGCCGTGCCAGCTAGTCCGTTGTCCATCCATGAATTGGGAGAAAGTGCATTCCTGACTAGGATGCAGTTATTTTCGCTCGTCCCTGCACTGCAACCAGGAAGTAAAATGTATGAATCAGCTTCTTTTAGATTGCATGGGTCATTCTACCTAGTTACTACCAATGTAGGAATACCTGGAATACAGGAGATTAGACGACGGCAGCTAGGATGGCAGCTAGGAATAGCCATCTCATTTTGTGCAATTCTACTAAAACTGAGGTGTGTACTTTTGATTGCATAGATAGAAATGATATGGAGACAGACATCCCTGTTTGTGCAAATATGAAATACGGTTATTTACACATTAACAGTTATTTGCAGTGGCATATTATTAATAGCAGGATCTATTGTGTTATAATTGGCACTACATTGACAGTATGAAAGTGCCATTAAGTAAGAAGTAGCATCACATCAACACTGCCAATAGATTAACATGCAGAACAATAGCATTTGTATTACTATCATGAGAGTAGCACATGGTCAGTAAATGTGCAATCAAATTTTTCTAGTTCCACTGGGATGAAGCAATGTTAGCGGTGTGAGATTTAAGTGTAACTGCAAAAACACAATTCATGGGAAATAAAGCAAGACGGAAGCACTACGTAAAATGGTGGTGTCATTGCTTCAATTTATCGACAACACTAGACCATTACTTAATAGTGGCATTAGGTGGCATTGCTTCAATTTATCGATGGCACTAGACCATTACTTAATAGTGACATTAGGTGGCATTGCTTAATGCTTCATGTGATTTTACATTAATGGTAGCGATATAGGCGTAGGGACAGTAGGGGCATAAAGTGGTGAGGCAGATCTGGTTACCGAGAGCGGCAAACATTCAGGCAGCATGTCTGCATTTGTCACATTTTTATCTCCTCGGCGACATTTTCCTATGTGAGCACAGGAAATCTAGACCTGCTCGTTCTCATTTGCATTGTCCCCCACCACCCATCACTTTCTTTCCTTTTTCGACCATGAGACAGGTCCACTTCCCCCACCCTTCGCCATCCACCCCACTTTCTTTGCCTTTTCAACCAAGAGAATGGTTGGGTAGCCAATATCTACTGATTTCCCCTGTTTCCTCTTAGAAACAAGTCCTAAATTCATGCTACAGCTTTCCCACTTTCTTCCCTGTTTGAACCAACTCTTAGATTCGACTGTATGAACTAGCTTTACCTCTAATAATAGTAAAAGTCTTGGTGGCTTTGGAACAACCGACGGAAGTAGAAAAAGATCCACACACAGCCACATGGGGAGCTGGGGCAGTAGAGCAAGGCAGGTTTCGAAGGAATATATACCTGAGGGTTGTCAAGATGTGGCAAAGACGACGTCGGGAGGTCGCATCTTGGCCACAATACCTTAGGGAGGAAGAAGGGGTCGGAGGCCCTCCCGAGCCGGCGCTGTCTCGGAGAGAACGGCATGGCTGCCGACCGACGACCGCGTGAACGATGCACCTACACCCCTGCCCCAGCCGAGATGGTCTGGATGGATTTGTGGCCAGCCATGAGCAGAGAGAGAGAGTGTGGCCACCTATGTCTTGCTTAGATCTGGAGAGCATGAGAGAGTGAAAGAGAGGAACCCTAGTAAAGCAAGCGCCAAGGCTCCTGCTTATATATATAGTGGAGTGATTTTGTTGTAGCAACCGTTATTAAATTGAATACGCGCGAACCACTATTTTCATTTAAAGTTCAAGTAAAAATAAAACTTGATCAATAACGTGCCACTGCTTCCAGGTCACACTATCTAATCACCGCGTCCAGGACGCACTATGTACTGTATCATTCACGTGCGGTCCCTGACCCTCCATCAAGTTGAAAACTAGACTAGTCAAAATGTCAATTGGGATGCCTCTTTGTAAACAAATGCATTCCTAGCTTCAAAAAAATGCGCTCCTATGTGTACCCGCGAGTGGGTGTGAGAGAACTGGTGCGTGCAATATAGTATAAATGTGTACGCCCAAAGAACGTTCGCCACAAGAGTAATAGTATAAGTGTGTGACATGTGAGTTAAAATAAAAGGTGCGCGACGTCTTTTATTTTTTAGAAGTTCTGAGGGTAGGGTGTGAAGAGCACATATGTATGTGACGTCTACCTACAGATAGACGGTGGGTGCGAGAGGACTCAGGAGAGTCGTGACTCGTGAGGGTGCGTGTGTGCGTGAGAGAGGGGGGGGGGGGGCTCGTATCAATGCAATGCATGTGTCCGTAAATCATATCTGACAAACGTTCGCCACAAGCCATTTCCTGACGAACGCCGTAAGAATCGTTAGATCGGCATCCGACAGTGTCAGTTTTGCCATGGCATTTAACAGAACAGCCACTCCTCCGACACACAAATCTTCTACGTGAGTGTTAGCAACTGCCGTATGCTCCTCCCTCCGTTCCAAAATGTGGTTCGTATAGCTTTATTGAAAATTTCGAACCTCGCAAAGTTTTATCGAGTTTTCATATACCAAAATGCACATATAGAATACCCAGTATATATCATTTCATTCATCTTCGAGAGGTAACTATAAAGATGGGGGAGGAGTGTACAAAGAAAGACCGTCGTATCACCTGCAGCAATTTCAACCATCCCTTAGTGTGGAGGAATATCATAGGAACTCTATATGATATGATTTTTATAGGATTTTTTTCCTTTAGAGCCAATTGGTTCATAGGAATAGATTTATATACTCCACATTTCAAAGGAAAATAAACATGATATCATATTTATAGCTTTAGAGCCACTTGGTTCATATGAATGGATTCCTATACTCCCACAATTTCAAAGGAAAATAAACATTAGCCTATATTCAATAGAAAAGTTCCGATGATGTGAACCAAATGACATCTCTTTTCTAATCCCTTCTCATAAGAATTGAGATACATGTCATCTCTAGATTCAATAGAAAAGTTCATATGATGTGAACCAAATGACATCTCTTTTCTAATCCCTCCTCATAGGAATTGAGATACATGTCATCTCTAGATTCAATAGAAAAGTTCCTATGATGTGAACCAAATGACATCTCTTTTCCAATCCCTACTCATAGGAATTGAGATACATGTCTTCTCTTTCCCTACAACTTCCATATATACATCTTCTATTCCAAAATAGCTAGTACAACCCACTAGTAGCTTTTTTCCTGGACATGCAACTATGGCACATGAACACGTCATGCATGCAAGTCATAAATCACATTGTTTTTGTACTCTATGCATGCAAGCACCACATCATCAATTCGTGCATATTACTCATAAGTTATTTCTTGCATTAGATTTGTATTGACAATGTATGTGTTGGTCACGTGCACACATATGTAGTTCACATTCACATTTTTGTTAGAAATGTCATTCTTTTAACTGCAATTCATTTTTTCTCTTTGTATTACATTTTCATTTTAAGCATACATTCACTTCCCATTAGTTATAGATGTTTTTGGAGGAACTTTTATGCATTATTTTGAGTACCAAATTTCACGCGGCCGCGGGTATTTCAAAATGCGGGGCCCATGCGTCATTACCTTTCGATCGAACCTACGTTCACAATTTTTTGTACGTATATCTCCACTGCTCCCCGAACCCAAAATGTTGCCTCGTTCCCGTAAAACCGAGCGGCCCACCCGTATTAAGGCGTCGACGCGAACTCAATCCCTCTCCCGTTTACTACGGCATGGCCCCGCACGCCATAGTACTCCTACAAACACTACCCATCGCACGCATCATCAGTTTTCTTCAAGAGGACGAGGGAGAAGCGGATTTGTAGTGGGGGCTCCTACCCTAGGGTGCCCTAGGTAGCTGCCGCATGCATCATTGGTTTTATTTTTTGTTTATGCTCTTGCGCCCTAGAATGAAATGATGGTTGCTTCGTCCGTCCAGCTTAAAGCGGGAAAGGTGGGCTTTGTGATTTAACCCCTCATCGCTCATTTACTACTATTGCGGCGCTACGACCGGGGTGCCTCCAAGTCCAACCGCTGCTCCGAACAATAATTTGGTGCATCGCACATGGAACAAGAAGGTGGATGAGCCACATGTCGGCCAAAGGGGTCCTGTAAGTGTGTCGCCATTTCGTGTGCGGACTTACCCTGCTGAGTTGCTACGCCAACGCGACAGGAGCAGTATACCACTTGGTTTTGCTCCTTGGTTAATCCCAACTATATTGATCTAAAAAGATACTAGTAGTATCCAAATTACTTCCTCCGTCTCGGTTTATAGGGCGTGCACGTAGTTCTAGGTCATCCAATTGACTAACTAAATATGAGTTATATGTCACAAAAAGTATATCATTGGATTCTTAAGCGGATGTAGTTTCTAAACATATATTTTTCATCACATATAATACATATATAGCTAGTTAAATTGTCAACCTAGAACAACGTTCATGCCCTATAAACCGAGACGGAGGAAGTAGTAAAAATGAGGTGATTTTACTGAGCGGTGGGCGGGGGAGCATGGCCTGTCATGCGGTCCCACGTGTCATGATGTACCAAGGCGATGCGTGTCCCTCTTGAGGCAGAACAATGGCAGAAGCACTACGTGGTTTTCTTGAAGGAGATGATGGAGAAGCGGATTCAACGAAGTATGAAATAATAATGGTTGCTTTGTCCATCTGGAGGAAAGGTGCGGCATTGTGATTTGACGTCTCATTGCTCATTACTACTACTGGGCCGCTACGACTTGGGTGCGTCCCCCTACTGTTCTACACTATTATTTGGTGCATGACACATCAACCCGGTTGCTATATGTCCCACATGTCGACGAGAGGAAGTACAGAATTCATGAAAGCGAGCGTCTCCACTCTTTTAGTACGACGGAGGAGTACAAGACATGGCTTGGTTTTTGTTGCTTCGCGCGATCCATTGATACAAACCTGGACTAAAAAAGGCGAGGGTGGGTCTTTTCCCGCGCGGCTGGCAGGGGAGTTTGGCATAGTCTGTTTTAGGCAATGAAGAAGGAAGGGAAACAAGAAAATAAAGGTTGAGTGACTTAGTTTTGGGAAAATCTGATTTTACGGAGTACGTACCAACTATGGAGGTAGTACTACTTACTACTCGCTCATTTCCGGTTTATAGGGCTCATCTAAAAAAATTCATTTTTCCGTTTTATAAGTCTCAATTCTACTAGTACTTACCATCACATGTTTTGATTTCGAGGTGCATTAAATCACCCGATGCAAGCAGTATCAAGAGAAAACTCACCAATGCATGTAGAAGTTCATGGAAATTTAGTGGTCATGCATGCATTCATTGTAATTAATGCATCGGTAAACATAACGTTTTGAGAAAAACGAGCGTACTAATTAAGTACTTGTGCAAACTACGAAATTAATTCCACCACTCACCGTCTACCTTGGTTGGAGAGATTTTGAAATTGAGCCTTAGGCTGGTTGTAATGGAGAGTATCATGTACTAGTATCATGCATATGATACTAGTGTATGATACTACATCCGTAATGCCTAGTATCATATATTGGTATCATAGATGACTACATTTATTACCATGCATGACACAAAGTAGCACATCATTTAATATGATACGGTATCATGGTATGATACTCAACCATCTCTTTCTTCATTTAATTCTATGCCACCTCATCAACATTGCTTAGTAGGCATGCATGATACTACTTATGATACTCTCATTACGGGCAGCCTTAGGCTAGTCATAGTGGGAGTAACTTAGGTAGTAATATAACACATCCCAAGACAAATTTGCTTATGTGGCATGGAGTTAATGAGGGGAGAGATGCTTGTGGTAACATAATATGTTACTGTAACATAACACACCCTGAGGTAAAATGAGTCTATGTCTCAATTAATGAAGGCTTGTATGTTACCATCCATATGTTACTACCCATTATGAAGGTAGTAACATGGAGTAGTAACATATGCATGTTACTAGTCTAAGTTACTCCCCACTAAGACCAGCCTTATAAACCGGAAAGGAGGGAGTAGTAACATAGCCTAGGGTAGCTTGCTGCACCACAGACTCCAAGGAAATTGCTGTAGTACTACTGCTACCACTGTACTACTCCTACTACTAAAAGACATATATTTCAAACAATATGATAATCTCTCTAACCAAGGTAGGGGAGTATATGTCTAACGGAGGGAGTAGTAAAATTTTCTCCTCATCCTGTGAGCCACCGCGTGCGTGGGCGAGGGAGCGGGCATAGGCGTAGTAAGCAAGCTTCTCCTCGTCCTGCGACTCTGCGAGCCACCGCACCCGTGGGCGGGGTTGAGGGCGTACTAAGCAAGCTTTTCCTCGTTCTGCAAGTTGACAGGACACATCAAAACTAGTACTACAGAGCATCTCCAGTGTATAGAGCCTTGCCTCTAAGGTAGGCCCCACATGGTTTACCTCTTATCAAATGAAAAAACCACAATGTATAGAGACTCTAACCAGCCTCTAAGGTGGGCCCTAGTAGAAATTTAAAAAGTATTGATTAGCACTGATGTATCATCAATGTGGGGTATGGGGAAAAGAAAGTAACAAAGCAACCGTGAGTACTCATCCGAAGTACTCAGCAAGCAAGGATCTACACTACATATGCAACATTATCAATGAGGAAAGGCTGTATATGTGGACTGGGCTGCAGAAATGCCAGAATAGAGAGAAGGCCTAGTCCTATCGAAGACTAGCATCTTCACAAAGCCATCATCTTGCAGCAATAGATTTGTCCTATCAGTACTATTTCTCTCGTACTTTCTTATGCTTCCTAAGGCTGACAAGTGGGACCAGATGGATTGTTACATTGTTAGAGGCAGCCTCTAAGGTTAGACGCGATGCTAGCCAATTTTTTGTTAGAG
Source organism: Thinopyrum elongatum (assembly GCA_011799875.1). Taxonomy (NCBI): domain Eukaryota; kingdom Viridiplantae; phylum Streptophyta; class Magnoliopsida; order Poales; family Poaceae; genus Thinopyrum; species Thinopyrum elongatum. The sequence goes on from CM022302.1 coordinate 434,418,018, forward strand.
GCAGTTCATGCAATGTATAGAGGCCTGCCTCTAAGAGGAGAGAGAGGGCTTAGAGGAAACAAAAAGCATACATTATGGATGCCCTAAGTGCCTACTTTCCGGTCTATATGACTCAATTTGAAAACCACAATGTATCCATAATAGATGCCGAGTGGTGGAATAAATTTACTTCCATAGTTCGCAAAAGTACTGATAACGTAAGAAGTTGAACGGAGGGAGTACGATATCATTAGTACTACAGTTCTTTTGGAAGGGTTGTAGTAGTCCCTCCCATTCACATGTTCACATTTCAAGCTTCAATAAAAACGTTGCATGTAAGGATTAAGAGAAACCTCAGCAATGCATGTACTCCCTTAATCCATATAGGGTCTAAAATGCGTTTTGGAGGCTAACTTTGACCACATGTTAGAGCAATAATATGACATCCAACTTACACAAATCTTACCATCAAATTTGTACGTGGTCATTATACTGCTAACACATGCATGTGTTGCAATTAGTACGTACTCCCTCCGTTCCTAAATATTTGTCTTTCTAGAGATTTCAACAAGTGACTACATACGAAGCAAAGTGAGTGAATCTACACTCTAAAATATGTCTACATACATCCGTATGTTGTAGTCCATTTGAAATGTCTAGAAAGACAAATATTTGGGAATGGAGGGAGTACATGATACAGTAGTAAACACTCACTATCTAGTAGTACTATTACTCTACACTGCTACTACTATGAGGCCATCCAACTGTGTCCTGGCAGAAGACCGCGGACACCGATTATTCGTTCATATTTAAATTTGTTTTCACACAGCAAAATATCCATGAAAACAACACATGAAAAAATTTCACGGCGAACGAGGGATTTGAATGTGCTGGGAGGGGTGGGGCTGGAAGGGGCTGTTTGGATCTTGCCCGGGGTAGCCAAAATATTGGCGACCCTTTTGTCCACTCATGCCTTTGCCACCAATGAACGAGGAAGAGCTCAGGTGCTCATGCATCCTCCAGCGCGCGCGTTGGAGACGAGCTCGCACGAGCTGTGTTTTTTTTGTCGCACCTCGCCGCCCGAGCCGGCCGCAAACCGACTGGCGACCCGCAAATTACGCCATCCAACCGTAGCCACAAACATTCTGACAGCAACTCAATCAACCGGATGAAATTCATGCAAACACGGTGATATTTCATATAAACAATGATGGAATTCATATAAAATACCGGATTTTCATATAAACATGATGGATTTCATTACATTCAAATCAACTAAGCGGTGCTACTCCTGAACAGCACAGGTATAAGAATACCTAGCCTAAATGGTCGCCCGCGGATCCATTTGTCTTCGTCATGTCCGGCAGCATGATCACCGGACTGCCGGGAGCCCCGGAGGTATATGCTTCAGCGCAAAGGACGGCTCGCTTCCCCACCGCTCAATTGACATCGTTGGCTAATGCCCAAGATGGAGTCTAAAGGGGGCTTCTCCACTTCTGTAGAGCCCATGCGGGGTCGACGAATGTCCTCGCAACAAAAGGATCCGGCAAGACACCTGCTGTGTACGCCGGTGTCGCCTCGGCGGTGGCCTTCATGGGACCCAAGCGGCGGCGGCCTCCCGTGTTCTACTTCTCCTCGATGATGGCGGCGAACACGGAGGCGTTGGCCACCAACTCGTCACTCTCCACGCACCCGGCTTCTGTCTCTGCTTGCATGGCGCGGACGCAGGCATGGGAGTCTCGGCCACAGACACGGGATGCGTGGTACGAGGCGGCGGAGTGGACGGCAGCGACGACGCCCATGCTCCCCACCGTGCCGGCATGGAGCAGCTCGCCGCTCCTCGTCGAGCTGGCCTGGAGCGGCGAGTTGCTGAACCATGTGTCGGTTGGAGCGGCAACTGGCTCCATCGGGTGAGGTGAGGGAGGTGGATCAGCGAGCTGCATAGCTCATATCCGGCGGGCTCGGTGGGCCACCCAGCCGGCTTGGATGCCGGATAACTACTCTTCGTAAGCCGTTGTAAGAGTGGAGAAAATGGTGAAGGAGGAGATAGGGGAGCGGAGGAGGCGTGGGATTCTTGGCCGGCGTCTGGCCTCATTTAAATAGGAGATTAAATAGACAGCGGACGGGAGGAGCTCGCCTGGCGTTGCGTTTAATGCCGGCCCGGTCATGAACAGACATGTGTCCGGAGTGGGTTTCTCGGCTTCCACACGGGTTTCATGGAGGCGTTTGAATGCGGCAAGGAGGCATGTTCAGCCGGGCATGCAGCGAGCGGCACCCTTGACTCTGACGTACAACACCGCGCCGTTCTTCCACTGACGTGTTGCCACGTTGGGTACCTAGCCTGCATGTCAGTGACCCAACGCAGGCAGCGCACGGCGGAGGAGCTTTTGGTGGGTCAGGGCGGTGAGAAGCGGGCATTTCACAAACCGATGATTGTTCATTGAGTGTGACGTCATATAATTCATGTAGGTTGATAAGCCTACTATATAATGTAAGAGAATTTTAAAATTTTCATATATTCGTTGATAGCCTGTTCGATACATTGTGATTCATAAAGACCGCTGCAAACATCAATGTTCTGCTTATCATAGATAAGAATGATTAATACCCGTAACAATCCATGTCCTTAACAAAGGGTGCATGCACGTATAGGTTGAGCATGTGTCTTGCGTCGTGTGTTGTGTGCATGTAGGAGTGCGAGTGTTGCATGCGTGCATGTGTACGTTTCAGTGTTTCATGCATGCATGTGGGCGTGTGTGTGTTTGTGAGTGCATGTGTACGTGTCAGTGTTGCACGCCTGCATGCGTGCGTGTGTTCGTGCGAGTGTTGCGTGTGTGCATGTGTACGTTTGAGTATTGCATGCATGCATGCGGGCGTTGCGGGCTTGTTTGTGCGCATGTGTGATGTGTTTGTATTCACCACAGTGGCTCGTGCGTGTGTGCAATTAAAACGGCCAGCTCAGCATATCATCACAAGGCGAGCTTGTCCGCTGTGGTCAGGGCACGCGGGCTGCCAACCATAGGTCTCACGACTTCGAATCCCCACTGACGGGTGGGCCCTATGGTAATGTGTGCTGGTGAATGTGGACAGTTTGACTGGTCAATTGATCGTGTCATCAACAAATTACGGAGCTGTATGGTGAGCCAGTGACCGTATGATCACCATAAAATGTATTTTATTAACACAATACAGACTCAAGCTACCATTTCTTTCTTTCATATATATGCTGACAGGTGGGCCCCACGGTTACGTGCGCTGATGGTGCAACACTACTTGCGCCACGTGGAATGTTTGACTGGTCAATTGATCGTGTCATCAACAAATTACGGAGTTGTACAGGTGAGCCAGTGACTGTATAATCATGACATGTATTTTTTAACATAGTACAGATGCAAGCGCTCATATATACATGCACACACTCACTGCTATAAGCGCACACACGCACACCCTACCCCTATGAGCACCTTCGAGAGAGTGAGCCAGCATATGATCTTGAGATTTTATGAAGTCACCATAGGTACCTTGTAGTCAAGGGGAACGTCTCCTACCATTGAACGCACATCGCCGAAAAATACTGAAATTAATCCAGGATAAATGCGAGCACCAGGACTTTAACCCTGGTGGACTCGGGAAACCACTGTCCTCCTAACCATCCAACCACAGGTTGCTTAGCACCACAAAATGTATATGGTGACTGTGATGAGCTTATTCTGAAGTCCAGTGACCATATCGTGCTTTCGCTTCAAATACAATGACCGTAAGTGTCGTCAACAAAATACGGAGCACTCATCAAATACAATGTCCGTCAGTGTCATCAACAAAATACGGAGATGTATCATGAGCTAGATACCGTATGATCACCACGAGAATGTATACGGTGACCGTAATGAGCATATTCTGAAGTCCAGTGACCGTATAGTGCTTTCGCTTGAAATACAGCGACCGTCACACGTGAATGTGTCAGGGGCATACTTTTAGAGGGCCGAGAGATAGTTTGTGTGCGTATGTGAAAGTGGTGTAGAGAGAGGGGGTGTCCGGTGGAGACAAAGAGAGATATGCCCTTCGTTTCTCTTTCTCGTGACTAATATTTTAGGAGAAAATATAAACATTCAGAATGCAGAACAAATATTATTGGATGCACCATGCAATTAACTTTCATGTATAACTTTGTACTATTGTATATGCTTATTTTCTTAGTGGCCGATTGTCGGAGTATTCTCGCGTTAGCCGCCAGGGGGGACCACGAGGCGATAGATGCCACGGGGTGGCTTGAGGTGAGGGCAAGACTGCCGTGGAATATCCGGGGATGGGTATGCGAGTAGCACGCGGCGGTTTACCCAGGTTCGGGGCTCTCTGGAGAGATAATACCCCTACTCCTGCATGTCCGTATATAGGTGGAGTAGCAGTACAGAGCGCTCCTTGAGCTGTATCCGGATGAATGCTAAATGCTACTAGCCTCATGTATGTGTGTGTGGCCGAAGTGAGCAAGCAGGCTCTAGTGCCCGAGTGAGTGTGGCGTGGTGTGTTCCCAGGGAGCCATTGTGGCCGAAGTGAGCAAGCAGGCTCTAGTGGCCGAATGAGTGTGGCGTGGCGTGTTCCCAGGGAGCCATTGTGGCCGGCCCCTTGGATGGATGGATGTGTGGTAGTATATATAGTGGGGGCAGCTTACACCCAAAGCTAGGTGGTAGGCATGGGAAAGGTGGGTGGTGGCCCACCCACCAACTACACTATTGGATATGTCATGCGAGGTGACGCGTGATGCAGACTATAGTGCGCCACTATTGCCCAGCAGTGCACGGGTACTGCCGTCTCGTCCGTGTCGTGTCCGATGGGACACCATAGTTGACTCCGCGCAGCAGGCCGACTGGTGTAGTCGGACGAGGAGCCGGCTAGAGCAGCCGGGTGGCGAGCCAGCCGGAGCAGTTGGTCGGCGAGCCAGCTGGAGCAGCCGGGTGTCGAGCCGGCCAGAGCAGCCGGACTGAGGGGTGTTGGCCACCCCGATGTCGTGAACCGTTGTTTCGCCGTCTTTGGGGTACCCGTGGGTCATTACCACGATAGTAGCCTCCGAGCCTCCGGGCAACTTGGCTAAGTTGGGCGGAGGTTTTTTAGCGGGCGTTGATGTAGAAGATGTCGATGACGGCCGGCTGCTGACCGTAGCCGGCGCGGCTTGCTTCCGGCAGGGGCAGGCAAGCGCACCCGCTGGGTGTAGCCTCCGAGCCTCCGGGAAACTTGGAAAAGTTGGGTGGAGGGTTTTCGTTGTTGTTGATGCAGACGATGGCGTCGAGGGGGCGGTTTCAGCCGGGGGCGGGGCAGTAACAGGCGCGGCATGTTCCGAGCGGGAGCGCGCAAGTGCACCCGCTGGGTGTAGCCTCTGAGCCTCCGGGCAACTTGGAAAAGTTGGGCGGAGGGTCTTATTGTTGATGATGAAGCCGACGGCGATGTCGAGGGTGCCGGGCACGGACACGGTGTCCGCCGGCTGATGGGCGCGGGGCCTTACCGGGCATGGATGAAGGGTCCGCCGGTTGACGGGCGCGGGACCCTGCCGGGCGCGGACGCGGGATCCGCCGGCGGATTCTGTCGGGCGCGGACGCGGGGTCCGCCGACTGAAGCTGTCGGGCGCGGACGTGGGGTCCGCCCACTGATGCTGTCAGGCGCAGATGCGGGGTCCGCCGACTGATGCTGTTAGGTGTGGACGCGGGGTCCGTCGACTGATGCTGTCGGGCGTGGACGCGGGGTCCGCCGACTGATACTGTCGGGCGCGGACGCATAGTCTGCCGACTGATGCTGTCGGGCGCGGACGCAGAGTTCGCCGACTGATGTTGTCGATGATAGCCGGTTGCGGGCTGCAGCCGGCGCGGCTTGCTTCCAGTGGGGGCGCGCCAGCGCACCCACTGGGTGTAGCCTCCGAGTCTCGGGTGAGGAGGGTGATTCCCCATGGAAATGATCATGCAAAAGACAAAGTTAGTCTGCGCAGATATGTCAAATGTTTGCTTTTAGCATTGCAAGTTTTATGCAGAGGGTGTCGACTCGGTTTCGTCTGAACCCCCTTCAATCTTTTTCATGTTCCCTCCGCTCTTTGGCTTGTGCTCTCGCTAGCCGGACAGCCGCGTGACGGTCTGTGGCTGAGAGTGGGGCCGCGGAATGAAGCGCACAGTACTGAGACTCTGGGAGCAGATTCGACCGAGCAGATACTCATAAAGCAAACGGCCGGGTCGCCCGAACCGTTTTCTCCCCAGATGTTTTTTGCGTGGGTGGCCTCCAGCGTTTGCTCTTGCTAGCCGGACAGCCACGCTGCGGTCTGTAGCTGAGACGAAGAGTGAGCCTTCGGTACCGCGCACGCTACTTAGCCGTCTATGGGAACGAACGTCTCAGGCCAATCGACCAGCCTCCGGGCCAACACTGGCTGGCGCTGGGGCGAACAGTAGTGCAACTGTAATAAAGGCGGAGGTGATCCCCGAGTGTCGCTCGGGGTTATCCGTGTTTGCGCGGTGCAAAATTACGCGGGTGAGAAGCTCACATTGCTTTGACGCGGACGAGGCGGAGGTTGACGTAGACAGCCGGTGCGGCTTGGCGCTCGCGGAGCGCGCCGGCACACCTGCTGGGTGTAGCCTTCGAGCCTCCGGGTGCTTGAAGGGGGGCCAGCCGGTCGAGCCCGACCGGCCAGGCGGCAGAGCGGGACGCGGCCGAGCCGGCTTGGCACAGCCGGCTGTGTGGCGACGCGGACAGGGCGGGTCGCGGCTGGCCGTCCGAGTGGCGGAGCAGACGGATGTTTTTTTTCTTTCTTCTCTTAGGCCGGCCGTGGGCAGCCGGACGCATATTTCTTTTTCAGCCGCCCGGACAGCCGGACTCCTTTTTTTATTGGTTGTTGGCAGCCGGACGCTTTTTTTTTTAAACACGAGCAGCCGGCTGTTGACTTGGTCAGCCGGACCTCTTTTCCTTTCTTTCTCTGGGTCAGCGGGCATTCGCAGCGGGACCCGGCGGGGGCTAGCGGGGCGATGCCGGACGCGGGAGCAGGCGGCGGAAGCGAGGCAGAGCCGGCCCGTGCGGCGACGGGGTGCCGGCGGACGCGAGGCGAGGCGGCGCAGGGGAGGCGGCCCGGGGCCGGTGCCGGATGCAGAGGCCGGTCGGCGGGGCGGAGCCAGCGCGGGGCAAACGGCCGGTCAGCGCGGGAGGCCGGGCGCGCCCTGGCCAGGTTGCAGGAGCCGGCGGGCGGCTGGGTCGCCGGGTACGCGGGCGAAGCCGGCGGGGAGAGGCGCAGCTGGGTGGCGGGGAAGCCGGCTGCGGGAGCACGACAGCCGGCAGCAAACGACTAGGCTGGCGGTGGGGCGGCCAAGCGCAGTCGGCAGGGTGAAGCACCCACCGCGGGAGGGGTGGCCAGGCGGAGTCAGCAAGCGGGCGGCTCGGCAGACAGGCACGCGGGCGCGGTAAGGCTGACGCGGGGCGCGGGCGCGGCCGGATGCAGCGGCCGCGTGGAAGGCCGGCCGCGGCAGTCGGCTTGCGACCCGCGCAGGTGAGGAGGAGCGATGGGGCGCCACTGGCGCGTGGGAGGCCGGGGCGGAGCCGGCAAGGCGAGACGCGGCCGCAGCGGTGCGCGGGACGGGTTGGGGACGACGGCGGAGTTGCGGATGCCCGCGAAGCGGAGGACGGGCGCGAAGCAGAGGTCGGCGAGGGAGCGCATGGAGGAGCGAAGCAGCGGCTTTGGCTGGACGGGCTCGGAGCAGAGGGCCCCGGCAGTGCGAGGTCGGAACCGGCGAGACATGCGAGGGAGCTGGGCGGAGTAGCGGCCGGCGCAGGGGTGCGTGCAGATTGAGCTTGCTTGGGCGGGGGAAGCCGCACGCCGCGGGTGCTAGGACGGTGTTCCTGCGAGGTCAGGCGGCCGAACGCTGACCGCAGCCTCGCACACGTGCCCAGGCCATGGTGGCAGCAGGTCAGCACCGTGGCCATGTAGCCGGCCAGCGCTGCGGCATCGGGTCAGGCAGCAGCATATTTAGTTAGCAGCAAACCGCGCTCATGTGTGGGGGTAATCTGGGTGATGTATGGACATGTATGGGAAGTGTACAGCCAATATCAGTCATATATTTGGAATGTGTCTGGCCATGGTTTGACCATTGTATGACTTGCATCTAGCTAGCTTGTATAGATGATATACGGAGGAGCGAAAGCGCGTTCCGGCCGGAACAAGGCCCAGCGCGGAGGGGAGCAGACGCGAGTGGTTTGTAGGTCGATACGGCCGACCGAAGCGAGGCGATGCAACGCACACGCGCACTGACGGAGGCAGCGTGGAGCAGGGGCTGGAGCGGCGAGCGCACAAACAACGACGCGCCGCCCCGCGCGGCCGCGCCGAGGGCGGAGCCGGCGCAGTGCGATGGTGATGACGAAGAGGCCGAGGCCGACGACGAGGATGCGCCGCCCCGCGCGGTCGCCCTGGGGGCGTGTCGATGTCGGGCTCTGAGCGCTACCGGAGCGACGGCGGCGACGCCACGGCGGAGGTGATGAAGATGGCGAGGCTGACAACAAGGGTGCGCCGCCCCACGCGGCCGCCTCGGGGGCGAGTTGATGTCGAGCCCTCGAGCGCGGCCGGGGAGACGGCGGCGACGTCGCGCTGGAAATGACGAAGATGGTCCCGCCCGGACTGCGGTTCCAGCAGCAGCTCGCCCCACGGTGGGCGCCAACTGTTGGAGTATTCTCGCGTCAGCCGCCAGGGGGGGCCGCGAGGCGACAGATGCCACGGGGTGGCTTGAGGTGAGGGCAAGACTGCCGTGGAATATCCGGGGATGGGTATGCGAGTAGCACGCGGCGGTTTACCCTGGTTCGGGGCTCTCCGGAGAGATAATACCCCTACTCCTGCATGTCTATATATAGGTGGCGTAGCAGTACAGAGCGCTCCTTGAGCTGTATCCGGATGAATGCTAAATGCTACTAGCCTCATGTATGTGTGTGTGGCCGAAGTGAGCAAGCAGGCTCTAGTGGCCGAATGAGTGTGGTGTTGTGTGTTTCCAGGGAGCCATTGTGGCCAGCCCCTTATATGGATGGATGTGTGCTAGTATATATAGTGGGGGTAGCTTACACCCAAAGCTAGGTGGTAGTCATGGGCATGGTGGGTGGTGGCCCACCCACCAACTACACTATTGGATATGTCATGCGAGGTGACGCGTGACATAGGCTATAGTGCGCCACTATTGCCCAGCAGTGCACGGGTACTGCCGTCTTGTCCGTGTCGTGCCCGATGGGACGCCGTAGTTGACTCCGCGCAGCAGGCCGACTGGTGCAGTCGGACGAGGAGCCGGCTAGAGCAGCCGGGTGGTGAGCCAGCCGGAGCAGCCGGTCGGCGAGCCAGCCGGAGCAGCCGGACTGAGGGGTGTTGGCCACCCAGATGTCGTGAAGTGTTGTTTCGCCGTCTTTGGGGTACCCGTGGGTCATTACCACGACACCGATTGTGTGTGGGGTGTGGTGGGCACATCATTTCTAGTTGTGGTGGGTAAAAGTGAGGACTCATGGGTTGGTTCCATCCTGCGCCACATAGGTTGGACCGAGACGCGTTATACGATGACCCATGTGGAGGACTCGGCGTACAAGACGAAGCTACCAGAGTCGTGGAGGACTCTATCCCCATTGATGATAAGCCGACTATATATGATTTGTAACCCTAGGCCCCGAGTATGTTATAAAAGCCCGGGGGCTAGTTCGTCGATAGCATACACACACACAATGCCTCGTATTCATGTGTACTTTGTACACACCCCTATCACAAATATACAATACTAGGAGTACGCTTTTTCCTCAACTGCAATGGCCCGGACTTGGGTAAAACTTTGCCTCGTATTACCATCCAGCCTAACTGTCAGGGATATCCTACCGAATGATCTGATGGAATCATACCTGCCAACTACTAAGAGAGAGGTGTGGGGGGGGGCAATGTGTGCGAGAGAGGCCTAAAGATAATGTGCGTGCGGGAGACACGTAGGCACATATATGTGCCTATAGAGGGCTAGTAGAGACCGTGCGTGTGTGTATATGCATGTGAGAGAAATAGTGTTTTCCAACTAAGATTAGTGAAAAGAGTGGTACATAGTAGTAAGAAAGAGAGAGGGAGATATATAGAGAGTGTGTGTGTGAGACACCCCGGGAGAGAGTGTGAGCATGTGTGAGAGAGAAATGCCGATGTATATAAAGTGTGTGCACTTATGTGTCACATAGAAAGATATATAGCGCATGTGTGAGAACGGCCGAGGCATAGTGCATCTACGTGTAAAAGGCGGTTCTACGCATTAAATTAAAATATAAATGGCATTATTATTTTTGGATGAGATCATGAATTTTGCAATTTGCGTCTGAATGAACATCAGTCTATCAAACACCCATACTCTATTTAATTCGAGCATGTGCATGGGTTTATTTCATATTATCGATCCATAGAGTGAGAGTGGTTTGAAATCTAGACAATGCATTGCTTTTGCAATTCATATATAAACATTAATTAGTGCACTCTATGTTGTTAGTGTCAAGCACTTTATACATTTGTCACTTACATGGATACATTCCAAATTGCTAGCTACGAAATAGAATACATGTTGAATTCAACATAAAGGGGGTTTCGAAGATTCGAATTCATAGGAAGTGCATTCATCTATTTGAATCTGAGATAATGGCATTTGTAAATCAGATCTAAAAGGGGGCATCAATCTTTGTTGTGCGTTTGAACATGCTATATATTCATACACATGTCGAACTATTTTTTTGCAACCAAAGAGATTATATCTGGAACCATGCATGAATTGAGGTAAGTTGCATATTTTTTAATACATGCTCGTGTACAATGTATATTCAAATGTACCCCCTCCATTCCAAAATAATCATAGTTTTAGGATTTTCAAGAGTCAAGATTTGTGAAGTTTGAAAAATCCTGAAAGTTCAATTCAAGAGAACTGTAAACATTAATGCTTCTACTCCCAAATATTGAACGAAGCGCCAAATAAGCCTCTGGTCACCCGAAACCGCACGAGACCAATGTTTGGTGGTAGGAAATTACTGTCCTGACTCTTACCCGTGTAGCCTATCGGCCCGATGTCCAAAGGTCTAAACCGGGGTAGGTTTGTAAATTCACCAAGACGCCAGTCTCAACCGCCTCCGAGAAGCATTCATACACCATGGGCGCCTAAACACCCATGCACTCGGCCGAAATCTATCCCGCCCACCATTTGGGACACCTGAGATTACTGACCTACCCCCGACCTGCAATATGTCCGAAATTTTAGATGGGGGCAAAGTTTGTAACTTTCCCCAAATTTCAAACAAGCGCGTCCCAAACCGAAACATTGTTCCCCCTTAGTTCCCCCTCCCTCTGTTTCCCCATTCATACTCCGTGGGCGCCAAAACGCCCTCTCCACCAGCCGCAAAACCCCAGCCTCCCCCATCCTCCACCCCATCGCGCTCCACCGCCGCCCTCCTCCATCACGCCGGAGCCGGTACCCCGACGTCGTCGTCCAACGCAACCACAACTGCAGCACCCTCGAGGGCTTAGCAGATGAAGCCGAGGCAGAGCTGCCCCCACGACGCCGACGCCGACGTGTGCCGTACCATAACCACTTTGACCACGCCGTCCTGTGCCTCACCGCTACCGCTCCACTGTCGCAACCCTCCACCGCACCGGAGTTGTTCCCGCTACACCGTCGTTCACCGCCTCGGATCTGGTTCCCCGCCGCCGACAGACGGCCACCGTGTCACACTCAACAACTTGGCCATGGATTCATCCAAGGCTCCACTGTCCTCCACAACTTCTCGTTTCCAGCGAACCACAAGAAGATCATTGGAAAAACAGAAGGAGGACACAGCACTTCCAGCAGAAAGAGGTACTCCTCTTCCCTTATTCGTGCAAATCTTACGTCCCTGCTCACAACGTATTCATCCCACGAAAGAAACTAGTTGAGCGCTTCTTACTACACCTTCTTCGTGATACTAAATGCACAAGGTTTCCTCGCATTTACTATTTCACCTTAGCTAGAGGTCAGTTGCTAGCCTGGATTTCAATTCAGGGTCAGTTGATTCACAATTAAAAGAAGCAGCACCCGCTTAGGCGCGCGGAGCACCTAGTCCACCTGTTCACCGGGGAAGCGGCGCATCGATGTCTATCACAGGGGTGTGGGGCGCAGGAGCTGCTTGCGCCTGATCTGGAGGTCGACGGGGCTTGAAGGGATGGCCGGGGGTGGTGCCAAGCATGGCGGTGCGGTGAGGTCGAGGGGAGGGTGGAGGCAGGCGACTGGGCCGATAGTCACTGGCGTTTCGATGTAGATAGTCAACATTGACTAGCTGGAGGTAGATGAAGGCGATCTGCCCGTGTCGGATTCAGGGCTCCGCAGACCGAAGAAGGTTTGAACTTTGGGGCATGTGTGAAGATCTCAACCTCTCAAGCTTAGGGCCCGTCGCCCCACAGCCTGGCCTAGCCGGATTCGCGTGAGCAAGGAAGAAGATGAACACGGCAGTTTACCCAGGTTTGGGCCACCTTGCGGTGTAAAACTCTACTCTTGCTTTGTGGTGCATTGGTCTCACGAGGGGCTGAGGATGAACCAGTACAGAGGATGAACAACCTCGCAAGAGCCCGGGGGTGAGAATGAGTCGACCTCCTCTATTGTGGTGGCTAACCTATATTTATAGTGGCCTTGGTCCTCTTCCCCCGAAACTCAGGAGGGAAGGGATACCACGACGGCCAATTTGAAAGGGGACAAGTAGTACATCTAATCCTGATGAAAGGTGGTCTTCGCCTGCAAAGCTTCTTGTTGTGACACAACGGTGGGCTCGGTGATGACCTCCACCTTGCCGAGCCGGTGGTCTTGGTCTTGTAGCACCGGTACAGAAACCTTTGGGAGATTCCTTGGGAACCCATGCCTGTCCTTGCCTCCTTAGCACCAAAGAGGAAACTGCCTCCTCTGTGCCCGCTGGCGCCCGCGTGGCCTTGGTCGTCATGGCTCACGTCATCGCAGCCTTGTGAGGCTGGGTACCTGCATAGAAATCTCCGCTCCTCGGGAGGCCGCCTGGGAAGGCCGCTCCCTCGGGAGGTCCTGGTGTCATCTTCCTCGCGAGGCTTGGCCCCTCGCGAGGGTCTTGTCTTGGTGGTCTTGGAGATGGGCCGTACCAGGCCATTGAGGGAGCCACGCCGTGGGCCACAGGTAGGCAAGCCTGGGTACTCTGGTTCCCAGAACGCCTACGGGCCCAAGGCACGCTCGGCCTGGCTTCGAGGCAAAGCCAAGGAGCAAGGGTGAAGCACCGTGGGCCCCAATCGCCTGCGGGCCAGGTTGACGCATGGTGCTTGACGGGGCATGGACGCCTCCGCTTCCCCACGCCGCCTTGGTAACTGCCCCGACATGACAACTGCCTGGCGCATGCAGCAGCACCATCATCACTAGGAAAGTGGAAGGGCGCCGGTTAGCCTTCGACCGCCTATAAGAGGGCGAGGGAGGCAGAGCCCCCAGCCCATCCTCATCCTCTCATCTGCAATCTCCTCTTCTCCTATTCTTGTCACGCCGCCACCTTGCCAAAGCAGCCATGGTGCCACCGAGGAGGTTCTCGGCCGAAGAGAAGGGCAAGGCCCCTCAAGCCGGGCCGGAGGCGCCGCCGCCTAAGAGAGGGCGCGGCCGTCCCCGCAAATCCACAGCCGCACCGGCGACGTCTTCACGGGGGCGCGGGTGATCGCCTCTGGCGGTTCGCAATGACTTCAGCAGCTGGGAGATGGCCCTCCCCCGCGAGGGTGGCCATGGGGGCGCTAGCAGTAATGGCCAAGGGGGAAGGCATGCCGTGGCCCGCCGACCGCAGCGCCCGCGCGCCCGCTCAAGCGACTCGGCGCGCGAGTTCGTCGTGCGGGTGGAGGGCCCTCCAGGCACTTGGCTTCTGCATCCAAGCTCCTTCACGGAGGAGCTACCGGCTGCAGCCCGACGGCTGCTGCAACAGGTCCTCGTTGGTGGAGATCGAGGTCGACTCCATCGGCCATGTGTTTCTGACCTGCGGATGGCAGTCATTTGCCCGCTCCCGCGGTCTGAAGGGGAGGCGCACCCTCCACTTCAAGTATGACGGGGCAGCAACGCCCTTCGTCAGGGTCTTTGGGGAGGACGGCAGCCGCCTGGGGTGTTGCCCGGAGGGCGACGACGACGGCGACCACCCTTCGGACGACGACGGCCGCCGCAGCGGCGATGTCCTCAGCGGTGAACTTGCCGTTGGCCGCCACACCTCTAGCAGCAGCGGCAATGTCTCCTTCGGGGGGAGCTCAAGCGATGACGACTACGGCGAGCCGCCTCGTCGCTGTGCCCGGACCCAGGAGGGCGGCAGGCCGCCATGCCGTCTTGTTCCCGCCCAGGGGGATGCCGAGCTGCCTCATCACCACGCCCCCGTCAAGCAGGAGTAGGACTCCGACTAAGCGTGGTGGTGATGAAGCCATGCCTCAGGAGCAGGGACCCTTGGGAGGCCGCTTCTTTTGCTTCACCGCCCCTTTTTTGTAAAATTTCCTGCATCAAGAGTTTGCAAAGAGCCCTGCGGGGCGTGTAATGAACTGTGATGCTTGCGCCTTCATATTAGTGTTTCATGATCGTACTCCGACATCATATTACCGTTAATCGAAAGACTGGTGCCTCACGTAATTAGGATAACTTAGCTTAGTGCATTCGTGATCCCTTGGTGGGTCCCCTTGTCATGGTGGCGCACTCCTCCGGAGCCTCTTCTGGTGATGACCGAGGGAGGCCCCTTGACAAGCTCTTGAGCTTTGAATGGCATGCCCCTGTGAGGGTCGCAGGGGCAATTTGCATAGGCCTTTGGAGCCCATGAGCGAGGGCCAGCCGTTAATAGCATGCCAGAGCATGATGCTCGGGAGCACGGGGAGGCGAGCACTCCTGAGGCCAAGGGGCCATAATCGGTGTGTGCCTGCTAACTCGCTCGAGAGTGCCACGTGAGGATCGGACGCCAAGGCCTTCGCGAGGTGTGCACACGAGCGGCCTTAGCCAACTCAAGCATATCGTGCCCAGCCCCCGCTCGCGGGGCGCGATGGAGTGAGCCATGGGCAACCACCACACCGCTTAAGAACGAAAGTCAAGAGGGGAAGCACTGCGGGAAGCAACGAACAGAAAAAAGAAGAAAACCCCTCCCTTTTTGAATAAAGACACGAAAAGCTCAAATTCATTCCAAGAACAGCAAATTTGGTTACAAGAGCAAAGCAAAAGAACAGCCACGTCCGGCACCTATGCTTGTCTTCTGGTCTTCCCGCTAGCGCGGAGCATGGGGCTTCCACTAGGCGTGGGCATAGTCGCTGATTGACCGTGTCGTCCGCCAGCACGGAGCATGGGGCTTCCACTTGGGTGTGGGTGGGAGCCGCCGTGAGGCCTAGGGTCGGCACTCAGGAGACATCGGGGCGTGTACAGCCCCACTCATTATTACGTGAGAGTGTCACGGGTAGAACCTCCGGAGGTGCTGGATGTTCCAAGCATTCTGGATGGGGACCCCATCATGTGTCTCCAAGCATACGGTGCCAGGCCTGGAGACGCGGCCGACCCGGAACGGGTCCTCCCACATGGGCGAGAGCTTGTGAAGGCCCTCCCTGGAAAGGACCTGCCTCAAAACGAGGTCTCCAACCTTGAGGGTCTGGGAGCGGAGGCTGCGGCAGTGGTAACGCCGCAACGCCTGCTGGTACCTCGCTGCACGGAGTGAGGCTTGGTGGCAGCCTTCCTCCCCAAGCACGAGGTCTATCCCCCGTGAGGCATCCTGACGTGCCTTTTCGAATGCCAGGACCCGCGGGGAGCGAAGCCTGACCTCATGAGGGAGGACCGCCTCGGCCCCCATAGACGAGGCAGAAGGGGGTCTAGCCGGCGGGCTTAGTCGCAGTGGTGCGGATAGACCACAACACAGACTGAAGCTCACCGAGCCAACCCCTGCCGCAAGCCTCAAGCTTCTTCTTGAAGCTTCTCGCCTTGAGGCCCCTCAGGACCTCCGCATTAGCGCGCTCGGCCTGGCCATTGCTCCGTGGGTGTGCCGCCGAAGCGTAGCATATCTGCGTTCCAAGGTTAGAGAAGTATGTCTTGAAGAGATTGCTCATGAATTGTGAGCCATGGTCAGCAATGATACGATTAGGGACACCGAAACAGCTCATGAGGCCCTTGATGAACTTGACGGCTGAGCCAGCGGGGATGGTGCGCACTGGCTCTACTTCTGCCCACTTGTTGAACTTGTCGATGGCGACGTACAGGTAGTGGTATCCACCAGCAGCCCGAGGGAACGGGCCCAGGATATCCAATCCCTAGACCGCGAACAGCCATGAGAGCGGCATGGTCTGGAGGCCTTGCGCGAGCTGGTGGATCAGCTTGGCCTGGAACTGGCAGGCCTCACAGGATCGTACCAGCTCGCTGGCGTCATTGAGCGCCGTCGGCCAGTAGAAGCCACTACGGAACACCTTGCCCACAAGGGTGCATGATGAGGAGTGGTGCCCGCAGTCCTCGCCGTGGATATCAGCCAACAACTCGTGCCCTTGTTCATCGGATATGCACCGTAGTGAGACGTCGTTGGGGCGTCGCTGGTACAGCTCACCGTCCTGCAAGCAATAAGCAGTGGCCTGGCGGACCACGCGCTCTGCGTCCTCCTCTTTCTCCGGCAAGATGCCACAGATGAGGTACGCCTTGAACTCCTCGGTCCAGTAGCCTGCCTGAGGTTCCAGCACCAGGAGTAAACGAGCTCCTACGGCCGGGCCGCAGGCTGGGGCTCCTGAGGTCGGGGCTGGCGGCAGCTCCTCCCTGAGCAACGCCGAACCCGCGGCCGGGGAAGCCGTGGACGGCTTGTGAAGCC
Source organism: Thinopyrum elongatum (assembly GCA_011799875.1). Classification (NCBI taxonomy): domain Eukaryota; kingdom Viridiplantae; phylum Streptophyta; class Magnoliopsida; order Poales; family Poaceae; genus Thinopyrum; species Thinopyrum elongatum. The sequence continues at coordinate 434,434,809 of CM022302.1, forward strand.
TTTCTTTGAATACGCCAGGCCTCTGGGCTTGCGGCGGGACGCCCACTTTGCGATGTCGTCGGCTTCCTTGTTCGCGTCCCGTGGGATGTGCTGCAATTCCAAGCCCAGGAAGCGTTTTTTGATTTTACGTACCTCCTCCAAGTAAGCTCCCATTTGTTCATCCTTCGGCTTGTACTATTTGTTAGAGAAGTTGACGAGGAGTTGGGAGTCACCCTTGATCGTAAGGCGTTTGATTCCCAGGCCAGCCGCAGCCCTGAGGCCGGCAAACAAGCCCTCATACTCCGCGATGTTGTTGGAGACCTTCTCGCCGTCCTGGAAGTAGAGTTGCACGATGTAGTACGGCTTGTCCTTGGTTGGCGAGATGAGCACGACTCCAGCCCCAGCGCCCTGCCACACAAAGGCACCATCGAAGTGCATGACCCATCCGTCGGGTGCTTCGTCGCCGGGCGCGAGGGATTGGCCCTCATCCATTCCCCGATCAGGGCCATCGGTCCACTCCGCTACGAAGTCGGCCAGGGCCGCCCCCTTGATGACCCTGGTCGTGCTAAACTCCAGCTGGAAGGCCTGCAGCTCGATGTTCCATTCTGCAACCCTCCCGACGGTGTTGGGGCTGTGCAGCACCTTCTCCAGGGGATACGCTGATACGACCTTGATGGGGTGGCCTGGGAAGTAGTGACACAGCTTCCTAGAGGCGACGAGGAGTGCGAGCAGGAGTTTCTGCTGCCTGAGGTAGCGCGTGTGTGCATCGCGCAGCACCGTGCTGATGAAGTACACCGGGTGCTCGACGAGTGGTTTGTAGTCGGGGGCGCCTTGCTTGGGGGTCGATGAAGCAGTGGGATCCTCAGGAGCATTACCCTGGAACAGCGAAGGTTGCGCAGTTTCCCGCTGGCCGCTCTGCTTCAAGCCTCCGCCGACGGGGCCCTCTCTGACCGCCACGAGCGCCGCACTGGCCGAGTGGGGAGTGTCCACCAAGTAGAGCACCAGAGGCTCACGCAGGCGGGGTGCCACCATGACAGGTGGGCTCATGAGGTATCACTTGAGGTCTTCGAAGGCCACCTCAGCTTCCGGGGTCCACTCGAACGGGCCCTTCTTCTTCATTAGCTTGAAGAAAGGGAGGGCGCGCTCACCAAGCTTGGAGATGAAGTGCCCCAAAGAGGTTACACACCATGCGAGCTTCTGCATCTCCTTGAGGGTCTGAGGCAGGCTCATCCGCTCTATTGCCTTGACCTTCTCGGGGTTGGCTTCGATCCCCCTGTGTGACACCAGGAAACCCAGCAGCTTGCTGGATGGGACCCCGAACACACACTTCTCCGGATTGAGCTTCAGGTTTATGCTGCATAGGTTAGCGAACATTTCTTCTAGGTCTTTGATCAGGGTCCTTGCTTCCCGCGACTTGACGACAATGTCATCGACGTATCCCTCCGCGTTCCTCCACAACTACGGCCCGAGCGCTATGTGCATCAATCGCTAGAAAGTGGTGCCAGCGTTCCGTAGCCCGAAGGGCATGCAAGTGTAGCAGTACACACCACAGGGAGAGATGAAGGCTGTCTTCTCGACGTCCTCCGCCGCCATCTTGATTTGATGATATCCCGAGAAGGCATCCAAGAAGCATAGCAAATCGCACTCAGCGGTGGAGTACACGATCTAGTCGATACGTGGGAGCGGGAAAGAATCCTGAGGGCAGGCCTTGTTGAGGCTGGTGAAGTCGACGCACATGCACTCCTTCCCGTCTTTCTAGGGGACGATCACAGGATTCGCCAACCAGTCCGGGTGCCGCACCTCCCGGATGACGCCATTCTCTTGGAGCTTGCCGACCTCCTGGATGATGAATGTCTGTTTCTCTTGTGCCTGGCGCCGCGCTTTTTGCTTCACCGGGCGCGCGCCAGGGGCACACCATCAGGTGATGCTCAATTACCTCCCTCGGGACACCGACCAAGTCTGACGCTTCACACACAAATACATCTTTGTTGGCCCTTAGGAATGCCACCAGTGCCTCCTCCTGATCCAGAGGAAGGCTCGCACCAATGGTGAAGGTGGGGCCCGAGACCCTGGTGTCGATAGGCACCTGCTTCGTGTCGGCCCGGTCCTGAGAGAACAGCTGCCTTTTCTTCATGGGCGTGGCCTCCTGAGCCATCGTTGCGCCTACGGTGGGAGGGCGCGTAGCGGGCGCGGACCTGTAGACAAGTTTGATGGTCCGGACCACATCCTTCGTATCCCCGACCACCATGATGATGCCGCTGCTGCCCGGCATCTTGACGACGTTGTAACCCGGATGGGTAGCCTCCATGAACTTGGCGAGGGTCGGATACCCCAGGATGGTGTTGTACGGGAGGCCGATATGGGCGACATCGAAGTCGATGAGCTCGGTGCGGTAGTTATCGCACGTGCCGAAGGTGACTGGGAGGCATATCTGCCCCAGGGGAGTGGCTGCGCCTTTGACCGCCCCCGAGAAAGGCCTGGTGGGGAGCAGCTGATCATATGGTACTTGAAGCAAATTGAAGGTTTCCACCAAGAGGACGTTTAGGCCGGCGCCTCTGTCGATGAGGGTCTTGGTCACCGCGACATTGCTGATGGTGGGAGTACACAACATGGGGAGAGCACCCGCCATGGTCGTGGCCTTGGGGTGGTCTCTAGAATCGAAGGTGATGGCGGTCTCAGGTCCGGCGCGGCCTTGCACCACCACGCGCTGCGGTCGAGTGGTACCTTGCTGACGGAGAAGCTGCTTGATGTGGCGGCTTAACACAGACGCCTGCGATCCGCTGATGATGCACGTGACCGCGTGGGGCACTGGGGCCATGAAGCATGGACGAACTGGTCGCAGAGTTCCTCCCAAGAGGAGATCGAGGCGTGCGGGAGGCCGCGGAGCCAAGATCGAGGAGCCTCCATGAGGGCGAGGGGGAACCAATTTACCATGGCCTTGTCGTCGCTGCCCGCCGCCTCGATGGCCTGCGCATATGACCGGAGGAACCCTTCGGGGTCCGCGACACCATCGTATCGCGGGGGCAATGCCGGCCTGAACCTCACGGGCCACTTCACTCATCGCAGATTAGGGGTGAAGGCCGGGTGACCCACGGCGCTCCCGTACGCCTCGGGTGGCCACGCCTGCAGGGCCACGCCCGCCATGGGGGCCACGAGGTGAGGGCGAAGCATGGTCGACGGAGGAGCGGACTTCGACGCGCCCCTACCTGGCGTTCCAAATGTCGGATTCAGGGCTCCGCCGATCCAAGAAAGTTCGAACTCTGGGGCGTCTGCGAAGATCTCAACCTCTCAAGCTGAGGGCCCGTCGCCCCACAGGCTAGCCTAGCCGGATTCGCGTGAGCAAGGAAGAAGATGAACACAGCAGTTTACCCAGGTTCGGGCCACCTTGCAGTGTAAAACCCTACTCCTGCTTTGTGGTGGATTGGCATCACGAGGGGCTGAGGATGAACTAGTGCAGAGGATGAACAACCTCGCGAGAGCCCGGGGGTGAGAATGAGTCGACCCCCTTTATGGTGGTGGCTAACCTATATTTATAGTGGCCTTTGTCCTCTTCCCCTGAAACTCAGGCGGGAAGGGATGCCACAACGGCCAATTTGAAAGTGGACAAGTAGTACATCTAATCCTGATGAAAGGTGGTCTTCGCCTGCAAAGCTTCTGGTTGTGACACAACGGTGGGCTCGGTGATGACCTCCGCCTTGCCGAGCCTGTGGTCTTGGTCTTGTAGCACCGGAATGGAAACCTTTGGGAGATTCCACGGGAACCCATGCCTGTCCTTGCCTCCTTAGCACCAAAGAGGAAACTGCCTCCTCTGCGCCCGCTAGCGCCCGCCTGGCCTTGGTCGTCATGGCTCATGTCATCGTAGCCTCGTGAGGCCGGGTACCTGCATAGAAATCTCTGCTCCTCGGGAGGCCGCCTGGGGAGGCCGCTCCCTCGGGAGGTCTTGGTGTCGTCCTCCTTGCGAGGTCTGGCCCCTCGCGAGGGTCTTGTCTTGGTGGTCTTGGAGATGGGCCTGACCGGGCCGTTGAGGGAGCCACGCCGTGGGCCGCAGGCAGGCAAGTCTGGGTACCCTGGTTCCTAGAATGCCGCTAGCCCGTTCTTTGTACATCGGACGATGCAGAAAAAATGGACTGGCCTATTTGTTTTCAGTCGACTGTTATTTTCATAGGACCACACCTTGTGGTGTGCTGGAGGAGCATCTGCATTTCCCAGCCATCCCTGTGCTCATATTTCAAAATCCTAGAATCTAGTAATTTTGTGTGCCATGCATGTTGTAGAGCTATCATATATCTCCCGTCATTTATTTCTCACCCACCTGCTATCTGCTACTTTTACACTGTACTACTTGTGCACACACTTCACCCATACTCACACTATTGTTTTTTTATGCATGGGTATTTTAGACTCTGACGCAGTGTTGATGAATACACAAAAGAAAAGACAGAAGTCGCTCCAGTGTAATTCAAAGATAAGCACTAAGTGTTTCAGCGCTCTAAAGGGTGTAGTGTCAGCAGATGGAGACAATAAACGTAGCTCTGCAGTTGATGATCTCAATTGCCACACACAACCATCCCAGGTGCATGCTTTAACTTCGCGCTGTCAAATGTGGTTGCATGTTGCATATGGTGTCTAGCTTGTATTGCTTCCAATTTGGTTAAATTGCATCTGCTTACTTTACACATTATACCTTTGATAATGACATGCCTTCTTGTTTTTGATACATACTACATATGTCTATTAACCATGTTCTTACATCAAACTAATGCTCTTTTCTATCCATCATCAATCACTTATGATAAGACAGTCACCCCAGTGGGTTACTGTGGGACGCGCTACTCGTTTAAAGAGTGCAGTGTCATCCTCCCCACATGATTCTCAAGAAACAGTAACGCTAAATGAAGATAGTCAACGTAGCTCTCTAGTTGATGACCGCAACTCCCCTACACCACCATCGCAGGTGCTTGCTCTTACTTGGCAATGTGATATGTGGTTGCATGTTGCATATGGTGTCTACCTTGTAATGCTTCTAAGTAGGGTAAATTGCATATGCTTAGTTAACACATTATACCTGTGAATATGTCATGCCTTCCTGTTTTTGGTACATACTACGTCTTTCTATTAACCATGTTCTTACATAAAACTACTTTTCTTGTGTATCCCTCATCAATCACTTCTGACGAGACAGCTTCAAATTGACAGTGTAATATTGTTTGCATCTTGCATATCATTTCAAACATGTATTGCCTCTAATTTTTTGAAATGCCACTTATAATGAGACACTTCTAACTTGGTAGAGTGATTTTGGTTGTATCTTTCATATGGTGTCTAGCTTGCATTGCTTCGAATTTGTTGAAATGCCTTCTGCTTAGCGTTTTTCGTACATATTCCATCCTCCTACAATGTGGTTGCCTTACATAAAAGTTGTGTTCGTCAGTATCATGCATCAACGAATTTGGAAGAGCAAATTTCATTCCGTTTTCTTGTGTGTTTACTTGACAAGGCAAAATCTAAAAGGATGAATGCACGGAATGATGGTGGTCCTCTGGAGCAACCGACATAGATGATCTCTGCAGATTCTCCTACTACTCCTACTGCAGTGCAAGTTCCAAATCTCAACTCCCCTACTCCACAACCCCAGGTGCTTGCTCTAACATGGCAGTGTGATATCTGGTTGCATGTTGCATATGGTGCCTAGCTTGTATTGCTCCTAATTTGTTAAATTGCATCTCCTTAGCTTACACATTATACATGTGAATATGACACGCCTTCCTGTTTTTGGTACATAATACATCTGCCTATCACACCATGTTCTTACATCAAACTACTGTTCTTGTGTATCCTGCATCTATCACTTATGATGAGACAGTCACGCCCGTGGGTTAGTATGAGACACGCTACTCTTATAAAGAGTGCAATTTCATCCTCCCCACATGATTCTCAAGAAACAACAAGTCTAAATGAAGATATTGAACGTAGCTCTGTACTTGAAGACTGCATTTTCCCTACAACACCATCGCAGGTGCTTGCTCTAACTTCGCAGTGTGATATGTGGTTGCATGTTGCATATGGTGTCTAGCTTGTAATGCTTCTAATTAGGGTAAATTGCATCTTCTTAGTTTACACATTATACATGTGAATATGACATGCCTTCCTATTTTTGGTACATACTACATCCATCTGATGACCATGTTCTTACATGAAACTACCTCTCTTCTGTATCCTGCATCAATCACTTACGATGAGACACCTTTATTCGTTGCATATTGCATATTATTTCTAGCCTGTTGCCATGTATTGCTACTAATTTGGTCAAATACATTTATGAGGCCACCCTTTTTAATTTGGCAGAGTGATATTGGTTTCATCTTTCATATGGTTTCTAGCTTGCATTGCTTCTAACTAGTTTAAACACCTTGTGCTTAGTTTACACTTTACACATCATACATGTCAATATGTCATGCCATCCTGTTTTTCATACATATTCCATCCTCCTATCATGCGGCTGCCTTACATGAAAGTAGTGTTCATCAGTATCATCCATCAATGAGTTCTGAAGAGCAAATTTTATTCCTTTTTCTTGTGGGTTTGACTTGACAAGGCAAAATCAAAAAAGAGGAAGGAAAAGAGTAAGGAAGGCGATGATGGTGGTCCTCTGCGGCAACGTAAACGGAGCATCTGTACGGATTCTCCTTGTATTGCTAGTGCATTACAAGTCCCAAGTCTCCGCTCCCCTACTCCACCATCCCAGGTGCTTGCTCTAACTTGGCAGTGTGATATCTGGTTGCATGTTGCATATGGTGTCTAGCTTGTATTGCTTCTAATTAGTGTAAACTGCATTTTCTTAGCTTACACATGATACGTGTGAATATGACAAGCCTTCCTATTTTTGGTACATACTATATCTGTCTATCACACCATGTTCTTACATGAAACTACTCTTCTTGTGTATCATGCATCAGTCACTTATGATGGGACACCTTTAAGTTGGCAGTGTGATATTGGTTTGCGTCTTGAATATGATTTCTAGCATGTAGTGCTTCTAATTTGATGAACGCCACCTATGACGAGACAATTTTAACTTGGCAGAGTGATATTGATTGCACCTTCCATATGGTGTCTAGCTTGCAGTGCTTCTAATTTGTTAAAGTGCCTTCTTCTTAGTTACCACATCATAGGTGTGAATATGTCAAGCCGTCCAGTTTTTCATACATATTCCATCCTCGTATCATGACTTTGCCTTTCATCAGAGTAGTGTTCGTCAGTATCATGCATGAATAAGTTCTGAAGAGCGAATTTTATTCCTTTTTCTTGTCGGTTTGACCTTGCAATGAAAAATCAATAAAGCAGAAGGAAATTTGTAAGGCATTGGATGATGGTGGTCCTTCCGAGCAACTGAAACGAAGGATCTCTATAGATTCTACTCCGCCATCCTCCCAACAAGATTCGCAAGACAACGCAAGGCTAGACAGTCAACGTAGTTGTGTAGATGATGAGCACATCTCCCCTACTCCACCATCACAGGTGTTTGCTCTAACTTGGCACTATTATATGTGGTTGCATGTTGTGTATGATGTCTTGCTTGTATTGCTTCCAACTTTGTTGAATTGCATCTGCTTACTTTACCCATCATGCCTGTGAATATGACCCGTGTTCCTGTTTCTAGAACATACTATATCTAATCACACCATGTTCTTACATCAGACTACTGTTCTTGCATATCCCACATCAGTCACTTATGATGAGGCACCTTTAAGTCGCCACTTTGATATTGGTTGCGTCTTGCATATGATTTCTAGCATGTACTGCTTCTAATTTGTTGAAATGCCAGACAGTTTGAACTTGGCAGAGTGATATTGGTTGCATCTTTCATATGGTGTCTAGCTTTCAGTGCTTCTAATTTGTTGAAATGCCTTCTACTTAGTTACCACATCATAGGTGTGAATATGTTAAGCCGTCCTGTTTTTTGTACATATTCCATCCTCGTATCATGTGTTTGCCTTTCACCCGAGTAGTGTTCATCAGTATCATGCATGAATGAGTTCTGAAGAGTGAATTTTATTCCTTTTTCTTAACGGTTTGACTTCACAATGCAAAATCAATACAGCTGAAGGAAATTAGTAAGGCAGTGGATGATGGTGGTCCTTCGGAGCAACTCAAACAGAGGGTCTCTACAGATTCTACTCCGCCATCCTCCCAACAAGATTCGCAAGACAACACAAGGCTGGACAGTCAATGTAGCTGTGTAGATGATGAGCACATCTCCCCTACTCCACCATCACAGGTGCTTGCTCTAACTTGGAACTGTTATATGTAGTTGCGTGTTCCGTATGATGTCTAGTTTGTATTGCTTCTAATTTTGTTGAATTGCATCTGTGTAGCTTACAACTTATACCTACAACAATCACTTACCCATAAGACACATTTAACTTGGGAGTGTGATGTAGGTTGCATCTTGCATTGTCTTCTAGCTTGTACTGCTTCTAATTTCTTGAAATGGCACTTACGACGAGACACTTTTTACCTGATAGATTGATATTGGTTGCACGTTCATATGGTGCCTAGCTTTCATTTCTTCTAATTTTGTTGAAATGCCTTCTGCTTACTGTTTTTCATACATATTCCATCCTCTTATTGTACGTGTGAATATGCAATGATGTCTTTTTTTGTATATATTCCATCCTCCTATCATGCACTTGCCTTACATCAAAGTAGTGTTCGTCTGTATCATGCATCAACCAGTTATGCAGAGCTAATTTTATTCATCTTCTTGTGGTTTTGACTTCAGAAGGCAATATCAAAAAAGTGGAAGGAAAAGAGTAAGTTAGGGGATGTTGGTGGTCCTCCGGACCGACGCAAATGGAGACTCTCTAGATTTGCCACTGCTACTGCTAATGCAGTTGAACTCCCAAGTCTACATGATGAGTTCATCTCCCCTACTCCACCATCGCAGGTGCTTGCTCTAAGTTGACAGTGTCATAATTGGTTTCATGTTGCATATGTTGTCTAGCCTGTATTTTGTCGCACCCCGGCTCAAAGAACCAGATTACCAGTGTTTCCAACCCAGAGATCATGTCTTCTGGAAACACACAACAACTTGGAACAGAACTGAACTGATCTTTATTGATAAACTTCGGTTACAAGCACATATTTTACATAGATAGCAAGGCCAAAGGCACACCTGGTGCTATGACTATATCTACATTATTTATGAAACATAGCGGGCCTCGAAACTACTAGGGGAAACTCTACGGCGTAGCGGAACATAGCGGAAACTCCATCCACAGGGACACTGCTGGGGCACAACCTAGTTAGCGTAGCACGAACCATCGAGACCTCCGTCCTCGGCTTCTCCAGCATCTGGCATGATACGCCAGGTGAGTACTTTGAATGTACTCCCAATCTCACGACAACCAAGTAATGCAGCAAACAATAGCATGGCAACCAACATGTTAAATTCTTAAGTGATTCACCTACTGTCCCCGGTTATCAACTTACTCTCTTCCGGGTTAACCCACAACCCTCGGAATACTCATAGCTCATCGGGTACTTCCGATCATACGACGAGTTCTTTCATCATTATTATCACTGTTACGGTTGACCACCTAGTGAGGCTTGGACGGACTATCCAATACCGTGGACGCGGCTATTCGAATAGATTTTTCACTCTGCAGAGGTTGCGCACTTTACCGACACCATGGAGCACGTGACCTCGTGATCCCATTCGGGTGGACCAGCGTTGCTCCAACAAAACCCGCCTGACCCGTGACCCTCCCATCGTACCATCGGCGATCATCCTCCCCCGGAGTCCTGCCCTGGGTGGCCCCTGTGTCACCTCATGACACCTGCCACCATCGTGGCCAAACTAAACTGTCCCAAACGGGGATGCCGGCACAATACTCAACTGGGCTCATAGGGTTATCGCCGTCTACCTGATTAGGGTAGCACGCATGCATAACCCTCCCTGTCTGGAGGTACCGGTGAAAGAGCACGGAGCTAGACCATGTCAAGGCCGTCCCATACCGGCAAATGTGGTTGCACGGATAAGCCCGGACAGGTGACTCTAGATCAACCGACTAAGTTTCATTTAGCAAGCATAATGGTTTATGATAATAACTTATGATGACAGCAACTAGGCATTAAATTAATTTACTATGAATTATTATATAACAAGTAAATGGAAGTAATTCATTTAAATATGCAATGCTATTGAAATGCTTCATGAAATGGGTGTCCAGGCTTGCCTTGCTCTGTTGGGTTGCGCACAAACTCCTGGTCTTCAAAATCACCAAGGTTTCCCTCTGAAAATATTTTAAAATAGCAATTGGAAATGTCACACAACACTGTTTTGTCCACTAGAAATTCTGTGAGCATGGGAAAAATACCAAACTTTACTAGAAATTAGAGGAGCTCAAGACAAACCCAATGCAAAAAGAATCAATTGATTTGGACTTATGGATAAAAAGTTATTAACAGTCAAAGTTTCTGGTCAACTCTGGAAATAAACAGAAAATCCTCCAGCGGCCACGTCGAAGGCGTATTTCCCGAATACGCCTCCACTTACATACCATTTCGGGCGCGGCTGGGTCGATGATGTGTGGGGCCTAGCTATCATATTTTAAAGGGGAGAGAGAGAACAGAGAAGAGCGGGGTTCTGGCGATCGTCGCCGGCGATACAGGCGGCGGCGAGGTCGGGAGAGAGTGAGGATGGGACGAGCTCGCTGAGGCGATCACGCACGTACCCGTAGGTCAGCAAGATATGGCCGGACGGCGTCGTCCCCTTCTTCTCCGGCGGCGGCGGTGCTCGGGCGTCGTCGGAGACTGCGGTTCCGGCGATGATTTGCTCGGGCAAGAGGTCGGGCGTGACCAGGAGGATGAGCTGAGCTCGTTGGAAGAGTCGATGGAGCCTGGGGAGGCGACTAGGCTCGGGTGGCGGCGGATCTCCGGTGAGGTTCGAGGCCAGAGGGCCTCTCGGCCGTGGCTCGCTGCTCGGGAGGGCGATTGGGAGGTGGAGGAGTGGGTTGAGAAGCTCTGGAGTGCTGGCTGTGGCCTTTTATAGGCAGGGAGCAAGCTCGGGCAAGCTCTCTGGAAGCAGTGGGGCTCGGGCCACGTTGCCGGTGCGAGGACGCCGCGCTGGCTGGCTGGTTGCGGTCAACAGGATAGGAGAGGGCAGAGAGAGTTAATGCGGCGATGGAGGCTAGCGGAGGAAGAAGACACGCCGTAGGCCACAGTGTAGCCATGGGCGGCACAGTGCCCGAGTGCTGTGGCGGCCATCGAGGACAATTCCGGCGAGGAGAAGCTGCGAGAGAGGTGTATGTGGACGGCATCGACGAAGTCGGCACCTCCAGACATCAAATGACAGCATGTGGTCTCTAGAATGACCTCGGCTGTCGCCGGCGAGGTGCAGAGCACGCATACTGGCATGCCAGTACCATGCTCACCACGGGAAGTGATGTCTCGAGGCCGTCCAAGTCCAGCGCATCATGTCCAGTGCCTTCTCCTTTGATCATCTAGCCCCTCTATGCCATTGGTTAGACAAGGTTCACTCTTAATTGAACTGTAGCTTTAGCTACAGTTTCTGACAGAAATCTTGAGAGAGATGTAGAGGAAAGGTGAGCTAGAGATGAAGCCAGTGGAAATGTCTGGAGTGGTTTAGGTTGGAAGGACTACAAACTGACCAAATTTGAAAGAATTTGGAAAGGTTTTGGATATAGTTCATGTGTAAACTGCCATACTGGTCCAGAAACTGGATTAGCTTGGTTCACTCACATGGTAGATCTGCTGAAGCTAAATTTTGGTGTGTGGGAGTGCTTTGGTGTGTAGAAGATGCCATAAAAATTTTAGCTCAAAAAGATACATCTAGAGGGTACTTCCTTCATAGAGGTTCACAATGAGCAGAAACTTGGCAGAGCCTTGTTGCTAAAAAGTTGTTTTGGCCAAAGTGATAGTTTTGGATATTGTGGCTAGATAGGTTCCCTAATATCTCGGGGAATTTTTTGAGAGTTTTCTAGGTTAGGAAAATAGAAGTTGCTTCACAATTGACCAATTCTGACCAGAAAGAAAATAATTATTCTGGCCAAAATTTTGTACTAGACTATGGTATGTTTTTGAAGATTGTGGGAGTAGATGATGATAAGAAAGTGTGGCATTTGTTTGGGATTCTTCTGATCATCAGAATTATAGGTTGCTTCACAACCCATAGTGATGACATAGTCTAAAGGAAGAAAATAAATTATTGGAAAAGATTAAAAATTGAAGTTGGATCCAAGAGATGTGTGGCAAAGTTTTGGCAAGGTGGTGAGGGCTTTAGGTCACTAAGAAAAAGATTAATAAGTCCAAAGTCAATTGAAAAGGTTCAAAACCATCCAGAATTCAAATAAAGCCAAAAAGATTTCGAAAAGAAAAAAGTTACCAAAAACCAGGGTGTCACAAACCTACCCCCTTAGGATGAATCTCGTCCTCGAGATTCGGTTGCTCAGGGAACAAGTACAGGTATGCGGATCTTAGAAAATCATCTCTTTCCCAGGTAGCCTCTTCCTCAGTGTGGTGATCCCAAGTACCTTGTAAAACCTGATCACCTTACTCCTGGTAATTCTTTCCATCTCCTCCAGGATTCTGACAGGTTTCTCTTCGTAGGTCAGATCTTTAGCCATTTCTAGCTCACTCATATCTGCTTGCTTGATTGGTGGTGCAATGCACTTTCTTAACTGTGATATGTTGAAAACATCATGAACGTCAGACAACTCCGGTGGTAGTTCCAACTGATATGCTATCCTGCCTTTCCTAGCAAATACTGAAAAGGGACGGATGTATCTTGGTGCAAGCTTTCCCCGGGTATGAAATCTCTTCACTCCCTTCTTGGGGGTTACTCAAAGGTAAGCATATTCTCTGGGCTGAAAAGTCACTTCTCGGTGCTTTGGGTCGTAATAACTCTTTTGACAGGACTTGGCTGCCCGAAGATGCTCCTGAATATCCTTGACTTGTCTCTCAGCCTCGAGCATCAAGTTCGTGCCAAAGATACGGCCATCTCCTCCCTGGGACCAATTTAATGGGGTGCGGTACTTCCGTCCATACAGTGCTTCAAATGGTGACATTTTAAGACTTGACTGATAACTGTTGTTATAGGAAAATTCCGCATAGGGTAGGCTATCATCCCATTTGGGTCCATACGTGACAGCACAGGACCGAAGCATATCCTCTAGTATCTGGTTTACTCATTCGGTCTGCCCATCTGTCTGCGGATGGTATGCCGTACTATGCTTCAGCATGGTTCCCAAGGCTTGGTGCAATCGCAACCAGAACGCTGAGGTTTATAAGGAGCCCCTATCTGAGGTGATAGACTTGGGTACTCCATGAAGGCTGACTATCCGGGACATGTAAAGTTGTGCAAGCTGATGTGCGTTGAAAGTGGTCTTTACCGGAATAAAGTGAGCCACTTTTGTGAGTATATCCACGATGACCCAGATAGCATCATGGCCTCTTGTTGACTTGGGTAGTCCAATAATGAAGTCCATGCATATGTCTCACTTCCACTGGGGAACTGGTAACGATTGCAGTAGCCCAGCGGGTTTCTGGTTGTCAGCCTTGACATTGTTGTAAATGTCACAACAGGCGACATAGTATGCTATATCCCTTCGCATTCCTGGCCACCAAAAGGTTTCTCTTAGGTCCTGATACATCTTTGTGCCTCCCGGGTGGATAGAGTACATGGACTCATGAGCTTCTCTGAGTATTTGTTGTCTCAGATTGTTCTGATCGGGCACGCATATCCGTTTCTCAAACCATAAGGTGCCTTGGTCATCCACACGGAAAGACTTGGCCTTCCCCTGCTGAATCAATTCCTTGATCTCTTTTATCCCTTCATCTAGTTCTTGAGCCCTTTTAATTTCTTCCATAAGTGTTGGAGTAATTTCCAAGGTATCCGGGTTAAGTGGGCCGCATAGCACCATATTGAGTTTGGCAAACTCTTCTCGTAACCGTGGCTGGATACCCACGGTTAGTGTATTCACGGTGCCTTGTTTTGTGCTCAGAGCATCAGCGACCACATTAGCCTTTCCCGGGTGATAATTTATTCCAAGGTCATAATCCTTGACCAGTTCTAGCCATCTTCGCTATCTGAGATTTAGGTCAAGCTGAGTGAAATATATTTGAGACTCTTATGGTCTGTGTATATTTCACATCATGGCCCAATGAGGTAATGCCTCCAAATCTTTAAGGCATGAACCACGGCTGCTAATTCCAAATCATGCATGGGATAGTTTTCTTCATGAGGTCGTAGCTGTCTGGATGCATATGCTACAACCTTCCCTTCTTGCATCAACACGCAGCCGATTCCTCGTCTAGAAGCATCGCAATATATGTCAAAACTCTTGTGAATGTCTGGAAGGACTAAGACAGGGGCCGTAGTTAGCCTTGTCTTTAGCTCTATAAAGCTATTGTCGCACTCTGCCTTCCAGACAAACCTTTGATTTTTCTTCAGCAATTCTGTCAGTGGCTTGGCTATCTTAGAGAAGCCTTCTATGAAACGACGGTAATAGCCTGCCAATCCTAGAAAGCTACGGACTTCGGTCACCGAAGCTGGTGTCTTCCAGTTCAAAACTGCAGTTACTTTGCTGGGGTCAACAGCTACTCCTTGCTCTGACAAATTGTGTCCCAGAAATCCCACCTCTTTTAGCCAAAATTCACACTTACTGAACTTGGCATACAGGCGATGGGTCCTTAATCTTTCCAGGACAGCACGAAGGTGCTGTTTGTGCTCTTCTTCATTCTTGGAGTATATCAGGATGTCATCGATGAACACCACCACGAATTTGTCCAGGAAATCCATGAAGACCTTGGTCATCATTCTCATGAAATAAGATGGGGCATTCGTCAGTCCAAACGACATGACCGTAAATTCATACAGGCCATACCGGGTGGTGAAAGCTGTCTTGGGGATATCCTCTTTTCTGATTTTTAGCTGATGATACCCTGTTCGGAGGTCAATCTTGGAGAATACCCGTGCTCCGTTCAGCTAATCGAACAGATCGTCAATGCAAGGGAGCGGGTTCTTAGTTTTAATGGTGACCTCATTCAACTGGCGATAGTCCACACACATTCGTAGACTTCCATCCTTCTTCTTGACAAACAGTATGGGTGATCCCCATGGCGAGATGCTTGGGCGAATATACCCTTTCTGTAACAATTCATCCAACTACTTTAATTCCACCAGCTCTGGACTCAGCATACGATAGTATTTCTTGTAAATCGGGGCAGTACCGGGAATCACCTCAATTGCAAACTCTAACTCCCGGTCTAGTGGCATCCCCGGTAGTTCCTCGGGAAATACATCTGGGAATTCGCAGACTACCGGAATCAAGTTCATATCTATACCGGTAGTTGGGTATGCCATTCCCTTTCTTGACATCATTTTGCTGGCAAGGAATTGACTTGTTTGTCCTGCTGGGTTAACCAGGGTTACTGTTCTGGTGGCGCAGTTGATGCACACATGGTGTGGTGTCAACCAGTCCATCCCCAGTATTATATCCAATCCAGGGGATTCAATGGCAACGAGTGTAGCTAGAAATTTAACTCCATGTATCAAGATTTCCAGACCATTACATACCAGATTTGTTCCGAGCAGGGAGCCAGGGGATTGTACCACCATGATTTTATCCAAAAGCGAAGGGGAAAATTTGTGCAAGGTGGAAAAACTCCATGAAATAAATGAATGGGAAGCCCCAGAATCAAATAAAATTACTGCAGGTATCTCATTAACAAAAAACATACCAAGGACCTCATCTGGTGCTTTATAGGCTTCCTCAGCAGAGATATGATGGACGCGTCCATGGCAGAAGTTACGGTTGGGGTGACGTCCAATACTGTTGACTTGTGGCTTGAAGTCAGATGATGGCTTCCCGTTGTTGGCAGGGCACTGTTTGGAGTAGTGTCCGCTTTGCCCTCAAGTAAAGCAAGTGTTATTGCGGCGGCAGTCCTCGATCACTGGCTATTTGCCGAAGGTCTTGTTTTGCCTGACTGTCTTATTGTTGTTGTTGCCATTGTTCCATGCGGGCTTGTATTCAGATGGACCTGACTGCCAAATGCGTGGCTTCTGCACAAACTGCTCACGGTTGTCCTTCTTGGGTTCAAACTTTCGCTTGCGGTCATCGTACCCGGACTTATGCTCCCGTTCGGCTATGAAGGCCTTGTTCACCAAAGTCTAGAAGTCAGGAAAGTCCAGCATACAGAGCTGACAACGGAGGGCATGATTCAGTCCTCCTAGGAATCGATCTATCTTCCTTTCTGTGGTGGATACGTCATGGGTAGAGTACCGTGCCAGATTGTTAAACTTGTTCAGATACTCCCCCATGGACATATTTCCTTGCGTAAGAGCAAGAAATTCCCTTTGCTTCACCTTCATTATGCCGGTAGGAATATGGTACTTGCGAAATAACTCCTTCAACTTCTCACAGGAAATATCTTCTCTGGAAGGCCACATTATCTTTGTATTGTCCCACCATATGGCTACTGGCCCTTCTAGGTAGTGAGTGACAAAAGGAACCTTATCTGACTCCTCACAGTGAGCTATTTCCAGCTTCTTTTCCATGGTTCTCAGCCAATCATCAGCTTCCATAGGGTCCGCAGCTTGACCGAAACTGGGTGGCTTGGTGCGCTGAAAGTCAGACAACTTAGAGTGTGTCCCGTTGTTGTTATTCTGACCCACCATAGTCTACATGCTTTTCAGAAACTCCATGAGATCCTAATTTCTTTTCTCCTCAAACATCCTCATGATCTGATCAGTGGTCGGTGCCTGAGGTGGTGGAGGTGGTAGATCTTCTGGTGGCTGTCCTGCCTATCTGGCAGACCGACGAACGAGGGTTCCATCACCGCCTTGGCTACTACCTCTCTTCATCCTAAATTTGTTCCCATTGCAAAACACCAAATCAATGAGCAACATCCATAAGGGAAACACAGTAATATGACACCAAAAGAAAATTCATGAAAAAGGGTGAATAAAGAGAGCAACAAAATTATACAAGATAACCCAACATCATACATGGCAAGCTAGTAAGGGGATGTCATGGCTAAACTGCTCATACGGCAGTTGACATATGCAAAGATGCATGCACTACAACTCAAGCCTCCACTCTAGTGGCACGGGTGGCACGCACATTGCCAGATTGAAGACTCCTCGTCATCTGATCCTGAGTCGGAATTGGAACTGACGATGTGGATCACATCCTCCGGATCAAAGGAAACACGGCGACGCTGCTGAGACGGTTCTCCTTCCGAGGAAGAAGGAGCACGACGCCTCAGCATTAGAGCGGCTACAGTGGTTAGGAGTGAGGCCCATTCTGCCGGGGTCTCACGTCGGCTACCAGACGAAAAGCCTGGTGGTGTAGTGGAACTAGAAGGAGTATCAAGCCTACGTGGAGGTGGAACTGGCGGTGGGTACATGGGTGGAAATGTAGGCTAAGGTGGAGATGGTACTGTAGTCGTGGCTGCAAGTGCCACCTGGACACGAGACAGCTCCTCAGCCAAGGAGATGATCATACGATAACTGGCATTTAGATAACGAGATAGAACACCAGTTGCACGATCACTCACCGGGTCAACTAGCGCGAAAATGACTCACCCTGTCATAGGCGACAGGGTGGGGTAGTGAAGGAAACCTCGAAGAGTCTGCATCTCGACCTCGTGGAAGTGCAAGTCAGTGAGAGCCTCCATCGCAGCAAACTGGATCACCAGCTCCGGAGTGGAAGCCGTTCCGCCCTTGGAAGAGCGAGAGTAGCTACCAATATCCGAACTCGTGGTCAGAAAAGCCTCCGCGTGATACTCATACACTGACTCGGCAAGCTGCTCCCGAAACACCTGGTATACTGGGTCTTCGCCATTGGGGTACAGCCGAAGCCAGATGCTACAGAGCAGTACTGGAAAAGTGAACGGTGCTGGCTCATGATGGTAGTGGTACGGAACTGGTGCCATCTACACTCACAATGCCAACGGTTAGTAAAACAATGAATCATGATGCATGCCATGCAACAATCAAATGCAGCAAGCAAGATGCACAATCAGAGCCTACACTAATCGTGGTTCTAGCGCGGGTTAACTAGGATGTCCTATAGTCAGCACGGCTCTGATACCAAGCGTTGTGGCACCCCGGCTGAAAGAACTGGATTACCAGTGTTTCCAACCCAGAGATCATGTCTTCTGGAAACACACAACAACTTGGAACAGAACTGAACTGATCTTTATTGATAAACTTCAGTTACAAGCTCATATTTTGCATCAATAGCGAGGCCAAAGGCACACCTGGTGCTATGACAATATCTACATTATTTATGAAACATAGCTGGCCTCGAAACTACTAGGGGAAACTCTACGGCGTAGCGAAACATAGCGGAAACTCCATCCACAGGGACACTACTATGGCACAGCCTAGTTAGCTTAGCACGAACCATCGGGACCTCCGTCCTCAGCTTCTCCTGCATCTGGCATGATACGCTAGGTGAGTACTTTGAATGTACTCGCAAGCTCACGACAACTAAGTAATGCAGCAAACAATAGCATGGCAACCAACATGTTAAATTCTTAAGTGATTCACTTACTGTCCCCGGTTATCAACTTACTCTCTTCCGGGTTGTCCCACAACCCTCGGAATACTCATAGCTCATCGAGTACTTCCGATCATACGATGAGTTCTTTCATCATTATTATCACTGTTACGGTTGACCACCTAGTGAGGCTTGGACGGACTATCCAATACCGTGGACGCGGCTATTCGAATAGATTTTTCACTCCGCAGAGGTTGCGCACTTTACCCACACCATGGAGCACCTGACCTCATGATCCCATTTGGGTGGACCAGTGTTGCTCCAACGAAACCCGCCTGACCCGTGACCCTCCCGTCGTACCACCGGCGATCATCCTCCCCCGGAGTCCTGCCCTGGGTGGCCCCTGTGTCACCTCGTGACACCTGCCACCGTCGTGGCCAAACTAAACTGTCCCAAACGGGGATGCCGGCACAATACTCAATTGGGCTCACAGGGTTATCACCGTCTACCTGATCAGGGTAGCACGCACGCATAACCCTCCCTGTCTGGAGGTACCGGTGAAAGAGCACAGAGCTAGACCAAGTCAAGGCCGTCCCATACCGGCAAATGTGGTTGCACGGATAAGCCCAGACAGGTGACTGTAGATCAATCGACTAAGTTTCATTTAGCAAGCATAATGGTTTATCATAATAACTTATGATGATAGCAACTAGGCATTAAATTAATTTACTATGAATTATTATATAACAAGCAAATGGAAGTAACTCATTTAAATATGCATTGTTATTGAAATGCTTCATGAAATGGGTGTCCTGGCTTGCCTTGCTCTGTTGGGTTGCCCACAAACTCCTGGTCTTCAAAATCACCAAGGTTTCCCTCTGAAAATATTTTAAAATAGCAATTGGAAATGTCACATAACACTGTTTTGTCCACCAGAAATACTGTGAGCATGGGAAAAATACCAAACTTTAATAGAAATTAGAGGAGCTCAAGACAAACCCAATGAAAAAAGAATCAATTGATTTGGACTCATGGATAAAAAGTTATTAACAGTCAAAGTTTCTGGTCAACTTTGGAAATAAACAGAAAATCAGAAAATCCTCCAGCGGGCACGTCGAAGGCGTATTTCCCGAATACGACTCCACTTACATACCGTTTCGGGCGTGGCTGGGTCGCTGACGTGCGGGGCCCAGCTGTCATATTTAAAAGGGGAGAGAGATAACAGAGAAGAGCAGGGTTCCGGCGATCGTCGTCGGCGATACAGGCGGCGGCGAGGTCGGAAGAGAGTGGGGATGGGGCGAGCTCATCGTGGCGAGCACGCACGTACCCGTAGGTCAGCAAGATATGGCCGGACGGTGTCGTCCCCTTCTTCTTCGGCGGCAGCGGCGCTCGGGCGTCGTCCGAGATGGTGGTTTCCGGCGATGATTTGCTCAGGCAAGAGGTCGAGCGTGACCAGGAGGATGAGCTGAGCTCGTTGGAAGAGTCGATGGAGCCTGGGGAGGAGTGGAACGGTGAGGCGACTAGGCTCAGGTGGCGGCGGATCTCCAGTGAGGTTCGAGGCCAGAGGGCCTCTCGGTCGTGGCTCGCTGCTCGGGAGGGCGATTGGGAGGTGAAGGAGTGGGTTGAGGAGCTCTAGAGGGCTGGCCATGGCCTTTTATAGGTAGGAAGCGAGCTCAGGTGAGCTCTCTGGAAGCGGCAGAGCTCGGGCCACGTCACCGGTGCGGGGACGCCGTGCTGGCTGGTTGGTTGCGGTCGACGGGATAGGAGAGGGCATAGATAGTTAATGCGACGGTGGAGGCTAGCGGAGGAAGAAGACGCGCCGCAGGCCATAGTGCAGCCACGGGCGGCACAGTGCCCGGGTGCCGTGGCGGCCATCGAGGACGATTCTGGCGAGGAGAAGCTGCGGGAGAGGGGTATGTGGACGGCATCGACAAAGTCGGCACCTCCATACATCAAATGACAGCACGAGGTCTCTAAAATGACCTCGGGTATCGCCGGCGAGGTGCATAGCACCCATACTGGCATGCCAGTACCGTGCTCACCACAAGAAGTGATGTCTCGAGGCCGTCCAAGTCCAGCGCATCGTGTCTAGTGCCTTCTCCTTTGATCATCTAGCCCCTCTGTGCCATTGGTTAGACTAGGTTCACTCTGAATTGAAGTGTAGCTTCAGCTACAGTTTCTGACAGAAATCTTGAGAGAGATCTAGAGGAAAGGTGAGTTGGAGATGAAGCCAGTGGAAATGTCTGGAGTGCTTTAGATTGGAAGGACTACAAACTGACCAAATTTGAAAGAATTTGGAAATGTTTTGGATATAGTTCATGTGTAAACTGCCATACTGGTTCAGAAACTAGATCCGCTTGGTTCACTCACATGGTAGATCTGCTGAAGCTAAATTTTGGTGTGTAGAAGATGCCATAAAAATTTCAGCTCAAAAAGATACCTCTAGATGGTACTTCCTTCACAGATACCTCTTCTATTTTGATTAAATTGCACCTGCTGAGTTTATACATTATACATGTGCATATGATATGACTTTCTGTGTCTAGAATACACTGCATCTATCTATCATACCATGTTCTTACATCAAAGTACTGTTGTTGTGTATCCCGCATCAGTCACTCATGATTGGACGCTTTTAACATGGTAGTTTGATAGTGGTGGCATCTTGCATTGATTTCTAGGTTGTACTGCTTCTAATTTTTTGAAATGCCTCTTATGACAAGACACTTTTAACTTGTAGAGTGATATTGGTTGCATCTTTCATATGGTGTCCACCTTGCATTACTTCTATTTTCTGCTTAGTTTACACATCGTAGCTGTGAATATTTCATGTTGTCCTGTTTTTCTTACATATTCTGTCCTCATACGGTTGTATTACATCAAAGTATTGCTTGTCTGTATCATGCATCAATGAGTTCTGAAGAGCGATTTTATTCTTTTGTGTTGTGGGTACGGCTTGACATGGCAAAGTCAAAAAAGAGCAAGGAAAAGAATATAGTAGGGAATGGTGTTACTCGTCGGGTGCCACGGAAAAGGATCTGCCCTCGAGATTCTGCTGGTACTTATAGTGCAGTAGAAGGTCCAAGTCCACCTGCTAAATGTACAAACACAGTATCACCTGCTCCATCAGCTGCAGCATCCGCTTCAACTGTACCGGCATCTCAACGAGTTACTCGTTCGTTTGCTCCTCAACTGGCCAGTTCCGAAGCTGCCTTCACACCTAACACTACTTCTGAAGCACTGCTGACACAACAGGACTAGGCAAGATTAGATGAACCTCATGAGCATCAACACCAAGATGGTACCTGACCGAGTCAAGTTGCAGTTGAATGATCCTTTATATGTACTCTCACGATTTGATGTGCACTAACACTTTCCATATTTGTTGTTGAAGTAGCACCATGGCGCAAGCGGAAATAGACATCAGGGACAATGCTTGACAGATTAACAAAATCTAAAGGCGGAAGAATGGAGATCCATTTTGAGGCAGGTTTAAAAAGGCCATGTGATGCTACAGAGTCAGCCAAGTTAGTATCAGAGGCAGCCGTTGCCGTTAGGTTTCATGCATGTATCCTCCCAACGTGGATCCAGTACAGGAATGAGAAAGACAATACCCAGCTTAACACCTTCCTTGACCATTTATCTGTAAGCAATGTTATTCATCGCAATTTGTAATATTGTCTTGCTCTGTCCCATACTTTCTAGCTTCCTCCTAATAAGACTCACATTCTTTTTTCAACAGATGAGGTTCAAGTTGGATCCGAAAGATGATGCAACTAAACAAGCATGCACTCATGTTTTTTAGTCTGCTCTGCGACAGTATCGGTATCACCTTAGAAAAAACTCACTTTGAAGGCTAGGCTAACAATGAAATCGCCCAAACATCTCCAGTAGAATATATTACAGATGAAGACTGGACATCCCTTTTTAAACACTAGTCTGATCCAAAGTATCAGGTAGGGTATATGTATTTGATCAGAATCACATATTGAACTTGTATTTACGTATGTGCCTTACAAGTGTATCTTCTTCTAGGCTAACTGTTTGAAGAACAAGACCAACCATTCTAAAGTGAAATTCCAACAGAGAACAGGATCTCGTAGCTATATTGCACACTGTGAGGCTCTTGTAAATAGTTGCTAGTTCCTTCTTTTTTCTGTGCCATATTATCGTATCTATATTGACTTGTTCCAAATACAGAGGAAAGCCCGTGTGGACCAAAAAGAACTTGAACCGAATGCGTTGCAAATCTTCAAGGATTGCCACACCAACAAGATGAAGGGCATGAGCACACCAGTTCAAGCCGCTGTTGTAAGTCCTTACTCCTCCTGCCTTTGAACTGCTTGTTACTGTGACGTGTTCATTTAACTGGTTGGTTTGCAGCCAATGTCAGTTACTCTGTTCACTTTTATACACAGTTGTCTTAACGTATCATTTCACCTAACACGGTTTAAAAGATATGAAGGATATTCTTTTGGTCTTGATCTGTAATCTAGTTGTGATGTTCACGTGCCCACACAATGATACAATAGCCTGTTTGTTTTATATCGGTTTGCCCATGATATGAATGATGCCATACTATGTTCATCCTACTTTAAACCATGTCTCTTTATCCTTAGACGTCAATGAATGTGAGGAAATAGACAATACAGTAGGCATGCTACATGGACATATGTTCCGAAAGTGATTTTATTATGTAGTTGGCACTACAATACATGCTAAAGTATTACAGTAGTTCACCAAAATAAGTTATGTATAAACATGAAACCTACTTTGTTTGTTTTTGTCTCATTAGTAACTTATCTGGTACACTAATCTACAAGTTCAAACTTTCAGCAAGCTATGGAACAAATGATTGAACGGCCACAAGCACCTGAAGGTGACGAGGCTACCACAGGCACAATGTCACCTCTTGCTGCAGTGCGTCAGTATCTCTCCACTAACAGTGCAAAAAGCACCTTCCTGCATAATTCTGGGTTGGTTGTCAAGGTAACCTTGTCCAAATTGCCTACTGAACAAAATCTTCCGGCTAGACAGAGTGATATATCTGTGCTCCAGACACAAGTCCAATCCCTAATGGAGGTCATTTCGGAAACAAGAATAGTGGTGGACAAATGTCGTCAAGATATGAATGGTTTTGAAACCAGACTATCAGACATTTGCATCGTTGTTCAAGAGCAATGGTGGAAAAAAGGGGAAGATCATGCTACTCCATCAGATTCTACAGCCTGAAACATTAGCACTTAGGATCAAATGATCTGTGCTTCTATACATCTGATGGTGCTTTTATCTGCAAGGACTGTAAACTTTATGCCAACAGGCCTTTTGTTGTATGGCTGGAATTTATTTTGTTGTGATACAACATTTATCGTGCTGCCAAAGGCTGTAGAAACTACGACGCTATTTTTGTATAGTGTAGGTTTATCTTAGTAATGTATTCGGCCGAAAGCTTCGTAGGAGCCCAACGTGCCAACATTCATCGGGCCCATCCCAATTGGGCTAAAAATGATTATGGGCCATAATTTGCATGTAGCCCACTAAAAATATTTGGGCCTAATTCAGCATAAGCTTTCATATTTTTGGTAGGGCTGTGCCCACAGTGGGCCTTTAACAGGCCTAAACATAATTTTGGCCCTTAGTAACAATAGGCCGTTAACATGTGTAAATATCTCGAGCCCATAAATAACATGGGCCTTTAATAGGCCGAAAGTGAGATTGGGCCCTGATTGTGCCAAATAACCCACTGGTCATTAGCAGACCGAAATGTATCTCAGCTCGTGGTGGCCCATTTACAATGCGGATCGTTCAAAGGCCGAAATTCAGACGGGTCATAAATGCGCCGACCTAGTACACGGGTCTTTAATAGGCCGGAAGTTCGGTCGGGATTGATTAGTATCAGTTTTATATGGGCCGTTAATAGGCCCGATGTGACACTGGACCACATATGTCCCATGGATTTCATCCGACGTTAACAGGCCGAAAATCACAACTTGCTGGAAGTGGCCCAAATCTACAGTTGGCCTCTAACAGGCCGAATGTCAGCCATGGCCGAATATGACCCAAATCCTTCATGGTCGTTTATGAGCCGAAAGTTTCAATGGCCAATAAATGGGACCAAATTGTAACACCCTGGTTTTCGCTCCTGTTTTTTTTCCTTTGCGGGATTTGACTCCCGTCTTTTTTTCTCGGTGTTATCGGATTTCTCTCGCTCTTGGGTATATGAAGATGGTCATTTAACCTTGCCTTCCCTATCCAACCCGAGATTCTCTTCAGCCCAACCTTGCCACCCAAGCTATTTTCTCCGGACTTTGCCACTGAAACCCTACCTTCCGAGTTACCGGAAGGAAACCCTAATCTCTTCCGTTACAAAGGAACCCCAATTTTCTTTGATCTGTTGCCTCCCAAACTTCTCCCAGTGATCATCCTTTATCTATAAACCCTGGATATGCAAAAATATTGCCAAGTCATTTGCAATATTTTTCATTTATAATTAATTCCTTTTTCGGCCAATTAAAGAAATTAAATCCAAGAAAATACCTATCCATCTCCAAAGTTGATGAAAACTTGTGGAGATATTCTTTGTGATCATATTGAGCACCCATAAAAATATTGGCCATAATTAAATAAGGGAAATTGCATTTTCCTATTTAATGCCAATATTGCATTTTGGGCAGTTTCTAAAGGAACTACCATTTTGGTAGCCAGGAAGAATCCCAAATAAATTGTGGAGCTTCTCCTATCCATATCTCCACCATTTCCATCAAAATCCAAGTTCCATAGTTCAAAGTTTGAGCACAGCATCCATTTGAAAATTATGTCCAGATTTCCAGTTTGCAAAGGAAGTGCTTGAACCCTTTATCCATTTGAGCTGAAATTTTTCATGGTGATTAATATTGATAAATCACTCATGGAAACCAAAAACCAGCTCAATTCATCTATCCATTCATCCACAGCATTTTTCTCAAGTTTCTGTCCATTTGGAAGTGCTGTGAAGGAAGTACCACTTTGGCATTTCTAAATGAGCTGAAACTTTTCCAGTATCTTCATATGTTCAAATCACTCATCTCCTATAAATTTCAGCTCAATGCAAGCTAGTATGTGAGTGCCACATCAAAGTTTGCATTTCTGACCAGTGGGGGTCCATTCTACAGCAAGTACCCTCAATTCTTATCCAAATGGCCCCAAAATTTACCAGGGTAGTAACCTTGGTAGATCATTTCTCCATGCCAAGAACCAGCTCATTTCACTCAGTGATCTCTCCATAAATCACTACAAACACGTTGCTGTCAGAATCTTCTTCTGCATGTTTCACTCGCCCCAGAGCCCCCCAGATGGTTCTATCCACCTCTCTTATCTATTTGAGCAACGAGGGATCTACTGGACAAGTTTCCAGGACCATCCGGTGCGCTGGACACGCTGTGCCCTTGGTGACCACGCAGGAGAGCATGCCAAAACGGCACTCTACGCTTTGGTCACCTCAGCCAGCTAGCTCCGCCCAGCCCGAGCTTGTCTGAGCATGCCGACTAGCTCTGCACCGTCCACGTACCCCTCTCCCGACCCTTCTTCCCTCTGGAGTCTTCCTCCTCGCGCCACGATGAGCGCCGCCGCGGCACTGCTCCGCTCGTGATCCGCCGTCATCGTTTCCTCTCTGCTGTCCTCTTCCTCCCCGAGTCTTCTCGAGCACGCCAGCTCATCCACTGTGTCAGGTTGGCACCACCGGACGCTCACCACCTCGCCGGAGCACCAGTAAGTGGCTAAGGATGCCACGGCGGCCATCCTTATCGCCTCGCCCTCGGTCGGCTATAAAAGCCGCGGCCGGAGCCCTTCTGAGCATCGCCAGCCCTCCCTATCTCCTCCCCTCGCTCTCTGGTGCCCTCCAGCGCCCGTGCCCAGTCGAATCCATCGCCGGAGCGCGAGGATTTCCGGCGACCCCCTCCCTCGGCTCCACCACAAGTCCCATCGCTCGAGCTTCCCCGCGCCCCGTCCGGCCTATGGATGGGCGCGCCACCCTCCGGCGACCCTCCCTGGCTCGTCGCCCACCTCATTTCCCCACCGGAGCCGCCCAAACAACCCGACCCCGCCACCCTCTGTCTCCACCATTGCTGCACCTTCGAGCCACCCCCGCTGCCCAGACCACCGCAGTTGGAGGCGGTGCCCGCCGGCAACCACGCCCGCGCCGTTTCCTGGCCGGGGAGCTCACCGGAGCGCCGGGGCCGGGCCAGAGCTGGACTCCCTTGCCGCCGAGTCAAGAGCCAGAGAGGAGAAGGAAGAAAGAAGGAGGAAGGAGAGAGAAAGGGCGGGGTGGGCCCCACGTGTCGGCGACAGCAGCTCGGTCCCGCCTCGCCACGTCATTTAAGTGGAGGTGCCTTACTCGGAAATACGTTTCCTTCTTCTGAAAGCGTATTTTCATTCTACTTTAGCTGAAAGTACGTTTTCATTGTGTAGAAGACGTATTTTGCCCGAAGGCG
This sequence comes from Thinopyrum elongatum, assembly GCA_011799875.1. NCBI lineage: Eukaryota > Viridiplantae > Streptophyta > Magnoliopsida > Poales > Poaceae > Thinopyrum > Thinopyrum elongatum. The sequence goes on from CM022302.1 coordinate 434,461,783, forward strand.
CTTTCGGTTTAAACCGCCAGGGGCCTGTCTATGAATATTTTATTTATAGAAAGGTCCTTCCACTTCAACCCCTCATAACTTTTTGCTCGTAGCTCCGATTCAGGTGAATCCAACGCCCACGTCTTCAGTTCGTCGAGCCCGTTCCGATGGTATCATTTTCATAATACCCTCAGACTATGAAAATGACCATTTTGCCCCTATCCTTTATCCAGCCCCTCCGAGAGGGAATCTTTTCCGGTGAATTCTTCCGCGGCTTCACCGCACTTCTTCCCGGAGTATTCATTGACCCCCAGGCAAGCCGATCATCTGATATATGCCCTAAAGCATTGCTTTGTGTTATTCTTGCGTGTTTAATTAATAATTATGCCTGTGATAGAGATGATTGAACTTCTGCTAGGTTGCACTTACTATTTACATTACTTGTCAATGCTCATTGTATTATCACACTAGTGACTCGTATATGACAGTTGGGAGATAGGTTTTTATGTTTTCATCATGCATAGCTACTGCCATCTCCAGTTATTGTGATAAACAACTATGCTTGCTAAGTACTTGCTAAAACTAAACCTAGTCGGTTGATCCAGAGTCACCTGTCCGGACTTATCCGTGCATCCACATTTGCCGGTATGGGACGGCCTTGACTTGGTCTAATTGCGTGCTCTTTTATTGGTACCACCAACTAGGGAAGGTTATGCGCGCGCGCTGCCCTGGCCCGGTAGGCGGCGATAACCTTGTGAGCCCAGTTGAGTTATTTACCGGCGTCCCCGTTTGGGACAGTTTGTTTGGCCACGACGGTGGCAGGTGTCACGAGGTGACACAGGGGCCACCCAGGACATGACCCTGGGAGGGTATGATTGTCGGTGGTACGGTAGAGGAGTCACGGGATAGGCTGGTTTTGTTGGAGCAACCCTGGCCCACCCGAATGGGATCTCGAGGTTAGGAGCTCCATGGTGTGGGTAAAGTGTGCAACCTCTGCAGAGTGTGAAATCTATTCGAATAGCCGCATCCACGGTATTGGACAGTCCGTCCAGACCTCTCTAGGTGGTCAACCGGAACAGTGATAATAATGATGGAAGAACTCGTCTTATGCCCTGAGATACTAAGTGGATCATGAATGTTCTGCGGGTTGTAAGGCAACCCAGAAGAGAGTAAGTTGGATCTGGTTAAGGTTTGGATGGGGTCCTGAGATTGTTCGGAGTATGGATCACTTATGCTTTACTTTACTGTATTTTACCTTAGTAGTTATCTTGCTGGATAAACCTGTTATGACTTGATGATTAATCTTGCTAGATAGGTGTACTATGCCATGATAATTAATGTTGCTCTAATATCATATGCATGCTTGAATGCCATGGATTGCTTTGCTTGGTGTATATGTTAGTTTGGTTTGATTGCGAGTACATTCAAAAGTACTCAGCGGCCTTCAATGTGGCCAGGTTCACATAAGGATCCGTCGTCCGTCGACGAGGAGCCGGAGCGTTCGCGGGCTAGGAGCGTAACCCAGTCAGATCCGTGTGAATTGGAGCCACACCAAGACCATGCTGCCTTAGATAGAGCTTTTCCGCTGCCATCACCTTTGTAATATTCCATGTAAGACTCATATATCCATTAATAGAAATGCCCGTGTTCATGTTACTTGTTGTAAGCGCGCATGCCAGAGTGATTTCCTGGGCTGGTATATGTGGCGACCGTCTGGCTACAGTGGTAATCAGGCGGGGCGCCATACAAATGAAGCAGGACCTTTAACAGGCCGAAAACACACCGAGCCGTAATTCAGCCCAAATACTTATCGAACTTTTAACGGGCCAGAAGTGACCATGGGCCGCGATGATGACAAGTTTAGAACGGGCCATTGACGGGCTGATTCGACACTAGCCGTACGGGCCTTAAGTGCGAATGGGTCGTCTGCAAGCAGGCCGTTATTGGGCCAGCCCGCCAATTTTGACTGGGCTAGTCTTTTTAACCTAAATGGGCCGCTGTTGGGCCTTGCCATGTGTCGACATATCATAGGCGCCTCCTGTCCATTGGGCGGTTGACATATGTCCTTTTCGCGGTGCTGACACGTGGTTGCTATAGCCAATGATAATTATACACGTGGAAAATCCTCATTGGTCCCAGCTGTTAACGGGCTATCGGATCCAAACCGGAACCCGATAGCTTAACGGCGACCCATTACGGTGGATGCCATGTGCCGGTTACCCTTGACGAAAGCAGTTCTATGACGCGTGATTTATCATCATGGAAGTGGACACTTCCATGATGATAATTTTGGTAATGTCATGGAACACTTCTACGGCAGCACAGGTATGGCTATCTTGATTCTGTCATAAAATCGTCATGGATGTACATGCATGACAGAAAACATGACCTACTCTGACAAACACGTATCATCACGGAAGTGTATTTTTTTGTAGTGCGCACAGCGGCCCGGAGATGATCTTCCTCAAGGAGCACAACATCGTCATGCCGGTGCTGCTCTTGCTCTACTTCATCGTAGGTAACTACTCGAGGTGACCCATATATGAGTTCCGTAGGGAGCACTGCTTCTACCCCATACACTAGGGAGAAGGGAGTCTGGCCGGTGGCTCGATTCGGTGTCATACGGAGGGACCAAAGAACCACCGGCAGCTCGTCGATCCAGCATCTGGCACATTTCTTCAACTTATCAAATGTTCTTGTGTTGAGCCCACGCGGCACCTCAGCATTCATCCTTTCAGCTTGTCTGATGCTTCGAGGATGAGCAACAGAAGCGAAAGAGACCTTGCTCCCAAGGTTTTGGACGTGTTGCATGAAGGCGCGACTCGTGAATTGGGTGCCATTATCGGTGATCACTCTGGTGGGTTCTCCAAAATGGCACACCAATCCTTTCAAGAAATTGATAGCTGATTGCGCGGTCACCTTCCTCACTGGCTCCACTTCTGGCCACTTTGTAGACTTGTCGATTGCAACATACAAGAATTCAAAGGCCCCGGTACCACGGGGGAAGGGGCCCAAGATGTTGAGCCCCCAGACCAAAAATGGCCAGGACAAAGGGATCGTCTGGAGAGCTTGAGCTGGTTGATGGATGTTCTTGGAGTGGAACTGGCAGGCCTCACATCTGGTAACCAGCTCAACCGCATCTTGGAGGGCCGTGGGCCAGTAGAAACCTTGCCGGAAAGCTTTCCCAACCAAGGCTCTTGATCCAATATGGGAGCCACACACACCCTTGTGTATCTCTGCCAGCAGTTCCAGCCCCCCTTCCCGGCAAATACACTTCAATTTCACACCGTTTGGTCTTCCTCTATATAGAGTGTCATCGACAAACTAGTACATAATGGACCGTTGGGCTATTCTTTCAGCTTCTTCTTGCTCTTCAGGAAGTTCTCCTGTTTGAAGGTAGTGGACAATGTGTCGTGCCCAGGTTGGAGCCTGAGGCTCGACAATAAGAACCAACGGCACTTCCTCATTCATGGGAGAGCTTACCTTGACCGCAAGGATTTGTGATTCCGCGGAAGAGTGCGGGTCACCAAGCGAAGTGGACTCGTTCCCGGCAGCCTCTCAACCAGCGGCCTCGGGAGGCCCTGCCGGGAGAGACTTGCCGGAGTCCAACTTCCTCCTTTTTCTGGCCATCATCGATGGAGATACTGAAGGCTGAGGCAGGTGAAGGACAAAAGTCACTGGTTCCACAGGGAGTTTTTGTGCTGCACACTTTGACAAATGATCAATAATGTTGTTCTCCACACATGGCACGTGCTCTGTTTGTAATCCATCAAAGTGTTCTTCCAACTTTCTCACTTCTTCTACGTATGCCTCCATCAATGGACTCTGGTAATCCTTGTTGACGTGTCTCACCACAAGCCGCGAGCCTCCATGATTGATCAACTTCTTGATTCCCAACTCTACTGCAATTCTGAGTCCGGCAAGGAGCCCCTCATACTCGGCAGTGTTGTTGGTGGCCTTCTCCCGAGGAAAGTGTATTTGGACCACATATTTGAGTTGCTCTCCAGTGGATGCGTCAAGAAGCACGCCAGCTCCAGTGCCTTGTAACAAGAAGGCACCGTCAAAATACATGATCCACTCCTGAGGCACTTCCTTGCCGGCGATAACTGCCTCTAGTATCTCTTCATCTGGAGTGGGTGTCCATTCTGCAATGAATTGCGCCAGCGCTCTGCTCTGAATGGTTGAGTTACTTTCGTACTTCAGGCCAAAGCTTGACAGCTCTAGTGCCCACTCGACTATCCTGCCTGTAGCTTCAGGGTTCCTCAGTATGCGCTGGAGTGGAAAATGGGTGACAACTGTGATCTCGTGGGCTTGGAAGTAGTGACGTACTTTCCTTGAGGCCATGATGAGGCCGAAGATCAGCTTTTGCACTCCAGAGTACCTTGACTTAGCCCCCTGTAACATGGAACTGACAAAGTACATTGGCCGCTGCACTACCTTCTTCTTTGTCGTTGCTTCAGAACTGCTCTCGCTAGCTTGCTCTGCTTCTCCTTGATCTATGCCCAATCTTGCCACGGCCAGTTCAGTTTCTTTCCCGAAGAGGAAAGTAGCTGCAGCTGCTTCTTCGTCTACTTCCCGCTGCGCCACCAGTGCTGCACTAACCACTTGTTAGTTGCCGCCAAGTATTGTAGCAATGGCTCTTGTGGTTTAGGAGCGACCAGGGTGGGAGCAGAGGAAAGATAGGCTTTCAAGTCCCGCAGTGCTGCTTCTGCCTCCGGGGTCCACTTCATCAGTCCTGCCTTCTTCAAAATTTTGAAGAATGCTAGGGCACGCTCGGCAGACTTGGAAATGAACCTACTCAGCGCGGCAACGCATCCAGTTAAACGCCTCACATCCTTGACTATTTTGGGTGCTTGTATCTGCTCGATTGCTCTGATCTTGTCAGGGTTGGCCTCTATCCCTCGGTGAGACACAAAGAAGCCAAGTAGCTTGCCGGAGGGAACTCCGAACACGCATTTCTCGGGGTTTAACTTCAGGTTGATCTTGCGCAGGTTTGCAAAGGTCTCTTCCAAGTCTTGAACAAGCATTGATCTGTCCTTGGTCTTAACCACTATATCATCCATGTAAGCTTCTACATTCCTGTGTAGCTGGGGCTCAAACCCAATTTGTACTACCCTTGCAAAAGTGGATCCAGCACTCTTTAACCTGAAGGGCATTCATACAAAGCAGTACATGCCACAGGGAGTTATGAACGTGGTCTTCTCTGCGTCTTCCTTGGACATGAATGTCTGATGGTATCCGGAGTATGCATCCAAAAGGGAAAGCAGATCACACCCGGAAGTGGAATCCACAATCTGATCGATGCGCGGCAAGGGGAAAGGGTACTTCGGGCATGCCTTGTTCAGATCCATGAAGTCTATGCAAAGTCTCCATTTCCCATTCGCCTTGCGCACCACCACTGGGTTTGCTAACCATGTTGGATGCAAAACTCCCCTAACCAAACCAGTTGCTTCAAGTTTCTTGATCTCCTCGGCAATAAACTGTTGCCGCTCCAAAGCTTGCTTTCTGACCTTCTGCTTGACGGGCCGAGCAGGAGGGCAGACAGCAAGGTGGTGCTCGATTACCTCCCTGGGAATGCCGGGGATGTCAGATGCTTGCCAAGCAAACACATCGACATTCGCCCGCAGGAAGGCAATGAGCGTGCTTTCCTATTTGTCATTAAGGGTGGCGCTGATGGTGAACATACCGTCAACGCCATCCTGCCTTGCCGGGACCTTCTTCGCAGGAGGTGAAGCGACCTTGGGCCTCTTTGTCGGTGCAACAAACCTTCATGTATGTTGCCCGGATTGTACACATGCTCAAATGGACGAAATGCAAGCAACACCAAGCATTCAAGACAGAACCGAGCCAGAGAGAGAGCTCTTTGAGGAATCAAAGGGCTGATCAAGAAGACCAAGACAAGCCAAGACAACAGAATATCACCAAGGGTAAGCCTCCCTTGCCGGGCCGGTGAGCCTGGTCAGGTCGAGGCAACTCCGAAGAAAAGTCCCAAGACTTCCCCGACAAGGATTGCCAGGGCCACTGGCGGCCTACATCCCCGCCAAGGCTCCACCGCTCCACTGCTCCACCGCATCGCAATGCAAGTCACCCATCGGTGCGGTGTCGAGCCCCCAAATAACTAAGTGGCTATCATTTGGCACGTGGCAGCCATTTAGGAGGAAGATCACCTCTGTATGACACCCGTCCAGAGGCGTGTTAAGCAGACAGATGGAAGATGACTAGAGCGATGCAGCAGGCCTGCCGGGCTGCATCCATAGCGTGACACATGGCAGTGCATTTAATGCGCTTTGTCCTAACTGCCAGAGTTAGGTATGATAGCACTGTTAGCTATCTAATCACTGGATAATGACCATTTTGCCATTGTGGTAATGCCTTAGCCTATAAAAGGAGGACCGTGGCAACCTTAGAAAGGAATCGGACCCTCGTGTACTCATACGCGCGTAGCTGCTCTTCTCGAGGCGACCTTGCCAGGCTCGAGAGCCGCGCGTTCTTCACGGTCTCTCCATCAATCCACCAAAACAGGAGTAGGGTTTTACGCTTCTCAGCGGCCCGAACCTGGGTAAAAACCACCAGTGTCACCACTGCCATGCTGTCCCACGGCCTCCGCTCTTTGTGCAACGTGTCCTCCCCCTGCCTAACAACAAAGGGCCCGATGGCCTCATAGGTGGCCGTGTTCTACCACAACATCTTTGGCGTGCCAGGTAGGGGGAGCGCTTGTCCGAACCCGAGGTCGTAAATGGCGCGTCAGTCTTCACCATCATCTTCTTCATCATTGGCTTCATCATCCATGGCACCCAAGAAGAAGTCCGGCGTAACTGCTCATCCTTCCACCTCGAAGCCCCCCTCGCATGCAGCCGCCGATGCTGTGGGGGCTGCAGCGGCGTCGGGGGATGCGAACATCATGGGGAACGTGACCAGCGCAGGCGGCGCTGTCATCGTTCCTCCCGCGGTCGAGGTGGAAGCAGAAAACGCCGGAGGAGGGCAGCATCAATAGTACTTTGACGGCCGTGCTCCACAATGCACGGGTGGGGAGAACGTTCAGTCTCCACCTCCCCACCGTGCCGAAGGATGCAGCCACAGCGACAACGCTCGCCCTGGTGTGAATCGCGGCCCCCTGGCTGTAACTGCAACGGGCGCAGCGGTGGGGCAAGCGCCTCCCCCGGGGCGGGGTAACCAAGATGAAGTGCCGGACGGGGTCGTCAACCCCCAGGCGCACCCTTCTCGCCACCGTACCACCATGGTGGCTGGCTCGGGGCGACGAGAGCACGGGGCCGCCGCCGCCGGTACTGGCAGGAGCCGGGCGACGTCGCGGTCTGTGTCGTCGTCCATGCCAAGCACTGCTTGGGAAGCCATGGCGCGAGCCCAACTCCTGCTGAGATTCCTACTAGCGTCCGATCAGATGGATGAGTGGAGAGTTACCTTCCAGAAGGGGGATCGCAGCGGGCGGATCCACCATGGCTCCCACAAGTGACAGCCACAGCCCGAGCTGCTGACCGTGCTGAGGGGGCCACTCCAATAGTACAGTCCCCTCCGCGACAGCCAGCGCAAGGACCACAACCAGAACCACGCAACCAGGAGCCCGACGAGGTATCGATGGCCTCGTCTGACCCTCGGCCCGGTCGAGATCAGTGGCAGGTCTTGGAGGATCGGCGGAGGGAAGACGCACGCGTCACCATAGAATGACACCTCGAAACCCACCGCTAATCCGACAGGCACAATGGCCGAGACGTCGACGAACCCGCACCCGGTGAGGGCGGGTACCTACCTTTCGAGGTTGGGTGCCCTGCCTTCACTCACGAGCTACGGCAAGTCCGTTGGCCATCTGCCCGTGTTTTCAAGCCAGAGATACCAGAGAAGTATGATGGAAGATTGAACCCGGCAGAGTTCTTGAGCATCTACACCATCGCTGTTCAAGCTGCCAGAGGGAGAGATGAGAAGGTGTTCGCCAATTACTTCCCTTTGGCGCTCAAGCCAAATGTGAGGTCATGGCTGATGCACCTTCCAGAGAATTCCATCTCATCATGGGCTGACCTGTGCCATGAGTTCGTTGGCGCCTTCATGGGCGGCCATCAAGAACGAGGACGGCCCAGCGATCTGTAGCTCCTTTCACAAAAGGAAGGGGAGAGCTTGCGGAAGTACATACAGAGATTTAGCCGGGTGCACAGAAACATTCCAGACATCCACCCGACAGCTGTGATTGCCGCGTTCCTATCCAACATGCGCAACAGGAGGATACGTTCCAAGATGAACATTCGGTTACCCAAGACTGTGAATGAGTTGTACACTTTGGCGGATAAGTGTGCCAGAACAGAGGAAGGAAGGGGATTCCCCGGAGAAGAGGACGGCGTCGAAGTCGACTAAGAAGATGACGACGATGCCGCCGACCCGAAGAGAAAGAACCAGAAACGCAATAAGAAGGGCAAGGAAAAGGCTGTATTGGCTGTCGAGGGCTCTGGCACTCCTAGTACCGGCAAGAAGGCCAAGACCGAAGTCCCCGGCAAGGAAGTTGTTGTGTGCACTGGTTACCGAGAGGCTGCGGCGGCCGAAAAGGCTGGGAAGGCTGACGAGCCATACTGCAAGATCCACTGGACCAAGGGCCATGATCTCCAAGAGTGTCACCAAGTTGAGCAACTTGTCAAAAAGCAGAGAGCTGAGTACAAACAGCATGACAAGGAAAGAGACCAAGAAGGTGCGTGCGGGAAGGGCCGAGGTGGTAGGGGAGGCCGCCGCGGCAAGGATCCCCAGCATCCAGAGAGGCCTGCAGGGGGTCGTAAGAAGAAAGAAGGCAAAGACGAAAGTGATGAAGGGGATGAAGAGGAAACCAGTGAGCAAGAGTTCCAGAAAGCCACTATGGCCCTGTGCGTTGACGGAGGCGCATCTTTGCACTCCTCACCTAGCTGTCTGCCCTCATGCCCGGCCTGTCAAGCAGAAGGTCAGGAAGCAAGATTTGGAGCGGCAACAATTCATTGCCGAGGAGACCAAGAAACTTGAAGCAGCTGGTTTGGTCAGAGGAGTATTGCACCCAACATGGTTGGCGAACCTAGTGGTGGTGCACATGGCGAACAGGAAATGGAGGCTTTGCATAGACTTCACGGATCTGAATAAGGCATGCCCGAAGGACCCGTTCCCCTTGCCGCGCATTGACCAGATCGTAGATTCCACTTCCGGGTGTGATCTGCTTTCCTTCTTGGATGCATACTCTCGGTACCACTAGATCTTCATGTCCAAAGAGGACAAGGAGAAGACCGCGTTCATAACCCCGTGTGGCACATACTGCTTTGTGCGGATGCCTTTCGGGTTGAAGAGCACTGGATCCACTTTTGCAAGGTCAGTGCAAATTGGCTTCGAGCCTCAATTGAACAGGAATATTGAAGCTTACATGGATGACATAGTAGTTAAGACCAAGGACAAATCAACTCTCATTCAGGACTTGGAAGAGACCTTCGAAAATCTGCGCAATATCAACTTGAAGTTAAACCCTGAGAAGTGTGTGTTTGGCGTTCCCTCCGGCAAGCTACTTGGTTTCTTTGTATCCCACCGGGGGATAGAGGCCAACCCCGACAAGATCAAGGTGATCGAGCAGGTTCAAGCACCCAAGATAGTTAAAGACATAAGGCGCCTAACCAGATGTGTTGCAGCACTGAGCAGGTTCATTTCCATGTCTACCGAGCGCGCCTTGCCATTCTTCAAAATTTTGAAGAAGGCAGGGCCGATGAAGTGGACCCCGGAGGTAGAAGTAGCGCTGCGAGACTTGAAGACCTATCTTTCCTCTGCTCCCACCTTGGTCACTCCTAAACCACAAGATTCATTGCTGCTGTACCTAGCAGCAACCAATCAAGTGGTTAGTGCAGCGTTGGTGGCTCAGCGGGAAGTGGATAAAGGCGCAGCCGCAGCTACTGTCCCCTCCGGAGAGGAAAGTGAACCTATCCCGGCTAGGTCCAGTGCAGATCAGGAGAAGGAAGAGCAAGATAACGGAGACAATTCCAAGACCGCGGCGAAGAAGAAGGTGGTGTAGCGGCCAGTGTACTTTGTCAGCTCCCGATTGCAGGGGGCTAGATCAAGGTACTCTGGTGTGCAAAAGTTGATCTTTGGCCTCATCATGGCCTCAAGGAAACTGCGCCACTACTTCCAAGCCCACGAGATCATAGTTGTCACCCACTTCTCTTTGCAACACATACTGAGGAACCTGGAGGCCACTGGCAGAATAGTAGAATGGGCTTTTGTCGGATTCAGGGCTCCGCAGACCCAAGAAAGGTTCGTACTCTGGGGCGTGTGCGAAGAACTCAACCTATCTAGCCAACCAGCTTGTTGCCCTACGGCCTAGCTCGAGGAACAAGGAAGAAGATGAACATGGCAGTTTACCCAGGTTCGGGCCACCTTGCGGTTTAAGACCTTACTCCTGCTTTGTGGTGGATTTGCCTCACGAGGAGCTGAGGATGAACAAGTACAAGGGATGAACAACCTCGCGAGGTCTGCTCTGGTGAGGGTGGAAAGGATCTGATCTCGGGGGGTTCGTCCTGCTCTACGGTGGTGGCTAGCCTATATTTATAGTGGCCTTGGTCCTCTTCCCAAAACATAGGCAGGAAGGGATTCCACAACGGCCAATTTGAAAGGGGACAAGTAGTACATCTTATCTTGACGAAAGGTGGTCTTCGCCTGCAAAGCTTCTGGCGTGACACTGCGGTGGGCTCAGTGATGACATCCGTCCTACTGTCCTGGTGGTCTTGGTCTCGTTGCACAGGAATGGAAACGTTTGCCTGAGTCCTCAGGAACCCACGCCTGCGCTTGCCTCCTTAGCACCAAAGGGGAAACTATCTCCTCTGTGCCCGCTGGTGCCCGCCTGGCCTTGGTCGTCATGGCTTGCGTCACCACAACCTCATGAGATTTGGGCACCTGCATAGGAATCTCCGCTCCTCAGGAGGCAGCCTGGGGAGGCCGTTCCCTTGGGAGGTCTTGGCGTCGTCTACCTCGCGAGGGTCTTGTCTTGGTAGTCTTGTAGATGGGCTATACTAGGCCATCGATGAAGCCACGCCATGGGCCGCAGGCAGGCAAGTCTGGGTACCCTGGTTCCCAGAACACCAACAGTAGCCCCCGGGCCCATGGCGCGCTCGGACTTGGCTTCGAGGCAAAGCCAAAGGGCAAGGGCGAAGCGCCGGGGGCCCCAATCGCCTACGGACAAGGCTGACGGGTGGCACTTGATGGGACGTGGGTGTCTCCACTTCCCCACGCCGCCTCAGCAACTGCTCGACTTGACAATTGCCTGGTGCATGCAAAAAGGCCATCATTGCTTGGAGCACGAGAGGCCGGCGATTAGCCTTCCTTCGCCAATAAATGGGAGAGGGGGCGGAGCCCCCAGCTCATTTTCATCTTCTTGCCGCTCGCTCCTTCTTCTTCTTTGGCCCGCCATCTTGCCAGAGCATCCATGGTGCCAGTGAGGAGGTTCTCGGCCGTGGAGAAGAGAAAAGCCCCACAGGAGGGACCTGGCTCGCCGCCACCCAAGAGGGGCCCCAGCCGTCCCCGCAAGCACGCCGCAACGCCAGCGGTGGCTCCCCGAGGGCGTGGGCGCACCCCTTCAAAGGCTGGTGCTGCCTCCGGCCATCGTGGGGGCACTCTCTCCCGCGGCGGGGGCTCCTACGGCCGGGGTGGCCGCGGCCAAGGACGGAGGCATGCGGCAGCCATTCGGCCACCACGCCCACGATCCCATTTGGCCGATGCACCCTCAGAGCTCGTGGTGTGGGTGGAGAGGCCCGCGGGCGTCTGGTTCTAGCTCCCACACTTCTTCGCGGGCGCGCTGCCTGCCGGGGGACCTGGCGGCCTCTAGCAGAAGGCTGATGGCTGCTGCAGCAGGGCCTCGTGGGTGGAGGTCGAGGTCACCCCCGCCGGTAACGTGTTCCTGAACCGCGGGTGGCAGCCGTTCAATCGCGCACATGGCCTGCAGGGGAGGTGTACCCTCCACTTCAGGCACGACGGCGCTGTGACCCTCTATGGCAGGGTCTTCGGGGAGGACAGCAGGCGCCTGGGATGCTGCCCGGAGAGCGATAGCGATGATGACGGCATCCACCCCTCCGATGACGACGGCTGGAGGGACGGTAGCATCTCTGGCGGTGAACTTGCCCTTGGCGACGGTCGCGGTGCCTCCAGCAGCGGCGGCTCCTCCTCTGGGGAGAGCATGAGCAATGACGACTACGACGAGCTGCCACGCCACCGAGTTTGGACCGGGGAGGGCAACGATCTGCCTCGCCGCAGCGCCCCAATGAAGCAGGAGGAGGACTCCGACTGAGTGCGGGTGTTGCTGGAGCCGGGTCTCGGGAGCCGCGGTGGTCGCGCGGCCGCTTTTGCTTCTTTCTTTTTCCTGCATCAAAAAAAGGTAGAAAGCCCTGCCAGGGCATGTAATGAACCGTGGCACTTGCGCCGTTATATTATTGTTTTTATATTGCGTCCTGACATCTGTGTTGCTGATAATTGATGGGTTCTTGCTGACCGTGATTGGATGAATTAGCTTAGTGTGCTTGCGGTGGATTCCCATGCCACGGGAGCGTGCTTCCCTAGAGCTCGTACCTCCTGCGCGCCCCTCGTTCTAGAGAGGTCCTACCAGGGGTTTCCTTATTGAGGATCCGAAGGTCCTCAGGCCTTGGGAGGCATCCGATGGCTGCGGGGTTAGGAGACCTCTGGAGGTGTCGTGCCCCACGCGAGCCCCAAAGCAAGGGCTGCTGGTATGCCGTGTCGTGATGCCCGGAGGCATGGACTCAGGGGGGCGTGCATCCCCATTGGCTCGTTTGAGGGCGTTGCGCAAGGACTAAGATGCCAAAGGCCAGGATACCAAGGCTTTGGCGAGGTGTGTTCGTGGGCGAGCCCAAGCGTACACACCGTGCCCAGCACCCACGCGCGAGACGCGCGAGGAAGAGCGACGGGCAACTGTCACTCTCCCTAAAATGAGACCTGAAAGAGCGAATGCTACGAGGAGAAAAAATTCCCAACCCTTTCAAATAAGGATGCGAGAACTTCAAATTTCATTCCAAGAAGTGGCAAATCAGCTACAGAAAGCAAGCAAAAAGAACAGCCGCATCTGGCACCTATACTAGTCTTCTGGTCTTCCCACCAGCGCGGAGCATGGGGCTTCCACTAGGACGTGGGTGGGAGCCCCCGTGAGGCCCAGGGGCGGCACTCAAGAGACTCCGGGGCGTGTATAGCCCCACTCATTATTACATGAGAGTTTCATGGGCGGAGACTTGAGAGGCGCATGGCGCTTGTTGGTCATGAATAGAACTTCCGGAGGTGCTGGATGTTCCAGGCATTCTGGATGGGGACCCCATCCTGTGTCTCCAGGCGCGCGGCGCCAGGCCTGGAGACACAGGCGATCCTGAACGGGCCCTCCCACATAGGCTAGAGCTTGTGAAGCCCCTCCCTGGAGAGCACCCGTCTTAGGACGAAGTCACCCACCTCGAGGGTCCTGGAGCGGACGCTATGGCAGTGATACCGCCGTAGCGCCTGCTGGTACCTCGCGGCACGGAGCGAGGCTTGGCGGCGGCCCTCCTCCCCAAGCACGAGGTCCATCCCCCGCGAGGCATCCTGGCATGCCTCGTCAAACACCAAGACCCATAGGGAGCGATGTTTGACCTCATGAGGGAGGATCGCCTCAGCCCCGTAGACGAGGAAGAACGGGGTCTCGCCAGTGGGCTTAGTCGCGGTTGTGCGGATGGACCATAGGACGGACTGAAGCTCATCGAGCCAACCCCTACCGTAGGCCTCGAGTTGCTTCTTGAAGCTGCTCCCCTTGAGGCCCCTCAGGACCTCTGTGTTGGCGCGTTCGGCTTGGCCATTGCTCTGCGGGTGCGCCACCGAAGCATAGCATATCTGCGTTCCAAGGTTAGCATAATATGTTTTGAAGAGGTTGCTCGTGAACTGAGAGCCATTGTCAATGATGATACGGTTGGGGACCCCAAAGCGGCTCACGAGGCCCTTGATGAACTTGACGGCCGAGCCCACTGGGATGGTGCGCATGAGCTCCACCTCCGCCCACTTGGTGAACTTGTCGATGGCGACGTAGAGGTAGCGGTAGCCCCCGGCCGCTCGGGGAAATGGGCCCAGGATATCCAGCCCCCAGACCACGAACGGCCATGAGAGCGGAATGGTCTGGAGGCCCTGAGCGGGTTGGTGGATCTGCTTGGCATGGAATTGACAGGCCTCACGGGATCTCACCAGCTCAGTGGCATCGTTGAGCGCCGTGGGCCAGTAGAAACCGCTGCGGAACGCCTTGCCCACGAGTGTGCATGACGAAGAGTGATGCCCACAATCCCCGCCGTGGATGTCAGTCAACAGGTCGCATCCTTGCTCCTTGGAGATGCATCGCAGCGAGACGTTGTTTGGGCGCCTTCAGTAGAGCTCACCATCCTGCAAGCAGTAAGTAGTAGCCTGACGGGCCACGAGTTCTGCTTCTTCCTCCTTCTCCGGCAAGGTGCATTGGAGCAAGTACACCTTGAAATCCTCAGTCCAGCACCCCTCCTGAGGTTCAAGCACCAGGAGCAGGCGGGCTCCAGAGGTCGGACCGCAGGCTGGAGCGCCCGAAGAGGGGGCCATGGGCAGTTCCTCTCGGAGCAGCGCCGGGCCCGCAATGGAGGGGGCCGCCGATGTCTTGAGGAGTCGTTCCTCAAAAACGCCAGGCTTCTAGGGCTCACGTCGGGACGCTCTCTTGGCTATGTCATCCGCCTCCTTGTTCGTTCCACGTGGGACATGCTGCAACTCCAAACCCAAGAATCATTTTTCAATTTTGCGTACCTCTTCCAGGTATGCCTCCATGTGCTCGTCCTTGGGCTGGTACTCCTTGTTGGAGAAGTTGACGAGGAGCTGAGAATCGCCCTTGACGGTGAGACGCTTGACCCCTAGGGCCGCCGTAGCCCTGAGACCGGCGATCAGGCCCTCGTATTCCACGATGTTGTTGGAGACCTTCTCGCCATGCTGGAAGCAGAGCTGCACGGCGTAGTAGAGCTTGTCCTTGGTAGGCGAGATGAGTACGGCTCCAGCCCCCGTGCCCCGGCGTGCAAACACGCCGTCGAAATACATGACCCAGCCGTCGGGCGCCTCATCTCTGGGCGTGAGGGAGCGGTCTCCATCCATCCCTCGGTCAAGGGCGTTAGTCCATTCCACCGCAAAGTCAGCGAGGGCCGCGCCCTTGATGACCCAGGTGGTGCTGAACTCGAGCTGGAACGCATGCATCTCTATGTTCCACTCAGCAACCCTCCCCGCGGCATTGGGGCTGCGGAGCACCTTCTCCAGGGGGTACGCTGGGACGACCTTGATGGGATGGCCTTGGAAGTAGTGTCGCAGTTTCCTGGAGGCGACAAGGAGCGCGAGTAGGAGCTTCTATGGCATGGGGTAGCGTGCACGTCACGCAGCACCGTGCTGATGAAGTACACGGGGTGCTCGATGAGGGAAGAGGTGTTGATGGCGTCCGGCCCTGCCTGAGGCGTGAGGGCCTCAGGAGCCTCACTGTCTGGTGGGGTAGTCGAGGCCTCAGGAGTGCCGTCCTGAGGTGGCGATGGTGCGGCTGCAGACGGGGCGCTGCACCACGCACCTGCGCCTGCGCGTTCTTCCCGGACCACCACGAGTGCCATGCTAGCCGAGTGGGGTGTGGCGGCTAGGTAAAGCACTAGGGGCTCAAGAGGTCGAGGCGCCACCATCACCGGACGGCTGGTGAGATACCTCTTGAGGTCTTGAAAGGCCCCCTCAGCCTCTGGAGTCCATTCGAATGGGCCCTTCTTCTTCATTAGCTTGAAAAACGGGAGGGCGCATTCTCCGAGCTTGGAGATGAAGCGTCCCAATGAAGTCATGCAGCCCGCGAGCTTCTGCATTTCCTTGAGGGTCTGCGGCGGGCTCATTCTTTCTATTGCCTTGATCTTCTCTGGGTTAGCCTCGATCCCTCTGTGTGATACCAGGAAACCCAGTAGCTTGCCGGACGGGACGCCGAACACGCACTTCTCCGAATTGAGCCGTAGGTTTACCTTGCGCAGGTTGGTGAATGTTTCCTCCAGATCTTCGACAAGGGTTCTTGCATCCCGCGACTTGACCACTATGTCGTCGACATACGCCTCAGCATTCCTCCCGCGCTGCCTACCCAGGGCGATATACATCAATCGCTGGAAGGTCGCGCCAGCATTGCGCAGCCCAAACGGCATGCAGGTGTAGCAGTACACCCCGCACGGGGAAAGGAAGGCCGTTTTCTCGACATCCTGCACCGCCATCTTGATCTGGCGGTAGCCTTAGAAAGCGTCTAGGAAGCACAGCAAGGTGCACTCGGCGGTGGAGTCAACGATTTGGTCGATGCGCAGAAGAGGGAAAGGGTCCTGAGGGCAAGCTTTGTTGAGGCTCGTGAAGTCGACGCACATGCGCTCCTTTCCCCCCTTTTTGTGAACGATGACCGGGTTGGCCAACCAATCCGGGTGCCGTACTTCCCGGATGACGTCAGCTTCTTGCAGCTTGTGAACCTCCTAGACGATGAACGATTGCTTCTCCGGGGCTTGCCGCCGCGCCTTTTGCTTCACCGGACACGCGCTGGGACACACCATCAAATGGTGCTCAATCACGTCTCGCGGGACGCCAACCAGGTCCGTTGCCTCCCATGCAAATACATCTTTGTTTGCACGGAGGAAACCGACCAGCGCCTCTTCTTGGTCCAGGGGGAGGCCGGTGCCGATGGTGAAGGTGGGGCCTGAGCCCCCATCGTCGACCGGCACTTGCTTCGTCTCGGCCCGGTCCTGAGAGAACAGTTGCTTCTTCTTTGCAGGCGCGGCCTCCGGGATCTCTGGAGCGCCCTCCGCATCTGGCAGCATGGCTGTCGCGGCCTTGAAAGCGAGTTGAGGGCCAGGAGTGCATCCTTGGCGTCTCCCACCACAGTAAGGATGCCGCTGCTCCCAGGCATCTTGATGACATTGTAGCCGAGGTGCATTGCCGCCATGAACTAGGCCAGGGCTGGATACCCAAGGATGGCGTTGTACGGGAGGCTGCTGCGGGCGACGTTGAAGTCGATAAGCTCGGTACGGTAGTTGCAGCGCGTGCCGAAGGTGACAGGGAGGAGGATCTGCCCCAGGGGAATGATGGAGCCGTCGAGCACCCCTGAGAAGGGTCTGCTGGGGGCGAGCCGGTCGTAAGGCACCTGCAGCAGGTCGAAGGCTTCCACGGACAGGATGTTGAGGCCTCCGCCGCCGTCGATGAGGGTTCTGGTAACTGCAAGACTACTGATGGTGGGCATGCACAGCAAGGGGAGCACGCCGGCGCCGACCATAGTCTTGGGGTGATCCCTGGAGTCGAAGGTGATGTCGGTCTCAGGCGCCAACCGGCCCGAAGGATCCCCCGGCCGTGGCTGGGCGGCCCCCAACTGTGAGAAGAGCTGCTGGACGTGGCGGCTTGAGGCTGGCACCTGCAACCCACCGAGAATGGCCGCAACAGCGTGGGGCGCTGGTGCCGCAAAGCGCGCGATGAACTGATTGCGCAGCTCCTCCCAGGAGGCCACCGAAGACTCCGGTAGGCTAAGGATCCAGGAGCGCGGCACGCCCATGAGAGCCATGGGGAGCCAGTTCACCATGGCCTTGTCGTCACCGTTCGTCGCCTCGATGCTCAGCTCGTAGAGGCGAAGGAACTCCGCGGGGTCCCCCGTGCCGTCATACCGCCGAGGCAGCGCCGGCCTGAACTTCGGAAGCCACCGCACCTGCCACGAGGTAGGGGAAAAGGCCCGGTGGCCCACGACGTTCCCAATGCGCTCGGCAGCTCGGCGGGTGGGGCGGCGCCTGCCATGGGAACCACACAGTGCAGGCGGAGCACAGCCAATGGAAAAGCAGAGCTTTGACACGCCCCTACCTGGCGCGCCAAATGTCGGATTCAGCGCTCCACAGACCCAAGAAAGGTTCGAACTCTGGGGCTTGTGCGAAGAACTCAACCTATCTAGCCAACCAGCTCGTCGCCCTATGGCCTAGCTCGAGGAACAAGGAAGAAGATGAACATGATAGTTTACCTAGGTTCGGGCCAACTTGCGGTGTAAGACCCTACTCCTGCTTTGTGGTCGATTTGCCTCACGAGGGGCTGAGGATGGATAAGTACAAGGGATGAACAACCTCGCAAGGTCTGCTCTGGTGAGGGTCGGAAGGATCCGATCCCGGGGGTTCAGCCTCCTCTACGGTGGTGGCTAGCCTATATTTATAGTGGTCTTGGTCCTCTTCCCAAAACATAGGCGGGAAGGGATTCCACAACGGACAATTTGAAAGGGGACAAGTAGTACATCTTATCCTGACGAAAGGTGGTCTTCGCCAGCAAAGCTTCTGCCGTGACGCTGCGGTGGGCTCGGTGATGACATCCGTCCTGCCGTCCTGGTGGTCTTGGTCTCGCTGCTCAAGAATGGAAACCTTTGCCTGAGTCCTCGGGAACCCACGCCTGCGCTTGCCTTCTTAGCACCAAAGAGGAAACTGTCTCCTCTGCGCCCGCTGGCACCCGCCTGGCCTTGGTCGTCATCGCTTGCATCACCGCAACCTCATGAGATTTGGGCACCTGCATAGGAATCTCCACTCCTCAGGAGGCAGCCTAGGGAGGCCGTTCCCTCGGGAGGTCTTGGCATCATCTACCTCGTGAGTCTTGGGCCCTCGTGAGGATATTGTCTTGGTAGTCTTGTAGATGGGCCGTAACAGGCCGTCGATGAAGCCACGCCATGGGCCGCAGGCAGGCAAGTCTGGGTACCCTGGTTCCCAGAACGCTGAGAGCTTTGGAATTGTTGAGCTTTGGTCTGAAGTATGAGAGTACGTCAACCATCCAGAGTAGAGCATTGGCGGAGTTCATCGCGGAATGGACACCAACCCCAGATGAAGAAAAACCAGAAATAGTTATCCCCGGCAAGGAGGCCCCCCAAGAGTGGATCATGTACTTTTATGGTGCCTTCTCACTTCAAGGTGCAGGGGCTAGCGTGCTCCTTATCGCGCCCACTAGAGAACACCTCAAGTATGTGGTCCAAATGCATTTTCCCAGGGAAAAAGCTACCAACAACACTGTAGAGTATGAAGGGCTCCTTGCCGAGCTCAGGATCGCAACAGAATTGGGAATTAAGAAGTTGATCATCCGTGGAGACTCGTAGCTTGTGGTGAGGCAAGTGAACAAGGATTACCAGAATCCATTGATGGAGGCATACGTCGAAGAGGTGAGGAAGTTGGAGGAGCGTTTTGATGGATTGCAAACAGAGCACGTGCCACGTGCGGAAAACAACATTGTTGATCATCTGTCAAAATGCGCCGCACAGAAGCTTCCTGTGGAACCAGGGACTTTTGTTCTCCACCAGACTCAACGCTCAGTATCCCCGACAATAATGGCCAGAAAGAGGAGGAAATTGGACTCCGGCAAGCCTCTCCCAGCAGAGCTTCCCGAAGCCCCCGGCAGAGAGGTTGGCGGGAACAACTCCACTTCGCCTGGTGAGCAGCACCCTCCCGCCGAACCACTAGTTCTTGCAGTTGAGATATGCGCTCCCACGAATGAGGAGGTGCCGTTGATCCTTGTTGTCGAGCCCCAGGCTCCAACTTGGGCATGGCACAATGTCCATTACCTCCAAACAGGGGAACTTCCCGAAGAGCAAAAAGAAGCTGAAAGAGTAGCCCGGAGGGCCAGTATATATCAGTTTGTCAACAACACGCTATACAGAAGGATGCCCAACGGTGTGAAATTGAAGTGCATTTTCCGGGAAGAGGGGAAGGAACTGTTGACAGAGATACATAAAGGCATGTGCGACTCCCATATTGGATCAAGGGCCTTTGTTGGAAAAGCTTTCCGGCAAGGTTTCTACTGGCCCACGACCCTCCAAGATGCAATAGAGTTAGTAACCAGATGTGAAGCCTGCTAGTTCCACTCCAAGAATATCCATCAACCTGCTCATGGCCATTTTCGGTCTGAGGGCTAGACATCCTGGGCCCCTTCCCCCATGCTACCGGGGGCTTTGAATTCTTGTACATTGCAATCGACAAGTTTACAAAGTGGTCGGAGGTGGAGCTTGTGAGAAAGGTGACCGCACAATCAGCTATCAAGTTCTTGAAGGGATTGGTGTGCCGCTTCGGAGTACCCGCCAGAGTCATCACTGACAACGGCACCCAATTCACAAGCCGCGCCTTCATGCAATATGTTCAAACCCTCGAAAGCAAGATTTCATTCGCCTCTGTTGCTCATCCCAGGAGCAATGGACAAGCTGAGAGGATGAACGCTGAAGTGCTGTGAGGACTCAAGACAAGAACTTTCGACAAGCTGCGGAAGTGCGGCAGACACTGGATCGACGAGCTGCCGATGGTTCTTTGGTCCCTCCGTACGACACCAAATCGAGCTACCGGCTAGACTCCCTTCTCCCTAGTCTATGGGGCAGAAGAAGTGATCCCCACGGAACTCATATACGGGTCACCTCAAGTATTTGCCTACGATGAAGTAGAGCAAGAGCAGCACTAGCATGATGATGCCGTGCTCCTTGAGGAGAACCATCTCCGGGCTGCTACACGTGCTGCACGCTGCCAGCAAGCCCTGCGTCGCTATCACAGCCGTAGGGTTCATGCCCGGAGCCTTGAGGAAGGCGACCTTGTCCTTAGGCATGTTCAGTCCGCCAAGGGTGCAAACAAGTTGACGCCGAAGTGGGAAGGCCCTTACCGGGTAGTACGAGTCACCAGACCCGGTGCAGTCCGTCTAGAGACCGAAGATGGCATTCAGTTGCAAAACTCATGAAACATTGAGCATCTTCGTAAGTTCTACCCGTAAGACGCGGCTGTCGGGCCCTGCCCGGCAGCCACCCTTTTGTACAAGCCTTGCCGATGCGCATGTAACCCTTTGTACAAAGCCAGGCGCAGACCCTGGGTACAGACAATAAAACAAAGCGCTGGGGGGCCCCCAAAAACTTGCATGCATGCATAGCATAACATGAGCATGCCATGATCATATAGATGAGATCATATGTTGCTCTGTTTTCCTCTGCACTAACTGCAGGACTCTTGCCGTGGACTCGGTGCCAAGAAGAAGAAATGGAAACAAGCTTACGTATTGATCCCCGACAAATGAAACAGATAAGTTCCTTTTTATCCATACATGTCTCTGTAAGAAGAAAACTTGTGCATAGAGAAACCTCATCATGTTCGAAGCATTTGTGCTCCCATTCTCTGACACGATCGTTGCTTCGGTCAGGATGGGTGTAGTGGCTTTTGACAAAGGGTGTTCAACAAGGGGCCGGTCCCCTTCCATAGTTTTGAGCCCGGCGGGCCCAGCCCCGCGACAACAAACGGAAGGCACCCGGTAGGATAGCTTGCCGGAGAAAGTTTGTTTACTTAAAAGTATAGAGGCACTCCTCCTCTGCATGGATATAGTACATGCACAAGTACCCGGTAAGACCGTCTTTTTTCATTAATATGTGGATAAATGAGTACAAGGCTTACAGAGTACAAACATGGATAGAAGAGATTACATATTTGAAACTAAAGTTTGGCAAATGCCTACATGTTTTAGATGGAAAAAAGATAAGTGCCCCGTAATCCCTTTCTTGTCCCTCTCCTCCTAGGAACTATAGTGGGAGGCAAAGAGGGCAAAATGAGTGTCTGGGCAGAAGCCCAGCCTGACCCTGTTAAGACCTGCAGGACGCAGTCTGACAAGATCGAGAGGGCGCGGACGAAGGTGATGGGTGAGGAGAGCAACTAGGTGATGCCCTAGTCACCGCCACCAGGGCCAGTAGGACACGGCACGGCGGACGAAGTCGGAGTCCACGGGGAAGCCTGCCGAGGTCCTGCTGGAAGACTGCTCGAGGAGCCGGAGACACCATCCACACCCAACGCCCCAGCAAATCGCCTTGCCGGGGTGGAGATGCAGGTGCAGATGGTGGTGCCGCCGGCCTCCGGCCGACGGTGATGGTGCGGCCGGCGTTCAACCGGAGTCGGAGCCGTCGTCCTCCCCATCGGCGCCGTCGTCATCGCCATCACTGTCCTCCTTGTCGCTATCTCTCGAGGAGGAGCTTTCGTCGTCGGTCGAGCTCTCCACGCAACACCCTAAGCGAGCACCCGAACGCCCGAAGACCTTGACGGAGAGCACAGCGACGTCCATTAACTTGAAATGGAGAACGTGCCCGGCCGCCAAGCTGTGGGCACGGGTGAAGGTCTTCCAGCCATGCCGGAGAAGCATGACATGAGGAGCGGGGAACTCCACGTCCGCCCGCATGCTGCCATTGCAGCAGCCCCTCATGTGCAGCCTCAGCCCCGGCGGCTGCTCGACCTCCATCACCCTTGCGAATGGGGTGGGAAGCCGAACACGGCTGCGTGGGGGCCCGTGCAGCTTGAAGATAAACTCCAGCGGCTGGTTCCTGACGTGGCCTTCGTTTGGGTCCTGCATGGCCGGAGGAGGTGTGATCAGAACGTGGCCCTGTCCTCCTCGACCCCGAGCACCACGACGACCACGGCCACATCCTCTCCCGCCTCCTCTCATGGCGGGCTCCGCCCCCGCATCCCGAACAGGAGGAGGGAGGTTCTGTCGAGCAGAAGCCCTCATCACCACCACTAGGGTGTCACTACGCCCTCTTGCCCTCACCATGGTGGAGAGATGATGTCAGACCGAAGGAAGAAGAGATTGGTGTAAGCCAGCACCTCACCCACGTTCCCTTTTATAGGCGAACGGGACCGGGGGCTGGCTCCTCACCCAGGAGGCAACCGCCCCGATCCACCAATCCGACTCCTCTGCGTCACTAACGGCGCCCGGAATCAAGACCGACCTCCTGCGCCTATCCATGGCGCCTGGCTTTCTGCCTTGGCACTCATTCCCGTGCCCTCCGCGCCTGCCACCAACCCTGCGCAATGCATGCGGCATACGTCACAGAAACGGAGGGGGCAGGGGAGTTGGTGGAATGGCAGTTAGTACCCCGTGAACATGGGACGTGGGCGACCCATGGGTCATGGCATAAATCTCCCCCACGACGTCTTGCACGACGCACGGAAAAACCAGAAACTGACTCAAGCATAGGTTAATGAAGAAGCAAGGAAAATATCAAGAAAAAGAGAATATCAGCGCAAGACCCCTGTCTGTGTACCTGATAGGGCCTACCCCAACGATGCTCGGCAGCACGTTTGGGCCAGGCCCGGGGGCTCCGGTCGGTGCAACAAACCTTCATGTATGTTGCCCGGACTGTACACATGCTCAAATGACAGAAATGCAAGCAACACCAAGCATTCAAGACAGAATCGAGACAGAGAGAGAACTCTTTGAGGAATCAAAGGGCAGATCAAGAAAGACCAAGATAAGCCAAGACAACAGAATATCACCAAGGGAAAGCCTCCCTTGCCCGGCCGGCGAGCCTGGTCAGGTCGAGGCCACTCCGAAGACAAGTCCCAAGTCTTCCCCGGCAAGGATTGCCGGGGCCACTGGCGGCCTACATCCCCGCCAAGGCTCCATCGCTCCATCGCATCACAACGCAAGTCACCCATCGGTGCGGTGTAGAGCCCCCAGATAACTAAGTGGCTGTCATTTGGCATGTGGTAGCAATTTAGGAGGAAGATCGCCTCTGTATGACACCCGTCCAGAGGCGTGTCAAGCAGACAGATGGAAGATGACTAGAGCGGCGCGGCAGGCCTGCCGGGCCGCATCCACAGCATGACACATCACAGTGCATTTAATGCGCTTTGTCCTAACTACCAGAGTTAGGTATGATAGCACTGTTAGCTATCTAATCACTGGATAATGACCATTTTGCCATTGTGGTAACCCCTTAGCCTATAAAAGGAGGACCGTGGCAACCTTAGAAAGGATTAGGACCCTCGTGTAATCATACGTGCGTAGCTGCTCTTCCCGAGGCGACCTTGCCGGGCTTGAGCGCTGTGCTTTCTTCACGGTCTCTCCATCAATCCACCAAAGCAGGAGTAGGGTTTTACGCTTCTCAGCGGCCCAAACCTGGGTAAAAACCACCACTGTCACCACTGCCGTGCTGTCCCACGGCCTCCGCTCTTTGTGCAACGCGTCCTCCCCCCTACCGAACAACAAAGGGGCCGATGGCCTCATAGGTGGCCGTATTCTACCACGACACTCTTACTAGTGGAACTGTCCGGCAAGTCATCAATAGGTGCAGCACACTCCAGAGAGGCACGCTTCTCGGATTCCTTGTCGGCGTCTCTGCTAGCCTTCTTTGCTCTCTCTGTTTCCTTAGCGGGAGCTGCAGCTTCAGCGGCCTCGGCAGCTACCGCGTCTCGGTACATCTTATCCACACATATGATTGCATATTTCTTGTCTGATGGGATAGAGATGACGCCCATCGACCCTGGCATCTTCAATGTATTGTAAGCATAGTGGGATGCTGCCGTGAATTTTGCCAAAGCCGAGCAGCCAAGGATCCCACTGTAAGGCAGAAGAAGATCGACAACATCAAACACAACCCTCTCAGTCCGGTAATTCAGTTCTCCACCAAACGTCACCGGTAGTGCAATCTTGCCCTTAGGACGACTCCTACCAGGGTTGATTCCTTGGAACGTGCCAGTGACCTTGAGTTCTTCATCTGATATTTGTAACTTGCTGACTACCTTGGGAGAGATCGGATTCAGCCCAGCCCCACCATCAACTGGCATCTTCGTGACTTTGTAGTTGCGGATGGTTGTTGAGACCAACAACGGCAAACACCCTACCACAGTAGTACGGTCAGGGTGATCCTCTTCATCAAAGATGATAGGTGTGCGGGACAATTTGAGCGGCTTCCAGGAATCCGCAGCTGGCTCCACGGCATTGACCTCTCGTGCCCACTGCTTGAGTTGGCAGTGAGAGGAGTGCAAGGATGCACCTCCGTCAATGCATAGGGCTTCAGTTGCTTTCTGGAATTCTTGCTCACTGGTTTCTTGGATAGGTCCTAAATGGTACCTGTTCGTCATCCGAAGACGCTTTATTCCATGGTACGGTCGAACCGAACTCTTGGTGTTTAAGCCCCACAGCAGTCCATGGTATTTTGAGCGCGAAGTTGTGATGTCGGTGTCGGTGTCAAAACCGGCAGACCTCGGGGTAGGGGGTCCCGATCTGTTGATCTGGGATCGATGGGGAACAAGGGACGACGAACATAGTGTTTACCCAGGTTCGGGCCCTCTCGAAGAGGTAATACCCTACGTCCTGCTTGATTATATTGGATGTATAGTATGGTTTACAGAGTAGATCTACCTCGAGATCAGCATGAGCTAAACCCTAAGGAGATGAGGTGATGAATGTCGCTCTAGCCCTAAAGACTACAACCCTCGGTTTATATCGACACCGGTAGGGTTAGGGTTACCGAAGATAGATTACAATAAGGAACTAAAGAGATCCTGTGCATTCTTGACTTGGAGGGCACACCACGGCTTCATAGATCTCCTGCCAATATACGGCTTCACCAGTCCGGCCCATATTCAATGGGCCGGCGCCTTGAGGACCCCTTAGTCCATAACTCCCTCAGTAGCCCCCGAACTTGCCTCCAACGCCAAGGCTTGTATCCGGTATCTGCTCACCCAACAGTATCCGGCTTGCGAGGTGAGTTCTTCAATGTGCTTTGTTCATATTTGGAGCCAAGTGATGTCCGGTAATCTGAAATGGTATTTTTACTTAACAACGAAGGCAATAACAAAAAACCATTCAGTACTTAAATAGTGCCTTCATCTGACAATTTTTCTCTTTCAACGAAGAGTCACGTCCGGCCAGAACACCAGACGGTTAGTATTTCTCGGAGCGTGGCTCGAGGCCCACCCATGTTTGACATGTCTCATCAAGGTGGGGATCGTGCCCCGCCTTTCAGGGGATATTATCAATGATTTCAATTCCCCTCCCCGCACATAACGTTGCGAGTGTATCAGGAAGTGGAGGAGCCAACAGCATGAAAAAGGGAGCTCCTGGCCTGTCAACAGCTTATAAAGGGGGAGCTACAACAGTCAACATCCCACGCCTTCTTCCACCTTCAGCTCACGCAGACCCTCAGAGCTCCAGCGCCTCCTTTCTCTGCTTTCGCAAATCCCACCCCGTCTCCTTCGACCATGGCCGGATCCGGCACCAATGGGAAGTGGGAGGTCTCCATCTTCACCGATGGGGACATCTTGAAGCTGAAGGAGGCCTGCTATTTGTCGACCGACATTGCCCATCGGGCCCCCGAAGACGGCTAGATCGTCCCCACGCACAAGCCGGGCAAAAGGGTCGTATTCCTCCCTCATTTCCTTAGGGGGCTAGGATTTCCCCTGCACCCCTTTGTGTGGGGGCTAATGTTCTTCTATGGGCTAGATTTTCATGATCTAGCCCCCAACTCCTTTCTCCACATCTCATCCTTTATCATCTTCTATGAAGCCTTCCTCTGAGTCCAGCCACACTTCGGCCGGTGGCTAAAGGTGTTCAACGTCAAGCCCAAGGTAGTTGGCGGCGAGCAGGCGGACTGTGGCGGGGCCATGATCAGCAAACTGACACGGGTCCAGTGGCCAAAGGGCTACTTCATCGATACCGTCAGAATGTGGCAAAAAGAATGGTTGTATATAACCGAGCCATGGGGAGCCAGCTAGGCGGCAGCTTCCGCATTCAGATCCGGACCCCCTACCAGATTGGCCTCATGGATCAACAAGAGCCCGGACTGGGGATCCGCTGATGATTTGAAGGTGCTGTAGAAGCGCGTCATCAGCGTCATGGAGACCGGCGCGAAGCTGGTCAACGTGATTCAGGTCATGCTCCATCGTCGATTCCTCCCCTGCCAGGAGAGGGCCAAGCCAATGTGGGAGTATGATCCCGAAGATCCAGCTACCGTGCAGCACCTCTTCGGCATGACCCACAAGAAAGTGTGGAGTCTGCTATTCAAACCGCAGAAGGAGTGGCCGGTCGAGGGGGAGGACATCGGCATCGACACCGCGAACCCTCCGAGGAAGGTGAGCGACACTTGTCTTATCATAAATCCAAATATTAGCACCACATGATTTGATCCGAACCTCTTTATGTGGATTTTTGCAAGGCTAGCTTGCCAAGGCCGAGAAGATCAGTGGCCCAGCGCTGCTGCCAGAGGGGCCCCGATTTGAGCAGCTTGAGATGCTGTTGGTCGTGGTACCCTACAAGGCGCCCAACAAGAAGGGCAAGAAGATGAAGGTGACGGAGGCCCGCAAAGCCCGTCCGGACAGCATGTCCGGAGACACCGCAGCCCAGTCCGCACAGGAGGGGGATGAGGATGAGGAGGACAGCGCCTCCTCGCACTATAAGAAGAGGGCGGTGTCCAGTGACGTCGAGGAGGTTCAACCTCCTCAGGCCCGAAAGAGACAGTGCCGGCCCAAGCTAGTCCTGTCCGATAGCTCGGACTCTGACGAGGAGTCCGAAGCATCTGAGAAGGTTCCAGAGAAGGAACCCAGGGTCAAGCCCCAAGCGGCCAGGTACATACTACGACATTTTCAATTGCTTTATGTTTTTAGTAGTTCCTGGTAGAACGTAGATTGATTGTTTTTCTCGTGGTGTAGTCCTCCGCGTGGCCACCCCGCCGAGCAGACATCTTCGGGAACGTCCCTGCCCGCCAAACTGGTGGACAGTAGCTCGCTTTCTACACCTCCTCTGATCCCTGAAGAAGTTGGGGAGGTAGTGTCACGAAAGACCCCTCCTCCTCCAAACATGGGGGAGGAGGTCGATGCCACCATGGTCGAGGCCGACGCCTCGGTCATTGAAGACCAGGGGATGCATCCCTCCTGCACTACCAAAAAAAGACACATCCGTGACATTTTGGGCCAAACGATTTTTTTCTGTCATGCTTATGACACTTCTATGATGATAATTGTGACAAAAGCACGTATCATCATAGATGTGGTGGGCTCCTACTTCTATGAAAAAAATCATGACAGAAAACGGGCTTTTCATCCTGGGCGGGCCGGGGACGCACCTGCATGACATTCTTTGGGCCGTCCAGGACGGAAAAAATGGTGGTAGAAGCGAGGGCGAGGAAAATATCGGGGAGTTCCTAGTTATGGTGGGTGGTCGAGGCCAAGCGTTGCACGGAGGTTTGCGTGTTTCTCTCGTGTACGCGCGTGTGTGCGAGGCGTTGGCTAACTGAACCCGAGCGATCGCACTAGCTACGTTTACTGAACCCGAGCGATCGATCCCTTGGCTGTTAACTAAACCCGAGTGATTCATTCGCTGCAGACTGAACCCGAGCGATTCCTTCGCTGCTGCTGCTAACTGAACCCGAGCGGTCGATCACTACTGCTGCTTACTCAAGCCTATCGAGCCCCCATGCGAGATGTACCCAGCCGGTGTTGGGTTGCCTCTCGATGAACAGTGACTGTTGCTACCGTGCGCGTGGTACGTAGAACGAGTCGAGATGTGATGAGTCGCGCCGGTTGGTTGGCTGTGGATGAACAGTTCCCGGTGGGGGTTGGATGAACACGGCCCCGTGGTTGTAGGCCGTTGCCGCTGGGTGAACAGGACCCCGAGGAGGCCGCCGCACCCCAGCCGGTTGGGGGTGCATGAACAGGACCCCGTGGAGGCTCTATGAATGCTAGCCGATGGAGGCTGGATGAACAGTAGCCTGTTGATGAACAGTAGCTGGTGGATGCTAGAGGAAGTCGACGGTGGATGAACAGTAGCTCCGTGGAGGCTGGAGCGAGGCAGTAGATGGTGGATGAACAGGACCCCGTTTCCACCGTAGGTGCTCCAACAAAAGTCTGTTTCCTCCATTTTGTGGTACGCCAGACCCCTCCCGATCAACAGGACCCCATTTTGACCGTAGGCCCTCGAACAGAAGTCCGTTTCCTACATTTTGCGGTACGCCAGACCCTTCCCGATGAACAGTACCCTGTTTCGACCGTACGCGGTCGAACAGAAGGCCGTTTCCTCCGTTCTGCGGTATGCCAGACCTCGTTTCGGCTGTTCCATCCAAGCCAATTGGCTCCCGATGAACACGATGCATTCCGTTCCCTCCCGATGAACACAACGCAGTTTCTCCGTTCTGACCCAGCCGGTTGGCTGCCGATGAACCGGACGCCGTCGTTGTACGCGTTCGAGACCCCACCCGTATGTACGTACGTAGCCATATTTACTTTCTTGCGGCATGGCTGTACGTACGTGTACATAATTTATACAGGACTGCCTCAACTGCTACGTCACATGTGCCGCTCCTTGCTCGGCCATGGTTCATCCTTGCAGAGAGACCGATCAACCAGTATATACGTACACGTTCATTACCAGAGAGACAACCCTACGTACGGTTCGACCCGGTTGGTCCCAGCTGTCAGGGAGGATAAGGAGGCACTTCTTTGCGTGCGAAGATATAGCTGATGGGTCCCATGTGACACCCTGAATTTTGGCCCTTTCTTTTTCTTTTGATTTTCAGAGGACTTTGCTTGAGAATTCTTTTTCCATGGCTCTGTGGGCTTGAAACCTGAAGAGATCACCTTTGATTCCTCTCCCAAGTGGCTTGTCATCCTCAAAACCATATCAGTACCTTGTCATTTTCATCTTAGCCCAATCCCAATATTATTTTTATTGGGAATATTCCTTTTTCTATTAAAGGAATAACCCTATTTGCCCTAGGTTGTGAAGCAACCTATATTTCTGTCTTCCACAAAATTCCCAACTAATTCTTATAATTTCTTTGGGTCATATATTTCTCAAATATGCCCAAACCTTCCTGTCCTAGCCCAAAAATAATTCCCCAATATTTATTCTTCATTTCTGTCCAGTGTTGTTTTCTGTGAAGGAAGTGCCAGCTATCCTTTCTTGATTGCTCCAAAACTTTTTGGGCATGCTATCTCATCCAAATCATTGCTCCATGCCAAAATTCAGCTCCATTTGCCTAGTGAATCTTCCTCAGCAATTTTTCAAAGTTTCTGTCAAACAGAAGCCATTGTGAAGGAAGTACTAGCTAGGAGTACCCAAATGAGTTGAAATTTTTCACACTCCTTCATGTGCTCATATTACCACACTCCTCAAATTTTAAGCTCCATCCAATCAACTATGTGAGCACAGGATCAAATCTTTGATCCTGGCAATATTTTCAGGTTGTGAAGCAAGTATATTTTATATTGCTTCATTAATTCTGAAAAATTACCAGATCATGCTCCTACCAATATCACTTCTCTCCACCAAATTTAGGATCATTTAAGAAATCCATTTACTCACCAATATTATCTCAAGTTTCTGGACAGAGAGGATAGCTGTGAAGGAAGTACCATTTTCGCAAGTCCAAATGGTATGGAAATTTTACAGCATCTTTATATGTCCAAATCATCATCCCTTACCAAATTTCAGCTCAAGTGGTTACTCCATGTGAGTGCATCATCCAAATCCCTTTTCTGGACCAATTCTGCTGTTTCAAAGAAACCATGATTTATATTGGTCCATTTCTCCTCAAACTTAAGAATATTATAGTCCTTCTTAATCTAAACCTCCCAGACATCATATCTTTTCTTATCTCATCTCATTTCACTGCACCACTTGCTCCAAGTTTGCTGCAGCAAACTTGTGATGCTTGTTTCTTTCTACTCTTAGTATCTATAATCATTTCATCACCTGAGCTCTGATCTATCTTGGAGGGACTTCACCGTAGACAACGTTTGCCTGCCTCTCGAGTCCTCTTTATGCCAATCTGCACAGTGACCACCATTTTGGCGTGCAGTAGACGCGCCCAGAGCGTTGTTTTGCTTCGGGCCCTCCCCTGCTCGGCGTCTCAGCGTGCACGAGCGTGTCTAGCAGCGTCCTCTTCTCCCTGGACCCCTCTCCCCCTCCGGCAGCTCACTCGCTGGCGCTCGTCGCCGCGCGCCCACAGATAAGCTATAGCCGGCTGTCATCTTCCTCCTCTGGCGTCTTCCTTCCCGTGCCCCTTGGCCTCCTCTGCCCCGTGAGCTCCCCGCTGTACCCACGCGTCCGTGGCTCCGGCGACGTGTCCCGCGGCCGTGCTCGCCCACCCGCGTCGCCCCGGCTATATAAGCCCACCCCGAGCTCCCTCGACCTCACCAACAGCCTCCTCCTCCTCCCAGAGCGCCGCCTAGCTACTCCAATGAGCTCCAGTGCCTCTCCTCGCCTCCCATTGCCGCCTCGGCCATCGCCGGTGCCCGGCAAAATTCGAGCTGCGCCGAGCCCTCCTCCACTTCTTTCCACCACCCAGAGCCTCCACCACCACCCTAGTCCCTTTCCCGAAGCTCTCCGCCTCCTCTCCATGGCCGTGGCACCGTGCCCGGAGTTGCCCGAGCCCGTCGTCCGCCGCGGCAGTCGTCCCGCTCAGCCAAGCCATCCTCGATGGTCGTGCCCTATGCCACTGGAAGTGCGGCTCCTTGCTGAGCTCTCCGATAGGTTGGACGGCGAGAACCGTAGCCGGAGCTGCCCGGAATCCTCATTGGGGCGGCCGGCCTCGCCTTGCCTCTGTGCGCCATCGGGAAGGAGGAGGAAGAAGGAGCGGGAGGGGAGAGAGAGACGTGGGGCCCACATGTCAGTGACCCAGGCGCCCGGCCCCGCCACTGCCACGCTGGATAAGTGGAAGCGCATTCTGCACTTTACGCTTTCCCCATGGGAAAGCATATTCTGCTGCAGTGCGCGACCCGCCGAGCTGCCAGGGACCCCATTGTGAATATTTTATTTGCAGATAGGCCCCTGGCAGTCAAACGCTTATATCCTCGCGCTCCTAGCTCCAAACGAGGTGATTCCAAGTCTCACGGTTTCGTCTCGTCGAGTCCGTCATGTTGGTACCATTTTCATAATGTTTTCACTCTATGAAAATGACCATTTTTCCCTTGCCCGTAAACAGCCCGCTCCGGGAGAGAAATGTTTCCGGTGAATCTTTCCGCGATCCTTCCACACTTCCTCCCGGTGATCTCTTCATTCCCAGGCAAGCCACGACAGCCACTTGCATGAGAGCCTTGCAGTAGTATTGGTTTTCTACTTGAACAATAAAATATTTTGTGCATGCTAATATTTTGTGATTGCTTTATATATGCTTGTGAATCCATGCTTATCTTTATGCCATGATCATTTTCATCTATTGGGTTAAATGAGTATTTGCTAATATTATCATGCTCTATTCTGGTATTTATTGTTGATACTAGTGGTCATGCCATGCTCATCTACAGCTAGTAGTGTAAAAGATTTATTGTTGTTGACATGTTAATTGGTTAATGTCTAAGCTTCACATCCATGCTCATGTTGATATCATGCTCATATGCATTTCATCATGTTATCTTGTATGACTCAGCATCATTTGCATTCAAGTTTAACCGGACTTTAATTGAACTTGAACACCTGTTGGCTGAGTCATAGTGCCATCGAAATCGAGCTGACCAGTGCAGCCACACTTGCTTTATGGGGACTCCTAACTGGGTCTATTGTCATGCCTCTCGCCGGTGCCTCCAACTAGGGAAGGTTATGGGCGCGCGCTACTCTGATCAGGTAGGTGGACATAAGCCTTGTGTGCCCGAGTTTATGGATCCATTGTCCTAGTTTGGGACCGTTTATGTTTTGCCATGACGGTGGCCGTTGGGTGTCACGAGGTGACATCGGGGCCACCCATGACTTAGCCCAAAGGGAAGTTTGTCGGAGTGGCCGGGAGAGTGTCATGGCAATAGATATGTTTTGTCGAAACGCCGTTGGTCCACCCGAATGGGAGAACAAGGCCTTGGGTTCAGGGGTGTGGGTACAGTGTGCTAACCTCTACAGAGTGTTTAATCTATCGATAGCCGTGCCCGCGGCTAAGGGCCCAGTTCGTAGTAGGTCACACTATGGGTCAACAGTAATAAAAACCTAACTAATAAACAAACACGGTTCAATGAGAAAAGAAGTTGGTTGATCTTTATGTGGTCACGGGAGGATCATGATGGTACTCTTGATATTGATAAGGTGATCTTGTGAGGATCCCGATGGTATTCTTGATAATGATTGAAGTGATCCCGTGACCACGATGGTAAGTAAGAGTGACATATATTTGGTGGTTACGTGGTAACCCCGAACAGAGTAAGTGATATTTGTAGCTTGTTGCATGCTAGTACCATCATTGTTCATGTCTCGAGTAATATGTTCATGCCATGTTGATAATGTTCTAGCGGTAATCTTGTTCATCTTGTACATGCCACGTTGTTCTAGTTGTATCATGCTCATGCTTGTTTAACCTGTTAATGCCATGTTGTTGTTTGTCTTGATTGCTTCTGGTTGTTGTGAGCTTGCAAGTACATACAACGTACTGACCTGGCGTGTCATGCCAGTTTGCAGGTCATGCTTTGTCTGCTTACTTGTTTGCCGTGGATCCCTTGTTGGCGTGCTAGGATAAGCGTTCCAGCCAGAGTCCCTGCGGAGTGGAGTCCTTCACTATCGTCGTTATTCCGCTGCTAGAAGTTATTCTGCTGCTATGAGTTGTTCTGCTGCTAGCATAGAGCAACCTTGGCAGGCGTAGTGTCGCCGTGCTGATGATTCCTGGTTATATCGGAACCCTTGTATCCCTGAGTATTTGTAATAAAGAGCTGATTTGTTCTATGCCAGCAGTGCCGTATTCCAGAAGACTTGTGTCTGGGCTGGAATACGGGGTGTTCCGGTTTCCTCTGAGCCGGAGTGCCACAACGGTTGGTATCAGAGCAGGTCTGGCTGTAGGACGCCCTAGTCCGTGCGAACATTAGAAAACGGTAGTATAGAGTCTTGTCAGTCTGCTGCATTTGATTGTTGCATTTGTTTGTCGCATAGCATGCATATAGACTCATTATCTAGTCACTAATGGTTAATCTTGTGACTATAGGTGGCATCGTTTTCGATCCACTACCTCCACCCTCCTTCTTTGCATACCTGCTCTTCGGCATTCGGCGTCATCTCTGTCCCAGCAGAGTGATGCCGAGGTACCAAGTGTTCCAGAGACCATTTGCGGGTATAGTATCCTTATCTTTCCACCAGTCACCCCTGTCGTTTCGGTGATAGCCATGTTCCTATCCCGAACCATGCCTTTCGACTCGCCGCTTCGGCAACCCTTACTGATCTTTGCTATCAGAAAAGGGCAATGCCAGCAAGCCTAGTTTTCCACCTCTACCCTACCTTGTCACCCCATTCTTTGGACGTGTACGGTTCCCTTCCGTACGCTTGATGATGGTGTGATCGTGACCTCCGCGTTCCTCCACATGATCACCAAGTCCGTCCTCACCTCCGTGTCCACCCAGATGCGACCGGTGTTAAGCCAGCGCTTGGTGTAACCTTGTTTACACCAACTCCTTCCACACGAGAATTCACTTTCGTGCACACCGCCACAGCATGTTAGACCACAATTTCTGCGAGATTTGTGTGCCTAGGTATCCATGCATATTATTGTTGTTAGTAGCAGTAATATGTGGTGTTGCTTGAATATGATATTATTTGTATGCTTTGTGTGCTTTTGTTTTAGTCGTTTCTTTTGCTTATTTCTTTGGGCCCTTGGTGTTGCATTATTTTTCCCTTATTAAAGTTGCTCGTCCATCGACACCGGACCCGAAGAATCAGCAATGAGTTCAAATATTTGGAAGCTCAGCTAAACATTATGGAATTCACAGCCGACTGCATTATATTGGAAATATCTGGTCTGACTGCAAAAAGATATCTTGGCTTGATTATCAGCATCAAGTATACATCAGTGTGCAATCTTCACAGCAGTAATGACGGAATCAGCCGAAAGACGGCTTTGGGTGCAAGATCAATAGTATATTATCAGTCAAAGGTATGGTTTATATACAAGGTTGATTCTGTTATGAGTAAGATTTGAAATATGCTATACCCCGGAAGCAAGTCAGAATGTACTATGAATTCAGTGTTCCGCAAGAAGGATAGTGGAACAACCTTTTTCATATGAGTAATCGGCAGCATAAATATTAAAGGATATATATATATATGGCATTCAGTCAGCATACCACAGTAAAAAGCTTCTGGTGTAAGCAACACAGTCTTCCCTCGCAAGCTACCCAAGAAGCCTCCAATGCATAATTCCTCTATCTTCTCGAGCACGATAGGTGGATGACTCCCTGGGTAAGATACTCCGCCTTCTTCGGTACGCCACCACAAAAGCTTCCGGCACATGGTACCGAGTCTTCCCCAGCAAGTCTTTAAGGAGGGGAAGCTTCTGAAGTACGATACCCAGTCTTCCTCAGCACAATACTTTCGATGGTTTCCAACAAAAGCTGTCCAATCTTCCTCAGTACGACACTGGTACAAGGTATTACATAGTGAGTTGACAGCATATGGCAGTGCATCCCAAGAATCAGATCCGCAATAGTTTGTTCAGAAACAAGAATCAGTCAGAACACAAGTGTCTACCTCAGGAAATCAAATACTTATACTATAAGCATGCTGCCAAGTCCTTGCAAGTCACTTACATGATGATGAAGTCAAGGTAAGAACCCGACAACCTCACCAGTTATGCAAGAGGAAGAAAACCAGTTATACACCTCAGTGGGTGATGCAAGAACTGACAAGCTTTGAAAAAGACAACATGGGACACAATTTTGGCCATGCTTATCAAGGTCAGCTTTCTCACACCCGGCAAGGTGATATCATTAACCTTTGTCACTTTCGTGTATGGTTACAATGGACTCCGTACAAGGCACGTGAACCTGGTATACATTCGATGACCCGACACATGAACAAGGATAAGTTACGAATGCCGGAATATTGCACTCGACAGTACCGATGGTCACACAAAGAATATATATATATATATATATATATATATATATATATATATATATATATATATATATATATATATATGGCCAAGCTCTTTCCCGCAAAAGGATCCAGGCAAAGAAGCCAATAATGAAGGAGCAAGATCGACAATACAGCCTGCCACGACAAGATTCCTCTACCAGAACTACCATCAGTCAATTCGGTGGATACTATCGTTATAAGGTCGTACCTCTTTTGTGCTGGTCACGACAGGCGGCAGTCAAATATTTGGTATGGATTTGATACTCAAGATAGTGTATCTAGTCAAGATGATTCAGAAATTCCTGCGAGAAGTCAGATTTTGCCAGAAGAACAGTTATGATTCACGCCACTATATTGAACACGGAGGACATGCATCTAAGTAAGCAACCCGATGCCAGGATGAAAATAATTCGTGCCCACTGAGAAAATTGGTTCACGACTCCATGGAATGTTGTCAGTACTGGATGATACATCCATCGGAAACCCCTCACGGACTTGTGAAAAGGCATATATCTCAGTCACGATAATCCATCGCACCCCAGTTAAGTTAGCAGATATGAAAGAAATTGGAGCCAGTATAAGCATGAACATATGAGGAAAGATCTGTGAGAATATCGGAATACGGTGAAGCAAACCACCCCAGAGACAGACAGTCAAGTCATATAAATTTCAGTAGGAACAATCATATAAGGAAAAGGATACCCGAGTTGGAAACGGTTTCCTTAAGTCAGGTACATTCATATTTGTTTACTGAGCAACCAAATCTTGAGGATGAGATTTCTTTAAGGGGGGAAGGTTTGTGACACCCTGGATTTTGGCCCTTTCTTTTTCTTTTGATTTTCTGAGGACTTTGCTTGAGAATTCTTTTTTCGTGGCTCTGTGGGCTTGAAACCTGAGGAGATCACCTTTGATTCCTCTCCCAAGTGGCTTGTCATCCTCAAAACCATATCAATACCTTGTCATTTTCATCTTAGCCCAATCCCAATATTATTTTTATTGGGAATATTCCTTTTTTCTATTAAAGGAATAACCCTATTTGCCCTAGGTTGTGAAGCAACCTATATTTCTGTCTTCCACAAAATTCCCAAATAATTCTCATAATTTCTTTGGGTCATATATTTCTCAAATATGCCCAAACCTTCCTGTCCTAGCCCAAAAATAATTCCCCAATATTTATTCTTCATTTCTGTCCAGTGTGGTTTTCTGTGAAGGAATTGCCACCTATCCTTTCTTGATTGCTCCCAAACTTTTTGGGCATGCTATCTCATCCAAATCATTGCTCCATGCCAAAATTTAGCTGAAGTTACCTAGTGAATCTTCCTCAGCAATTTTTCAAAGTTTCTGTCAAACAGAAGACATTGTGAAGGAAGTACTAGCTAGGAGTACCCAAATGAGTTGAAATTTTTCACACTCCTTCATGTGCTCATATTATCACACTCCTCCAATTTTCAGCTCCATCCAATCATCTATTTGAGCACAGGATCAAATCTTTGATCCTGGCAATATTTTCAGGTTTTGAAGCATGTATATTTTATATTACTTCATTAATTCTGAAAAATTACCAGATCATGCTCCTACCAGTATCACTTCTCTCCACTAAATTTGGGATCATTTAAGCAATCCATTTACTCACCAATATTATCTCAAGTTTCTAGACAGAGAGAATAGCTATGAAGGAAGTACCATTTTGGCAAGTCCAAATGGTATGGAAATTTTACAGCACCTTTATATGTCCAAATCATCATCCCTTACCAAATTTCAGCTCAAGTGGTTACTCCATGTGAGTGCATCATCCAAATCCCCTTTCCGGATCAATTTTGCCATTTCAATGCAACCATGATTTATATTGGTCCATTTCTCCTCAAACTTAACAGGATTATAGTCCTTCTTAATCTAAACCTCCTAGACATCATATCTTGTTCTTATCTCATCTCATTTCACCGCACCACTTGCTCCAAGTTTGCTGCAGCAAACTTGTGATGCTTGTTTCTTTCTACTCTCAGTATCTGTGATCATTTCATCACCTCAGCTCTGATCTATCTTGGAGGGACTTCACCGTAGACAACATTTGCCTGCCTCTCGAGTCCTCTTTATGCTAGTCTGCGCGGTGACCACCGTTTTGGCATGCAGTAGACGCGCCTAGAGCGTCGTTTTGCTTCGGGCCCTCCCCTGCTCGGCGTCTCAGCGTGCATGGGGGTGTCTAGCAGCTCTGCCTTGTCATCCTCTTCTCTCTGGACCCCACTTCCCCTCCGGCAGCTTGCTCGCTAGCGCTCGT
Source organism: Thinopyrum elongatum (assembly GCA_011799875.1). NCBI lineage: Eukaryota > Viridiplantae > Streptophyta > Magnoliopsida > Poales > Poaceae > Thinopyrum > Thinopyrum elongatum. The sequence goes on from CM022302.1 coordinate 434,499,656, forward strand.
CGCCGTGCGCCCATGGACGAGCTGTAGCCGGCCGTCGTCTTCCTCCTCTGGCATCTTCTTCCCCGTGCCCCTTGGCCTCCTCTGCCCTGTGAGCTCCCCCATGTACCCTCTCGTCACCTACCGTCGAGCGAGCTCACGTGCCCACGCGTCCGCGGCTCCGGCGATGTGTCCCGCAGCTGTGCTTGCCCACCCGCGTCACCCCGGATATATAAGCCCACCCCAAGCTCCCTCGGCCTCACCAGCAGCCTCCTCCTCCTCCCAGAGCCCCGCCTAGCTACTCCAATGAGCTCCAGTGCCTCTCCTCGCCTCCCATCACTGCCTCGGCCATCGCCGGTGCCCGGCAAAATTTGAGCTGCGCCGAGCTCTCCTCCACTTCTTCCACCACCCAGAGCTTCCACCACCACCCTAGTCCCTTTCCCAAAGCTCTCCACCTCCTCTCCATGGCTGTGGCACCGTGCTCGGAGTTGCCCGAGCCCGTCATCCACCGCGGCAGTCGTCCCGCTCAGCCAAGCCATCCTCGGTGGCCGTGCCCTATGCCACTGGAAGCGCGGCTCCTTGCTGAGCTCTCTGGTAGGTCGGACGGCAAGAACCGTGGCCGGAGCTGCCCGGAATCCTCGTCGGAGCGGCCGGCCTCGCCCTGCCTCTATGCACCGTCGGGAAGGAGGAGGAAGAAGGAGCGGGAGGGGAGAGAGAGAGAGAGGTAGGGCCCACACGTCAGCGACCCAGGCGCCCGGCCCCGCCACTGCCACGCTGGATAAGTGGAAGCGCATTCTGCGCTTTACGCTTTCTCCATGGGAAAGCGTATTCTGCTTTAGTGCGCGACCCGCCGAGCTGCCAGGGACCCCGTTGTGAATATTTTATTTGTAGATAGGCCCCTGGCAGTCAAACGCTTATATCTTCGCGCTCCTAGCTCCAAACAAGGTGATTCCAAGTCTCACGGTTTCGTCTCATCGAGCCCGTCATGTTGGTACCATTTTCATAATGTTTTCACACTATGAAAATGACCATTTTGCCCTTGCCCATAAACAGCCCCCTCCGGGAGAGAACTGTTTCCGGCGAATCTTTCCGTGATTCTTCCACACTTCCTCCCTGTGATCTCTTCATTCCCAGGCAAGCCATGACAGTCACTTGCATGAGAGCCTTGTAGTAGTATTGGTTTTCTACTTGAACAATAAAATATTTTGTGCATGCTAATATTTTGTGAGTGCTTTATATATGCTTGTGAATCCATGCTTATCTTTATGCCATGATCATTTTCATCTATTGGGTTAAATGAGTACTTGCTAATATTATCATGCTCTATTCTGGTATTTATTGTTGATACTAGTGGTCATGCCATGCTCATCTGCAGCTAGTAGAGTAAAAGATTTATTATTGTTGACATGTTAATTGGTTAATGTCTATGCTTCACATCCATGCTCATGTTGATATCATGCTCATATGCATTTAATCATGTCATATTGTATGACTCAGCATCATTTGCATTCAAGTTTAACCAGACTTTAATTGAACTTGAACACCTGTTGGCTGAGTCATAGTGCCATTGAAATCGAGCTGACTAGTGCAGCCACACTTGCTTTATGGGGGCTCCTAACTGGGTCTATTGTCATGCCTCTCGCCGGTTCCTCCAACTAGGGAAGGTTATGGGCGCGCGCTACCCTGATCAGGTAGGCGGACATAAGCCTTGTGTGCCCGAGTTGTATGGATCCATTGTCCCCGTTTGGGACCGTTTATGTTTTGCCACGACGGTGGCCGTTGGGTGTCACGAGGTGACATCGGGGCCACCCATGACATAGCCCAAAGGGGAGTTTGTCGGAGTGGCCAGGAGAGTGTCATGGCAAAAGATCGGTTTTGTCGGAACGCCGTTGGTCCACCCGAATGGGAGCACGAGGCCTTGGGTTCCATGTTGTGGGTACAGTGTGCTAACCTCTGCAGAGTGTTTAATCTATCGATAGCCGTGCCCACGGATAAGGGCCCAGTTCATAGTAGTTCACACTATGGGTCAACAATAATAAAAACTTGACTAATAAACAAACCCGGTTCGATGAGGAAAGAAGTTGGTTGATCTTTATGTGGTCACGGGAGGATCACGATGGTATTCTTGATATTGATAAGGTAATCTTGTGAGGATCCCGATGGTATTCTTGACAATGATTGAAGTGATCCCGTGACCACGATGTTAAGTAAGAGTGTCATATATTTGGTGGTTACGCGGTAACCCCGAACAGAGTAAGTGATATTTGTAGCATGTTGCATGCTAGTACCATCATTGTTCATGTCTCGAGTAATATGTTCATGCCATGTTGATAATGTTCTAGCGGTAATCTTGTTCATCTTGTACATGCCATGTTGTTCTAGTTGTATCATGCTCATGCTTGTTTAACCTGTTAATGCCATGTTGTTGTTTGTCTTTATTGCTTCTAGTTGTTGTGAGCTTGCAAGTACATTCAATGTACTGACCTGGCGTGTCATGCCAGTTTGTAGGTCATGCTTTGTCTGCTTACTTGTTTGCCGTGGATCCCTTGTTGGCGAGATAGGATAAGCGTTCCAGCCAGAGTCCCTGTGGAGTGGAGTCCTTCACTATCATCGTTATTCCGCTACTAGAAGTTATTCTGCTGCTATGAGTTGTTCTGCTGCTAGCATAGAGCAACCTTGGCATGCGTAGTGTCGCCGTGCCGATGTAATTCCTGGTTATATCGGAACCCTTGTATCCCCGAGTATTTGTAATAAAGAGTTGATTTGTTCTATGCCAGCAGTGCCGTATTCCAGAAGACTTGTCTCTAGGCTGGATTACGGGGCGTTCTGGTTTCCTCTGAGCCGGGGTGCCACATCCCAGCTGTCAGGGGGAGGAATCATTTATTTTGCCCATAATAAGAACGCACTTCCTTGCCTGCGAAGATGTAGCTGGTGGGTCCCAGCTGTTTGGGGGAGAAAACATTATTTTTCAGGGTAAAATGGATGTAGTTGCATGCATGCGTCCATGGGCGTGGTGCGTCCCAGTTGTCAGCCACTCACGTACAGTCATCTTCCGATGACTCTCGTTTGTTGACCACGTTGACCACACGGTGCCGAGCTCACCAAGGCCGGTGGACAACGGCGAGGCCCCAGACTGGAACAACCCGAAGATGGGGAAGACACGGTAGTTGAGTCACAGACGGAGAGGAGTGGGAAACTTGACTGGTTTGAGTGCGGGGTGGGCCTACACACGGCAGAGAATAACAGGATGTGCGGAGGAGTGGAGGGATGGCCTGGCCGTCGGTGGGGTAGCATTTCGCTGCGAGGTGCGCGAAAGAGCGCCGCTGGACACCGGAGGCTGGAGCAGGTGGTCCCGGCAGCGCTGGAGGAAGAAGACGAGAGATTGAAGAAGAATGTCGGCCGTTGGACGTAAATCGAACGCCTTGCTTAGGCTTCGACCTTTGTATTTTTTTTGTGAAAGTGCTTAGGCTTCTATCTACTGGCCCACATGTCAACCAATCCATTTGGTTTTTTTAGTCCAGTTGGTGGGCTAGGTGAAACAATGATGTAGAGTCTATGCAGCCCTTTTATATATTATGTTTGAATTTAAAGCCCATTTGCATATTTTTTTTCGAAATCCACGGACTTGTTGGGCTAGGTGAAAATACCGTGTTGGGCTGGACGGAGAAATGTTATAAAAACATAAACACATGATTGCATGTCTATTACTGATTGGTCAGTAAAATCTTTGCAAGCTTACGTACGCAATCACCAGGAGTTAACTTGCCAAGTTATATATAAAGAATTATTATTATTATTTTGTAAGAACTTTTGATTTACGAAATAAAATATAATTTTAATTTGATGAGTTAATAGGACGTGGGGTATTATTATTTTTTAGGCTAGACGTGGGACAATTGAGTTGGTTCTAGGGAAAACTACTCGGAGAAAACTCAGATTACATCAAAAAAGAAAGTGGGAGAAAATTCAGATATAGGATTAATAAAATCGAAAAATAAAGGAAGTGGGAAGGTCTATACAATGGTTGGATGAACGACAGGTTTAACGGAACCTTACGTTGTTTCTATTATATATATGTAATAAAATAAGATATAAATATAAATATAAGTATATATATATACTATTATTGAAGGGAAAACATAGGTTCAGTTTTGCATTCTTATAGAAAAATAGAACTGAGCTGTGCGTTGTCATGAAAAAACAAACATAATTTGGGTTGCTGATGTTATAGATAAGATAGGCTGGGAGGCCCAGAGGCCGCTTGATACCTGCTGGACCCCAAAAAAAGTTGTAACCTGCTGGATCAACTGTGTCTGCATGTCGTGGGCCGCACGTGTTAAACAACAAAACCTAGGCCATGGACCTGGTGGGCCTGGACTGTCAGCCTCTCGACGAACAGTCGTCTCCCAATTCCTCTAGTTTTGTTGGCCATGTTGGGAACGACAGATGGCGGCACCACGGCGAGAGCACCAAGGAGGAGGACGACGTCGAGACCTCGGACCGAAATGAACCGGAGCCGGGGAAGACGTAGGCGGAGGGGAGTACGAGGGTTGACTTGTTTGGGTGCAGGGTGGGCCGGTGGAGCTGCCGCCGCTGGAGAATGTGTGGGAGTAGAGGGATGGCCTGGCCAGCGCCATAGGCTAGGATGGGTCACCGAGGCATGCGCCGCAGTGCCGCCCGCCGCTGTAGGAAGAGGACAAAAGATTGAACAAAATAAAGAAATACAAATGGATAGGTGGTTGGTCCCAGATGTCTGTGTACGAGACCTGCTGGGTCCACCTGAGAAGGGGAATATGTTTGGAGGAAGGAGATTCAAAGCACGGCAGCCCAGTGAACTAGTTACATACATAAGCAAATAGCCACCAAAAAAAAAGCAAACGGGTTAATGGGTTTTTAGACGAAATATTTCGGACAAAACAGATAATTACGACACATAGGCTAATGCGTGAAACACCCAAATGATAAAGGTGCTTAAACAGAAAAGGACATCATCTAAACCTTCCTGGCATGCTTGATCATGATGCTGCGGCTGTCCGTGTACTCGTCGTTTACGGGAAGCAGACACGCCCTCATGTCCAAGATCCGCCTGTACATGTCGTAGCATACGTATGCGTCCTTGGCCACGTAGGTTATGTAGGCTAGATTCAGAGGTACCTCCCACGTGTTCAGTTCCTTGGTATCGACGTCTTCTTTCATGTTGGCGTAGCAGGGGTTGATGTTGGTCGCGACGAGGTCACCCATGGAGTCCTTCTCCTGCCCGTTGCCGATGATCTTGTATTGCTTCTGGATGTTGACAAGCTTGTTGCACCAGATGGTCGAATCGTAAAGCACAGTCGCGTTCTTCCTGCTCTCCACCGTAGCGAAGGTGCAATTGGCGGTGCTCATGAAATGGGCGAATGCTCCAGGACCTCTGATGGCCCTACAACAGTGGTAGACGAGAACCTTGTCCTGCACGCATACCTGGGCGACGGCGATCCGCTGGTCCCTGTCAGGAGATGAGTGGTTGGGCACAAGGTCTAGTCCCGCGCCCTTGTGCTTTCTCCTCCTGTAGGTACTGCTTGAACTTGGCGAGGCAGAGCTTCACCGAGTCCGGATCATTGGTGTACATCACATTCAACTTGGTGCTGCCATGGGTCTGAAAGGCGAACTCAAAGGTGAACTCCTTGCTGAAGTCCATATCCAGTAGGCTCACACCTCAGATCGCCATTGGAGTCTCTTCTCACGCAGAGTTGATGTGGCGGGTCTTGTTTTGTGGGGATTGGGGGCAGGGGGAGATGAAGACGATCGCGGTGTAATGGGGTACTATGGGGCGGCACGACGGTAGCAGCAGTTCGTTTTTCCAATATTGGGGAACTGCAATCGACGGTGAACGAGTGGGTACGGCAGCAGTTTGTTTTTCAGCTCTTGGGGAACTGCATCCAACAGTAAACTAAGTGTGTATAGGCGACAGCAGTTAATACCCCTCCCTCGCCCGCTGCATGCCCGGCAGAATATGCCCCCTCAGGTTCACGAGCGGGTCTATATTGGTACTGTAATAGCAAGTGTTAGTGGTGACTTTACATAAATTTTATTAGCTTTAATTAAAATTTATTCTTAAAACAAGCAAAACATTGGCTCGTTCTATCAGTGCCACAGGATCAACATGCATAGCAATTATAATTATTATTCTTAGGACACAAATGATAGGCTCATTTGCCGCACTTTCACAGACAATTCTACCAAGTTTGAACAACTTGTTATGGTTGCTGTCCTCTGCATCATCATGCCGTGTTTCCCAGCTTTCAAGATTCAGAACCAACCAATAATAATGAAATAATAAGTAAAACAAAGATGCCTACACATCACAATGATTCCCAGCTTGCAAGATTCAGAACCAACCCATTAGATTCAAATAATAAGTACAACCAAGATGCCTACACATCTCAATGATTCACAGATCTGAGCCAATCGTAACTGTACAACTCAAACGTTGTGAGAATTTGAACAAATAAATAAAAATTGGTTGATGCTTCATGTAAGCAATTTGATCCAAGGATTTGCTTAAACATTGAAACCAGTCCTTTTTAAGGCCACACAGGTCAAACATTGGCAGCTGAAATATTCTGCATCACTGGTGGCACTACCACTTACAATATATGCACAAGAGGGCCTTCTAGATTTTGAAGTAGTGTGTATAGAGCCTCATCCTTAGTATTTAACAAATACACATAGCAGAATCTAGTGGAATCATCAATCAACGTCTTGAAATATCTCTTTCCACCTTGCACACACGCATGGCACTTTAGAGCCTTTGGATAAAGTGAATCTTGGGATTAAATCCATCTTGGCTAGCCGTGTCATACAACCCAAGAACTTGGCGAATGCTTTTGACCATCACAACATCTGTAGTTGAGTATTCCTGTTTGCATAAATAAGAAAGAGCATGATTACTATAATATTGGCACTAGTTAAAGCAACTTTATTTCCAAAACGAGAAAAGATTGCCATAGAATAGCTTTATTAAAAAAATACAACGTTAGCACAGTATGACAAAGCACAATCATGTTGATAAAGGACAATACTAACCTGTGTGAGATGACTTTGGGAGATCAAGTTATTTTTCATGTCCCCGTATCTTGCCATGAAGGCGATTCATTGACGGATTAACACCTCAGTGTGGCAGTAGAAGGAGGAGCGTCGACTCATTTCAATCACTTTTTTTGTGCAGTTCAACTAAAATTATGGCGCCCACCAATTAGAGAGAGGGCCCGCGCCACCTCAACGGTAGGCGTGATGGACTCAACTAGTTCATTGTAGCTATGTGATTGATGCAGTGCACATGGACTTGATTCAGCTGGATAGGCCTTCTGCAAGTAATCTACATTGGAAATGAAATGGTAGCTAAGACAGTAGCTCTATTTTAAATGTATTATTATTTCATTTTATCAGTGGCAATAGCGGTGCCAAAAGATTGCCACAAATTATTAGTGGCATTGAATTAATATGCAAAAACAATATCATTATTGCTTTCTCATAGCACTGCCATAACAGTAGCATAAGGTCACTAGCTGGATGCAGAGTCAAAATCAACCAAGAAGGAACATACCCGGTCATGGGAACCATAACTGAGAGAGGGGCCCTATGACGCCATGACTCGATGTGGTGAACCTGCAGATCCACTCGGATGATTCAATTCAGGTAAACTTTTTCTGTAGTTCGCCTGAAATGAAGCAAAGATTGTATCATGCAGCTAGCAAGAAGTACTTGCTCTCTTGAGCTGGCAGTTCTTCTTTAGTAGTTGCACTAAAATTGAGCAACATTAAGGTTGGCTGTCCTGCTCGTGCAAGGTGCAACTATAATTTGCTTATCCTTTTGTGCTGTTCCACTAAAATAAAGTTCCATTGTGGTGACAGTGACGACTCATCTTGCAAAGGCTAATAAAATGTTGCATGAGATTACCAGCAGAGTTTGACAGAGATGTTGGAAACTCCAATCAACCTTTGTGCAGTTCAACCAAAATTGAGAGACGTTGCCCACGTGACATTTTAGTTGAACTGCACAAGACACTCAATCCAAAAAAAAGTGTTTTGTGCAGTTCACCAAAAGGTCACAATAGCAACGAGGTGAAATGGATATCCCTATCCGCACAAACAGATAGAAAGAAAACAGTTATTGGTCAATAACAAGATATGAAACATACACGAAATGAAAAGAAGCATCTTGATTATGTTCATGGCAATCACACAAGAACAGTAGAAATTTTAAAACAACAGCATTGCTTCATGTTACCGGAAGCATTACGATCAACAATGACATTCTTCAAATATGGGATTACTTTAATGGTGGCATTGCTTGTTTACTAGATATAGTAGATCAACAGCAGCTAAAGAGTTGGTTTAAGGGCATGGGACAGTGGGGACACCAGGACACTCAGCAGTGTAAAGAAGCAACTTACTTATCATACTGGGAAAAATAGCAGGAGTACCATTTGTAACACAGTTTAATTGCATCATATTAATGGAGGCATTAGATTAACAATAACATTGGTTAGACATGTCCTTACGGTAACAGTGTGATTGCTTCATTTTACATGCGACCTTATATTAACAACTGCAAAAAGTTGGTATAAGGACATGCGACAGTGGACGCATCAGCACAATGTACCTACAAGGAGGCATAAAGTGGTGATGCCGAGTTTGTTCATACTCTGTGAGGGCAGCAAATCTAATCCTGGACATACTCTGTTGACTTGTCCACCAGCCGCCACTTTCTATCCTTTTTTCAACCAATAATAGATATGTTCCTTATCCAGTTTGTACTGCCTTTTCCCTTTATTTCCCTTTTCAACCAAGAGACCGGTTGGGTATCCAGTCTCTACTATTTCCCCCCTGTTATTTCCTCTTTGAATCAAGTCCTAGATTCATGCTACAACTTTCCCCCATTCGATGTTTGAACCAAGTCCTAGATTCGACTGCATGAAGTAACTTTACCTCTAATAATACTAAAAATTTAGGTGGCTTTGGAAGAGCTGATGGAAGTAGAGAAAGATCCACATGCAGACACATGGGGAGCTGGGGTAGTAGAGCAGGGCCGCTTTCGAAGGAACTTATACCTAAGGGTCGTCAGGATGTGGCTAGGAGGCTGGCGGTAGGTCGGATCTGCCCACAATACGGCAGGGAGGAAGAAGGGGTCGGAGGACCTCCCGAGCCGGCACTGTGTCGGAGAGAATGGCACGGGCAGAGGATCGGGACCTACCGGCAGCTGTGGGTTTCCTCCCTCGCCGCCAATGACCGCGTGAACGATGCACCTAGTCCCCTACACACATCGGCTGAAGGGATCCAGCCGGATCTGTGACCAGCGGTCAGCAGAGCGAAAATGTCGCTACCGCTGTGTTGTTTAGATCTGGAGAGGATGAGAGAATGAAGAGAGCAACCCTAGTAAAGCAAGCGCTCAGGCCCTTGCCTATATATATAGTGGAGTGATTATCTTTTTCTCTCCACAACAAGCATTTCAATTTGTGTACGTGGCATTAAAGAAAAGAAACTCTCTATTTAACATGACTGACTGCAATTTGCACTTTGTTCACTTTTGCTCCCCGGCCCTCCATTCATTGAATAACCCCACGGGTGAATAAACATACAATACTATTTATATAGAACGAACAAGCTCAAACTATTTTGGCTTTGAGATATCGATGGTACAGTTTGACCACATTGCATCAATGGACTCAGTACTTTGAAGAAACCTATACGTATAAACAAATGCACGGTTTACATTCCGAATCGCTAGCTAGAGCTTGAACTATATTTGTTTACATGTACCACCTTTTTCTTTTGGTTTTCTGCTCCATGGCGCAATTCATCGATACAAAATTATACTATGAGTATTTAAAAGTTGAGGGCGGGCTTTTCCCAGGCAGTACGCGCGGCAGTTTTCGTGTAGCCGGTTTGGCAGAGAGGTGAGGAGGGTGAGGGAGTAGCGGATTCAACTTACTGCTGGAAAGGTAGGGCAGTGTGATTTGACGGCTCGTTACTGCTGGAAAGATGGGGTCTTGTGATATGACTACTCACTATAGTCATTATTACTCCGGTGTAGTTTAAAAAAAATTAAAAATTACTCCGGCACTACGACCGGGGTGATGCCCCCCATCCGTTCCCCACTCTAAATCTGGTGCCTGACACATCGACCCGAATGCTGGCTCTCCCACATGTCGGCAAAGTAAGAAGGAGCAAAGAATCATGCGGTATATATAGTACTACTCACGTCGGAGGAGTGCGAAACATGGCAGCCCAGTGAACCAGCAGGCTATAGGCCATAGAAAACAATGTGGTGACATGGCCATAAAAAACAATGTACTACAGTCCAGTCTCTAGCACGTACAGTACTCCACCTCTTCCTCCTCCTCTCGGTTCATCGCCATCATACTTTTCCCATTCCTATGTTTCAATATCCTGTGAATCAAAGAGGCCTTTAGACTGGTTTAGGTCTGGTCGTTTTTTATAAATGTGTTATGTCCAAAATTTAATGAACGTGCTCCGGTTTCTATGAAAATAATCAAGTTTGCATGTAGTAATTCATTTATTCTTCTGCGGGGGGTTTGCATGTAATTCGTCAGGTCTGAAATGTAAAGTACGCCGGCATGGTTGCATATGCTCCGAGTCATACTTTACTCCTAGGACCCAGATGCTCTATGTCCCACGTGTCGGCGAAAGGAAGCACGTGGAAATAGCCTAGGAGTACATATAGGAGGAAAAATGCGTGAAAAAATATGTACTATGAAGCGTAGCTGCGGTTCAAAAAAGAGACCTAAAGTGATGACAGGTATAGGTCGCACGCACCCACCTAGTGGTACTCAGTACTACACGTACGATTACTCAGTACTCCATCTCACAACAGCGTCCGTGCTACAGCTAGCTCTTCTCCCTCGTTTCTCTCTTCTAATTCTAACTCAGCCGACGTGCGGTGGGCGGGGTGGGGATTTGCCGATAGTCGGTTTGCTCAACTGCAGCCCCACCTGACAGTGAAAATGCTAAGACAACAAGTGTTCCCTTGCTTGAGCGGCGTGCTGGACAGACCGTGTGGGGGTGCGACACGAACGCGGCAGTCTTTACCTTTATAACTTGTACATAGAAAATACCAAGCCAATGCGTGATGAGCGGTGGGCCGGAACGACAGTGTGGGGTGCGACGCGAACGGCACATGCATGCTTGTAGTACCTGTTCCACTTTCTCGTTTTGAACTCGTGACATGTAGTAACGCTCAGTTTCGAATATATAAGTTTGGTTGTCGCGCCAATATGTATACTCCCTCCATGTAGGTTGGGTCGCTGAAGTCAAAATTTGACACAAAAGACGATGGTGACCAGTCTAACTCCGTCCTGATTTATTGCTCCCCATCGTAATCTGTGCCATAATTTAACCATAAATTTGACTAACAAAAGGTTCATGCATGTCACCAAAATTATATCATTGAAAACTATGTTCAAATACAAATCAAACGATATAATTTTTGTTGACATGCACTAACATTTTGTCAGTTAAATCTTTGGTCAAAAATTATTACAAAAGGGACTAATAAACCAGGACCTTGGTAGTACACCAGGACGAACACAGTGATACTACATATAATTAACGTCAAATAAGAGCAAGGGATCAAACATGTCATTTACAAATGGAATAAAAATGCCATACAGTAATAAAACATCAAGGCCACGAGGCGATGCAGTGCTGGTTACAGGAGGCGAGAAGAAAGATGCATCCATCGACGACCTCCTCCTCCTCGACTCAGGGCACCGGCCCACCGAACGGCGGCTAAGTAGCAGCGGCTTTTGTGGCCAGGTCAACGTGCTTCTCAACAATGGCATCCAAAGATTCCAGCCGGTGGAAGAAGGCCAACGTCTTTTTGTCCTCCCTGGCCTTGTAGTGGCCTACGTAGATGATTTCCTCGTAGACGTGGATGTGTAGGTCGACGGTTTCTTGCATGGCGAGGCGCTGCGTGGTGAGCGCGGCCTAGAGGTGCACATTCTTTGTCGCAACCTCCGGCAGCTGCAGGGCGACTAGGGCTTGAAAGAGTTCGTCACCATGGAGGCCGATGAGGGTGGCAGGCAATGAGAAGCCTGGGTGCATGGGCTGGAGCAGTACGGCAAGGTCCTCCATGCGCTTCTTGACGGCGGTGAACTTGCGGATGGAACGGACCATCATGTCATCCATGCGAGAGGCGAAGCCGGCGTCGGCGAGGGCTATGACGCTGGTGGTCACCAGCACCGTCTGGAAATGCTGCGCGCTGCAGGGCCGGAGGCCGGTGTCTTGGATGATCTGGCACAGCCGACTGTTACTCGCGTCCGTCGCCTCCATAGGTGCTTGTGGTTCTGGTCACTTGGTCTTGGATTGGAGTGAGCAGTGTTGCGCAGAGACTAGGAGTAGATGGATTGGAGAGGTGGGGCGCCTTTATATGAGAGTCCAAACTATGTTGCATTACACCGTGCTAGCTCCATTCTGCTTCTCCAATTAATTCCCTCTGCATGCTAATTGAGGATGCATCATTGACCGTTCAATGTCTTGGGAACCGCTACCCTCTCCCTCCTTGGCATTCAAGCCGTATCAACGTAAATGCGGGTCAAGAAGAGACTAGTCATTCCTACATTGTGCACCGCGACCAAGGCAGAGGGGAAAATGAGAGAACTTAATATTTTTACTGTAGTACTACCATTGCATGCAATGAACTGACCGCAGCAGGCCGTGCTAGGTAGTCTCAAGGCATTAAAAACATACATTGCCCACGTCCCTCATTGGTTGATTCCTTTATTCATGTCAAGAAACAAGAAACGAGGTCGAGTTAATCCACCGCACCTAAGTGTTTTGGTAAGCGATCGACACAATAACCGTAAGATCTGCATCCGACGGTGGCACCTATTTGACGCAAACAGCAATAGAAAAGAAATGCCACAAAACTGCGACACCACGCCCCCCTCCTCTACACATAAGACTGGCATGCGAGCGTACACAACTCCCATGTTCGGGTTGCGCTTGGCTCTTCGCCTATTCGAGAAGTCAAACAATGATGTCATTTACAAAAGGAATAAAAATGCCATACACTAATAAAACATTAAGGCCACGAGGCGATGCAGTGCTGGTTACAGGAGGCAAGAAGAAAGATGCATTGATCGATGATGTCCACCTCCTCGACTCAGGGCGCCGACCCACCGAATGGTGGCTAAGTTGCAGCGGCTTTCGTGGCCAGGTCGACGTGCTTCTGAACAATGGCGTTCAAAGATTACAGCCGCTGGAAGAAGGGCAGCGTCTTTCTATCCTCGCTGGCCTTGTAGTGGCCTAAGTAGATGATTTCCTCATAGACGTGGATGTGCAGGTCGACGGTTTCTTGCATGGCGAGGCGCTACGCGGCGAGTGCGGCCTCGAGGTGCACATTCTTCGTCGTGACCTACGGCAGCTGCAGGGCCACCAGTACTTCAAAGAGTTCGTCACCTTGGAGGCCGATGGGGGCGGCAGGCAACGAGGAGCCTGGGCGCTTGGGCTGGAGCAGTATGGCAAGGTCGATGAGGGCTGTGAACTTTCGGATGGAGCCGACCATCATCTCGCACATGCGAGAGGAGAGGCCGGCGTCGACAACCGGTGGTCGCCAACACCGTCTGGAAATGCTGCGTGGTGCGGGGCTGCAGGCCGGCGTCTTGGACGATCTGGCACAGCCGACTGCCGCTCGCGTCCATCGACACCATGGGTGCTTGTGGCTTTCTGGTCACTTGGTCTTGGTCTTGGATTGGAGTGGGCAGTGTTGCACAGAGACTAGGAGTAGATGGATTGGAATGGTGGGGCGCCTTAATATGAGAGTCCAAACTACGTTGCATTGACATCATGCTGACTCCATTCTACTTCTCTAATTACTTACCTCTGCATGCTAATTGAATGCGGAGGCATCATTGACCGTTCAACATTTCGGGAACTGCTACCGTCTCCCTCGTTGGCATTCAAGCCGTATCAACGTAAATGCGTGTCAAAAAGAGACTAGTCAGTATAGTATACTCAATATTGTGCACCACGACCAAGGCGGAGAGGAAAATGAGAGAACTTAATACGTATTTATTTACGGTGTAGATTCACTCATTTTGCTCCGTATGTACTCATTTACGGTGTTGTCACTTGTTGAAATCTCTAGAAAGACAAATATTTAGGAACGGAGGTAGTAGTCCCTCCTTTCCGGTTTACAGGGCTGTACTATTAAAAGCAAGTACAATAGTGGGCTTATGGCCTGCTTACATGGCAATTTTGTCTATGTGGTGGAGAGAGACATAAAAAAATGCAAGAGCCTGGCTATATGCGTTCTCCAAGGCAGATGCAATAAATGCGAGGAAAGAGATAGAGAGAAGATGAGAAAAAGTACTACTAATCTTATAGCCAACCTTATAGCTAAGCTTGTTGTATATAAGTGACTATTTGTGTTGGCTATAAATGATATGGCAACATCTTATAGTCAGTTGGCTGTATTATTAACCATGCTCTAACCATGCTCTTACTTTTTTATGTCTCTCTCCTCCACATAGGCAAAGTTGCCATGTAAGCAGGCTATAAGCCCACTATTGTACTTGCTCTGAACTGATCGCTGCATGTCGTGCTAGGTACTACGTCCCACGTCTCTCATTGGTTGATTCCTATTCATGTCTAGAAACAAGAAATGTGGTCGGGTTTGTTTTGGGATTATTTGATTTTCGTAAGATGACTATTACTAGCAATCGCCACAATAACCATAAGATCTACATCCGACGGTGGCACCTATTGGATGCAAACAGCAGTTGAAAAGAATTGCCACAAAACTGCCGCACCACGCCCCACCCCTACACAAAGACTGCCATGCGAGCGTTCGCAACTGCCACGTTCGGGTTGTGCTTGGCTCTTCGCCTCTTCAAGAAGACGAACAATGATGTTACTACTTCTACAGTATTGAATCAATTGCTGCATGTCCATCCACCGCCTACGGGAGGGATAGCTTGTTGTAGTAAGCAAAAGCCTGTCCTCGTCTGCGAGCCACCACGCGCATGGGCGAGGGAGAGGGCGTACTAGTAGTAAAATCAAGCTTCTCCTTTTTGTACGAGTTGACGCGACACATCATAGAACTGGCCCCACATGCTTGCCTCTAAACTTGGCTAAAAGACCCGCAGTGTACAATATATTTGCTGCAACCTCTAACATTTACCCCACCACAAATTAAAATATATATTCCTCTCTTGACCAGATCAGCGTGCAAACTACAATCACCAGGATGACAGGTAGGGCCAGAAGATTATTTTAATCAAAAAAT
Organism: Thinopyrum elongatum; assembly: GCA_011799875.1. Taxonomy (NCBI): domain Eukaryota; kingdom Viridiplantae; phylum Streptophyta; class Magnoliopsida; order Poales; family Poaceae; genus Thinopyrum; species Thinopyrum elongatum. Next base: position 434,514,920 of record CM022302.1, read on the forward strand.
GCTTCGAGATGGCCTCATAGCATGGAGCCGATTCCAACGATTATGTGGAGACTATCATATACTAGTATCATGCATATATGATAGTACTAGTTTATGATACTACCTCCATAGTGCATAATATCATAGAGTTGTGTATCATAGATGATCATATTTATTTCCAAACATGATACGGTATCTACCTAAGTTACCCTCTCTCTCTTCTTTAATTATCTGCCACATAAGCATGTTTACCCCAATTATGGCCAGCCTTAAAGGCTGGTCATAGTGGGGAGTAAATTATACTAGTGTCATGCATATGACACTAGTCTAAGTTACTACCTCCATAGTGCAAAGTAACATAGTAGTAGCAGTATCATAGATGGCTTTATTTATTAGCTTGTAGACTAATCCTTTCTTGGGAAGCACTATGTTACAGTAACATATTATGTTACTCTAAACACCTCTTTCCTCATTAACTACATGCCACATATGCAAAATTTTCTTAGAGTGCGCTATGTTACTATCTAAGTTACTCCCGCTATGGCTAGTAGAGGCATGGTACACGCTAATCCTAGACTAGTTACTACTACCTTCCCTACACATGAAACTGCCACATGAGCGTTGGGGTTGCGCTTGGCTCTTCGCCTCTTCGGGAAGTCGAACTTGATGGTACTACTACTATGTTACTACCTCCGTCCTGGTTTATTGGTCCTCCTTGTATTTCGTGCCAAATTTTGACCATAGACTTAACTAACGAAATGTTCATGCATGTCATAAAAATTAGATCATTGAAAACTATGTTCAAATACGAATCCAACGGTATAATTTTTGTTGACATGCATTAATATTTTATTAGTTAAATCTTTTGTCAAACTTTGGCACAAATTACAAAGGGGACCAATAAACCAGGACGGAGGTAGTACCACATGACTCTCTTTCTTCATTAATTATTTGCCACATCATCTACTTTGCCTAGACATGTATGATGTTACCACCTATGTTACCTCCCATTGCGGGTAGTCTTATTGGTTGATTCCTATTCATGTCTAGAAACAAGAAACATGGTCGGGTTTGTTTTCAGATTATTCGATTTTTGTAAGATGACTATAACTAGCAATCACCACAATAACTGTAAGATCTGCATCCGACGGTGGCACCTATTGGACGCAAACAGCAATAGTAAAGAATTGCCACAAAACTGCCACACCACGCCCCACTCCTACACATAAAACTGCCACGCGAGCGTTCGCAACTGCCACATTCGGGTTGCACTTGGCTCTTCGCCTCTTCGAGAAGTCGAACAATGATGTTACTAATTGTACAGTATCAAATCAACTGCTGCATATCCCGTCCACCGCATGGGCGAGGGAGAGCTTGTTGTAGGAGTAGTAAAAGCAAAAGCCTCTCCTCGTCTGCGAGCCACCGCGCACATGGCCGAGGGAGAGGGCGTACTACTAGTAATCAAGCTTCTCCTTGTTGTACGAGTTGAGGCGACACATCATAACACGGGCCCCACATGCTTGCCTCTAAACTTGGCTAAAAGACACACATTGTACAATATTTGCTGCAACCTCTAACATTTACCCCACCACAAATTAAAATATATATTCCTCTCTTGACTAAATCAACATGCAAACTACAATAACCAGGATGACAGGTAGGGCCAGAAGATTATTTTAATCAAAAATGTGCTTCAAGACGGCCTCATAGCATGGAGCTGACTCCAACTATTTTAAACTTAGAGGCACGGTACACGCTATCCTAGACTATGTTACTATACTACTACCTCCCCTACACATGAAACTGCCACAATAGCGTTGGGGTTACACTTGGCTCTTCGCCTCTTCGGGAAGTCGAACAATGATGGCACTACTACAGTGGAGTACTACTAGTATGCTTCTGGCCATCTGACACCGAATGAACTGCTGCATGTCCACCGCGTGCGGGAGGGAAAGCGTGTAGCGAAAGCTTCTCCTAGTCCTGTGAGCCACCACACTCATGGGCGAGGGAGAGGGCATTGTAATCAAACTTCTCCTTGTTGTACGAGTTAACGCGACACATCAAAGCAGTGCACTCGATATATTTCAATAATTTGCGTTTATCGATGCATTAGTTACAACGCATGCATGCATGCCGTGACTTTCCTTTTGATACTTGCATGTGTTGATTTAATGCACCTTGAAGTAGTATGAATATGTGATGGCAGAACTTTCTAATGCCCCGGCCCTAAAGCGAGAGATGGTGGTGCACGAGGAGGGAGAGATCATGCCGACGGAACAGGACCCGACGATGGAGCTCTATATGGTCTCTATGGACCTAACCTTGCTCCACTACCCCTTGTGCCTCCGCCCCTTGAAACCTCTAGTGTATGAGGTTCGAATACACCTCGTCCGTTCAGCTGATCGGGCAAGGTGCAGGTTTGTTGATTGATGTGTTGTTCGATTGATTTGTGCAGTGCAAGGGAGGGCACCTGGCCTGCGTGGACTGTCGCGGCGAGCGCCCCGGGAACTAGCGACAGTGCCAGAAGTGCGAGCGCGGCAGCGGCTTCGACGTGCGGAACACGGCGATGGACGCCATCCTCTCCTCGGTGAGGGTGGAGTGCCCGCATGAAGGCCGTGGGCTCTACGTCACCTACCACAAGCCCGCCCATCAACAGAGCGTGTGTCCACTCGCGCCCTGCAAATGCCCCGTGCCCGTCTGCGGCTACGAAGGCCCACCGCCGGCGCTCCCCCACCACATCAGCACCATGCATCCCATGCCTGTGCACAGGATCCAGTACGACAAGGTGCTCCAGCTGCAAGTGCCAGTGTCGGAGCCGCTGCTCTTGCTATTTGCGGAGGAGGATGGCCGTGCGTTTTTCTTGGTCGGCGGCGTGCTCGACATCAGCGAGCCTATTGCTGTGTCGGTCGTCTGCATCAGAACGGGGGCATCCCCACCGCCGCACTACGCGGCCAAGCTGTGGGCGAATGGCCCGCCGGGGGAGCCCAAAGGCAGGACCGATGCCGTCAAGGTGGAAATCAAGGTGACAAGCAGCAAGGATCCCGGCGCCGTCGCCGTGCAGGAGCTGACCTTCTTCACAGTGCCGCTCAAGCTGCTGGTAGGGGCTGGGTTGTCGAGGACCATGTCCCTCCACATTTAGATTGACAAGCTCACCTCCTAAATGATTCTACAGTGCCTTCTATTTATCTTAGTAATATGCTAATATTGGGGTTAGCTCAGTCTGCTTTAGCTTAAGAGATGGTGGATTTTGGTGGCGATGCAGCAATTACTTCGACATCAGATCAATAGTTAAAGTAATTTCCAACAGTCGAACGGATATTTTGTGTCTGTTGGATATAAAGATCCTTTGGGTAAGCAGTATAAGCTGCATTATATGCTTGTTTGTTGAGGAAGTGTTGCATAGTTCTGCGAGTTGACGTGACACATCAAAGTAGTACTACTACTAGTAGTACTCACCCGACTGCGCACCAGGTAGACAAAGCTTGTGTCGTGTTGGTGCCATGTGCGGCCCGCACATTAACCAAAACCTCGCGCCTCCAGCTTAGCCTCCGCATTTTAAACTTCTCAATCTCAAGGCCAAGGAGCAACGGGAACCTATGATAGAGCCAATCGGATGGTTGAGAACACTACAATTCATAGCTACAGATGCGTGTGTGAGAGAGGACGAGTGCGTGCATGCACCTTTTCTCTTTGTTTATAACGTACTAAACTCAAAGTACAAGTGTATGTGGGTGGCATCGACCTAGGGTGCGTGCGAGAAGTCCCGAGAGACTAGGTGTGTGCGTGGGAAAGAGGGAGAGAGATGATATGTGTCGATATAATGCGTGTGAAAAAAAGACTAGCCTGTAGCTCGCCACGAGGCTATTCCTGGAGAACGCCCCAATAACCGTAAGATATGTATCCGACGGTGCCAGTTATTGCACGTACACAGCAGTAGAAAGAGAAGTACCGTGGCATATTACAAAACTGCTACACCACGGCCGAGAACGCATGCCTACGTTACGCCATCCGGGAATAGTGCCGCACTTCGAAACTAGAACCGTCAAAAAAAATTGAGCTTGCGTCTCGTCACATTCCAAATTACTACCACGCTATATTTAATTGCAAACCTGTTCACACCGATCAAAACCCAAACGGTTTCCCACTTAGGAGCGTATTAGTACTCGGTTATAAATACTCTACTCCAAGATGACTGCACATTCCTCCTCAACTCTTCATCCACAAAAACAAAGAAGTCTTTCATCGTCGTTCCCTTGCGTCTGCCATGGCCCGCATGAGTTCTGGGTCGAGAGATTACTACCAGGGAGAGGTGAGCATGGAAGCGGAAGCACGAGAGATGTCCTGCCTCACCACGAAAGCAGCTGACATGTCCCGCCGCGCCGCCATAGCAGCACAGAGGTCCCTCCGCGCCGTCGATGCACTAGACTGGTCCGGCCGCGGCGCGGAAGCAGTAGAGATGTGCCGCCACGCAGCGAATGCAGCAAGGAGATCCTCCCGCGCCGCGGCGGCCTTGGAAAATGTCTCGCGGGCAAGCGAGGACTCTCACAGGTGCCTACGCGCTATGCTCGATCGCCTGATGGGTCGGATCTCCAGCTGGATGAAGCTGCAGGACAAGATGAATGCCTCATTTGAAAATTCTACCGGCGTCATCCAGCAACTAGGGGAAGACAAGGCGAAGCTCCTCACCGAGCGCGACCTGTTGAGGGCGAAGATCGCCGAAAGGGCGAAGCAGGCAGAGGAGACCACTGCCTTATTGAAGAGGACGGGCATCATCGTCAAGAAACTTATGGACGAGAATGCCATGCTCCGCATTGAGCGTGAAAGGCTGGTGGAGGAATCCATGGATGCTGCTAAGCAGCGTATTGAGGACATGAAACCGATGAAAGATATCATTTCCGCTCACCACGAGAACTAGTCTCCATGACCTGCAGTGCATCAAGAAAGTAGAGATCAACGAGCCAAAGCATTGTATGTGTCTTCCTTCTTCTTTTGCCCTTGTGTATTTCGGGCGTAGCCGCATGTGGCTTTTTTAATTATCTTCCTAAATATGTAAGACAATTATTATCCACTTTCATCGTCCTTATATATTCATCAGTCTTGCTATAAGTCACAGTAGATGCTATATAGGTCCGTCGGATCTTACATCAAGATCTATGCAAAATTTTCTTTTCAGATTTTCTTTTTTTTCTCTCTTAAATCTCAGTCAAGTGAGACATAGCCACGCCATTGAATAGGGGCTCGGGCGCCATTAATGGAGACTTTGGGAGAGAGGTGGGCGTCAGATGGAGGTCAAAGGGCTCTCCTCCCGATAAGCACGCACAGGGGTCTGATCACACGCCTCCCGTACTCAAATAGCTACCCCACACGGCGCCTCCTAGCCAATAAAAAAAGGGGACGTGTGGCGGCATGTAAATGGTAAGTAGAACGCCCACGGTTTCAATAATACTTGTGTTTCCAATTGTAACGTGAAAGCACTTGTTCCAAAATGACTTTGTTGATTGTTAATGCGTGCGCCTTCACAAATCGGGCAGCAAAATTACCACAGCATGGTGGTGCCATGTCATGACACCAAGCCAAGTTTCATGATTTTCATGCGTGTTTTGGATTTACAGGAATTAGAAAACCAAGTTTCTCAATTTTTCCAGTCGAGCCACGACGCCCAGATGTTTGATTTTCAGTCCCATTTCTTGCATGGGACCTAGAAATTCACCCGAGGAAACACATGTGATTTTTCAACCAACTTTGATGCACTGGAGCATGTGCTTGTAGTTCAAATTTGAATTATGCACATTAAATGACTAGAAACTCAATTAATGTATAAAAAAGGCCAAACGAACCCGGAATAAATCCAAAATTTAACACGGCACTCATACAGTTCTATGTTGCCTCTGTAAAGAAAATCAGGGGGGCAGCGTATATCGTTTCGCACACAAAGGTGACACGTTCCCTCTCAGAACCACGGGCCTTCTTGAGAGAAGCTCCAGTTTGTAAGAAGCTTATACCAAAACTTGTTCCAATTCGGCCAAAAAATTTACCACAGCATGTTAGTGCCATGACATGACACCATGCCAAGTTTCATGATTTTCAGGTGAGTTTTGGATTTACAGGAATTTAAAAACCAATTTTCTCAATGTTCTCGGCCGAGCCACGACGCCTAGATGTTTGAATTTCATTCCCATTTCTTGCAAGGGACCTATAAATTCACCCAAGGACACACATGTGATTTTTCAACCAACTTTGGTGCACTAGAGCATGTGCTTGCAGTTCAAATTTGAATTATCCAAACTAAATGACCAGAAACTCAATTAATGTATAAAAAAGGCCAAATGAAACCAGAATAATGCCAAAATTTAACACGTCACTCATATAGTTCTATGTTGCCTCTGTAAAGAAAATCAGGGGGGAGGCAGCGTATATTGTTTCGCACACAAAGGTGACACGTTCCCTCTCAGAATCATGAGGCTTTTTGAGAGAAGCTCCGGTTTGCAAGAAGCTTATACCAAAACTTGTTCCAATTCGGCCAAATTTTTTACCACAGCATGTTAGTGCCATGACATAACACCATGCCAAGTTTCATGATTTCAGGCGAGTTTTGGATTTACAGGAATTTAAAAACCAAGTTTCTCAATGTTCTCGGCCGAACCACGACGCCCAGATGTTTGAATTTCATTCCCATTTCTTGCATGGGACCTAGAAATTCACCCAAGGACACACATTTGATTTTTCAACCAACTTTGGTGCACTGGTGCATGTGCTTGTAGTTCAAATTTGAATTATGCACATTAAATGACCAGAAACTCAATTAATGTATAATAAAGGCCAAACGAACCCGGAATAATTCCAAAATTTAATAGGGCTCTCATATAGTTCTATGGTGACATGTTCCCTCTCAGAACCACGAGGCTTCTTGAGAGAAGCTCTGGTTTGCAAGAAGCTCATACCAAAACTTGTCCCAATTTGGCCAAATTTTATACAAATGAAAATAGGGTTTAGATTATCCCGAATATCTCGCTACCTAGACCAATGTACTATGATCTGAATTCAACATAAAATGGAGACAAATATTTGAATTGGAGATCGTATGGTACATGTAGTTCATATTTAAATATGATTACTACTATATGCATGTTTTCTGTTATCAAGATAATATTTAAATGATGGTATAACTTGACAAAAATCGTATTCAAATAAGGAAAGTTGATTCAAATTTAGTCCATATGGTAGACGACAATATATATATATTCATAGGGTGGAGTAAAATGTTCATATAAGATGGAAGATCAAATTGTAGGACTACATCCATTGTAAACAGCAAGATCACCTAATGATATATTTGAATTCAACATAACGTGGATTCAAAAATTGAAATTCGAGGTCCTGGCATTTGTAATCATATAAAAAGGGACATGACTCTTTCTTGTTGTGGGAATTGATTTGTTTTTTGTTGTTGTTGAGGGAAGTGCGAATTGATTTGGTACTGTACATGCTAATCTTGTTCTCCCAATTTTTTTATTTTTTTTCTTGTAGTTTTTCAATGGCATTTATAGCAATATAGTAAAAGGGGACATGACTCTCTTGTGTCTTGTATGAATTGTCTTTTTTTGTACACGTTAAGTTTGTTCTGCCGAACATGGAATCCACGCCTTGTTATCCCGATATTTTCAAGCTCGAGTATTTTTTTGTCTCTTCTAATGCGAAACTCCCGCCTCTTCAACCCGCGCCGCGTTATCCTAAAATTTTGACACGCATGAACAATCCCTCCTCATCCGAAATCGGTCCCGCAGCCCAGACACGCGAAATCCCCCTTCTACCCCTCAGCCGGAAGTGCCGCCTCGATGTCGCGTGGTCAAAACCGCTGGGGGTTCATTCGTAACTTACCCCACCTTTCGGACAAGCGTGTCCCTAAGCCATGGCTCCCCCCTACCTTCCCCTTCGTACCCCGCCATTCGTACACCGAGGCCGCCAAAACCCGTGAAACCCCACGCTCCTCCGTCGGCCTCCCGACCACCGCCCAGCCGGAGCCTCTTCCCCGACGACATTGTCCACAGCAACAGCTCGACGTCCCTCATCCACCGCACCGGATGAGGATCTGTCGTCGATCTTGTCATCCCGCCGGATCAGCCGCCCCGTCCTCCACCTCCAAGGAGCTGCCCTGATGTTTGCCTCGTCTATCACGCCACCTCCATCCCCACAGTGCCATCTTGACCTACCCCACTGTTACCGCAACACCCTCACCAATTCCTCTGATGAAGCCGAGGCCTACTCGGCGCCACCAAGGAGGTTCTGCACTCACCGCTGCATTTTATCTTTTATTCGATCTCATGGGGCTGCCGCTGCTCGATACCGAGCAGCCATGGCGGGTCTCCATCGACGGCGCCATCGCCGACCACTTCCTCCATGGCGTCTCTCCACCATCTCGTTGCTTCCTCGGCGGTGACTTCCACACCAGCACTAGCTCCTGCTGCTCCGGCTCTCGCTCGCGCTGCTGCTGCTGCTCCGGCTCTCGCTCTCGCTCGTGCTGCGGCTCTGCTCTGGCTGTCGGTTCAAATCGTGGTCACAAACTAAATGCTCTTTTGAACCACAATTTGAATTGGTTTAGCAAGATAGCCATTATATGATATTCATGTGGACAAAATCTAAGCTCACAAAATATTTCGAGGGTAGGCTTCAACCTGTTGAAGACTGCCTACTAGAATCGCCACTGGTTCAAAGAAAAAGTGAAGGAAAACATAGGAATTGGAAACTTTACTATGGTACTACTATTCGTGCATTTGGTTAGAAGGAATGGAGCAAAGCAAAACTGCAGGATTTTTTTTCCTTTGGTGTCTCTTTCAAAGAAAAAACATAGGAATTTTAATATCCACTTGGACGTCCTTTTCAAATTAATATGCATGAAGAACAGGACTAAGTGCATTACCGGCATAATAAGATTCTTATTTTACATTTTCATGTGGTTTGACTTTAATTTGACCATGTTTCTCCATTCCTGTGTTCTTCCAATTCATGTGAACCAAACACCCAGGTTGACAGAAATCCTATGTTTGCAAATGCTCTGTTTTGCACGTGCATTCCTATCCTATTCCTGTGTTTTTCCTGCCCCTGCATTTTTAGAATCCTCCAATCCTAAGGAGCCCTTACATATTTACTTCATTTTCAGATAGGTGTCAAAGAAAACTCTGTGTGTTTTGTCCCACTCCTGCCGTGTCGTCATCCACCCCACCTGAGGTGCACCATCGACGGAAGCGTGCACGGCATCAGAGATTCCCCCTGCAGACCTTCTTTCGCCACCTCAGATCATCTTCCCCGTTGCCAGCAGCCACGCCAACTGCATTACCATCATCGACTGAGCAGATGAACCTGAGAACTACACAGTTTCGGAAGAGAGGTCGCACTCTTTTGTGTCTGCTTATGTTATACATCGGTTATTATTACCTGCTACTTTATTGTCCTGTTCACCTCTTAGACTCCGAGTCAGGTCCAAACTAATGTTCCAACTTGAGTTTTAAAATGCTCGTTGGGCACATATCGAGGCAACAACGAATAGTATCTGTCTACTATCTGGTTCATCTGGGGTCTTCTATGTGGTTCATGTTTGGTGGGCAACAAACACTAGATGAGCCATCGTCTATCTTTTTAAACTGAAGCTATCATCTGCCTGCTATCATTAGTTTTGGATCTATCCACTCGTTTACTACTATCAGTCTTGATTTATGCATGCACCCCTTAGGCCTTACATAATCTAACTATGTTTTTTATTATGTATGTCAGTTATTGTACACAATCGTACTGAACATGTAGAGAAAAAGAGAAGACCGTTGCGTGGGAATATAATGTCATGCAGACGCCGCTCCATGGTAGGCGAAGTGGGGCCCCCCTCCCCCCCATTCTAGATTGTATTCCAGAGGAAGATAACTGTTCAGAGGGGGATTCAGAGGGAGCCGACCACTTCTATTTACACCCTGAGGTGTTTGCTCTAACCTGGCATGCTGATGTTGGTCATATCATGCATATGGCGCCTCGCATTACTTACTTTATACATCTTATATGTCATCAGCTTAGTTTAGATTTTCTTTGTGTGAATGCCACTTTTTTGGTGTCTATATCATACTCCCTCCGTTCATAAATATTTGTCTTTTTAGAGATTTCAACAAGTGACTACATACGGAGCAAAATGAGTGAATTTACACTCTAAAATATGTCTATATACATCCGTATGTAGTAGTCCATTTGAAATCTCGAAAAAGGCAAATATTTGGGAACGGAGGGAGTATATGTGAATTATGCAATGCCATCTTCTTTAGCCAGGCATCATATACATGAATCATGTAATGCCATCCTGTTTAGCCAGTCATTGTATATGTGAATTGTATCATGCCATACTATTTTTTTCGTAATGTATTCCATTTGTCAACAATGTTTGTATATTCATCTACTCTTCCTGTGCATCAGCCATTTGAGTCGGTGATGGGAATATCTGGAGTGAAAACAAGGTCTTCTGAGTAGTCAGTGCTACATGTCGATGCAGATTTCTTGCTGGTTACAGATAGCTCCTCAGAGGAGGATTTAGAGACAAATGACCAGTCATATCCCCCCCCCCCCCCCGAGGTGTATGCTCTAACTTGGCAAGGTTATATTGCTCATACCATGCATATGGTGTCTTGCATTGCCATGCCATCGGCTTAGATTAGACATGCTTTGTGTGAATGCCTCCTGTTTGCTTTCTATATCAGATATGTGAATTATGCAATGCCATGTTTTTTAGCCAGTTATCATATATGTGAATTATGCACCGCCATCCTCTGTATTCAGGCATCATATATGTGAATTATCTCATGCCATCCTTTTTTTTCATTACGTATTCCATTTGTCGACAATTTGTGTATATTGAACAACTCTTCATGTGAATCAGCCATTTGAGCCGGTTATGGAAAAATCTGGAGTGAAAACAAGGTCTTCAGAGCACGCAATGGTACCTGTTGAAGCATATATCTTGATGGTTACAGATAGCTCCTCAGAGGAGGATTCAGAGAAGGATGACCAGTCCTATATCCCACCTGAGGTGTATGCTTTAACTTGCAATGTTTATATTTCTCATATCATGCATATGGTGTCTTGCATTGCTTAGTTTAGACATCATATACACAATATTCAATGCCATCTACTTAGTTTAGAGATCATACATGCGAGTGCCAGCTGCTTAGTATATGAATCAATTATGTGAATTATATCATGCCGTCCTGTATACTTAGATAACATGTATGTGAATTATTTCATCCCAACCTATTTTAGAAAGGCATCATATATAGTTTTGTCATGTCATCCTGTTTAGATACTCATCATATGTTAAATTATGCCATTATATCCTGTTAAGTTTTCCATCATATATATGAAACTGTGTCATGCTATCCTGTTTAGTTTGCCATCATATATGTGAAATTGTGTCATGCTGTCCTATTTGGTTAGACAACATATATGTGAATTACCACATCTGTCTATGATACAATGTATGTACATTCAATTTATTTTCTTGTTTATCAGCCATTTGAATTGGAGGGTGTGATGGCAGTATCTAAGGGAGTAAAAACCCATTCTTCACAAAAGACGATGCTACCCGTCTATGCAGATAGAACCATGGTTGTACTGGCCCATGAACTAGCCCCACCACACATAATCGAGACTCTTCCAGATTGTACACTTACACCGTTGGACAGAGAACCAGCTACACCCCATCTAACCCCAACCCCAGCAGATAGTAACCCACTTCTAGTTGACACAGCACCATGTCCACCATAGAGTACCCCCACACGAGCAGTTTGTAAAGCAACTGCAGTGCCCAAAGCACGAAGACCACCACAGCGAACCCAAGCTTCACATTTAAAGCAGAAGAGAAACTGTTCTCAGGTCAGATTCCGTAGCTATGGTCCATACTCCTTTGCTCTTGCATCACTGTATTTACTCATACCAACTAATTTCGAATTTGAAGGATCCAATTGAAACTCCAATGGCTCAACAGGAATGTTTTAAACCTATTTCTTTAACTGGATTGCTGTTCTAACTTCTTGCTCTATGTTGATTTCAGTTTCAGTTGTATAAACAGTTATGTTCTCAAGTCATGCACATTACAAGTGTTGTTAGTGTTGTGTAGTTTCCCACACTTATATTCTGTCTATGCTGCTTTGTCTTAAATAGATATGATTTGAATTGTGTCTCTATCTTCATTTGGCAACATAAACTAGGATGATATAGACAATACAGTGACCATAGTACATAGATATATGTTTGTTTCATGCTGTTATCCTATCCACCTTAGTACTGAACCGGTTTACCAAAATGAGTTTCATATACTACATGCTAAACCTGTGATGTGTCTAGAATGTGAACAGAATATTGGAGAAGAGCACCCCATTATGCAATGGTAGAGAAAGTAATGCAGATAAGGTTCAAGATAGTGAGACAACCCTGTTGGTCTCCAAGAAAGGTGATAAAAACTATCTTGTAGAGAGTGAGACCACCCCAAAGTCCTGCATTGATGTAGTGTTTGAGTTACTGGCCACTACCGCTGACAGAAGCTCTTCGAACTCGCTGCCTGAATCACTTCGGCTTCTGTAGTCTCAGCTACAAGCTGAAAGGCATCAGTCAGCTGTGCTGCGGCAAGAAGCTGAAGGACCGAGGAAGTCCCTGCAAAATTCAGATGCATACTTTCTGGTGCAACAGCAAGCGCTGGACGATTTTAGCGCCAAACAAGAGAAAACTAATAAGCTTGCTAAGCTTCTTGCTAGCATGGTGGGTATCCAGGATCTCGTTTGTTGAGCTCTTCTGAAGTGGTTTCAGTTCTGGACTTGTTTTGCTGCCGCGTTTATTTTCACCGGTGGCCAATTTAGACGCCCAGTGTATGTAATATGCTACTTTGTTCACTATATTTGCACTGGTGGCGAACTTTGATGCCCAGTGGATGTAATATTTGTAATAGTCGTAATAGCCTAGCATAAGTTGCTTGCTTATTTATTTCTTTATTATCTCGTTTATTTTTTTGCTTGTAGTCGCTGCAGTTCTTTTTTCGCGGTAACCTTTTTATTTAGAACTAGGCCACAATAACCATGGGCAACATACGGACCATGGGTCCTGCTGCCTGCTGTAGTGAGCCTCCTAAGGTCCGTATGATCCATGGACCTTCTACATGCCGTAGATTCAATGGGGCTGCTACGGGCCGTATGATGGATTTGCCAAACATGGGCCATACTTTCGTGGACAATTAATGGACCGCGATATGGGCCGTAAATGGGCTATAATGGGAATCGTCTATTTATGGGCTGACCATAACGGGCCGTTAATAGGCCCATGTGTACAACGGGCTTAATTCTATTGGCAGGCATAATGGGTCATTAATGGGCCATATTTGATGACGCTATGAAAATGGCCCAACGGATTAAAGGGCCACAGACGGGACGACTTTAACCACAGGCTGAATATGGCCCACAAGCGGAATAGGCCAGTAATGGACCATAAGTAATCGAATACTGGAAATGAGCCCAATAATAAATGGCCCCTTAGAAGGCCGAAAGATAACACAGGCTGGAATGGCCCAATGAAATAATGGGCCATTAATGGGTATAAAGTGATACATTGTTCATTATGGGCCAGTTTCACCACGGGCCGTTTATGGGCCAAGATTTACATAGGGCCTCATATGGGTCGAAAGACGTCATGGGCCATACATGGGCCGGAAGTTACAACGGGCTGGAATCATATTGGACGGCCCATATGGCGCTACTGGGCCTAATTCGGATAGGCTATAACGAGCCGTGAGTTAGCGGGCTGTAAATGGGCTATATGCGAGCAGGCCGTTAACAGGCCTTCCGTGGGCCGGGCCGCTACCTTTTGACTAAGTCAAACGGGCCGGCCTTTTGACCTGAATGGGCCACTGTTGGGCCGAGCCATGTGTCAACGTATCATAGGCGCGTCCCGTCCATTCGCTGGATGAAATCTGGCCTAGCACTGAGCTCACACGTGGATACTCCAGTGAGTGAGAATTTTACACATGGAAAATCCCTATTGGTTGGGGCTGTTAACGGGTTATCAGATCCAAACCGGAACCCGATAGCTTAACGGTGACCCGTTACGATGGATGCCATGTGTCGGTTACCCTTGACGAAAGCATTTCCATGACGCGCGATTTATCGTCATGGAAGTGGACACTTCCGTGATGATAATTTTGGTATTTTCATGGAACACTTCTACGACAGCACAGGTATGACTATCTTGATTCTGTTATAAAATCGTCATGGATGTACATGCATGATAGAAAATGTGACCTACTGTGACAAACACGTATCATCACGGAAGTGTATTTTTTTGTAGTGCTGGTTACCGCGAGGAGGGAGTCCGGACCATCCGGACCTCCTCAGTCGTCCGCTCCCGAGCCCCCAAGCCCTCGATAGCATAGGCTCCCCCTTCCGGTGGAGAAAGGGTCGGGGAGCCAACGCCAGCGCCGAACACCTCCAAACGGGTGGCGGCTGGCTGGCCGGATGCGCTGGAGGAGTTGGTGAACAACTCCGCCATCGTTGATGGGCACCGCACTCTTATGAGTGCGGTCATGCAAGGTGTTCGGTCCATCCAATCCGGATTGAACGATGCTGTCCAAGGCCTTCTGACAGGCTTTGAGGTAAGTCAAGTAATGCTCCTTTTTCATAGAGCGGTTGTAATCTTTAGTTTGGGTAGGCCATGTACATAGCAGCCCCCGAGACTCTGCAAGGACTTCGGAGAAGCCTGCAGAGGATCAAATTCGGTAGGCCGAGTAATAATCTCAACATTTCTTTTGCTGACGCAGGCATCTTCCGTGGCCGCGGCTGCTAATGCCGCGACACTGGAGGAAATGGATCGGAACCTCAAGCTTTCCGATAAAGAGCTTGACCTTATCAACAAACGGCTTGATGAGGCACAAGGTAAGCCCTTTGATAAGATGTGTATTTACTTGATGCCGGATATTGATGATCCGGACTGTATGCTAATCCTTTATCATGATGATCCTACAGCTGCCGCCGCCGAGGTCGAGAGCTTGAGGGAGGCCCTGAAGAAAGCCAAGGCAGAGGCGACCGTGAAGGAAACGACCGCTGATGAGGCGGTGGCCGAGCTCGAGAAGGCCAAGCTCGCTGCTGATCAACACGAGGCTCGAGTAACCGAAGTCCAAGTGGAGCTCCAGGATGCCGCCAAGAAGCTGGAGGCCCTTGAGAAGGAGCAGGAGGAGCGATCCTCCCGGCTATCCAAGACGGAGAAGGAGCTCCAGAAGGCAAGGACCGAATCGCGAGGTGTCCGGGAGGAGCTCCGCCAAGTCGGGCAATTTGCAAATGGTAAGAAATACTTACTCCAGAGTGTGTTTGGAGGCAACAGGTTCATCCGGCTGACGCAGGACTGGCGCTCCGCAGGCGTCTTCGCCGAACTTCCGAAGAATGTGGCGGCCGTGGCGAAGCACTACGCTACTCTCGAGGAGGACTCTACGCAATGACTCTTCTGGTCATAGTTTCCGGATTCCGAGCGTCCTCCCCTCCTCAGCGATCAAATGAAGAAACTGATGGAGATGCATCGGATGTCTGAGCTGGCCGTGAAGGACCTCTGTGTCAGTCTGTGGCCTGCTGAGCCCATTCCGGACACCTACTTTTGCCTTGTGCAGAAGCTGCGGGAGGCGCCGCTCCGGATTGACGCCATGAAGCGCTCGGCGTGCCTTGAGGGGGCGAGGCTTGCATTTGCGAAGACCATGGTGCATTGGCCAAAGATTAATCCAATGGACATGGCCACTGGTCCTCTACCCAAGGGAAAGGAGCATCGCCGCCCTGAGCAGTACTTTGCATAGGTAATGAATGGTGCGCGGGCGATAGAGGGCCAGTGTTCAAAAGATGTAATGCTTGAGTGATTGTATTAAGTTTGTCCCAAGTGGGCCTTATGCTTTATTATGCGTCTGCCTGACTTATTTTATATTGTCATGATTTGATTTTGACTCCTGTGCGGCCGTATGTTTATTCTGAAAGCTACCAGTCGTCGGCTTTAGCCCCCAGGTGAATATCATGAGGGGTGTTTTGTCTACGCACTATTACTCTTAGCCAACGTCTTGGTACCCGAAGGCGGTAGTGTGCGAGCGAAACCAGGCAATCGGACTATTCGGTTTTATTGCTTTCACTTAGCCTTAGGAGCTTGACGGTGGGGGCTAAGGACTAGCCCCCGGTGTATTGTGATGTACTTGGGGGTCAACGCCTACCCTTTCGAATCACATGGTTTGTGTTAAGACGAACCCTTCGTGTGACACGGCGAAATCGCCAACAATTTTTGGAGTCAAACCTTGTCATCGGATCGCTGACCAGTTTGCGCTTACTATGACGGTCAGTTTTCGGCTTTCTCCTCCTGAGGTACTTTACCGGGCAAGCTAGAAGTACAATCGCAGGGGTTCTCCCTTTGCCCTCTTAGCCGAACATGCGGAACATAAGGGTCAAGCACAGGAGCCGGGCAACCAAACTATTGACCCAAGACATAGTTTGGAACTGATGCATATAGTGCAATATCCGAGACGCCGAACACCCAACGAAAGGCGGTGCCGGACTTTAAGATATGGAGCTGATGTGTAAATCGAACTCTTTGTTAGTTAATATATTTTCATGCTGGGCTGTTCAAAGAGCGAGTGGAGAATCAGAAAGGAGATAGAAAATCGCAAGATGCAGATATCCGAACACCATAAAGGGCATTTTTAGTATTTCTCGTAAGCTCAAGTCGTCTAACCGTACAATTCGAACTTCCAAGGTATTATTAAAAATAAAAGAGTTTTACAGAGTAAAGGTTTACGCAGGGCCTTGATGCGTGAGTCAAAGCCTTCACTGTGCCCTGCTGCATGTCTGCGCCTTTGCCTCTGAGGGCTGTTGGTTGGGTCCTTACATGGAACCTTGAGGGGCGAGGATCCTGCTGATGAAGCTTTATGCTTGGGAAGGGGGGGTTCCGGAATTGGCCCCCGGGTCGTCCGAAGATGAGGTAACTACGAGGCTCGGGTTAGCCGAACATATGCTTCGGATGTATTGATGTATGACTCGCGACTGCCCATGGTATTTTAAGTGCGAAATTGTGCTGACAAGGCACGTGGAGCGCGAAGAATGTGGGCGTGCCATGAGGCGTGTATCCCTATTTGCGGTGAACGCATGCGGGTTCCCATGATGGGGAGCGGGTTCGAACCCATTTACTTTTGTCGCCGGCCTTTACGGCAGGTCGACATCCGGACCTGTATGGGCTGGTTTGGTTTTCGGCCGATAGGGCCGCAGTATACTCTACGATTCGAAGTGAGGGTTCTATGTTGCCGTTGATAGTGATGACGCCCTAATGACCAAGCATCTTCAACTTGAGGTACGCGTAATGTGGAACGGCATTAAATTTGGCGAACGATGTTCGACCGAGGAGGGCATGATAGCCGCTGCGAAAGGGTGCAATGTCAAAGATCAAGTCCTCGCTTCGAAAGTTATCCGGAGAGTCCAACACTACTTCAAGCGTCACAGTGCCTGTGCAGCGGGCGTCCACTCCCGGTATGACCCCCTTAAAGGTGGTGTTACTGGGTTTGATTCTTGATGAATCGATCCCCATTTTCCTCACTGTATCTTCGTATATCAGATTGAGGCTGCTACCTCCGTCCATGAGGACTCTAGTGAGGTGGAATCCATCGATGATGGGGTCGAGCACTAAGGCTGCGGACCCTCCATGGCGTATGCTGGTCGGGTGGACCCTGCGATCGAACGTGACCGAGCAGGCTAACCATGGATTGAACTTCGGCGCTACTGGCTCGACGGAATACACATCTTGTAGCGCTCGCTTCCTCTCCTTCTTCGGTATGTGGGTTGCATAGATCATGTTTACCGTCTTGACCTCGGAAGGGAAGGGTTTCTGGCCTCCACTATTTGGCTTGCAGGGCTCATCATCGTCCTCGCTTCATGGGCTTTTGCCCGAGTCTTTGGCTGTGAGTTTGTCGGCCTGTTTGATCACCCAACAGTTTCAGTTGGAGTGGTTGGCGGGCTTCTCTGATGTGCCGTGGATCTGGCATGGCCTGTCCAGAATTGTGTCCAGTCTGGACGGGCCATCACTGTTGCCTTTAGGGGTTTTCTTTCGGGGTCCAGACTTCTGGTTTGAGAATCCAGCATTTACTGCCGTATCCTCGCCCTCGCCATCATTGTGGCGACGTTTATTCTTGCTGCATCGGGGCTTTCCATTTCTGTCCTGAACCTCGAAGGTACCGGGTGCGTCGGGGTTGGTGTTTTTGTGAGTGAGCCAACTGTCTTCGCCCAGGCAAAAGCGGGTCATGAGAGAAGTAAGGGCTACCATAGTTCTTGGTTTGTCCTGGCCGAGCTACCTTACGAGCCATTCATCCTTGACACTATGCTTGAAGGCGGCCTTGGCTTTAGCATCCAGACAGTCGACAATCTGGTTTTTTTGGTCAGGAATCGGTTCCAAAATTGCCGGGCAGATTCTCCGGGTTGTTGTGCAATGCGATTTAGGTCATCAGCATCTGGAGGCCGGACATAGGTGCCCTGAAAGTTTGCTTGAAAAGCATCCTCAAGCTCTTCCCAGCAGCCTATAGAGTCTTCGGGAAGGCTGTTCAACCAGTGTTGAGCTAGACCTTTAAGCTTTAGTGGCAAGTATTTAATGGCGTGGAGGTCATCTCCTCGCGCCATGTGAATGTGGAGGAGGAAATCCTCTATCCATACGATTGGATCTGTGGTTTCGTCGTATGATTCGATGTTCACAGGCTTGAAGCCTTCTGGGAACTGGTGTTGCATTACCCTCTCTATGAAGCACAGGGGGTGTGCGGTGCCCCAAACTTGGGCTACATCGCGTCGGAGGTCTTCGGCCCTCCGAGTCTGCTGCTGCTCCCGGATTCTATCGTTTTGGTTTAGCCGATCGTAGTATCCTTCCCGGTAAGCGGGCGGGTCTTCTCTGGGTCCGTAGATGGACCTGGTACAGCCTCCCCGAGCGTCTAGGTCATGGCGGAGGTCGTACTCATAAGTGGGCCGGACTTGAACCTTGCCGTAATGGCGAGGTGGGGCGGCTGGGTGTTCGGCCTTGTCAGCTTCTCTGTCCCGCCCTCTAGGGGGGCGGTCCGACTGTTCGGCGCTTGTGTTTGTCGGTCGTGTTGGCTCTACGGCCTCGTCGTCGAATTGCGGCACTAGTCTTCGCTTGGGATAACTTTTGGTTGGCTATCCGCGGCCATATCCTTCTTCGGCAGCTAGGACTTTAGTCCATCGGTCGTTGAGGGTGTCCTGTTCGGCCTAGATTTTGCTTTTAGTTTCTTCAGGCTGCGGGCGGTGGCTAAAAGCCTTCGTTTGAACTGTTCCTGCTCCAGAGGGTCTTTGGGGACGATGAAATCGTCATCCCCGAGACTGACCTCCTCTTCAGAGAGTGGGAGGTAGTTGCTATCCTCGGGGTCGTCGGGGTTTTCTGGATTGAGTGGGTCCTCCTACCCCGCGGGGTCATCCTGATGATGTTCGTTGGCTGCGTCTCCGGCGAGGTCATCCGTATTATTTATGGTGCCGTTCTCCGCAGAGTCCATGTTGCTTGCGTGGCTTCAACGTGGCTTTGATCTACGGCGCTATTTTTGGCATTTGGGCGGCTCATCTCTGGGCTTGCCCTCGGTCCTGATTAGGAGTGCCATCGCCGTCCTTAGGGGTGTCCACCATGTAAATATCATAGGTGGATGTGGCCGACCAGCGGCCGGTGACGGGGGGGGGGGGGCAACATTGGTATTGGCCGTGGCTCTGCCCCCCTCGTCCATGTATTCGGCATTCTCCGAATTATAGTCTAGCATATCGGTTAAATCATCGATAGTGGCTACCAAGTGGGTGGTGGGTGGGACGCAAAATTCCCGATGGTACGCCTCGAAGGGTTGATTATTGAAGGCGGAGGGCAGGTCCTCCTGGATGGTCATTTTCTGAATTCGGTCTAGCGCCTCGTTTAACATTGCGAGGGTCGCCGAACTCGAGGGCTCCGGGCCAAATTCCGTTGTAACAGGGTGGGGGGAAGTCAGTGCCCTGGCCGGTCCTTGGTTTCCGATGGTCATGCTAAGCTCGGAGAGCAGAGCCGGATCCTTGAAGGGGTTCGAATCGTCACTGGAGGTCAAGGACGGGCTTTTGTCCTTGCGTGTGGCTTCCCCGCCGAGGTTTGAGATCGAGCTACTTTGGGCCGGGGATGACCCCTGGCCATTTTGGCTGCCGCTTTGTCGTAAGGTCTTAAGGCCAGGTAAGCATCGTGAAGGGAAGGTTCGGCCGAGATTGACGCTTGGCTTCTGCCTCCTGATTCTGCCTCGAAGGTCAAGGATAGGTCCTCCGTAGTCATGATGGGTCCGGACGAAGGCGGAGTCTGGCCCTCGCTTGAAGCGGAGCTGTCCTGGCTTGAAGCTGTTGGGGCCGATCTACAGATCGGATCGGAGGGGGACTCCGGAGTGAGCATGGTGAGGGTGCGGGAGGGGGAAGTGAATCCGGTGAAGACCAGATCGCCCCGCATGTCCGCAACGTATTCCAGACCACCGAATCGAATTCGGTGTTCGGGAGCGAAGGTGTCGATCTGACCCAGACGACCAGTCGGGTTGGCGTGCAGCACGATGTTGCCAAATGCAAAGAGTTGACCAGGGACAAAGAAGTCCCCGGATCCGATGCCTTCTCCTAAGATCAGGCGAGCCATCGATCCTTTGGACGACCCCACAGTGGAACTCTCAATGAAAGCACCAATGTCGGGGTCAAAACCGGCAGACCTCGAGGTAGGGGGTCCCGAGCAGTGGCTCTGGGATCGATGGGGAACAAGGGATGACGAACACAGTGTTTACCAAGGTTCGAGCCCTCTCGAAGAGGTAATACCCTACGTCCTGCTTGATTATATTGGATGTATAGTATGGTTTACAGAGTAGATCTACCTCAAGATCAGCATGAGCTAAACCCTAAGGAGATGAGGTGATGAATGTCACTCTAGCCCTAAAGACTACAACCTTCGGTTTATATAGACACCGGTAGGGTTAGGGTTACCAAAGATAGATTACAATAAGGGATTAAAGAGATCCTTCGTATTCTTGACTTGGAGGGCACACCACGGCTTCATGGATCTCCTGTAACTATACGGCTTCACCAGTCCGGCCCATATTCAATGGGCTGGCGCCTTGAGGACCCCTTAGTCCATAACTCCCTCAGTCGAGGCACGTAACATGTCGCTGGCGTGGTCATGCTGGGGGGCGTATCCCTATGCATGTCAAACACTGGGAGACCCCTTGGCTAGAGATAAGGCCCGCATTCGCTTCCTTGACTCTCATGCCTTGACGGCGTGATGGTACTTCGGCCCTTCGTATTCGGCCGCCAAGGCCGCAGTGTGTTCCTCGATCCGAAGAGAATGCTCCGTGTTGCCATTGACTGTGATGACGCCTCTTGGACCGGGCATTTTTAGTTTGAGGTAGGCATAATTGGGGACGACGTTAAAGCGGGCGAACGTCGTTCGGCCTAGAAGGGCATGATAGCCGCTGCAAAAGGGGGCGATGTCGAAGATCAAGTCTTCCCTTCGGAAGTTATCCGGAGAGCCGAATACTACTTCCAAAGTGAGGGTGCCCGAACAGCGGGCTTCAATGCCGGGGATGACCCCCTTGAAGGTGGTGCTGCTTAGTTTGATCCTTGACGGGTCAATCCCCATTTTCCTTATTGTATCTTCATAGATCAGGTTGAGGCTGCTGCCACCATCCATCATAATGGGATCTAGGACCAAAGCCGCCGATCCTCCATGACGAATACTGGTCAGGTGGTCCTTGCGATCGAAGGTGATCAGACATGTCGGCCACGGATTAAATTTCAGGGCTACAGGCTCTACGGCGTAGACATCCCGAAGTGCGTGTTTCCTCTCCTTCTTGGGTATATGAGTGGCATAGATCATATTCACTATTTTAACCTTAGGAGGGAATTGTTTCTGGCCTCCACTGTTCAGCCTGCGAGGTTCCTCATCGTCCTTGCTGTGGGGGCTTTTGCCCGTGTCCTCGGCTATGATTTTGCTGGCCTGCTTGATTACCCAATAGTTACAGTTGGTGTGGTTAGAGGGCTTGTCCGAGGTGCCATGGATCTGGCAAGGTCTATCCAGGATGACGTCCAACTTGGGGGGTCCGTCCTGGTTTCCTTTAGAGGGCTTCTTCCGCGGCCCTGACTTGGAATTGTGGAATCCAGCATTTACTGCCGTGTCGTCGGCCTCAGCGCCATTGTGTCGACGCTTATTTTTATTGCGTCGCGGCTTTCCATTGCCATCCCAGACTTCAGAAGTGCCGGGGTCTTTTGGTTTGGTGCTTCTACAAGCCAACCGGCTATCTTCGCCTGCACAGAAGTGGGTCATGAGGGAGGTGAGAGCTGCCATTGTCTTCGGCTTATCCTGGGCGAGCTGGCCTGCGAGCCATTCATCTCAGATACTATGTCTGAATGCGGCTATGGCTTCGGCGTCTGGACAGTCGACTATCTGATTCTTTTTGGTCAAAAACCGATTCCAAAACTGTTGGGCCGACTCGCCAAGCTGTTGGACTATGTGGCTCGGTTTATCGGCATTCGGAGGTCGGACATAGGTGCCTTGAAAATTGGCTCGGAAAGCATCCTCGAGCTCTTCCCAGCTCCCTATGGAGTCTTCGGGGAGGCTGTTCAACCAATGTCGGGCTGGTCCTTTAAGCTTTAATGGCAGATATTTGATGGCGTGGAGGTCATCTCCTCGTGCCATATGAATGTCGAGAGGAAAATCCTCAATCCATACGGCTAGGTCTGTGGTTCCATCGTATGGATCAATGTTTACGGGTTTAAACCCTTCTGGGAATTGGTGCTACATCACCTCATCAGTGAAGCACAATGGGTGAGCGGCGCCCATTATTCGGGCCACATCGCGTCGAACTTCGGATTCCATCCTGGCCCGGTCTTGTTCCCGAACTCTATCGTTTCGGTCGAGCCATGCTTGGTATTTGTCTCTTCTATTGGGAGGGTAACCTCTTGATCCATAAATGGTCCTTGACTGACCTGCTCTAGCAGCCAGGTTGTGTCGTAGATCGTATTGATATTCTGGATGTGCCGCCTCCTTACCTTTGCGGCGAGGGAGGGCAAGTCGGTCTTAGGCCTCACCAGCCGGCTTGTCCCTTCCTCGAGGGGGCTGTCGGCCTGGTCGCCTTGAGTTCGTCTGGGCGGTGCAGGCTCAAAGGCCTCGTCACTGAATTGTGGCAACAGTTTGCGCTTGGGATAGCTCTTTGTTTGCTGTTCGTAGATGTACCCTTCTTCGGCTGCTAGGACCTTTGTCCATCTATCGTTGAGGGTGTCTTGTTCAGCTTTTATTGTTGCTGGTTCTTCTTCAAGCTTCGTGCGGTAGCTATTAGCTGTTGCTTGAACCGCTCTTGATCCAATGGATCTTCTGGGACCATAAAATCTTCAGCTCCAAGGCTGACCTCTTCTTCGGAGAGAGGCATGTAATTGCTGTCTTCGGAATCATTGGGGTCCTCGGTGTTATATTGACCCGTTTGCCCCTCTAAGCCATCAGACTAGTGCTCGGGGGCAGGGTCACCGAGGTCTTCCGCGTTGTCCGGAGTGTCACCCTCTCTAGTGCCCGTGTTGCTTTCCCTACCACGTCGCCCCTTGGATCGTCGGCGTTAACTCCGGTGTTTGGGGGGCTCCTCTCCAGGCTTGTTACTGTCCCTTCTGGGGGTGCCATCCCCATTAGCGCCATCGCTGTCATCCTTGGGGGTGTCCACCATGTAGACATCATAGATGGATGTGGCCGTCCATCGGCTAGTGACGGGAGGGGTGGCGTCCGTGTGGGGCATGGCCTCGCTGTCGTCGTCCATGTCATCGGCCTCCTCGGAGGCGTAGTCCAGCATGTCGGTTAAGTCTTCGACAGTGGCTATTAAGTGGGTGGTGGGTGGGACATAAAATTCCCTATGGCCTGCCTCGAGGTTCTGTTGAGCGTGAGCCGAGGGCGGGCTATCGACAATAGTCATCATCTGGATCCAATCGAGCGCCTCATTTAACAGGGCGAGGCTGGTCGGAATGGCGTATGAGGTTTCTTCGGAGTCGACCTCCGTCGCCATGGTGGGGCAAGGCACAAGTCTGGCCAGGGATGAAATCTTGGTCTTCGGACGCCGTACTTGCGCCAAGGGTCACCGCCGGATCTGTAGTGGGGAGGGCGAGTCCGGCTATGGCTGACTCCCAGTCCTCGGACGCTGAACTCCCGTTAGGGCTTAAAGCTGGATCCTCGGTAAGGAGGAAAGGTTCGGACGGAGTTGATTCCCAGTCTTTGGATGTAAGAGCTGCACCCAAGCTCGAAGCTGATAGTGCGGTAAGGGCCAATCCGGAGATCAGATCGGGAAGGGGCCCCGAAGCTAACGCTTCGGGGGCCGCGGTTGTTCGAGGTAAGGCTGAGAAGCCAGTGAAGATCAGATCGCCCCGGGCATCGGTGACGTACTCGAGGTTGCCAAACCTGATCTGGTGCTCAGGGGCGAAGCTTCTGAGCTGGTTCAGATGACCAGTCGAGTCGGCATGCAGGACAATGCTGCCGAACACGAAGAGTTGCCTGGGGACGAAGATGTCTCCGATGCTGATGCCGTCTCCAATGATCAGGCGAGCCATCGACCCTTCAGCGATCCGACATCGGAACTCTCAATGAAAGCACCAATGTTGGTGTCAAAACTGATGGATCTCGGACAGGGAGTCCCGAACTGTGGATCTTGGATCGATGGGGAACAAGGGACGCGGGACACGGTATTTATCCAAGTTCGGGCCCTCTCTAAGAGGTAAAACCCGACGTCCTGCTTGATTATATTGCTTGTGTATATGGGGATTACAGAGTTGATCTACCACGAGACCGAATGAACTAAACCCTAAACTAGTAGGATGGTGATTGTTCTCTTAGCCTCTATGGACTAAACATTCTGGTTTATATAGACACCAGGGGTACTAGGGTTTACACAAAGTCGGTTACATCAAGGGAACATAGATCTTCCATCTTTTCATGGAGCACACACCAAGGCACAAAAGGTCTTCGGTCCGGATACATTGTGACCCAACAGTCCGGCCCATGAGAGATAGGCCGGCAACCCGAGGACTCCCTAGTCCAGGACTCCCTCAATGGGGTTTGTTCATATTGATTGGATCTATCCCTCTACATCATGTCATCTTGCTTAAGGCGTTACTCCGTTCTTGTTAACAAGATACACTATATGCATGCTGGATAGTGGTCGATATGTGGAGTAATAGTAGTAGAAGCAGGCAGGAGTTGGTGTACTTGTCTCGGACGTGATGCCTACATACATGATCATTGCCTTGGATATGGTCATAACTATGTGCTTTTCTATCAATTGCTCAATAGTAATTTGTTTACCCACTGTATGCTTTCTTTCAAAAGAGAAGCTTCTAGTGAAAAATATGGCCCCCGGGTCTATCTTTTATCATATTATTTTTAGGTCTATAAAATCAAAAACACAAAAATACCTTGCTGCAATTTATTTACCTTTATTTTATTTTGCACTTTTACTTATCTTTTATATCCATCACTATCAGATCTCATCCTTGCAAGTAACCGTGAAGGGATTGACAACCCCTTTATCGCGTTCGGTGAAAGTATTTGTTTGTTTGTGTAGGTGCCATTATTGGAGACTTGTGTGCTCCTCCTACTGGATTGATACCTTGGTTCTTAACGAAGGGAAATACTTGTCTCTACTTTGCTGCATCACGCTTTCCTCTTCAAGGGAAAAACCAATGCAAGCTCAAGAAGTAGTAGTTAACGCAACGCCCACACCGGTTGTACTACGTCTAGTCCAACATTGTACTAGAATTTGGATCATAATTTAACAATCTTCACCTTGAGCCAAATTCCCTCCAATAGTCGAAAAAGTAAATAATAACTCCATCCAAATCAGCATAAACACCTTGAGCGTCAAAGTCCATAGGACTAATGAGAAATACCAACTAAGCCTGAGCAAAGCTCAAACTTATTGGTAGGAATTGGCTTTGTCATCATATCAGCAGGATTATCATGAGTATTGATTTTCCATACCTTCAAATCGCCTTCAGCAATAACATCTCGAATATAGTGAAATCTAACATCAATGTGCTTCGTTCTCATGATACATTGGATTATTTGTAAGACATATGGCACTTTGACTGTCAGAAAATATTGTAGGGCAAGATGAATCTCCACAAAGCTTAGTGTACAAACCTCTCAATCAGATAGCTCCTTTGCATGCCTCAGAAATAGCCATATACTCGGCATCAGTAGTGGAACAAGCCACAATAGACTACACAGTTGCTCTCCAACTCACAACACAACCACAAATGGTGAAAACATAACATGTGAATGATCTTCTCTTATTCAAATCACCAGCAAAATCAGAATCAACAAAACCAACAAGTCCATCTCCAGCTTTCCCAAACTGTAAATAAGCATTAGAAGTACCTCGCAGGTATCTGAAAATGCAATGAACTGCTCTCCAATGCTCTTTTCCAGGATTAGCCATGTATCTACTCACAACACTCAATATATATGGTAAATCAGGACGAGAACAAACCATGGCATACATAAGTGAACCAACTGCACTCGAATAGGAAACTCTAGACATGTACTCAATATCGACATCTGACTTAGGACATAAGGCTGATGATAATTTGAAGTGTGCAACTAACTTACTGGCTTGGCATTATGCATATTAAAACAACAAAGAACTTTATCAATATATCCTCTCTGACTTAGATATACTTTTCTAGACGGTCTATCTCTGGATATTTCCATGCCAAGTATTTTCTTTGCTGCAAACAAATCCTTCATCTCAAATTCATTAGTCAATTGCTTCTTTAGTTCGTTAATCTTTGACATGCTCTTTGCAGCAATTAACATATCGTCGACATAAAGGAGCAAATAAATAGTTGAACCATTGACAATTTTCAAATAAACACAACTATCATAATTAGACCTTTTGACACCTTGAGAGAGCATAAAGGTGTCAAATCTCTTATACCACTATCTAGGGGATTGCTTCAATCCATAAAGAGATTTCTTTAACTTCCAAACAAGCTTTTCTTATCCAGGAATAATAAAACCTTTAGTTTGTTCCATATAAATATCCTCTTCTAATTCTCCATGTAAGAATGTAGTTTTAACATCCAATTGTTCAAGCTCAAAATCATGCATGGCAACAATACTAAGTAAAGTGTGGATAGAGCTATGCTTCACAACAGGAGAAAAGACTTTATTATAGTCAATACTTGGAATCTGATTGTAACCTTTAGCAACTAACCTTGCTTTATATCTTGTCTCATCATTAGGAGAAACACCTTTTTCTTTTGAAAACCCACTTCCAACGAATAGGTTTCTTCTCTCTACGTAATTTTACTAAATCCCAAGTACCATTCTTTTCAAGTGATTCCATCTCATCATGCTTAGCGGCCATCCACTTATTACTATCACCAGAAATAATAGCCTCGGAATATGAAGAAGGCTCAGCATTACCTTCAATTTCTTCTACAACAGATAAAGCAAAAGAAACAATATTGCATTCTTCAATTAACCTTTTAGCACTACAAAAAAAAGACACATCCGTGACATTTTGGGCCGAACGAAAAAAAATTCTATCATGCTTATGACACTTCTATGACAATAATTGTGACAAAACCACGTATCATCATAGATGTGGTGGGATCCTACTTCTATGACAAAAAATCATGACACAAAATGGGCTTTTTGTCTTGGGCGGGCCGGGGACGCACCTGCATGACATTCTTTGGGCCGTCCATGATGGAAAAAATCATGGTAGAAGCGAGGGCGAGGAAAATATCGGGGAGTTCCCGGTTACGGTGGGTGGTCGGGGCCAAGCGATGCATGGAGGTTTGCGTGTTTCTCTCATACACGTACATACGCGCGTGTGTGCGAGGCGTTGGGCCCTAACTGAACCCGAGCGAGGCGTTCGCTAACTAAACCCGAGCGATCGATCCCTTGGCTGTTAACTGAACCCGCGCGATTCCTTCGCTAATGCTGCTAACTAAAGCCGATCGAACCTGCCTCTTGATGAATAGTGACCATTGTTGGGGGTTAGATGAACAGTTCCCGGTGGGGCTTGGATGAACAGGACCCCGTGGTAGTAGAGGTCGTTGCCGCTGGATGAACAGGACCCCAATCGAGGAGGCTACCACATCCGAGCCGGTTGGGGGTGGATGAACAGGACCCCATGGAGGGCTGGTTGAACAGTAGCCGGTGGAGGCTGGATGAACAGCAGCCCGTGGATGAACAATAGCTGGTGGAGGCAGGAGGAGGACACAGTGGATGAACAGTAGCAGGTGGAGGCTGGAGGAAGTCGATGTTGGATGAACAATAGCCCGTGAAGGCTGGAGCAAGGCAGTAGACGGTGGATGAATAGTAGCCCATCGAGTCCCATTTTGCGGTACTCCACACCCCTCCCAATGAATAGGACCCCGTTTTGACCGTATGCGCTCCAACACAAGTCTGTTTGCTCTGTTTTGCGGTATGCCACACCCCTCCCGATGATCAGGATCCCATTTCGACTATACGCGATCGAACAAAAGTCCGTTTCCTCCATTCTGCGATACGCCAGGCCCCATTTCGGTTGTTCCATCCAAGCCGGTTGGCTCGCGATGAACACGATGCATTCCGTTGCCTCCCGGTGAACACGACGTTGTTTCTTCGTTCCGACCCGGCCGGTTGGCTGCCGATGAACAAGACGCCGTTGCTGTCGTCCGCTGCCTCTCCATGTACACGAGCCCTGGCCGTACATATGTGTGAGTAGGCATTCGAGACCCCGCTCGTATGTACGTATGTAGCCATATTTACTTTCTTGCAGTGTGGCTGCACGTATGTGTACACGATATAGACGGGACTGCGTGACACGTCGGCGGTTCTACTATGACACGTGCCGCTCCTTACTCAGCCACGATTCATCGCTGCAGAGAGACCGAACGACCACTATGTACGTACACGATCGCGACTAGACAGATAACGCTACGTATGCTTCGACCTGGTGGGTCCCAGCAGTCAGGGAGGACAAGGAGGCACTTCCTTGCGTGAGAATATTTAGCTGGTGGGTCCCAGCTGTCAGGGGCAGAATCATTTTTTTTGCCCATAATAAGGAGGCACTTCTGCGTGCAAAGTGTTGTTGGTGGGTCCCAGGTGTTAGGGGCAGGAATAAGGAGGCTCTTCCTTCCATGCGAAGATATACGTGGTGGGTCCCAGCTTTCAGGGGGAGGAATAATTTTATTTTCGCGTAATAAGGAAGTGGTTGCATGCATGCGTCCATGGACCTGGTGCGTCCGCACTGTCAGCATCTCCACGTACAGTCCTCTTCCGATGAATCTCGTTTGTTGACCACATTGACCATGCCGCGCCGAGTGCACCAAGGCGATGGACGACGGCGAGGCCCCGGACGGCAACGAGCCGGAGATGGGAAGACGCGGAAGTGGAGTCGCATATGGAGAGGTGTTCGAGGGTTAACTAGTTCTGGTGCGGCATGGTTCTGAAATCGGCGGAGAATAATAGGAGGTGTGGAGGGGTGGAGGGATGGCCTGGCCTGCGGTGGGATAGCGCTTCGCAGCGAAGCATGCTAAGCAGAGTTGCTAGCAGCCGGAGGCGGGAGTAGGTGGTCCTAGCGGCGCTGGAGGAAGAAGACGAGAGATTGAAGATGGATGCCGGCTATGGATGTCAGAATCATTTGTTGATTAAGTTGACAACGCCTTGCGTTGGCTTCGACCTATTGGCCCACATTTCAGCCTCCAAAAATGTGGCACATATTCGACCCATTTTTTTTTGAATTTACAGTCCATTTGCTGGGTTGGGTGAACAAATAATGTAGCGCCCATGCGGCCCAGTTAAACTTTTTTCTCAAAAACTACAGTCCATTTGCACTTTCTTGAAATACATGAATTTGTTGGGATGGGTGAAAAAATAATGTAGCGTCCACGCGGCCCATGTATTTTTTTTCTAAAAAATTACAGCCCATTTGCACTTCCTCGAAATACATGATTTTTCTGGGCTGGTTCTAATTATCATGTTGGATTGGGCGCAGCAATGTTATCAAAAAATAAACAGGGGCTGAGCATTTTGTTATAAATATATTTAAATAATAAGTGCTTTATTATTACATTGGTCCTTAAATCTTAAAGCTTTTGTACACAATCACGAGGATTTTCGTTGCCTTAAAGTAAAAAAAACCCAAGATTTTATTAAAAAATTATTTTTATAAGTCGTGGGTATTGTTTCTTATATATGTAAGTATCTGTTCAATATATGATGATAATAATAATATATAATAACATATAAAATAATATAAATATATATAATATAGTTAGAAGGGAAACATAAGTTGGACCTGGCGTTCCTATTCTTATATAGAAAAATAGAACAGACCTCTGCGTTTTCTTCAAAAAAATACATAAGTTGGGCTGCGGATGTTTAAGGAAAAATAAAACCTAGGATGGGAGGCCCATAGGCCGGTCGATATATGCCGGCCGACAAAAAAATACAAACCGACAATGTCGTGGGCTGTGCATGTTAAGAAAGAAAGCCTAGACTGGGCAGCCCACAACCCAGCTGGCGTCCAGGCCCCAGACGAGAACGCACTGGAGCCGGGGAAGACGTGCTACAGTAGTTATGGAATTTGTGCCTATTTTCTATCGAAAGTACTGAAGTAGCCCAGTGGCCAAGTTCCACTACCCAACAATTGCTCTGCCCGGGTTCGATTCCACCTGATGCAATGAAAATATCCCCAAATTTTTGCCTCTGCCAATACTGACATGTGGGTCCCCATTGTCATCTACGCACACCACCTCCAACACTTGCCAAAACTTCGTCCCTCGTTTTCTCTGTTTTTCGCACACTCAACATTGTGTGGGCATTTTGAAAATAGCATATATTTTTGACTGTGCATCGTATGAAGATGTGCTTTGCATGAATGTTGATCAGCATGATGTTAACTAGCTGGTAGTTCCATTTTTTACCATGAATAAAACTTCCAACATGATGTTATCCCTGTTTGAAAAGGGCACGTTAATATAAATGCTTTGCCTCTAAAACTTGTAGTTTTTTATCTAAAACTGAAACTTGCAGTTTCTTCTCTGAGAATCACATTGTATGCACTTTTATATGAAAGTACATTTTTTAAAGTGCCAAAAATAGATCTCTAGAATTCAGAAAATACTTCATATGATCAATTCTGCAAATCTGAAATTCAAAAGACATTCATATCTGAAAGTACTCTCAAAATACACAACACAGAACACAGTTCACAACCTGCAAATACTGACAACCCTAAGCTCCTCCTCGGACTATTGGGGGGGGGGGGCAGTCCCCTCCTATTCCTCGGCGGTAGATAGCCGCCCCGTGAGACGAAGTGAACGGCGAGGGAGAGGATGGCGGGGCGGCATTGTCACGCCAATTGTTTTCTCCTCTTGCAGTTGGGTACGGTCGACGAAGACTCCACCGGCTCGCTCTGCTACGGCACCCTCACAAACGGGACCGTGTAGATGCTCGGTCCTTCAATCTCTGGTGGATGCTCCATCTTGGATCGATACTCCCACCACCGATGCCTCACGATCGGATTCGGTGAACTGTTTGCTCCATGGCCCAGAGGAGCAGCTCTATGTACTCCCGCGCGACTCCCTCCAGGAGTATCACCGCCTTTTGGCTCTGTTCTAGAAATTTGGCCATCGCTCTCGCTGTCGCCGCTAATTGCTCTGGGTTGTCAAACCAATACTGTATCTCCATCATCCTGGCTAGCTTCACAGGGTCACCGTCTGCGATCCTCACGTATTTCTTGTACTCATCCATCAATCTACTTCTCCACAGCACCTTCACTCGATGGTGATTGGTTTTGAATCGAAGAGGAGCAGCGATGGTTTTGGATTGGAACAGGAGAGGAGCGGTGGTGGTTTTGAAAAAGAAGATGAGAGGAGCGGCACTGGTTTTGGATTGGAACAGGAGAGGAGCGGCGGTGGTTTTGAAATGGAAGAGGAGAGGAGCGGCTGTGGTCTTGGAAGTACTATTTTTTTGTTTTGCATATTTTGGGTCAAAGTTTGACCACGTACTGTATTTGACATGCAAAATGTGAATGCATGTCATCAAAAATTATATAGTTGGATTCGTATCTGAATGTACTTTCCAATTATATCAATTTTGCTACGTATAACATATATTTTATTTGTTACAATCTTGATCAAAATATGACCCAGGATACAAAGGAGACTAGTTAATATGGGGTCTCTTAATTGAAGGGTAAATTGATTTTCATTTTCATCCAGTCACAGCGCGCCGCCCCTCTCGTCCAATCCTAAATCGCAGCCACACACTCCTATCTTTCTTCTCCATTCTAAAACCAACCCCTCTCCTCTCCATTTCTCCATTCCAAAACAACTGTCTCGCCTCTCCATCTTCTCCATTGCAAAACCACCATCTCGCCTCTCCCTCTTCTCCATTGCTAGACCATCATCTCTCCTCTCATCTTCCAAACCCAGCACCGCACCACTCAGAAGCACATCGATGGAGAGGATGCAGAAGCAAATCATGGAGATCGCCAGCGGCAACCAGGTGAAGTTAGCCAGGTTGAAGGAGATCCTTACTTGGTTTTAGAATGAGTGGGAGATTTCGGGGACGGTGAGGACCATGTGGGAATGTATGAGAAAGAGCGAGACGGAGGCGATGAGGGCAGTGATGTACTCCCTGGCGGCAGTCATGCCGCAGTCCTTCAAGTTCATCGAGTATCTCCTCTTGATGATGTAGCAGACAGATTCGCGCGAGAGAAAAGTCAGGCAGAGGTGGTGGGCATACAGATCAAGGGTCGAGCATCCAAAGGATGACGAATCGATCAAATACGATGTGCCATTCATGAGGGTGCAGTGCAAGCCGGAGCCACTGGATTATTCGTTCTCCCATCGCAAAAGGAGGTTGGTTGGTGCGACATCGCTTCCCCGCCATTCTCCACGGTTCTGTCGCCGCTCGCCTCGTCTCAACGGCTGCGGTAAGGTTTAAGGTAAGCTTCGCACTAGACCTAATCTTCCATCTACTCATGCTTACAATCAGTGTGCCGGCTAATGGGTAAGTACTGGGTATAACTCCGAGTACAACGCCAATCACCCTAAAAGAGCTCTCGAACTAAAACGAAGTTGTGAAAATGTCTACAAATAAAGATAAATCGGTTGGTTCTTCTTTCAGAAAAGAGTACTCCCCAGAAAAGTACCAATATAAACTACTACTATTTGATTAGAGGATTTGCTGCAACACTAAAACAAGTAAAGTGTCCCCTAAAAAAAAGTGCAAGCCAAACACCGGTAGATTAAAATATTCTCCAGCGAGTCGGCAAGAACTTGAGGAACCATCCGAGCATTTGTGCTTTTCCAAGCCATGTTTATGTTAGATATTGGCACCTCACACTCTGCATATGTGCTGGTTCCATCCGTACATTTGTGCAGTTTCACCAAAATGTAGCTGAATAACCCTGTTTGCACAGATAATGAAAAAGCGTGATGACATTATAGTGGCACTAGTTGATGAAACATACACTAATAAATAGAAGAAACTTCATTTTCTTAATGGGAAAAGATTGCGGTACAATACATTTAATAAAAATACACCTTCTGCAAGTGATGAACATCAGTGTACAGTGGTAGTACAAGGAGGGGCCTTGAGACATTCCAATCTCTATTTTTGTGCAGTTCAACAAAAATTAAGCACCCCAGTTTGCAGAAACACTTAAACATTAACAATGGGACTAGTTGATTAAACATATACTAACAAATAAAAGCAATTTCTTTATCTACATTGGAAATGAAATGGTAGAGAGGACTGTAGCTCTATTTTAACTATATTATTACTTCATTTTATCAGTGGCACTAGGATCGAGCAGGTGGCAAGTGAGGCGTACCGTGCGTCACAAGGATGGAGGCCGGGGGTGCTTAGACTGGGATGCTGAAGCTGGCTCTTTCAGCCCCTATCTTCCCCCCAGATGTTTCTGTGGTAGCTTTTGGGTTGTAATCCAAACTTGTTAGAGCTGGGGTTGCGTCTCCCTACATGCCTAGTTTATGTGGCGAACTTGTCTCCTGCTAGTAGTCAATCCGTTCTAGTAGTAGTTGCATAACTGCCCATTTGCACTAAGATGTTGTCAGATAATGGTTCTCTATGGTTGGGATTCTTTAATGAAATCGAAGGAAACCATTGGGACCTTTTTGTGCAGTTCACCTAAAATGAAGCAATGTTTGCATCATGCAGTGAGCAAGTACTTGGTCCCATGAGCTAGCAGCTTTTTCTTCATTAGTTGTAATAAAATTGAGCAACACCAAGGTTGGTCGTGAAGCTCATGGAATGTTCAACTATAATTTGGATATCATTTTGTGCAGTTCAACTAAAATCAAGCATGAAATTTATATCTCTATTTGCATAAAAAGGTGGAAAGGAGGGTAACTAACAAGTGATGAAACATACATCAAATGAAAAGAAGCATGTTCCTTATCTGAATGGCGATCCTACAAGCACAATAGTAATTTCTAAAGCAGCAGCATTGCTAGATATTAGTGTGGGCATTAGGATTAACTAAGACAACCGTTAAATATGACATTACTTTAATGGTTCCATTGCTTCATTTTACCAGCAACATTACATTAGCAGCTGCTAAAGAGTTGGTATTTGGGCACGGGAGAGTAGGCGGACCAGGATAGTTGCATTTCTAACAAAAAGAAGCAACTTATCTTAATGGGAATTTTAGCAGGACATGAAAAATAGTGCCTGATTCATATTACTGGAGGCATTACATTGAAAACAACATTGGTTTAATGTGTCCTTACTTTAACAGTGGGACTGCTAGTACATTTTACCAGTGGCATTACATACGAGGGGCTCAGGGCAACAAACATCCAAACATGATATCTGGGTTGGTCCCATTTTTGTTTGGTATAGCCACCTTTTACTATGTGAGGCCAGCGACATACTCTGTTGACTTGTCCCCCAGTCCCCACTTTCTTTCCTTTTTCAACCAATAGGTTGGTTTATATCATGTTTGTACTGCATTTCCCTTTATTTCCCTATTAGACCAAGAGACCAGTTGGATAGTCAGTCTCTGCTACTTTTCGCCCCTGTTATTTCCTCTTTCAACCAAGTCCTAGATTCAGGTAACAAATCTTCCCCCACCCCCCACCCCCTTTCTTCCCTGTTTGAACCAAGTAGTACTAGATTCGACTGCATGAAGTAGTACTACTAGATTCGACTACTTGTTGTAGTTTTACCTCTTAACAGTAAAAGTTCAGGTGGCTTTCGAACAGCCGATCGATCCTATCTATGAGGGGGCCTGAGAAGTAGTAAAAGATACAAATGCAGCGACGTGAGGAGCTGGGGCAGTAGAGCAAGGCCGGTTTCGAAGGAAGTTATACCTGATGGTCGCCGGGATGTCGCTAGGTGGGCGGCGGCAGGCCGGATCTGCCCACACTACTGTAGCGAGGAAGAAGTGTCGGAGGCCCTCCCTAGCCGGTGCTGCGTGGGAGAGAACGGCAAGGCACGCTGACCAGGACACGCCGGCAGTGGGTCAGAGCCGTCGCCGAGGACGACCACGGGAATGTTGCATCTTCTCACCTTCCCTGGCGGAGGGGATCTGGCCAGATCTGTGACTAGCGGTGAGCAGAGAGAGAGTGTGTGGCCACCACTGTCGTGTTTATGAGGCACCCCGGCTCAGAGAACCGGTTTACCAATGTTTCCAACCCAGAGATCATGTCTTCTGGAAACACACAACAACTTGGGATAGAACATAGCTGAAGTTTTATTGATAATAGTCGAGTACAAGCTTATATATTACATGATCATCGAGGCCAAAAGCACCTCTAGTGCTATGACAATATCTACAATATTGATCTAACATATCAGGGCCTCGGTATTACTACGGAATACTATAGCGGAAGACTACTGCGTAGCGGAACATGATAGTAACTCCATCCACAGGGACACTGCTGAGGACACATCCTAGACATCGCAACACGGACCTCGGGAACTCCGTCTCAGTCTTCTCCTGCATCTGGCATGATACACCAGGTGAGTACTTTGAATGTACTCACAAGCACATGACAACCAAATATGCAGCAAATAATAGCATGGCAATGAGCATGTTAAAACTTAAGTGATTCACTTACTGTCACAAACTTACTCATATCCGGGTTGTCTCACAACCCTTGGAATACTCAATCTCAATGAGTACTTCCGCTCATAAGACAAGTTCTTCCATCATTAATATGGTTATTACGGTTGATCACCTAGAGAGGTCTTGACGGGTTGTCCAATTCCGTGCACGCGGCTATTTGAATAGATTTTACACTCTGCAGAGGTTGCGCACTTTACCCACACTATGGATCATCTGACCTCGTGATCCCATTCGGGCGGACCAGCATTGCTCCAACGAAACCTGTCTGACCCGTGACTCTCTCATCGTACCACCGGCAATCACACTCCCCCGGAGTCAAGCCTTGGGTGGCCCCTGTGTCCTCGTGACACCTGCCACCGTCGTGGCCAAACTAACTGTCCCAAACAGAGACGCCGACAAATAACTCAACTGGGCTCACAGGGTTATCGCCATCTACCTGATCAGGGCAGCACGCGCGCATAACCCTCCCTAGACAGAGGTACCGGTGAAAGAGCACGAAGCCAGACCAAGTCAAGGCCGTCCCATACCGGCGAATGTGGCTGCACGGTCAAGCCCGGACAGGTGACTCTTGATCAACTAGCTAAGTTCACTTACCAATCATGTTGTTTCATTAAGTTAACTTAGTTGGTCACATTAAGCATTTAAATAATTTATTATGAATTAACTATGTTTGTTAAATGCAAGAAATGCATATGAATTATGCAATGCTATGATATGCTTCATAGTATGGGTGTCCTGGATTGCCTTGATCAGTTGGGGGGTTCAGAAACTCTTGTGCTTCAAATCCACAAGTTTCTCCTTCTGAAAACATTTTAAAATAACAAAGGAAAATGTCACATAAAGCATTTTTATTTGCCAACAATTCTGTGGGTGTGAGAAAAATACCAAACTTGGTGGAAAAATAAAGAATTATATTATGAACACAATGCAAAAACAATCAGTTCATTTGGACATTTCTGTAAAAAGTTATTCATAGTCAAACCTCCTGGTCAACTCTGTTTATAAAATCAAATTTGAATTAACCAGAATGGGCCACGTCGAAGGCGTATTGGCCCAATACGCCTCCACTTACCGCTTAGGTAAGTGGCTAACAGTGGGCCCCTTCGATTTAAAACAGAGGGGGGGAAAAGAGCAGAGAGGGGAGGCGGCTCACCGGCGATGGTTGCCGGCGATCCCGACGGTGAAGGGGCTCGGAGAAGGTGGGGATGGATCGATCGTTCGATGGCGGTTCACCCTATACCCGTAGCTCCTCCAGAGATGGCCGGACGACATCGAGCCCTTCTTCTCCAGCGGACGGGTGCTACAGTGATCATCGGCGACGGCGATTCCGGCGGCGATTCGCTCGGCCATGAGGTCGAGGGGCACCAGTGGAGTGCTTAGGGCTCGAGGGCGTAGTCGGGCGAGGCTGGGGTGGGGAAGAGAAGGCTGGAGGTGGAGCTCAGCTCGCGGCGGAGCTCCGGCGAAGCTCGAGGCCAGAGGGCCTCTCGGCCTTGGCTCTTGCTCTGAGGGGGTGATTGAGGAGGAGGGAGAGGGGTGAGAAGCTAGGCGAGGCCGGGCGGGGCTTTATATAGGCGGGAGGAGGCGAGCAGCGATATCTCCTGAAGCGGCTCGATGCGGGCCATGGCGCCAGCGACGTACGCCGCGCTGGCTGGCTGATTGCGGACGAGAGGACTTGTGCGAGCAGGCACATTGAATGCTGGAAGTGATCGCTCAGGAGGAAGACGACGGCGTGCCCGCCACTGTGACCGCACGGGCGCCACAGCGCGGTGATGGCGTGGCGGCCGGCATGGGCTTCTCCAGCACAGGCGAGGGTTCTGGAGGGACTGCGTGTCAACCAGGAGCGATGTCGGCATGCTCGGACACGAACTTGAGGTGAGGGGCAGTCGAACGCGATGGAACAGACACGGGCGCGGCGCAGAGTGCGGCGACAAGCATGCCGCAGCCGTGCTCACCACGGTGCTTGGCACCAGGAGGCCACGTATGCCTGGCGTTTCTTGTCTAGCACGTCGACCTTCAATCCCTCAGATCACCTACAGCCTTGGTTTGTCTTGGTTCACGCAGAGATGAGCGGTATGATCAGCAACAGTTTCTGACAACAAACTTGGGGAGGTTCCAGAGAAGAGATGAGGTGGAGACTGAGCCAGAGAGAGTTTCTAGAGTGATCCACGTTGGAAGAACTCCAAACTGGCCAAGTTTGAGGTGGTTTGGATAAGAATTGAGGGTAGTTCATGTGTAACTTGCAAAACTGGTCCAGAATGGAAATGTTGAGGTACTGCTCACTTAGTTGATCCCCTGGGGCTGAAACTTGGTGGAGGAAGGTTGTTTGGAGGTGTCCTCATGCTGTAAAAATTGGAGAGAAATTGGACAATCCTAGCATACACTTCCTTCACAATGGTTCAGTCTGACCAGGAGCTAAAATGAATTATTTTGCAAAAATATTTGAACTAGACCATGAAATGTTTTTTGGATATTGGAGCAAGATATAGTCCAAGGTATTTTAGGGAATTATTTGAGAATATTCTGGCCATCCAAACTATAGGTTGCTTCACAACCCTAGTAATGCCCTAAATCCTCAAATAAAAGAAAAGAGTTATTGAAAATAATTCAAATTGGAATTTGAGTCCTTGAGATACTTGGCAGGGTTTTGGCAAGGCGATGAGGCTTTGGATCACCTGGAAGAAGATTCAAGAATGTCCAAGATCAAGTGAAAGATTCAAAATCCATTCAAATTCCAAATAAAACCAGGAAAAGTTCGAAAAGAAAAAGTTGTCAAAAATCAGGGTGTCACAAACCTACCCCCCTTAGGATGAATCTTGTCCTCGAGATTCGGCTGCTTAGGGAACAAATATGGGTAAGCGGATCTCAGAAAATCTTCTCTTTCCCAAGTAGCCTCTTCTTCAGTATGGTGCTCCCATAGCACCTTGTAAAATCTTATCACCTTACTCCTTGTGATTCTTTCCATCTCATCCAGGATCCTGACAGGTTTTTCCTCATAAATCAAATCCTTAGCCAATTCCAATTCACTCATATCCGCTTGCTTGGCTGGGGGTGCAATGCATTTCCTTAATTGTGAGATGTGAAAAACATCATGAACGTCTGACAATGCTGGTGGCAATTCCAACTGATATGCGACCTTGCCCTTCCTAGCAATCACTGGAAAGGGACCGATGTATCTTGGGGCTAACTTTCCCCTTGTGCCAAACCTCTTCACTCCCTTCATAGGAGTTACCCGTAGGTAAGCATAGTCTCCGGGCTCGAAAGTTACTTCCCGGTGCTTTGGGTCGTAATAGCTCTTTTGTCGGGACTTGGCTGCTCGAAGTCGTTCTTGAATATCCTTGACTTGCCTTTCATCCTCAAGCATCAAGTCCATACCAAAAATGCGACTGTCTTCTGTTTGAGACCAGTTCAGTGGTGTGCGGCACTTCCATCCGTACAATGCCTCAAAAGGCGACATTTTGAGACTTGCCTGATAGCTGTTGTTGTAGGAGAATTCAGCGTACGGCAAACTATCCTCCCATTTGGGTCCATGGGAGAGAGCGCATGACCGAAGCATATCCTCTAATATTTGGTTTACTCGCTCGGTCTGTCCATCTCTCTGCGGATGGTATGTTGTGCTGTGTTTCAGCATGGTTCCCAAAGCTTGATGTAGCCATAGCCAGAATGCTGAGGTAAATAGGGAACCCCTATCTGAAGTGATAGACTTGGGTACTCCGTGCAGACTTACTATCCGGGACATGTAGAGTTGTGCCAGCTGATTTGCGTTGAAAGTGGTCTTTACTGGGATAAACTGGGCCACTTTCATGAGTATGTCTACAATGACCCAAATAGCATCATTGCCTCTCGTGGACTTGGGCAGTCCCACAATAAAATCCATACATATGTCGTCCCACTTCCACTGAGGCACTGGTAAAGGTTGCAGTAGCCCAGCGGGTTTCTGATGCTCAGCTTTGCCCTTGTTACAAATGTCACAGCAGGCGACGTAGTATGCTATATCTTTCCGCTTTCCTGACCACCAAAAGGGTTCTCTCAAGTCTTGATACATCTTGGTACCTCCTGGGTGGATCGAATATGCGGACTCATGTGCTTCCTTGAGTATTTGTTGCCTCAAGTTGTTCTGATTCGGCACACAAATTCGTTTCTCGAACCACACGGTACCCTGTTCATCTATATGGAAGGACTTGGCCTTCCCTTGCGGAATTAACTCTTTGATCTTCCAAATTTCTTCATCTGACTTGTGCTTCCTTGATTTCATCCATGAGGGTTGGAGTAATTTCCAACTTGTCCGGGATCATTGGGCCACATAGCACCATATTGAGCTTGACAAACTCCTCTTGTAAGCTCGGATGCATGCCCTCAATTAGTGCATTCACTGCAGCTTGTTTCCTGCTCAGGGCGTCAGCGACCACATTCGCTTTCCCTGGATGATAGTTTATTCCAACATCATAGTCCTTGACTAGCTCAAGCCATCTTCGCTGCCTGAGGTTCAGGTCGGGTTGAGTGAAAATATACTTGAGGCTCTTGTGATCTGTGTATATCTCACATCATTGTCCAATAAGATAATGCCTCCAAATCTTCAGGGCATGAACCACAGCAGCTAGCTCCAAGTCATGTGTGGGATAGTTCTCCTCATGGGGTCGTAGCTGTCGTGATGCATAAGCTACAACCTTTCCCTCTTGCATTAGCACACATCCAATTCCACGCCTGGATGCGTCGCAATATATGTCGAAACCCTTGTGAATGTCTGGGAGGACTAAGACAGGGGCTGTGGTTAGCCTTGTCTTTAATTCTTGGAAACCGCTGTCGCACTCGTCTGTCCAGATAAACCTTTGGTTCTTTTTCAATAATTTCGTCAGTGGCTTGGCTATCTTAGAAAAGCCCTCAATGAAGCGATGGTAGTAGCCTGCCAAGCCCAGGAAACTACAGACTTCAGTCACCGTAGCTGGTGTCTTCCAGTTTAAGACCGCAGTAACCTTACTGGGATCAACAGCTATCCCTTTTTCTGACAGAATATGTCCAAGGAATCCCACCTCTTTTAGCCAAAATTTGCACTTACTGAACTTGGCATATAAGCGATGGGTTCTCAACCTTTCCAAGACAGCTCTGAGATGTTGCTTATGTTCTTCTTCATCCTTAGAATATATCAAGATGTCGTCAATGAACACCACTACGAACTTGTCCAGTAAGTCCATGAAAACTTTATTCATCATACTCTTGAAGTAGGCTGGAGCGTTGGTTAATCCAAACGCCATAACTGTAAATTCATACAGTCCATATCGAGTGGTGAACGCTGTCTTGGGGATATCCTCCTTTCGGATTTTCAATTGATAATATCCCGTTCTGAGGTTGATCTTAGAGAATACCCATGCTCTATTCAACTAGTCGAATAAGTCATCAATTCGAGGGAGCGGGTACTTGTTCTTGATAGTGACCTTGTTAAGCTAGCGATAGTCTACACACATTCGTAGACTTCCATCCTTCTTCTTGACAAATAATACTGGTGACCCCCATGGCGAGATGCTTGGACGAATATATCCTTTCTGTAGCAATTTGTCTAACTGCTTCTTTAGCTCTGCCAGCTCTGGGCCTAGCATACGATAATTTTTCTTGTATATTGGAGCTGTACCAGGTATTACTTCAATGGCGAACTCCAATTCTCGGTCGGGCGGCATTCCTGGTAATTCCTCAGGAAACACATCCAGAAATTCACCCACTACCGGAATCAGATTCATATCCGTAACTGTGGTCTGGTATGCCGTGCCCTTTCTTGTTATCATTTTGCTGGCCAGAAATCGGATGGTCTATCCGGCGGGGTTCACCAATGTCACCGTTCTGGTGGCGCAGTTGATACACACTTGGTGTGGTGCCAACCAGTCCATTCCCAGTATTATATCCAGTCCTGGGGAGTCAATAGCAACAAGGGTGGCCGGGAATTTGACTCCTTGAATTGAAATTTCCAAATCGTTGTATATTATATTTGTTCTGAGCATAGAGCCAGGGGATTGTACCACCATGATTTTGTCCAAAAGTGAAGGAGAAAACTTGTGCAAGGTGGCAAAACTTCGCGAAATAAATGAATGGGAAGCCCCAGAATCAAATAAAATTACGGCAGGTATGTTATTGATAGAAAACATACCAAGGACAATGTCTGGAGCTTCGCAGACTTCTTCGGCAGAGATGTGGTGGACGCATCCGTGGTTGAAGTTGTGGTTGGGACGACGTCCAAGGTGATTGACTTGTGGCTTGTGGTCAGCTGATTGCTTTCCGTTATTGGTAGGGCACTGCTTGGCGTAGTGTCCACTCTGGCCACAAGTGAAACAGGTGTTGTTGTGGCGGCAGCCCTCTATGATTGGCTGCTTGCCGAAGGTCTTGTTACCTGGCTTGCTGTTGTTGCCACCATTGTTCCACACTGGTTTGTTCTCAGATGACCCTGGCTGCAAACTGTGCAGCTTTTGCGCATATGGTTCCTTGTTGTCCTTCTTGGGCTCGAACTTCCTCTTACGATCATCATTCCCAGACTTGTGTTCTCGTTCAGCGATGAAGGCCTTATCCACCAAGGTCTGGAAATCGGGGAAGTCCAACATGCATAGCTGACATCCGAGGGCGTGATTAAGTCCTCCGAGGAACCGGTCTATTTTCCTCTCTTCGGTAGCCACATCATGAGGAGAGTACCGGGCCAAGTTGTTGAACTTGTTTAGGTATTCCCCCACAGACATGTTTCCTTGTGTGAGAGCCAGGAATTCTCTCTGTTTTACTTTCATGATTCCCGTGGGGATATGATACTTGCGGAACAGCTCTTTGAATTTCTCCCAAGAAATCTTTTCAGCGGGCCACATTAACTTGGTGTTGTCCCACCATATGGTTGTCGTGCCTTCAAGATAATGGGTAACAAATGGGACTTTATCTGCTTCCTCACAACGAGCGATGACCAATTTCGTTTCCATGGTTCTTAACCAATCATCAGCCTCAATAGGATCCGCAGCCTGATTAAAGCTGGGTGGTTTTGTACGCTGGAAGTCAGACAATTTGGAATGCACCCCATTGCCATTGTTTTGACCTACTATTGTCTGCATACTCTTGAGAAATTCCATGAGGTCTTGGTTTCTCTTTTCCTCAAACATTCTCATTATCTGATATGTGGTTGGTGCTTGAGGTGGTGGTGGTGGTAAGTCTTCGGGCGGTTGCCCTGCCTGCCTGGCGGATCGACGGATGGGGTTTCCATCGCTGCCTTGACTGCTACTTCCTTTCTTCATCCTAATTTTTGTTCCCATGGCAAATACCGAATCGATGAGCAACATCCATAAGGAGAAATACGGTAATATGACACCAAAAGGAAATTCATGAAAAAGGCAAATAAAGAAAACAAGATAATTATACAAGATAACCCAACATCATACATGGTAAGCTAGTAGGGGAATAACATGACTAGACTGTTCATACGATAGTCGGCATATGCATTACTACTCAAACTCCTGTCTAGTGCGTCGGTGACACGAACACTGCCCATCTGAAGAGTCCTTGTCGTCAGATCCCGAGTCGGAATCAGAACTGATGATGTGACTCGCCGGATCAAAGGATACACGACATCGCTGCTGAGATGGCTCTCCTTCCGCGGGAGAAAGAGCACGTCGCCTCAGCATCGGCGGAGCAGGAGTGGCTAAGAGTGAGGCCCACTCAGCTGGGGTCTCGAGTCGACTACCAGACGATAAGCCTGATGGTCCAGAAAAACCAGAAGGGGTATCAAACACACGCGGAGGTGGAACTGGTGGTGAATAACTGGGTGGAACTACAGGAGGAGGAGGTGCTGGAGTCACTGCTGCAAGTGTCTCCTGGACACGACACAACTCCTCAGCTAAGGAAATGATCATACGATAACTGGCGTTCAGGTAGCGAGACAAAACACCAGCCGCATGATCACACGCCGGGTCAACAGGTGAGAAAAGGACTCGCCCTGTCGTAGGTGACAGAGTGGGATAGTGGAAAAAACCTGGATGGGTCTGCATCTCGACCTCGTGGAAGCGGAAATCAGTAATAGCCTCCATGGCAGCAAACTGGATCGCCAGCTCTGGAGTAGAAGCCACTCCGCCCTTGGAAGAGCTAGAAGAGCTTCCAATATCCGAAGTCGCGGTCATGTAAGCCACTGCATGGTACACATATACTGACTCGCCCAACTGCTCCCGAAACACCTGGTATACTGGGTCATCACCGTTGGGATACAGGCGAAGCCAGACGCTACGAAGAAGAGCTGGAAAAGTGTGGGGTTCTGGCTCATGATGGAAATGATATGGAACTGGTGCCATCTACACTCACAATGCCAAGGGTTAGTAACATAATGAATTGCAATGCATAAGGCATGGCATGCAACAAACAAATGCAACAAGCAGGATGCATACTCAAAGTCCTATGCTAATCGCAGTCCTAGCGCAGGTTACCTAGGGTGTCCTACAGTCAGCACGGCTCTGATACCAAGCGTT
This sequence comes from Thinopyrum elongatum, assembly GCA_011799875.1. Taxonomy (NCBI): domain Eukaryota; kingdom Viridiplantae; phylum Streptophyta; class Magnoliopsida; order Poales; family Poaceae; genus Thinopyrum; species Thinopyrum elongatum. Next base: position 434,559,539 of record CM022302.1, read on the forward strand.
GTGGCACCCCGGCTCAGAGAACCGGTTTACCAGTGTTTCCAACCCAGAGATCATGTCTTCTGGAAACACACAACAACTTGGGACAGAACATAGCTGAACTTTTATTGATAATAGTCGAGTACAAGCTTATATATAACATGATCATCGAGGCCAAAAGCACCTCTAGTGCTATGACAATATCTACATTATTTATCTAACATATCAGGGCCTCGGTATTACTACGGAATACTACAGCGGAAGACTACTGCGTAGCAGAACATGATAGTAACTCCATCCACAGGGACACTGCTGAGGACACATCCTAGACATCGCAACACGGACCTCGGGAACTCCATCTCAGTCTTCTCCTGCATCTGGCATGATACGCCAGGTGAGTACTTTGAATGTACTCGCAAGCACATGACAACCAAATATGCAGCAAATAATGGCATGGCAATGAGCATGTTAAAACTTAAGTGATTCACTTACTGTCACCAACTTACTCATATCCGGGTTGTCTCACAACCCTCGGAATACTCAATCTCAACGAGTACTTCCGCTCATAAGACAAGTTCTTCCATCATTAATATGGTTATTACGGTTGATCACCTAGAGAGGTCTGGACGGGCTGTCCAATTCCGTGGACGCGGCTATTCGAATAGATTTTACACTCTGCAGAGGTTGCGCACTTTACCCACACTATGGAGCATCTGACCTTGTGATCCCATTCGGGTGGACCAGCGTTGCTCCAACGAAACCTGTCTGACCCGTCACTCTCTCATCGTACCACCGGCAATCACACTCCCTCGAAGTCAAGCCTTGGGTGGCCCCTGTGTCCTCGTGACACCTGCCACCGTCGTGGCCAAACTAACGGTCCCAAACGGGGACGCCGGCAAATAACTCAACTGGGCTCACAGGGTTATCGCCGTCTACCTGATCAGGGTAGCACACGCGCATAACCCTCCCTAGACGGAGGTATCGGTGAAAGAGCATGAAGCCAGACCAAGTCAAGGCCGTCCCATACCGGTGAATGTGGCTGCACGGTCAAGCCCGGACAGGTGACTCTTGATCAACCAGCTAAGTTCACTTACCAATCATGTTCTTTCATTAAGTTAACTTAGTTGGTCACATTAAGCATTTAAATAATTTATTATGAATTAACTATGTTAGTTAAATGCAAGAAATGCATATGAATTATGCAATGCTATGATATGCTTCATAATATGGGTGTCCTGGCTTGCCTTGATCAGTTGGGGGGTTCAGAAACTCTTGGCCTTCAAATCCACAAGTTTCTTTTAAAATAACAAAGGAAAATGTCACATAAAGCATTTTTATTTGCCAAAAATTCTGTGGGTGTGAGAAAAATACCAAACTTGGTGGAAAAATAAAGAATTATATTATGAACACAATGCAAAAAGAATCAGTTCATTTGGACTTTTCTGTAAAAAGTTATTCACAGTCAAACCTCCTGGTCAACTCCGTTTATAAAATCAAATTTGAATTAACCAGAATGGGCCACGTCGAAGGCGTATTGGCCCAATACGCCTCCACTTACCGCTTCGGTAAGTGGCTGACAGCGGGCCCCTTCGATTTAAAACAGAGGGAGGGAAGAGAGCAGAGAGGGGAGGCGGCTCACCGGACGATGGTTGCCGGTGATCCCGACGGCGGAGGGGCTCAGAGAGGGCGGGGATGGATCGGGCGTTCGACGGCGGTTCACCCTATACCCGTAGCACCTCCGGAGATGGCCGGACGACGTCGAGCCCTTCTTCTCCAGCGGACGGGTGCTACGGTGATCATCGACGACGGCGATTCCGGTGGCGATTCGCTCGGCCAGGAGGTCGAGGGGCACCAGTGGAGTTCTCAGGGCTCGAGGGCATAGTCGGGCGAGGCTGGGGTGGGGTAGAGAAGGATGGAGGTGGAGCTCAACTGGCAGCCGAGCTCTGGCAAAGCTCGAGGCCAGAGGGCCTCTTAGCCTTGGCTCTTGCTCTGAGGGGGCGATTGAGGAGGAGGGAGAGGGGTGAGAAGCTAGGCGACGCCGGGTGGGGCTTTATATAGGCGGGAGGAGGCGAGCAGCGATCTCTCCCGAAGCGGCTTGATGCGGGCCATGGCACCTACGACGTACGCCGCGCTGGCTGGCTGCTTGCGGGAGAGAGGACTTGTGCGAGCAGGCGCATTGAATGTTGGAAGTGATCGCTCAGGAAGAAGAGGACGGCGTGCCCGCCACTGTGACCGCACGGGCGCCACAGTGCGGCGATGCCGTGGCAGCCGGCGAGGGCTTCTCCAGCGCAGGCGAGGGTTCTGGAGGGACTGCGTGTCAACCAGGGGCGATGTCGGCATGCTCGGACACGAAACTGAGGCGAGGGGCAGTCGGATGCGACGGAACAGACACGGGCGCGGCGCAGAGCGCGCCGACAAGCATGCCGCAGCCGTGCTCACCATGGTGCTTGGCACCAGGAGGCCACATATGCCTGGCGTTTCTTGTCTAGCACGTCGACCTTCAATCCCTCAGATCACCTACAGCCTTGGTTTGTCTTGGTTCACATAGAGATGAGCGATATGATCAGCAACAGTTTCTGACAGCAAACTTGGGGAGGTTCCAGAGAAGAGATGAGGTGGAGACTGAGCCAGAGAGAGTGTCTAGAGTGATCCACGTTGGAAGAACTCCAAACTGGCCAAGTTTGAGGTGGTTTGGATAAGAATTGGGGGTAGTTCATGTGTAACTTGCAAAACTGGTCCAGAATGGAAATGTTGAGGTACTGCTCACTTAGTTGATCCCCTGGGGCTGAAACTTGGTGGAGGAAGGTTGTTTGGAGGTGTCCTCATGCTGTAAAAATTGGAGAGCAATTGAACAATCCTAGCATACACTTCCTTCACAATGGTTCAGTCTGACCAGGAGCTAAAATGAATTATTTTGCAAAAATATTTGAACTAGACCATGAAATGTTTTTGGATATGGGAGAAAGATATAGTCCAAGGTATTTTAGGGAATTATTTGAGAATATTCTGGCCATCCAAACTATAGGTTGCTTCACAACCCATAGTAATGCCCTAAATCCTCAAATAAAAGAAAAGAGTTATTGAAAATAATTTAAATTGGAATTTGAGTCCTTGAGATACTTGGCAGGGTTTTGGCAAGGTGATGAGGCTTTGGATCACCTAGAAGAAGATTCAAGAATGTCCAAGACCAAGTGAAAGATTCAAAATCCTTTCAAATTCCAAATAAAACCAGGAAAAGTTCGAAAAGAAAAAGTTGTCAAAAATCAGGGTGTCACAAACCTACCCCCCTTAGGATGAATCTCGTCCTCGAGATTCGGCTGCTCAGGGAACAAATATGGGTAAGCGGATCTCAGAAAATCTTCTCTTTCCCAAGTAGCCTCTTCTTCATTATGGTGCTCCCATAGCACCTTGTAAAATCTTATCACCTTACTCCTTGTGATTCTTTCCATCTCATCCATGATCCTGACAGGTTTTTCCTCATAAATCAAATTCTTAGCCAATTCCAATTCACTCATATCCTCTTGCTTGGCTGGGGGTGCAATGCATTTCCTTAATTGTGAGATGTGAAAAACATCATGAACGTCTGACAATGCTGGTGGCAATTCCAACTGATATGCGACCCTGCCCTTCCTAGCAATCACTGGAAAGGGACCGATGTATCTTGGGGCTAACTTTCCCCTTGTGCCAAACCTCTTCACTCCCTTCATAGGAGTTACCCGTAGGTAAGCATAGTCTCCGGGCTCGAAAGTTACTTCCCGGTGCTTTGGGTCGTAATAGCTCTTTTGTCGGGACTTGGCTGCTCGAAGTCGTTCTTGAATATCCTTGACTTGCCTTTCAGCCTCGAGCATCAAGTCCGTACCAAAAATGTGACTGTCTCCTGTTTGAGACCAGTTCAGTGGTGTGCGGCACTTCCGTCCATACAATGCCTCAAAAGGCGACATTTTGAGACTTGCCTGATAGCTGTTGTTGTAGGAGAATTCAGCGTACGGCAAACTATCCGCCCATTTGGGTCCATGGGAGAGAGCGCATGACTGAAGCATATCCTCTAATATTTGGTTTACTCGCTCGGTCTGTCCATCTCTGCGGATGGTATGCTGTGCTGTGTTTCAGCATGGTTCCCAAAGCATGATGTAACCGTAGCCAGAATGCTGAGGTAAATAGGGAACCCCTATCTGAAGTGATAGACTTGGGTACTCCATGCAGACTTACTATCCGGGACATGTAGAGTTGTGCCTGCTGATTTGCGTTGAAAGTGGTCTTTACTGGGATAAAGTGGGCCACTTTCGTGAGTATGTCTACAATGACCCAAATAGCATCATTGCCTCTCATGGACTTGGGCAGTCCCACAATAAAATCCATACATATGTCATCCCACTTCCACTGAGGCACTGGTAAAGGTTGCAGTAGCCCAGCGGGTTTCTGATGCTCAGCTTTGACCTTGTTACAAATGTCACAGCAGGTGACATAGTATGCTATATCTTTCCGCATTCCTGACCACCAAAAGGTTTCTCTCAAGTCTTGATACATCTTGGTACCTCCTGGGTGGATCGAATATGCGGACTCATGTGCTTCCTTGAGTATTTGTTGCCTCAAGTTGTTCTGATTCGGTACACAAATTCGTTTCTCGAACCACACGGTACCCTGTTCATCTATATGGAAGGACTTGGCCTTCCCTTGCGGAATTAACTCTTTGATCTTCCGAATTTCTTCATCTGACTTGTGCTTCCTTGATTTCATCCATTAGGGTTGGAGTAATTTCCAACTTGTCTGGGGTCATTGGGCCACATAGCACCATATTGAGCTTGACAAACTCCTCTTGTAAGCTCGGATGCATGCCCTGAAGTAGTGCATTCCATAGCCTGTACAACACAGCCTGCACGATATGTAGACGATAGCCAATCTAGCCGTCTGTTGGAGTCTGGTCACATGCATGGACGAACTGATCTCCCGTGTCGTGCAGGGATCATCTGGCCACCGACGTGTGTACAGCACTACACCAGTACTATCGCTCGTCTCTCTCTTCTATTAACTCAGCCGACTTGCGGGGACGGGGGAGTGTGCGTGTGCCTATGGTTGGTTCTCAATTGTGGTCCCACATGTGTGTGCAAATGCAATATGATGTGCGTTCCATACGGTGAGCTGCGTGCCAGACTGACCGACCGCCTGGGGTGCGACGCGAACGCGACGGGCGTGCTGTATACATGTGTACCGCAGTTTTCTTCTGGCTTTGCTCCATGGCGCAATCCATGGATACAAAATTATATTTAAAAGTCGAGAGCGGGGCTTTTCGCGCATGGTAGGCGAGGCAGTTCCGCCTAGTCGGTTCGACAAAGAGGCGAGAAGATGAGGAAGTAGCGGACTGAACTTACTGCTGCAAATGTAGGGTTGTATGATTTGATGGCTCGTTACTGCTGGACAGGTGGGGCCCTGTGATTTGACTTGCCATTATCATTATTACTGCGGCGCTATGACCTGGGTGAGTCTCCCCGGACCCCCTCCATGATATACAGGTGCCAAGTACTACCTCTGTCCTGGTTTATTGGTCCCCATTGTATTTTGTGTCAAATTTTGACTATAGATTGAACTAACAAAATGTTCATGCATGTTACCAAAAATTATATCATTGAAAACTATGTTCAAATATGAATCCAATGATATAATTTTTGTTGACATGCATTAACATTTTGTTAGCTAAATCTTTGGTCAAAATTTGGCACAAACTACAAAGGTGACCTATAAACCAGGACGGAGGTAGTACTCTACAATAATGGGCTTATAGCCCGCTTACATGGCACTTTTGCTTATATGTCGAGGAGAGAGACATGGGCAAAATGGTGGGAGTGGGATCTTGTGCAACACCCTAGCTACTTACTCCTTGGCAAATGCAATAAATACTACGAAGAAAAAGATAGAGAGAAGTAAAAAAATACTCTTATAGCCAACCTTATAGCTAACCTTGTTGTATGAGTGACTATAAGTGATGACTATGTATGACATGCCAACATCAGATAGCCTGGACGGAGGAAGTAGTTTCATGCATGCGAAGTAGGCAAAAAATGCTCATTTATAGCCGTCTGAAATCTCCAAGGACGCGACCACGCGAGCGAGGCGACGGTCGTGGTAGGCGCGACCATGATACGGGCTGCTGACAGCCCTTGGATCTGAGATCGAATGGTCACATGCTAAGTTGCTGAAAATTTGCAGAATAACCCTCCAGGATAGGATATTCACCCATAGATCTAGAATCACGCCATGCAACCGTTCGATCTCAGATCCAAGGGCTCTCGGAAGCCCGTATCATGGGAGGATGGAAAGCTTCATATCACCTGTAAATTTCCCGACACTTGACATGCGAACGCGTAGATGCTATACTGTCAGGCCTATGAAGTGGGTCTAGTAGACATGACATCTAATTGGGCCCCCATAGTATTGTGCATGAATCCATTTATCCACCGGGCAAGCCACTACCCTGCCGTTCGCACGTCCCACTCAGCATTTGTACAATCGGAAAACCGCTAGCAGTTCGCTCCTACTCGTCCCGGCCGTCCTTTAACATTACAGTTGTTTGCTACTAGTCATCCGTCCTTTCACATTATAGTAGTTCCACTAATCCTAACCCTCCTCCAAAATCCATGGCATCCCAAGTCTCCATGATCGGCAGTGAGTACAAGGTTAGAACCATCACCGGCGATGAGTTCGACGTCATCTACACCCGTTCTTCCGCGATGGTGAAAGGATGCCTTGCTCGCTTCAAACGCATGTTCGAAAAGTCAGATGGTGATGAGTGGGTCGCTGGGCTAGATGTTGAGTACACCACAGTCCTGGGAAAAGAGAAGAATCTAAAGGAGGAAGAGAAGAAGAAGCCCGCCGTGATCCAGGTTTGCGTGCATAACTTGTGCTTGGTCTACCACATATGCCATCCTGACGTTAAGTGCGAGGATTTTAAGAACTTCCTCGCGGACGACAGAGTCAAATTCATTACTGTAGACTTTCATAATGACGTGGACGTCCTGGTTCGGATAGGCCTCATTGTAGGCAAGCACTTCGACCTCCAGAAGAATAGGCTGGTGTCCTCCCATCAGCCTTCAATGCTGACCCTAGCAGGAGCCATGGTTGATCCTTCGTACGACAAACTGATGAAACCTCACCACAAGTTTCATCTTACATGGGAGTGGAATTTAATAGATAAAGACCACCTCCAGTACGCTGCAATGGATGCCTACCACTACTAGGGAAAAGCCTAGTAGTAGCGCGGGTATTTGGTGTATCAGTAGCGCAGGTGCCCGCGCTACTGATACAGCGCTACAGCTAAAGTTTATCAGTAGCGCGCTTTGACACATGCTACTGCTATACCTACTTAGCAGTAGCGCTTTCCTTACCAGCGCTACTGCTAAGTGCTTTAGCAGTAGCGTTTTCCTGTCCAGCGCTAAAGAGCGCTACTACTATATTTTCTAATTTTTTTGCTACGTATTTGCGATGTTTTTGTACAGGTTTTATACAGTATTCTAATCATATCATAAACATGCAATATGCTCATCATATCATACACATAATAGTCTCATCATATCATCCAACACAAATTATGTCGTCACATCATAACCATGATATAGCTATACAAGTTACATGACATGTCTCATCATACATAATGTAGTACTTCTTGAGGCGTCGGTTCGTATCCCTCTCTCGCACTAGCGTGAACCTAAACTAACTACTGGCTGTCGCTCAAAAACCGGAAACCGGTACACCTGGCCTGACACTCCGGCCACTTGTCGTATACTCCTGGCATAGCACTTCTTCGCCATGGATGATCTATGCACTTGCATCGTCACATGAGTTGATGATATTCAACATATATAGTTGAGCAACAGAAAGAGACATACTTGGCAAAAATAGAAGCAACATATCATAAGCATAAATAACAAAGTTCATTGTACCCAAAATGCCCTAACTAGAGTGATCTTCACTAGTTGAGGAGGACAGTTTAATTACATCACAAATAAAGTTTCGTTGTGCATAACTCAAAGTTTCATCATAGAGAAAGTGTGGACTAAACGGACACATTGTCATATATCGTCAATCACTCCAACATGTCGTGCCATCCATCCAAGTCAGTGAGATAGTCCCCGAGCGCAGTGAAAGGCTTCAGGTCAAGACGCTGAGCGGTTATGCGTGTTCGGACGTCTTCCCGCGACATTTGCCCTTCTTCGTAGAACACCCCTGTTTTTTCGAGGACCTCCTTCATGATGATTTGGGCAAGTTCACACTGGATGTGATAGAACTCATCTCGGAGTCGATGATCTGGGATAACTCCTAGGTTCTTTGCCCATTGTAGAATATGGGCATCGCCGGATCTAGGTGACATGCGAAGGTTTTGCTGATCCCGTCTGTACCACTCGGTTGCTGGATGCAGAAGAAGTCGGTCTTATGGCCGAAGGCGGGAGCGCGGTTCCTTGTCTTCTTGGTCTTGATCTCTCCACCCCGTACGCCGTAGCTAAAGATAGCACTGTCGAGAAGAGACTTGATATGGGTGTAATCCTTTTTCTTCATGTTCTTCGATGAGTCCAAGTAAAGAGCGTGGGAGAATTGGGGGTAAAGGATGATGAGGACGGCGCGCCCGTCGCTGCGCAAAATAAGTACACCTCAAATTAGCCTCCACGCGTGCAGATGAAATGATTGAAATCGAAGGAAGGATATCCGCGCGGATGACTTACATGGGATGATAAGGCACGAGAATCGTCTCCTTGTCCTTATTGCCGACCATGAAATCGGCGATGTAGTTACTCGCGTATTCACGGTGCTTTCGGCAGACTGCCAAGAAGGCCTCGTGCATGAAGTACAGGTCAGCGACACAGATATAAGGTAACTGCTTAGTCCTGATGATGTAGTTCATGTACAAGGCAAAAAGGCGGACAAACATAAAATCCAGCCTTTTCAAGTGAAACTTGTCGAAGATGTAATCGAATCGAAGGAAGAATTTCTCCGCGGGGAATGTGTCGACGTACAACCTTTGCTGTGGCACGTTAACCATGTAGAGCGGGTATCCTGGATTTTTTGAGGCGATCAGGCTTTTCTTTGTCCACAGCACATCGTCATGAAGTCTCCTTAGATCGCCGTATATGGCCTCTACCACTGCCTTAGGTAGGATCGGATCACCGGGGATATGCAATTTTGCCGCACCGGGGATAGGTATACGGTCTTGAACCCGAGGCTGCTGAGGCGGATGGATCATAGAAGCAACTTTGTTGCCTTTCCTTGATCTTTTCCTATGCTTCTTTACTACTGGAAGGTCGTCTATAATACGTTCATCCTCCGGCAATTCAGGCACCGACTCATGACGCTCAAACCCTGAGTACTCATACTGCTGAGCCATCAATCCTCCGTCGTCATAGGCGCCGGTATTGAGATATTGTAGAGTGTCATCGTCATCCATGGCATCGATATCATGCATTGCTTCTTCCTCACCCAGCACGACAGGCGACACTAATTGGGTAGGTGGGGTGTTGGTGTTCATACCTTGGTGAGGCTGCTTGGTCATGGGTGTGCTCCCGGCCGCCTCCAGACGAAGCAGACTCTTCGGCCACAACAGGACCCAACGCTTGCAATCGCCAAGCCGCCGCGAGGTCTCGTCGTCATCTCCCCCTAATGCTACTAGAGGAGCCAAATTCTCGTGGCCCGGTTTGACACTGGCCACGGAAACCTTGAAGAGGTCGGGGGGGATCGGCCGGCTGTGGAACAATTGTTCCTTCGGCTTCACTACCGTCGCCTTCCCCACATCCACCTTCTGGCCATTGATGGTGTATAGTATGGTGCACGGGGTTACATTGGCCTGCAAAGACATGCCTGCGATTTGAGACATCCGAAAGGCAACGGAAACGGGAGATTATACATATATTGAAGAGGGCCAGTGTGACAGGTACCGTGAGGGCGTCGAGCTCAGCCAAAGACAAAGCACCGCCGAGCACGTCCGAGACGGAGGACGGGCTGCTATGAGCAGGTGCGGGAGCCGCTGCAGGAGCAGGTGCTGGTGCAACGCTAGTCGAGCTGCTCCCCAAGAAGTTGGCAAGGGGAAAGTCCGCTGCATCCTTATTTGGATTTTGCTTGGTCCAACTGACGATAGCCGGAACCAAGACACTATACGAAGCTGCAATCTCCTATTTTGCGGCAGCTACCACTGCGGCGACTGTCTCAACTGATTTCTTATCAACCGCAGTCGCAACCTTCTTGTCGATATTTTCTTCATTTAACCTCTGTCTTTCCTTTCTCTCCTCCGTGGTCTCACGGTAGTACTTCTTCCATGTGGCGCCATCTCCGACGTCGTGCACGCGTCCATACGACGACCGAGTGTCCACCGGGAGTCCTTTCAATATGTTCAAGGCCCGGTTGAATGGGGTGTCCCACTTGGGCCTTGCCAACGCCTCAGACGGCGAGTCGCTTTCGGCCACAATCCTGTGCTGCTCTTTCTGCAAAAGGAACAAGGATCGTTTACAAATATGACTAAACATGGAGTCGAATTGATTAGAAGCTAAAATTGCCAGCAGTCTCATGAACTCCGTCGTGACCGCGTCCGTCTCGAAAACCTTCTTGACTGGGTCCCAATGGTACCGGGCCCTGATGACGTCATGCTCCGGCGGGACGGTGAACTCCGCCAAGGGGTCTGGGATGCCCAGACTTTCGCGTTCCGCGTCCTCCTTGGCCCATATGGACCTCTTCCCCACGTAACCACGGCTTCCGAGGTGGTGGCACCCTATGTTCCTCTCTTGAAGCCCCTTCATGTACTCCGACTTTTCTTTGGCAGCTTCGGCAACGCAAGCCGCCTTGAATATTTCAAACTGCTCTTCCGTAATTGTCGGATTATCCTTTACAATCTCGGAGTAGGGTTCCTTTTTGTCGATGATCCTTGCTTTCACCCTTACTTTCCAGGCGGACAACGCGCTGCTAAACTTGCCCATGGCGCATTTGTTTATCTTCTTCATTGTCGGGTCTTTATCTGGATCAGTATATTTGATTCATCCCGGCCCGGGAACAAGAATACCTGGTGCAGCTTAGTTAGGAGGGACTCCTTCATATCTGGTATCTTCTTTAGTTTCTCATCGTTGATGGCGGCGGTTGCCCGTAGGATGCAGCCTATTTGATTGCCGTAGCACACGCACTCTTCCGCAGGCTCTTTTGGCTCAAAATTGCCATTGTCCACCTCCATGACCACCAGTCTAGTAGTGATGAGCTGGTTTGGGCGTCGTTGCCTCTTTGGTTTCGGTTCTATACCGGCTTCGCCAGTCGCGGTGCCGGTCTCGGCGCCGGTGTCAGTCTCAGCACCAGTCTCGGCGCCGGTCTCAATGTCGGTCTCAGTCTCGGATGTGACAGGTGGGCCCTGCAACAACCGTTGCTCATGGAGAAGGTTCAAATAGGCGTCTGCCGCCGCGTAGACGTTGCAATCACCAGAACCCTATCCTTCATCGTTGCTAGCTATGTTTCCTACGATTAAATCTAGTCAATTAATTCTAGTCCTAATAAAATGAATAATAACATAAAAAAAGGCCAATGTTTTGCAGGAATGTTGATTCATTCCCGTTGCGGAAATCCCGGTCACTCGATATGTCCTAGTTTGTAGCACAAGTCATGCCGAAATTCACGGAAAATTTCGGCATGACCTTTGCTACAAACTGGTCAAATAGAGCGCCTGAAATTTGCCGGAGCGGAAATGAATCAACATTTCGGCAAAACATAGGCCACTCGGAATCATTCCCTGCAAACAACAAAAGGCCACTTGGGCACAATTGAACCACTTCAATATTGCATATAACATGAGCAAACACTATTGAGGAATTTGCATACAACATGACCACTTCAATGAAAAGATATAATCAACAATAGAATATGCAAATGAACACTTCTCTGCCTAGGACAGAACCCAAATTCTGTTCTAGCTATTCTTCTCACGCACACACACATTATTTTCTTTTCATCCAAATTGTTTTAGAGCAAATATTCAAACAATACTTGACCTTATTAGAAATTGCAAAGGAACTCCATTTTCTCTAACCCTTCTGACCTCACCAAAATTTCCACAGAAGGACCTTAGTACCTACACCCAATTTCTTCAAAAATATTCAGGTCCATAGACCAAATAATTCAAATTTCATTTGAATGAAATTTGGACCAGATTCAGGTCCATAGTCCAAATAATTTTTTATAGCTAAATGCTACTGTTTTTTGTTTATAGCCTCTATTAATTTAAAGCTAAATGCTACTATTATTTATATACCCTCTATTAATTTAAAGCTAAATGGAATTACTGTTTACGCATTTTCATAAAAATTTGCCCTAGCTAATTTCCTAAAAAAATTGCTAATCTTTTTTTCTAAATGCTAAAAAAATGCCTACTGCCCTAAACAAATCTAGGGTTCATATGAACACCTATGGTTCATATGAACACCTAGGGTTCATATGAACATCATCACAGCAGAGAGAGGAAGAGAGAGAGAGAGAGAGAGAGGAGGGCAGGGGAGAGGAGAGGGAGAGCCTTACGGTCGGCGGCGAGGGCGGGCTCGGGCGGCGGCGGTGAGGTCGGGGGCGGCGGCGGTGAGGTCGAGGGCTGCCTCGGGCGGTGGCAGTGAGGTCGAGGGCGTGGTCGATCGGGCAGGGCGATCGACGGCGGCGATAGAGGAGTTGGGGAGAGGAGGGAAAGGACATAGCAAAATTTTGAGCCAAGTTAGCTATAGCGCTGGTAGGAAAAAATCGCTATAGCTAAGTTAGCTATAGCGCTTTCTACCAAAACACGGTACTCCTATAGGAAGTAGTTATTTATTTTCCTTTTTCTTTTCCTTTTATCTAAGGAACGTAGCTATAGCGCGGGCTTATAAAACGCGCTACTGCTAGAGTAACTATAGCGCTTTGTGGAAACAAGCGCTACTGCTATGCCTTTCTCCTTTATTTTTCTTTTTCTTTTGTTTATCTTTACATTTTCTTTTTTTCATTTCTCCTTTTTCTACTTCTTTCATTTTCATTTACTTTTCTATTTCTTTTCCATTTTATTTTCATTTTTAGCAGTAGCGCTCTATAAAGGAAACACGCTACTACAAGGCACTTAGCGGTAGCGTGCTTTTTGCGGCATCGCTACTACTATTCCTAGCCTACCGGCAACAGGGTGGGAATTATAGTAGTAGCGCTTTTTCCAGCAGACGCGCTACTGCTATAACCATAGCTGTAGCGCTCTTTATTGACACGCGCTACTACTAAGTAGTAGTAGCGCTCTCTTTTAACCAGCGCTACTGCTATACCTCTGTGTATAATGCTTTCCCTAGTAGTGTACCTTTGTTTCAATATCTACAAGGGTTGGATGAAGAGCGAGATCCTTGTGTGCGGTTCAAGCAAAGAAGTATCGGCCAAGAGAAAGAGGGACAAGGACGAAGTCGAGGACATGGACGAGGAGTCCGAGTAAGGTGGTAGTGTCGTTACTCATGGTGGTTCTAATCCAGTGTCTACCGGATTAGTTACTTAGTTTAATTTCAGGGTGCTTAGTTTTATTTGAGGGGTGTTTTGTGCTGAGCCCCCAGAACTATGTTATGTTCTTTCTCGTTACTTTAACTCTTCAGTACGTACATACTAGTATTTCTTATAGTTCATCTTGCAGTTGGTAGTACTACCACTCGTTTCTTCACATTATATACGTACTACTATATGATATGGCCAACATCATATAGCCAGCAGTTGGCTATACTATTAACCATGCTCTAAGCATGCCACATACGCAAAACACTTAAATGAGATAAGTAATTGTAAAAAAACTTAAATGAGAGAAGTTTACCCAAAGCATGAAGGAGTTTAGTTGTCAAAGAATTAAATACGTATGCTAATTTCTTTAATAGACTTTAGCACCCCATCTAGTAAGCACATACTAGCTTTTTTAATAGTACTATGCATAATTTGGCGACGAGAGCTCAGTATATGTACCACCTTTTTTCTTTAATTTCATCTTGTTAGTTTTGCTCCATGGCGCAATCCATTGATACTACTACTATACAAAAGTACATTTAAAAGGCTAGAGGGTGGGGCAATCTCGCTTGGTCGGTTTCACGAGAGGCGAGGGCCTTTGTGATTTGACGGCTCATTACTGCTGGAAGGTGGGGCCTTGTGATTTGACTGCTCATATAAATGTTGGCGACGACCTGAGGAGGAGCAAAGAACCATGTGGTATACTCAAGTTTTCCACTGGAGTACTAGTACGACGGAGGAGCGCGAAACACGGCAGCCCAGTGCGATATGGCGATAAAAAATGATCTAATTTGCTAGTCATCGATCCCACGGCGCCGCTCATCGTTAGCATTGTTCTATTCTTGCCTCGCAGAGAACGTGACACATGCGGCGAAAAACCCGAAGCAAAAGAAGAAACACAGGAGCAAAAGAAGAAGGAAGAGTACCACCCGCCCCCCCCCCCCCCCCAAAAAGAAGGAAGACGCAGACACAAGTCTGGGGCGCTGCTCTCTACTTCATGAAGGGTTGCTCGCCGTGGAGCCCTAACTGCTTCTTTATCGCCTCCACAACATTCATCTCCTCGCACGTCTCCTCCGCCATCTTCTTCATTCTGTCCATGACGCGGGCTTTCTCGAGGCGAGCGTTCATCATCTCTTCCACGGCCGCATTACGTACCTTGATAGCAGCCGGGTGCTCGATGCGGAGCTTTGCCAACTCCTCCTTCTATTCCATTATGAGGGCGTGCAGCATCTTCACCAAGGAACTACTCTTCTCATGCAGCTTCTTCCAGCCGGCGTTCTCCTCCTTCAGAAGGTCGAGCTCGTGGCGGAGCTTCGCCTTATCCTCCTGAAGTTGCAGGATTTCGTCGGTTGCCTTCTTACCCGAGGAAATGCTCTCCTTCAGCAGCATCACCAACCGGCGGTCAACTCCTCCTGCTTATTGAGCTCAGCAGGCATGTCGTCGAGGCTCTCCTTCAGCAGCTCCACCAATCTGTCGATCAACTCCTTCTGCTTATTGAGCTGATCGAGCATGTTGTCGAGGGATAACGACTCCAGCACCGCCAGCTCGGCATGTTTGCTTCCGCGGCTAGGGCGCTCCTAGGAGCCCTCGCCTGCCCGTGACAGATCTTTCGAGGTCTCTGCGAGGTGGCGAGCCCTCTCTTTTTCTCAGTGGCCTTGGTTGCCGCTCCCTTGTTACAAGTAGTTCTCGGCCTAGAGCTCTGCACACCGGCCATGGCAAGGACGAACGATCAAGAAAGACTTATGAGGAGGAAGGTGGAGTAATTTTCGGCTAGGTAGTTCCCCTTTTTATAACCTACTAGCACTAGTACTAAAACCTGCATAGTGGGAACACGTTCAGGTTTGATGCTTAGGTGTGAGAAGGTTTTCACTTAATTATAGCATGGTAGTACTACTTTGGAATGTGATGGGAACAAGCAAAATATTAATTGATGGTTTTGGTTTTGAGGCCCGGAACGGCTCCCGATGAGTTTCCTGGAACACAAATTTCAAGTACTACTGCTCAAATGCGGTCGCACAAGTCAGTGATGTAACTGGTCGTACATGTCAGACCAAGCCAATGCGTGTCCCTTCAGTGAGACGCGGGTCCGACCGACTGTCTGTTGGTGCGACCGACCATAAGTATTATGCGATGGAGACTTGTCGTTGTGGCTTCGGGTGATTGTCACGACCAAGCATTCAAAAACTAGTGATAAATCAATTACCATCTTTTTCCAGGTGGGATCTTTTATAAAGAATTAAATGCAACTCTGAAGATTGGGAAATCGACGAAGGTAAAGAGTCAGGTATTAAGCTTGAATTTGATTGTGTTAAGTATTTTATGAATACCAATGCTTTTCACAAGTTTAGCACTAAATATGGACTTGACTATGAGATAGTAGCCTCTTCTTGTGAATGTTGATCTCCCCAAAGAGAAGTAGTTTAAATATCATCCCCCTATCAAAGAAGAAATTAAAGAACCCAGCTTAACTAAAGATGAAACTATTATTTACAATGTTGATCCAGTTGTGCCTACTGCTTATATTGAAAAACCACCTTTCCCTGTTAGGATAAAGGAACATGCTAAGGTTTCAACTATGGTTCACAAAAGTAATATTAGAGCACCTAAACCTGCTGAACAAATTAAAGTAGAACCTAGTGTTGCTATGGTTAAAGATCTCCTGGTAGAAAATATTGATGGGCATGTTATTTACTTCTGTGATGAAGCTGCTAGAATTGCCAAACCTGATGAAAAAGATAAACATAGACCTTTTGTTGGCATGCCTGTTGTCTCAGTTAAAATAGGAGATCATTGTTATCATGGTTTATGTGACTTAGGTGCTAGCATGAGTGCTATCCCTTTTACCTTATACCAAGAAATTATGAATGACATAGCACCCACTGAAATAGAAGACATAGATGTCACTATTAAACTTACTAATAGAGACACCATCACACCATTTGGGATTGTTAGAGATGTTGAAGTCTTGTGTGGAAAAATAAAATACCCTACTAATTTTCTAGTTCTTGGTTCCCCACGAGATGACTTCTGTCCCATTATCTTTGGTAGACCTTTCTTGAACATTGTCAATGCTACTATAGATTGTCATAAACAAACTGTCAGTGTTAGCTTTGGTGATGAGTCTCATGAATTTAGTTTTTCCAAGTTTAACAGACAACCTCAAAAGAAAGAATTACCTAGTAAGGATGAAATAATTGGTCTTGCTTCTATTGCCGTGCCTCCTACTGATCCACTAGAACAATATTTGCTAGACCATGAAAATGATATGCATATGCATGAAAGAAATGAGATAGATAAAATTTTCTTTGAACAACGACCCCTGCTCAAACACAATCTGCCTATTAAAACTCTAGGAGGTCCTCCTCCACCTAAAGGTGATCCCGTGTTTGAATTAAAACAATTGCCTGACACTTTGAAATATGCTTATCTCGATGAGAAAAAGATGTATCCTGTTATTATTAGTGCTAACCTTTTAGAGCATGAAGAAGAAAGATTATTAAAAAATTTGAAGAAGCACCATGCTACTATTGGATATACTCTTGATGATCTTAAGGGAATTAGTCCCACTCTCTGTCAGCACAAGATTAATATGGAACCTGATGCGAAGCCCGTTGTTGATCATCAACGACGTTTGAATTCTAAGATGAAAGAAGTGGTAAGAACTGAAATATTAAAGCTTCTGGAAGCAGGTATAATCTATCCCATAGCTGATAGTAGATGGGTAAGTCCTGTTCATTGTGTCCGTAAGAAGGGAGGTATTACTGTTGTTCCTAATGATAAAAATGAACTTATTCCACAAAGAATTGTTACTGGCTATAGAATGGTAATTGATTTTAGAAAGTTAAATAAAGCTACTAGAAAAGATCATTACCCTTTGCCTTTTATTGATCAGATGCTAGAAAGATTATCAAAGCACACACACTTTTGCTTCCTTGATGGATATTCTGGTTTTGCTCAAATACCTGTCTCAGAACCTGATCAAGAGAAAACCACTTTTACTTGCCCTTTTGGAACTTATGCTTATAGGCGCATGCCTTTTGGTTTATGCAATGCACCGGCTACCTTTCAAAGATGTATGACTGCTATATTCTCTGATTTTTGTGAAAAGATTGTTGAGGTTTTCATGGATGATCTTTCTGTATATGGAACTTCTTTTGATGATTGCTTGAGCAGCCTTGATCGAGTTTTGCAGAGATGTGAGAAAACTAATCTTGTCTTGAATTGGGAGAAGTGCCACTTTATTGTTAATGAAGGTATTGTCTTGGGGCATAAAATTTCTGAACGAGGTATTGAGGTGGACCAAGCTAAAGTTGATTCAATTGAGAAAATGCCATGTTCTAAAGATATTAAAGGTATTCGTAGTTTCCTCGGTCATGTTGGTTTCAATAGGAGGTTTATTAAAGACTTCTCTAAAATTTCTAGGCCTCTTACAAATCTTTTACAAAAGGATGTTCCATTTGTTTTTTATGATGATTGTGTCGAAGCCTTTGAAACACTTAAGAAAGCCTTAACTTCTGCACCTATCACTACTGCAGGATGCTGCTAATGCGACACTACGATCAGAAACCCTTTGACAAAACTATGTGCGATGCATTAATCACAAACGGGGATGTAAAAAAACCGCTAAAAAAAGATGCAAAACGTTTGTGATGGCGGAGACATCAAACACGGTTCAGATTTTAGTTACGTGTGCAATGCGGGGCATATGGTTCAGTTCAATGAACTGTTTGTGATGAGGCAGAACAATAGAAACGGGCAGCCAGATGAAGGCTTCTGCGATATACGGCATACAGTTCACTCTGATAAAATGTTTGTGATGAGGCAGAACAACAGAAACGGGCAGCCAGATGAAGGTGTGTGCGATATACGACATACAGTTCACTCGGATGAACTGTTTGTGATTAGGCAACACAAAAGAAATGGTCAGCCAGATCAAGGTGTGTGCGATATACAGCATACGGAACAGTATTCTTTACTTTGAATAGTGTGCTCTGTTGGGCACACAAGTATATGGATCATAGCCTTGGGCAAGCAATGTGCCCGCACGTGTCATGCTAGCTCGATGTTCCTTCTATGCTAAGTTTCCATTAATTGATGGCGTTTTATGAACACGCCACCATTTCCCTCCATTTCCTCACCGGTTTCCCGCCGCCAACCAGCGATATTGCGTGCGGTGCGTGACGCACGTAGGCAACAAGCACAGCCTATAGCACATCCAGCTTTTCCAAGCATGCCAACCCACCAAAGCACCGCCTCTGCCATCAACCTCCTCGACGAGGAAAACGAGAAGGCGCCATGGCCCGTCGAGGCTGAGGCGCTCCCCGGCAACGCGATGGACGACGCCATGATGCGCGTCATCGCCAGGGTTGAGCAGACCCTTGGCGCATGGCGCTTCAGTGCCGCGGATCAAGATAGGCATGTCAGCGCCGAGAGGCTGCAGCTCGCCGCACAACATGATTGATGGCACGCCGCAGAGCAAGCTAGGCGCATCCACGCCGATAGGCTGCGGCTTGTCGCACAGTGAGACCATTGGAGCACCGCAGAGCGAGAGGCGCGGCGCGCCGCACAGCAAGAGCGGATCCATCGGCGCTTGCCTGCTGTCGACAGGGCGTCGCTGCTGGGTACACATCCCGTCAGTACCCCCATTCCTCGCGAGGAGTAGGCAGAGGCCGTCTGCGCCGTACTTGCACCAGAGGTCGGCCGCACCGTACTTGCACCGAACGCCCACCGCGCCGTTCGCATGGTTCGCGCCATTCACTTTGTCTGCGGCCCGCTCGATGCCAACGTGCTGGTCGCTAGGCTTGACTGACTCCTTGGCCCAGGTGTCCACCTAGGCGCAGTAGAGGAACATGGCCGTCGCATCCTTGAGCTGGTGATCTCCGATGAAATAGCCAACTTGGAGCTCGAGATCGCGCTCCAGATGTACAACGAGCGTGTCGATCGCTTGGACGAACGCTTGCACGAGTTCAGGCAGAACCAAGAGCTACCGTAGGCAAGGGTTGTTGGTCATGGTCTCGTGGATGCGTTTTATTTTGTTGAGTCGTTTCGACTTGGATCGCTATGTATTCACAGCAATCATAATATTGCTCTGTTTATTGCTCTGTTTCAATGTGTGTACTCTATTTTCCGTTCATATATGTTCTGTTTCAATGTGTGTGTATATGCTTTCCATTCTATATATGTGGATGATAACAGCCAGATACAAATTAGTATATGAAAACAGATAGAAAATGGAATTCATACTATATATTAAAAGTTCATTAGTTCATCACAGAATATATATAATATCATCACATATATGTGATGATACTTAACTACAAGGTACAGTGCATAAAATTGAAAACGAACAATACTAAAACTAATAATCCCTCCTAGGGGCAGTATTCCGGCAGCCCCTCACCACCAGCTCCCTAGTGCGCGGCGTCTTCCCAGCGCGGAGGCAGTACTCCACCTCCTCCGCCTCGCAGCACTTGACGTACTGATCTGCCTCTTGCTGGCAGACGAGCGGGAACGATCTTACCATTTCATTGGGCGCCCATCAGAGCTCCTCGTCGGTGGCACGCTGGAGCTTATCGGCCCACCTCCACACAGCGATGAGGCGCCTAGCACTGTTGACCTTCCTCACGAAGTACCCGTCTTCGTACACCTCCTCCGCACGACGATGAGCCCGCCCCCAAAGCTCCACCGCCTCCTTTTTCCATGCGGCATCACGGGCTTCACAGGCCGCCTGGTACCTGGCTTCCTCCGCCCCCATCTCCTTCTTGAATGCCACTTGCCTGGCTTTCTCAGCTGGCGGCAGCGACTTCCACAGACAAAGATTGAACTGGCACAAAACCACTCCAAAGTTGGGGGGTCCGACACAACCTCGTCTGGCGGCGCGTAGGGGTCCTCCTCGTCGCTGCTATTCGACTGAGCGTCCTCCTGGGCGGCGCCTCCTCATCGATGTGTGGGCAGATCGGCGGCGCCATGGCAGAGATTTGAGAGCGAGAGAGAGAGGGCGAGCGAAGGCAGGATGTAGATGAGAATGCAGGCGGGACGACGTGAGGAAGGTAGTATTTATTGGCGGCCGGAATCTAGATCGACGGGAACAGTACACACGCCGATCACCGGAATTTACGAGTACTGTAGTTTGAATTACAAACGATTCTTAATAGCTGACGGTTTCCAATACAGAACCTTGTCTGATTAATAACCCGCTGCCCCGCGCCACTCACCTTCCAAACCTCGAGGCGCGAAATAGAGTGCCAATCGTGTGGGGGCCGGTTGTCTTGCCAGATCTTTACATTTTCTTTTTTGAACACCAGATATTTACTTTGTCTGATCATTTTTCAATTTTTTGGAATTTAAATGCCATGGCACTCCATGCATGTGTCCAAGCCGTTATGGTTAGCCGCTGCATGTAGACGTAGTTCAAATTTGGATTACGGTCATTAAATGGCTAGAAAATCACTTAAATGACTTAAAAAGTTCAAATGACCCCTGAAATTTTCCAAATTTTGACATGACAGTTGTATTATGCATGCTAACTGTAGAAATTTTTTGAAGCCCATAAGAGGAAGCTATCGTCGATTCATCATCAAACATGCATTGTTCCCTCTCGGAACCACCAGCCTTCTAGTGAGTTGCTCCGGTTTGTGCGGGGTGTGTGTCCAAACTTTTGTCAAATAGGCCAATTCTTTTACCACATCATCTTGGTGGCATGACATTACGTCAAGCAAGGTTTCATATGTTTCTGATCATTTTTTAATTTTTTGGAATTTAAATGACATGGCACTCCATGCATGTGTCTAGGCCGTGACACCAATATGTTTGAAAATTCCTGCCAATTTACTGCACATGGAATTAACTCGCACACAAGTACACAAAAATATGATTTTTCAAACCGTTATGGTTAGCCGTTGCATGTAGATGTAGTTCAAATTTGAATTACGGTCATTAAATGGCTAGAAAACCACTTAAATGTCTTTAAAAGGTCAAATGACCCCTAGAATTTTCCAAGTTTTCACATGACAGTTGTATTAGTGCACGTTAACTGTAGACAAATTTTGAAGCCCATAAGAGGAAGCTATCTCCCATTCGTCATCAAACATGAATTGCTCCCTCTCGAAACCACGAGCCTTCTAGTGAGTCGCTCCGGTTTGTGAGGGGTGTGTGTCTAAACTTTCGTCAAATATGCCAATTTTTTTACCACATCATCTTCTTCGCATGACATTACGTCAAGCAAGGTTTCATGTGTTTCTGATCATTTTTTAATTTTTTGGAATTTAAATGCCATGGCACTCCATGCATGTGTCTAGGCCGTGACACCAATATGTTTGAAAATTCCTTCCAATTTACTGCACATGGAATTAACTTGCACACAAGTACACAAATATGATTTTTCAAACCGTTATGGTTAGCCGTTGCATGTAGATGTAGTTCAAATTTGAATTACGGTCATTAAATGGCTAGAAAATCACTTAAATGTCTTAAAAGGTCAAATGAACCCTGGAATTTTCCAAATTTTCAAATAACAGTTGTATTAGTGCACTTAACTGTAGAAATTTTTTGAAGGCCGTAAGAGGAAGCTATCGCCCGTTCGTCATCAAACATGCATTGTTCCCTCTCGGAACCACGAGCCTTCTAGTGAGTTACTCCGGTTTGTGAGGGGTGTGTGTCCAAACTTTCGTCAAACATGCCAATTTTTTTACCACGTCATCTTGGTGGCATGACATTTCATCAAGCAAGGTTTCATGTGTTTCTGATCTTTTTCTTAACTTTTTGGAATTTAAATGCCACGACACTCCATGCTTTGTGTCATAGCCGTGAGACCAATATGTTTGAAAATTCCTTCCAATTTACTGCACATGGAATTAACTTGCACACAAGTACACAAATATGATTTTTCAAACCATTATGGTTAGCCGTTGCATGTAGATGTAGTTCAAATTTGAATTACGGTCATTAAATGGCTAGAAAATCACTTAAATGTCTTAAAAGGTCAATGTCTTAAAAGGTCAAATGACCCCTGGAATTTTCCAAATTTTCAAATGACAGTTGTATTAGTACTACAAATTTTCTCGTACATTTAAAACACCATCCGTTGCCACATTAATACAAATTCTTCTTTCACAGCTAATAAAAAATATCAACAACATTACACACAGTTGTTTTGCAGGAACCATTTGCGATGAAAATCCGTGGGTCTATTTAAGGCTTCCTCCTTAAGCTTCGCCGGCTCGTCTGCTCCAGTGCCGGCAACCCCCGAATCCACGAATCCTGATCCCCATTCCCGCAACCCCTTCTTGCAAAAGATGACGCTGTGGAAACGCTTCGTGAGGGCCCGTACGGTGGTCGCGTCCTCCCCGAGAACCGCCGCCTATGCTGAGAGCGAGGTTGCCTACGCCGAGAGTGCCGCCGCATCCGCATTGAGCGTGACCGCATCCGTCGAGAGGGCATCTGCGACAGCCGATAGGGCAGCTGCAGCAGGTGAGACGGCTGCAGCAACTACTGCGACGGCGGCTACAAACGCCGAGAGCGCTCGAGCTGCCATCCATGCCGCCGATATCGCCCTGGCCTAGGTCGAGGCCATCCACGCCAAGATCGAGAACGCACACACCAAGATATTCCAGGCCACCTCGGAATCCAGCATGCAACCCACGTCCGAAAAGGCGGCGGTTGCCATGGAGCACCTACTTCCTCATGAGATCGCTGAGCGGGAGCTGGAGATGCAGGAGGCGGCGGAGATCAAGGAGTGCCGGGAGGAGGAGTTGCGTGTGGCCGAGGTTGAGGTAGAGAAGAGTATGTCCATCGAGGAATCGGTGGTGGAGTACCAACACGAGCTCTGGCATAGCCACTACTACGAGTACTACAACCTTGAGGGTGGCGCCGAGGACAAGGACGAGGACGAGGACGCGGTCGACTTCAGCAGGGGGGACGCGGAGTCCACCAACGGCGGCATGTCGCCAGGACAAGTCATCGACGTCTCATCTCACACCGGTGATGCATAGGCCGGCACGGCGGTGGCTTTGTTAAAATTATGCGTACTTAGGCTTTGTTTTTAATGCTGGTCTTTTGTTAGAGCAATGTTTAGGTCAACTGGCTCTGTTTAATTACTAGAATTGCTCAATTTAGTAAGTGTGGTATGTGTGATGTACGCTCTTTTGTGTGCCCAAATTAGCAAGCGATGTTAAATTATGTAATGACGTGGATAAGGACAGTACCCAGGGAAATTTCCACCAAAATTTGAATTATCAAACTCATCCCATGCGCGTAAAGCAGAAGAATCGTTTGTGATGCACACAATCGTTCAAAGTGAATGGTGTCCGGTGGCACCGCGCGCAAAGTTTCCCTCCACATTTCGAAAATTTTGGCCTACTGCCGAAATATCTACCCCCCTTCCCCACCCCCTTTTCTCCCCGACCATAAGACACATTTCCCCTGTTTCCTCCTTCCTTCCTTCGGAAGCTATAGCCTCTTCCTCACTTGCTTCCTCACTCTCGCCGTCTCGCATCCTACCGCCGGGGTCGCCATGGTCTTCTTCAATGACCTCTCCAGCGGTTCCTCCTCCGACGACGAATTTTTCAGCACCCGGGTATGCCTCTCTTCTCTCTCTCTCGGGTTATGACTTGGAATGAAGGATTTTAACCCGGCGGTCGATTTGAGTCATTTCTTCCTCTTGTAGCTCCCTAGGACCATCAGTTGCAACGAATGGAGCGGGGTGGCTGAAGATCTGCCTGCTCGTTGTCACCATCAATCTCCATGCGTGAAGCTAGTTACATTTTAATCTATGGACAGTGGAAGGAAGTTTCTGGCATGTGCAGAGAAGGTCAGCTCCACTTTTGTTGTTACAAATCATTTGTTAGATGTGATTCAGACACTGTCACTGTGCTATGTTATTGTGGATGTTAAGACAGTGTCACAGTTTGTACCTAGTATCTAAAAATGTTGCCATCTCATCAGCGGTGCCATTAGAAAATTATTTGGCACCACTTTAGCAGTTTGTGCAGCCAACTTTGGTCCACACATCTGAGCAGCCAAGCAGTAAAATACTAAATCTTTATGGCACGAAGGAACTGGGCATCGGAGCAACTAGGTGCTCCGGAGTCCGGGTCCCAAATTTTTTCCGCTGCATCGGCTTGCCAGTGTAGGGCACCAGTGCCAAATGTAGCAACAGTTGTCTTTACACCGGTATTGGCATACACAGTGGACGGCCTTAGTGCTATTAGTTCTATGTTACTAAATTTGTGCATGTACACACCTGTTAGTATCAATTTGCTGTCATCCAAACACTGTCGCTATGCTGTTGGAGTTATATTTAGCTTCCTCATAAAATGTTCAATTTGTTATTTATAGTACATGACTAAGAACTTGTAGCGTTGTTGTAGTTAATTATAGCTTCTGATGTTTCAGAATTTGGTTGTTGTCTCAGTAGCAAATAATTCATTTGCACAATGATCTTTTTGAGAAGATATGTCATAATTAACCTGTTTCTTCAGTTTATCAAAATATGTATTTTGTGATTTTCTATGTTGCTAGAAACCCATTTCCCCTACAATTGTTACTGATCTAGTTATAAATATTATAGGATGAACGGAAGTGTTCTTACCTGGAGTGGGTTGATCAAGAGTGGCCATAGTCTTTGAAGATGTGCCTAGCAAAGCTCTGGGGCATGTATGAGGAAGAGAACAGAGGTAAGCTTAGAGGAAGTGTTGTCAACGCTGAAGAATATTCGAAGATGCGGGATAAAAAGAGGAAGATGGAGAATGAGCTCAGATTTTTTAAATCAGACTTTGCTAAGATGGTGTTGGCGAAGGAGGAGGCACTTTCCCAGTTGGCCAGTGCAAAATAGGTTCTTACTGAACTGAAAGCAGAGGTGGATAAGACGAGCCTGGATGATCTCGATTAGGGAAATGAATATATTGTTCTAATATTGTTCTTATGAAGGTGAACTAGCTATATGCTGTATTGTGCTATTTTCAGGTTGCTATCGTACTGTGATGTTAAAATATATTTATGTGCCTAATATGAAATTGGCAAACAGCTGTTCGATATGAAATGTGAATTTGCGTAATACTGGAATTATTAATTATAAACTAATAAACCTACTAAATGGGTCATGGAACTTTGCAAATGGTTCTAGCAGTAAAAGCGCTTGTGATGGATAGCCTAATGCCATACAGTTTTCTTCATCAAGTCGTGTGTGATGTAGTTGAATAAAAGCAAACGATTAACTGAGGCAGAGCATGTGTGATAGTTACACGTATCACACACGAGGCTATACATAAAACTGTGTGGGATGTATATACGAACGGAAACATTTTCCCTGGATTGACTGTGTGGGATGTACATACAAATGGAAAAGTTTTCCCTGGATTCACTGTGTGGGATGTACATAAGAACGGAAACGTATTCCTTGGATTGACTATGTGGAATGTACATAACAAACGGAAATGTTTGTTTAGGACTGACTGTGTGGGATGTACTTAAGACCGGAACCGATTGGACCTGTATAACCATATTTGATCGCTTGCCGATCGCACACCACCTCATTTTGCTGAACGTGTGTGACCGGAGGGCCTATCCCCGACAGTTTCTAGGTCGTGTGGGAAGGACCCCCCCCCCTATCGCAGTCACTCACTAGGCGACGATTCAAAATGCCGTCACGGAAAGGGGTTAAAAACCGTTTGTATAGCACCTCACTGTACCAGTGTATTGTTCAACCACCTTATTGGAACTTACCTTTTGAAATTATGTGTGATGCTAGTGATTATGCTGTTGGTGCTTTTCTAGGACAAAGAGTTGATAAAAATTGAATGTTATTCATAATGCTAGCAAAACTCTAGACAGTGCCCAAAGAAATTATGCTACTACTGAAAAAGAATTTTTAGCATTTGTGTTTGCTTGTGATAAATTTAGATCTTACATTGTTGATTCCAAAGTAATTGTTCACACTGATCATGCTGCTATTAAATATCTTATGGAGAAGAAAGATGCCAAACCTAGGCTCATTAGGTGGGTTTTCTTGCTACAAGAATTTGATTTACATATCACTGGTAGAAAAGGAGTCGAGAACCCCGTAGCTGATAACTTGTCTAGGTTAGAGAATATCCTTGATGACCCACTACCTATTGATGATAGCTTTCCTGATGAGCAACTAGCTATAATAAATGTTTCTCATAACACTCCTTGGTATGCTGACTATCCTACTTATATTGTTGCTAAATACATACCACCTAGTTTCACATACCAACAAGAGAAAAAATTCTTCTATGACTTAAGACATTACTTTTGGAATGACCCACATCTTTATAAAGAAGGAGTAGATGGTATTATTAGATGTTGTGTACCTGAGCATGAACATGAACAAACCTTACGGAAATGTCACTCCAAAGCTTACGGAGGACATCATGCGGGAGATAGAACTGCTCACAAGGTATTGCAATCTGGTTTTTATTGGCCTACTCCCTTCAAAGATGCCCGTAAGTTTGTTTTATCTTGTGATGAATGTCAAAGAATTGGTAATATCGGTAAGCATCAAGAAATGCCTATGAGTTATTCACTTGCTGTTGAACCATTTGATGTTTGGGGTTTGGATTATATGGGACCTTTTCCTTCCTCCAATGGGTATACACATATTTTGGTTGCTATTGATTATGTTACTAAGTGGGTAGAAGCTATTCCAACTAGTAGTGTTGATCATAACACTTCCATTAAAATGCTTAAAGAAGTTATTTTCCCGAGGTTTGGAGTCCCTAGATATTTAATGAGTGATGGTGGTTCACACTTTATTCATGGTGCTTTCTGTAAAATGCTTGCTAAATATGATGTCAACAACAGAATTGCATCACCCTATCGTCCTCAATCTAGTGGTCAAGTTGAACTTAGCAATAGAGAAATAAAACTAATATTACAAAAAACTGTTAATAGGCCCCGAAAGAATTGGTCTAAGAAACTAGATGATGCACTTTGGGCCTACAGAACAGCTTATAAAAATCCTATGGGTATGTCTCCCTATAAAATGGTTTATGGAAAAGCTTGTCATTTGCCTCTTGAGTTAGAACATAAAGCATATTGGGCAATTAAAGAACTCAACTATGATTTCAAACTTGCTGGTGAAAAGAGGTTATTTGATATTAGCTCACTAGATGAATGGAGAACCCAAGCTTACGAAAATGCCAAATTATTTAAAGAAAAAGTTAAAAGATTGCATGAAAAAGGAATCCAAAAGCGGGAATTCAAAGTTGAGTTCTGTACAACTCTCATTTCAGATTCTTTGCAGGAACACTTCTCTCTAAATGGGAAGGACCATATATCATCGAGGAGGTTTATCACTCTGGAGCTATCAAAATTAATAATGCCGAAGGTACTAACCCGAAGGTGGTCAATGGGCAAAGAATTAAACACTATATCTTAGGTATGCCTATTAATGTTGAAAGCAATATTAATCAAACCATGACACCGGAGGAACACATAAAAGAGACCTTCCGGAACACTCCAGAATACTAAAAAAGAGGAGGTACATGATACGGTAAGTAAACGGACTCCGAAAAATCTGCAAAAATATTTTCTGTTAGTTTTGGAATATTACAAAAAATAGGAAAATAAGAGACAACTAGGAAGGCACCCGAGGGGGGCACAAGACACCAGGGCGTGCCTGGGCCCCCTAGTGCGCCCAGGTGGGTTGTGCCCACCTCGGGAACCTTCCAGACTCCGTTTTCCTCCCGTTTGCTTGTTCCCAAGATAAAAAAAATTCTTTATATACCCCCCGGACGTATTGAACACCGTATCGCGGAGAAATCTCCTGTTCTTCTTTCTTGCTATTTTCTGGCAGATCTGAAAATATGTCATCTCAAGATTCGGAGGTGAGAGCTATGTTGCTGATTATATTGCAAACCCCAAGGTTTACGGAGATGTGGAACATTATGGTTGGACCAAGGAGGAAGAAGAAGACTATATTCCGAAAGAGAAAGAAGAGACAAGCTCAGATGAAGATGAAGTTCCATTACCCCAACCTGGGGACATGCACGTGGAATTCAAGAAGTCAAGTCTCCTTAGTAAAGCAAAGAAACCTAAGATCCAGTTTATCCCTTTTCATCTCTTGCGGGAAAACAAGCAGGAATTATGCAAGAAGATATTAAAGCTTGAGCAGGAGATCGATGATTTGAGGGAAGAAAATTCCATCATCAAGCGTAAGCTGAGGAAGAAGAACAAACCTACTACTCCACCATCATCATCTTCTCCAACCAAAGAAACTTGAGTTCATGGTATGGGCACTCCCCTTGGCTTGTGCCAAGCTTGGGGGAGGTGTCCCGGTATCGTATCACCACCACTATCTTTGCTTTTATCTATTTTAGTTCGATCTTTAGTTACCCTATGATTTAGTTGAATAAAAGTTTAGTTCGATCCTTTCTTTTCGAGTGTTTGCTTAGTGATCTATCTATCGATGTAATCTCGTGCGAGATATATAATAAAGAGTAGTTTAAGTTTTGTTTCTTTACTTTTATGTTTCAATAAAAATAAAGGAAAATAAATGAATAAGATCATATGCTAATCTTATGGTAAGTAATGACATCACATAAGGAAAAGTATAAGTGGTAAAATTTATTGGAGATTGACAAACGTAGCATTGGTCAATGATGCAATTCATGAAAGAATTAATAAGGGAAGAGAAGATTCACATGCAAATACACTATCTTGGACATCTTTTATGACTGTGAGCCCCCATTAAATATTTTGTGTCAAATTTGTTGATGTTGGACAAGGAAGACAACGTAGTGATTTATGGTTGTTCATATTCACATAGAAGTTATATTGTCATAGATCCCTCAACACGTGGTGCTTGCTCAAATATCTTTTCTAGCCAAAAACTCCGCACTAAGTAGAGATACTACTTGTGCATCCAAAAACCCTTAACCCAAAATCTTATTTCAAGAGTCCACCATACCTACCTATGGATTGAGTAAGATCATTCAAGTAAGTTGTCATCGGTGCAATAAGGCAATAAAAATTGCTTCTAAATGTGTTGGATCATTTAGTGTAAGAGAAAATTGAGCGTTGTACGAACTTGTGATGGCAAAATAATAAAAGCGATAGACTGCATAATAAAGTTTGCTATCATAAGGGGCAATATAACATGATGTTCTTTTGCATTAAGGGATTTGGCATACAAACAAATAAGCGCATGACAACCTCTGTTTCCCTCTGCGAAGGGCATATCTTTTACTTTTATGCATTTACTTTTATGTAAGAGTCAAAAAAATTTCCTCCCTATTCCTTTTTATTTTCTCTTTTTGCAAGCATCATGTGGTGAGGACAGATCTAGGCACATATATCTAGTTGGATATGAGTGGGCATGAGTTATTATTGTTGACATCACCCTTGAGGTGAATGTGTTGGGAGGCGAAACTATAAGCTCCAGTTGAAACTTTTTGTTCATGGGTATGCTGTGAGTGTTAGCAATCATAGAAGATTAAATGATGGTTGATTATGCGCACTTGCCTAAAGGCTTCGATACGAGACCCTTCCTGAAAATATGATGAATTATAGTTGCAAAGTTGACTGAGAACATAGTTTGTTGGTTTTCAATAAGGTTTATGCTTTATACTTCAATGTTGTGATGAATTGTTACTTGTTCATGAGAAGTTATATGATAAAAGTTATTTGATAAAGTTTTATGTTAAAGTTCCTTGATGTTATAATAATAAGCATGATGCTTCTATGTCCGTATTTTGTTTTTATCGACACCTCTCTCTCTCTAAGCATGTGGACATGTTTTTCGATTTCGGTTTTCGCTTGAGGACAAGCGAGGTCTAAGCTTGGGGGAGTTGATACGTCCATTTTGCATCATGTTTTCCTACTATTATTTATAATGTTTTTATGCATAATAATGCTTTATGGAGTAATTCTAATGCCTTTTCTCTCATAATATGCAAGGTTTACACAAAGAGGGAGAATACCGGCAGCTGGAATTCTGGACCTGAAAAAGCTATGTCAGAGTTACTTATTCTGCACATCTCCAAATAAGCTGAAAATTTACAAAGAATTGTTTTGCAATATATAAAAAATATTGGAGCAAATAACTATTAGAGGGGGCCCACCAGGTGCGCACAACCCACCTGGGCGCGCTAGGGAGCCCAAGCGCGCCCTGGTGGGTTGTGCCCTCCTCGGCCCACCTCCGGTGCCTATCTTCTGGTATATAGGTCATTTTGACCTAGAAAAATCAGGACGGGACTTTCGGGATGAAGCGCCACCGTCTCGAGGCGGAACTTGGGGAGGAGCACTTTTGCCCTCTGGCAGAGCGATTCCGCTGGGGGAACTTCCCTCCCGGAGGGGGAAATCATCGCCATCGTCATCACCAACAACTCTCCCATCTTTGGGAGGGCCATCTCCATCAACATCTTCAACAGCACCATCTCCTCTCAAACCCTAGTTCATCTCTTGTGTTCAATCTTTGTACCGGAACCTTAGATTGGTACTTGTGGGTGACTAGTAGTGTTGATTACATCTTGTAGTTGATTACTATATGGTTTATTTGGTGAAAGATTATATGTTTAGATCCATTATGCTATTTAATACC
The DNA here is from genome assembly GCA_011799875.1 of Thinopyrum elongatum. NCBI lineage: Eukaryota > Viridiplantae > Streptophyta > Magnoliopsida > Poales > Poaceae > Thinopyrum > Thinopyrum elongatum. The sequence continues at coordinate 434,590,563 of CM022302.1, forward strand.
CCTCTGATCTTGAGCATGATTATCATTTGTGAGTAGTTCCTTTTGTTCTTGAGGTCACGGCAGAAGTCATGTTGCAAGTAATCATGTGAACTTGATATGTGTTCGATATTTTGATGATATGTATGTTGTGATTCCCTTAGTTATGTCGTGTGAACATCGACTACATGACACTTCACCATATTTGGGCCTAAGGGAATTCATTGTGGAGTAGTTATTAGATGATGGGTTGCTAGAGTGACAGAATCTTAAACCCTAGTTTATGCGCTACTTCGTAAGGGACCGATTTGGATCCAAAAGTTTAATGCTATGGTTAGATTTTATCTTAATACTTTTCTCGTAGTTGCGGATGCTTGCGAGGGGGTTAATCATAAGTAGGAGGTTTGTTCAAGTAAGAACAACACCTAAGCACCGGCCCACTCACATATCAAATTATCAAAGTAGCGAACACGAATCAAATCAACATGATGAAAGTGACTAGATGAAATTCCCGTGTACCATCAAGAATGCTTTGCTTATCATAAGAGACTATTTTGGCCTGTCCTTTGCCACAAAAGGATTGGGCTACCTTGCTACACTTTATTTACCGTTACCGTTACTTGCTCGTTACAAATTATCTTGCTCTCAAAATACTTGTTACCGACTATTTCAATGCTTGCAGAAAATACCTTGCTGAAAACCACTTGTTATTTCCTTCTGCTCCTCGTTGGGTTCGACACTCTTACTTATCGAAAGGACTACGATTGATCCCCTATACTTGTGGGTCGTCACACGTTCGCCGGCCCGCGATGAACGTGGGAAGACGAGACCGTGACTAGGGTGATGGAGGGTGTGGCGGTGCGGCCATCATGCTGCACGGAGGGCGGCAGCGGCGAGTCCTGCTGCTCACGAGCAGCGGGGTTGGTGGTGGCGTTGGCCGCAGGAGAAGCAGAGCGATGCGGGGTGCCGCGGCCCACCGGTGCCGTCTGAGCGATGCGGGTGGCCCGACACTCAGCGCGGACTCGGCGGGCGTCAGCCATGGGAGCGACAGAGCAGAGATGGAGCAAAGAGGATGGGAGACTTCGACACGCCCCTACCTGGCACGCCAAATGTCGGGATCGGGGCTCCCCAGACCCAATGAGGTTCGAACTCTGGGGCGTGTGCGAAGAATCTAGCCTAACCGCGGCTCACTGCTCGTCGCCCCCCGGCTTGGCTCCGGCGAGTTCGTGCGAGCGAGAAGAAGAAGTGGACATGGTAGCTTACCCAGGTTCGGGCCACCTTGCGGTGTAAAACCCTACTCATGCTTTGTGGTAGATTGCCTCGCGAGGAGGATGAGTATGAACTGGTACAAGCGTGAGCTGCCTCGGGAGAGCTCAATGGCCGAAGGATTCGATGGAATTCGATCCCTCTCTATGGTGGAGTCTAACCTATATTTATAGTGGCCTTGGTCCTCTTCCCTCAAAGCTTAGGCGGGAAGGGATACCACAACGGCCAATTTTGAAGGGGGACAGGAGTACATCCTATCCTGACTAAAGGTGGTCTTCGTCTGCAAAGTTTTTGTCATGACACAGTGATGGGCTCAGCGATCACATCCGTCCTGCCGAGCTCGTGGTCTTGGTCTTGTTGCACTGGAATGGAAACCTTTGGGGGATTCCTTGGGAACCCGCGTACGTCCTTGCTTCCTTAGCACCAAAGAGGAAATTGTCCTCTCCTGCGCCTGCTGACGCCCGCCTGGCCTTTATCATCATGGCTCATGTCATCGCGCGCCTCGCGAGGCGGGAGGCTTGCATAGAGATCTCCGCTCCTCAGGAGGCTGCCCCCTAGGGGGCCTTGGTTTCGTTCTCCTCGTGAGGTAGGGGCCCTCGCGAGGGTCTTGTCCGTGGAGTCTTGTAGTTGGGCCGTACCGGGCCATCGATGGAGCCACGCGTTGGGCCGCAGATAGGCAGGTCTGGGTACCCCCGATCCCAGAACGCCGATAACAATGGAATAGACAAGCTAGGAAATAAGTTATAACTCACAAATCAACAATAACAATACCACAACCAATAGAAATAACACTAGCCCAATTATGAAACAAGAATATAAAAGAGGCACAACTTTCCCATTAAATCTAGCAGGCCAAGACAAAACCATTTACTAGAGTCCATGTCAGAAGAGTAGATCCAAGAATGAATAAAGCCAAGGAATAATAAAGAATTCCTTTAGTAATTAGAACAAAGCAGAAGAGAGAGAGAGATAAGGACCAAATCCCACAAGGCATCCAAACCACTATAAATGGAGCACATGAGCCGGGGAGTAAGGCTTGTTAGCCACTTCGTGTAAAAACACCAAATAGGAGTTGGACCGAACTCATACAAGTGAGCCTAGAGAGTGAAGCAGCGAGGAGGTGGAGGCATGCCACAAGATGCAGGAACACCAGGGCCAGAAGACCAAGTAGCATAAAGACCCCAAGGTTGGATTTTGGGGGATTTGTGCTCAGAAAGCCTAGAAGTGCTAGGGGCTAAATCATCATCGGATCATGGGATGAGTAGCATCTATACTATCTGTTATATCCTAGTGAGGAGCCTCAGTGCAACATCATAGGTGGGCAAAGTTCAAGGAAACATCTGTTCTTATCAGATTTTAGAATAGAAAGAACTAAAGGGGAGAGAAAGGACTAAATCAAGCATAGTATCTGTTCAGATCAGTTGAGAAGAGAGGGAACTGGGCAAGATGAGATAGTATTCATAACCAGTGGAACATATAATATAGAATAACAGCACATATACAGGAACAGTTTATACTAGTAACATAGAAGTAGGACCTAACTATGGTTCATAAATAAGTGGAACATAGCAGAGAAATACAAAATATGCCATGACCAAACTGCAGTAACAACCAGCAGTCATATTCAACATTTAATTAAAGTATAAGAAATTATATGACATTAGTAATGAAACAATACTAAGCATGATTGATAATTGCCCATAATCAGGAGTCACAGTTCACACCTAAATAAACTACAAAACTATATAACAGTATAAACAAGCTATCATGTTACCCCTGTATGTGCATGTGACATAAAGCAGTAGCATACTAACTAAAAAGGTAGCATGCCTCATCACAGTAGTACTAAGCATAATCAGTAAAGCCTTAGACTAGTAATTCATGCCTTTGATCCTCACAGTATTACAAAACTGATAACAATAGCACAACTAAAAGTACAAGAAAACCAGCAACTATATTCATAGTGCCAACAACAGTAGAAATTACCTAAAACCACTTGAACACATACAGTAGGATGTCAATAACATAGTAGCATTATCCAAGTTCTTACACAAACCAGAACAGCAAATCAGATACATAAGAAAGAGCATGACCACAGGAGCAACTAAAGGGATAGCAGCAATTACTGGCAACATAAGAATAACCTTTAGTTGGTCCTAAAACAATCACCAGTAGAAATGCATCGACAGAGCTGCAACAATATGGCCAAGATAGTAGAAGTAGTAGTAGGCCAGAGAGGAGGATAAGTGGAACTCAATGGGCTAGGGTTGTAACCGATGCCGTAACAACGCCCTACCACAGTTGCGGCAGAGCACGTCGCCATCCCAGCATGGCAAGGGATCCGCCACAGCACCGCACAACGCCAACCAACGCCGGGGTTGCGCAGCACGCCGTCCCAACCAGTGGAGGGGCACCGTGCATGGCAGGAGCATGACCCAGGCAACACCAGCACCACCAGGAGGTGTGGGAGGTGTCGTACCCGACTGGAGCAATGAGCAGGAGACTGCCGGCGATGAGGGGCTCATCACCACTGAAACCCTAGCGGAGGGGATTGATGGGAGCGACCTCAGGAGGGCAGGATAACCAAATCGAGTGGGTGGGGAAGGTAGATCAGCTCGAGGGGGAGCTGCAGGTGGCGACCTGGGACACGCCGGTGACTAATCCGCCGCCCACTAGCCTTGCCGTCGCCGTAGGTGAGGTGGCGGCCGAAAACCTAGCTAGCCACGGGGGACGATGGCGGGTGGGAGCGCCTATTCTGGCCAGAGAGGAAGGAGGCGTGGAGCTTGGGGAGCTCGGGGGAGTGCTTCCCGCAGCCGGAGCTCGCCGGAATAGGCCGGCGTGGGTGGTGGCGGCGGCGAGGGAGAGGGGTTCGTGAGGAGAGAGGTCGCGAGACAGAGAGGAAGGAGGCATTCGGTGGAGTTGGGTGATTTTTTTTTTCTCCTTTTCTCTAGATGGATGGATGGATGGATGTGGGTGGAGAGCTAGATGGATGGATATGCACCACGTCATTGATCCGTGGCACAAACGTTTCCACCAATAGGAATCAAGCTCATGCAATTGTGTTCTTCCTTTTATTTTTCTTTTAATTTTTCTACTCTCTTGGACCGATGAAGGAGGGAAAGTACTAACCGCATCCACGCTGGTGAAGGGTCCGGTGTCCTCTGGCCTCGCCGCCATCGGGGCAGCGCTGGAGGTGGAGGTCACCGAACCCTAGCCAGGAGGTTGGGTTGTGGGTGGACGGGAGGAGCGGGTCCTGTCGGATTCAGGGCTCCGCAGACCCGAGAAAGGTTCGAACTCTGGGGCGTGTGCGAAGAACTCAACCTATCTAGCCAACCAACTCGTCGCCATATGGCCTAGCTCGAGGAACAAGGAAGAAGATGAACACAGCAGTTTACCCAGGTTCGGGCCACCTTGCGGTGTAAGACTCTACTCCTGCTTTGTGGTGGATTTGCCTCAGGAGGGGCTGAGGATGAACAAGTACAAGGGATGAACAACCTCACGAGGTCTGCTCTGGTGAGGGTGGAAAGGATCCGATCTCGGGGGGTCCGTCCTCTCGGGGGGTTTGTTCTGCTCTACAGTGGTGGCTAGCCTATATTTATAGTGGCCTTGGTCCTCTTCCCAAAACGTAGGCGGGAAGGGATTCCACAACGGCCAATTTTGAAAGGGGACAAGTAGTACATCTTATCCTGACGAAAGGTGGTCTTCCCCTGCGAAGCTTCTGGCGTGATGCTGCGGTGGGCTCGGTGATGACATCCGTCCTGCCGTCCTGGTCTCGTTGCACAGGAATGGAAACCTTTGCCTGAGTCCTCGGGAACCCACGCCTGTGCTTGCCTCCTTAGCACCAAAGAGGAAACTGTCTCCTCTGTGCCCACTGGCACCTGCCTGGCCTTGGTCGTCATGGCTTGCGTCACCGCAACCTCATGAGGTTTGGGCACCTGCTTAGGAATCTCCGCTCCTCAGGAGGCAGCCTGGGGAGGCCGTTCCCTTGGGAGGTCTTGGCGTCGTCTGCCTCGCGAGGCTTGGCCCCTCGCGAGGGTCTTGTCTTGGTAGTCTTGTAGATGGGCCATTCCAGGCCGTCGATGAAGTGACGCCATGGGCCGCAGGCAGGCAAGTCTGGGTACCCTGGTTCCTAGAACGCCGACAGTAGCCCCCGGGCCCAATGCGTGCTCGGACTTGGCTTCGAGGCGAAGCCAAAGGGCAAGGGTGAAGCACCGCGGGCCCCAATCACCTGCGGGCCAGGCTAATGCGTGGCACTTGATGCGGCATTGACGCTCTTCTTCAAGGTCTTCAGATAGGGCGGCCGACGTCTGGAGTGTTGCCCTAGGGGAGGCGATCGAGACGGCGACCCCCTCATAGGTCGGCAAATCGGCGAGGCCCCTCATGGTGAACTTGCCCTTGGCCTTGTCCGTGATTCCTCCAGCAGCAGCGACGCCTCCTCCGAACCAAGCTTAAGCGATGACGACAGCTACAAGCCGCCGTGCTGCCGTGCTCGTCCTTGAGGGAGGAATGGCGCCGGACAGGCATCATGGGCGACACCGCCTGGGTCGCGATCCTCAGGAGGTCCTTTCCTTTCGATTCATTCCTGCACAAAAGTCATGAAGGGCCCTGCGGGGGTGTGTAAAGATCATGACACTTTTGCCTTAATGATAGCGTCCCCAACTTATGTTGTGTTTGCGTCTCTTGCTTGGGCACGGTTCCCCCTTTTTTATTCTCGCGGTAGCTTACTGCTCTACGCCGACAGGACCCAGTCCCCAGGCAAGCTTCGGCCGTCGCTGGTATGCCAGGTCGTGATGCCGTGGTCAAGGCCAGGAGGTGAGTGGCCCGAGGTCCGGTAAGAGCCCCCGAGGCGCAATGCTCAGGAGGTCCCCTTTGGCGCGCAAGCGGCTCCCGAAGGACTGAAAGGAGAGTTCCCTTGCCCGAGCAAAATCACGAGAGACGAAACACCGACTATGGGGTTCGCGCCCGGGTGTGCGAAGCGATTTATCTTGGTGAGCCTGCGGTGGTTTCCTTGTCGTGAGGGCGAGCTTCTTATGCGATGTTAGGCTGCGCCCTTCTCCTGATGGCGCCCCCCCCCCCCCCCCCCTCCCCCCCCCGCAGGGCTCCTACCGACTCCATCTATCCCGCTCGTCAGGGTGCTCTATGTCCTCGGGACCCAGCTCTTGAGCAAGGCTCGGCCGCCGCTGGTATGCCAGGTCACGATGCCATGGTCAAGGCCAGGGGGTGAGGGCTCGAGGGCCGGTAGGAGCCCCTGAGGCGCGGTGCTCAAGGCCCCCCCCCCCCCTTTAACGTGCAAGCGACTTGCGCGAGAAAAGAGTGGCTGGCTCCGAGGGGGTACCTAGGAGGAGTTGCGCCCCATGGCACGTAGCGCGGTATCCTTCCACGGTGGCGAGGTGTTGGTGAAGCTGCTCATGATCCTGCCTCCGAAGGTTCCCATCTCTGAGGCTCCAGTAGTAGAAGTCAAAAGCGGTGAGGATGGTGGCAGCGTTGTCGATGAGGGGCTTCCAATGAGCGGGTCAGGTGGCAGCAGTGGTGTTCCTTCTTAGTTTTACCCTGCAACATTTACCGTGCCTCGTGAAGGCGTAAGACTTCTGTTTAAGCTTGTGGAACAATCTATGCTTGTAATAATTATTAGGACCCCGTGGTTTCCTTATTGCGCCAAGTTTCCTTCGTGCTTGCTTTTGTGCTCTGCGTCGGTAGGGCCCAGCCCCGCGCATACCTTGACCGCCGTTGGGGCGTCCAGATCACCAGGACGACACCAAGGGGTGAGGGGCTATGTGACTAGCGAGGCCCCTGAGTCGCGATGCTCGGGAGGTCCCCCTTTGTAACACCCTGGTTTTCGCTCCAGTTTTTTTTTCCTTCGCGGGATTTGACTCCCGTCTTTTTTATCGGTGTTATCGGACTTCTTTAGCTCTTGGGTATATGAAGATGGTCATTTAACCTTGCCTTCCCTATCCAACCAGAGATTCTCTCCAGTCCAACCTTGCCACCCGAGATATATTCTCAGGGTTTTGCCGTCGAAACCCTACCTTCCGAGTTGTCGGAAGGGAAACCCTAATCTCTTCCGTTATAAAGGAACCCTGATTTCCTTTAATCTGTTGCCTCCCAAGATTTTCCCAGTAATCATCATATCTTTGTAAACCCTGGATATGTAAAAATATTGCCAAGTCATTTGCAATATTTTTCATTTATAATTAATTCCTTTTTCTGCCAGTTAAAGGAATTAAATCCAGGAAAATATCTATCCATCTCCAAAGTTCATGAAAAATTGTGGAGATATTCTTTGTGATCATATTGAGCTCCCATAAAAATATTAGCCATAATTAAATAAGGGAAATTGCATTTTCCTATTTAATGCCAATATTGCATTTTGGGCAGTTTCTAAAGGAACTACCATTTTGGTAGCCAGGAAGAATCCCAAATAAATTGTGAAGCTTCTCCTATCCATATATTCACCATTTCCATCAAGAACCCAAGTTCCATAGACCAAATTTTGAGCATAACATCCATTTGCAAATTATGTCCAGTTGAGCAAATTGCAAAGGAAGTGCTTGAACCCTTGATCTATTTGAGCTGAAATTTTTCATGGTGGTTAACATTGATAAATCACTCATGGAAACCAAAAACCAGCTCAATCCATCCATCCATTCTCCCACAGCAATTTTCCTAAGTTTCTGTCCATCTAGAAGCACTGTGAAGGAAGTACCATTTTGGTGTATCTAATTGGTATGAAATTTTTACAGTGGCTTCATATGTTCAAATCACTCACCTCCTCCAAATTTCAGCTCAATCCAAGTTAGTATGTGAGTGCCACATCAAAGTTTGCATTTCTGACCAATGGGGTCCATTCTACAGCAAGTGTCCTCAATTCTTATCCAAATGGCCCCAAAATTTACCAAGGTAGTCACCTTGGTAGATCATTGCGCCATGCCAAGAACCAGCTCATTTCACCCAGGGATCCATACAGAAATATCTACAAACACCTTATTGTCAGAACCTGTTCCAGCAAGTTTCCCTCACCCCAGAGCATCCTAGATGGTTCCAGCCATATCTCTCATCTATTTGAGCAGCAAGGGACCATCTGGACAAGGTTCCAGGGTCATTTAATGCCTTGGACACGCGGTGCCGGTGGTGACCGCGCAGCAAGCACGGCCAAAATGGCACTCTACGCACTGTCCACCACGGTCGGCCACCTCTGGTCAGTCCCCGCCCGTCTGGTCATGTCCATCGTCTCCGCAGCGTCCACATTCCCCTCTCCCGGCCCTTCTCCCCTCCTCTCTCTTCCTCCTCGCGCCACGACGATCGCCGCCGCAGTACTGTGCCACCTGTGAACGTCGTCGTCTTCCTCCCAGAGCCTTCTCGAGCGCGCCCAAGGTCTCTCCACTACACGCGAAGGCCCCCGAAGCTCGCTAGTGTCCAGCCACGTCTTCCCTGGGCTCCAGTGCGGCGATAACGCCGCCACGGCGGCCGTTCTTACCCACTGGCCTCGGCCGGCTATATATAGCCGTGGCCTGAGCCCTTCCCGAGCATCCCCAACCCCCTCAGCCACTTCCCTCTCCCTCCCTAGAACCCCCAGGCTCCAGACCGGAGCTCTCCTCCTTCCTCTCCGGTGAGAATCGCCGCCATGGCCGCCCCTGCCTCGGCTCAAATTCGGGTCAGCTAGGACTCCCCTTCCCCTACTATCCCCACCAGAGGACCGCCACTGCCACGGCGGAGCCCTGCCCAACCTCCTCCCCACCTCTCCACCACCGCAGCCCGAGCCTCGAGCTCACCATCGCCGCCGTCCGCCGCGGGTGACCTCCCGCTTGTCTCCGAGCTTCCCAGCGACCACGCCACCCAGGTACGGGACCGCCTCGTCCCGCTGAGCATGCTGGTAGGCTGGGCGCCTCAAATGGTGGCCCACAGCGCCGGCGGTCGCCGACGGGAGCCACCCCTTTGGCCGGTCAGGCACGCGCGGGAGGAGGGGGATGACCCTGCGAGCGGGCCCGGCTCGCCAGTGGCTCAACCCCCCTCTCTTTATTTTTTTCAGCCGTGGCAGCTAATGGGCTCAGCCCATATGCACAGTAGCAGCAGCGGCCAAAGCCAGCCCAGGTCGGCCCGGTGCAGCACTGTCGTTTCTTTTTATTCGCAGAAAAACTATCCAGGGGCCTAGATGTGAATAAAAACTTTACAGAAAGGTCCCTAAATAGTTAATCTGCTATAACTTCGCAACCACGACTCCGATTCAGGTGAATCCAATGCCCACGTCTTCAGTTCGTCGAGCCCGTTCCCATGGTATCATTTTCATAATGTTTACACATTCTGAAAATAACCATGTTGCCCTTGCCCTTCTATCAGCCACTCCGAGAGAGAATCTTTTTCGACGGATTTTCTTGCGAGGCTATCGCAATCTTTCACGGAGTATTCTTCATTCCCAGGCAAGCCGACCATCTGATATATGCCCTAAAGCATTGCTCTGTGTTATTCCTGCATGTTTGAATTAATATGCTTGTAATTGTATGCGTAGTAGTGGGCTGTATGTGACTCTAACGAACCCTTGTTTGTACTTTCTTCGATGACGGCACCACGCCTGTGTCTGAGCTGCTTTCGGCCGTCCGGGGTGGATGCCGACTTTATGTTCTCTTTTCAACAACTAGCCGTGTTCTGAGCTGTTTTGCGGCCGTCTCAGACAGTTTTTGAATTTCTTTCTGTAGTAGTGACCCTATGCTCTGAACTGTTTTTCGGCCGTCTTAGGGAACTGCTACATTCTTTTTATCAACACCTTCTCATGCTATGAGCTGCTTTCCAGCCATCTTGAGTCGGGGTTGAGTTATTCCAGTAATGTCCCAGATCTAAGTTGTAAAGACCGTTCTGGTGGCTACTGGTTTCTTTGCCGGTTTTATGTAAGGGTTCCGATGGTCGTAACTTACAGCTAGAACTTGTAAAGTGATAACTTGCCAATTAATCTTGTCTCACTAATGACTTGTCGTGATATTATATGGAGATAGGTTGTTATGTTTTTATCATACATAGCTACTGCCATCTCAAGTTATTATGATAAACAACCATGCTTGCTAAATATTGGATAAAGCTAAACCTAGTCGGTTGATCCAGAGTCATCTGTCCAGACTTATCCGTGCAACCACATTTGCCAGTATGGGGTGGCCTTGACTTGGTCTGATCGCGTGCTCTTTTATCGCTACCACCAACTAGGGAAGGTTATGCGTGCGTGCCACCCTCGCCCGGTGGGCGACGATAACCTTATGAGCCCAGTTGATTTATTTGCCGGCGTCCCCGTTTGGGACAGTTTAGTTGGCCACGACGGTGGCAGGTGTCACGAGGTGACACAGGGGCCACCCAGGACATGACCTTGGGAGGGTATGATTGTCGGTGGTACGGTAGAGGAGTCACGGGTTAGGCCGGTTTCGTTGGTGCAACCCTGGTCCACCCGAATGGGATCACGAGGCCAGGTGCTCCATGGTGTGGGTAAAGTGCGCAACCTCTGCAGAGTGAAAAATCTATTCGAATAGCCGCATCCACGGTATTGGACAGTCCGTCCAGACCTCACTAGGTGGTCAACCGGAATAGTAATAATAATGATGGAAGAACTCGTCTTATGATCAGTAGTACTCGGTGACCCATGGATATTCTGAGGGATGTAAGGCAACCTGAAAGAGAGTAAGTTTATCAGACTTACAGTGGAGATGCATAGACATCGGATGGTGTCAGGAATATGATATGATAGCCATGGAATGGCTATGTAAGAGATGGTCAGATGACCGAAAGAGTTCGATTGGATCCTGAGATTGTTTGGAGTATGGATCACTTACTTGATATGCTTTACTTTACTGTATTCTACTTTAGTAGTTACCTTGCTGATAAACTTGCTAAGACTTGATGATTAATATTGCTAGATAGGTATGTTATGCCATGATAATTAATGTTGCTCTAATAACAAATGCATGCTTGAATGCCATGGATTGCTTTGCTTGGTGTATATGTTAGTTTGCATTGCTTGCGAGTACATTCAAAAGTACTCAGCGGCCTTCAATGTGGCCAGGTACACATAAGGATCCGTCGTCCGTCGATGAGGAGCCGGAGTGTTCGCGGGCTAGGAGTGTAACCCAGTCAGATCCCTGTGGATTGGAGCTGCACCAAGACCCTGCTGCCTTAGATAGATCTTTTCCGCTGCCATCACCCTTGTAAAATATCATGTAAGACTTATATATCCGTTAATAGAAATGTCAGTGTTCATGATACTTGTTGTAAACGCGCATGCCAGAGTGATTTCCTGGGCTGGCATGCGTGGCGACCGTCTGGCTACAGTGGTATTCAGGTGGGGCGCCACAACGGATGGTATCAGAGCAGCCAGGCTGACTATAGGTTACCCCTAGCCAGACTTCATTGTCTTGTGCTCAGTAGAAAGCCCAGATGGATTTCAACCATCTTTGCTAAGCAGGCACGGCTACTATTGATCATAAGGCAACCCCATAGGTCTTTGGCTCCATCAGACCCCCACTCTCGTGGCTTTTGTCTCCGTTGTGAAATGCTCGCACCCGGCAACGACCCGTGAGCCCTGAACCCCTAGGTAAACTAGATATCCCTTACCTTTCTTGCTAACCATGGCATTTCTCTTCTTAACTCTAGTTTTCTTTGGGAAACGCTTATAAATTCCATCTTTTCCCCAACAACCGTAGGATCGTTGACTAAGCCATTTTGGCTATGGTCATGCATCGAGTGTGATGTTCCCTAAGGAAGTAGCAAGAGCTTGACAACAGTGCTACCAGGAGCATTGTGTGGTTTCGCTTCTAAATCCTTAGAGGTGCATCGAGTGCGCTATACTAGTTATACTAGTGGATCCTCGACCACGTGTGTAAGGTCCGCAAAATTTGAGCTTTATTTGCTTTTTGGTTTTCACGGTTTTTGTTTCTTTTGTCGGTTCTGTTTCTTCGCTCCGACTGGATCCATCCGCAAGTGTAGTCAAGAAGCTCAGCATGCAACTAGGATAATACCCAATAATCCAAATTCAGCAAGAGTCATGCCAAGCCAACTGCTTGATATTTAGAACATTATTACCGAACTTTTCAAGAATGAAGAATGGGTCAGAAGTAGAATCTATGTGCAACAGACAAGGCCAGAATATACCTGAGAGAGTTTGCCTCAGTATAGATCACGCCTAAGGAGCAGTCAGATGAGTTATCAAGAATGAACACCAGCAAGGACAAATGATTCCTTCCTCGACACAAGGATTTTTAGGTCAATGGGGTGAACCTTGAGTTTTTTTTTCAATGGACTCCAGAATCATCTATTACCCAACGAAGACATATTTCTAGGATGTGAATGTGCCAAGAACAGCAACAAAACTCCGGTACTTTGGTACAAAGTTCAAAGCATATTCTGGAATTCACCGGTGCAAATACAAAATTTTCTGGGCACTGTGACAAGGTTTGCAAGAAATGTGGATGTGTTCACGGCTGTCCCAGAATCAATGAGAACTTCACATGCTGGGAAGCTCAGCTGAACCAAATGGAATTATCCGTCAACTGCTTATTACCGGTGACATATGGAATTCTAGATTAATTATCAACATGAGGCATGCGTCAGTCGTGCAACCTTTACAGCAGCAATGATCAGACCAGCAGAAGGACAAGCGGTGTGCATGACAACAGAATATCTGCAGTCAAGGTATGGCCTATACCAAGTTTGGCTCCACTATGGGTAAATTTCGGATACTTCGGAAGAAAGCCAGAATCGGCCATAGAACCGATTGCATACACAGTGAAAGGCTTCTGGTATAAGGAACCTAGCCTTCCTTCGCAAGCTACCAGACTACCAATCTTCCTCGGTACGCCACTTGGTGAGAAAATCTTCTGGGGTACAGCACTCCCATCTTCCACAGCGTGCTACCATAGAAAGCTTCCGGCATAAGGCACTTGACCTTCCTCAGCAAGACACATGAGGGAAAAACTTTTGAGGTATGATACACAGCCTTCCTCAGCACGCTACCTTGGCAGAAGCTTCGAGCATAAGGAATTTAGCCTTCTTCAACCCACCATCGTGCCCACAACAAGCTTATCAGGAGCGCGAACTAGTCCAGACACACCTGTCTGCCTCAGAACTCAGTGGTTATGAAAGGATTTATATTATCCCTACATATGTTGTGAGCATGCAGTCCAGTGGATCAGTTCATGCGAGTCACTCGTACACGGGAATAACTGTGTTCAGAGAAACATTGGCCCCATGTTGAAAAGAAGAATATGAGCACAGCAATCCCTACGAGGTATGCAAGAGTAAGTTGTGAGAACAAGCCCGACAAGCCTGGAAAATAATCAAGGAGCCGTGTTGGTAGGTCATTACAGGTCCATCAAAGGAATCCATGGGAACAAAGAAGTTGTGGACAAACAACCTCCGTGACGGTCAACAAGATACAGCTTCACGGACAGAGTGGTATTACCAATCTTCGTCAGACTCTTGCATATGCGGCCACAACAATGCACTACTTGCGGTTACAAGTGAGATTGCCGCACTTATCATGAATATGGGCCATCAACCAAGACAAGAGGCTATACTCCGAAAGATACACTGGATGCTAGCCATACTATGCTCAGCTCAGTGGTCATAGCAAGGACTACAGAAGCTATATATGACAGAATCCTCTCCACGAGCGGCAGAGTTTGAAACCAGACATTCAGATAGAATGGCTCAAAGCACGTCAGCACCCTCTGCCTTTTATTGATCAAATGGTAATTGATTTTAGAAAATTAAACAAAACAACTAGAAAATATCATTACCCTCTGCCTTGTATTGATCAAATGCTAGAAAGATTATCTAAGCACACACATTTTTGCTTCCTTGACGGATATTCTTGTTTTTCACAAATACCTGTTTCTCAACCTGATCAAGAAAAGACCACTTTTACTTGTCCTTTTGGAACTTATGCTTATAGACATATGCCTTTTGGTTTAGGGATAATTGTATTCATACCCTTAGTTGTGTCCCCCTCAACCGAATTGCCCCTTGTTTTTTAAAACACGTGGTCTTGCCCAACCCACTTTGTCGTCTTTTGCTTTTACCCTTTGACCGTTTGACCGTCACTTTGAAAACTTCAAAACTAATTCATACTAAATCAGAAAAATGCAAATAAGATACCAAAATGTTTGGAAAAACATCACCTGTATGTCAATGTCACTTGCATTCATGACAAAAGTGTTGGTAAGTGCCCATCCGAGTTTTAGCTCTTATCATACCACCATGAACAGGAAAATCTAAAAAAATTTGAAAAATTCAAGAAAAAATTGGTGGCAAAGAATTGCAAATGTTTTAAGTGCTTGCCAAGTTTCATGAGGGAATGGCATTCGTGGAAGTCGTGGCAAAAAAAACAATCTATTTTCGAGTGTTCATTGTTTTTTTTTGCCATGACTTCCATGAATGTCATTCCCTCATGAAACTTGGCAAGCACTTAAAACATTTGCAATTCTTTGCCATCAAATTTTTCTTGATTTTTTCGAATTTTTTTAGATTTTCCTGTTCATGGTGGTATGATAAGAGCTAAAACTCGGATGGGCACTTACCAACACTTTTGTCATGAATGCAAATGACATTGACATACAGGTGATGTTTTTCCAAACATTTTGGTATCTTATTTGCATTTTTCTGATTTAGTATGAATTAGTTATGAAGTTTTCAAAGTGACGGTCAAACGGTCAAAGGGCAAAAGCACAAGACGACAAAGTGGGTTGGGCAAGACCACGTGTTTTCAAAAACTAGGGGCAATTCGGTTGAGGGGGACACAACTAAGGGTATGAATACAATTATCCCTTTGGTTTATGCAATGCACCTGCTACCTTTCAAAGATGTATGATTGCTATATTCTCTGACTTTTGTGAAAAGATTGTTGAGGTTTTCATGGATGACTTTTCTGTTTATGGGAAGTCTTTTGATGATTGTTTAAGCAATCTTGATCGACATTTGCAGAGATGTGAGCAAACAAATCTTGTCTTGAATTGGGAGAAGTGCCACTTTATGGTTAACGAAGGTATTGTTTTGGGCCATAAAATTTCGGAAAGAGGCATTGAAGTGGACAAAGCTAAGGTTGATGCAATCGAGAAAATGCCATGTCCTAAAGATATCAAAGGTATTCGTAGTTTCCTTGGTCATGTTGGTTTCTATAGGAGATTTATCAAATATTTTTCTAAAATTTCTAGGCACCTTAAAAATCTTTTGCAAAAGGATATTCCCTTTGTTTTTGATGATGATTGTTTGGAAGCCTTCGAAACACTCAAGAAAGCCTTAATTACTACACCTATTGTTCAACCACCTGATTGGAACTTGCCTTTTGAAATTATGTGTGATGCTAGTGACTATGATGTTGGTGATGTTCTAGGATAAAGAGTTGATAAGAAACTAAATGTTATTCATTATGCTAGTAAAACTCTAGACAGTGCCCAACGAATTTATGCTACTACTGAAAAAGATTTTTTAGCAGTTGTGTTTGCTTGTGATAAATTTAGATCATATATTGTAGATTCTAAAGTAATTGTTCACACCGATCATGCTACTATAAAATACCTTTTGGAAAAGAAAGATGCTAAACCTAGACTCATTAGGTGGGCTCTCTTGCTGCAAGAATTTGATTTACATATCACTGATAGAAAGGGAGCTGAGAACCCCATGGCTGATAACTTGTCTAGGCTTGAAAATATTCTTGATGACCCACAACCTATTAATGATAGCTTTCCTGATGAGCAGTTAGCTGCAATAAATGTTTCTCATAACACTCCTTGGTACGCTGATTATGCTAATTACATTGTTGCTAAATATTTACCACCTAGTTTCACTTATCAACAAAAGAAAAAAATTCTTCTATGATTTAAGACATTACTTTTGGGATGACCCACATCTTTATAAAGAAGGAGTAGATGGTATTATTAGACGTTGTGTACCTAAGCATGAACAGGGACAAATCCTACGGAAATGTCACTCCGAAGCTTATGGAGGACATCATGCGGGAGACAGAACTGCTCACAAGGTATTGCAATCTGGTTTTTATTTGCCTACTCTCTTCAAGGATGCCCGTAAGTTTGTTTTATCTTGTGATGAATGTCAAAGAATAGGTAATATTGGTAAGCGTCAAGAAATGCCTATGAATTATTCTCTTGCTGTTGAACCATTTGATGTTTGGGGATTTGATTACATGGGACCTTTTCCTTCCTCTAATGGGTATACTCATATTTTGGTTGTTGTCGATTATGTTACTAAGTGGGTAGAAGCTATTCCAACTAGTAGTGATGATCACAACACCTCTATTAAAATGCTTAAGGAAGTCATTTTCCCAAGGTTTGGAGTCCCTAGATATTTAATGACTGATGGTGGTTCACACTTTATTCATGGTGCTTTCCGTAAAATGCTTGCCAAGTATGATGTTAACCATAGAATTGCATTACCCTATCACCCTCAGTCTAGTGGTCAAGTTGAACTTAGCAATAGAGAAATAAAATTAATTTTACAAAAGACTGTCAATAGGTCTCGAAAGAATTGGTCTAAGAAATTAGATGATGCACTTTGGGCTTATAGAACAGCATATAAAAATCCTATGGGTATGTCTCCTTATAAAATGGCTTATGGAAAAGCTTGTCATTTGCCTCTTGAGTTAGAACATAAAGCATATTGGGCAATTAAAGAACTCAACTATGATTTCAAACTTGCTGGTGAGAAGATGTTATTTGATATTAGCTCATTAGATGAATGGAGAACCCAAGCCAATGAAAATGCCAAGTTATTTAAAGTAAAAGTTAAAAGATGGCATGATAAAAGAATCCAAAAGCGTGAGTTCAAGGTTGGCGAATATGTTCTTTTGTACAACTCTCGTTTCAGATTCTTTGCAGGAAAACTCCTCTCCAAATGGGAAGGACCCTATGTTATCGAGGAGATTTATCGATCTGGAGCTATCAAAATAAATAATGCCAAAGGTACTAACCCGAAGGTTGTTAATGGGCAAAGAATAAAACATTATATCTCAGGTACGCCCATTAATGTTGAAAGCAATGTTATCCAAACTATGACACCGGAAGAACACATAAAAGAAACCTTCTGGAACCCTCCAGAATCATGAAAAAGAGGAGGTATGTGATACGGTAAGTAAAAGGACTCCGAAAAATCTGCAAAAATATTTTCTGTCCGTTTTAGAACATAACAAAAATTAGGAAAATAAAAAACAACCTATCGGGGACGGATTTCGGGGACACGAAAATCCCAGAAATTAACCCCTCGTGTCATCACCAGCCCAGGATTACCGTTACTGGTGGACACGTCCTTGTTACAGATTACCAAGCAATTACAAGAATTGGATACAAGACCATAGAGGTCTAATGATACAATGATGAAAATCTGGTGACGCGTGACGGAAGCGACTTGTGGTTCTCCAACATCGATGGGGCTCCATTCCCACAGGAACAACTGACCGGGATAATTCCTATCCGCGTGGCTGCTATCCTAGGCTCCGCACGGAAGTCGTTGTGGTATACCTTGTAGAACTCCTGACCTGGCCAAGTAAATAGCCAGGGACAAGCCTGTGAGTACGTTGGAATGTACTCGCAAACATCATGAACAAAATATATACCGAATGCAACAGATAAAAATATATGATCATGATGAACCAAACTATATGCGTATGTTCATGCTGAACTATTATGCAAGCTGACAGGATTTTAAGTCATGGCATGATAAAATATTAGCATGTGCAGAACAATGAGAATATAAAATGTTAATGACAAACAATAAGTAAATGGAGAATCGGGCGAGACAGGATCGCCGAGAATCCAGAAGAAAATAAAAGAAATGCCAGTCGGGTGTCTAAAAGGAAATTCGGGTGAGACTGGACCGCCCGAGAATCCAAGCGACGCCACGAGAGGTCTGGAAAAGAAATGTCAATCGGGTGTCCACAAGAGTAGTGGCGTGATAGACCGCCTGAGAACTCGAGGGACGCCACGGAAAGTTCTTAAAAAGAAATGTCAATCGGTTGTCGAAAAGTGACGCCACTGTCGGTCTTGAAAAGAAATGCCAATCGGGTGTCCACAAGAGTAGTGGCGTGATAGACCGCCTGAGAACTCGAGGGACGCCACGGAGAGGTCTTGAAAATAAAACCGAATGCCTGGGGTAGTATAGCTAGCCCCTGAAACACTCAGGAAGAGTATAATAAGAGAAACGGGTTAGTCCACAATAATATTCATAAAGGCAGTAATATTAATATGCAAACAATATCATTCATGATAACAAAAATATTCATGACAGCATTAGTGGTGACAAAAATTATCCTGCCAAGTAACTCATGCTCAGTTTAGTTATTTCCTCCGAAGACTGACACTAAGACCGACACTTGACCAACCCAGACTGAAATCCTTGACCGCGGACACGGCTATTCGAATAGGTTTAAACTCTGCAGAGGGTGTACTCTTTACCCACAAGTATATGATTCCTTTAGTCAGTACCGTGACACTGACACGGTCTTTGGGTTGAAAACACACCTAACCAGCACACACCTGATTAACCGTCCGGATGCTAGGAATCACCCAAAGCATCGTTTCAGAAAAACTCTAAGTCGGGGAGACAACAATCTCGAGTAGCATGGGATCACTATTAATACGCATGGATTCCAAGGGGTGCCCCCCTCTCGGACACAACTGGAAACACCCATGCCCCTGACCCGATGACAGGATTTAGTCCATGATCGTGGAAACCCTCATCGTAGCCCTCTATGTGGTGTGTGCATGGAAAGGGGTTAACAACTTACTAAACCATACCCCACCTATGGCAGGGACTAGTGGCATCACAAATCAAGTATAGGGGTTACCGGAACAAGACTCGATCTATGGTCGACTCAGGAGGCTTAAGTATTTCCTGTAGTGGTTAGCACAACAAAGTATTCTTTCAACAGCAAATTCCAAACAGGGCCACAACCCCTTGCATGCTCCATATAAATCACGTGACACCACTGTGTCAAATATGGCCCGTGCCAGCCGGCACGTCCAAGGCAGGAGCACACTCCTGGATTTCTCACAACTTATGCATGTCAGAACTTGAGTGGAATGTATGCAAGAGAAAATATTTACTTGATCATGCATGCATGCATGCAATATTTCTACCCATATGCAATTCTATTAAATTTATCAAAACCATGCTTCAAATATTCTTGCTAGCTATTATTAAACATTCACCATATCAAATGTTCAAAATGCTTGCCTTGAGTATGCAGAAATATTGAGTGCACTCCAAAACTTTGAAATATTTATCTCCCCTCCATTTCCTATTTTAAAGAATATAGCAATTACCACATAAATCAAAAATAGTACTAAAAAGTGTTTCAAATATTTTTGAAATAAATACTAAAATAAACTAGATGAAATGTAAGGAATTACAGAAAAATAATCAATTTATTTGGGGTTCAAATGATTTACCTGGAGCAATTCTAAGATGGAATAAATGATTAAAAGTACTATTTAATTGATCCAGTGGAGATAAAGCTTAGGCAAAATGTTCACCTAATCTAGATTAATAGAACATAATTTTATAAGACTGTAGAAATTTGAATCATTAGATTTGGTGCCGAAATGAGTGCTGTGGGATTATTGGAAGTTTGCTGGAAGAGAAAAATAGGGAAGAGTAGAAATGCGTCCTGAGCGCGATTTAACTGCAAGGCCCACTGGGCCGGCCCATTCGATCAGCCGCGCTGGAGAGAGATGGCTCGACGCGGCTATAGTCGCTGACAGAGGGGCCCGCTTGTCGGGTTTGACCCAGGTCATCCCGCGCCCTCCCTCTCTCCTGCCGAACAGAGGCAGTGCTCCGGCGACCGGCGAGGTCCCTCAGCGAGCTGAGGCCACCATTGGGTCCAGGAGACCGAGGCGGTTCCACAGGTACCCATTATGGCCGGAGAGGTGAATGAAATCATCGGCGGCAAGCTCCCCGGCGGACGGCGCCTCGGGTGTGTCGGGATCTCGACGAAGAGAGTTCGGAAGGTGAAATTGGACCGCGGAATCGATTAGTGGGTGGATAAGAAGGCTACTGGTAATATTTGAGCGGTGGAGGTTACGTGTAGGGAGTGCACTAATCAATAGAGGTGGCGGCGGGTCGGGTGGCCGGAGAGGTAGAAAAAGGCCCTTTCGAGGTCGGGTGGGTGCAGTGGACTCGATTGGGAGGGTGGTGAGGTGATGCCGATGCCCAGCGAGGCCCGGGGACCTCTTTTATAGGTAGTCCAAGGATGGCCGATGAGAACCCGATCACGGCGAAGTTAAGGCGGGCGGTGGAGGTCGACATAGGTGGTTGAGGGCGGCGAGCGTGGTCGGTGGGTGCTTCTGGAGAGGTGTTGACCGCGGTAGGTGCCGGAGATAGGCTCGAGGGTGCCGGCCACCGCGGTGTGCTCTGGCGGAACAGAAGCTCATTCATGGCTTCAGGTGGCTGACAAGTGGAGCTGCTGGCCGGTGCTGCTGCGGCTGGAGAAGTAGAGGAGCAACAGGTGGCGCTGACCTCGCGGGTGAGCTCACCAGGGAGGAGAGAGGAGCAGAGCTGATGGCCTCAGCTTATCCGAACACGGCGGTGATCGGGTGCGGCCGGTACACCGCCCACCATCCTTGCCAAGGCCGGGAAGAGGCTGAGGAGTGGGCCTAGGGCTCGGGGTATTGATGAGTAACGGCGGCGCCGTGGGGGAGAAGGAAGAGGTGGAGTACACGGCAGCGTTTCCTCACTGAATCCCTCTCTCTGAACTTGATTCAGATAACTGAATTTTTCGATAGGTGAACAGTGTGCACATGAGGTGTATGGCAGAATGCCAGGGAAGGCTAGGAATTTTAGGATTTTATGAGAATTTTTGTGGTAAGGTATTGATGCTAACGAGGGGGTCTGGCAAAGTTTCAGAATTTTTGGAGCATTGAAAATTGAGTTTGTATCAAGGAGACTATTTCTGGTCCAAATTTGCACTGAATGAATTTTGAAAATTTTGAATTGTGGAACCCAATGTTTTTGATGAAATGGGTTTTGGGTACTGTCTAGTTGCTAGGATAATTTTGGTGGGAGCAGAATATTAATAGAAAATGTGGTTCCTTTGTAAACCAAAGGAATCATGAATATTATAAATTCCCACTTTGGAATTTATAAAATATGAGAGAAATATTTTTGTGGAGAGGAGAGATGTTGGATACTGTCCTAGAATACGTGCATGACTTGAGGAATAAATTTGGAGTGGCAGAAAAATTGTTGGGTGAATTTAGAAGTGCTTGGAAAGAGTGAAAAGATTATACCCTTGGAATAATTTTAATTACCCAAAACTTTACTAAAAGGTAAATATTTTTGAACTCTTAAAAATAATTACCCAATTATTAAACCATCCAAAACAGAACCATTCAAAGTTTTTGAAACCCAAATAAAAGTTAAAGATTATTTTTAGAACAAAAGAAAGAGAAGAAGAAAAATAGCCATAATAACTCAATGTATTTTATTTTAGTAAAAAGACTTGAAAACCCAAGGGAAATATTTTTGGGGTGTTACAAACTCTACCCCCTTAATAAAATCTCGTCCTCGAGATTTGTTAAGGGCGGAAGAACTAAATGCAAATCACAACATACAAACAATCATGCACAAGGCAATAACACAAAAGCACATCCTTCAATCAAACGCTACACACTGCTAGAAACATACACATGATCGTCTACGGCATGACGGTGGAATCTACAGGGCAACAGGGTTACTAAGGACTCGACAACTACTCCGGTGGACTCAGTCCATTTCGTCGACATCCAGTCGGGCGTGTCTCGCAGATGTCGAGGCTTCTCCGGGGGCTTCAACGTCGGAGTTGGCTGGAGAGGAATGAGGAGCTGCAGGGTTGGGGTAGCGATGATGACCCACGCGGGGTGCAGTGGCTACAGTTCCGTTGGAGAAAATCCCCAAGAGACGACGGAGTTCATCCGGGGAAACGAATGCATTGCCCGGGTGGGCAACAGGGGCAGACCTTGGGGGTTCAACTGGTCTCTCGAACAGTACTATCGGGTTGTCAGTGGCGGGTGCAGCTTCACTTCTCACCGGGGTCAGGAGAGCAAG
Source organism: Thinopyrum elongatum (assembly GCA_011799875.1). NCBI lineage: Eukaryota > Viridiplantae > Streptophyta > Magnoliopsida > Poales > Poaceae > Thinopyrum > Thinopyrum elongatum. Next base: position 434,612,865 of record CM022302.1, read on the forward strand.
CGTCCTGCGGGTCTCAATCAGGTCAAAAGTGACCTGATCAAACAGTGCCTCTTGCGCTCTCAGGTAGCGCACCAGATGCACCAGAGCAGGATCTGACTCTTGGTCTGCATTGGCGACTTGGGTCGGTCTACCATAGCCTTCACGACTAGGGTAGTAGTAGAAAGAGCGGCAGTTAACCCTCGGCGACAGTTGCCGGAGTTGAACTACAGCCTCTCGGGCTACAAGTTGGATGGCTTGGGGCTCGTCGAAGGTCGTCCTCCCGGTGAACCGGTAGGGGCGCTCTGCGGTGATGACCCTCCCGTAGATGTGCACCATGGCCCAGAAATGGTGGATGGAATCACTCGCGTGCTCTTGGTACATGACATACTCCGGCGGCTCTTCGATGCTGAGAGCACAACGGGTGAGATTGGCGAAGATGGCTACAAAGCCTTCAAGCTCGGCTGCGGTGGTCTCGTTGTGCATGATGGGGCCAGGCATCTTGATGGTTGGATATCGAGCTGAGAGTGAGGCTGTGATGTGCTGAGTTGGGGCAGGGCTTCCTTTATAAGCTAGCAGAGTCTTCCATCGCACACTTGCGGATGGGACAACTCAGGTGTCGGCCATAGGCACACAACCTATGGACTAGGTTGATAGGTTGGGCACCGACTGTCAAAAAGATGTCGGCTGGCCACTGTGCGGTTTTCGGATAGGATGGGCTTGACTGTGGACAGGAAGGGATGTGGATGGTGTGAAAACCTAGAGATAGCGACCAGGCTAAGATAGGATTAGCCAATGGTCTGCCTGGCTCCGATACCAAGGCTGTCGGGGCCGGATTTCGGGGACACGAAAATCCCAGAAATTAACCCCTCGTGTCATCACCAGCCCAGGATTACCGTTACTGGTGGACACGTCCTTGTTACAGATTACCAAGCAATTACAAGAATTGGATACAAGACCATAGAGGTCTAATGATACAATGATGAAAATCTGGGGACGGGTGACGGAAGCGACTTGTGGTTCTCCAACATCGATGGGGCTACATTCCCACAGGAACAGCTAACTGGGATAATTCCCTATCCGCGTGGCTGCTATCCTAGGCTCCGCACGGACGTCGCTGTGGTATACCTTGTAGAAATCCTGACCTGGCCAAGTAAATAGCCAGGGACAAGCCTGTGAGTACGTTGGAATGTACTCGCAAACATCATGAACAAAAGATATACCGAATGCAGCAGATAAAAATATATGATCATGATGAACCAAACTATATGTGTATGCTCATGCTGGACTATAATGCAAGCTGACAGGATTTTAAGTCATGGCATGATTAAATATTAGCATGTGCAGAATAATGAGAATATAAAATGTTAATGACAAACAATAAGTAAATGGAGAATCGGGCGAGACAGGATCGCCCGAGAATCCAGAAGAAAATAAAAGGAATGCCAGTCGGGTGTCTAAAAGGAAATTCGGGTGAGACAGGACCGCCTGAGAATCCAAGCGACACCACGAGCGGTCTTGAAAAGAAATGCCAATCGGGTGTCCACAAGAGTAGTGGCGTGATAGACCGCCTGAGAACTCGAGGGACGCCACGGAAAGGTCTTAAAAAGAAATGCCAGTCGGGTGTCGAAAAGTGATGCCACGGTCGGTCTTGAAAAGAAATGCCAATCGGGTGTCCACAAGAGTAGTGGCGTGATAGACCGCCTGAGAACTCAAGGGACGCCACGGAGAGGTCTTGAAGATAAAACCAAATGCCCGGGGTAGTCTAGCCAGCCCCTGAGACACTCAGGAAAAGTATAATAAGAGAAACGGGTTAGTCCACAATAATATTCATAAAGGCAGTAATATTAATATGCAAACAATATCATTCATGATAACAAAAATATTCATGACAGCATTAGTGGTGACAAAAATTATCCTGCCAAGTAACTCATGCTCAGTTTAGTTATTTCCTCCGAAGACCGACACTAAGACCGACACTTGACCAACCCAGACTGTAATCCTTGACCGCGGACACGGCTATTCGAATAGGTTTAAACTCTGCAGAGGGTGTACTCTTTACCCACAAGTATAGGATTCCTTTAGTCAGTACCGTGACACTGACTAATTCCCATTACGGTCTTTGGGTTGAAAACACACCTAACCAGCACACACCAGATTAACCGTCCGGATGCCAGGAATCACCCAAAGCATCATTTCAGAAAAACTCTAAGTTGGGGAGACAACAATCTCGAGTAGCATGGGATCACTATTAATACGCGCGGGTTCCAAGGGGTGCCCCCCTCTCGGACACAACCAGAAACACCCATGCCCCCTGACTCGATGACGGGATTTAGTCCATGATCATGGAAACCCTCATCGTAGCCCTCTATGTGGTGTGTGCACGGAAAGGTGTTAACAACTTACTAAACCATACCCCACCTATGGCAGGGACAAGTGGCAGCACGAATCAAGTATGGGGGTTACCGGAACAAGACTCGATCTACGGTCGACTCAGGAGGCTTAAGTATTTCCTGAAGTGGTTAGCACAACAAAGTATTCTTTCAACAGCAAATTCCAAACAGGGCCACAACACCTTGCATGCTCCATATAAATCACGTGACATCACTGTGTCAAATATGGCCATGCCCATCGGCACGTCCAAGGTAGGAGCACACTCCTGGATTTCTCACAACTTATGCATGTCAGAACTTGAGTGGAATGTATGCAAGAGAAAATATTTACTTGATCATTCATGCATGCAATATTTATACCCATATGCAATTCTATTAAATTTATCAAAACCATGCTTCAAATATTCTTGCTAGCTATTATCAAACATTCACCATATCAAATGTTCAAAATGCTTGCCTTGAGTATGCAGAAATATTGAGTGCACTCCAAAACTTTGAAATATTTATCTCCCCTCCATTTCCTATTTTAAAGAATATAGTAATTACCACATAAATCAAAAATAGTACTAAAAAGTATTTCAAATATTTTTGAAATAAATACTAAAATAAACTAGATGAAATATAAGGAATTACAGAAAAATAATCAATTTATTTGGGGTTCAAATGATTTACCTGGAGCAATTCTAAGATGGAATAAATGATTAAAAGTACTATTTAATTGATCCAGTGGAGATAAAGCTTAGGCAAAATGTTCACCTAATCTAGATTAATAGAACATAATTTTATAAGACTGTAGAAATTTGAATCATTAGATTTGGTGCCGAAATGAGTGTTGTGGGATTATTGGAAGTTTGCTGGAAGAGAAAAATAGGGAAGAGTAGAAATGCGTCCTGAGCGCGATTTAACTGCAAGGCGCCACTGGGCCGGCCCGTTCGATCAGCCGCGCTGGAGAGAGACGGCTCGACGCGGCTATAGTTGCTGACAGAGGGGCCCGCTTGTCGGGTTTGACCCAGGTCGTCCCGCGCCCTCCCTCTCTCCTGGCGAACGGCAAGGTCCATAGGCGAGCTGAGGCCACCGTTGGGTCCAAGAGACCGAGGCGGTTCCACAGGTACCCATTACGTCCGGAGAGGTGTATGAAATCGTCGGCGGCGAGCTCCCCGGCGGACGGCGTCTCGGGTGTGTCGGGATCTCACCGGAGAGAGTTCGGAAGGTGAAATTGGACCGCGGAATCGATTAGTGGGTGGATAAGAAGGCTACTGGTAACATTTGAGCAGTGGAGGTGACGTGTAGGGAGTGCACTGATCAATAGAGGTGGCGGCGGGTCGGGTGGCCGGAGAGGTAGAAAAAGGCCCTTTCAAGGTCGGGTGGGTGAAGTGGACTCGATTGGGAGGGTGGTGAGGTGATGCCGATGCCCAGCGAGGTCGGGGACCCCTTTTATAGGTAGTCCGAGGATGGCCGGAGAGAACCCGGTCACGGCGAAGTTAACGCGGACGGTGGAGGTCGGCAGAGGTGGTTGAGGGCGGCGAGCATGGTCGGTGGGTGCTTCTGGAGAGGTGTTGACCGCGGTAGGTGCCGGAGATAGGCTCGAGGGTGCCGGCCACCGCGGTGTGCTCTGGCGGAACAGAAGCTCGTTCAAGGCTTCGGGTGGCTAACAGGTGGAGCTGCTGGCCGGTGCTGCTGTGGCTGGAGAAGTAGAGGAGCAACAGGTGGCGCTGACCACGCGTGTGAGCTCACCAGGGAGGAGAGAGGAGCAGAGCTGATGGCCTCGGCTTATCCGAACACGGCGGTGATCGGGTGCGGCTGATACACCGCCCACCATCCTTGCCAAGACCGGGGAGAGGCTGAGGAGAGGGCCTGGGGCTCGGGGCATTGATGAGCAACGGCGGCGCCGTGGGGGAGAAGGAAGAGGTGGAGTACACGGCATCGTTTCCTCACTGAATCCCTCTCTCTGAACTTGATTCAGATAACTGAATTTTTCGACAGGTGAACAGTGTGCACATGAGGTGTATGGCAGAATGCCAGGGAAGGCTAGGAATTTTAGGATTTTATGAGAATTTTTATGGTAAGGTATTGATGCAAACGAGGGGGTCTGGCAAAGTTTCAGAATTTTTGGAGCATTTAAAATTGAGTTTGTATCAAGTAGACTGTTTCTGGTCCAAATTTGCACTGAATGAATTTTGAAAATTTTGAATTGTGGAACCCAATGTTTTTGATGAAATGGGTTTTGGGTACTGTCTAGTTGCTGGGATAATTTTGGTGGGAGCAGAATATTAGTAGAAAATGTGGTTCCTTTGTAAACCAAAGGAATCATGAATATTATAAATTCCCACTTTGGAATTTATAAAATATGAGAGAAATATTTTTGTGGAGAGGAGAGATGTTGGATACTATCCTAGAAGATGTGCATGACTTGAGGAATAAATTTGGAGTGGCAGAAAAATTGTTGGGTGAATTTAGAAGTGCTTGGAAAGAGTGAAAAGATCATACCCTTGGAATAATTTTAATTACCCAAAACTTTACTAAAAGGTAAATATTTTTGAACTCTTAAAAATAATTACCCAATTATTAAACCATCCAAAACAGAACCATTCAAAGTTTTTGAGACCCAAATAAAAGTTAAATAATCTTAGAAAAAAGAAAGAGAAGAAGAAAAATAGCCATAATAACTCAATGTATTTTATTTTAGTAAAAAGACTTGAAAACCCAAGGGAAATATGTGTGCGGTGTTACACAACTAGGAAGGCACCCCTGGTGGGCACAAGACACCAGGGCACGCCTGGCATGCCAGGTGCGCCCAGGTGGGTTGTGCCCTTCTTGGGTACCTTCCGGACTCCGTTTTTCTTCCGTTTACTTGTTTCCCAAGATAAAAAAATCTTTATATACCCCCTGAACCTATTGACCTCTATATCGCGGAGAAATCTCCTGATTTTTTTTCTTGCTATTTTCTGACAGATCTAATCCGCCATGGCCGCTTCAAGCTCCTCCAAGGACAAGTTCTTCGAGAACATCATCAACCCATATTTGCGGGAGGTGATGCAGCACCCTCAAGCCATCCAGATGCGTGAGGGGGTGCTCCACATCCGTGATGTGCAAGGCCCCAAGGGGACTGGATCCGTGGAGGCTAGGCTTGAAGCTGTGGAGCAGGAAGTCTTCCGGTGCAAGGGGATGGTGGAACGTGGACTCAATGCCAATCACCTCATGATCGCGGAGTACACCCGCGATCTCAAGGTGGATGACAAGTCCATGAAGGACATCGTCTTCTCCTTCAACGAGCAAATCAACTTCCTCCAGAGCCAGATCTACGACCTTCAAAAGCAAGTCTTTGAATATGAGGAAAGGTTTAAAGGTATGAGTTTGGCTGCCATTTGCAGGACCCGAGAGACTCACTCCTCCTCTTATGATGGTAAACCTCTGCCATGGAAACTCGAGGACAAGATCGCTACCACTTCATCACCACCACCTCCTTCTTCATCACCAAAAGAAAATTGAGTATCGGGTATGGGCACTCCCCTTGGCTTACGCCAAGCTTGGGGGAGGTGCCCCGGTATCGTATCACCTCCACTATCTTTTGCCTTTACTTTTCTTAGTTCGATCCATAATTATCTTTTGCTTTAGATGAATAAAAGTTTAGTTTGATCCTTTCTTCTTGAGAGTTTGCTTCGTGATCTATCCTTGTAATCGTGTGCGAGATATATAATAAAGTTTAGTTTGAGTTTTACTTTCTTTACTTTCATGTTTCAATAAAAAGAAAGGAAATAAATGAAAAAGATCATATGCTAATCTTATGGTAAGTAATGACACCACATAAGGAAAAGTATAAGTAGAAAATTTTATTCGAGAATGACAAACATAGCATTAGTCAATGATGCAATTCATGAAAGAATTAATAAGGGAAGAGAAGATTCACATGCAAATACACTATCTTAGAAATCTTTTGTGATTGTGAGCCCCCATCAAAATATTATAAGCCAAAATTGTTGACGTTGGACAAGGAAGACAATGTAATGATTTATGTTTGTTCATATTCACATAGAAGTTATATTGTCATAGATCCTTCAACATGTAGTGCTTGCCCCCTATCTTTGCTAGCCAAAAATTCCGCACCAAGTAGAGATACTACTTGTGCATCCAAAAACCATTAAACCCAAATCTTGTTTCGAGAGTCCACCATACCTACCTATGGATTGAGTAAGATCCTTCAAGTAAGTTGTCATCGGTGCAATAAGGCAATAAAAATTGCTTCTAAAAGTGTTAGATCATTTAGTGTAAGAGAAAATTGAGCGTTGTATGAACTTGTGATGGCGAAGAATAAAAGCGACAGACTGCATAATAAAGGTTGCTATCACAAGGGGCAATATAACGTGACATTCTTTTGCACTAAGGGATTGAGCATACAAACAAAAAGCGCATGGCAACCTCTGCTTCCCTCTGCGAAGGGCGTATCTTTTACTTTTATGTATTTACTTTCATGCAAGAGTCAAAGTTTTCTCTCTATTCCTTTTATTTTCTCTTTTGGCAAGCATCATGTGGTGAGGAAAGATCTAGGCACATATATCTAGTTGAATATGGGTAGCATGAGTTATTATTGTTGACATCACCTTCGAGGTGAGTATGTTGGGAGGCGAAACTATAAGCCCCTATCTTTCTTTGTGTCCGGTTGAAACGTTTTGCTCATGTGTATGCGGTGAGTGTTAGCAATCATAGAAAACTATATGATGGTTGAGTATGTGGACTTGCCTAATGGCTTCGATACGTGACCCTTCCTGAAAAGATGATGAATTGTAGTTGCAAAGTTGACTAAGAACATAGTTTGTTGGTTTCCAATAGAGTTTATGCTTTATACTTTGATGTTGTGATGAATTGTTACTTATTCATGAGAAGTCTATGATAAAAGTTTTTATGTTAAAGTTTGCTGCTGTTATAATAATTTACATGATGCTTCTATGTCCGTATTTTTGTTTTTATCGACACCTCACTCTCTAAGCATGTGGACATGTTTTTCGATTTTGGTTTTCGCTTGAGGACAAGCGAGGTCTAAGCTTGGGGAGTTGATACGTCCATTTTGCATCATGTTATCCTACTGTTATTTATAATGTTTTTTATGCATAATAATGCTTTTTGGAGTACTTCTAGTGCCTTTTCTCTCATAATTCGCAAGGTTCACACAAAGAGGGAGAATTCCGGCAGCTGGAAATCTGGACCTAAAAAGGCTACGTCAGGCTACCTATTCTGCACAACTCCAAATGAGTTGAAACTTCACGAGGAATTTTTATGGAATAAATTAGAAATACTGGAGCAAATAACTACCGGAGGGGGGCCACCTGGTGAGCACAAGACACCAAGGCGCGCCAGGCCCCCCAGGCGCGCCCTGGTGGGTTGTGCTCAGCCCAGCCCACCTCCGGTACCCATCTTCTAGTATATAAGTCATTTTGACCTAGAAAAAATAAGGAGAGGAATTTCGGGACAGAGCGCCGCCGTCTCGAGGCGGAACTTGGGTAGGAGCACTTTTGCCCTCCGGCGAAGCGATTTCGCCGGGGGAACTTCCCTCCCGGAGGGGGAAATCATCGTCATCATCATCACCAACAGTTCTCCCATCTTGGGGAGGGCAATCTCCATCAATATCTTCAACAGCACCATCTCCTCTCAAACCCTAGTTCATCTCCCGTGTTCAATTTGTGTACCGGAACTATAGATTGGTACTTGTGGGTGACTAGTAGTGTTGATTACTTCTCGTAGTTGATCACTATATGGTTTATATGTTGGAAGATTATATGTTCAGATCCATTATGCTATTTAATACCCCTCTGATGTTGAGCATGATTATTATTTGTGAGTAGTTACTTTTGTTCTTGAGGTCACGGGAGAAATCATGTTCCAAGTAATCATGTGAACTTGATATGTGTTCTATATTTTGATGATATGTATGTTGTGATTCCCTTAGTGGTGTCATGTGAACGTCGACTACATGACACTTCACCATATTTGGGCCTAAGGGAATGCATTGTGGAGTAGTTATTAGATGATGGGTTGCAAGAGTGACAGAAGCTTAAACCCTAGTTTATGCGCTATTCCGTAAGGGACCGATTGTCCCAGCGGCCTCCACTGCAGCCTCCTCCGCGACTGTAGCCATGATCGTTGCACTCGGGACGGCGGCCAAGGCGCCCGTCATGGATTGCCCTGAGCTCCTGGCAAACATTGGTGTTGTGGCTGTGGACGTTGTGGAAGACGCAAAACGGGCGGCTGCCCCTGGAGGATTCGGCACGGTCGCAGCCGCACTTCATCTCAGGTTCAGCGGCGAGCACAGCGGGGCCCTTGCGCTTCACCTCCTTAGCCTTGCCCTTCTTGTCTTCAGGATCGACCTCCGGAAGCTCCAGCAGGAAGAGGCGACCTTCCTCTGCCCTCGCGCACCTGGAGGCCATGTTGAACATCTCTAGAGCCGAGCACAAGTCCTCGTGTATGGCGAGCTCCTCCATCATCTTGACATCCTGGATGCCCTTGAAGAACGCCGAAATGATGGCCTCGTCCGACACCTTCGGGATCTTGAGGCGAACGTTTGTGAAGTGTTGTATGTACTTGTGCAAGGTCTCGCCCGGCTGCTGCTTTATGCGCCGCAGGTCGCCTGCTGCAGGAGCGCGGTCGTGAGTGCCCTGGAAGTTGGCGATGAAGCGCTTGCGGAGCTCATCCCAGGAGGAGATTGAGCCCACCGGGAGGTTTAGGAGACAAGAGCGTGCGCTGTCCTTGAGGGCCATGGGGAACCAGTTCGCCATGACCTTCTCGTTGCCGGTTGCTGCCTCGATGCTCAGGTCATAGAGCTGGAGGAACTCAGCGGGGTCGGGGGTGCCGTCGTAGCGTGGAGGCAGATCCGACTTGAACTTGCCGGGCCAGACGACACAGCGCAGCTCCGGGGTGAAAGCACGGCAGCCTGCCGCACTCACAGGGGCCGGTCGCATGGGAGGAGCTTGGTCTTGGTGCCCGTGTGCCACCGCCTCTGGCGGCGTGTGGTCTTGACGCGGCGGTGCTGGGAGCGTGCCCGCCTCTCCTTGGTGCCGCTGCACCACCTGGTAGCTTTCTTCATCGCGCGCCGGCGCTCTGCGCGGCGGGTCACGCGGGGGTGCCTCATGCCTGGGCTCGGGGTCCGCACCGTGCAGAGGAGGAGGGGAAGGCACGCCATGAGCCACGTCGCCCGCCAGGGATGGCGGAGGACGAGGTGAATGGGATGGTGCAGGGGCCTCACCGGCGGCGTTGACGAGCTCGACGATGCAGGCGAGCCAGTCGTCGTAGAGGTCATTGGCCAGACGATAGCGCAGAAGCTCACGCGCCATGAGCAGCGCAGCCTGCGTGTTCGCCGGCCCGCGACAAATGTGAGAAGACTATGCTGCGGCCGGAGTTGGTGATGGGGTCGCGGTGCGGCCGTCACGCCGCATGGACGGTGGCAGCGACGAGTTCTGCTGTTCGCGAGCAGCAGGGTCGGTGGCGGCGTTAGCCACCGGGGAGGCAGAGTGGCGAGGAGCGTCGTTGCCCGCGGGAGCCGTCTGGGTGACGTGAGCGGCCTGGAACTTGGCACGAACACGGCGAGCGTTGGCCATAGGAACGACGGAACGGCGGCGGGGCGAACAGTGGAAGAGAGGCTTCGACACACCCCTACCTGGCGTGCCAAATGTCAGATTCAGGGCTCCGCAGACCCGAGAAATGTTTGAACTCTGGGGCGTGTGCGAAGAACTCAACCTATCTAGCCAACCAGCTCGTCGCCCTACGGCCTAGCTCGAGGAACAAGGAAGAAGATGAACATGGCAGTTTACCCAGGTTCGGGCCACCTTGCGGTGTAAGAGCCTACTCCTGCTTTGTGGTGGATTTGCCTCACGAGGGGCTGAGGATGAACAAGTACAAGGGATGAACAACCTCTTGAGGTTTTCTCTGGTGAGGGTGGAAAGGATCCGATCTCGGGGGGTCCGTCCTCTCAGGGGGTTCGTAATGCTCTACGGTGGTGGCTAGCCTATATTTATAGTGGCCTTGGTCCTGTTCCCAAAACGTAGGCGGGAAGGGATTCCACAACGGCCAATTTTGAAAGGGGACAAGTAGTACATGTTATCCTGATGAAAGGTAGTCTTCGCCTACAAAGCTTCTGGCGTGACGCTGCGGTGGGCTCGGTGATGACATCCGTCCTACCGTCCTGGTCTCGTTACACAACAATGGAAACGTTTGCCTGAGTCCTCGGGAACCCACGCCTGCTCTTGCCTCCTTAGAACCAAAGAGGAAACTGTCTCCTCTGCGCCCGCTGGTGCCCGCCTGGCCTTGGTCGTCATGGCTTGCGTCACCGCAACCTCATGAGGTTTGGGCACCTGCATAGGAATCTTCGCTCCTTAGAAGGCAGCCTGGGGTGGCCGTTCCCTCGAGAGGTCTTGGCGTCGTCTGCCTCGCGAGGCTTGGCCCCTCGCGAGGGTCTTGTCTTGGTAGTCTTGTAGACGGCCGTACCAGGCCGTCAATGAAGCCACGCCATGGGCCGCAGGCAGGCAAGTCTGGGTACCCTGGTTCCCAGAACGCCGACAGATCCTGACGCATGGATGGATGCGATAGCATGAGGTGCAGCGAATCCGTCCGCCTGCGATCCATGAGGGGAGAGGAGGATCACAGCAGCATGCTAGATCCAGCCGCTTATAAACTACACCATCTTCGAGTTAGTATCTGGCTATAGAGAGGGAACGTGTCCGGTTTGTGAAGGAAGTGTGTTGCCCATTGCTCCATTGACCTCGAAACTTCTCGTGATCTCAAAGGGGGCCATTTCATGACACGTGTGAGGACATGGCATTTTTCGGGCCTGCCTGCAATATTTGAGACATTTACTGCATCTGTAGGGTTTCAATGCAAGAAATTGCATACATGCACGGCGACCACCTGAAATGATGTCCAGAACTGGTTTGTAAAATCATATATGATGTCTTTGCAGTATGCGTAGGCCTAGTGCAACCAAAGGAGGAGGAGCCCAACCACCAGGGGGCGAATGTACCTCGGCGGCATGCCGGATCTAGCCGTAAAAATCCAAGAAAAAATCATACGATGCTGGAAATCCTCAGGACTGATTGCTTGTATCTGCGTTGGTATTTCCCCGAAGAGGAGAGGTTGATGCAGCACAGCAATGGTATGTATTTCCCTCAGTTATGAAACCAAGGTTATCAATCCAGTAGGAGAACCAAGCAACACTATGTAAACGCTGCACACAAAGAACAAATACTTGCAACCCAACGCGTAAGAGGGGTTGTCAATCCCTCCTCGGTATTGAGATACATTAAATTGTATGAGATTGGATAAATAGATCTGACAAAACACAAAATAAAATAAATAAAGAAAAAGTGCAGCAAGGTATTTTTGGGTTTTTGGAATAATAGATCGGAAAACAATATGATAGAAAATAGACCCGGGGGCCGTAAATTTCACTAGTGGCTTCTCTCAAGAAAATAGCATACGATGGGTAAACAAATTACTGTTGGGCAATTGATAGAAGAGCAAATAATTATGACGATATCCAAGGCAATGATCATGTATATAGGCATCACGTCCAAGATTAGTAGACCGAAATGATTCTGCATCTACTACTATTACTCCACACATCGACAGCTATCCAGCATGCATCTAGTGTATTAAGTTCATGGAGAAACGGAGTAATGCAATAAGAATGATGACATGATGCAGACAAGATCTATTCATGTAGGAATTAGACCCCATATTTTTATCCTTAATAGCAATGATACATGTGTGTCATGTCTCCTATCACTGAGATTGAGCACCGCAAGATCGAACCCATCACAAAGGACCTCTTCCCATTGCAAGAAAAATCAATCTAGTTGGCCTAACTAAACCAAAGTTTCGGAGAAGAAATACGAGGCTATAATAATCATGCATATAAGAGATCAAAGAAGACTCAAATAATATTCATAGATAGATCTGATCATAAACTCGCAATTCATCGGATCCCAACAAACACACCGCAAAAATTCATTACATCAAATAGATCTCCAAGAACATCGAGGAGAACATTGTATTGAGAATCAAAAAGAGAGAAGGAGCCATCTAGCTACTGCCTACAGACCCGTAGGTGTGTGGTAAACTACTCACTCATCATTGGAGGAGCACCAATGAGGATGATGAACCCCTCTGTGATCGTGTTCCCCTCCGGCAAGGTGCCGGAAAAGGGCTTTAGATTGGATCTCGTGGTTCTGGAACTTGCAGCGGTTGGAATTGTGTTTCGTCGACTCCCCTAGGGTTTCTGGTATATTTGGGAATTTATAGAGCCGAGAGGCGATGGAAAGGACTCCCGTGGGCCCCACCACCCACCTGGGCGCGCAAGGGGCCTCTGGCATGCCCTGGTGGGTTGTGGGCCCCACGGGCCTCCCCTTTGGCACTTCCTTGGCTCCCAAGTTGTCTTGTGGTCCAAAAAAATCTTCAAAAAGTTTCGTGGCATTTGGAATTCGTTTGGTACTGATATTCTGCGAAGTAAAAAACAAGAAAAAAACAGCAACTGGCACTAGGCACTATGTCAATAGGTTAGTCCCAAAAAATGATATAAAGTTGATATAAAATGAATGTAAAACATCGAAGAATGATAATATAACAGCATGGAACAATCAAAAATTATAGATACGTTGGAGACATATCAGGGACCTGGCACGGTGTCGTCATATGGCCCTTGTAACAGGTGGTAAAAGTTTGAGCGCGTTTCGCAGAAGTATGACCGGCGGCCGCTTGTAAACTACACCATCTTCGAGTTAGTATCTGGCTATCAAGAGAGAACGTGTCCGGTTTCTGAAGAAAGTACGCTGCCCGTTACTCCATTGACCTCAAAACTTCTAGTGCTCTCAAAGGGGGCCATTTAATGACACGTGCCAGGACATGGCATTTTTTGGGCCCGCCTGCAATATTTGAGACATTTACTGCATCTGTAGGGTTTCAATGCGGGAAATTGCAGATCTGCACGGCGGCCACCTGAAATGATGTCTAGAAGTGGCTTGTAAAATCATATATGATGTCTTTGCAGTATGCGTAGGCCTAGTGCAACCAAAGGAGGAGGAGCCCCACCACCGCGGGGGCGAATGTACCTCGGCTGCATGCCGGATCTAGCCGTAAAAATCCACAGAAAATCATACGATGTTGGAAATCCTCGGGACCTGGCACAGTGTCATCTCATGGCCCTTGTAGAGTGTGGTAAAAGTTTGAGCGTGTTTCGCATAAGGCTGACTGGAGGTCGCCTGTAAACTACACCATCTTTGAGTTAGTATATCTAGCTATCGAGAGAGAACGTGTCCGGTTTGTGAACGAAATGCGCTGCCCGTTGCTCCGTTGACCTCGAAACTTCTTGTGCTCTCAAAGGGGACTATTGCATGACACATGGCAGGACATTGCATGACGCCCCCAAGGCCCCGGCTGGCCTAACCCAGGCTCCGTTGACCCGGAGATATACGCCTTTTACTTTCATCGGACGACCTCTGACCAATAGACTCTTCCACCTGATTGTGATAGGTTAGCCCATAGGAACATTCCCGGACATAGTCTGGGCCCAACTCACCACTAGATTCCCTCCGGCTCGACCTGACGCGCACGTTTCCCCCCTCCAAGTGATGGCAGCAGTGCCATCCATGATCAAGAGGGCCACACCTCGGAGCCGCGCGACGGGCGTCTACGCATGCCACAACACTTTCAGACATGTAAGAGGACCTGGTGTGATGTCTTGGTGGCACCCAGCCGACCTAACCCTAGCCCCATTAACCCGAAGATCTATGCCTTTGACTTTCACTGGACAGCCTTTGACCAATGGACTCTTCCACCTGATTGTTATAGGTCAACCCATAGGAACATGCTTGAACATGGTCCGGGCCCAACCCATCACTAGATTCCCTCTGACTCTACCCGACGTGCATGTTCTCTCCTCCAAGTGATGGCGGCAATGCCGTCCATGAAGGGGTCCACACCCGGAGCCACACAACGGACATCTACGCCTACCACAACACTTCAAGAAACATTCTGATCTATGTAGATATAAATTTTGTCTCGTTTGACCAAGGAATGAAATATATACAAAAAAGTCAAAACAAAAGTTTGTTTTCTGTAAATCTGAAGCAATAAGGATTTTAGTTTGTTCAAATTTGAAAACATAGTATAGCAATAGAATCCTTTCAAGATTTTGATAAAAAAAACATATAAAAGTTGTCAAAATCGATGCACGTATCAATTACTTATGATTTTAACAAAGTACAAGGACCTATATGCAAAAGTACATGAGGTCACATTTCCAACATACTCAAAAGCAAAAACAAACTGGATATTCATAGTCTATGGAAAATTCTACCCCAAATCGATATACAATTTGTGTATATTTAAGTTTAGATAAGTCAGATTTAAATTAATCAAATTTTAACTAAAAAAGAAAACAATTTAAAATTAAAAAAAATAAAGATAATATATGCCGAAGGCCACCGTCAGGGCCATTGGCATAGCTTTGATGGCGTCAACCCACCGTCAACCCCGAGGTCGGCATGGCCACGTCTATGACGACGGTTGTCCTATGACTACGGCTACCGTCGGCATAGACAGAGATATGCCGACAGCTTTTCTATGCCTACGGCTGTCGTAGGCATATCTCCAGCTATGCCAACGGCTTTTCTATGCCGACAGCTTTGTGCAAGCCTTAGGCATATCTCGGGCTATGCCGACGGCCCCGACAAAAAGCCGTCGGCATAGGCAGTTATTCCTGTAGTGCTAGGCTCCAACTTTCCATTATCAACATGAGCATAAGCAGTGCAACTAAAAACGCTCAACTATGAATAATCCGCAAGTGAACCAGACCATGCCTCAATTGGAGTTTTCTTATTAAGAGCAATAGATGATGACCCATTAATGAGATAACAAGCACTGGAAGCGGCTTCAGCCCAAAAACGCATATGCAAACCTGCATTGGACAACATGCAACAGACTGTAGAAATAATGGTCCTGTTCATACGCTCAGCAACACCGTTTTGTTGTGGAGTATAAGGAACGGTGTGATTTCTGACAATGCCTTCAGACTTGCAATAATTCTCAAATTGCTTAGAACAGAATTCCATACCATTATCAGTGCGAAGTATTTTACCTTCTTTTCAGTTTGTCTTTCAATCATAATCTTCCACTTTAAATGCTGAGAATTCTTGATATTTATGCTTCAAGAAATAAGGCCAAACATTTCTTGAATAATCATCAATAATAGTCAACATGTAACTAGCACCACCTAGTGACTTTCTACGAGATGCTCCCCATAAATCAGAATGAACATAATCAAGAATACCTTCAATTGTATGAACCAAAGATACAATGCTCACAAAATTTCAATTTACCAGTTTTGTATCCATCAAGAAGACCTCTCCTGTTTAACTCTGCTAAACCAAGTTCACTCATATGTCCAAGATGCATCTGCCAAAGGTTAGCAGCATCACAATCCGAATTCTTTGAAATAACTGGAGTAGCATTACCTGAAACGGTAGAACCTTGAAGGTAACACTGGTATAGCGAGGTGCTATACAAATAGTTTTTAACCCCTTTCCATGACGGCGTTTGGAACTATTGCCAAGTGAGTGAATGCGATAGGGGGGTCCTTCCCACACGACCCAGAAACTGTCGGGGATAGGGAGCCTTGATGCATACAGTTGTCCCTATAAAACTGTTTCTGATATCTCGAATATCCCAAACGCTTCATCCTTGCTACTTGTTTGTGCTCGCATTGCCATCACAGTCAGAATTCTGTGGTTTTACCTAAAACCAGGCACATTCCACGCATGGGAGTTTTCCAGGCACGTACCAAACTGGCTCTACGTTTACGATGCCTGGCACATCACAAACAGTTCATGATTGTAAACCGTGTATGATAGGTCGACAATCGCACACATTTAGTTTTCCCGCACCATTTGTGATATTGTCTGACATCACACACGCTTTGCAAACGGCAATTGTGTGCATGGTTACACATGTTTCCTCTCCGTGAACCATGTCGGATTATGATGTATATCACACACGCTGTGCTTTATAGACCGTGCGCGTCGTAATGACCTGCAGAACGTAATTTCACCCTAATTTAATTGTTGCTATTTAAAATTGTACCTAATTTGAACTTGAAAGTAGGCTATAGCTTTATTCATATCCATCAGGTTCAAACAACCAATGCATTATTCGATTCACAGGTACATATGTTCAAGAATTACATAAGAACCAAATAAAGAATGATGAACCAGGGTTCTATACTTGTACTATTATAGATGGTAAAGAAAGAGTCGACAGACATTCTAGTTGCTGAACAAGGTGAAGCGGAATGGCCCTACTGTGCTCTCCTGGATGCAGAAGGCATGCACGACTCTTGTCCAACCCCTTGTGATGGCCGAACGCCAATCATGTAGTTTGAGAGGTAATCTTGAGTAAACTGCTTTAGGATCCACTTCAAAGGAAAAAGATTCAGACATCGTCATCTAACACAACTCATTATGGGCAGTAAAAAGAAGGCTACAGAGTTCTTACTTACCATCCTGCAGTTCACTGTTGTCTTGCATAAAGTGTAAACAAATAGTTCGATTGACATCTTTTGACCCATTTTAATAACAATCTTTATCAGTTTCCTCACTTGATGCTGGTTCATGAATATCTCATTGCCCCATACACAGAAAGGCTCGAAGTGTGGATCTTTGGCAATGACATATGTACCTAAAAGCACCAAGTTAATATTAGAAACTAAACAACAATTGCAAAATGATGTAGTACAACACTCCCTCCATCCCATTATATAATATTTTATTACATGTATATCTAGACATCATCTGAACATTAAGGTAACACTCTTCCTTGTTGCTATGTGGCCTGGGATTGCATATTTAGTCATTCAGTACAATGCATGTTGCTATGTAGCCTCAGATATATTAAATATGGCCCTAGTTAACCTACTGATAAATGGGTTACAGATATATTCAGTGCAATGTCCGATTCGACGATTAATCCCTTAACAACCCCCAGGCTATATGGTACCAGCTACCGATATCCTGAACAGTGAGTACATATAAGCAATGCGATGAAACTAACCTCGATGGAAAATAGCACTGTTCTCAATATTGTCATGTATGAGTACATATAAAGGCATGTTAAGCACAACAGGCTAAACATCAACCAAATATATCCATGGTAGACAACATAATCTACAAATGATAGCTTCAGTGTGCAGGTTTAAGCATGCTAGTTAAGCAAAATAAGAAGTGGAAAGGTGTGTTAACTGCATCAGGCATAACATTTAAAAACAAGCAAATAGTCATTCAAACTGGTATTGTGCAGGTCTAAAGTGCACTAGTTATTGTTAAAAAAACGAAAAGGCATGTTAACTGCAACATCCTTAACAGCAACCAAATATCAAAATTCATAGTGGTATTATTGAAACTGTTATTGATGAAATTGAACTGCACGGCAAATAGTTGCGCATATAGAGCATCACATTTGGAAGAACTGAAATAAACAAGGCATAAGGCCATCTCTAGCCGATCCTTTAAAAGCTAACGGACTAAAACCCTTAGTGGATATATATATATACTCCAGCAATTTTTGGCCTTTTCTAGTTGATCCCCTAAACTTAACATTGTAAACTTCAATTTGATCAAGTTCAAAGCTGGTTCAACCGAAAGTAGCATGCATTCAAACATAAACATAGATAGTTTTGCATAACCGGACATAAAACACAAATTTAAACTAAACTAAACTACTTTTGGTCGAAGTGGAGGTCGAGCCAATCCTTCCTCATTAGGTACGGTGTGCCGCGAGCCGGGTCCGGGCCGGTGCCGTCGTCGGGGTCGTTGGGGAAGACACTCCTCCACTCGTCAATGTCGATCTCCTCATCCTCGCCACCCACCTCGATGTCCTCCGCGCCGTCGTCCTCACCGCCTTTGACCTCGTCATCGGAGGAGAGCACGATAACCTTACCGTCCTCCGCGCCAGCAAAGATCACCCGCTCCGCCTCCATGAGCTCCGGGTGCTGCCGGCGGAGCTCTTGCATGTAGGCCTCGTCGGTAGCCTCGGCCTCGAGGTGCTCCCACACCTCACGGTCCTCCCGTGCCATTGCCTAGCTCACCACCCCTGGCTTCGGTGGAACAAGGTCGACCAAACATGTGCCGAAGGGGAAATTGAGCCTAGCCGCCGCGCCGTGGTAGCGGACCTGTCAGCGGTCGTACTCGATGGCCGCGAGCTCGGCCGTGTGGAAGCTACCGAGCCACCGGCGGGTGTGGGTCTCCCGATCCATAATCTTGGCGACCCACGTCCCCCACCACCACTGCCATACTACGAGGTAGGACCTCGTCAGTGGCCGGGCAGGAGGGAGGACGGGCAAGTCCTCGAACCAGCGTAGGGGCGCGACGGTGGGCGGATCGGGCGACCGGCGACGGCGGGTCGATAAAGAGCCCGTGGAGGATGACGGGGACACCTCGACGGCCACCTCACCGGCATCGGGCGAACAGGCCGGAATAAACCTCTTTTGGGCCATTGGCTCCTCGAGCTCCCTGGCACACAGGCAGAGGTTGAGGATGGAGGAGGCGGCGGCGGCGATGGCGGCGACCTGCCAATGGTTTCGAGCGAGGGAGGGGTGGTGTGTGTCTATGTGAGCGGAGGTTTTGGGGAGTGTGTGGTGTGTGTGGAGGGGGGGCAAGGTGGTGTTTGAGGAAATACCGTGGCAACTAAAAATTTTACTAGGCGGGAGTAAAATGCCGGGCTACTGAAAATTTGGATCAAGGGCGAGCATATATTTTGGAGATTGCATGGGATGCAGAGGCGGGAGTAACAAGACGGGGCTACTAAAAATTTGAATCAAGGGCGAGCAGATATTTTTGAGATTGCGAGGGATGCAGAGGCTGGAGTAAAATGTCGGGGCTACTAAAAATTTGAATCAAGGGATTGAAGCAGAGCGAGAGTAACAGACATCGCACACGATCCGCATATACTAATCGTGTGCTATCAAACATTAAAACCTTCCAGGCGGTAGATATTTTTGAGAGTATGAGGCAGTAGATATTTTTGAGAGCGGGAGGCAAGCCTCGTGGAGCCCAATCTACTGTGCTGATGTGAGTGACTGCAGGGGCACGGGCGTGGCACACGGGTAGTCTGACCGAACCGTGTTTGTTGCGTACCCAATCATAGACGGTTTCTAAATCCAACTCGTGTGGTGTTTATAAATTTGGCAAAAATAATAACGCGGGAGAGGGTCAGAACATGAACACACTTGCATGTGGACCAAATATATGTATGAAAAGGGTGGTTTGATGTTCGAATACCCAATGGACAACTTTGATGTGGCACCTGTCGCACAAAAGCACAGTATTGCTATTCAGCCACCCCCTACGAACCCCACTTCATGTCGGCGGTAAGGGAATCCTAGCTACGAATGCATGCCCCCAAATAGCTAGGTCTGAAATCTCACCCTACCGTAACACAAAACCTATAGGAGTCCATCATATATATGCTCAAACTTCCCCTTTCGCTTCCCGACAAAGGTGGACCGTGTGTCGACCCACAAATGTGTGCTGGTGCCGCGAGATGGGTGAGACCACATACGAACCACCTGCGGGTGGCCCTACTATATGTATGAAAAGGGTGTGGTGTGATATTTAACTACCATTGACAACTTTGATGTGGCACATGTGCCTCGCAAATTAACCGGAATTCCCTGACCCCACGAAGGTTGCAGGTAGTGCGAAGTAGCCCCCAACCCTCCCACCCCCCCACACACACACGTCAGGGGGAGGGCATCTCACCAAGACACTCTGTAACACGGACCAAGCAGAATCCAACTTGGTCATACAATCTCTCCCGCTCGTTGTTGTTCAAAGTGATGGACGTCCACATGGCCCCGCAAAATGGGCTAGCTTGTCGCCGATAACCTCGCGAGGGAGTACTGTATGAAGACAAACCCACTCTGTGCATGTGGCCCAAGTATGTATATGGAAGTGGTGTGTGTGGTGTTTGAATACCCAATGCGTAAATTTGATGCGGCACCATGCTTTGGAACCGTAAAATCTCCACACTGAGCGAGGGTTCATGATGTGTAGCATGCGCTCAAACATAATTAGGCTTGGAATGCTCGACCTACTATACGGTAACTCGAAGCAAAGAAGAAGAATCCACCCTGGTAACCTTTCTCGTCATTGGTCGAAATGATGGACGTCCACGCGGGCCCACGAATATATATAGGATTGCCACCCATAACCAAGCGAGTGAGAGTGTGTCCAAAGACAACCATTGCATGCGTGTGTCCCGAACATATTTATGGAGGTGTGTGATGCATGCATATGTGTTGAATACCCGTCCCAATGCACAACATTGATGTGGTGCATGCGTTGAAAATCACAGAGGTCCCCACACGCGAGGGAGTGTCATAGGACAAAACCATAGCGTGCATGTGCCCGTGTGTTATGTGATGTTTGAATATCCAATGCACAACTTTGACGTGGCACGTACATGCTGCGCAAACAGGAAACGCACTACACCATGATGTGTAGCCCCCTCACTTCAAGCCGGTGGGAGGGACTCATGTGTACGCACGTGCCCGAACTTTGATATGGAATCTCACCATGATCCACACCACACACATGCCAAGATGAATCCACCTTTTGGTCAAATGCCTCTCGTTGTCGGTGGAAACTGAAAACCTTTGCGGGCTTTGATGTGGCATATATGACTCACAAAATGATCAATAATCCCACACGGAGGCTCACGACTCGTAGTGTACTACCGGACCCCCCCCCCCACCCCACACACACATAGACACACACATCCCGCACCACCATAGCCACTCTGAGGCATGTCAAAAAATTTCTGCAGTGAACATGTGACCAAAGGAGTGTCGTATTAAAATTATAAAAAAAACAGACATCATTCGACCATTTTTATACACTACTGCAGGATGCTACTAACGTGACTCTACGATCAGAGACCCTTTGACAAAACTGTGTGCGATGCATTAATCGCAAGCGGTGATGTAAAAAACCATCAAAAAAGATGCAAAATGTTTGCGATGGCAGAGACATCAAACACGGTTCAGATTTTAGTTGCGTGTGCGATGCAGGGCACACGAATGATCCATATGAACTATTTGCGATGATACGGAACAACAGAAACGGGCAGCCATATCAAGTTGTGTGCGATATATGGCATACAGTTTGCTCAGATGAACTGTTTGCTAGTACGGAGTGCAACAGAAATGGTTAGCCAGATCAAGGTGTGTGTGATATATGGCATACGGTTCACTCGGACGAACTGTTTTCGATTAGGGAACACAACAGAAATGGTTCAACTTAACAAGATGTGTGTGATATGCGGCATACAATTCACATAGATGAACTGTTTGCGATGAGCCAAAAGAACACAAATGAGTCGTGTAAACAAGATGTGTGTGATACGCGGCAAACAGCCCACTCGGATGAACTGTTTGCGATGAGAAATTACAACATAGGCGGTTACTACAGTTAATTCGTGTGTGATTCTGTGTGTACAAAAAACTTTGAAAATTGCAAACTAGTTGCTTGCGGTGGCTAGGAGTATCGCACACGATGCGTCTGCGAGTACTCGTGTGTGATGATTAGTAAGTTACACATACGTTTCCTTATGTTAACACGTGTGTGAATTTGCAATATGGACAATTAATATGCAAATGCCTTGTAGACATCGGTGCTGATCGCCACGTCCAAAACATGGGCATCCTCTACTCTACCGCTCTACCGGGCACACGCTTAAACCCAATGAACTGTGTACGATACTAATACTTTCCATGAAAATTTAAGAACTTGGCTAACAGCATTTGAGTAACATATATATAGTGGTTACACTATTCGACAAAAGGAGGATCTTCGTAACACTGTTTTGACAACCATATGGTCCATATCTACATACTTAACATAGTAACAACTATCACATTTTAAGAGGCTGAGGGCCAACAACCATATGGTCTATATCTACATACTTAACATAGTAATAGCTAGCACATTTTAAGAGGCTGAGGGCCAACAACCACAACTATCCGCTGGAAGCAGATTGATCACGGTGACACGGCATCTCGTCAATGAAAAGGAAGAGCCCTACTGTGCCTTGGTAGAGCATGAGTAGAATAGTGTCTCCAATTTTCCAATATGGATGCATTGCCACGACAAGCGAGAACTTGTTAATTTGAATGGTTCCATTTCTGCGAGAAATGCAATACCTTGCAATCACTTTGGCGTTATTAGCAGGCACAAGTGTAATTCGACCACACCGGGCAATCGATCCAGGAACAGCTACAGCGGGCAATTTCTGTTGAAATGTAGAATAAAAACCAATTGTAACATATCATTGAAGATATATATAGTTTATGAGCATCAACATAAAAATAAGACTTTGTACCAGCGTTTTGTGCACACAATTGGTCTTGTTCAATGTGTGCACCATAGGTATAATTAATCCCATCCAAAATCCAGCATTCATATGCTGTGCTATCTTTGTCAGATTATCAACAAAGTTTATGACATGCTTCAAGTCCTTCCTGTGAAATTTGGTACGCTTAGTAACATACAGATTGTTCACTATGCATCCAACATATCCTGCTTAAAAGGTGGAAAGGTATTATTTATTCAGAACATGGCAGAAGAATATATAGTGCGCATAAATTGGTAAATAGAATTTGTTACTGCCTAGGAACGGAGTCAGAAAATGAAATCACAATTGGTTGCTTAAATAGTGATCAATTAGTCAGAACAAATACCCCGATTTTGCTAAGTAATATGCCAGCATGGAGAAAGTTGAAAGGACACTAACCTCAATCAGACTTTGATCGGCTAATGACGTTGGGGAAGTAAACATCCATGTTAATTAGACCAGGCTGTGGTGCACGCACTAGAATTTATTGCCAGCTTTCAGTTCAAAACACTTAGACATTTTTCTCCAAAGGTCCGCATCAAAATAGGAGTGACCATCTTTATCAAGTTTTACGCTAACTGTCATTGTAAATCCATGCTTTGTTGTCAATATGACATCCATGGAGTCATCAACAAAGTAAAGCCCAAGATTTCCTTCCACTCCTGTTCTTGCAAAGCAAGGGATGTACTGCTTGAAATGAAAATTAAGATCGTAAATTAGATATATTGAAATAATAGAGCAAGATGCAAATATGGGAGTAACTGATAGAACAGATCAATATATAGATGAAAGCAAAGTACAAAAATATATAATTAAAAATAGATAATGTAACAAAGATTTGATGCAAATACGAGAGTAACTGAATGAACAATACATCATAAATTTGCCTAATATAGGGGGGGAATTGGCTTTGACATCTAGGCTGCACGTGGCACCGTACCTTTTATCCAAATGTAGCAACAGACGGTATGTGTTCCCAAATTTAGGCCATGCCGACCGTGGTAGGGTGAGATTGAACATACCGAGCGCTCCTTGAAGTCATCCGGAATGGTGAGATAGAACTTCGTTTCCGACTGGCCACGACCACACTTGCTCGATTTGTGCTCGCACTGTGGACACATGAATGAAAACGCTCGAATCAGCTAAAAGAAAAATGAATCCACGGCTATTTCCGCCGGTTGATTAACAGCGACGGACGGACTGCGATAAGAGATGAGTGAATATTTCGCTAAATTGATTACCTTCTCCATGAGAAAAATCCCCGGCCCAATCCCGCAGAAAACCCCAATCGACCAGAGTCTAGAATGTCGGTGTAGATAGGCGGCGGAAAGCGGTAGGGGCGAAATCCCGTGCCATTTGGAGCGTGACCTCCACCCGCCGACGACAGCCGTCTGGTGGCCGCCGTGATAGAAGTTGATGAGGTGCAGAGTTGTGGAGGAGTCCGCGGTGAGTGGGTGGGGACGAAGTGGGTGAGGGTTTTCTTTTTCCTT
Source organism: Thinopyrum elongatum (assembly GCA_011799875.1). Lineage (NCBI taxonomy): Eukaryota > Viridiplantae > Streptophyta > Magnoliopsida > Poales > Poaceae > Thinopyrum > Thinopyrum elongatum. Next base: position 434,637,145 of record CM022302.1, read on the forward strand.
TTGCATGTATGGGTGAACACACACGGTTCGCAGAGGCGACGGAGATGAATCGTGTGCGATAGTAAATCACCGAGATTGAAGGGGAATCCAAATTTCATTTGTCCTTTGTCCATGAGTTTTTTTCTACGATGAACATAAACCCTGCAAATCACCGTGTTCAAATTTGGCACTTTTCCGGGTTCATTTACAATATTTAGGGGATTATGTGCATTTTCTAGGCATTAATGCACATAATTCAAATTCAAACAATCGATGCATGAAAAGGTGCACGAGAACGGTCTGGAAAACCACGATCGTGCTATTTAGTAAATTCTCATGCCTTTTACAAGGAATGGGCAGAGATTTCACGGAAATGTGTGGCAATAGTCAACCACAAACACATCGTTTATTGGTTTTTCAACTGTAGAAAAATGAAATACATGCTTGAAAAACATGACGCCTGGCATGGTGCCATGGTATGGCCTCACCGTGCCCTGGTAAAAAGCTGAGAAGGTTTGGTTTATATCGTCATGCACGCCCTTCATAAACCGAACCATCACCGAGGAAGTTCCATGCTTTCGAGAGGGAAATCACCAAGATTAAAGGGAATCCAAATTTCCGTCCTAGTTTGTCATTCAGTTTTTTCCAATGATCAACATACCCCTCCAATGCAACGTGTTCAAATTTGACATTTTTCCTGGCTCATTTACCATATTTAGGGGATTATGTGCATTTTCTAGGCATTAATGCACATAATTCAAATTCGAACAATCGGTGCATGAAAAGGTGCACAAGAACGGTCTGGAAAACCATGCTCGTGCTATTTAGTAGATTCTCATGCCTTTTACAAGGAATGGGCTGAGATTTCAAGGAAATGTGTGGCAATAGTCAACCACAAACACGTCATTTACTGGGTTAACAACTATACAAAAATGAAATACATGCTTGGAAAACATGACGCCTGGCGTGGTGCCATGGTATGGACTCACCGTGCCCTGGTAAAAATTTGAGAATGTTTGCCTTATGTCGTCATGCACACCTTTCATAAATCGAACCATCACCGAGGAAGTTTCATGGTTTCGAGGGGGAAATCACCAAGATTGAAGGGGGATCCAAATTTCATTTGTCCGTTGTCCATGAGTTTTTTTTCTACGATGAACATACACCCTACAAATCACCGTGTTCAAATTTGGCACTTTTCCGGGTTCATTTACCATATTTAGGGGATTATGTGCATTTTCTAGGCATTAATGCACATAATTTAAGTTCAAACAATCGGTGCATGAAAGGGTGCACAAGAACGTCCTGGAAAACCATGCTCGTGCCATTTAGTAAATTCTCATGCCTTTTACAAGAAATGGGCAGATATTTCGATGAAATGTGTGGCAATAGTCAACCACAAACGTTTGTTTATTGGGTTTTCAACTATAGAAAAATGAAATAAATGCTTGAAAAACATGACGCCTGGCATGGTGCCATGGTATGGCCTCATCATGCCCTGGTAAAAATTTGAGAAGGTTTGGCTTATGTCATCATGCACGCCCTTCATAAATCGAACCATCACCGAGGAAGTTCCATGCTTTCGAGAGAGAAATCACCAAGATTGAAGGGGAATCCAAATTTTCTTCGTTCTTTGCCCTGGAGTTTTTTTCTACGACGAACATACACCCTGCAAATCACCGTGTTCAAATTTGGCATTTTTTCGGGCTCATTTACAATACTTAGGGGATTATGTGCATTTTCTAGGCATTTAGCGCATATAAATCCAATCCAGCTACAGCTGCACGGGTGTGATGTGAGGGACGTGGATTGTCGTTCGATCGTGGCGCGTCCTACGGTGCACACGCGCGATCCGCGTGGCTGGGGTTCCGGCCAATCATAACGGAACACACAATAGGCTCAGCGCACACTATTTCCGGAGGCGACGAAGATGAACCGTGTGCGATAATGAACGAGCAAAATTGTAAGGGAAGCCAAATTTCCTTTGTTGTTTGTCGTTGAGCTCGTAAAAACCACCGCACTGTACGGCTGCCCGGCCACTCCATCCCAGAGCACTCTCCAAGCGTCGTTCATGGCACCGCGGCACACAGTAACTGGTAAGGAAGCGATGGCATCCCGCCACGCCGCGTTCCTCGCCGCTCGCGACCGCACACATGGTAAGGAAGCGATGGCATCTCGTCGCGTCGAGTTCATCGCCGCCGCCGGCCACACAATTATGTGGGCAGACTTTGAGGCTGCCATGGCCGAATGGGCGGTGGATCTAGAGGCAGCCAAAGCCACACAGAAGGAGCGAAAAAGGCAGAAAGCAGTCAAGAAAAGAGAGTCCCGCCGCCGCAAGAAAGAAGAGGCCGCACGCCTTGCTGAGGAGAGCTTGGCAGAGATCGAAGCACGGTGGGCTACCACCTATAAGGCCGGGAAGGAGAACGCCAGCGTCTGCCCAGCATGCCCCGATGGCAGCATGTGAGAAGTAGTTAGTGCGTGTGTCGCCCGTAAGTTTGTATAATTAATTACGAGCATCTACCAGTACTACATACGTACTAGTTTTAGAGCAAATTACCAGTAGTACTTTAAGTTGGTACTATCTATTATTAACGTACAATGTGGGTAAGCGCGTCCTTTGAGGGCTTTGAGTGTTGATTAGCATGTGTTCACTGAAGTTTTGTAGCCGCACCCCGGCCCTAAAATACTCTCGAAATGTCCGCCCGCAACCACCAGAGGAGACTAGAGCTGGTCGCAGCTGGTTTTTAGTCCCACCTTGCCGCACAAGTTGGCCGCACACCGGCTTAAATTGTCATGCCGGCGGATGGCAGCAAGCTTCTCTCTTGTTGCATAGGATCAAATCTGGCTATGCGGGCGAGGCAGGTTGACACTTGATTGCATTTCATAAACCGATGATTGCTCATCGGGTGTCACCTTGCCTCGTTCATGTACATTGAATAATCCTGATACAATGAAAGAGATTTTTGAAATTAGGTGCGGTTGGAGATGCTGATAGATATAAGAATTACTAGAAGATCACAAAACACACGGTTTCTATGGTGTACCCGTGTGCGTTTTTTTTGCGTTAATGATCCATAAGTCAGTTACCTGTGCGATGTTTCCTAATAAACCAGGCATACCATTGACCGAAAAAATCAACTACACATGTACATTTTTTTGAAGACGGGATCTGCCAATTTTCTCTTTTCTCGCACACGAGTATTTTATGCTCTTCATCTACGTTGTGTGTTTCCCCCGCCCAAGTTTCAAGTTTCGCAGCGAAATTTTCATTAGGCGCGTGATTTCAGAATTTATTCCTCCCACCACATTCCCACCCATCAAGTTTACTCAGTATCTCCCCCCCCCCTCCGCCACCCTCCCCCTACCGGCAGCTCAAAACACCGCCGCCGCAACCACAGCTTCAACCACATCTACGTTGTGCCCGAGCATCATTGATCCAGTCAGGTAACCCACCAATCTCTATCACGGCCCTGGCCTGATTGCTTAAATGGTGCCTGCGAAACATCCTCATGCCTCCAAATCCCCACCGCCCCTACCTCCAGAGCATCGTCGCGCAAGCCCAACCACATATCACGTGGAGGTCGAGGAGCTAGTGGCGGTCGATGGCGCGATGGCCGCTGTGCGTGTTGACCCAGAGGAACACCTCGCCTCCACCGCTGCCGACTTGGTGCAGGCTCTGGCCCAAGATGAAGTGCCCCAGCGACTACCCCCAGGACTTACCAGGTATGATCTGGCCAGCTCAATCTTACCAATACCACTTGCAATGGCTATGTTTTGTACGGTTGATGTATTAAGCATGTTTGTGCCTTGTTTATTTCAGTACTGCACACTGTGTGATGTTCAAGTATTAACTGTCTAGCTCAATTTCACCAATACCAGCAACAAACTTACAATACATGACTCAGGATATCACTAGACATGTTGCCCATTTACTATTTTTTGTGGATGCTAACCCTGTTGTACTTAACATGCCTGTCCATGTACTTATGCAGGGTCATAATAGCCGATGATGTTGTTTGCCGTCGAGGTTAGCTACATCCCATGTCTTACAGTATTTCACATCATTTGTGCAATTGCAGTTTAACTTCTAACATTTACTGGTTGCCAGTAGGTACACATGTCAGTGTCACTGATCCACGCTTCGACCCGGAGGAAGAGCTCGCCTCCGCCGCCACTGACTTTGGGCAGGCTCTGGCCAAGATGAAGTGCCCCAGCAACTACCTCTCAGGACTTACCAAGTATGAACTCACCAGTTCAATCTTACCAATACCAGTTGCAATTAATGGCTATGTTTTGTACGGTCGATGTATTAAGCATGTTGTAGTAAACATGCCTAACATGTTTTAGCTATTTTCCCTACCTTTTTATAGACAACTAGGCCATTCTCTGCTCTGGCAGCACCTGCCTTGTGATGTTTAACTCTGCCAATTGCATTTTTATCAGTACCGGTTTCAATGGCTATTAAGCCTATTGCAATTAACAGTTGTATCCATTTTTAAATAGTTGTATTTCAATGCCTACAAACTTACAAAACATGACTTAGGATGCTGTTAAGCCTGTTGCAATTAACAGTTGTATCCATTTTTTAATCTGTCCCTTTGCTACCATGCTACTCTCCGCAATGAAGATATACTAGAGATGCTGCCCATTTGCTATTTTTGGTGGATGCTAACCCTGTTGTACTTAACATGCCTTTCCATGTACTTACACAGGGCCATAATGGGTGATGTTGTTGTTTGCCGTCGAGGTTAGCTGCATCCCATGTCTTACAATATTTTACATCATTTGTGTAATTGTAGTTTGGCTTCTAACATTTACTTGCTTCTTGTAGGTAAACATGTCGGCGGCACTGATCAATGCTTCGACCCGGACGAAGAGCTCGCCTCCACCACCGCTGACTTTGGGCGGGCTCTGGCAAAGATGAAGTGCCCCAGCAACTACCTCTTAGGACTTACCAAGTATGAACTCACTAGTTCAATCTTACCAATACCAGTTGCAATTAATGGCTATGTTTTGTATGGTCGATGTATTAAGCATGTTGTAGTAAACATGCCTAACACATTTTAGCTATTTTCCCTACCTTTTTATAGACAACTGGGCCATTCTCTGCTCTGGCAGCACCTGCCTTGTGATGTTTAACTTTGCCAATTGCATTTTTATCAGTACCAGTTTCAATGGCTATTAAGCCTGTCGCAATTAACAGTTGTATCCATTTTTAAACAGTTGTATTTCAATGGCTACAAACTTACAAAACATGACTTAGGATGCTGTTAAGCCTGTTGCAATTAATATTTGTATCCATTTTTTAATCCATCCCTTTGCTACCGTGCTACTCTTTCGCAATGAAGATATCACTACAGATGCTGCCATTTTATTACCATTTGCTATTTTTGATGGATGTTAACCCTATTGTAGTTAAAATTGGCTTTCCATGTACTTACAAAGGGCTACAATAGGCGATGTTGTTGTTTGCTATCGAGGTTAGCTGCATCCCATGTCTTATACACCATCTGTTCCTAAATATAAGTATTTTTAGAGATTCCAATATAGACTACATACGGAGCAAAATGAGTGAATCTAGATTCTAATCTAAACTATATCTATAATTCTATATACATCCGTATGTAGTTCATATTGAAATCTCTAAAAATACTTGTACATAGGAACATACGTAGTTGTATTTTACATCATTTGTGTAATCTCAGTTTAGCTTCCAACATTTATTGGTTGCTTGTAGGTACATATATGAGCGGTACTGATCCACGCTTCGATCCCTTTTGCGTATGGGGCAATGAGATATTTATGAACAAGCGTCAAGTGAGGAAACTAAGAAAGATTGTTAGGCGAAAGAAACGGGTGATGGGAATTAAGCTCTTTATTTACACTTTGTCAAAGACAATAGTGAACTTTAGGATGGTAAGTAATGTGTTGCCTTTTCCCCCTGCCCACAACAAGTTACTCTATGAGACCTCAGTATCTGAAATTTTTCTCTTTTCAGTGGTTTCCGAAGCTATTTACTGATGATTACCTTGCAAACTACATGACCGGAGTGGAGGCAACTAAGGTTAAAGTATATGACACATGCTACCATGATAATGCTCTAGAAGTCTTCCTAAAGGCGGTGAAGGATGGGCGGGCGATTGTCACAAGGGGTTGGACAAAAGTTGTTCATGCCTATGGCATGCAGGAAGGCACATTATGGGCATTCCGCTTCTTCAACACCATCGGCAGTCAAAATGATTTACACTTGTCTCTTCACCTTTACTGCCTCTAAATATTGTGGTTCATCATAGTTAATTGCTGTATAATCCTGTAATTACTGAACATATTGTACTGACAATTTTATTTATGGATTCATTGTTGAACCATTGTGCTGAGAATTTGAATTCCACGTTTCATATTTCAAAATTTCTAATTCGAATAATAAATTACAGGGAAAAATAAAACTATACAGGAGCGAATAAAATAATGTGCACACGGTTAGAAAGAAAACAGCGTGTGCGATGAAAAATAGAGAATAGACGGTTCTTTGACCTGAAATGTTTGCGATGCCCGACGGACGCACACACGGTTTTGTCTCATATGCGTGTGTGATTCATGGTAATACGGCAAATGTTTCAAACCAGTGTGCGTGTGTGATAGGAATACCAATCGCACACAGTTATGAAAATGGACACGTTGGCGTTAGTAGAGGCACCGCACACATTTTACATTCTTGAACCGTGTGCGATAACGTACCTATCACAAACATATCGGTAGATTAAATGTTGATGTCCACCTTTTTCACACAACTATAGCGACATAATCATTTGGGATGTCTCTCTGATCAGAAACATAACGTCGAGATGTAACGTGTGGGACTGGGGCGGCTTCTCATATGTTTATTCTATGGCGATTGTCAGTAGCCGCTCGCCTATCCCCGACGGTTTCTGGGTCGTGTGGGAAGGACCCTCCTATCGCAGTCACTCACTAGGCGACGGATCCAAATGTCGTCAAGGAAAGGGGTTAAAACCGTTTGTATAGCACCTTACGGTACCAGTGATACATTGATTGATTTCCTAGGGATTTAACGTGCAAAAATCAAATTTGAGCTACATGTGCACCAAAATGGATTGCAAAATCATATGTGTGTCCCTGGGTGCATGTTTCCCCATGCAAGAGATTTCAAAACATTGAGAATATAGATTTTTAAAATTCAGTAAATCCAAAACTTAGTTGAAATTCATGAAACTTATCGTGGTGTCATATATGGACACCAGTAGACTGTGATATAGTATTTTTTCGTCAAATTTGAGACACGTTTTGATATAATCTTCTTACAAACGAAAGATTGTTAATAACTGGCAACCAAAATCTCATACGGATTATTTATTCGGACCGTGTACATTAGACCGTGCCATTCTTCGGTTAAGCAGTAAAGCGGCAGAATGAATCTTCAAAAAAAAATATACGTGTTGCCACGCGCCCCGTGTGCCGTGCGAGCAGGCGTGAGTTGTCGGGACGCATGCGAGTAGTCCACCGTGTAGGCAGACCAGGAGGCGTGCGTGCAGGTGTGTGAATTGACGGGAGGTGTTTTCGCTACGCACTGTCACCGAGAGGCGTGGGAGTAGCTGTGTGAAATGATGGTAGGAATGCCAGAAGTTCGCCGCGCAGGCTCACCGGGAGGCGAGACAGCCTTTGACCGCCGCCCGCCTCGCTCCCACTGGTCCGTATTAATTGCGCGCCCGAGCCGCTGGCCATAATAGGCGGCCGCAGCCCCGGTCCACAGTGGTCAGCATCGTCTGGACTCTGGAGTGTATGAGGATGCCGCCGAAGCGCACCATCGGAGGGAGTGGCAACGCTGGGACTGGTGAAGCACCCGCGCAACGCGTGAAGCTGGGCACAGAGGTTGTCGTCGCCGCCTACGAGGTCTTGCGTGGGCAGCAGCATGACCTTGACTTCGTCGGCGCCATCGTGCCCCCCCCCCCCCAGTCGGAGCCGGAGGTCAACAATAACTCCGGCAACGACTGCGACTCTGACAGAAAACCGGTTAGTCATCTATATACCCATTTGGGCGGCAAACATATCATGTGTTTTCTCTGGTTACTCCCCCGCCCCCCTCTCTAATTTTTTTGGAATACAAATCCTATGGTTATGTTCTCTAAGTCCATGAAATCATAGTAATTAAGATCCGTTAGATGCATGTAGTGTATTGATTGTTTGAATGTTATCCGTATAGGGTTAGTGATTAATTGTTTGTTCTATACAAATGATTTTTGCTAATAATCTGACTAGGGTTAGCGTGCGTGCTAATAATTCGTGGCCAGATCTTGAGAATTGATTTTGAATGTCCTACATATATGTTTGTGCCTTTTTTCTATTAGATCTTGAGAATTGCTTTTGAATGTCCTACATGTATGTTTCTGCCTTTTTTTCTTTCAGATTGGTATGTACATAGATGAGGCTCCGGCCAGCGCCGCCGCCGGATGTAGATCTTGGACCCGGCTGCGAGGCCAGAGGCGGCCACCCCCCCCCCCCCCCCCCCCCCCCCCCCCCCCGACCTGAGGAACCAGTAGAATCTCCGGCGGACCGCATCAGCGATCTCCCAGATGGCATCCTTGGGGAGATCATCTCCCTTCTCCCCACCAAGGATGGCTGCCGCACACAAGTCCTCGCATCTCGGTGGCGCACTCTGTGGGGCGCCACGCCTCTTAATCTCGACTGTCATCAGCTATCTGTCAATGATGATTCTGAACTCCCTGGAGCCATCATCTCCTCCCACCAGGGCTCCGTTCAACGCATCTGCATCCCAGCATGCTACCTGCTAGACATACCCTGCACGGTGGCCACCTGGCTGACATCCTGTCAATTCGATAAACTCCAGCAGCTTGAGTTCTACCATTACTACAGCGATAGGTTACCACCAAGAGCTGCATCTGTGCCCTCACCACTGATGCCCATCTCATGGTTTTCCTCCTCTCTCCACACCGCCACCTTGACCCAATGCCATCTAGCAGACAATCTGGTACAAATGCTTCGACTACCACTGCTGAAAAAACTTGCGCTTGTGTTGGTTCATCTGTCGGAGGCCTCACTGCACAGCATCATCCACTCCAGTTGCCCTGCCCTGGAGCGTTTGGTGCTTGTTTTTGGAAATGGAATCCATATCCCTTGTCTCAAAATAAAGTCACCTCACCTTGTAAGCATTGGAATTCATTTTGAAGGACAAGAGCTCATCATCGAAGATGCCCCTTCACTTTAAAGGTTGCTCCTTGATTGTTGTTATAAACCTTTGCAAATAACTGTGGTCTCTGCGCCTAAACTGGAGACCTTGGGTGCAATTCGTGATCCGTTTAAATGGTTCGAGATGGTGTTTGCCTCCACACCTATTGAGGTATTGTATATTATTCATGTACATTTTTGTAATTTGCATTTTTTGTTTGTGCGCATAAGTTAAGTATCATCTTGGAGTACACTTTCAGTGCTAATATTATGTTCTGTGGACTGGAGAGAAGTGAATGCAATGCACCCTTGCGGTGATCTCTGTATTACACTCATGTATATAGTACAACAGGAGGCGTCGTAGCGCAGGTTACAGGAGCGACGTGCGCTGGGAGGTGGTGATCGTGCAGCTGTACGTGGGCACGACCAGGGAACCGAGAGGACTGACGGTTTTTGCTAACACCCCACCGTAGCTGTAGCATCCGGAGGCTGGATGCACAAGCTGGATCGAAACTCCTAGAATGCCGGAGTGGGCAGTCCCTTCGTCATGACATCGGCGAACCGCTGCTTCGTCGAAACATGGAGCACTCGGAGCTGGCCAAGAGCAACCTTCTCGCGGACAAAGTGGATGTCGAGCTCTATGTGTTTAGTTTGCCGGTGATGAACTGGGTTGGCCGCCATGTAGATGGATGAGATGTTGTCATAGTAAACAACCGTGGTTGTGGCGAGCGGCATCCGTAGTTCACCTAGGAGCTGTCGAAGCCAGCAACATTCAGCGACCACGTTGGCGACGGCTCGGTACTCCGCCTCGGCGCTCGAGCGCGAGACGGTGGGCTGGTGCTTGGATGACCACGACACCAGTGAGTCACTAAGGAAGATGGCATAGCCCGACGTCGAGCGGTGAGTGTCAGGGCAGCCCGCCCAGTCCGCATCCGAGTACGCGACCAGGTCCAATGCCGAGGAGCGAGCGATGTGCAGCCCGTGTGTATGTGAGCCACGCACATAACATCGGATGTGTTTCACCAGGGCGAGATGTTGCTCTCGCGGGTCATGCATAGACAGGCACGCTTGTTGAACGGTGTAGGAGAGATCCGGTCGCGTCATCGGCATGTACTGGAGGGCGCCCACGATGCTGCGGTAGTCGGAGGTGTCTTCGACGGGAGGACCGGCATCCGCGAACAGCTTGCAGCGCATGTCGACGGGCGTGGTCACGGGCTTGCACTACAGCATGTTGACGCGGTCCAGCAGCTCTTCGGCATACTTGCTCTGCGACAGGAAGAAGCCAGCGGCGTTGCAGGAGACGCGAATCCCGAGGAAGTAGTGCAACGGGCCGAGATCTTTCATGGAGAACTTGGCGAGGAGCTGGCGTTGGAGCTGCTAGAGGAGAGACGATGAGGACGCAGTGATGACGTTGTCATCCACATACAGGAGCAGGTACGCTCTCTCGCTGCCGCGCTGGAGCACAAAGAGGGACGGGTCCGATCGAGCTGCCGTGAACCCAACTTGACGAAGAAATGCGGCGATGCGATCGAACCAGGCCCGCGGCGCCTGCTTGAGCTCGTACAGGGAGCGATCGAGGAGGCAGACATGCTCGGGGTGGCGCTCGTCGATGAAGCCGGCGGGTTGCTGACAGTAGACGCGCTCGTTGAGGTAGCCTTGCAGAAATGCATTGTTGGCATCCAGTTGATGGACCGGCCAGTCCCGGGCCACAGCAATGGCAAGGACGACACGGATCGTCGCCGACTTGATGAATGGAGAGAATGTTTCGTCGAAGTCGACACCGGGGCGCTGTGAGAAGCCACGGACGACCCATCGAGCTTTTTAGCGCTCTAGCGAGCCATCCGCCTTGTACTTGTGTCGGAACAGCCACTTGCCGGAGACGATGTTGGCATTGGCAGGTCACGGTACAAGCGTCCAGGTCTTGTTCGCCATGAGAGCCCTGTACTCATCCTGCATAGCAGTCTGCCAATTGGTGTCACGAAGTGCAGCATGCACGGACGTGGGAATGGGGGAGATAGTGGTGACAGAATTGTTGTCGGAGTACTTGGGATTTGGCCGAAACTTGCCCAGCTGTGCACGTGTGACCATGGAGTGAGTAGGAACAGCGGGAGGTTTGGGTGGGCGTGGAGCAGGGTTGGCGCACACTGGTGGGGTTGGGTCGACAGGAGGCGTGGGCGGTTCCGTGGGAATAGCTGGCATGGCAGTGTCGCGAGAGGATGTGCCGGGCGAGTTGGCTGCCATGGCAGCGGAGCGGGTAGGGGAGGGCATAGCCGGGGCAGCATGGTCGGGTGGATTGGCTGCCATGGCAGCGGAACTAGGGGAGGGACAGACACGAGCTGTGTGAGCCTGGCAGGTTATGTGAGACGGGAAGGGCGGCACGGCATGTTCGTCGGCGGCTGGTGTTTCGGGGGTAGGGTTGGGATGCCGGAAGGGGAAGGCGTGTTCGTCGAAAGTGACGTGCCGTGAGACAATGACGCGACCGGTGTCTCTGTTGAGGCACCGGTACCCCTTGTGATCGGTGGAGTACCCCAGGAAGACACACGGCATCGAACGTGGAGCGAGTTTGTGCGGGGCAATGGCAGAGAGGTTAGGGTAACATAAGCAACCAAACACTCTCATGGCGGTGTAACTAGGGTGGGCACCGTAGAGGGGAAAAAAATGGGGTAGCGTCATGGCATGAACGGCATGGCCGCCGGTTCAGCAAGAACGTGGCGGTGTTGAGAGCCTCAGCCCAAAACTCGAATGGCATGCCGGTGTGGATGAGTAGAGTGCGGATGATGTCGTTGAGCGTGCGGAGCACACACTCGGTGCAGCCGTTTTGCGGGGACGTGTATGGGCAAGACATACGGAGAATGATGCCATGGGCAGAGAAGAAGGCGCGAGAGGCATGGTTGTCAAACTCGCGGACATTATCCGCCTGTAGAGTGAGAATGGGAAGGTGGAAGTGGGTACGAACGAGGGCGGCAAAGTGCTCGAGCTTGGACAGCGCCTCGGATTTGTGGCGTAGAGGGTAAGTCCAGACAAAGTGACTATAATCATCGAGCACAACTAAATAGTACTAAAAACCAGAAGTGCTAGATACAGGCAAGGTCCATACATCACAATGTATCAACTAGAAAGGGAAATACGACACATGATCTGAATTGCTAAAGGGTAGCCTAGTACTCTTTCCTAACTGACAGCTCGAGTAGGGGTTGGTGGGGGCGACGGGAGCAGCTTCTGCAGTGTGCCGAAGAGTGAGACGAAGGGCGTCGTGATGCGGGTGACCAAGGCGTTCATGCCATGGGTCAGCGGAGACGGCGGTGAGGGCGTGGTGCATCGATGGTGGAGAAACAGGGTATAGATCGCCGTCGTCATCACATTGGAGGATCACCCTCCTCGTTCTTCGATCCTTGATAGAGAAGCCAATATCGTCAAATTCAACATTAACAGGATTATCACGAGCTAGTTTCTTGACAGAAATGAGATTTTTGACTAGGTTGGGAGAGACAAGGACGTTTTTGAGAGGGAGAGGAGGGCCAGAAGTGGGTAGAGAGACACGTCCTTTGTGCGTGATCGCAAACGAGGAACCATTGCCAACTACTATACGGGTAGAAGTGCATGGATGGGCAGAGGACAACATACCAGACAAGGACGCCATGTGAGACGAAGCACCCGTATCCAGGTACCAATTGGGGTTGGGCGGCTGCTGTTGTTGCACCCCCGAGGTTGTTCAGTGCCTGCACCAGCCCGGCCTGATCCCAGGTAGGCTGTCCAGAGGGTGCCGCACAGGCAGGCGGCGCGCCGTAGAGAGGGTGGGGTGGCACGGCTCCGGGCGTCTAGACGGTGGGCGGGCGGACGTCGTAGGGGATTGGGTGCGGTGCAGCAGACGCCGGAGCAGTGTAGTACGAGGCGATGTCGGCGAATGGTGCAGTAGAGCCAGGCCGCGGATCGAGCTCGCCGGCCCCGGGCGCATGCGGACGCCATGGCATGGGCCAGGCATGCACCATGCCAGTCCAAGGCACGGGCGCGGAAGCAGTCGTTGGAGGGGGGTGGGACAAGGACACACCACCGTGATCGACGGCTTTGCCTTTGCCTTTGGTGCGGCCGCCACCACCGGAGCGACGGTTGCCGCCGCCTTGGTTACCACCACTGTGGTTGCCGCCCGAGGAGCCCCCGCCGGAGTTGGAGTTGGGGGGGCACGAGCGGCGTACAGCGCCATCTCTGTAGAGGGCTCGGGCGCCAGCCGGCTCTCCTCAAGCAGCAGAAACGCGCGGCAGCGAAGGAAGGTGGGAAACGGCATCTGCATAGTGAGGATCGGGATGTAGTAGCGCAGTCGAGGATGAAGGCCATGAAACGGCTAGAGTTCGAAGTGGGGCTCGATGCGGAGGAACGCCTCACAAAAAATGATGTAGGAGGCAATGGGGAGGATGGAGTTGGGCGCTAGATGGTGGAACTGAAGGTCGTAGAAATACAGAAGGCCTTGTAGAAAGGGATGGATCGGGAAGCCCAAACCTCGAATGAGGTGGGAGACAAAGACGACGCGCTCGCCATTCCGAGGTTCTGGAACTCGGGAGGCAGAGGGAATGGCATCTCCAACAATAGGGGAGCGGCACCTGGCCTCATCCTATGACGGGAGGTAGCCCATAGCTAGAGCTCGGTGATGTTGCCGGCGGTGACGGTGGAAGGGAGCCACAGCCCCCTCTTGCTTGATGCATCTCCTTGGCCGCCACCATGGCAGCACCCTTTCCCTTACAGGCCATTGCTAACAGGAAGGAAGTGGGGAGAGGATTAAAAGGGTTGGTCTGAGCTTGGTGTTTTGGGCGCCGGAGCTTGAGAGATTCGAGCGTAGGAGGCAATGGGGAAGGCGTGGAATGAATTGAACTCATCCATGCCCCTTTGTAAGCCTGTAAAAATGCCAAAGGGCATGACGTTGCGTGGTAATTTCATTCTTTCCCAACACGACATGCATTATGTGCGTGCTTCAGTCGAGGGATTTTGTTACTAATGTCGCTGAAAATCCGGGGCACGGTCCCTTTATTGATGGGACGTGAAAATGGCGGCGGCCTTGGGCCACCATAAAACCTAGCATAATAACTACTGAAGTTACTTTTCGGTTCTATAATGCATGGTGGCGGTTAGGTTTTCGGCCAAATTTGTCAGAACACGACCCAATCGACCCACCCACATTAGCATTACAAAAACTTCACTATTAAGCTACCGTGTCAGGGATAAGGTCTTCGGATTTGATAAGAATAAGAGTGCTTCCTAGAGGGCTTCATCGGAAATCGTCGGATGTTCGTGATATATCACCTTTTGGATTAAAAAGTGGTTACAGTAGAGGAAAATATAGGAATAGTTGGTGAACCAGTTTGCAAGGCCGAATATAAGTAGCGGACGACAAGCCATCTGAGGACTTATCCTTGGCTTGGAAGACCAGTTCTGGGGCTACTGACAGTGACCTGGACTAGATGGTGCTAAGCACATCGGCCTGCCGGTCATGGGTCGGGCCGAGGACCCCAAGAAACCAAAGAATGGGCCATCCTTGTTATGACCCACGGCGTACTCAAGATGGAATCCTTTGAAGACTTGGCGCACACTTCAAGACAAGTTTTAGTCATCGACATGTTTATCCCTAGATGTAACCGACCTACATATAACCCTAAACAAGGGGGTTTAGTCTGTATGGTGACGCTAGGGACATACGCATACGATCTTGAGGTAGATCATCATGTACTTTATACCCCATCCATAATCAATACAACAAAAGGAGGACGTAGGATTTTACCTCTTCGAGAGGGCCCGAACCTCCCTCTTTGTCTTATTACCATCTAGCCAAGATCACCAGCTCGGGACCCCCTACCCGAGATCTGCCAGATTCAATCCCGACACCAATTCCACCATAGGCCTCTAACAGGCCGAAAGAAACATCGGTATGCAAATGGGCCCAAGTGTACAATAGGACTTTAACAGGCCAGAAGACACACCGGGCCGTAATTTGTCCCAAGGAAACCATGGGCTGGAATTATGAAAGGGTCGCAATGTTGCAGAATGTCCCACAGACTGGTGACGGGCCGAATTTTCACTATTCCTTATGGGTCATATGGACCCTAGTTGTAACTGGGCTATCTACAAGCAGGACTTTAATGGACTCGCCCGCTAACTTTTGACTAAGAAGCGTGGGCCTTTAACTGGGCTGCCTATTTAACTAAACGGGCTACTATTAGGCCATGCCACATGCCATCGCTTCATAGCCGCATATGTCCATTGGATGGGAGGCACTTATCACAAGGTAGAGCTGACACATGGCTCTGTTGGCGAATGAGAAACTGACACATGGAAAATTGTCATGAGTCAAGGCTATTAACGTGTATCGAATCCGCAACCCGCACCTGATAGCTTAACATGACCCATTACGATGGTTGCCATGTGTCGGTTACCCTTGACGAAAACACTTTCGTGACACACCATTTATCATCATGGAAGTGCACATTTCCATGATGATAAAGTGATTATTTTCATGGAACACATCCCCGATAACACAGGGACTATCTTGATTCTCACATAAAACCATCATTATTGTACATGGGTGACAGAATTCATGACCTAATGTGACAAATACGTATCATCATAGATGTGTCTTTTTTTGTAGTGTAGCAAACGAAAATAAAAAAGCAACAAGCATAGTAAATGTTTCTCTTACCAATTCCACTTACCAAGAGAGCTACACTCCTTGTCAATGGCATCAGAAAAGAGTCTTGATAACCCACAAGTGTACGGGATATATCGTAGCCTTTTCGATAAGTAAGAGTGTCAAACTCAACGAGGAGTAGAAGGAATTGGTATGTGAAAACTAGCGAGATGTAATACCCCCAGTGCCATGCTACAGTAACCTCACACTAATGGTGCCACGTCATCAAGTTTAACTAAGCCAAATTGTCGCTCGATAAAAATCAAAGCCATTTTCAAATTTAAAATAAAGTGAAATAAATTATTTCTTCAACCAGTAAAACTAAAATATTCATAATATTTCAAATAATCACTTGATAATTGTCATGGTGAAACCAACATTTAATAAAATATTTAAATGCCCTAAAACAATTAAAACAGGGGCCAAAACAATATTTTAATTGCTTTTTAAAATATATAAAGTCCAAAATATTTTAAATAAATTCCAAACTTTTTGTGGCAGTGCAGATTATTTCAAAGTATTTATGTGGCAAAGTTCCACATTTAACAAAACTCACTTGATGCTAAACGGAGATGCAAACAGAGGCTAAAAATAACAAAACAGAAAAAGAAAAGTAAAGCAAAAAGAAAAACTAGTGGACTGGGCCTTAGTGCACAGTGAGGCCCACCCCACCTACCCCTCTCCTTCCTCCTCTGTTCACAGAGGGGAGGTGGACTCCGGGCAGCTGCTCATGGCCGCGGATGGCCACGTGCCGGCCAACCGCCACCCCTCCCCCGACGCCCTAGAAGACCCCCTTGTTTGCCTGGACCGAACCCTAGCCCCCAAAACCTCCCCCCCCTTTTTCTCCCTCCTCGCGTGAGTCGAATGCTGCCATCGCCATCTCCGCGTCGACCCCGCGGCTACTAGACCCCCGCCACCATCCTACCATGTCCGGGACGAACGCCATGGACGTATCCGTCGACTACGCCTACGGATTCGAGCGGGGGAGCCGTCAAGCCTCATCGTCATCTCGTCTTCCCCAACTGTGGCCGCCGCCTCTCGAGGGTGATTTCACCGCTGTCGCTGTGTCCCCAGCCACGCCGAGCGCACCATCGAGCTCAGGGTGAGCTTACGCCCCTTCCCCCTCTCTCTCTCTCTCTCTCTTGCATGAATCCGTCATCGCTGCTCCCTTCCCATTGTAGGCCGAGCTTGCCCGCCGCCCCCTGTGCGCTATTACTGCCCCGCGGCCCCGCCAGGCCCTCGCGCGCGCTGCTTGTGCCCGGATCGCGCCCTGCTACAGCCCACGCCGCGCCCGACTGCGACCACTCCGCCCGGCCACGCTCTCGCCCTGCTGCCTTCCGCTCACCGCGCCCCTCACCCATGTGCCTCCTCGCACGCGCCCGCGCGCCCTCTGTTGTGCTCGTCACGTCCTCTGGCCTATGGCCACGCCCGCCTGCTCACTGCCGCTCTCGCGGCCCGCCTCTGCCCCCCACCCCCTCCCACCGCTGCTTCCCACTCGCCGCTCGCAGCCGCCGCTGCCTACTGCCGCTGGTTGTCGTGAACCGCACCCCTGCTGCTCCCCAGCACGTTCGCCCCTGCTGCCGTGGCCGCCAGCGCCTGTGCGTGCCCAGGCACAGCTGTGGCCACAGCCGGCTGGGCCGCTGCCACATGGGGCCCGCCTTTTTAATTAGGCGCTAATTAACTAATTAGTTAAACTCTAGGTCTATGACATGTGGGTCCACCTGTAAATTAAACTAAATAAATTAATATCAATTTAATTAAACAGTGACTGACAACTCGGTCCAGTGGGACCCATTTGACCAGTCAACTGGCCAGCGTTGACTACTGACCCAGCAGTTGACCTGGGCCCACTGTCAGCCCCTGTTGCAAACAACTGGGTACACTTCTGTGTACCCAGTGCAATTACCCATTTATGTTTTTCGAATTAATAATTATCCAGGCAAGCAAAACCCCCTTGATCATTCCTATATCTCCCATTCCTTCTCTCTCATGCTTGCATTAGATTTTGCTACTCTTGCTCGTTTGTACCTATTTTGATGCATAGCTTGCTTTTGTAGCCTGATGTTGTTACCTTACCTGTTATCCTATATGCTTAGTATAGGTTGATTAGTGATCCATCAGTAACCCCTCACCTTGTCCCTATTTCCCCCGCTTTATTACCGGATGTTTCGATCAACGTGATCGAGAGCTAAGACCCTCTCATCACCGACACCCCCCCTAGGTGTACGACTCTGCAGAGTTACTATCGAGTGCCGAGGGTGATACCTCGTAACGCACTCCTGATGATATCTCTGTAGTGTAGCTAATCGGTCGTGGCTTACGGAGGGTGATTCCTCCTCCACCACTCCCGATAACGACTCTGTCGTGCAACACCTCAAGTGTGAACCCTTCGAGGGTGATTCCTCCAAGTTCACCTTGACGGTTACATCGAGTAGGAATCCATCGAGGGTGATTCCTCGGATTTCCCCCTTGATTTTATGGACACACGGTTACCTGGACTTTATCTCAGAACCTTTTTGAAGTCGGGTCGGCCCCGAGGGGTACCCGCGAGAGTTACTGCAGTCGGGTTCACCGTGAGGGTACCCGCGAGAGTTACTGTATCTGCGGGACTAGAGGGACAGGCGGTATCACCCCAGTAGAGGTGGACCTGACCTCCCGACAGTCTCTTGTTAGTCCGGTTGACCTGGAGGGTACCCTCGAGATAATTACGCGGCACAGCCAGCCATTCTTAGCCCTTGCCGTAAGTCCGCGAGACGGTGTGATGGGACCATAGATCGTGGATCATTCATCGTCTCTGCGCGCTCCCAAGACACTAACGGGTTTGGATATGTGATCTGAGTAGGCCTCTGGCCTTTTTGCACTAACCACCATGCGGGAATAAGTATGGGCACTCGGCGTCGTACGATTCTCCAAAAGCTCTTCGGATGTTAGGGATTGCCGCGCCCGGGTGGTCCGCGTAAGCGTCTGCTTTGTATAAAGAGGTAGCCATTATTGAGCCCGGGCGTCCACGCGATGTGCAAGAGTGCAAATGGCGATGGGCCCAAGACCCCTGGGCGCTTAGGATGTAGACCGGCGTGCTGGCCTCTCTGTTGAGCCTAGGTAAGACTACGGCGTGTTGATCGACCGAGGTCGGGCATGACCCGTTAAAGTGTGTCTGGTCAGAGTGGATCGAGTGTGTTGGTAAGTTGGTGCACCCCTGCAGGGAAGTTAATCTATTCGAATAGCCGTGTCCACGGTAATGGACGCTTGGAGTTGTATCCCGATCTATACAACTAGAACTGGATACTGGAGACATGAAATGGATATGATGGCTCTGGTATTTCTTTCTCGCACGGAGTCGAGGAATGATCTATGGGCGTTGATACTACAACATACTTATTAATTATGTTATGTTACTCTACTCTCTTTTGTTGCTGCAAGATGCTAGTCTTCGATGGGCTAGGCCTTCCCTTCTATTCTGGCATTTCTGCAGTTCAGTCCAAAGATATAGCCCCATTCCTTTGATACTGATGCATACTTAGTATAGATCTGATGTAAGTCTTGCGAGTACTTTGGATGAGTACTTACGTTGCTTTGCTACCCCTTTTCCCATCTACCCGATTGCTGCGATCAAATGACGGAGTCCAGGAGCCAGCTAATCCCGCCGACGACTGCTACTACCCCGACGGAGCCTACTACTACGTGAACACCACCAACGGCCAGGAGTAGATAGGAGGCTCCCAGGCAGGAGGCCTGCGCCTTCTCGATCCAGTTATCTTTGTTTTGTTAGCCTTCTTCAGGCAGACTTGTTTATTTATGTCTGTACTTAGATATTGTTGCTTTTGCTGACTCTTGTGTATTCGAGCTTATGAATTCAAGCCCTCGAGGCCCCTGGCTTGTAATATAAAGCTTGTATTATTTTATTTGTGTCTAGAATTGTGTTGTGATATCTTCCAGTGAGTGTTTGATCTTAATCGTGCGCATTTGCCTGTATGATTAGTGCATGATTAAGTCGGGCTGTCACAAGTTGGTATCAGAGCCGACTGCCTGTAGGAAGCCCCTTTCCTACTCCTTGGCCGAAGTTGAGTCTAGTTTTTGAAAAAACTATTTTACTAACATTGTTGTGTGGCTTACGGGCCAACATCACAAATGGGTGGTATTAGGATCTTTTACTCCTCGTCTTTACTCTGGGATTCTAATCTCTCTTCTCTTCGGGTTAAAGATTTTACTAACTCTAACTTTAGGTTCTCGTAACTACTTCCTCCCGAAGAGCCCTTCATTCCAGATGATCGCCTGCTTCATCAGAAGATTCCGAAGATACTATTCGATGTTTTCCCGAGACCCTTGTGCCCACCGCCTTTGCAATTCCCTACCACTAATATATCCATATGGATAACGACATACACTTGCGTACATACAATCATTTCCAGTTGCTCTTGTTATTACAAGATACGTCAAAATATTCTATGACTTTTTAAGAATCCTTTGTGCCACTGCCTTGCAGTTCTTTGCCACATGAATACCCCTACGGATAATTCCTCGCACTTATCGAGTATCCGTTCATCCCTAGTTGTTCATTTGTTTCATAAGATACTATGAAATACTATCTGATCTTCCGATAATCCTCTACAGCCTATTGCTCTAGAAAGTCTTGCCTGCCTACTTTATGGGTACTTCCATATGTGTAGCAATATTCATTAGCATACTTTGTCATCATCATTTTGAGCATTTGATTCGATATGTTTGTGAATACTCGCAATCAATGATCCTTAGAAATTATCCTTTTGACTCGAACGTCGTTCGAGCATGAGCTGGTTTTTCAGCCAGTCAAACCTTGACCGATTATGCTTCTAATTCTATTCATCTTATGATCAATGCGGCTGCTTCTCATATCACGTTATTGGAAGAATTGTGATTCCTCTATATCATATACATCGGGTTATTCAGTTGTTGCTATAATCTGATGCCTTTGCATTCTTTCTTCCTCTGATTGAGTACCGATACTCACATCGCCTCCGTTGTGGACTGCCAAATCCTTTGTTGGATTAATATCCAACCCCATCCTTCATATTCAATAACCTTGTGAGTTCTTCCCCTGATACATAATGCCTTTGGTGAATTGTATCCTCTGCTTTTGTAAACCATGCTCTACTACCGAGCTTGTGTAATTTACTCTTGAAGTTTATGGTATATGTTGCTAAGATTCCCCGATGGGTTGAACCTATGCCTTCACCAACCCATGTGAACCTGAGAGTTTTCACGAGTCTTACTCTTCTGGTGTTTTGCCAGATAAAGTTTCAACACTACAACTTCATCAAAAGTGAGAAGTGAATGGAAGGTTATGCATTGGAGAAGTGGGAGTCGACCTTGAACTTTGTGTTCATGCCCATGGAAACGATGTAGATCTTATCATGGAAGCTTATTGTAACAATAATTATCCCCTTGGTATAAGTTCATCTTATATCTGGGATTTGGTCTTTTGCAATCGTGGTTTCGACCATATGGTTCTTCTTTGATCCCATTTCTCGGACAAGTTAAAGTACTTGTCTTCTGTGGATCAATACACCTGTCCAACCTCTATTCTGCTCTACCTTCTGGTATTACCCCCTGGTATCTCGAGAATATCACAAAACTATATAACTTCTTATGAGTTCTTCATCAACTATTATTTCTCACCGATTCCAATTTTCCCCGGGGTTCTGAGTTGTTAGTCACTCGAGAACACCAATAATAGAATCGAGACCGCACTACGATTCAACAACTCTTAGTAATCTTCATTGCTTATGAGTTTGTACTCGATCATGTCATTCCCGGTCGATTGTCTAAATCATCATCATCATGCTGAAGCTTGACCATGCTATCTATGTCCTTCATCCTCGGAACCCAATTCAAACAGTACACTAAGCTTACATCGAGCTTTCAACATCATGTTGGTTGTCTTGAAAGGCAATTTCGATTCTGAGCTTGCAGTCTTATCTGTGGTTCCGATAACCTTTCGCTTCATCATTCCTTTTGCTTGATGTCGTCGATGATCGATTACATCTTCAAGAAACCTCTCGACAAATGTGTCGTGATCATCATCAACATTCTGAACTCTTCCAGGATATCAATCAAAATCATGATGAGAAATACCATCCTTGCCCCCTCGATGATTTGAGTTAACATCGACAACATTCTTGCTTTCCCTCCAACACAAAACTTGTTCTTCTTTTGTGTTGTACCTTGAGTTCCTTGCTATGCAACTTATGTTATGTTCTACCTTGGAGTATTACCATCTTTTATGTTAAGAATGTTGTGAGAATTTCACCACCTCTTAAGAATTCTTGATATAGTAATACTTCTCGCCATCTCCATTCATATCTTGGTCCCCGTGTTGTTTCTAACCGGAATACCGACAATTGAACTACGATGTGTGAATTCAAAACTTCTAGCAACCCTATTGCTTTGAAATGAATGGTCTGTAGTTTCATTCCAAGTATTTTGTTTATTGAATCACTATTCTAACATTGATCATGCTACTTGGTCCATATTTCCAGGTGCACTTTCGTTAAATGTTTAATTGTGGATGTTCTCCTTGAACATACGTCATTATATACTTTGGTGTGTCCAGTGCTATCACCTTGTTCACTTAATTGTGAAAATCCATGTTTATGGAAATCTCGATGAATTGTTGCTGAGCCCGTCGGCCACATCCTCATCTTTTCCTTGCTGAAATTGTATGACTTATTTTATAAGTTGTTTCCGATGGATCCTTTGTGTATCCAAAGTCTGACCTTACCTGATGACCATGTCAATGCTATCCCGAAGCATGACTGTTGTACTCAAACATCAGCAAGAACATTGGAAGCATAATGCTAAATGTTTCTTGATCAATTATCCAAACACCATTGTATGGGTAACATCATGAGTTTCCTCGCCCCTTTCCCTAGATGGTTATCTACTTGCAGTCCTATCATTATTATCCCGCTCTGCTTGCTCTTGGGAAGGAGATACACCTAATTCTCGTGTATACACATTTTCCTTTCCATTGTTCTGTTTAAATTTGATAATCACTCTTTCCTTTCCATTGGTTTGTTTAACCCTTCTTGTGATCTATATGAAATAAGCAGTAATAAATCCCTGCTTAAGTAAGCACCATGGTGTACAACTCTGTCAGTAAGACCCTTGTTACTACTGTTGATGACATTCGGGTAACCACCGATGGACGAGAACTTTGCCTATTGGTCCGTCTCGTTCCTGCGAGTAGGAAAATGGTTCTCTTCGTCCCTCGCCCTTGGTACCAACGTTGTTGCCAACATAACTGATAGGCTATCCTCTAACCTGCCTTGCTATCATGACCGTGCAAGATGTCAGCGCCCTTCCGACTTTTAACCCACAGTTCCACAGGATCAAAACCTGACTCTCCTGTACATCCCTGTTTCCAAAGTTATTCCTCATGCTTGGCTTCGTATGTAGATTACGAGCCACCTTCCTAGAGATGATCTACTCTAGTATCAAACGCAATATTTATTTTCGTTGCTCTGAACCCCTTTCACCTTCTGATTAGGCATTGAACGATTGCCTGCTCGTTTGAAACTTCTCATGGTGCCTTCTTACTTTTCTCTTGATATTTTCTTAAGTTTCAATTCGAGAGTTACTTTCCGCCACCTTCCCTGATGTTATATACCAGATAAGCAACCTTATAGAGGTCCGTTCTTCCGAAGCTACCCCTTATCCTTTTCGTAAGTACGATGGAATTCTCGAAGAAAGGATGATGAATTCATCATGCTGACCTGAAGCAGAGAAATGAAGACATCAATGTAATGGATCGACCTCTTCGAGAAGAGCAACCAAGAACGAGAAGATCCGTTAGAATTTCGTAACTAGTACTTTCCTCCTTACTCCACCTCTTAAATCTCGAGACGAGATTTCTTGTAGTGGAGGAGATTTGTAACACCCCCAGTGTCATGCTACAGTTACCTCACACTAATGGTACCATGTCATCAAGTTTAACTAAGCCAAATTGCCACTCTATAAAAATCAAAGCCATTTTCAAATTTAAAATAAAGTGAAATAAATTATTTCTTCAACCAGTAAAACTAAAATGTTCATAATATTGCAAATAATGACTTGATAATTGTCATGGTGAAACCAATATTTAATAAAATATTTAAATGCCCTAAAACAATTAAAATAAGGGCTAAAACAATATTTTATTTGCTTTTTAAATTATATAAAATCCAAACTATTTTAAATAAATTCCAAAAAAATTGTGGCAGTGCAGATTATTGCAAAGTATTTATGTGGCAAAGTTCCACATTTAACCAAAGTCACTTGATGTTAAATGGAGATGCAAGCAGAGGCTAAAAATAATAAAACGGAAAAATAAAAGTAAAGGAAAAAAGAAAAAACTGGTGGATTGGGCCTTAGTCCACAGTGAGGCCCACCCCACCTACGCCTCTCCTTCCTTCTTTGTTCACAGAGGGGGGTGGACGCCGGGCAGCCGCCCGTGGTCGCGGATGGCCACGTGCCGGCGATCCGCCACCCCCCCCCCCACCCGACTCCTAGAAGACCCCCTCGTTCGCCTGGACCGAACCCTAGCCCCCGGAACCTTCCCCCTTCCGTTTTTCTCCCTCCTCGCGCAAGCCGAGCGCTGCCATCACCGTCCCCGCGTCGATCCCGCGGCCACTAGACTCCGGCCACCGTCCCACCATGTCCGGGACAACCGCCATGGATGTATCCGTCAACTACGCCTATGGATTCGAGTGGGAAGCCATCAAGCCTCACCGTCATCTCGTCTTCCCCAACTGCGGCCGCCGCCTCCCGAGGGCGATTTCGCCGCTCTCGCTGCGTCCCCGGCCACACCGAGCCAACCATTGAGCTCAGGGTGAGCTTACGCCCATTCCCTCTCTCTCTCTCTCTCTCTCTTTCTCTCTTGCATGAATATGTCGCCGCTGCTCCCTCCCCACTAAAGGCCGAGCTCGCCCGCTGCCCCCTGTGCGCCGCTACTGCCCCGCGGCCCCGTGCGCCCCGGCCAGGTCCTCGCGCGCGCCGCTCTTGCCCGGACCGCGCCCTGCTGCCGCCCACACCGTGCCCGACCGCGACCACTCCGCCCGGCCGCGCCCTCGTCCCACTGCCTTCCGCTCGCCGCGCCCCTGGCCTCGCCTCTCCTGCCACGCCCCTGCGCCTCGTCGCACGCGCCCCCTGCTGTGCTCGCCGCGTTCCGCCTGCTCACTGCCGCTCTCGCTGCCCGTCACTGTCCCCCTCCCCCCGCTGCTTCCCGCTCGCTGCCCGCAGCCGCCGCTGCCTAGCGACGCCGCTGGTGCTTCCTACTGCCACTGGTTGCCGCGAACCGCGCCCCTGTCACTCCCCAGCGCTCGCTGCTGCCGCCATGGCCGCTGGCGCCTGTGCGCCCGTGCGTGCCCAGGCACAGCCGTGACCACAGTCGGCTGGGCCGCTGCCACATGGGGCCCGCCTTTTTAATTAGGCGCTAATTAACTAATTAGCTAAACCCCAGGTCTATGACATGTGGGTCCACCTGTAAATTAAACTAAATTAATTAATATCAATTTAACTCAACAGTGACTCACAACTGGGTCCAGTGGGACCCATTTGACTAGTCAACTGGCCAGCGTTGACTACTGACCCAGCAGTTGACCTGGGCCCACTATCAGCCCCTGTTGCAAATAATTGGGTACACTTCTGTGTACCCATAGCAATTACCCATTTATGATTTTTGAATTAATAATTATCCAGAAATTTCAGAAAACCTTTTAATCTTTGAAAATCATATAAAATAATCCGTAGCTCCGATGAAAATAATTTATATATGAAAATAATCAGAAAAATGTAACGAATCCGAATATGCCATCCACATACCTGTCACATGCCTCCATCACAGCGAACATGGAACCTTCCCCTCCATTTCATTTGTCCGATAAATACCTGGGGCCAGGAAAATATTCCCGGATATTTTCCCGCTCAGTCTGTAATGCGTAGCACTGCGTTAGATCACCCCTAGCACAGCGTATTGCCACGTCATGCTTTGTGATGCATTTGATTGCTCTGTTATTTATTGTGTTCCCCCTCCGTTACTTCTTTTTTCGTAGAGCCCGAGACCGTTGTTGATCCGATGATCGACTGCTTCACCGTCGAAGGTTATTATCTGTCTGCACAGCTTCCAGGCAAGCAAAAACCCCTTGATCATTCCTATATAGCCCATTCCTTCTCTCTCATGCTTGCATTAGATTTTCCTACTGTTGTTTGTTTGTACCTATTCTGATGCATAGCCTGCTTTTTGTAGCCTGCTATTGTTACCTTACCTGTTATCCTATATGCTAAGTATAGGTTGATTAGTGATCCATCAGTGACCCCTCACCTTGTCCCTATTAGCCCCACTTTATTACCGAATGTTTCGATCAATGTGATCGAGAGCTAAGACCCTCACATCACCGACACCCCCCCCCCCTAGTTGTACGACTCTACAGAGTTACTATCGAGTGCCGAGGGTGATACCTCGTAAAGCACTCCTGATGATATCTTTGTAGTGTAGCTAATCGATCATGGATTACGAAGGGTGATTCCTCCTCCACCACTCCCAATAACGACTCTGTCGTGCAACACCTCAAGTGTGAACCCTTCGAGGGTGATTCCTCCAAGTTCACCTTGACGGTTACATCTGGTAGGAATCCATCAAGGGTGATTCCTCGAATTTCCCCCTTGATTTTATGGACACACGGTTACCTGGACTTTACCTCAAAACCTTGTTGAAGTCGGGTCGGCCTCGAGGGGTACCCGCGAGAGTTACTGCAGTCAGGTTGACCGTGAGAGTACCCGCGAGAGAAACATGTTTCTGCGGGACTGGAGGGACAGGCGGTACCACCCCGGTAGAGGTGTACCTGAGCTCTTGACAGTCTCTTGTGTGTCGGGTTGACCTGGAGGGTACCCATGAGATAATTACGCGACACGGCCAGGCATTCTTAGCCCTTGCCGTAAGTCCGCGAGACGGGGCGACGGGACCATAGATCATGGATCATTGATCATCTCTGCGCGCTCCCAAGACACTAACGGGTTTGGATATGTGATCTGAGTAGGCCTATGGCCTTTTCGCACTAACCATCATGTGGGAATAAGTATGGGCACTCGGCGTCGTACGATTCTCCAAAAGCTCTTCGGACGTCAGCGATTGAGTGACATGCACCCGGGTGGTCCACGTAAGCACCTGCTTTGTATAAAGAGGTAGCCAGGACTGATCCCGGCCGTCCATGCAACGTGCAGGAGTGCAAAGGGCGATGGGCCCAAGACCCCTGCGCTTAGGATGTAGACCGGCGTGATGGCCACTCTGTTGAGCCTAGGTAGGACTACGGCGTGTTGATCGGCCGAGGCCGGGCATGACCCGTTAAAGTGTGTCCAGTCGGAGTGGATCGAGATGTTGGGTAAGTTGGTACACCCCTGCAGGGAAGTTAATCTATTCGAATAAACGTGTCCACGGTAACGGACACTCGGAGTTGTATCCCGATCTGTACAACAAGAACTAGATACTGGAGACATGAAATGGATATGATGGCTCTGGGATTTCTTTCTCGCAGGGAGTCGAGGAAGGATCTCTGGGCATTGATACTAAAACATACTTATTAATTATGTTATGTTACTCTACTCTCTTCTGTTGCTGCAAGATGCTAGTCTTCGATAGGCTAGGCCTTCCCTTCTATTCTGGCATTTCTGCAGCTCAGTCCAAAGATATAGCCCCATTCCTTTGATATCGATGCATACTTAGTATAGATCTGATGTAAGTCTTGCGAGTAATTTGGATGAGTACTCACGGTTGCTTTGCTACCCCTTTTCCTCTCTACCCAATTGCTGCGATCAGATGACGGAGCCCAGGAGCCAGCTGATCCCGTCGACGTCTGCTAATACCCCGACGGAGCCTACTACTACGTGGAGACCGCCGATGACCAGGAGTAGATAGGAGGATCCTAGGTAGGAGGCTGATGTCTACTACACAACTTGTTCTTGTAGACTCGTGCTGGACCTCCAAGCACAGAGTTTTCTAGGACAGTAGCAAATTTCCCCTCAAGTAGATGACCTAAGGTTTATCAATCCGTGGGAGGCGTAGGATGAAGATGGTCTCTCTCAAACAACCCTGCAACCAAATAACAAAGAGTCTCTTGTGTCCCCAACACACCAAATACAATGGTAAATTGTATAGGTGCACTAGTTCGGTGAAGACACGGTGATACAAGTGTAGTAATGATAGTAGATATTGATTTTTGTAATAGGAACAATAAAAAACAGCAAGGTAGCAAGTAACAAAAGTGAGCACAAACGTTATTGCAATGCTTGAAAATGAGGCCTAGGGTTCATACTTTCACTAGTGCAATCTCTCAACAATGCTAATATATTTGATCGTATAACAACCCCTCAATGTGTGACGAAGAATCACTCCAAAGTTCTTATCTAGCGGAGAACATAAGAAGAAATTGTTTGTAGGGTACGAAACCACCTCAAAGTTATCCTTTCCGATCGATCTATAGAATTATTCCTATAAGTGTCACAAATAGCCCAAGAGTTCGTACTAAAATAACACCATATGATACACATCAACCAACTCTAATGTCACCTAGATACTCCAATGTCACCACGAGTATCCGTGAGTTGATTATACGATATGCATCAAACAATTTCAGATTCATAATACTCAATCCAACACATAGAACTTCAAAGAGTGCCCCAAGATTTCTACCGGAGAAACAAGGACGAAAACGTGCATCAACCCCTATGCATAGATTACCCCAATGTCACCTCAGGAATCCACGAGTTGAGTGCCAAGACATACATCAAGTGCTCTCAAATCCAACAAATTATTCAATCCTATAAAAGTGAAATCTCAAAGGTAGAACTCAATTCAACACAACAAGATAGAGAGGGGAAAACATCATATGATCCAACTATATTAACAAAGCTCGTGATACATCAAGATCGTGTCAAATCAAGAACATGAGAGAGAGAGAGAGATCAAACACATAGCTACTAGTACAAACCCTCAGCCCCGAGGGTGGAGTACTCCCTCCTCATCATGGTGGCCGTCGGGACGATGAAGATGGCCTCCGGTGATGATTTCCCCCTCCGGCAGGGTGCCGGAACAGGGTCCAGATTGGTTTTTCGTGGCTACACAGGCTTCCGGCGGCGGAACTTCTGATCTAGGGTTATTTCTAGGAGTTTCTGTATTTATAGGATTTTTTTGGCGTCGTTCTCACGTCCAGATGGGCTTCGATGTGCCCACTACCCACCAGGGCGAGCCAACCCCCCCCCCCCCCTAGCGCGCCCTGGTGCCTAGTGGGGCCCTCGTGGCTCTTCTGGCTCTCCCACGAAGCTTCTAGTGCCTCTTTTCTTTCAAAAAAATCATCAAAAAGTTTCGCTGCATTTGGAGAACTTTGATTTCTGCACAAAAAACAACACCACGGTAGTTCTGCTGAAAACAGCGTCAGTCCAGGTTAGTTCCATTTAAATCGTATAAAATTGCACCCAAACCATATAAAATTGTTGTGAACATGGCATGAATACTTCATAAATTATAGATACGTTGGAGACGTATCAGAGGCCTGCGCCTTTTCAATCCAGTTATCTTTGTTTTGCTAGCGTTCTTAAGACAGACTTGTTTATTTATGTCTGTACTCAGATATTGTTGCTTTCGGTGACTCTTGTGTATTCGAGCTTATGTATTCGAGCCCTCGAGGACCCTGGCTTCTAATATAAAGCTTGTATTATTTTATTTGTGTCTAGAGTTGTGTTATGATATCTTCTCGTGGGTCTCTGATCTTGATCATGCGCATTTGCGTGTATGATTAGTGCACGATTAAGTTGGGGCGTCACACGAGGGTTCACTAAAAAGATGCAAAGATTATTTGATTATTTGTTTTGAAGCAAGAGTATTTGCAAGAAAGTAAATAGTACCAAAAGTGCAAAGGTGCATAATCCTGAGAAAGGTTTGAAAACTACACCATACCTCAACCAAACCTGAATGGATAAACTTGTCAACCCAAACCGAACTAAATCTATTTATATTCCCGTCAACCCAACCAAAACCAAACATATTTGACTTTTCACCCAAACCGAACTAAAACTGAGTATCCATCTGTGGGTTGGAACCATTTCCTGAAATGGTTTGGGAACCATCTGTGCAACATGATACATTAAAGATGCCCTCTCGCGAAGCTGTCAAAAAAATGCCCTCCCGCGAACGCACTCGTGCCGGGTGAGCGCATCCGTGGCGCCGCCCGATCTCCTCATTCCGGCCACCCCTACATCAACCTCGGCCGGATCCGTGATCCCACTGCGTCCTCTCTCTTCTCAACCCGGAGCTCTGCTCCCTCGTGCTCCCGGCCATCCTTGCACGCCATAGCTCCTCAACCCTGCTCTCGGCCCGTGTCCGCGCCGCAGGTAGCGGCGGCAGTGGCTGACCCTCTGCCTGTGTCGGGCGTCGTCTCTGTGTCATGCTGCTCCTCAGATGTGCCCCGGCATCCTCCTGCTTGAAGATACAGGAGGGAGAACGGGGGCATCATGTCCTTGCGCGCGGGCCTCGGGAAGCCGACGACTATGGCAACTCCATCCACAATGCTCGCAGCTGCACCTCTGCTTTCGACCATGGCGTCTGCCGCTCCTCTGCATGCTGGAGTCACCCCGGCCTACCGCAACTGCCACCGGTGTCGTGCCGACAAGCTTCGATCTGGCCCTTGCCGTGGAGGGGGCCGGCGAGCCGTGCGCGGGCGGTGACGGCAGCCGTCGCGAACGGCGAGCGGCAGCGGTTGCAGGCGTGGCCGACGAGCGGAGAAGACTGCGTGTCTGTCGGGCTGGAGAACCCGAAACGATACTATGTCACCAACCGGGTCTGGACTGTGGATTGAAACTGTTTGTAACCGGACCTGTTTGGGCCCATAGCCGACCATACCCACCCATTTGCTATGAGAAACTAAACTAAACCAAACTTTTAGGAGAGTTAGCCCATTAACACCTGAACCAAACGATGCCTGACGCAAAAACTGACCCAGCGCACCCGGTCAATCCAAAACTATTCTCAGATTTGAAGGTGCAGCAACTGACCCAATCCTTAATTGTGTTAAGGACAATCGATTGTTTTACTTGTAGGGATCAAGACGTTCTCGAGAACACAGGAGAGTTTAACCAAGTTACTTTCATCAAGATTCATTGAGTTACCGTTCACTATTTTGATAGTTTGTTGTGCGGTGGAACCTATAATAAGGTGTTGTTCTTACTTGAACAAGAAACCCACTTACGATTACACACCCTATGCAAGCATACTCGAATGCGACAGAGTAATTAAGATAACATGTAACCATAGCAACAAATTATTGGGCTCCAACACCCCTCATGCAACATATCATAAATTTAGGGCACGGTAATACCTGTCACTCCAGCCACCCAATCATGCGGAAATAAATTGAAACATGAACATTCTTTTGGAAAGAGGAAAATCTTTTGGAACTCTCAATTTTTTTAAAACATGAACATTTTTGACAATCACGAACTTCTATTCAATCTGTGAACAAAATTTGAAGATGGAATATTTTTTGGATTCCGAACAAATTTGGAACCGCAAACATTTTTTGAATTTGTGAACAAATTTTGAAAACAAGAACTTGAATTTATGAATATAATTAGAAATTTTCAAACATTTTCAAAAAAAGGATAATAAACTTGAAAAGAAAAAACAAAAAAAGCCAAAAATGGGGGAAAATGAAATAAAAGAAAACAAACAAAAAACCCCAGTTCAAGAACCTTCTAGAAAGTTCCCAAAAGCGATATGAGCGTATAAACGGGGTAAGCCCAACTGATTGCCAGATTTGCTAGTTTTGTGCGAATCTCCGATAATTTCATGCTTATTGCGTCATATAAGGAATTCCGTGCGCAAATGCTACATCTCGCTTATAGCGAAACTAGCATCCTTCTCGCCAGAAGACCTCGCGCGAATGGGCCAACCCGTTAGCGTTGTCGACCGCTCACAAGTTAAATCGCCTCACTCACTAGTTCAGACGCTCGCTCCTTTTTCGTACGGGTTACGTTTGTCTTTTTCTTTTACGTTTTCTTTTGTTATCTTCGGTTTCCTTTTATTCTTCATCGGTTTTCTTCGGTAATTTTTTCATCACTTTTCTTTGTTTCTTTCACAGTTTTTACCAGTTTTTATATTTCTTTCTTTCTTATCTCTTGTTTCTTTCTTATTTGGTTTTCTTTTTTTTCTTTTCTTTTTTTCTTTTCTTGAAAAATATGTCTTTTTTACGTTACTTTATCCATAAACATAGTAAAAATTGTTAAAATGATTTTTTATGACCAGCATATGTACATGTTTAACTTTTTTTAATTTCATCATTAACATTTTCTAAAATAATTTTTTATGTCTACTTTTTCATACACATTATACTTTTTTTGTATACATGGGCATCATTTTTAGATAAATATTTAACATTATCCAAACACATGATTAACATTTCTAAAAAATTATATTTTATATCCACTTTTTTCATACACATATTATAATTTTTGTATATATTCCGTATACATCGGGAAAAATTCTATACACATTTACATTTTTTAAATGCATGATTAACATTTTTCGAAACAAACTGAAAACCGAAACTATTTTTTTATTTCTATTTTTTCCCATACGCATTGTACATTTTTTTATATGGTGAAATATTTTTTCTATACACACTTATCATTTTTTATGCATGATTAACATTTTCCACAAACAATTGAAAACTTATAGTGTTTTTTTATTTTTACTTTTTCACATTGCATTGTAAAAAAATTATAAAAAAATTGTATATGTCGGAAAAGTGTTTTGTATGCACTATACACACTTAAGATTTTTTACATATGCATTGTGCACACTTAAGATTTTTTTTATGTATGCATTGTACACACTTAAGATTTTTTACATATGCTCGCTCGTTTTACATATGCATTGTACACACTTAAGATTTTTTTAATGCATCATTAACATTTTTCCAGAAAAATTGAAAACTTTTTTTAATTACAGTATTTCCACATGCATCGTACATTTTTTTCATACATCAGAAAAGAATTTACATACACATTTAACATTTTTCAATGCATGATTAACATTTTTCAAAAGAAGTTGAAAACATATACTCCCTCCGAACCAAAATAAGTGTCGCAGTTTTGAACTAAAATTACTTGAACCTTAGTTCCAAACCGTGACACTTTTTATGGATCGGAGGGAGTAGTATTTCTGGATTCCTAGTTTTTCCCATTTGCATTGTTTTTTTATACATGTTCTGTATACGTCATAAACAATTTTCAATACACACTTAACATTTTTTAATGCATGCTTAACATTTAAAAAAGGAAACATACAGTAATTTTTATTCCAACTTTTTCGATACGCATTGTACATTGGAAGCATGTTTTATATACAAACTTAAAAAGATTTAATGCATGATTAGCATTTTACAAAAACAATTTAAAACTTATATCATTTTCTATTAATACTTTTATCCATATGCATTTTACATTTTTTATATGTAATTTGTATATGTCAGAAACATTTTTTCTATACACATTTAAGATATTTCTAAAGCATCATTAAGTTTTTTACAAAAAAACTTATAGTATTTTTTATTTATACTTTTCCCTTATGCATTGTATATTTTTAATACATTTTTGTATACGTCGGAAACATTTTTTTTAACATATTGAAAATTTATAGTATTTTTTGATTTCTAATTTTTTTCTATATGCATTGTACATTTTTATATTTTTTTGTATAAGTCGGAAACATGTTTTTATACACAGTTAACATTTTTGTAATGCATGACTAACATTTTCCAGAATAAAATGGAAACTTATAGTTTTTTTAGAGATTAAACTTTTTTCCATACGCACGTCGGAAACATTTTTTTATGCGAACTTAACATTTTATTTTATGCATGATTAACATTTTTCAACTTTTGTATATAAGCTGATTTTTATAATAGACATAGCCAGAATATTTCGAAATATAAGCAAAAGTAAAAAAATGAATGCAAAAAAGTGAAGATAACAACGAAAGAAAAAAAAAGCGCTGGAGGCATATTTCCCGGCTGGGCCGGCCAATCTACGGCTGCCTTCAGCGAAACGACCTAATGTCTCGCTTGTAGCGAGACAGCGGCTCCTATTCGGTGCGTACTCCCCCACCCCCTCCCGGCTTCCCGCTACATAAAGCCAGTCCAAGTGCTCGTTTCCGGTTTTGGGAAGGTTCTAGAGGCCAAAATCAAATCACTGTTCTGGCCTTATGAAAAATCTTCAGCACAATGTGACCTCTTGCAGAAATTATTTCACAATCTGACCCTTTCTGAAATGCCAAACCTCGTGGCGTTGCTGGCCTAAGTAGAAACGCCGAACTTTTCAGCATTATTGGCCAGCCACGTGGCAAGTCGAAACGCCAAAGTGGTAGAAACGCCAGACCGCCGAACTTTTCAGCGTTATTGGCCAGCCACGTGGCAAGTCGAAACGCCAAAGTGGTAGAAACGCCAGACCTCTTGGCGTTGCTATTGCACTTCAAAACGCCAAATTCTTAGGCGTTGCCCTCTTGGTCCACCCACTAGCACTTCAAAATGCCAATCTCTCATGTCATGTGTCAGCCACCAGGGCACAACCTTGTCCACTTAGCCACAAGGGCGATCAAGTCCGACTGTCCCAGCCTTGCCCTGAGCCACTTGGAGAATCATCCATTTCGTCACGGATAGTGTGATGACCCAGTCTGTGTTGTTGAACATACGTTATCCATGTATAGTACTAGGGCTTTGTGTATTTTGTACTGTTGTGCCTCTCTTTCTCTCCCCCATATATTTGTACTTTTTGGGAAACAAGTAGACCCCCCACCCCACCTATATATGTGCTCATACACACGATCAATCAATTGTCGATGCATGCAATCCCTACTTTCCCAACCAACATGGTATCAGTTTAGCAAGAGACCCTCTCCTCGCAAAAAAAAAAGTTTAGCAAGAGACCCTCTCCTCGCTTCTGCCCCCTCTCCTGCTGCCGCCGCACCCTGCCGCCGTTACCCCTCGCCGGCGTTGCCGCAACTTGCCGCGATCTCTCGCCGATGCCTTCCCTTTCGTCCACCCTAAACCCTAGCCGCCATCCACCCTAACCCTAACCGCAGCCGCCGCCGCCATCTACACCAGCCGCCGCCGCTACCCGGCCGCCCGCCGCTGCCATGGACTCCTCCGCGTCCTCCAGTTCCAACCCGTTCGCCGGGCCTGAGCCTCCCACCGCCGCCGACGTCCGCGACATCAACATCAACGAACGCGTTCCCGTCCGCCTTGACCAATCGAGCTCCTCCTACTTCAACCTTGTCTTCTGCGAGTACTACCTCACCAAGCACATCGACGGCTCCATCGACAGCATGGTCATGAAGGCCGACCCGGAGTGGTCCGCCATTGAGGCCACGCTCATCCGATGGTTCTACCTCACCGTCTCGAAGGACATCTTCCACACGGTCGTCGCTGAGGACAACGATGCCTGCACCGTGTGGACCAAGATCAACGCGCTCTTCACCGACAACAAACTCCAGCGCCTTGTTTTCTTGCAGCAAGAGTTCTTCAGGTGCCATCAAGATGACTCCACCATTGATGATTATTGCATGCGCCTCAAGATGCTCGCCGATGAACTTCGCGATATCGGCGCTCCGACGAGCTCATGCTTAGCACTCTCACTGCCGACCTCAATGAGGATTTCGACAACGCCGCTTCTAATCTTACCTTGTTGCCACAGCCCACTTTTCAGACCGTCATCGCATATTTAAAGTTGGAGGAACGACGGATGCAAAAAGTGAAGAAGCGGGTGCAACACACTGCCCTCGCCGCGGGAACTTCTCGTGGCGGACCCGCGCTGCCGGCGCCCGTACCATCTCATCCGCGGCCCCCAGCACCGTCGGGCTTCTTCCCGCTGCCCCCCACACTTCCTGCACCCCCCGTGCCCCAGCAGCAGAACGGCGGGGGCCGGCGCAACCGGTGCGGCGGCCGTGCCCGCCCCCGGCAGCAGCAACAGCAGGGCTCCGGGGGGTGCCTCGCCAACAGCAGCCATCCCCGCCCTAAACGGTTGGCCAGAACCACTGGACGGGTGTGGTTCACGCATACCACATGCCCATCCCGAGGGCCCCGACGTCGGGACTACTCGGGCCACGTCCAGCGGGCCACCAGGCCTACTTCGCCGCGTCGCAGCAGCCTGCTGATGGCGGCTACGCGGCCCTACCCGCCCTGCCTGCACTGGTCCAGCCATACGGCGGCTTTGCCATGCCGCAGGCCACCACGTCGTGGCATCCCACCCTCTTGGCTGCGCTGCACTCGGCCCCGTCACCCAACAACTATGGCGGTGGTGGAGATTGGTACATGCTTTCGGGCACCACCGCCCACATGACATCTCATCCCGGTAACCTAATTTCCTCCTCTCCGATTCATACCTCGACTCGCATCACCGTCGGTGACGGTTTATCTTTACCTATCACACACGTTGGTCGTTGTTCCTTTCCTTCTACATCCATGCCACTAACAATGTTTAATGTTCTTGTTTCACCTGATCTCGTCACTAATCTTGTTTCTGTTCGTCATCTTGCACATGAGAATCCTATTACAGTTGAATTTGACGCTATTGGTTTTTCTGTGAAGGACGCCCGTACCCGGATGGTTCTTCACCGATGTGATAGCCCCGAAGAACTCTACCCGGTGCACTCCTCCGCCGCCACCTCCACTACTCTAGTTTCCCTCTCCACCGGTGTAGACCTTTGGCATGCTCATTTGGGACACCCCAACTCTGCCGTTTTGTGTCAAATTCTAAAGAGTTTTTCATTCTCATGTAATAAGATAGACGACCATACTTGTTAGGCTTGCCGTCTCGGCAAGCACGTTCGCCTTCCATTTAGTGCGTCCACAACTATTTTCACTTTTCCGTTTCAATTACTTCATAGTGATGTATGGACATCCCCGGTTGCAAGTAACACGGGCTACCTTTATTATTTGGTGCTTTTAGATGATTTCTCTCATTATGTGTGGACATTTCCTCTTTGTCGCAAATCAGATGCCCTAGCCACACTTACGGCCTTTTATTCCTATATCATCACCCAGTTCGGTCGCCCCATACTTGCACTTCAAACCGATAATGGAAAAGAATTTGATAATGTCGCCGTTCGAGAGCTTCTTGCCTCTCACGGCACCATATTTTGCCTAACCTGCCCCTACACTTCACAGCATAATGATCGTGCCAAGCGCATCGTACGCGTTCTTAATGAATGCGTCCGTACATTGCTCTTTCATTCCAATGTACCTCCCCGGTTCTGGTCTGATGCACTCGCCACCGCCACTCTTCTTCTTAACATTAGACCTTGCCGTCCCTGTTGGAACTACACTCCTCACCAACGTCTCTTCGGTGCTCCTCCATCATATGATGGTCTTCGCACATTCGGGTGTCTTTGTTATCCTAGCATCGCATCTACCACCCCACACAAACTTGCACCACGGTCTATTCCTTGCATCTTCCTTGGCTACCCTTCCAACACCAAAGGTTACCCACCGTGTGTACACTTCCCGGCACGTGTACTTTGACGAGAGTGTGTTTCCTTTTCAGTAGGTACCACCGTCTGCAGCGCCCTCGGCGGAGCCACTCGATGCGCCTCTAGCATGGCGTGGGCCCCGGTCATGGCCCACCATTGGGAGGCTGCCCCCTCCGGCGACGCCGGTCGTGACTCCCCCCGCAGCCCCTTCGGGCGCGGCTGCCTCGGGCGAGTCAGACCCGGCGTCCCACTCGGCTGCCTCGGCTGGTGCCACCTCGGCCGCCTCGGGCCAGGCGGACTTTGGCGCCGCGCTCGAAGCCTCTGCCGCTGGCTTGTCTGCCAGCTCTTCTGCGACAGGCTCAACTCCACCCTCACCCGTCGCCACGCCTGCTCCGGCCCCTCCCGCACCGCCTCTCGGTGTGATGACCCGGGCCCGAGCCGGCGTGCATCGACCGAGCACGCGCTACACTTTTGACGAGTATGTGTGTGCCATCTCGACCTCGACGCCGTCACCCATTCCCTCCTCCGCTCACGCAGCTCTTCCAGATCCTCATTGGCTCGCTGCGATGCGGGAGGAGTTCGATGCGTTGCAGCGTAACTGCACGTGGCATCTTGTTCCACGGCCTCCCCATGCTAACGTCATCAGTGGCAAATGGGTGTTCCGCCACAAGACACGACCTGACGGTTCTCTCGAGCGCTACAAAGCTGGTTGGGTGGTCCATGGATTTCGACAGCGTGCTGGTGTGGACTTCACCAACACTTTTGCCCCGGTTGTCAAACCGGGCACGATCCGCACGGTCCTTCAGTTGGCGGTCTCTCGCGCATGGCCAGTGCATCAGTTGGATGTCTCCAATGCTTTTCTGCATGGGCACCTTGTCGACCAGGTGTTCTATCAGCAGCCCACTGGTTTCACCGATGTCGAGCATCTGGATCACGTGTGCTTGCTCTCCCGTTCCCTCTACGGGTTGAAGCAGGCACCTCGAGCGTGGTCCCAGCGTATCGCGGCATTCCTCCAGCAGCTTGGGTTTCGGTCGACCCGCTCCGATGCTTCACTTTTCGTCTATCATCAGGGTGCTGCTACCGCGTACCTTCTGCTCTATGTCGATGACATCATCCTGATGGCATCCTCCACTAAGCTTCTTCAGCAGCTCACGGCTTGTCTTCGTGATGAGTTTTCCCTCAAGGACTTGGGGCCACTGCATTACTTCCTTGGCATCGAGGTGGTTCGGCGCGCCGCTGGCTTCTTTCTGCATCAGCAGAAGTACGCCCATGAGCTTCTTGAGCGAGCTAGCATGCTTAACTGCAAGCCTGCTACCACACTTGTCGACACCAAGTCCAAGGTCTCCGCCATGGAGGGCTCCCCTGCACCCGATGCGGTGTTTTATCGCTCCATCGTCGGTGCCTTGCAGTATCTGACGCTGACCAGCCCAGACCTGCAGTATGTTGTTCAACAGGTTTGCCTCCATATGCACTCCCCGCGCGACTCTCATTGGACCCTGTTGAAGTGTATTCTCCGGTATATACGTGGCACTATGTCCTTGGGACTCACGCTGACGGCTTCTGCCTCCACCGACATCGTCGCCTACTCCGATGCAGACTGGGCTGGCTGCCCCGACACCCGTCGTTCTACATCGGGCTACTGTGTCTACCTCGGGCCCTCGCTGATTTCATGGTCGTTCAAGCGACAACCCACGGTCTCTCGCTCGAGTGCTGAGGCAGAGTACCGAGCAGTGGCCAATGTTGTCGCCGAGTGCTCTTGGCTTTGTCAGTTGCTTTGTGACATTCACAAAGCCACGATCGTTTCGGTCCAGTCTCTACGTCACCGGCGACGCTTCGACTGCGTGGGGTGTTGAACATACGTTATCCATGCACATGTATAGTACTAGGGCCATGTGTATTTTGTACTGCCGCGCCTCCTCTCTCCCCCGTATATTTGTACTTCTTGGGAAACAAGTAGAGGCCGGCCCCCCTATACCTATATATGTGCTCATGCACACGATCGATCAATTGTCGATGCATGCAATACCTACTTTCCCAACTAACATGCACAAATGGCATTATGTTAGTACTAAATTTCAGAAGAAAAATAATGATCGTGTGGAAAATTGTGCATGTCCATCTGTAGTACCCGTTGTAGGCTTTGAATTTCATGTATGAACAGCATGAGTTTCGCAGAAACTCGGCCGACCTCTCGCCGTTCCTATACGTGACTAGCTCATTACCTGCAGGAACACATAGAAAGAAACGAACCGTTTTATTAGTACTTATAAGTAAATTCTACAACTCGGAAGAGATTAATTTTACATATTTAGCACATGGACTGCAAAACAATAGCAATACTAACCACTTCCATAACCAAGCATTATCGGCAAGGCAGCAGCCCTCCTAAGAGCAGTCTGTGAGCTCTCAATCTTGGTCCTCAGGGTCCTGAACAATATTCCTGTATGAGCTTAACAGAGAGAATGGCGTTTTGGAGGCCGAGCTCCATGGAAGCCTTTATTTTTGAAAAATTCAAATTCAAACTTTTATGTTTTAAAAAATTATGAAAAAAAATATTCGTGTATGTAAGGATGTAACCCACATGTGTGTAAAATTTCATGATGAAATACGTTGAAATACGACCTGTGCAAAAAAGACAAATTCATGGCCTGGGCGGATGAATAGTATCATGTGTTAAATAGCCCCAGATTTGTCTTTTTTGCACAGCCCTCATTTCAACGTATTTTGCCCTGAAAATTTACACACATGTGTCTTATGCCTTCATGTATATCTGTACTTTTTTTAGAATTTTTTGAAATGTAAAAATATGGATTTCAATGAAATTTGAATTTTGAATCTGGAGGCCTCCAGTGAGCTCGGTCACCAAAGGCAGTTTCCGCTTAACAGATACCGATATATCAGCAACATTTTTTTTTGGCTATCTTTTTGGTCCAAAGTATGAGAGTCAGACCTGGAGCAGGGAAGCCAGCCGCTCAATCCAAGATAGCGCTGAGGGTAATAGGAGATTGCACGCTATTTTAGCATTAGTAATTCTATTGTGTACTACGTATTTGCTAAATGTGGTACATGTAAAAAAGGAAAAATCAGAAACATGTAGTAGGTAGTATGTACCATCAGAGGGCTCGGACGATAGCAGGTTTTTTATGTGTGCGGCTGATGCGTCCAGCCCTTGGACGTTGTCAGGATTGTGTCTAACTGGCTCTGCCGTGCCGTGATGCTACAGCCTTATTCTCTTGACGCTAACGCCTCAAACTTTGGCGTTTGAAGTGCAACATCAACGACAAGAGGTCTTGCGTTTCTACCAACGCGGCCAACTTCAGCGTCTCCACTTGCTATGTGGCCGGCTAGCAACGCCGAAAAGTTCGACGTTTCTACTTTGGCCAGTCAACTCACGTTGCTTGGCATTTCAAAAAGGGTTAGATCATAAAATAATTTTGGGGAGAGGTCATTTTGTGCAGAAGATTTCTGACAGGGTTAGCACATTGATTTTGGCCGGTTCTAGGACGTTCTCAAACCATTTATCCTTTTTTTCCCTTTCTTTTCATTTTCATTTTTTTCTTTTCTTTTTGTCATTTTCATTTTTTTTCATTTTCATCTTCTTGTTTCCAAATTCACGAACATTTTTCAAATAGGTAATTCTTTATTCAATTTTCTTTTCTAATCGGTGAACATTTTTTTAATTCAAAATTTGTTCAGCGAATTCAGAAAATGTTCATCATATTAAAAATTGTTCATGAATTTTTTTTGAAAAATACTCGTCTTATTCAAAAAATTCAGCGAACTCCTGAAATGTTCTTGAATTCAAAATTTGTTCATCAAATTAAATAAAATGTTCATTGCATTTATACTTTGTTCACCAAATACAAAAAATGTTCATGGAAATTAAAAAATATATTTAAAATTTTAAATTTTGTTCATCAAAATAAAAAAATAGAAATTGTCAACAGTCAATATTTTTCTAAATTCATGAACATTTCTAAAATATGTGAACAAGTTTTTTATTAGAGAACGTATTTTAATTTTTTAAACTTTTTTTTGAGATCCCAAACTTTTTTAAAGAAGCAAAAAAAACAAAAACAAACGAAAAAACAAGGGAGCCATGCCCAGCACCTGGGCCACCCCAGGTTCGCAGATGGGGAGAGAGGGGTGCGTGCTGCCCTCTTTCCAAGCGCGCAGGTCACGGTATAGGAGGTCCCAAGAGAGACATAGGAATGCCCAATTCCGTGATTCTCCTGGCGACCCTGTTGGGCCGAATTCTTGTCATGGGTCTACCCTGAGATCAGGCCGTCGGGTTTATTGCGGAGTTGCAAAACCAGTCCGCCTGAAAATGAAAACCTAAAAAGATGGTTGGTGGGAGAGCTCCTATTTGCCGCCCGCGGGCGGCAAATGGCCGAGCCTTCGCTGAAGGCAGGGGGCGACTGGGCCGGCCCATTTGGAGGTAACAAGCTCCAGCCGCGTAGAAAAATGGCCAAAAACTAACGTACGAGGTAGAGATCGAACTCACGACCTCCCTCCAGAGGTATGGTGCTACTAACCACTCGTCCTAACGAATTCTAGTGATAGGCTTGCGGCGCGACCTATTAAGTATCGAACTTCTTTTGAAAAAATTCGAAAAATACACATTGAACATTTTGTAATATACGTTGAACATTTTCTTAACATACAATGAACTTTTTTTAATATACATGAAGATTTTTAAAAACATACGAATCTATCCTCTGAACAAATTTTGAATACGCATTGAACATTATGTAATATACGTGAAACAATTTTTGAATACACATTGAACATTTGTGTAATATACACTTAACAAATTTCAAAAACACTATGTTTATATATTCATTGAACAATTTCTAATAAATGCTGAACAGTTTTGTAATGGATGATGAACTTTTGTGAAAAACCATAAATTTTTCCTTAATATACCGATGAACTTTTTTGTAACATGCAATGAACTTTGTATATTATAATAAAAACGAAACAATAGAAATAAAGAATAAAAAAGTATAGGAAAAGAAATATAAACAGAAACAGAAAAAAAAAAAGAGAAAAAAGAAAAGAAAAGAAACAGAAAACAGAAGAAACAGCGAGGCAGCAGCGAAACAAGTCTGGGCCGGCCCAAATGGGGCTGTTGCGAGGCGAAGCTTAGGCGAAGCCACGCCGTCTTGAAGCACACGAGCGTCACACAGGGATTGCCGGTTGGTGGAAGTCCCAATGGCAGGTCATATTTGACGCACGTTAGCGTCAAAACGCCGGGATTTGCTGAGGCGAGCCTCTGGTTGGGCCAGCCCATGTACGGGATTCGCGTGTTGCTCGTTCCCTCCTGCTTCCTTTTCTGTTTCCTGTGAGGTTTTTTTTTTCGTTTTTCTTCTGTGGTTTCTTGCTTCCGGTTTTTTCATTGTTTTTTCTGTTTTCAGAGGTTTTGTTCTGGTTTTGTTTTTGGTTCCTTTTTTCCTTTTTTTTATGTTTTATTCCCTTATATTATTTGTGTGTTATATAAAAAGTTTACCGTGTATTACGAAAATGTTCATCGTATATTAAGAAAATGATCACCATATATTATTAAAAATTTCATCATACATCATAAAAATGTCCATCGTACATTTAACAAAATGTTCACCATACATTAAGAAAATGTTCAACGTATTAAAAAAATTGTTCATTGTGTACTTAAAAAATGTTCACAGTATATCAAAAAAAGTTCAATGTGTATTTAAAAATTGTCCAGCGTATATCACCAAAATGTTCAATGGTAGAAAAAATTCAATTTTTTTATCTGCCGTTGTGTTTAATTCTTATATATTCGTGCGACCTATTAATTACTAACATTCAGCAGCTCAAGTGGTAAACAACGCTTACTCTATATCTCAGGGTTGTGAATTTGACTCCTCGATAGAGTGATATTTTTTGGGGATTTTGATAGCGGCTCACTATGAAACAACCAAATGCGCCGGCCCATTCAGATCGTGCGTCGTGCGCGAAAGCTCGTTGGTTTTCGTGAGAGCTATTTCTCGCTTTAAGCAAGACGATAGCTTGCTCTCGCTGAATGAATTTTGCTGTTGCCTGCGTATCGGGCCAACCCATCACGCGTACATCGAAGGAAAAAAAGGAACTGAAAAGGGGGGACAATGCAGGATCGATCCCTGTTCTCCAAGGAGATCGCCAGCGCAACTAACCACTCCACCCGCTTCAAGTTACTTCTTAGAAGTAGGATCGCGGCCAACTAGAGGTGACCGAGCCTGTCTTGTCCATTTTTTCTTTCTTTCT
This sequence comes from Thinopyrum elongatum, assembly GCA_011799875.1. Lineage (NCBI taxonomy): Eukaryota > Viridiplantae > Streptophyta > Magnoliopsida > Poales > Poaceae > Thinopyrum > Thinopyrum elongatum. The sequence goes on from CM022302.1 coordinate 434,680,788, forward strand.
TTCCATTTTCTTTTGTTTCATTTCTTTTTCCTCCTCCGATTTTTTCATTCTTTCTTTTCTCTTCTCCGATCTGTTTCATTCTTTTCGCTTTTTTTGTTTCATTTCCTTTTTCTTTTCCGTTTTTTCATTCTTTTCACTTTTTCTTCTCCAATTTGTTTCAGTCATTTTGCATTTGTTTCTTTTTTTATTTTTGTTTTTACTTTTTGCTTTTTCTTTGTTTCCTTTTGCTTTTCATTCTACATTCTTATATACATGATCAACATTTTTTCAAATACTTGCTCAATGTTCTTTTTTATTCTCCAATTATTTCTTCTCCGATTTGTTTTTCATTCTACATTCTTATATACATGTTCAACATTTTTCGAATACTTGTTTAATATTTTTCAAATACTTGCTCAACATTTTTATATATATGATCAACATGTTTTCAAATACTTGTTCAACATTTTTCAAATGCTTATTCAACATTTTTTTCAAATGTTTTCTGAAGAGTATATTTTTTAATATATATATTTAAAATATTTTAAAAGTATAAACGAAAATACAAAAATAAAAGTAAAACAGAAAGCAGAAAACATAAAACATAAAAAAAGCAGGAAAAAGAGGCTGTGGCCTCCCGCGTTGGTGGCCCGGCCCAGCTCGTTCCCCTTCAGCGCGAGTCCGAAGCCAGACTCGCTGAAGGCAAGAGCGCAACCGTTGGTTTCACGCTCGCGAGCTGTCAGTCCCAGTGATCACCACCGCTGGAGATGCTCGCATACTTCCACAAACGAAAACCTCATCAAGCCCATGCTGGAGCTACCCTGCGGCATGGATGGACGGGACAAATGCAGCTCCTGCGTGAGACGAGCGCGTCGCTCCAGACACCACCGCGATTCCCACACCCGTGCGCGCGGCCCGCACGACAAGCGAACACGGACGGCGCGCGCGCACGCAGCGCTGCTCGCGGCCGTCCACTTGTCGCGCCACTTCCACCACGCGTCGTGGCCGTGGGCGACACGTACATGGCGTCTCGCCATCCGTCAGCTCGGCAGTTTCGGCACGCGAGGCAGCAAGTCAGGCTAGCTCGCCGCTTGGGCTTGTCATCGCATGGTGCCTGTAGCAGCACCAGCAGTGGAGTGTCAGCTTCTCGCTTTGGTCGTCTTCTTGTCGCGCTTGCGTTGCGTGATGGATCATGCATGCATATGCATGCACGTGCACCAACTCACGAGTTTGGGGGCGTCTCGGCTTTGGAACGTGGATGTCTGCATGATGTCCGGGTACTTTTGCCACTTTGGTCTGTGGCCAGCGACACGACGAATCTTTTTCGTCGCTTCTTTTGTTCCGTTTGTATCTGTTGCTCGGCTCCGGGAAAAATATTGGGTGAGAACCGTGAGATGGCCCATGAATAAAAAGGATGGTAGGGATGTAAACTCGAATGACTGACCAGATCACCTCAAGCATGGCTGGATGGTGAGCGAGCAGTGTAACATGCCGTCTTGAACCGAAATTTTCCCAACCAAAGTAGAAGTCATGGAATTTTGGGGACCTCGCCGCCTTATGATTTCTTGCATGTGAATGAATAGTTCCGCTTGAATTAGTCGGCGCGTATGTTCCCTCCCTCTCAAACACGCACATCACTCCACATGGACGCAGCTGCCAGCAAAGAGTTCCGTGCGTTGCTGCAGTTGCCTTGTACTAGCACGAACGAACGGAAGATATCACTTGATTACAAGTGGCAATACGTACTGCTGATTGCTTCTAGCATTGTCTTGTTTTGTGTGCCAAGGGCCTGGCCTGCGCACTGAATTGCTGATAGTACAACAATTGAGCTATGCCTTATAAAAGAAAAATTGAGCTATGCAGACATACATCCCACAATAGTTTGCAGTGACTCCTCTTCCTTGAGAGAGTTCAGAAGAGATGGCCACAAACTGTAAAGGATTAGTGGAATAGAAACCTGACACAAGATTTATGTTTAAGAAGTGAGAAATGTTTTCCCCGCTGAACATGCCAAGTAAATAGCAAAATATTACCACATTACAGGCTAAGGTAACAAAAAACTACCTGTTTTTTTCTTTCTAAAAGCTACTACAAAATTGATGGGTTTTTCCAAAAAACCCAAGTGACCGCGTTGATTAAAATTAATCCTGATTATGCCAGGCTGGGTCCACTCGTCGGGCACTGAATTGCTGATAGTACAACAACTGAGGTACGCACAGGCACAGCCCACAATAGTTTGCAGTGACTCTTCCTTGAGAGAGTTCAGAAAGGATTAGTGGAATAGATACCTGACACAAGATTTTTGTTTGACAAGTGAGAAATGTTTTCCCCACAGAACGTGCCTAATTGATCTGACTTAATTAGTCCACTGCTTACGGCAGAGATGGACCGCAAACGCAATGACTTGGTTGGAACACCTTGATCAGCTTTAAAGCGACAATAAATAGAAATAAACGTGTTTCGTAGTATGAAACTTCACCGAAAAGAGTATAGGAGTAGTAGACAGAGTTACGCTTCAGAGACGTGGATCACTGACTAGCTTTCGTACCACTCCTCTGACTGGTACGGTACGCCACCATGCGAGATCTACCCTAACTAGCGAGTAGTATGATTTACGAGCCCGTCTGGACACACCTATAATTGATTGATCCACCTAACCAAGGGAGATGGATAGCCGGTGATGGCTATAACATATTGTCATGTCATGTATAGCCAATGTAATAGTCAATATGTATAGTAATAGGCTAAAAAAAATACTATTTTTCTATCATATGGTCCATCATACACTCTTATACAGTTTCTTGGAGCTTGTGCAATAGCCGTCTGTAAATCTACAGCCCGCTTACCTTTTCTCTTATCTTCTCTCTCATTCAACTCAGGAAAGATATAATATTTAAAGTCTTACAGTCCACCTACATCATCTTATTATACTTGCTCTCATGGTTATTTCCGGATTTCACGATCCCCCGTGACAGACTGTACGCCCTACATCGATACCTGTTTTGAGCATCCAGTGGTCCAGAGAAACACATGAAGTTGCATTTTTGCAAAACCAATTAGCGATTCATGGATCACGTATTACAACGAGCAAGTTGCTACGAATATGCTCCGATGACGTAAAACGAGACAAGGACACGAAATAAAACTATTATTCGGCGAGCTGTCCGACATCTAAATAAAATATGTCCACGTAATGCATGGAGTTTTGTCAAGGGAGTTTATGCCTCAAGTCAAATTGCGCACGTACATCCATCACCCGTGAAGAAAAATGTGCAATCAGGATCGCAGTATCGGATTGCAGAATATCCTAATGAAATGTTACGTGGCTAAGTTAAAAAGTCGGCCCATGTGGTTCCGACGATCATCGGATCCTGAGCTGCTGATAGGATTGATTAACAAGTCGGCGGATTTCCCCAAGGCTAAGTTAAACTTACGAGGAAGTTGACGCTTTGATTAATTGGCCCTTAAGTCTCCTAAGAGCATCTTCACTGCCGTCCCCAACAGGCTTTATAGAGCGAGTTTTTTCGCGCCGGCGCCGAAAAAATTCCCAGTCACGTTCTCAGGACGCCGAAATCCGCCGGCTCGGCCCATACTTTGGCCCGGCGATCCCAGGCCGAACCCAGCGCACTGGGGGGTGTTTGCGGGCTCCAGCGGAAGGAAAAACCGTGCCTGGGCCACCACTTTCGGGCGAAAAAGCATCTTGCTCGTCCAGACCCCCCCGCCCCGCGCGCGCGCAAGCGCCTTCCGCCGCCGTGCCGATCCCGGTGCCGTCTACCTACCCACCGCCGCTAGAAAGGCCATTCTCCCGCCGAAAAAGAGAGGGTTCGCCGCGGCAGCCTCCACTCCGATCCTGGGAGAGCTTTCCGGCGCTTAGGCCACGCAGGGCGGGGATACCGGTGGCCGCGCGCCTACCACGCCCGCCAGGTGTTCGATGATTTGTCTGCTCGGCGATGGACTCGAACGACGAGGAGGCGTTCGCGGTGCTGCTGGAGGAGGAAGCCGATGCCGACGCCCAGGACTAAGAGCATCTCATGGTCCTCGCCGCTCTGGCCGGCCTGTTCGCGAGCAATGCAAAGCCACGGCGAGGTGGCTCGGCGCCGGGCCGGCTGAAGGCAAAGCAGAGGCATCGACTGGAAGGCTATTGCTTGCTCTACGCCGACTACTTCGCCGACGCTCCACTGCAAGGCGAGAAAGTATTTCGGCGCCGTTATCGGATGAGCTGAAAGCTCTTCCTTAGGATTGTGAATTCCATCCGTGAGTTTGACAGCTACTTCAAGTGCAAGAAGGATTGCACCGGCACACTTAGATTCACCTCACTCCAGAACTGGACGACATCTATGAGGATGCTTGCATACGGAGCTCCTGGTGATTCACTGGAAGACTATGGACGCATGGCCGAGTACACGACCATTGAGTGTTTATACAAGTTCTGCAGGGCAGTGGTGGCAGTGTTTGGACCTCGGTACTTGCGATCACCCAATGCTAAAGACACTGCTCGAATCCTAGCGCAGAATGCAGCAAGAGGATTTTCTGAGATGCTTGGAAGCATCGACTGCATGCATTGGAAATGGAAAAATTGTCTATTTGCTTGGCAGGGGATGTACAATGGCGCCAAAGGCGGTTGCAGTGTGGTACTTGAGGCAGTGGCCACACAGGACCTCTGGATTTGGCACTCCTTCTTTGGTATGCCAGGAACTCACAATGACATCAACGTACTGCAGTGCTCCCCTGTCTTTGCCAAGCTTGTTGAAGGTCATGCTCCTCCGGTGAACTTCGAGGTCAATGGGCGCCACTACAACAAGGGATACTACCTAGCAGATGGCATCTATCCAAGATGGTCCACATTTGTGAAGACTATCTCAAACCCTGTGCCAGGAGACAAGAACTCCTACTTTGCCAAGTGTCAGGAGGCTTGTAGGAAGGATGTCGAGCGGGCATTTGGTGTGCTCCAATCTCGATTTGCTCTTGTCCGGTACCCCGCTCAGACCTGGTCGGAAGATCAAATGTGGGAGGTCATGACTTATTGTGTCATCTTGCACAACATGATCATTGAGAGCGAGCAGGAAGGGCCAGTGTTTGACACTGAACCATATTACAGGCAGGGTCCTCTTGCCCAAGTTGATCACCAGCTACCGGCAACCTGGATTGCCTTCCTCAATATGTGTCAGGAGATCCGAGACCCACAGGTGCATCAACAACTGCATCAGGATCTGGTGGAGTACCTATGGAGGCTCAAGGGCAACACCTACCTCGACGTGTGATGAAATATGGGTTTTTATTTGTTGAACTATTTGATTTGTATTGATTTGTTGAACTATTTTGATTTGTATTGATTTTCTGTGATGAACTATGTGATAAAAATTGCTTCTGTTGAATTTGTGCCGAAGCACGCCAAATATGGGCCGAAATTGGTCCAATTTGCGTCGAAAGTGGGCCAATTTGCCCCGAAAGTGGGCCAAAAGTGGGCAATTTGCACCGAAAAGGGGCCGAAATCGGCTCCTGGGGGCGACCTTGGGGGGCGGCTGGGAACCCGCCCGCCCCCATGCCGATTTTTTCGCCGGGGCGCCCCCAGGCGGCGCTATTTCAAGCCCCGGGGGGCCGAACGAGTGGAGATGCTCTAGGAAAAACAAAAGGATTAATTGATCCCCACCGAAAATAGGTCTTGATCGATCGGTGAGGGCGATCCGTACGATCCAGTTCAGGCCACGCCACCATGTGCTCGTTGTTGCCATCACGTGAAGGCAGATACACTTGAGTTGCCACTACAAGAACACAACGAGTCATCTTTTTTTTTGCGAATAAATTCTTGTATTACTCCAAAAACTCAAAGTTTACAATCAAGTTCAAAAATATCTAAAGTGCCAGGGGGCTTGATCCAAGCCAAACAACAGTGTGGCGTTCGGACCTCCCAAAATTTGCCATGAAATGACTAGATTTATTTTGGCTATGGCGAATATGAGTAATACAAGAATCCCGTTCCTCCATGCTTCTTTTGATATCCTCGACCAAAAAAGCGTACTTCGATTTGTTGCCTTCTCTACTCTTGATCATTATGACTGCCTCAAGGCAATCGCTTTTAATATCCAGTGGCTGGGAACACCACTGTAGTGCAAGAGATATACCTTCCTGGAGGGCTATAAGTTCAGATTCTAGGCCATCATTACCAAAAAAAATTGCCTGCACGCACTGAATATAATTGACCCCTCATGGTCTCTGAGAACCATGCCTGCTCCTGCTTCATTGTTGAGGAAAGAACCATCACATCAGGTTGCAGCTTTTCATTGTGTATTGAATCAACATGTGGAAAGCACAATGTGGTGGCTGCTTTTCCTTTAACTGGATCAAAATTTGGGTCTGTGCTAATGGAGTATAGTGTATCCAGGTAGCTACATAAAAACCTCTTTGACACGTCAACTGGGGGAGCTGGTTTTGAATGCACAATCTCATTTCTGACATACCACATCCTCCAGAACAGCAGTAGCACTCGTGCACGCATTACTTATTCCGGGTCGCAAAAGAACCCTGAGAACCAATCATCCCTAGTATCACTAATGCAAAAACAGAACAAAAAGAGGTAATGCAGCCTCTTTGCCGTCTGCCACCGACGGCAAAGGGGTCTTTGCCGTCTGCCACAGACGGGAAAGCGGCCACGTGGCAGCAACCCGTGCAACCTGGGAGCTGACCCATTTGGTCACTTTGCCGTCTGTGGCAGACAGCAAAGACTTGGGTTGTTTGCCGTCGGTGGCAGATGGCAAAGAGCTGGGTGAAGTGACGCGCCTGCTGACGTCACAAGGCAGACGACAAAGGGGAGGGCATGTTTGTCGTCAGCTGGCAGACGGCAAAGCCTCCTGTTAGCCACCTAACGTGGGTAACGTCTGTTCTTTGCCGTCCACGTTCTTTGTCATCTGCCACCGACGGCAAAGGGTCTTTGCCGTCAGCTGTGAGAAAGCAGACGGCAAAGAAGCTGTTTACCGTAGCTTACTGTGCCGGACAGGTTTGCCGTTAGCGGCTGACGGCAAAGAGATTTGCCGTCAGCTTTCTAGTGCTTTGCCATCTGCCATGGCAGACGGCAAAGAAGCTGATTCTTGTAGTGCTTGTGTATCGCTATTTTCGAGATGTGATGATATTTGTGTTGGATGATGATGATGATGATGATGGTATGACGAGACTACTGTATGTGTATGATATGATGAGAATAATGTATGTTTATTATGATATGATGAAACTACTGTACAGAGAATGCACAAATACATCACAAATACGTAGAGGGAAAATAAAAATATGAAAGCAGCAATATTAGCAGTAGCGCTGGTAGGCGTCTAGCGGCAGCGCTGGTTTAGCAGCAGCGTTTGCTTCGGTGCAGCGCTACAGATAATTAGCAGTAGCGGTGGTTGAAGCAGCGCTACTGCTAACCATACTTACCAGTAGCGCTGGTCCGAGCAGTGCTACTGCTACAACTTAGCTGTAGCGCGCTAGCAGTAGCGTTGCCCCTAGCGCTACTGCTATAGGTATTTCCAGCGCTGCTAGTAGCCTTTCTCCTAGTAGTGTATGTGTTTTGCTTGGAGCATTAATTTTTTTATTAAGATTTGATTGCTGTTATTTAGAATAATGTTTTATATCTTTTACTTCAACAAAAATGTCAAGTATAGCCTTTGCCATGCTTATTTTGCAAGTCTATGTGTTGCTGTTTGAAAACTGAAAGTTGCACGTTAGTGCGTGAATTCTTGAGAAAAGTCAGAATGTGATAAAATGCTTAAAGTTTTTGAAAAATAAGCTATGATAAATTTTCTACAGTGTGGTTAATTTTCAGAATTTTTGGAGTTACGGAAGTGTGAGTAAAATTGCACTCTTTACAGACTGTACTGTTTAGACAGATTGCTGTTATGTTTGCATTGTTTGCATATGTTTGCTTGTTTAATGATTCTATTTGAGGATAGCACTATTAAATATGCAGAGGCATTTAATATGCAATGTTAAATAATAATTTTAGTTATTTGTTACAGTAGAGAATGATAAGGTGTTGCATTGATTTATACTAACTTATTTCATGAGTTCTTGTTGAGTTTTGTATGGATGAAGTTTTTAAGATTGGGTTTTTTACATCTGTGCCCCTGGTTCCTTAGATGTACTCATTCATCCCCACACTCTTAACTTTTTCTCACTTTTCCCCACTCCCTTGCCCGAAACCCTCACAAATGGGCAAACTAGACATTGCCGTAGGGTCAATGGTTTGACCGTTAATTCTGACGAGTGGGGCCGCGCTATACTGTGTCGCCCATTGGACCTGACAAGTGGGGTGGCCTTGGACGGTGGCGCTGTTCGACCGTTGGGCCGTGGTTTCGTTGGACTGTTGGGCCGTTGCATGAAACGCCTACGCGCGTCGCCACGATAGAAGCCTGCAATGCATGCACGACGTATCCAGCTAGCCTGCATGCGCCGATGCGTGCCGACCGAGCCGCTTTCCTGCACGCCAGCCGCCACGGACGCAGCGACGGTCGCTGTCGCTGGTTCGCACTCAGCTAGCCGGCCTGCATGCGCCGATGCGTGCCGCCACGATGCGCTGATTGAGCCGCTTTCATGCACGCCAGCCGCCATGGACGCAGCGATGGTCGCTGCCTGCATGCGCCGATGCGTGTCTCCTCGATTTAGAACATCGTTTGATCCTTTTCGTTCCACTCGCATCTGCACCTGTTTTGCTACGACAAATAAATTGAATAATATTTTTTATTATTTTTGGCTGCATGCACTAGGTGGCTACATATCTTAATTCTTTGTGGCTTCCTCGACGTGGTGGTGGCTTGTGTAGCTATGCATGCACTAGGTGCTTACGAACAAAGCGAGCTCTCTCAAAAAACAATCAATAATTCAAAAAAAAGTACAAACTAGCAAGAACTTAATAATAGGATAGATAGAAAACTTAATAATAGAACTTAATAACATAACATAGATAGGGCCAACAAGCCCAGAGCACGATCATATAGTTCAATTACAACTTAATAACATAACATAGATTCAAAAAAAAAGATAGAGGGTTCTAAACCCTAGCCGCCGCCTTCTCCACCTCGCTCCTCCGGGCGCCCTTCACTGCTCCTCCGGGGTGTTGTCGATGGGGTACGGCAGAGTGTGCATGCGCGACGCGGTGGGGAAGATGTTGCTGTACTCCGTGAAGATGTTGTGGGTGGTGAAAGCGATGAACTCGCAGCCACACCAAAACACGCGGCCGAGGAGGTAGAAGGCGTCGAAGGGGTTGGTGAAGTGGGCCAGGATAGCAACCACCACCCCGTTTTGGATGACCTCCTCGACGCGGAATATCGTTGGAGATCCTCGCGGGAGGTGGCGGTAGCCGGCCGCGAGGAAGAACTCGGTGAAGCCCCTTGCGGTCCTCCACCTTGATATCGCCCACACACGTAGTGTATGCTCAACGTACACGCCGGCAGGGGAGAGCCTCTCCGGCACGGTGGGTGGGAAGCGGTAGGTTGGTCCGGTGTACTGCATGGCTGAGGGATGTGAAGAAGAAGGAGAAGGGGTCGAAGAACAAGAAGGGCAGATGGCAAAGGATGGGAGATAGATGAGGGGTGTGAGAGGAAGAAGAAGATGATGGGTGGCTTAAATAGCCGTAGTGCGACGTGTTCTTTCGCCGTGGCAGTAATGGGGTCAAATGTGAACTAGCTCGTTTTCACACCCACCGCGGCATCGGGAACTCAATCTCTGTAGGTGCAATCAAAACAATCAAGCAAAAAAATACAGAGCCAATGCGACGGTCCAACCAGAGCTTGGTTTCATTTTGGGCCCAATAACTATGTTTTTTTCGTGGAATCAATGGTGGGCGAGCACAACCAACGGGAGAATATCTCGCGCATCGCCCCACGATCCAACAATGCGGAGCCGTCCATCTGATCCAACGGCGCGGAGCCTGCACGCAGCCAGCCCTTCTAGAAGACCACATCCGAGGGCTGTCGCTTGGCGCTAGTGTATGATCGGACGGCTAATGTTCGGAGCTAGGGTTAGGCAAAACCCCGCGGGGTTTAGAGGGGTTTTGAGCTGGTCAACGGGGTTATCTAGGCTTTGACTAAGCATAACTAATTTTAAAAAAATCGAAAAAATATGAAACCTTCGCCATTCGTCGTTTTATAAGACACACTAACGAGGAAAAATACTAAACTTGGTATACAGAATTTTTTAAAAAAAACCTAGGTGGCACGATTGAGGTCAAATGAGCACCATTAATTTAAATATATATATATATATATATATATATATATATATATATAACCTGTGCACAATATTGTCTTATGTGACATGTTACCAACCAAAAATCATAAACTTGGTTTATGAACATTTTCATGAAAAAACCTTCACACATATGAGCTATCACGTACAACGTTCCAGAGAGTTCAAGGAGAGGAGGTAGGGTTCCCTTAGGTTTTTGAAAAATTAAAAAAAATCAAAAAATCACCAAAGCTTGATTTCAAAGTGAATAAGAAGGATCTGAACTTAGTTTTCCATTTACATATTTTAAACGTGTTTTTAATGGTTTTCTATTAAAGCATAATTTTTTCAAAAAAAATGTAAAAATATGAAGATTAATTCAATAAATAGTGAGACTTTGAATCTACACTATATAGATTGAATAGGTGTTAATAAAAAATATTTGGTTCATTTGGAGTAGGTCCAAAAAAAACTTGATTACAAATGGAGCTCATTTGGAGCACATTTCTCATGACTATAAGTTTTACCACACAAAAGAGATCGGATTGAACACCTAACGTTTATAATAGTTCAGCAAACTTTGCAACATCACACCACAGGGCAATGGACTTCAAGTGTTGGTTCAAATTCAAATTTTGCCTCAAATTCAAATTGGAATATTTGATCTGTTATTGGAATACTTGATTAAATGATGGACTATCTTCATTCAAATGTTGTTTTTTTACTTTGTTATTGGAATATTTGATCAAATGATGGACTATTTGCTCTTTTTGCTTATTCTTTGCAGCATGTCTGATCAGTGAAGCAACACTGAAGCAGCATGTGTGATCATTGAAGCACCTAAACTCATAGCTCACAACATCTAAACAGAACATACCATACACCATAGACAAATTTAAGGATAGACAAATATAGATAGCATAATACATTACTACCATAGATCACACACAAAGTTTACTATAGATACCACCACACAAAGTTTACCAAACAGCCACATTCAGTTTACCAAAAGTAAAAGATAAAACATCATCACATCACTTGGGAAGAGAAGTCAGGACCTTCGCGAGGGCAGGATGCTGACCCCTGATCTTGTAGTCCTCCTCGTGAATCGCTACATCCTCTGCATGAGACACAAGGTGATCGAAGCGGCCATCCTTTGGCTTTGGCTTGGTGGTGCAGTAGGGGCAGTGCCACTTCTTGATCTTGCGATTATAGAAGGAAGCAACTCCCTTGGCCTTGATCTTCTCCTCCTCCTTCGCTGTGAAGGACGCGATGTTGCCATTGTCCATATACCATTACATCCATTACTAGTAAATACATAAGCCAACTGATAATTTAGATATGCACACATGACACATTGATCATATTATCCATACTATGATCCTATTTGCATTTTCCATTGTCATGCACACACATTGAACAACAAAGCTAATATAACTACATATTGTGGACAAATTTATATACTGATGAATCAAGTAAGTTCTTAATCAATTGATCGGTACATCAAAATTAATGCATTCCATTTGGGCATATGACATTCAAAACACCAATCTGTGTGGCATTCAAAAACAAATCTAAGCATACATGTCTGTAGCATTCAAAACCTCAATCTGTGTAGCATTCAAAAACAAATCTAATAATCATGTGTAGCATTTAAGCACAGAGATCCCTATCTCTCATTAAGATATGTCTAGCTTTTTTGCAACAAATGTAATCCAAAAAACCCTAATACAAAAAAACCCCATCCCCCCATACAGAAAACCCCATCCCTCAAACCAACTACTCTAACCATCTGTACTACCCTACAAATCACAATCCAACCAATGAAACTAACTCTACAATCTAAATATTACAACTAGGGTACAAGCAAATGGAAGTACCTCCTATACCACCTTCTCCTCGCTAGGCTGCACATCTGGATGGACTGCACCGCTCGACGCCGTCACCTTCAGCTCCGGCAGCGCTGAGGCGGAGCCCGCCACCTCCTTCTCCACATCCTCAGCCGTGACAGCGGTTGCGAGTTTCCCCGCACCATCGTGGATGCCGCCAACGTCCTGCACTGCATATGCCGCGGTCACCGCGCCCTACAGATCTCCGACCGCTGCGCCGGTGTCGCCACGAGCGTCCGCCATCGGTATGAGGGAGGCGATGAAGGTGAGAAAGAGGATGCGATGGGGGAGAGCGAGACGGTGCGGTGGAGGAGAGCGAGACGATGCGGTGGGGGAGAGGGAGACGATGCGGTAGGGAGGGGATTTGGGGGGAAATGGTAGGGGCGATGCGCCCGTAGGTGGTTCCCCCTCTTATACGATGGGACATTTTTTGCATGTTCCATGGACACGTGCTACCCCACGACCGCGGTCAGTTGCATGCAAAAACGAAACGCCTACGCGGCCCCACTAGTCAGAGTTAACGGTCAAGCCATTGACCCGACGGCAACATCCAGTTTGCCCATTTGTGAGAGTTTCAGACAGAGGAGTGGGGAAAAGTGAGCAAAAATTAAGAGCGTGGGGATGAATGAGTACAACTAAGGAACCAGGGGCACAGATGTAAAAAAACCCTTTATGATTTAGGGAAACCGTGATATAAAAGGAATTAAGGAGACACAAAAGCTCAAGCTTGGGGATTCCCAAGGCATCCCAAGATAATATTTCAAGAAGTCTCAAGCATCTAAGCTTGGGGATGCCCCGGTAGGCATCCCACCTTTCTTCATCAACAATTATCGATTAGCCTTGGTTGAGCCTAAGTTTTTGCTTCTTCACATGAGTTGTGCTATTCTTGGAATGTCATTTTATTTTGTTTTGCCTGCTGTTTTAATAAAATACTTAGATCTGAAGAAAAAAATGAGAGAGAGTCCTCACATAGCTATCTATTTACTTAACTACTCATTTGATCTTCACTTATATCTTTTTGGAGTAGTTTGTCGAACACTGTCATGCTTAACTTATATTATTTTGAGAGTTGATAATAGTGATGACAATTTGCACAAGCTATGAAATTGGTAACAAAGTGATGGATGTTCAATAAGGATATAATAAAAACTTTCATGTAGATAATTGGATATGATAAGTTTGATTCCTTGCAATAGTTTTGCGATATGGAGATAATAATATGTGAGTCATGTTGGTGAGTAATTATGCTTTAGTAAGAATATTGGTGTTAAGGTTTGTGATTCCATATGCAAGCACGAAGTCAATAGTTATGCAATGAAATTACATCCTACTTGTGGTGCATTATTCGGTGTTAGTTATGCTTAATCACTACTGCAGGATGCTGCTAACGCGACACTACAATCAGAGACCCTTCGACGAAACTGTGTGCGATGCATTAATGGCAAACGGTGATGTAAAAAACCGTCAAAAAAGATGCAAAATGTTTGCGATGGCGGATACATCAAACACGGTTCATATTTTAGTTGCGTGTGCATTGCGGGGCATACGGTTCAGTTCAATGAACTGTTTGTGATGAGGAAGAACAAAAGAAACGGGCAGCCAGATGGAGGTGTGTGCGGTATACGGCATACAATTCACTCGGATAAACTGTTTGTGATGAGGTGGAACAACAGAAATGGGCAGCCAGATGAAGGTGTGTGCGATATACGGCATACAGTTCACTCGGATGAACTGTTTGCGTTGAGCCAAGATAACAGAAACAGTTGAATTTAACAAGATGTGTGTGATACGCGGCAAACAGGTCTGTAATCAGAAATGTGTGCAAGACCAATAATAACACAGACGATTGCTGCTAATAAGACGTGTGTGTTGTGCGTTGGGATTGCATATAGAACAACAACATATATATATATATATATACACACACACACTTATAAGGACATGGTTTCATAACCAAATTAAACATCCAATTACATAGGTGGCTACTACACACATGACATTTCCACACACCAAAGTCAACTATATATTACATGCATAATTAACTAGGATTAATGATCATCTGATCATCATCTACTTCTTGTGACGCTTGCCGCTACTGCTCTGCTTATGGCTCGATCCGGCCTTGTCGATTTCGGTAACGAGGCACTTCCTCATGTCAACGATCCGCATGTGCGTCTCGTAGCATGTGTACATGCTCTTGGCCGTGAACCTGAGGTGAGGTTCATCTAGTTGCCGCATCCAGGCCCTGTGCCAGGATACGGGACTTGTTCTCTTGGCATCCTGCTTCATCTTTTAGTAGTAGGGGTCGATGATGGCCGAGGCGAGTTCAACCAGGGAGTCCTTCTTCATGCTGCCCCAGACCCTGTAGTGCTCACGGATTTCGACAAGGTTCTTGTAGGCCAAGCCCATAACCCTGAGCGCTTTTACATCGTTGGTGGTTTCCATCGTAGCGAACTTGTAGTCGGTGCTATTGACAAACCTGGCGAAACGGTCGCAAGGCTTTCTAGCCATGCAGTAGTGGTAGATGAGGACATGATGGCGCACGCACAACTGGGCGACGGCAACCTTCTAATCTTTGCCGGGAAGACCGGCGGTGTACTGGAGGTCGATGCCGACCACCTTGTACTTGTCTCCAGCAAGCAACTGCTCCACGGTGTTGATGTAGTCCTCCACCACAGCCGGGTCAATGGTGTACACCACCATGAGATCCGTCTCCCTCGCGTGGGTCTCCACTTTATGCTCGCCGAACTCCATTGGAGCGCCTCTAGATATCCTCTCTGTATGTGTCATCGTGGGTGTGCTTGTTGTGTTGTGGGGCGAGATCGAAAGGTTGAAGAGATTAAGGTTATAATGGCCGCGGGAATTAATGGGGAAGCCGGGCGGACTGGAATATCCGCACGCCCGGATGGCAGTTCTAATTTGCAGCGCGTAACTCCATCGTGCCACACGTAACTGCATCGTGGCGATGCACGCGACGCAACCTCATGCATATGGGCCCCCAACGTGATCGTGCGCAGGCCCCAACTGCTGGCAGAGCACGCGCAGGGACGCGAGCAGAGCTCTCCGCGGCGCCTCAACGACGAGCAACCATATATATGCATATAGCAGTTGAACACGCAAGGAAAAGCTGTCCACAAGCCGAGCGCGTGGAGGTACATGAGCAGAGCGCGCCGACGGACGCGAGCAGAGCACACCACGGCACCTAACGGCGAGTAGAGCGTGCCGAGGGACACGAGCAGAGGCATGCACAGTGATACGTGGCAAATAAGACGAACTGTGCGAGCGATGGCGGAGACATCAAGCACGAAGCAGATTAGAGTTGCGTGTGCGATACGTGGCATACAATAGATCCACCCGAGATGTTTGTGATGGAATAATCCGTGTGTGTTATGGGCAAACGGTTGCTGGTATACAACCGTCTGCGATTGATGAATTAAGCATACAATTACATAAGTGACTACACACATAACATTTCCACACACCAAAGTAAGCAATTACATGCATACTAAACTAGGAGAAACGAGCATATCTACATCTTGTTGCGATGACGTTTGCTAGTGCTCTGCTTCTGGCTGGATCCCTAGTCATGAATGGTTAATATAATCTAAATCTATTGCATATTAAGGCCAAAATAGTACTACCAATATACCAGTCTCATACGATGCCATTTCAACGATTGTACCACAAAAGCCTAAAATATTACAAGGTTCAAATTCCAGAGTTACATGGCTCAAATTCGAAGATTATAAGGTTCAAACTGATATTAGAAATGAAATTCAGCTGCAAACGCCCATGCTGATCAGCTGAACAAGGATATAACACTACTGTAGGATGCTACTAATGCGACACTACGATCAGAGACCCTTTGACGAAACTGTGTGCGATGCATTAATCACAAACGGGGATGTAAAAGAACCGTCAAAAAAGATGCAAAACATTTGCGATGGCGGAGACATCAAACATAGTTCAGATTTTTGTTACGTGTGCGATGCGGGACATACGATTGATCCATATGAACTGTTTGCGATTAGACAGAAGAACAGAAATGGGAAGCCATATCAATGTGTGTGCAATATAAGGCATGCAGTTCGCTCCGATGAACTGTTTGCTATTAGGGAATGCAACAGAAATGGTCAGCCAGATCAAGGTGTGTGTGATATATGGCATACGGCTCACTCGGATGAACTATTTTCGATTAGGGAAGAGAACAGAAACGGTTCAACTTAACAAGATGTGTGTGATATGCGGCATACAGTTCACATAGATGAACTATTTGCGATAAGCCAAAAGAACACAAACATTTCGTGTAAACAAGATGTGTGTGATACTTAGCCAACAGCCTACTCGGATGAACTGTTTGCGATGAGAAATTATAACACATACGTTACTATAGTTAGTTCGTGTGCGATTCTGTTTGTACAAAAAACTTTGAAAAATGCAAACTAGATGCTTGCGGTGGCTAGGAGTATCGCACACGATGCGTCTACGAGTACTCGTGTGCGATGATTAGTAAGTTATACATACGTTTCCTTATGTTAACACGTGTGTGATAAATAACACGTGGCACCGCATACGGTATTCGGGTTGTGTGTGTGCTCCACTTAGTCTTCCCGCGCTCCACATGGGTCAATTGTAAAATCCACGCCTCTTCCCTCATCGGTTTCCCGCCACCAGATAATGGCTTGCTGCATATAACCCAGGCGGCAACGCACCGTCGCGACACTCTGCGCAGATCTAGCCCTCACCCATCTATCATTAGTTATTCCAAGCATGCCAGGCAACGACCAAAGCTTCGACGTCGACCCCTACCTGTGTTACATCTTCGGCGAGGAGAATGAGCCAGAGCTGGTCGGGGAGCAAGAATTTCATCGGCCGGTGCAGGCACCATGGCCCATCGGCAGTGATATCGGTGTGACAGTCCTTGGGCGCACAATCGACATATTGCAGAGGAAGTGTGATGAGCAGTTTGCCATCCACCGTACAAAAGATCCAGAGCTGCTCAGCGGCATGATCGACGACCCACCCGAAGAGCCGCCATCACCAGTGCTCATCGAGAGCCTGATGCCCCGCAAGGAATGGGCATAGGACCTCTGCGATTCAGTCAAGACACAGCCAGCCTGCGGCTTCATCATTGCCGGCGGTGGCCGTGTCGACCTCGATCCCGACAATGTGGTGGCCAGGCTCGAGCGCATCCTTGGCAGTGTTGACATCCCCGACGAAGTAGAACATCGCCAACGTGATATCTTGAGGATGCAGGTGATGGATGGAATTTGCTACCAGGCCAGAGACATGGAAATGGGGCGGTTCCGCGGAGATATCATGCACGCGATTGCACGCTGTCAAGCTCTTCTTGAAGAGGCCCAGCAGCCCCAAGAGCCTCCCAGCGCCAGCAGCTCCGTAGGCGGAGGCGGGTCGGGACACTTGGAATGAACGGCCGCAAGGGTGCTATGCTGATCATGGAGTCCGAGAAGACCGTCGTCGGAAGGCTGCCAGCTCAGCCTTTTAGCCTATATTTTATTATAATTGTATGCATATGTAGGCCGTGAGTGTTTTGGGCGTTGCTGCATGTGGCATTTTAAATTATCCTGAATATGTAAGACAATTATTAACCGTTGCCATTGTAAATTTGCCTCAATGGCGAGCAGAGCACGCGCAGGGACGCCAGAGCGGAGAGCGCCGCGGCCGCCTCAATGGCGAGCAAAACATGCAGACGGACGCGAGCAGAGCGCGCCGCAGCCACCTCAATGACGAGCAGAGCGCGCCACGGCCGCCTCAACGGCAAGCAACCATGTGGTCAACCTTCGGGCACCCCGTGGGAGGCGCGACGGCGCATCCATCAGACACGATGGTGATATCTTGACCGTGTGTGATAGTGGGCAGACACGTACACGTACATCCGAGAAAGCGGGCCCATGTTTCGGCCTTCCGATGCGTGGCATACGGTTGATCCATAAGAACTGTTTGCGATGAGCCAGAACAATAGAAAATGGCTTTGTAGGCCCGGAACCATCAATAAATTTTGACCTTGTTTCTCGTCATATTGCAGATTACAACGCAATAAGTAATTGCAAATCTGTTCACACCGATCAAACCAATATGTGTTCACACTTAGCACCGGGCTATAAAAACTACCCACTCGAAAATTACTTCACAGTTCCTCTCCTCATCACCCACAAAACTGGTCTTTCCTGTCAAGTCGTTCCGCCATGACCGGCAGGAGGAGTTTCGGGTGGACATATAACCAGGGAGCAAAGACCAAGGCCGCGGAAGCACTAGAGAGGTCCCGTCGCCACGCGGCAGCCGCAGCAGAGATGTCCCGGCGCGCCGCGGAGCCCTCGAACGAGCTCTCACCAGCACATGAGGGCTCTCACAAGCGCACTCGCCGCATCGGTGATCGCGATGAGCTGACATTGCTGAAGTCCTTGGCCGGCGACGACGACATTCTCGCTGGCCTCATTAAGCAGCAGGAGCTGGTCGACGGCTTGATGGCGCTGCTCGAGATCAGCGATGCCTCGGTTGAGAAGGCGACCAGCCTCGTCGAGCAACTCATGGGTGACAATGCAAAGCTCCTCAAGGCGCTCGCCGAGAAGGAGGAGGAGGCCGCCGGCTGGAAGATGCTGCATGAGCAGAGCAGTGCCTCGGGGATGACGCTGACAACGGTCGTCAAGGAACTGATGGGTGACTTGAGGAAGCTCCGGATCGAGCATGAGCAGGAGGTGGAGGAATCCGTGGCTGCTTTGAAGCAAAGTCGTGAGGAATTGAAGGAGCTGGAGGATGTCGTCGCCCGGCGATCCATCCAGGAGTAGAGACAGTAGCGACCCAGATCGTTGTGTGCGATTTCCTTCTTCTCTTGCCCCCATGTTTCCGGGCTTTGCCGCATGTGGCATTTTAAATTATCCGGAATATGTAAGACAATTATTATCCGCGCCATTGTAAATTTGTCGTCGTATTATCCGTTACCATTTTATTTGTCGTCATATTATCCAATGCCCTATGTGGCATTTTAAATTAAGCCTGAATTGAAAACACGAACAAAGCAAGTGCTAACGTTGAGCGGGGCCATGGGATCACAAGCAAACACCCTCCGTCCAGGTGCTTTAATTAACTGCGTGTTAAACAGTGGCTAGGCCACCATTAATGGAGAAGTTGTGAGCGAGGCGGGCGACTGGTGGATGGAGGTCAAAGAGCTCGCTTCCCAGTGAGCATGGGCGGCCTTGCTTCACGCACGTGTCCCGTCGAGCCTGCGAGGTGGACAGGATGCATGCATCCCGTCGGGCTTGCGCGGCGGACTGCTCGCACGCGTCCCATCGAGCCTGCACGGCGGACTTCTCGCGCTCGTCCCGTCTAATCAAACAGCTGCACGCCCGCCACCGAGTATTGTTAAATTTTGGCACAAAATACAAAGATGACCAATGAACGAGGACGGAGGTAGTACTATCCCATAAGAAAAGAGGGACGCGTGGCCGCACCAAAATGGTTACAGGAACACACGGTTCATATAATACAACCATTTGCGATATTAACATGTCACCTATTTGTTTTAAAAGGACTTCATTGGCTATTAATGTGTGCGCCTTGTCTCAAACTGGACAATTTTTTTTACCACGACATATATGTGCCATGTCATGAAACCATGCCAAGTTTCATGTTACTGGGATTTAAAAACCGATATTCTCAATGTTTCAGGACGACAAGAAGTTTGTAATTCATTCCCATTCCTTCAATGAGACCTAAACATGTACCCAATGACACATGTAATTTTTTTGACCCTTTTTGCTTCACTGGAGCATGTGCTTGTAGTTCAAATTTGAATTATGGACTACATTAAATGCCTAGAAAACTCAATTAATATATAAAATGGCCAAACGAACCCTGAACAGTTTCAAATTTCAGCACGACACTCCTGTTATTCTATGTTGCCTGTAGAAAACAAAGTTCAAGGCGAGAAGAGGCAGCGATTATCGTTTCGCCCACAAGAGGGGCATGTTTCCCTACCGGAACCACGAGGGTTGCGAGAAGGTTCGGTTTGTAAGAGGCTTGTAATATAGCTTGGCCCAAATTGGACAATTATTTTACCACGACATATATGTGCCATGTAGTGACACCATGCCAAGTTTCATGATTTTCTGGTGAGTTTTGGATTTACGGAGATTTAAAAACCGAGATTCGCAATGTTTATGGCCGAGCCAGGACGCCGAGATGGTTGAATTCATTCCCATTCCTTCCATGGGACCTAAACATGCACCCCAAGGACACATGTATGTTTTTTCTAGCCATTTTGGTGCACTGGAGCATGTATTTGTTGTTCGGATTTGAATTATGGACATTAAATGCCTAGAAAACTCAATTAATGAATAAAAAAGGTGAAACAAACCCTGAATAATTTCAAAGTTCAGCGCGAATCTCCCGTTGCTCCATGATGCGTGTGGAAGAAAATACAAGGCTAGAAGAGGGAGCGATTATCGTTTCGCCCACAAGGGGACACGTTTCCCTATCGAAACCATGAGGGTTCTTGCGATAGGCTCCGATTTGTAAGAGGTTTGTAATAAATCTTGGCCCAAATTGGACAATGTTTTTACCACGACATATATGTGCCATGACGTGACACCATGCCAACTTTCATGACTTTCTGGTGAGTTTTGGATTTACGGGGATTTAAAAACCGAGATTCCAAATGTTTGAGGACGAGCCAGGATGCCAGTACGGTTGTAATTCATTCCCATTCCTTGCATGGGACCTAAACATGCACCCAAGGACACGTGTATAATTTTTCTAGCCATTTTGGTGCACTGGAGCATGTATTTGTAGTTCAGATTTGAATTATGGACATTAAATGCCTAGGAAACTCAATTAGTGTATAAAAAGGCCAAACGAACCAAGAATAATTTTAAATTTTAGCACGGATATCCTGTCGTTCCATGTTGCCCATAGAAGAAAATACAAGGCGAAAAGAGGCAGTGATTATCGTTTCGCCCACAAGGGGGACACGTTTCCCTATCGGAACCACGAGGCTTCTTGAGAGAAGCTCCGGTTTGTAAGAGGCTTCTAATAAAACTTGCGCCAAAATGGACAAAAAAATTTCCTCGACATATATGTGCCATGTCGTGACACCATGCCAAGATTCACGATTTTCGGGTAAGTTTTGGATTTACGGGGATTTAAAAACCGAGATTCTTCTCACGAAATATTTTCAAATAGCACACGGTTCACTCACGAAAGTCGTGTGCCTACCAAACCGTGGCCGATGCCCCCTGCTGCGTGCGTGATCTGAGTCGTGCGTTCTGATTGGCCAGAACCCAAACCCCGCGGATCGTACGTCTACACCGTTGGATGCTCCCAGATCGAACGACAATCCTCATCCCTTTCGACAGCACATGCAGTTCCGGTTGTGATTTTATTTATATGGGTAAGCACTGTGAGCATGGGTCGTGCTAGCTCACACTACCTTCTCTACTAAGTTTTCTATAATAATTGTTGTTATATATCCAAACACGCTACCGTTTCCCACCACTCCTCCCACCGGTTTCCCGCCTCTTCTCCCATTGTTTTCCCGCTGCCAGTGTCAGTGCTCATTGAAGGCTAGGCGGCGACACACCGGTCATGTAAATATCGCACACAGTTTCTAAAAGCGCAAATGTGTGTGATAGTAGGGAGTAGGTCCCATAGGGTGACCAGCGTGAAACGCCTTAAAGGCAAGGAGGCAATTCCTATCAGCAAGGGGTGGCTTCCCATCCGCTAGCCTAGTCGAATAGAACGCAGAAGTTAAGCGTGCTCGGGTTGGAGTAGTCTAAGGATGGGTGACCCGGTGGAAAGTTGCATATCTCTAGCTTCATTTAAACGCTATGATACGGTCATTATAGAGATAAATGTCTCTATATTGACCTGTCATGGCGATTATATAAACCTTGGGATCCTTGTTTTGCTAATTTGTAGACCATGTTTGTTATTGGTTATTTTTTTCTAAAAAATCAAAGAATGATCGACTCTATAGTGACCTGTCATGGCGATTATATAAACCTTGGGATCCTTGTTTTGCTAATTTGTAGACTATGTTTTTATTGGTTATTTTTTGTTCTCAAAAATCAAAGAATGATCGACATCTGTAGGCCCATACAAATTATCCCTTTGACTCAATGCACGAGAAGGGTTTAGTCTTTGCTCCATGTGCTATGTTAGAGCAAATCAAGTTTCAGCACATGCGTTGGACGGCACCCGGCCCCTACCCCCCCCCCCACACACCCGCCTCGAAGTTGCGTTCCCAACATCGTACGTCTTTAACCTGGCCGCGGGGGTACGATGTTCAGTTTGTAATGTTACTGTTGTAGTTGGTGCCCCATCGAACTTGTGCTTTTGGGATTTGAACAAATCACACACCAGACCCATACATTTTTTTCGGGTCGCATGCATGGTATAGGGGGCCGGGTGTTCTGATCGAGCATGTCTCCCTTGTTCGGTTTATAGACGCCGCACATATCTGTGGGCTCCCCGAGGTATATATATTATCCTTGACCGATAACGAGGGGGCCCACACAATCTATGCCTTTGACCCAACATACGAGAAGGGTTTGACCATGATGGTTTCCTATTGCTATGTGTGCCATGTTAGACCAAATAATATTTGAGCGCATGCGTTGGACGACACCCCCCCCCCACCGCCTCGAAGTTGGGAAACTAACATCCTAGGTATTGGACCTGGCTTGGGGTCGGGTACGGTGTTTGGTTTGTAATGTAGTTGGTGGCCCATCGAAGTTGTGCATTCGGGATTTAAACACATCACACACCACCGTACCCATACATATTTTTGGGCCGCATGCAGTGTATACGCGGTCTTCTGATCGATCACATCTCCCTTGTGCGGTTTTTTTGACGACACGCATATCTGTGTGGCCATGAATGGATTCCTCCTAGTTCGTGTTAGGGCCGGTCACCGTCACATGACATTCAACCAAAGCTCGAACTCATGCGTTGTCAGGATTCCCTCCCACATGCTCGGATTGCTAGGTTCGACCGACACCGTACCCTGCGTATCTCGTCCTTAACTACCTGGCTTTCATGGTTGTTGTCTGTATCGAGAGGCAGGCGCCACATCTAAATTGTACATTATTCTATATTGAAAACACACATCACCCCTTCCAACGTACATCATTTTGGGCCACACGCAAGCGGTGCTGGTTTTGTGGTCCCTCTCCTGCAATTTTTTATGATGGTTCAATCTATTGGCCCAAGTGGTTTATCGACAACAACAGTTGTCGTTTGACCCAACGATAGATTCACTGGTCCGTCTTATGGTAGGTCTTGGCGACATGCATGTATGACCAAAGTATCATTACGTGCATCCGCCCCGCCGACATGAAGTGGGTGGTGGGTCAAGCACCCTAGCTAGCTACGACATTATGTCATTATAGATATATCCAAGGGTGCTTTCAGGTTTGCGAGGCAGGTGCCACCAAAGTTATGCATTGTGTATTTAAAGTTTTAAACATCACACCCTATATTCCTACATATATTTGGCCACTTCCAGGTGGTTCTTGACTTCTGGCCCCTCTCATCGATCTTCAACGATGCGCCCAACCATGGGCCTGCGCGGTCATAGTTGTGCATTGGAATTTTGAACATCACAGACCACCCTTTTCACTCATATATATTTGGGCCACATGCTGGTGTGGCTGTCTTCTGACCCTCTCTAAAAATTTTTTTGATGCAAAGACTCTGATGACGCTCAACGGACACGGGTATAATGTCTTAATCGTGTGCGATGCAAGTGCGCTATGAATCACCATGACTGCGCAAGTGCGAGCAAAGGTGGAGGTACTGGCTTAACCGTGTGCGATGCAAGTGCGCTATAAAATCACCACCTGCGCAAGCTAAAGGAGGGCAGTTTATTTAGATTGAATTCCATGTCTGCGTCTGAAAATTAGGACGAACCGTGTGCGATAGACCAGCTAGCTAGAAATCTAAAAACAAACTACCCGCCTTGAGCGTTGCAAAAATCGGCGGTTCCGCCACTTTTCCTTATTATCATACATGCATATTCTTATTGGACCGTGCGTGATCTTGGGTACTCCCGCCCCGCATCAATTCCTTTACCCAAATTTTAGTAGCCGCCGTACTTCAACCATCGCCCACACTCCTCCAGCACCGACCTTATAGTAAAATTGCAGTAGCCGAGGCATTTGAACCGTCGCCCTCCCTCGTCCACCACCATCTCCACCCACCATTACTAAAATTTTCAGTAGCCGCGGCGTATCCTCAAACACCACCCCGCCCCCCCTCCACAGTCCCCCACCCGGCCCCCTCTCCCCCTCGAACCCTAGCTCGCCGACGGTGTCGGCGCCGCCGGCGCAAACCCCTGCTGGTCTGCCCGTTCCTCCTAGCTTAGATAATAAAGTTCAGGTTACCCAGCGATTCCCATACCGTCGCCCCACTCCCCTGACTTTTTAGATGAGGCCTGCAGTGTCCCTCCCCGCCAGATCCACATCCCCTGGTCCAGAATGTCGTAGCCTAAGCTCGACCATGTATCCCGGGGAGCCCGACGAGCGTTCGACCAAGAAGAGGTTTATCATGGCCTCTCTGGCGGACATTGGCGAGGTGGCCACCGTTCGCCCCGACCTGTCGATCCCGGAGCAACACCTCTCTGTGGAAGCCGGCGAAGACGTTGACTACGTTGCCATGCCGAAGGCTTCACGTCAGCGGGCTAGCGTATTACTGTATCTTGGGGAAGCTGGCTACGACATCAAGCTCATCGACAGCGATGGCTTCACGCGGGCCATGTCACAGGTTAAGTGGTCCATCCCCAACCCCTCTGGTTCAACCGCTGTCGATCTCTTCGACGGCCCTGCCGCTTATCTCCTCCGCCACGCGGTCAAAGATTTACGATCCTTGTACGCCATCAAGCCCATTTTGTCATTTTTGAAGGACACGTTCTACGGCGGTGGCTTGGGATCCTCAATTGCCAAGTCAGATCTCATCGACCACGACCACGAGGAGTGCACCCACAATGGTTCTTCCAAGGTGAAACAACCCATCTGTGATATCAGAGAGCGCACCATGGGTCTGTGCTCTTCCAACTGGAAGGATCCCGTCCATGACATGTGAGGCAACATCCTATCAGCAAATCTTACCTTTTCATGCTTGCCAACCCGTACCCTATGTTGTAGTAGCATTTGCCATGCGGTGTTTTAACTGTGCCGTGTTTAATTATTTCAGTTATGCAAAAATGTATTGTTCAATAGGGCTATGCGATGTTTAAGTATGAATTGTCCACTTCAATTTCATGAATGGCTATATTTGGTTGTTTATAGTGAGTAGATGCCTTGTTTATCTGTTTTTGGTTGTTAGGTTGGTTGCAGTGAGCATTTTTCCAGTTATCGAGCAGATGCCTTGTTTATATGTATTTGGTTCATAGGTTGGTTGTAGTGAGCAGTTGTCCAGTTATCAAGCAGATGCCTTGTTTATCTGTATTTGGTTGTTAGGTTGGTTGCAGTGAGCATTTGTCCAGTTTTCAAGCAGATGCCTTGTTTATCTGTATTTGCTTGTTAGGTTGGTTGCAGTGAGCATTTGTCCAGTTTTCAAGCATATGCCCTGTTTATCTGTATTTGCTTGTTAGGTTGGTTGCAGTGAGACTCTGACCAGTTTTCAATGGCTATATTTGGTTGTTATACTGATCATTTATGCCTTGTTTATTTCAGTCATTCACAATGTGATGTTCATTATGTGCTAGTCGGAACTGTGCCGCTCGATTGCATCAATACCAGTTTGAACGGCTATATTTGGTTCCAGTTATGCCTGGTCTAGTTAACACATGCCCTTTATTTCAGTTTGACACATTTATCTAGTGTGATGTTTAAGCATTACCTACGTTCTATTCATTTTCAACAATACTAGTTTGAATTGCAATATTTGATGGTTGTTAAGCCTGTTGTAGGTAACATTGCCTTCCATTTTATATCTGCTTTAACAACATGCTGAAACCAACACATTCAAGCTATCATTTAGAGATGATGTTGTTTACCTTTGCTATATTTGTTTGATGTTAAGGTTGCTGTACTTATCATGCCTTTCCACTACTTATGCAGGACAACAACGGGAGTGGCCACCATTTTCCGCCGAGGTTAGTTTCATCCGTCGACTTGTACTACCCCCGTTGTTCCATAATGTAGTGCATATAGATCCAGGCCTGGATACTTGTTAGCTTCTAGTATTGACTTGTTGCTTGTAGGTACATATGCCCTTGGTAAGGATCCACGCATCGACCCTTTTTATGTATGGGGCAATGAGATATTCATGAACAAGCATCAAGTGAGGAAACTGATAAGGATTATTAGCAAAAAGATACGGACGGTGGCAAGCAAATTATTTGTTTATGCTCTATCCAACACAACAGTGAGCTGTAGGATGGTAACTACAAACTCTGCAGCCTTCTCTTTTTACTGCCCATAATGAGTTGTTAGACAACAATGTCTGAATCTTTTTCATTCGCAGTGGTTCTCGAAGCAGTTCACTCAAGATTACCTCACAAAGTACATGATTGGTGGACACGCAATGAAGGTTAAAGTATTCCATCCAGACTACAATGAGCATCGAGAAGTCCTAATGAAGACAGTGAAGGATGGACGGGCAGCCATCACAATGGGTTGGCCTAGAGTCGTGCGTGCATTACGCATGGAGGAGGGCACAATATGGGCATTCCGCTTCACCTTCTCCAGCAACCAGAATGTCTTTCGCCTCTCTCTTTATAGTCTTTAGTACAATTGTGGTTCATCATTCTATACTTGGTGCTTCTGTATAGTTCTTCAGTATATGTACCTGTGCATCAAATTATGCATTCGTGGTTGAACCTATATTTGTAATAAACATGGTTGGATATGAAATAAGTGATTTCCTACTTTTAAATTCAGAAAATGTGATTTTTAAATTAGGGATTACGCACATGGTTTGAGAAACCGAAACGTGTGCGATAGACATGGAGATCAGACACGTTTCTAGGATCCACTACATGTGCGAGCAATCTCTACTGCACACACGATCAGCCAAGAAAACACGCGTGCGATTAACAACAGCATCGCACACAGTTCTTTCTTATTAAATGTTTGCGATAGTCACCTTATCACACACGCTTCGCAATTATGGACTATTTATGATGTTGTGTGCATCGCAAACGTTTGGTCATAGAAGAACGCGTGCGATAGGTCTTCATCTGACGCGGGTACGACGGATGAATCGTGTGGGATGTATTCAAGCTTCGCATACAGTTTTAAAGTGACAACTGTGTGCGCTCTTACATCGAATCGCATACAGTCGAGGAAAAGTAAATGTGTGTGATTGTCTGCTTCTATAATCATGAACTGTTTGTGATGGGTCGTGCATCGTAAACGTAGCACCACAGAATACCGACTGTGATGGCAATGCGAGCACAAACAAGTTGCAAGGATGGAGCGTTTCGGATATTCAAGATATCAAAAACAGTTTTATAGGGACAACTATATGCACCAAGGCTCCCTATCCCCGACGGTTTCTGGGTCATGTGGGAAGGACCCCTCTATCGCAGTCACTCACTTGGCGACGGTTCCAAACGCCGTCGCAGAAAGGGGTTAAAAACCGTTTGTATAGCACCTCGCTGTACCAGTGTAAGAGAGGTTCAAACTAAAAATAAAAATAGTAAGGCCGGTTTCGAAACCTCGTCATTTCTGCAAAGGGATCAGCCGCTGACAACTCATGTATGGGGTTGACACAATGACTTCCAATTACTCTATCATATGCACTTCCAATACGAAGTTTAGCTTTTTTGGAGCCTCTTCCATTCTGCAGTAGCTGTCGGCTCTGACCAACAAACCATTCATATTTCCTATTTAAATGCATGTTCAACCTCATTACCTTCAGCACCCTTGCTCTGGCAACAAAGAACCTGGCGAATATAATCTCTGGTAAGGTCCCTCGGTAGGAGTTCAAAGTAATTTTTGAGAGATGCAGATCCAGGCATTTGATGTGATTGTCGTTATAAACATTATCCACCACCGGGCCTATTATTATCTACAAAATAAGAGAATGTGTTAGTGCCTACATGCAGTTTTGAACACTACTACAGGCCTATTTGGTTTGCAGGATATGTAAAATGCACCAACGTGCCATGCATCTTCGATCTAACATGATTAACATGGGCATTTGATTACAATCTAGAAAAATGTAGCCTTCTTCACAAGAGGTTGGAGTGGATGAAAAATTCCCTAAGAAAACTAGTACAGATGAATCCAAAGGAGAAATGCTTATGGATTGTAACCATATGAATCAAGCAACCAATATGGGGTGGGGGTGGGGGGGGGGTATGTCCTGAAATCCTCCAAAATTCCTTCAGAAATTGTAGTACATTGTCATTGTAAACTTGGGAAAAGGTGCCAAAAATTGAACTCCCTTATGGTTAACATTTAACAGGAAAGGAACATCACCTCGATATACAACTTCTTCAGGCACGGAAAGCATCTCAAGAAACTGACAACTTGGTCCAGGTTGGGGCCGATAGATTCTAGTGCCAAGACCTTCACTATGCGCAGAATCTGGGTGAAGCTTTTCTGGATGACAGACGAACATACATCTTCAAAATTAGAAATAATGTTGATATCAAGGAGAGGTAGAAGGCGACAGTTGTACCTGAAAGTAGGAGTATTTGACAAACGAGTAGCCCACCACTGTCAATTTCGGCGCAGAAATGACATTGATTCTTGTTGGACCCTGTTGATCAACTACAAGTAATCTCTCAAGTGAAGGTGTGTCCTCAATGACCATATTCTGGTCCACCTTTTGTGATCTCTTGTTGTAGCACCAGCAACACACATAAATAGTCCGGAGAGTCATGGAGGTGATGTGGAAGCTACTCGACCAATTCATAGCCTAAATATGAAGGAACTCTAGTGCAGTACAGCCGCGGAGCAGGCGCTCCATGTCATCCTTTGGGATGCACATGGCGACGAGCTCAAGGTGCTTTAGTCGTGGTAGAAAAAGAGCGGGCACATCATTATGGGGGGGGGGGGATGGCAGTTCATGAACTTGGCGAGGCGCAGCGTGGGCGCGAAGCGGAGCGCGGACGTTGGCAGCGAGCGCATATGCCCATCATTAAAATTGAGCTCCTCGAGCTGATCTAGGGCGGGGGATCGAAACCACTCGTCAAGCTTGGCTCGGTCCTTGCCATTGGAACGGAACTTGCCCGTGATAAGGCCTCTGATTGGGCCATGGTGTCTGCCGAGAATCTGGGAGAACGCATCCAAGCTTTTGCGATAGCCATGGCAGAGCTCGTGGGCGTCGAGGAGGTCGAGAGGGGTGGAGGGCCATAGGGGCGCCACCGCCAGGAAAGGGCGGTTGTCCTCGCCCCATATTTGATTGGGAGGAGGGATATGATGACTGTCAACATATCATCGGGGAGGCTGCTGATGAAGTCTAGGCCTGCTGGAGTTGCTTGCGGTTCTTTCTCAACCCGCCTCCGCTTGTTGGTAGCCTCGTTCTTCACCTCGTCGGCGGCGACGGAAACCTCTGTCTCCATATTCAAGCCGTGCTCCGGTGCTTCAGCAGCCCCGGCGTCGCCACTCCCTCCGATGGGGCGCTTCGGCGGCATCCTCATACACTGACGGCTTTGAGGACTGAGAGCGGCGTTGAGGATGCAGGCCGAAAGAGAGGATTGTGTGTGTGGCGAGGATGGGGGGGTGCGGCCGCTCTGGTGCGCCATTAATATGGACCAGTGGGAGTGAGGCGGGCGGTGGTCAAAGGCTGTCTCGCTTCCCGGTGAGCCTGCGCGGTGGACTTCTCGCATTCCTATACCATCATTTCACACAGCTACTCGCACGCCTCCCTGTGACACTGCGCAGTGAAAACGCCTCACGTCAATTCACACTCCTGCACGCACGCCTCCCGGTCTGCCTGCGCGATGGACTGCTCGCATGTGTCTTGTCAACTCACGCCTGCTCGCACGACACACGGGGCGCGTGGCACGTATATATTTTTTGTTTTGTGATGATTCATTCTGCCGCTTTACTGCTTAACCGAAGCATGGCACGGTCTAACACACACGGTCTGAATAAATATTCAGTATGAGATATTGGTTGCCAGTTATTAACAATCTCCCTTTTGTAAGTAGATTATATCAAAACTTGTCTCAAATTTGATGAAAAAAATACAATATCACAGTCTACTGGTGTCCATATATGACACCACGATAAGTTTCATGAATTTCAACTAAGTTTTGGATTTACTGAATTTTAGAAATCAATATTCTCAATGTTTTGAAATTTCTTTCACGGGGAAACATGCACCAAGGGACACACATATGATTTGCTATCCATTTTGGTGCACATGTAGCTCAAATTTGATTTTTGCACATTAAATCCATAGGAAATCAATCAATGTATAAAATGGGTCGAATGATCTCTGTTTTTTTTCAAACTTTAACACGACACTCCTTTGGTCACATGTTCACTGCAGAAAAAGTTTGACATGCCTCAGAGTGGAGGTGGTGGTGCGGGATGTGTGTGTGTGTGTGTGTGTGTGTGTGTGTCATAACCTTGCTCCATGTGGGGACTTTCTGGTTCCCGAGGCAGGTGCCACATCAAAGTTGAGCATTGGTATATTCAAACACCACGCAATACCATGCAGGCGGTGGTTGCCCTATAGGAACTCACTCGTGTGCGGCGGTTCCATCTGTGGGCCCGCGAGAGGTCATCCTCCATCACTTTGATCCAACGAGAGAGAGAGGCACATTTGACGAACACTGAGGATTAATTCTTTTAGGGTTGTGTTAGGGTAGGAGTATATATATATATAGTACATGTCGAAGGGGAGATGGGACCAACATATACTAGGTGTCACACATGAACCTCACTCTGTGTATGGACTTTGCGCTTTTTGAGGCAAATGCCACATCAAAGGTTGTGCATTAGGTATTCAAAACATCACAACCATAAACCTCTCCATATATATGTTTTGGCACACATGCAAGTGATGGTGGTAGTTCTATGGCACTAACTCACGTGGTTATCGGCGGCTTCCATCTGTCGGCCCGCTTGTCCATCACTTTCACTAACAACGAGAGAGGTTAATTATTTTGACTTAGGAGGGGATTAATTTTTTGCTTGTCTCGTGATATAGGTGAGATTACATATATAATAGCGCATGTGTACACATGAATCCATCCCGCTAGATCGAGGGGGGGGGGGGGGGGGACGAGCACACGACACGTCATGAACCTCTTGCTCTGTGTGGGGACCTGTGCGATTTTGAACGCATGCACCACATCAATGTTGTGCATTAGGTATTAATTCAACACATATGCATGCATCATGCACCTCCATAAATATGTTTGGGACACATGCATGCAACGGTTATCTTTGCACACTCTCACTGGCTTGGTTATATATGGGCGTCAAGCCTATATATATTTGTGGGCCCCCGTGGACGTCCATCATTTCGACCGACGACGAGAAAGGTTACCAGGGTGGATTCTTCTTCTTTGGTTCGTGTTACCGTATAGTAGTAGGTCGATCATTCTAGGCCTAATTAAGTTTGAGCGCATGCATGCTACGCATCGTGAACCCTCGATCA
The DNA here is from genome assembly GCA_011799875.1 of Thinopyrum elongatum. Lineage (NCBI taxonomy): Eukaryota > Viridiplantae > Streptophyta > Magnoliopsida > Poales > Poaceae > Thinopyrum > Thinopyrum elongatum. Next base: position 434,712,446 of record CM022302.1, read on the forward strand.
GTGTGGGGATTTTATGGTTCCAAAGCATGGTGCCACATCAAATTTGCGCATTGCGTATTCAAACACCACACACACCACTTCCATACATAATTGGGCCACATGCACAGAGTGGGGTTTGTCTTCAGACAGTACTCCCTCGCGAGTTTATCGGAGACAAGCTAGCCCATTTTGCGGGGCCGTGTGGACGTCCATCACTTTGACCAACAACGAGCGAAGGAGGTTGTACGATCATGTTGGATTCTGTTTGGTCCTTGTTACAGTACATCTTGGTGAGATGCCCTCCCCCCGACAAGTGTGTGTGTGTGGGGGGGGGGGGGGGGACTTCGCACTACCCGCAACCTTCGTGGGGTCAGGGAAGTCCGGTTATTTTGCGAGGCACTGCCACATCAAAGTTGTGAATGGTATAGTTAAATATCACACCACACCCTTTTCATACATATAGTATAGGGCCACCCGCATGTGGTTCGTATGTGGTCTCACCCATCTCCCGCCACAAGCACACATTTGTGGGTCAGGACATGGTCCACCTTTGTCCGGAAGCGAAAGGGGAAGTTTAACCATATATATGATGGACTCCTATAGGTTTTGTGTTACAGTAGGGTGAGATTTCAAACCTAACTATCTGGGGGCATGCATTTGTAGCTAGGATTCCCTTACCACTGACACGAAGTGGGGTTCGTAGGGGGTGGCTGACTAGCAATACTATGCGCTTTGTGCCACATCAAAGTTGTGCACTGGGTATCGAACATCAAAACACCCTTTTCATACATATATTTGGTCCACATGCAAGTGTGTTCGTGTTCTGACCCTTTCCCGTGTTATTCTTTTTGCCAAATTTATAAATAGCACACGAGTTGGATGCAGAAACCATCTGCGATTGGGTACGCAACAGACACGGTTCGGTCAGACTACCCGTGTGCCACGCCCGTGCCCCTGCAGTCACTCACCTCAGCACAGTAGATTAGGCTCCACGAGGCTTGTCTCCCGCTCTCGAAAATATCTACTTCCTCGTAATCTCGAAAATATCTACCCGCGTAGAGGGTTTTTTTGTTTGATAGCACACGATTCGTATGTGTGGACCATGTGCGATGTCTATTACTCCCGCTCTGCTTCAATCAGTTGATCCAAATTTTCAGTAGCCCTGGATTTTTTTTGAACTGGAGCCCCGGCATTTTACTCCTGCCTGCATCCCTTGCAATCTCAAAAATATCTGCTCGGCTGGAGTGATTTTCTGTTTGATAGCACACGACTACTATGTTTTAACCGTGTGTGATGTTCATTACTCCCGCCCCGCTCTGCTTTGATCCCTTGATCCAAATTTTCGGTAGCCCCGCCATTTTACTTCCGCCTAGTAAAATTTTCTGTACCCACGGCATTTCCTCAAACACCACCTTGGACCCCCTCCACACACACACCCCAAATCCTTCGCTCACCCCAAATCCCCCGCTCACACACATACACACCACCCCTCCCTCGCTTCAAACCTAGCTAGGTCGCCGCCGCGCCACCTCCATCGTCAACCTCTGCCGGTCTGCCCATGCAATTTACCCACCGATATACATACCCTCGCCGCCCTGAGTTTCTTAGATGACGCCTGCGAAATGCCCCCTTTCCCAGAGATCCCCATCCCCACCCCCCTCCCCCACTCTAGAGCATCGCAGCCTAAGCCCGGCTATGCTTCCCAGGGAGCTCGAGGAGCGAATGGCTCAAAAGAGCTTTACCGTGGCCTCTTCGCCCGACGTCGGCGAGGTGGCCGCCGAGGAAGCTGACGATGATGACTGGACCTGGATTGAGCCTTTCAATCAGCGGGCTAGAGTATTCTGGCATGTCGTGGACGTCGGCTACGACATCGAGGTCGTCGACACCGACGGCTTGACGCGGGCTATGTCACAGGTTAAGTTGCCCACCCCAACCCTTCGGGTTCGACAACCGTCGATCTCATCGATGGCCCTGCCGCTGATCTCCTGCGGCTCGTTATGAACAATTTGCCATCCTTCATCGCCATGGAACCCCTTTTGTCATTTCTGAAGGACACGTTCTGTGACGTTGGCTTGGGATCCTCAGCTGGCAAGTCAGACCTCATCGACGGCGACCATGAGGAGGAGCCAATCTGTGACAAGTGAGGAAACCCATGAATTTGTTTTCTCGAACCCCTTTTGTAGTTAGAACCTGTCTAGTATTTATTGCTATATTTGGTTGTTTGCATTACGCCTTGTTTATTTCTATGGTTTATGGTTGTTCGGTTCTTTGTAGTTAGCATATGTCCATTTTCAATTGCCATCTTTGGTTGTTCGTAGTATGCCTTGTTTATTTCAGCTATTAATAGTGTGATGTTCTATATGTGCTAGTATGAACTGTGCAGTTCAATTTCATCAATACCAATTTTAATAATAGCTCTATGAATGACTATATTTGGTTGCTGTTAAGCATGTTGAACTCCCTCCGAATCTTTTTAGTTCGCATATAAGATTTGTCTAAAGTCAAGCCTCGTAAAGTGTGGCCAACTTTATAGAAAAAAATACCAACATTCACAATATGAAATCAATATCAGTAGATGTGTCATGACTTAAATTTTCATATTGTATAACTTTAGCATGGTAGATGTTGATATTTTTTTATATAAATAAGGTCAAACTTTATGAAGTTTGACTTCAAACATTCTTATATGCATAGTAAAAAGGACTGGAGGGAGTATTTACCACGCCTTTCCATTTGATTTAACAATGGCACTGTTTGGATACTCTAACTTAGCTAGAGGTTAGAGTTAGTTTCTAGCTCATGACAGTTAAAAGGGAGAGAGAGAGAGATTGGTGGAATAGTTGATTGTATTGCTTGATCCTCGTGGGCATATATATAGGAGTACATGGTCATCTTGGAGTACAAGTCAAGGTAGAATAAATCCTACGCTATCCTACATTTCCTAAATAACAATGATACTCAACAATGACTAACCCTGAACTAACTCTTGCCAAAGAGGTGTTTGGATGATAGTGTTAGATTGACAATAAATGCACTAGGAGAACTAGCCCCAATCAGCACCTCTTGGGTGGGATAGTTGTTTTGGGTGGGTTAGACGCAACTAGCTCAAACTAGCCCTCATGTTTGGATACTTTAGGGCAATTTGAGCCCAAACTAGCTCAAACTAACTCTAACCCATGGATCCAAAAACAGGGTCAATAACTAGTGTACTTAAACCTGCACAATACAAGTTTGAATGACTATGTTTGCTTGTTTTTAAATATTAGGCATGTTGCAGTTAATAATACACCTTTCCACTTCTTGTTTTTAAATATTAGTTTTTAACAATTTGGTCTTGCACATGTAGGTCCTGCTGTCAGAGGTTTTGACCCACTGTTTGACCCTTTTTGCATATGTGGAAATGAGTTGTCCATGAATATCAGTCAAGTCAAGAAACTTAGAAAGATTGTTACGATAAAGAAATTAGCGACAAAAAACAACAAGATCTTTGTCTGCACAATGAAGAAGACATCAGTTCACTACAGGATGGTACCAACTGTTATACCTTATCTTTTTAATTCCTTTGCGCCATTTCAAATCTAGAGAAGATATTTATTCATATCCTTGTTTTCAGGCCTTTCCAAAGCAGTTCACTAATGATTACCTCTCAAATCACCTATATGGTCAAGAGGCGAGGAAGGTTTTCATACAACACCCACGGTTCAATATTGAAGTGTTCCTGAAGAGGACGAAGGATGGACAGGCGCTGGCCTAAACTTGCAAAGACCTTCAGCATCAATGAAGGCTCAATATTCGCCTTCCGCTTCAGCAGTTTTCCAGATGAGATCCATCTGTCTATGTATCGTCTATGATGCTAATTTCAAAAGGTTATAGATGTTGCATGTGAAACTTGGTGCTGGTGCAGTTGTGTAATGGGGTAGCTGAGTGCTGAAGCTATATGATGTTGTACTCTGATGTATTTCAATTATGAAATCCTGCTTCCTTAATATGAAAATGAAATATATTGTGTGCTTAATATGAAATGTCAATTAGATTAATAAATGGATTATTAATAATAGGGCAATTAGCAGGCTAATTGGGTTTTTCTATTGCAAATGGTTATTAAGAAAACACCGTGGGCGATGACCTCAGGCAACGCACACAGTTTCTAGGAATAAACTGTGTTGGATCAGTGAACAATCACACACGACATCCTCTTAAAAACTATTTGCGTTAGGCCACCTTGCGCAAATGTTTACCACATAAAAAGTGTGTGTGATGGACAGCCTTTGCCACACAGTTTCTTCTACGCACCGTGTGTGATGCATTCAATAACACAAACGATAAAATTGTTAATATCGTGTGCAATGGCAACGCTATCACAAATGATTTAATGGGGAAAATTATGTGTGATGTACCTGCGAACGGAAATGTTTTCCTTGGAGTGACTATGTGGGATGTATATACGAACGGAAACGTACTTCTTGGATTAACTGTGTGGGATGTACATACTAATGGAAACATATTCCTTGGATTGACTGTGTGGAATGTACATACGAACGGAAACGTTTAGCCGGAACTGACTGTGTGGGATGTACTTACGACCAGAAACGATTTGGCCTGTATAATTGTTTTTTTAGCACAACTGTACATATAATCGTATTTGATCGCTCGCCCGTCGCACACGATCTCATTTTGCCGAGCGTGTGTTCTAGGAGGGCCTATCCCCAATGGTTCCTGGGTCGTGTGGGAAGGACCCCCCTATCGCAGTCACTCACTTGGCGACGGTTCGAAACGCCATCGCGGAAAGGGGTTAAAAACCATTTGTATAGCACCTCGCTGTACCTGTGAATGCTTGTTTATGAGAATTTTTGTTTCTTGGTTGGTCGCTTCTCAATCTATTTGCTAGCCTTCATTTGTACTAAGCGGGAATACTACTTGTGCATCCAAACTCCTTAAACCAAGTTGTGCCAAATGAGTCCACCATACCTACCTATATGCGGTATTTCCGTGCCGTTCCAAGTAAATTTGTATGTGCCAACTCTAATTTTCAAAATAAATTTCCTTTTTGTGTGCCCGTACCGCTCATGAAGTGGCAGGGGGTGGCCAATATTTTCCATGCTAGATGCGTTATTCTCAAGATGAGTGTTTATTCACTTGTCATTTCACGAGTGTGGCAAAGGTAATAGGGATGCCCAGTCCCGAAATGCAAAAAATAATAATTATTCATGTTGTTTAATAATAAATTCCTTGGAAAGTGTTGGTATGGATGGTACCCGTGGATACGGCTAGCCGTGGAGTGTGAAAGTATGGTAGAAAAAAGAATAAACATTATTTTCTGTTTGGGAACCGCCTATGATGTATCTAGCATGGAAAGTGTTGGGAATTCTCGGTCGTTTTCGTTGACGGGAAAAGTATGCCTCTCAAAATATTTTATCTCTCAATTTAAGCTTTGAGCTCTGGCACCTCTACAAATCTCTGGTTCCCTCTGCGAAGGGCCTATCTATTTACTTTAAGCCATTTTTATTTTTATTTGAGTATCCATCTTCTCTTATAAAGCACCAACTAGGGAGCACTATGATCATACCTGTGCATTGGATGTAGCTAATATTCGAGTGTGTTTCATGAATGGATCAATGATTGAGCATAATGGGCTAGGGATAGCTTTCTTTAGCGTTGATATTTTGAAAGACATGGTTGCTTGTTAGTATGCTTGAGTATTGATGTCTTCATGTCAAATTATAGACTATTGCTTTGAATCATTCAAGTCCAAATGTCCATGCTACAAAAGAAAGAGTATATGATGAATATGATAGGTAGCATTCCACAACAAAAATTCCGCTTTCAATTGCTACTTTATCATGATGAATTTTATGAGAAAGAGTTGTTGTTATGATGCTAGGAAAAGTGATTGAAATTATCATTGATCAAACTTATGCACTTTGCTAGCATTCACACTTCATAAATTATTTCTTTTATCATTCACCTACTCGAGGGCGAGTAGGAATTAAGCTTGGGGATGTTGATGCGTCTCCAACGTATTTATAATTTATGAAGTATTCATGCCATGTTTACAACAATTTTATATGGTTTTGGTATGATTTGCATGGAACTAACCCGAACTGACGTTGTTTTCAGCAGAACTACCGTGGTGTTGTTTTTTGTGCAGAAATGAAAGTTCTCCAAATGAGCTGAAACTTTTTGATGATTTTTTTGGAACAAAAGAGGCACTAGAAGCTTCGTGGGAGGGCCAGAAGAGCCACGAGGAGGGCACAACCCACCAGGGCACGCCAGAGGGGCCTGGCTTGCCCCGGTGGGTTGTGCTCACCTCGAGGCCCATCTTCGTGTGGTTCCAACACTGAAAAATCCTATAAATAGAGAAACCATCAGAAATAACCCTAGATCAGAAGTTCCGCCGCCGCAAGCCTCTATAGCCACGAAAAACCAATCTAGACCCCGTTCTGGCACCCTGCCGGAGGGGGAAATCATCACCGGTGGCCATCTTCATCATCCCGGCGGCCACCATGATGAGGAGGGAGTAGTCCACCTCGGGGCTGAGGGTTTGTACCAGTAGTATGTGTTTAATCTCTCTCTCTCATGTCCTTGAGCTGTCACGATCTTGATGTATCGTGGGCTTTGTTAATATAGTTGGATCATATGGTGTTTTCCCCTCTCTATCTTGTTGTGATGAATTGAGTTTTCCCTTTGAGATTTCACTTTTATCGGATTGAATACTTTTTTGGATTTGAGAGCACTTGATCTATGTCTTGGCACTCAACTCGCGGATTCCTGAGGTGACATTGGGACAATCTATGCATAGGGGTTGATGCACGTTTTCGTCCTTGTTTCTCCGGTAGAAATCTTGGGGCACTCTTTGAGGTTCTTTATGTTGGATTGAGTATTATGAACCTGAAATTGTTTGATGCATATCGTATAATCAACTCACGAATACTCGCGGTGACATATTGGAGTATCTAGGTGACATTAGAGTTGGTTGACGTGTATCATATGGTGTTATTTTAGTACGAACTCTTGGTTAGATCAATTGGAAAGAATAGCTTGGTGTTATTTTAGTACTAACTCTAGGATAGATTGATCAAAAAGAATTGCTTTGAGGTGGTTTCGTACCCTACAAATAATTTCTTCTTATGTTCTCTGCTAGATAAGAACTTTGGAGTGATTCTTCATCGCACATGAGGGATGGTTATATGATCCAATTATATTAGCATTGTTGAGAGATTACACTAGCGAAAGTATGGACCCTAGGCCTCATTTTCAAGCATTGCAATACCATTTGTGCTCCCTTTTATCAATTGCTACCTTGCTGTTTTTTATTGTTCCTATTACAAAAATAAATATCTACTATCATTACTACACTTGTATCGTCATCTCTTCGCCGAACTAGTGCACCTATACAAATTACCATTGTATTTGGTGTGTTGGGGACACAAGAGACTCTTTGTTATTTGGTTGCAGGGTTGTTTGAGAGAGACCATCTTCATCCTACGCCTCCCACGGATTGATAAACCTTAGGTCATCCAGTTGAGGGAAAATTGCTACTGTCCTACAAAACTCTGCGCTTGGAGGCCCAACACGAGTCTACAAGAACAAGTTGTGTAGTAGACATCTGCACTGAAATTGTCGGTAACATGTAGTTTGATAGCAAGATAATTTGTAACAAGCAAGTAATGGTAACGGTAAATAAAGTGCAGCAAGGTAGCCCAATCCTTTTGTGGCAAAGGACAGGCCAAAATGGTCTCTTATAATAAGCAAAGCATTCTTGAGGGTACATGGGAATTACATCTAGTCACTTTCATCATGTTGGTTTGATTCGCGTTCGCTACTTTGATAATTTGATATGTGGGTGGATCGGTGCTTGGGTGCTGTTCTTACTTGAACAAACCTCCCACTTATGATTAACCCCCTCGCAAGCATCCACAACTTTGAGAAAAGTATTAAGATAAAATCTAACCATAGCATTAAACATATGGATCCAAATCGGTCCCTTACGAAGTAGCACATAAACTAGGGTTTAAGCTTCTATCACTCTAGCAACCCATCATCTAATAACTACTCCACAATGCATTCTCTTAGGCCCAAAGATGGTGAAGTGCCATGTAGTCGACGTTCACATGACAACACTAAGGGAATATCAACATTCATATCATCAAAATATCGAACACATATCACATTCACATCATTACTTGCAACATGACTTCTCCCGTGACCTCAAGAACAAAAGTAACTACTCACAAATGATATTGATGCTCAAGATCAGAGGGGTATTAAATAGCATAATGGATCTGAACATATAATCTTCCACCAAATAAACCATATAGTAATCAACTACAAGATGTAATCAACACTACTAGTCACCCACAGGTACCAATCTGAGGTTCCGGTACAAAGATTGAACACAAGAGATGAACTAGGGTTTGAGAGGAGATGGTGCTGTTGAAGATGTTGATGAAGATTAGCCTCCCAAAGATGAGAGGGTTGTTGGTGATGACGATGGCTTCGATTTCCCCCTCCGGGAGGGAAGTTCCCTCGGCGGAATCGCTCTGTTGGAGGGCAAAAGTGCTACTGTCCAAGTTCCACCTCGATACGGCGGCGCTCCGTCCCGAAAGTCCCCCCTTATTTTTTCTAGGTCAAAAGACCTTATGTACCAGAAGATGGGCACCGGAGGTGGGCTGGGCTGGCCACAACCCACTAGGGCGCGCCTGGGGGGCCTGGCACGCCCTGGTGTCTTGTGCTCACTAGGTGGCCCCCCTCCGGTAGTTATTTGCTCCAGTATTTTTTATATATTCCAAAATAATTCTCCGTAGATTTTCAGCTCATTTGGAGATGTGTAGAATAGGTATCTCTGACATAGCTTTTTCAGGTCCAGAATTCCAGCTGCTGGTATTCTCCCTTTTTGTGTGAACCTTGCATATTATGAGAGAAAAGGCATTGGAATTACTCCATAAAGCATTATTATGCATAAAAACATTGTAAATAACAGTAGGAAAATATGATGCAAAAAATGGACGTATCAACTCCCCCAAGCTTAGACCTCGCTTGTCCTCAAGCGAAAGCCGATACCGAAAATCATGTCCACATGTTTAAAGAGAGAGAGAGGTGTCGATAAAAACAAAATACGGACATAGTAGCATCATGCTTATTATTATAACAACAACAAACTTCATCATAAAACTTTGTCACATAACTTTATCATATAACTTTATCATATAACTTCTCATGAACAAGTAACAATTCATCACAACAACGAAGTAAAAAGCATAAACTTTATTGGAAACCAACAAACTATGTTTTCAGTGAACTTTGCAACTACAATTCATCATCCTTTCAGGAAGGGTCATGTATCGGAGCCTTTTGGCAAGTCCACATACTCAACCATCATTTAATCTTCTATGATTGCTAACACTCACCGCATACACATGAGCAAAAAGTTTCAATCGGACACATAGAAAGATAGGGGCTTATAGTTTTGCCTCCCAACTCATTCACCTCAAGGGTGATGTCAACAATAATAACTCATGCTCACTCACATTCAACTGGATATATGTGCCTAGATCTTTCCCGACCACATGATGCTTACAAAACGAGAAAATAAAAAGGAATAGGGAAAAATACTTTGACTCTTACATAAAAGGAAATACATAAAAGTAAAAGATAGGCCCTTCGCAGAGGGAAGCAGAGGTTGTCATGCGCTTTTTGGTTTGTATGCACAATCTCTTAGTGCAAAAGAATGTCACGTTATATTGCCCCTTATGATAGCAACCTTTATTATGCAGTCTGTCGCTTTTATTACTTTGCCATCACAAGTTTGTACAACGCTAAATTTTCTCTTACACTAAATGATCAAACACATTTAGAAGCAATTTTTATTGCCTTATTGCACCGATGACAACTTACTTGAAGGATCTCACTCAATCCATAGGTAGGTATGGTGGACTCTCAAAACATGAGTTTGGGTTTAAGGTTTTTGGATGCACAAGTAGTATCTCTACTTAGTGCGGAATTTTTGGCTAGCAAAGATATTGAGCAAGCGCCACATGTTGAAGGATCTATGACAATATAACTTCTATGTGAATATGAACAAACATAAATAATTACGTTGTCTTCCTTGTCCAACGTGAACAGTTTTGGCATATAATATTTAATGGGTTTTCACAATAATAAAAGATGTCCAAGATAGTGTATTTGCATGTGAATCTTCACTTCCCTTGTTAATTCTTTCATGAATTGCATCATTGACCAATGCTATGTTTGTCAACTTCCAACAAATTTTACCACTTATACTTCTCCTTATGTGATGTCATTACTTACCATAAGATTAGCAAATGATCTTTTTCATTTATTTCTTTTTATTTTGATTGAAACATAGAAGTAAAGAGACAAAAAATCAAACTAAACTTTATTATATAACTCTCACTCTATTACATAGATAGATAGATCATGAAACTAGAACTCGAAAACAGATCATACTAAACTTTTATTCAACTAAATCACGAAATAGCTAAGGATCAAACTAAAAATAGGTAAAGGTAATAAAAGTGATGGTGATACAATACTGGGGCACCTCCCCCAAGCTTGGCACAAGCCAAGGGGAGTGCCCATACCCATGTACTCAAGTCTCCTTTGGTGGGGAAGATGATGAAGGTGGTGGTGATGAGGTAGTTGTGTTCTTCTTCTCCAGCTTACGTTGGAGGCTAAAATTACCCTCCCTAAGATCCTCATTCTCTAGCTCAAGCTTTAATATCTTCTTGCATAATGCTGCCTTGCTTTCCTGCAGAAAACGAGAAGGGATAGATTGGGTCTTAGTTTTGTTTGGGAGACTTGACTTCTTGAACTCCACGTGCATATCTCCAGGTTGAGGTAATGGAACTTCATCTTCATCTGAGGATGCATCCTTCATCTCCTCTGGATCAGTGTCCTCCTCCTCATCCATGAATCAAAAATACGGGAAGGTCTTCTTAAAGATGTTTGGATCTAGAGTACGGCGGGTAACATAACCTTCTCCATCAGAATCTTGAGACGACATATTTTCAGATCTATCAGGAAAACAACACGAAACAAGAACAGAGGATTTTTCTGTGATGCTGTGGTCAAATCGTTCGGGGGTATATATAAAGATTTTTTATCTTGGGAAACAAGAATAAGGAAGGAAAACGGAGCCGGGAAGGTGGCCGAGGGGAGCACAACCCACCAGAGCGCGCCAGGAAGGGCAGGCGCGCCCTGGTGTATCGTGGCAACCTCAATTGCCTTCCCAGTTATTTCTTAATTTCCTAATTTTTCTAATATTCCAAAACTAACAGAAAATATTTTTGCGGATTTTTTGGAGTCTGTTTACTTACCGTATCACGTACCTCTTTCTTTTCAAGGTTCTGGAGTGTTCTGGAAGGTTTCTTTTATGTGTTCCTCCAGTGTCATGGTTTGGATAATATTGCTTTCAACATTAATGGGCGTACCTGAGATATAGTGCTTAATTCTTTGCCCATTGACCACCTTCGGGTTAGTACCTTCGGCATTATTAATCTTGATAGCTCTAGAGCAATAAACTTCTTTGATAATATATGGTCCTTCCCATTTCGAAAGAAGTTTTCCTGCAAAAAATCCAAAACGAGAGTTGTACAAAAGAACATATTCTCCAACTTTGAATTCCCGCTTTTGGATTCTTTTGTCATGCCATCTTTTAACTTTTTCTTTAAATAGCTTGGCATTTTCATAAGCTTGGGTTCTCCATTCATCTAGTGAGCTAATATCAAATAACCTCTTTTCACCAGCAAGTTTGAAGTCATTATTTAATTCTTTAATTTCCCAATATGCTTTATGTTCTAACTCAAGAGGCAAATGACAAGCTTTTCCATAAACCATTTTATATGGAAACATACCCATAGGATTTTTATAAGCTGTTCTATAGGCCCAAAGTGCATCATCCAGTTTCTTAGACCAATTCTTTCGGGACCTATTAACAGTTTTTTTGTAATATTAATTTTATTTCTCTATTGCTAAGTTCAACTTGACCACTAGATTGAGGATGATAGGGTGATGCAATTCTATGGTTAACATCATATTTAGCAAGCATTTTACGGAAAGCACCATGAATAAAGTGTGAAGCACCATCAGTCATTAAATATCTATGGACTCCAAACCTTGGGAAAATAACTTCTTTAAGCATTTTAATGGAGGTGTTATGATCAACACTGCTAGTTTGAATAGCTTCTACCCACTTAGTGACATAATCAACAGCAACCAAAATACATTTATACCCATTAGAGGAAGGAAAAGGTCCCATGTAATCAAAACCCCAAACATCAAATGGTTCAACAACAAGTGAATAATTCATAGGCATTCCCTGACACTTATCGATATTACCAATTCTTTGACATTCATCACAAGACAAGACAAACTTACGGGCATCCTTGAAAAGAGTAGGCCAATAAAAACCAGATTGCAATACCTTGGGAGCGGTTCTATCTCCCGCATGATGTCCTCCATAGCCTTCGGAGTGACATTTTTGTAGGATTTGTTCCTGTTCATGCTCAGGTACACAACGTCTAATAATACCATCTACTCCTTCTTTATAAAGAAGTGGATCATCCCAAAAGTAATGTCTTAAGTCATAGAAGATTTTTTTGTTGGTATGTGAAACTAGGTGGTATAAATTTAGCAACAATGTAATTAGCATAGTCAGCATACCAAGGAGTGTTATGACAAGCATTTATTACAGCTAATTGTTCATCAGGAAAGCTATCATCTATAGGTAGTGGGTCATCAAGAACATTGTCTAACCTAGACAAGTTATCAGCTATAGGGTTCTCAGCTCCTTTCCTATCAGTGATATGCAAATCAAATTCTTGTAGCAAGAGAACCCACCTAATGAGTCTAGGTTTAGCATCTTTCTTTTCCATAAGATATTTTATAGCAGCATGATCAGTGTGAACAATTACTTTGGAATCAGCAATGTAAGATCTGAATTTATCATAAGCAAACACAACTGCTAAAAAATCTGTTTGAGTAGTAGCATAATTTCTTTGGGCATTGTCTAGAGTTTTGCTAGCATAATGGATAACATTTAATTCTTATCAACTCTTTGTCCTAGAACAACACCAACAGCATAATCACTAGCATCACAAATAATTTTAAAAGGCAAGTTCCAACCAGGTGGTTGAACAATAGGTGCAGAAACTAAGGCTTTCTTAAGTGTTTCAAAGGCTTCTACACAATCATCATCAAAAACAAATGGAACATCCTTTTGTAAAAGATTAGTAAGAGGCCTAGAAATTTTAGAGAAGTCTTTAATAAATCTCCTATAGAAACCAGCATGACCAAGGAAACTTTGAATACCTTTAATATCTTTAGGACATGGCATTTCCTCAATTGCATCAACTTTAGCTTTATCCACCTCAATACCTCGTTCAGAAATTTTATGCCCCAAGACAATGCCTTCATTAACCAATCATCCATGACAAGATTAGTTTGCTCACATCTCTGCAAAACTCAATCAAGGTTGCTTAAGCAATCATCAAAAGAAGTTTCGTAAACAGAAAAATCATCCATGAAAAACTCAACAATCTTTTCACAAAAATCAGAGAATATAGCAGTCATGCATCTTTGAAAGGTAGCAAGTGCATTGCATAAACCAAAAGGCATACATCTATAGGCATAGGTTCCAAAAGGGCAAGTAAAAGTGGTTTTCTCTTGATCAGGTTGTGAAACAGGTATTTGAGAGAAACCAGAATATCCATCAAGAAAACTTAAGTGTGTGTGCTTAGATAATATTTCTAGCATTTGATCAATACAAGGCAAAAGGTAATGATCTTTTCTAGTAGCTTTATTTAATTTTCTAAAATCAATTACCATTCTATGGCTAGTAACAATTCTTTGTGGGATAAGTTCATTTTTATCATTAGGAACAACAGTAATACCTCCCTTGTTAGGGACACAATGAACAGGACTTACCCGCCTACTATCAGCTGTGTGATAAATTATACTTGCTTCTAAAAGTTTTAGTATTTCAGTTCTCACCACTTCTTTCATCTTAGGATTCAATCGTCGTTGGTGATCAACAACGGTTTTAGCATCAGGTTCCATATTAATCTTGTGCTGACAGAGAGTGGGACTAATGGCCTTAAGATCATCAAGAGTATATCCAATTGAAGCACCACTACTAGGGAAAAGCCTAGCAGTAGCGCGGGTTTTTGGCCTATCAGTAGCGTGGGGAGCCGCGCTATTGATACGGCGCTACAGCTAAAGGTTAGCAGTAGCGCGGGCTTACACACGCTACTGCTATACGTACTTAGTAGTAGCGCGTTTTGCAGAAAGCGCTACTGGTAAGTACTAGCAGCGCGCCTTTGTGCCCGCGCTACTACTATTATTGCGTATTCTATTTCTTTTTCATTTTATGTCGTATTCATACACCATTATACAAGTTTTCATACAGTAGCAATTTAGAGATTGTTTTTACATCATAATGAGTTATTACATCACTGGGTGAAAGAACCGTGGATTAGTTTCAAGTGGATGGATCACTTGAAACTAATCCACGGTTCTTTCACCCAATGATATAATAAATCATCATCATCATCATATCATTAACAACTTATCATCATAATACATCATTGTCATATAACAACTCCTCATGATCATCATTGTCATATAACAACTCCTCATTGTCATATAACAACTCCTCATGATCATCATCATCAACTCTAGCTAACACATTGTAGCACATAATAACACATTGTACCTAGGACCTACTCCTCTTTCATAGGACCTACTACCTTCTCTTAGGTAAAATAGCATAAAACAAGATAGGCCCCGACTCTCCATTATGGAGAATGGAGATTATCCTGTCTCCAATTCTTGCACTTCGCACAATGTTGCTTCCAAGTAGCTCCCTACGATTGACCATACATTTTTTCCAATCTTTGATTGTCATGTCTTCATCGGTTTTAGAAATCCGGTATGAACAGCAGTGATGCGTAGGATGACCTGGCCGTAAGCTCATAACATCAAGGCGACCTTTCGAAAACATCAGATGAGGCACACAATCCATCGGGATTTTCTGTTGAAAAACATAGTAATAACTTCGTAGTTAGCAATGTAGTTTAGTTTTAGAAGAATTTATGCAAAAGATGCACGGATGTCGTAATAGTAAAAAATCTTACCATGCCATCTCCATGGATGTTACCATAGTTCAACACATGCACTAGTGGCACGTATTGACCATAATGTGCAGGAGTTTGATAATAGATATTGTAATTCTCAAGATCATTAATAAATGAGATCAGATGATCTTTCTCCCGATAAGTTAATTCTGCGCCATCGATGTAGTAGGTTCTGTCTACCATCTTCCGCACATTCTTTGAAGAATGAAAATAAGCTATCAATGAAAATAAGCTGTCAATTATTTTGAAATAAACAATATAAATTACTTAATAACTATGTTTGAGAAACTCACATGGCGGTAGAATTGGAAGCGTATCAACACGGACCCAAATGTCCATATTATCTTCGTCGGGATCACCAAGATCCAAGGTGACAAGCATACCCTCATGAAAATCATACATCTTGCAAAGTGCTTCCCAATTCGGGCATCCAAAATGGGATACGCTCTCAGAATTGTAAAGATTTACAGCAAAATCTATACCATGATGGGTCCTTAGGTGAACTATCTTTGTTTCCATACTTTCATGATCTTCAAAATTCATCCTCTCCAAGACATAGCGTCTTGCATGGCATGGGATAAGCTAGTCGAATTGTAAAAGACAAAAATTACACGTTGAAGAAGCAGAAGTCGTGCTTAATTACGAAAAAACACTTGTCATCGTTGCGTACCGTTTCAACATCGAAGGTCTCCTGGAGTTTAATACTGAAGCGCCGACCTTGTACCAGGTGAGGCCTGTCGCACATACCCCGGTCATCGCCGCACCAGTCGCACTCCGGGAGCCTATCGTCGTCGGACGACATTTCCTATGTTCATAATTCACAGATTAAACTTCTAAAATTAAATATATATACTACAAAAACTAAATTAGATCATTATTATTCATCACGGGTTGACTATCGGTCTGTCGAGTATTTTCTTGAAAACTCTCAGCTCACATGGTGTATATATTCGACCCTCGGTGATGGTAGCTCCTCCCTTCGTTCCCGAGTGCATTACACCAATTTTTCTAGCACACGGGAACGAAGGAGAAGCTACCCCCACGACAACAGTCGGGATTCTTCTTCTCTCATATATGGTGGAGACTCTCCCTCACTGATTTTTTGACTATCATGTATGGAGCCCCAACAGACTTAAAGTCAACTCGAAATGTCGTTTAATTCTCTTTCTAGCTAATCCGGGGCACTCGATATTTCCTACATATTCTAGCACAAGTCATGCTTAAATTCACGAAAAAATCCGGCATGACCTTTGCTAAAATAGGACATATCGAGCGCCTGAAATTTGCCGGAACGGAAATGAATCAACACTCCGGCAATACATAGGTCACTCGGATTTTCCCTGCGATACAAAGATGTCCATACACATACAACGATGCTTAAACTAGTGCTCATTGCATTTCAATGGTTCAATATTGACAAAAACATTTCAATATATCTTATAACCCGAACATTTCATTTGGTTAAGAAGCATAACTAAATACCCTAGTTCTACTCTATTCAACACCGAGGAGTAGAGAAGGAGGAGGTGGACTTTTAGCTCACCGAATCGGGTGTAGAGAAAATAGAGGTAGCTCAGATGACGATCACTCCAAGGAGACACGACTCTACAAAGCCCTCATATTCCACCGAGTAAAATTTTAGATCATCAAATCTCATATAGCATTCTTTGAAGACAAAGTGATAATGACATAAAAATAATTGAATTTTCCATTACATTTCTATATTGAAAAACAAAATTACAAAAAATTTGTATACCTAAATTTTCTTACTAAAATTTTTTATTACTAAATTTGATACCTAAAAATTTCTCATATAGCATTCCAATAGATTTCTATAATTGAAAATTTTCTATACCTAAAAAATTATATTACTAAAATTTTCTATTACTAAAACTTTTTAATATTCAAAAAACCTATTCACTAGTCTATTAAGCATTTACTATAAATAAATTAGTTCTATTAAGCACTTACTATAAATAAACTAGTTCTATTAGCCACTTCCTAAATAAACTATTTCTATTAAACACTTACTAAAAAACAGTAAAAAACTACATTATACAAGAACAATAAAAAATAGTTTAGGGTTTAGGAGAGATGGAGGGAGGAGGGGGTGGAAGGAGGGAGGAGGAGGAGGGCGGTGGGAGGAGGGAGGAGAGAGGAGGAGGGCGGTGGGAGGACGGCTGCCGGCGGAGGGCTTGGCCGGAGGAGGAGGGAGAAGGGGGCGGCCGAAGGAGGAGGGAGGAGGGCGCGGTAGGCAGGGAGGGATCAGGAGAGGGACGAGGAGGGGAGGGAGGTGGAAGGAGGAGGGATGGAGGAACTACCTCAGTGGAGGAGGAGTAGGAGCGTCGGCGGCGGCGGGCGACGACGGTGGTCGGGGAACGGCGGCGGCGGTGGACGACGGGGGGTGCGGGGGAGAGTGAGAGTGGAGTGGAGAGGGGAGAGTGAGAGGGGCGGCCGGGTGGAGAAGATAGGATGGCTTTAGCAGTAGCCCGCGTTAAGATAAAGCGTTGCTGCTAAACGACATAGCAGTAGCGCGTTGAGGAAACAGGCGCTACTTGTAACATCCCAAATTTTCAATTTGGAATGTTATACATAGGTCATCATATGCATATCATATTTTATTTGCATTTTGATTGCGACCCTAAAAATCCTAAGCAACTCAAGGACCCACGGAGAGAGTTGGGGATTTTATTATTTTCATATTTGAATTTTCTCAAATAGAGAAAAGAGGATCATTTTAGTTTTATTTATTTTTCTCTCCAAAATATTTCATATTAAAAACATATGAGAGGAGATAATATGACTTCTCCAAAATAAAAGAAATATTGGAGGAAAAATGTTAAAATCAAATAAATAATTTTATTTGGATTTTATTGCTATTTTATTTGAATTAGAAAATATGCATTTTTTTCAAAATTGCATTTTTAGGCCAAGAAAATGTTCACTTTGTTCTAAATATTCTATTTAGATGGCGAAAATTGTTTTTGGCATTTTTAGAATTTTTTTATATTTTTTTAGGTTTTTTTTGTTTCGGCGGAATTTTTTTTAAAAAAAAACTTTCGCACGACTGGGCCGAAGGCCCAACCGAGCCAGGCCGCCGCCGCCTTCCTCCCGAGCGGGAGAGTCCCGCTCACGCACGCCGCCGCTGCCGTGGCCGAGTCGGCTACCGCCGCCGCCTTGCCCCCTCCCCCAAGCCGGCCCTGCCCCCTCCCCTCCTTAAATACCGCCTACCCCCCCTCACCTCGTCCCCAGCCGCCGCAGCAAGTAGCAGCAGCAGCGCCCGCAGCCGCGCCGCCGCCTGCAGCCGCCGCCCGCAGCCACGCCGCCACCTGCCGCCTGCCGCGCCGCCCCGGGCCGCACCCCGCCGCCCGCGCCTCGCCTCGCCTCGCCCCGCCCGCCGGAAGCCGCCGGACTTCGCGGATCTCGCCGCCGTTTTTTTTTCCAGTTTAGGTAAAAACCGTCTCGGTTTTTTTTTAAAATCCTAGTTCGGTTTTTTTATTTTTTTATTAGATCGGTTCGGTTTTCTCGGTTTAGTTCGTTTGCAAACGTTCGTTCATTCGTTTTAACGAACGTTTTCGCCCGTTCGTCTCTGTTAGCGGACGTTCGTCCGATAGATTTTTCTTTTTCTGCCAGGGACCTATCCGCGATTATTTTTTATCGCAGATTAGCCCCTGATCTTCAAACCCTCGCCGTTTCTAAACCGTTCGTCCAAATCCAGTGAAACCAACGCCAAAATCTTCGTCTCGAACCCCTCTTTCTGTTTAATCAACTCGAACATGATTTTGACAATTTAAAATTTGGTTTCAAGCAGATTTGTTTTCGAAGTTCTTTTGACCGTAGTTTCAGTTTCGTAGCTCCGATTCGATTGATTATTTTTGCAGATCGAATCTCTTCAGTTGAACTTTCAGATTTGATCTTCTTATTTGAGTTTTACCCTTGCATCTATGCTTGATTGCTTATGTATGCTATTGTTTGTTTGCGATAGAATTCCCGGAGTGCGAAGCGTGCTACTACGAGTCTCTAGGGTTTGCAGATCGTCAGCAAGGCAAGTAACACATTGATCATACTCTTTTCATACCCAGTTTTTATGCATTAGTTTCAATCCTCAAACACTGCATGATTAGCATGTGATTAACTTGTGGGTATTGGGAAGTAGATGATGAGGTAGAACCTATTGCCCTTTATTATCAAACCCTTGGGAGTTTCTTCTACGTTATGCTTATATTGCCATGCTATGCTCGTAGACGTGGATTGGGTTTTGAGTGTATCCATGACAGATGTGAGATTGTTAATTAATTGTTAACTTAAGGTGGCTACTTAAATACACATCTGGGTGGATTGGTTGCAGGCACCTGGGGATATACCAATGTTGTCTTTTTAGTTCGCCACCCAGGCTCAAAGGGATCATAAGATTATTCATGCTAGAAACTTCCGTGTGCAGCCACAAGCTATTATGGGCTCTAGCATAGTTGAGTATGTTGCATGACCTCTTTCAGTGGTAGGCTAGCAGATGTAGGGGAAAGTAGGTGTAATTGTCTACCCAGAGTAAAGAGTAAATGCTTCTGAAAGACTGTGTCTCAGTCATCCGTTTCTCAAACACCATGTAGTGCGAGAAATCCAACGGAGGAGATCAAGTCTTGTGGGGAAAAGTGCACAAACCTCTGCAGAGTGTATAAACTAATCATGATTAGCCGTGTCCCCGGTTATGGACATCTTGAGTATCTGGTACTTGAATTATTGATTTGATCTCATCACTCTAAATTAATTTGTTGGGTTTAATGATTACTTTTAATTGGGATTGAGATGGGGATTTACCTTCTCAATGTTTAACAACCACCATGATAGTTAAATAAAACATATTCCTTTGATGTAGGGAAAAATTGGCTTTTCGCAAAACAATATAACCCTAGAGCTTTCCACCAGCCATATATGCATGTAGTGATAGCAATTATCTGTTCCTTGCTCTATTGTGTTATATTGCCAGCATATTCCATGTGCTGACCCATTTCGGGCTGCAACATATCATGTTGCAGACTTTTCAGACGAAGAGTAAAGTGCGCTAGGTCGTTGTCATGCACTCAGCTATGTCGTTGGAGTTGATGGACTCACTTTATCTTCCAAGCCTTCCGCTGTTATCTTATATAGATGGCCTTAAGATATATTTATTGTAATAAGTTCTCTTTTGAGACATTCGATGTAATAAGTGTGTGATTGCACTCTGTTACAAATCCTTCGAGTACTGTGTGTGTCAGCATTACCGATCCAGGGATGACACTTAAACACAGAGATTTGACCATCTGAGGTCGGATCGCTACACTACTGCTATACCTAGTCTGGCGGCAAGGTCGTGGCAATTGTAGTAGTAGCGCTGTTTCCTCCTGACGCGCTACTGCTATGTGTATATCAGTAGCGCCGTTTATTGTAGAGCGCTACTGCTAAGTATCAGTAGCGCCTGTTTTTAAACCGCGCTGCTGGTAATATTCTATCTATAAGGTTTTCCCTAGTAGTGCACGGTGCTTCTTCAGAATTTTTAATAATCTTTCTTCTTCATGTTCTGAAAGGTTAGCACTAATAATAACAGGATGTATCTTTTTCTCATCAAGATAAGCATATTTGAGCGTGTCAGGCAATTGTTTTAATTCAAACACAGGATCACTTTTAGGTGGAGGAGGAACTCCTAGAGTTTCAATAGGAAAATTGTGTTTAAGGAGAGGTTGTTGTTCAAAGAATATTTTACCTATTTCATTTCTTTCACGCAAGTGCATATTATTTTCATGGCCTAGCAAATATTGTTCTAATGGATTAGTAGGAGGCACGGCAATAGAAGCAAGACCAATTATTTCATCCTTACTAGGTAATTCTTTATTACGGGGTTGTCTATGAAACTTGGAGAAATTAAATTCATGAGACTCGACACCAAAGCTAACACTGACAATTTCTTTATGGTAATCTATTGTAGCATTGACAGTGTTCAAGAAAGGTCTACAAAAAATAATGGGACAAAAGTCATCTTGTGGGGAACCAAGAACTAGAAAATCAGTAGGGTATTTTATTTTCCCACACAAGACTTCAACATCTCTAACAATCCCAAGTGGTGTGATGGTGTCTCTATTTGCAAGTTTAATAGTAATATCTATGTCTTCTATTTCAGCGGGTGCTATGTTATTCATAATTTCTTGATATAAGGTAAAAGGAATAGAACTCACACTAGCACCCAAGTCACAT
This sequence comes from Thinopyrum elongatum, assembly GCA_011799875.1. Lineage (NCBI taxonomy): Eukaryota > Viridiplantae > Streptophyta > Magnoliopsida > Poales > Poaceae > Thinopyrum > Thinopyrum elongatum. The sequence goes on from CM022302.1 coordinate 434,733,802, forward strand.
AAACCATGGTAGGAATGATCTCCAATTTTAACTGAGACAACAGGCATGCCAACTACAGGTCTATGTTTATCCTTTTCATCGGGTTTAGCAATTCTAGCAGCTTCATCATAGAAATAAATAACATGCCCATCAACATTTTCGACCAAGAGATCTTTAACCATAGAAACACTAGGTTCTACTTTAGTTTGTTCACAAGGTTTAGGTGCTTTAATATTGCTTTTGCGAACCACAGTTGATACCTTAGCATGTTCCTTTATCCTAACAGGGAAAGGTGGTTTTTCAATATAATCAATAGGCACAACTGGATCAACATTGTAAATGATAGTTCCATCTCTAGCTTTAATCGGTTCTTTAATTTCTTCTTTAACAGGGGGGTGATATTTAAACCACTTCTCCTTAGGGAGATCAACATGAGTAGCAAATGATTCACAAAAAGAGGCTACAATCTCAGAGTCTAGTCCCTAATTAGTGCTAAACTTGTGAAAAGCATCGGTATTCATAAAAGATATAACACAATCAAACTCAAGCTTAATACCCGACTCTTTACCTTCGTCGAGTTCCCAATCTTCAGAGTTGCGTTTAATTCTTTCCAAGAGATCCCACTTCAATTCAATAGTTTTCCTCATAAAAGAACCAGTAGAAGAAGTATCGAGCATGGATTGATCATCACGAGAAAGCCGAGCATAAAAATTCTGAATAATAATTTCTCTCAAGAGCTCATGATTGGGGCATCAAGATAACATTGACTTATGTTGGGAAATGTTGCATGCAAAACAAAAAAATTTCTACGCACACCAAGATCTATCAAGGAGATGCATAGCAATGAGAGGGGAGAGTGTGTCTATGTACCCTCGTAGACCGTAAGCGGAAGCGTTTCACAACGCGGTTGATGTAGTCGAACTTTCTTCTTGATCCAACCGATCTAGTACCGAACATACGGCACCTCCATGTTCTGCACATGTTCAGCTCGGTGTCGTCCTCACCATCTTGATCCAGCAAGCGGGGCGAGGTAGTAGATGAGTTCCGTCAGCATAACGGCGTGGTGACGGTGGTGGTGAAGCAATCCCACAGGGCTTCGCCTAAGCACTGCGACGATCTAGAGCGGAGGAGTGAACTAGAGGCGGAGGGATGCCGACACACGGCGTGGAATAAGCTATGTATTTTTTGGCACCCCTCCCCACATATATATAGGTGTGGGAGGGGAGGAGGCAGCCCCTAGGGCGCCCCAAGTGGTGCGGCGGCAGCCCTAGGGCTCCTCCCTTTGGTGCGCCCCTGCCAAAAATTGGCACAAGGGGGAAGGAAAGGGAGGAGGCGCCCCCTTCTTTCCTTCCTCCCCTCTCCGGGATATGGTAAGAGGAGGTAGTGCCTCCCCCTTCCATCTAATTGGGTGTGGCTGCCTTAGAGGGGGCGCACCAGCCCATGTGCGCTAGTGTGTTCCCTCTACATGGCCCAATAAGGCCCAGTATTCTCCCGGTGCCTCTGGAACCCCTTCCGGTATTCCGATAACGTTTCGGTGCATTCCGAAACCATTCCAAAGACCAAATAGCATCGTCCTATATATCGATCTTTACCTCCGGACCATTCCGGAGCTCCTCGTCATGTCCGTGATCACATCCGGGACTCCGAACAACATTCGGTCACCAAAACACATAACTCATATAATACCAAATCGACATCGAATGTTAAGCGTGCCGACCCTACGGGTTCGAGAACTATGTAGACATGACCGAGACACCTCTCCGGCCAATAACCAATAGCAGAACCTAGATGCCATATTGGCTCCTACATATTCTACGAAGGTCTTTATCGGTCGAACTGTTATGACAACATACGCAATTCCCTTTGTCTGTCGGTATGTTACTTGCCCGAGATTTGATCATCGGTATCTTCATACCTAGTTCAATCTCGTTACCATCAAGTCTCTTTACTCGTTCCGAATACATCACCTCGTGACTAACTCCTTAGTCGTTAGCTTGCAAGCTTATGATGTGTATTACCGAGAGGGCCCAGAGATACCTCTCCGAAACTCGGAGTGACAAATCCTAATCTTGATCTATGCCAACTCAACAAACACCTTCGGAGATACCTGTAGAGCATCTCTATGATCACCCAGTTACGTTGTGACGTTTGATAGCACACAAGGTATTCCTCCGGTATCCGGGAGTTGCATAATCTCATAGTCAAAGGAATATGTATTTGACATGAAGAAAGAAATAGCAATAAACTTAACGATCATTATGCTAAGCTAACGATGGGTCTTGTCCATCACATCATTCTCCTAATGATGTGACCCCATTATCAAATGACAACACATGTCTATGGTTAGGAAACCTTAACCATCTTTGATCAATGAGCTAGTCTAGTAGAGGCTTACTAGGGACACGGTATTTGTTTATGTATTCACACATGTATTTAAGTTTCCTATCAATACAATTCTAGCATGAATAATAAACCTTTATCATGAATAAGGAAATATAAAATAACAACTTTATTATTGTCTCTAGGGCATATTTCCTTTAGTCTCCCACTTGCACTAGAGTCAATAATCTAGTTCACATCACCATGTGATTTAACACCCATAGTTCACATTGCCATGTGACCAACACCCAAAGAGTTTACTAGAGTCAATAATCTAGTTCACATCGCCATGTGATTAACACCCAAAGAGTACTAAGGAGTGATCATATTTTGCTTGTGAGAGAAGTTTAGTCAACGGGTCTGTCACATAAAGATCCGTATGTATTTTGCAAATTTCTATGTCTACAAAGCTCTGCATGGAGCTACTCTAGCTAATTGATCCCATTTTCAATATACATCTAGATCGAGACTCAGAGTCATCCGAATCGGTGTCAAAGCTTGCATCAACGTAACCCTTTACAACGAATTCTTTATCACCTCCATAACTGAGAAATTTTGACCGCTATCCACTGATATACTCCTGGATCACTATTGTACCCCCTTGCCAAACTCATGGCAAGGTACACAACAGGTTTGGTACACAGCATGGCATAGTTTATAGAACCTATGGCCGAGGCATAGGGAATGACTTTCATTCTCTCCCTATCTTCTACCGTGGTCGGGTTTTGAGTCTTACTCAACTTCACACCTTGCAACATAGGCAAGAACCCTTTCTTTGACTGATCCATTTTGAACTTCTTCAAAATCTTGTCAAGGTATGTGCTTTGTGAAAGTCCTATTAAGCGTCTTGATCTATCCCTATAGATCTTGATGCCCAATATATAAGTAGCTTCACCGAGGTCTTTCATTGAAAAATTCTTATTCAAGTATCCTTTTTATGCTATCCAGAAAATCTATATCATTTCCAATCAATAATATGTCATCCACATATAATATTAGAAATGCTACAGAGCTCCCACTCACTTTCTTGTAAATACAGGCTTCACCATAAGTCTGTATAAAACCATATGCTTTATTCACCTCATCAAAGCGTATATTCCAACTCCGAGATGCTTGCACCTGTCCATAGATGGATCGCTAAAGCTTGCACACTTTGTTAGCACCTTTAGGATGGACAAAACCTTCTGGTTGCATTATATACAACTCTTCTTTAAGAAATCCATTAAGGAATGCAGTTTTGACGTCCATTTGCCAGATTTCATAATTATAAAATGCAGCAATTGCTAACATGATTCAGATAGACTTAAGCATCGCTACGGGTGAGAAAGTCTCATCGTAGTCAACACCTTGAACTTGTCAAAATCCTTTCGCGACAAGTCGAGCTTTGTAGACAGTAGCATTACCATCAGCGTCAGTCTTCTTCTTGAAGATCCATTTATTCTCTATGGCTTGCCGGTCATTGGGCAAGTCCACCAAAGTCCACACTTTGTTCTCATACATGGATCCTATCTCAAATTTCATGGCCTCAAGCCATTTATCGGAATCTGGGCTCATCATAACTTCTTCATAGTTCGTAGGTTTGCCTTGGTCTAGTAACATGACTTCCAGAACGGGATTACCATACCACTCTAGTGCGGATCGTGCTCTGGTTGACCTACAAGGTTCAGTAGTAACTTGATCTGAAGCTTCATGATCGTTATCATTTGCTTCCTCTCTAGTTGGTGTAGGCATCACGGGAACGGTTTTCTGTGATGTGCTACTTTCCAATTCGAGAGATGGTACAATTACCTCATCAAGTTCTACTTTCCTCCCACTCACTTCTTTCGAGAGAAACTCCTTCTCTAAAAAGGATCCATTCTTAGCAACAAAGATCTTGCCTTCGGATCTGTGGTAGAAGGTGTACCCAATTGTTTCCTTAGGGTATCCTATGAAGACACACTTCTCCAATTTGGGTTCGAGCTTATCAGGCTGAAGCCTTTTGACATAAGTGTCACAACCCCAAACTTTAAGAAACGACAGCTTAGGTTTCTTACCAAACCACAGTTCATACGGTGTCGTCTCAACGGATTTAGATGGTGCCCTATTTAACGTGAATGATGTTGTCTCTAATGCACAACCCCAAAATGATAGTGGTAATTGGTAAGAGACATCATAGATCGCACCATATCCAATAAAGTACGGTTACAACATTCGGACACAACATTACGCTGTGGTGTTCCAGGTGGCGTGAGTTGTGAAACAATTCCACATTGTTTTAAATGAAGGTCAAACTTGTAACTCAAATATTCACCTCCGCGATCCGATCATAGAAACTTTATTTTCTTATTACGATGATTCTCCACTTCACTCAGAAATTCTTTGAACTTTTCAAATGTTTCAGACTTGTGTTTCATTAAGTAGATATACCCATATCTGCTCAAATCATCTGTGAAGGTCAGAAAATAACGATACCCGCCGCCTGCCTCAATACTCATCGGACCACATACATCGGTATGTATTATTTCCAATAAGTCATTAGCTCGCTCCATTGTTCCGGAGAACGGAGTTTTAGTCATCTTGCCCATGAGACATGGTTTGGAAGTATCAAATGATTCATAATCAAGTGATTACAAAAGTCCATCTGTATGGAGTTTCTTTATGTGTTTTACACCAATATGACCTAAATGGCAGTGCCACAAATATGTTGCACTATCATTATCAACTTTGCATCTTTTGGCATCAATATTATGAATATGTGTATCACTACGATCGAGATTCAATAAACCATTTACATTGGGTGTATGACCATAGAAGGTTTTATTCATGTAAACAGAACAACAATTATTCTCTGACTTAAATGAATAACCGTATCGCAATAAACATGATCCAATCATATTCATGCTCAACGCAAACACCAAATAACATTTATTTATTTAGGTCCAACACTAATCCCAAAGGTATAGGAAGTGCGAGATGGTGATCTTATCAACCTTGGAATCACTTCCAACACACATTGTCACCTCGTCATTAACTAGTCTCTGTTCATTTTGCAACTCCTATTGCGAATTACTAACTTAGCAACTAAACCGGTATCAAATACCCAGGGGCTACTATGAACACTAGTAAAATACACATCAATAACATGTATATCAAATATACCTTTGTTCACTTTGCCATCCTTCTTATCCGCCAAGTATTTGGGGCAGTTCCACTTCCAGTGACCATTTCCTTTGCAGTAGAAGCACTCAGTTTCAGGCTTGGGTCTAGCTTTGGGTTTCTTCATGGGAGCGGCAACTTGTTTGCCATTCTTCTTGAAGTTCCCTTTCTTTCCCTTTTGCCCTTTTTCTTGAAACTAGTGGTCTGATTAACCATCAATATTTGATGCTCTTTCTTGATTTCTACCTTTGCCGATTTCAGCATCGCGAAGAGCTCGGGAATCATTTTCGTCATCTATCGGGGATATACCCCGTGGTATGACCCGACCGGAAATATGACCCGGCCGGACTTGGTGACTCACTAGTGACCCGCCTGAAGACTGGCGACTCATTAGGTGACCCACCCGGATCTCTCCACTCACTGATGACACGGCCGGGCCTGGTGACTCATTGGTGACCCAGCAGGCGGGTCAAAGGAATAACAAGGCCCAAGGCTTAGAAGGCGGCTTATGAGAAGACCGACTCAAGGTGCGTGTCCGGTGGGCCGGCTTAAGAGGAAAGCATAAGGAATATTCCCTTGCAAAGGAAGCAAGACTAGGACTCCACTTGTAATAGATTAATCCTAGTGCTACTAGGACTAGTCATGTAACCCGCCCCTTCAACTTATATAAGGAGGGGCAGGGCACCCTAAGAGGGACGGGTTGAAACAGACAAATCGATAGCTCTCGAGATAGAGGTAGGGAAACCTCGCCCTTGTAACCGTGAGTATCATCATGATCAATATCAATGAAGCAGGACGTAGGCTTTTACCTCTACCGTGAGGGGCCGAACCTGGGTAAAACCTTGCGTCTCTCGTCCCACTCAACCCCTCTCAAGCTACCACATAGATGCGTTGGCCTCACGACTAAGTCCTCACACTAAGGACATCTGCCGTGACAAATCCATGACAGTTGGTGCCCATCGTGGGGCCTATGCACGGTGGTGTTGAGTTCTTGGAGGGATCTTTTCTAAGGATCAAGAAGCTCACGACTAACCAGCTGAAGAAGACTCAGCTCGGAAGGATATGCATCAGTTTTCAAGTTCGTCAGTCCAGATTTACGATTTGTGAGATTTATAAGTTTGACTGAGATTAGGGTTGCGGTCCGTCTGCCGTTGTCCCGCAGTTTATTCGATTTTTTCTGAGTCGCCGATTCTGACAGGCTTCTGATTAGGGCCCGAGGGAGAGCTGCACGCTACGCGCGATCACAAGGATATCAACTGAGGTCAAGTATTACTATATCGATATGGGTACGTACGCGTCGTCTCATGCGCCAGCATTGCTGCTGCTTCTATTCCAAACCGGAGTACGTGGGATCGCGTCAAGTCCCAAGGCAGCTGTTTGATTCTTCGACCACAACTTCAGATTTGATCGGTCATTGATTCCTTTCAGAGAGACCAAAAACAAGTCATCAACTACTACTCCGTTGTCCACTATGATGTGTGGAGGCACTAGTACAGAGTATTACTCCAACTTTTGTTTTTTACCATCAGATGCCACGTTCACCGAGGCATATTACCAGTTGTAAAAAATTGCTATATAGAGAAAGTCCCAAAAGACATTGGATGGAAATCATGCCATATCACGAGGCTCAGGCATACAAATCAAAAAGAAATTCCAAGGAAAGAAAGAAGGGAACGGTCTCGACCCGGATTCAGGATTCAGTCACGACTCGGATTCTGCTCCGTTGCCGAGTCGCCCACCACTTCGGGCCGCTGCTGTCAGCCGCGCTGCTTCGCCCAGCCAGATACTGCTGCTCTGACCTGCTGCCATGAGCCACCTCTCCTTGCTTCCGGACGGGTCCGCTCTATCGCCGCTGAGCCGCCGTGGCCCCCGTGCTGTCTCGAGCCGCCTACGGCCGTAGCCACATCGCCGCTCACTCCGCCTGAAACTGCCTTGTTGCGGGCCTTATCGCGAACTGCCGTGGCCCCCTCACCTCTGAACTGGTCTTCACTCCTCCACGCGCTCCCGCAAGGACGCGCGCCATGACTCTCCATCGCCCCGCGTCACGCCTTTGCTGCTGCCGCCCTTCACCACAGTTGACTCAAGCCGGCTGGCCTCCCTTGCGACGTGCCTCATTTCTCCTCAGCCGCCTCTGTCATCAAGCTGCCCCGAGCAAGTGGCCTCGCCTTTTCTGTTGAGCCGCTGCTCCTCCATGGCCGATTACTACTGCCGCCTGGTCGTCTCCACTCGCCGGCGTCGTCAAGCAGCCTCCGCTTTCGCGTCTCCTCTTGCTGTTGCTCTGCCGTGAGCCGCTTCACCGGCGCTTTTCCGCCACTGCTGTGTTAAGCCGCCACCGCTGGGCCTCAACTCCAAATGGCTAAGCTGTCCCTGCCACGAAATCGCCTTGACTGCTGCTGCCGCTTCCGATGAGCGCCGACGAGTGTTTCCCGCCGCTCCCTCCGCTGGCATCGCAACTTCCCTGGGCATCGCTGGCTCCATGCCGCGCCAAGCTACTGACGTTTGTGCGGCGTTGCGAGTTGCTAAGGATCAATTACGAAGTAGTAGTCGTTGACAAGGACACCCAAGTTCGATGCATTGCTCGAGGGGCATGAAAACTGGATGGATGCATGGTTATTTGTTTGGATGTGAAGGCCATCATTTGGTCAAATTGCTATGCAGTCACTTTGTCAGAAAGATACATCAGGTGATACCCATCTTATCTACTTCATCTGTATACAGTAATTTGTCTGCGAACAATTACTTTGGTCTGTATATTTTTATGTGCAGGACAATGATTCATTACTAAGGTGGTACCATGCTGTGCCTATGGAGGGTGCGTTAGCATCATCTTACACCGGCGTCCGTGCCCGCTTGCTGTTGAACGGGTGTGCGCAAGCCGCCGTCCGTGCAGTTCGATCTACATCAACTCGCCGGGACCGCACCCGCGATTGACTCGCCGTTCATGCGGTTTACCGCGCATGCGATTGGCTCGCCCGTCCGCGCACCGGCGATTGATTCACCCGTCCGCGCCGGCTTACAATGCCGCGACTGACTCATTTGTTTGCTCCCGCGGCCGACTCGCCCGACAATTGTCTACTGCAAAGCTGATTGTCATGTCACGGAGTTTGTTGCATGATATATGCCGGAGATATACAACAAATATCGAGAGGGTCATCAACTCACCTCAAGCCTCTGGTTTACATGAATTCCAGCGTTCCGCTATTCAACTATATGGCGGTTTATATCACGGCTGAGTATGAAGAATCTTAAGCCGACTCTTCGAGTCATCTTAAGACTCGGGGGCTACAATGATATGACTCAACAAATCTTGCCAGTTTCAACCAAATCAAGAACTCCGGGTCATTGAAGGGAAAATAACCCGGTCCTGGAGGCTACTACCATATTGGTGAAAAATTCAAAAGGCTGTCAGACAACTTCCGGCTTACAAATTGCCTAGAAGTCAAAAAGTTCCGGCTCAATGGAAGAGTTTCGGGTTATCAGAAAAGATTTCGGTTCAATATCCGGTTCAAGGGAAATCTTTCTCCCACGATGTTTTGAACTCTTACCATCCGTTTCAACATCCGGTTCAAGAGGAATTCATCTCTCGCAAGTTCGAGTTCTCAGAAAAATTAAAGGTTGCCAAAGAGAACTTGCTGAAGTGCGCAGTTCAAACATGGGTATCCTGCCTTATTGGCTTATCACATTATTGGTCACTTGGGGGCTTCCTGCTCAATGAGCATAGATGTTCTTACACTCTTGATCTGGCTTACACGCCTTGTTACAAATCGCTTGGGGGCTTCCTAACTAAAACAAAGGTTACCAAAGAGAACTTGCTGCAGTGTGCAGTTCAAACATAGGTATCCTGCCTTGAGGGCTCATTATAGGTCACTTGGGGGCTTCCTGTTCAATGAACATAGCTATACTTACCCTCTTGATCGGCTTGTATGCCAGGTGTAAACACCAAATTCCGGGTTATCCTGCCTGTATGTCTGCCACTTCGCCCAGGTAATCCTGGAAAGACCCGCCGTACTTTTGACAGTCAATCTTGTCATAAAGACCCTGAACTTGTCAAGGTTAAAACGGCGGTTGGTCATGTGAGGCCTGGCTTACAGGTTTGAATGAAGGATTAACTCAGTGGCTGTGCGGCCCATGAAAGCACTTGAAATTTTGCCTTGGCGGCCTATGATAGCCTTATTTTTTCTGATTTGTTATTTTCTCTGAACATTGTTTAGATTCATATCCTTATTCCATATTAACATATGGTTTGAAAAAATTCAGGCCATGTAGCCTCAATCTTTATGACTCATATTGGAGCATATTTGGGGTTTTGATAACCCGTCCTGGCTTTGGACGTTAAGTCGCCAGTATACTTTGATTGCGCAATTGGAATTATGCGCTTTTAAATCTTTGGGTTGTCACCCTCACTGGATATGGCGATGTAAGCCGGCAGTATAAGTCAATTCTACAGGTATGTTTTCCTGGTTATATAAATATGCGAGGTTTGATAACCCGCCCTTGCTTTTGACTTTAAGTTGCCAGTATGTTTAGGCTTGAATGGCCTTAATTTTAGTCTTTTCCATAATTACATAAGACTATATTATGTTTGGGTTGTTACCCGCCCTGGCTTTTGACGTTAAGTCGCCAGGGCATATGTTGTTTAAACTTTGTGCAGAACATGCAGAGCTATGGTTTACATAAATGATTAAGTTCAAGCCCATCATCAAAGATTAAAATTGGTGTTTCAAAAGGGTTATCAGTTCTTGATTTTTACAAAGGCTATAAGCCGCCGGATTACAAAAATCCCAGATTACAATGAATGTGCATTAAGCCACCATCGGCCAAGAGCCATTGAGTATTTAACTCTGGATTTACTTGTCAATAGACAAGATCTTATGATTGAGGTTTTTCATACCGGATTATTTTTTCAAATCTTTAATAGCCAACATGGCTGGATTTTTATTATGGTTATCAATAACCAGTATTATGATTGTGGTTTTCAAAGCTGCTTCAGGGCAATGGCTATTATTTCTTTATCTAAGAATACCAGCTCACAACAGAGAGCATGGTTCAATATTGATATACAAGGCATTCAGCAAACATCATCCGAACAGTGGATATGATTTATTTTACAATGGAAGGAATAGTCCCAAGTCGCTGCAGGCATACGACCCAGCACTTGGGGGCTACATTATTCAAATCAAGATTAAATTAAGTATGCAAGTCCCATGTCACTGCAAGCATGCACCATGGCACTTGGGGGCTAATGCAAGGTCATTTTTAATTTGCCTCATTGAAGACCCGACCCATCACATAGTGATGAGCCGGCCCTTGGGGGCTACTAATTGCTCCTGTCAAAGGTAACCCGAAACTTGGGAGCTACATCATATGGTGTTATTTTTTGAAGTACATATAAAGTCCCAGTTCAGTATTATCTTATTGAGCCGGCCCTTGGGGGCTACACATTGCTGCTTAAGTCTACATAATCAAATCTACAAAGTCCCTGCTCATTATTGCATAATGACCTGGCACTTGGGGGCTACACATGGGAAGTACAAAGTGTTCAGTTTATGATTGGCGACTTACATGAACAATCCGGATTTCTCCAAAGTTGCAGCAATTATATTGAAGCAAGTCTTAAGCTATCACTATGTTTTCCTCTTAAGACTTGGGGGGCTACAGATGATATGCATATCAGGGAGGAATATCTTCAAGTTCTCAGTTTTTTGAACAAACCAGGTATTATATTCTCAGTTTTGTCTTGGATAACTCAAGAAAGTCAATTACATGACCTGGTGTCAGCAACAATCATGACCCGGCATTATCAGTCATAACCCGGCAATTTCGAGGATCACAACTTGACAAGCTCTAGCATCATTAAGCTGGAGTATTCAAAAACTGGTTCAGCTCCAGGAGGACATCTTGAGTCCAATATTTTTATGAAGTCAGAGCATTGAAGGCCGACTCAAATGGATTCTTTTTTATAATATTTTTCTACAAGCAAATTGACTATGAAGCTGGCCTATTGACCCAGACTTTTCAGACGAAGTACCAGGATCTTTTGCATTGGCAAAGTTTGAACATATCTGCTAAAGGTGATTTGCTATGAAGTCATGGACGCGTATCAAGAAGGAAATGATAAAGTACTTAAGGATGATCAGGCGCCGGTTCAGAAAAACTTTAACCCGGAGCACAACCTATCAGATTTGTTCTTGTGTTTATTTTGCAGGATCAGTTTAACATGGATAAATCCAAATTAAACTGGGGGCTAATATCGGGGATATACCCCGTGGTATGACCCGGCCGGAAATATGACCCGGCCGGACTTGGTGACTCACTAGTGACCCGCCTGAAGACTGGCGACTCATTAAGTGACCCACCCGGATCTCTCCACTCACTGATGACCCGGCCGGGCCTGGTGACTCATTGGTGACCCGGCAGGCGGGTTAGAGGAATAACAAGGCCCAAGGCTTAGAAGGCGGCTTATGAGAAGACTGACTCAAGGTGCGTGTCCGGTGGGCCGGCTTAAGAGGAAAGCATAAGGAATATTCCCTTGCAAAGGAAGCAAGACTAGGACTCCACTTGTAATAGATTAATCCTAGTCCTACTAGGACTAGTCATGTAACCCGCCCCTTCAACTTATATAAGGAGGGGCAGGGCACCCTAAGAGGGACGGGTTGAAACAGACAAATCGATAGCTCTCGAGATCGAGGTAACGAAACCTCGCCCTTGTAACCGTGAGTATCATCATGATCAATATCAATGAAGCAGGACGTAGGCTTTTACCTCCACCGTGAGGGGCCGAACTTGGGTAAAACCTCGGGTCTCTCATCCCACTCAAACCCTCTCAAGCTACCACATAGATGCGTTGGCCTCACGACTAAGTCCTCACACTAAGGACATCTGCCGTGACAAATCCACGACATCATCCCTTGCATATTATAGTTTATCACAAAGTTCTAGTAGCTTGGTGATAGTGACTAGAGAACTCTGTCAATCACTATCTTATCTGGAAGATTAACTCCCACTTGATTCAAGCGATTGTAGTACCCAGACATTCTGAGCACATGCTCACTGGCTGAGCTATTCTCCTCCATCTTGTAGGCAAAGTACTTGTCGGAAGTCTCATACCTCTCGACACGGGCATGAGTCTGAAATACCAATTTCAGCTCTTGGAACATCTCATATGCCCCGTGGCATTCAAAACATTTTTGAAGTCCCGGTTCTAAGCCGTAAAGCATGGCACACTAAACTATTAAGTAGTCATCATATCGAGCTTGCCAAACGTTCATAACATCTGCATCTACTCCTGCAATAGGTCTGTCACCTAGCGGTGCATCAAGGACATAATTCTTCTGTGCAACAATGAGGATAATCCTCAGATCACGGACCCAGTCCACATCATTGCTACTGTCATCTTTCAACTTATTTTTCTCTAGGAACATATCAAAAAATAAGGGAGCTATATCGCGAGCTATTGATCTACAACATAGATTTGCAAATACTATCAGGACTAAGTTCATGATAAATTAAGTTCAATTAATCAAATTACTAATGAACTCCCACTTAAATCAACATCCCTCAAGTTGTCTAAGTGATACATGATCCATATCAACTAACCCATATCCGATCATCACGTGAGATGGGGTAGTCATCAATGGTGAACATCTCTATGTTGATCATATCTACTATATGACTCACGTTCGACCTTTCGGTCTCCAGTGTTCCGAGATCATGTCTGTACATGCTAGGCTCGTCAAGTTTAACCCAAGTATTCTGCATGTGCAAAACTGTCTTACACCCGTTGTATCTGAACGTAGAGTCTATCACACCAGATCATCACGTGGTGTCTCGAAACGACGAACTGTAGCAACGGTGCATACTCAGGGAGAACACTTCTACCTTGAAATTTAGTGAAGGGATCATCTTATAATGCTACCGCCGTACTGAGTAAAATAAGATGCATAAAGGATAAACATCACATGCAATCAAAATATGTGACATGATATGGCCATCATCATCTTGTGCTTTTGATCTTCATCTCCAAAGCATCGTCATGATCTCCATCATCACCAGCTCGACACCTTGATCTCCATCGTTGCGTCGTGGTCGTCTCACCAACTATTGCTTCTACAACTATCTCTAACGCATAGTGATAAAGTAAAGCAATTACATGGCGTTTGCATTTCATACAATAAAGAGACAACCATAAGGCTCCTGCCGGTTGCCGATAACTTACAAAACATGATCATCTCATACAATAACGTATATCACATCATGTCTTGACCATATCACATCACAACATGCAATGCAAAACAAGTTAGACATCCTCTACTTTATTGTTGCAAGTTTTACGTGGCTGCTACGGGCTTCTAGCAAGAACCGTTCTTACCTACGGAAAAAACCACAATGGTGATTCATCAAGTTTGTTGTTTTAACCTTCTTCAAGACCGGCCGTAGTCAAATTCAATTCAACTAAAGTAGGAGAAACAGACACCTGCCAGCCACCTTTATGCAAAACTAGTTGCATGTTTGTCGGTGGAACCGGTCTCATGTGCGTGGACATGTAAGGTTGGTCCGGGCTGCTTCATCCCACAATACCGCCGAATCAAAATAAGACGTTGGTGGTAAGCAGTATGACTATCACCGCCGACAACTCTTTGTGTTCTACTCGTGCATATCATCTACGCATAGACCTGGCTCATGATGCCACTGTTGGGAAACGTTGCATGGAAAACAAAAAAAAATCTACGCACATGCAAGATCTATCAAGGAGATGCATAGCAACGAGAGGGGAGAGTGTGTCTACGTACCCTCGTAGACCATAAGCGGAAGAGTTTCACAACGCGGTTGATGTAGTCGAACTTTCTTCTTGATCCAACCGATCTAGTACAGAACGTACGGCACCTCCGCGTTCTGCACACGTTCAGCTCGGTGTCGTCCTCGCCATCTTGATCCAGCAAGCGGGGCGAGGTAGTAGATGAGTTCCGTCAGCATAATGGCATGGTGACAGTGGTGGTGAAGAAATCCCGCAGCAATTCATCTAAGCACTGCGACGATCTAGAGCGGAGGAGTAAACTAGAGGCGGAGGGATGCCGACACACGGCCTGGAATAAGCTGTGTATTGTGTGGCACCCCTCCCCACATATATATAGGTGTGGGAGGGGAGGAGGCAGCCCCTAGGGTGCCCCAAGTGGTACGGCGGCAGCCCTAGGGCTCCTCTCTTTGGTGCGCCCTCCCTGCCAAAAATTGGCACAAGGGGGAAGGAAAGGGAGGAGGCGCCCCCTTCTTTCCTTCCTCCCTCTCCGGGATATGGTAAGAGGAGGTGGCGCCTCCCACTTCCATCGAATTGGGTGTGGCTGCCTTAGAGGAGGTGCACCAGCCCATGTGGGCTAGTGTGTTCCCTCTACATGGCCCAATAACGCCCAATATTCTCCCGGTGCCTCTGGAACCCCTTCCGGTATTCCGATAACTTTCCGGTGCATTCCGAAACCATTTTGAAGACCAAATAGCATCGTCCTATATATTGATCTTTACCTCCGGACCATTCCGGAGCTCCTCGTCATGTCCGTGATCACATCTGGGACTCCGAACAACATTCGGTCACCAAAACACATAACTCATATAATACCAAATCGACATCGAACGTTAAACATGCGGACCCTACGGGTTCGAGAACTATGTAGACATGACCGAGACACCTCTCCGGCCAATAACCAATAGCGGAACCTGGATGCCCATATTGGCTCCTACATATTCTACGAAGATCTTTACCGGTCGAACCGTTATGACAACATACGCAATTCCCTTTGTCTGTCAGTATGTTACTTGCCCGAGATTCGATCATCGGTATCTTCATACCTAGTTCAATCTCGTTACCGGCAAGTCTCTTTACTCATTCCGTAATACATCACCTCGTGACTAACTCCTTAGTTGTTTGCTCACAAGCTTATGATGTGTATTACCGAGAGGGCCCAGAGATATCTCTCCAAAACTCGGAGTGACAAATCCTAATCTTGATCTATGCCAACTCAACAAACACCTTCGGAGATACCTGTAGAGCATCTTTATGATCACCCAGTTACGTTGTGACGTTTGATAGCACACAAGGTATTCCTCCAGTATCGGGAGTTGCATAATCTCATAGTCAAAGGAATATGTATTTGACATAAAGAAATCAATAGCAATAAACTTAACGATCATTATGCTAAGCTAACGGATTGGTCTTGTCCATCACATCACCTAATGATGTGATCCCGTTATCAAATGACAACACATGTCTATGGTTAGGAAACCTTAACCATCTTTGATCAACGAGCTAGTCGAGTAGAAGCTTACTAGGGACACGGTATATGTTTATGTATTCACACATGTATTTAAGTTTCCGATCAATACGATTCTAGCATGAATAATAAACCTTTATCATGAATAAGGAAATATAAAATAACAAATTTATTGTTGCCTCTAGGGCATATTTCCTTCAACTTAATCCTCCCCCAAGCTAGAGAGATACTTTTTCCTTCACGAGGCCAAAAATTATATATATAATTCCGATCACGATGAACTAGATGCATAGGATAATTTTTTTGGTGAAATTCCAATTTCAATTGATTCTAGTTCCAAGATCCAATATCATCACATAGCCTATACCATGTAAATGCTTTTCCCTTCAAAGAAAAAGGGAAAACCTTCTTCTTGGCTTCATCTCCGGATAAACCCGCAAGCTTAAATAATCCACAAATTTCATCCACATAAATCAAATGCATATCAGGATGTTCTGTTCCATCTCCTGCATAATGATTAGCTAGCAGTTGTTCTATCATACCCGAAGGAATTTCATAACCAATATTTTCAGTAGGTGCAGTAGGTTGAGGGGCAACTAATTATGCTTCCGATCGAGGTGAAGATACCCCGAACAAACCCTTCAAAGGATGGTTTTCCTAGTAACAAGTGACAATAAATTTCGGCACGTAGTATAAATTTTTTCTTACCGATTTCCACTTACCAAGAGCGCTTCACTCCCCGGCAACGGCACCAGAAAAGAGTCTTGATGACCCACAAGTATAGGGGATCAATCATAGTCCTTTCAATAAGTAATAGTATCAAACCCAATGAGTAGCAGAAGGAAATGACAAGTGGTTTTCAGCAAGGTATTTTCTGCAGGCACTGAAATTGTCGGTAACAGGTAGTTTGATAGCAAGATAATTTTTAACAATCAAGTAAATGCAATGGTAAATAAACTGCAGCAAGGTAGCCCAATCCTTTTGTGGCAAAGGACAGGCCAAAACAGTCTCTTATAATAAGCAAACCGTTCTTGAGGGTACACGGGAATTTCATCTAGTCACTTTCATCATGTTGGTTTGATTCGCGTTCGCTACTTTGATAATTTATATGTGGGTGGATCAGTGCTTGGGTGATGTTCTTACTTGAACAAACCTCCCACTTATGATTAAACCCCTCGCAAGCATCCGCAACTACGAGAAAAGTATTAAGATAAAATCTAACAATAACATTAAACATATGGATCCAAATGGGTCCCATACGAAGTAGCGCATAAACTAGGGTTTAAGCTTCTATCACTCTAGCAACCCATCCTCTAATAACTACTCCACAATGCATTCCCTTAGGCCCAAAGATGGTGAATTGCCATGTAGTCGACGTTCACACGACCCCACTGAGGGAATCTCAACATTCATATCATCAAAATATCGAACACATATCAAATTCACATCATTACTTGCAACATGACTTCTCCCGTGACCCCAAGCACAAAAGTAACTACTCACAAATGATATTCATGCTCAAGATTAGAGGGGTATTAAATGGCATAATGGATCTGAACATATAATCTCCCACCAAATAAACCATATAGTAATCAACTACAAGATGTAATCAACACTACTAGTCACCCACAGGTACCAATCTGAGGTTCCGGTACAAAGATTGAACACAAGAGATGAACTAGGGTTTGAGAGGAGATGGTGATGTTGAAGATGTTGATGAAGATTGGCCTCCCAAAGATGATAGGGTTGTTGGTGATGACGATGGCTTTGATTTTCCCCTCCGGGAGGGAAGTTCCCCCGGCGAAATCGCTCCGCCGAAGGGCAAAAGTGCTCCTGCCCAAGTTCCTCCTCGAGACAGCGGTGCTCCGTCCTGAAAGTCCCCCCCCCTTATTTTTTCTACGTCAAAAGACCTTATGTACCAGAAGATGGGCACCGGAGGTGGGCTGAGCTGGCCACAACCCACCAGGGTGCGCCTGGGGGGCCTGGCGCATCCCGGTCTCTTGTGGTCACCAGGTGGCCCCCCTCCGGTAGTTATTTGCTCTAGTATTTTCTATATATTCCAAAATAATTCTCCGTAGATTTTCAGCGCATTTGGAGATGTGCAGAATAGGTATCTCTGACATAGCTTTTTCAGGTCCAGAATTCCAGCTGCCTGTATTCTCCCTCTTTGTGTGAACCTTGCATATTATGAGAGCAAAGGCATTAGAATTACTCCATAAAGCATTATTATGCATAAAAACATTGTAAATAATAGTAGGAAAATATGATGCAAAATGGACGTATCACGCCACCACGCGCCGATTGGAGGAAGGAGCGCAGCGCCAAGGGCCACCGCCGCCTTAGGCGTTCTTGCCACAGGTGCGCGCCATTCTCCATCACCGCCGACGTTTGCCTGATTGACGAAGGCGAGTACCGCCGGGGGGCGTCGTCGCATGGAGTCGGGGTGGAGGGTTGGTCGTAGGCCACTTCGTCTCTTCACGTGAAGACTTCTTCATAGGGAGCCACGTCAAGAGGCCGCAGACGCGCGAGGACCTGGTCGCTGGTGCTGCCGCCGATGCGAGGCTGCACGCCGCACCAGGATTGATCATTTCCGTGGCCGCCGATGAGTAATGCGGGCACCGTGCGTGGGAAGGGCCTCGTCGGGGGTAGCAATGGGACCAAGGGCATCTCTATGGAGGGCTGGCCGAGGCCTGCCGATCTCCGCCAGATGCTAGACGAGGGCCGCGTTGTCTGCCGGGGAACGTCGCTGCTGCTCTTCAAGACGTCGCCGGCTTCGGTCTTCTGCCGTTCCATGTCGTCCCATGAGGCCGATAGTCGCTTTACTGAGAGTGTGCTGATAACGTGTTTAGAATTGAGATCGAGAGAGAATCAACAATCGATGTAAATGAATCTGTGTATCCTTTATTAGATGAAATTGCTATTTATACAATGGGAAGAGACACCACTAGGAAGGTGTCTATTCGGCAGGGAAACGACGTGGCAGATGCAACTGCCTGCGGTTAACAAAAGCAAGGATTATCCCTTAATTAACATTGATTCATTAATCCTAATACCTGCCACAAATCCACTTGCCCAGTACATATAATAAGCAAAATCAGCCCCTACAATTGTTTGAGAAAATATAAATTTACAGGCAAGTCCTTGAGAAGTCAGCGTCCTTTTCCTTTTGTATCCATCGGCGACACGTCCTGAGCACAGTTCATTGCTGACTCTACACCACCATAGCGAAGTAACCTTGTTGAAACACACGAGCTTGTAGAAGCAACGGTTGAAAAATCATTGATAGACCAAAAAAGACCTACGCCACAATCTAGAAGATCGTCATCTTGGTGAAGATAGCACCGACTAGGGCCAGACGATAATCTCAACTCGTGCCACAAGGAGGAGGGGACAAAAATCTCACAATTTTCCCCCACAAAGTTGTATTTGGCTATGTTTTTCAGACAGAGATAGAACCAAGGAAGAAAAACATGTCGCAATGCCATGCCCTACACTAGTCTTCATCTCCGTGGACAAACACTAATCACGCCAGAGTGGATACCCGAGGATATGCACCATCCTCTGAATCCTCAATCTCCTCTGAGGAAGGCTACCAGCATGGGAGAAGTCAAGGAACCATTATTCCCATCTCCCATTGATGCATTGACTTCACCGGCAATAGAAAAAAAAACACAAGTTCTATGGAACACGAACCAAGCACATAGATCCAGGTCCCCCTACCCTCCCACTACCATAGCGACCCATGGAGGTCAAGGGAACCCACAATGGCAGCGGTAGATCAAAGGGAAGTGCAGCCGCCTCTGCTCTAAAAACACTAAAAAACTAGGGCTATTCCCAGTTCATCTTGGGACATAATTTTAATAATAAGAAACAATTAATATACCAATTTGACAAACTACACCACCGGTGTAAAAAAAGTCCATGTTTATGATGTACAATCACAAATTCATATAGATGAGTTAGTTGTGATACGATACGGCTGTTTTTTTTCAAAAAAGAAGATGACTCCAGCCTCTGCATCAGGACGATGCTTGCAGCCATTTTATTAATTATTCACTAAGACCTTAAAGAGTAATACATCAATAAGTCTGAAGACACCATCTTGGCAACAACTGACGCTACTCCTATCAACTTGATGAAGGAGTGCAGATCGTCGGGGCCGCATACCTAGACCTCACACCAAAGCCCAACATCTAAAGCCGGAGGTTCCAACCAAGACGAATTATCAGGTCTGGGCCACACACCGGTCTGGCTCACTCTGAGTGAGCGGGCACCACATGCGCACCCTGCAGACGTTATCATCACCGTCTTCCACCGAACCATCTTTAGAGCAGGCACTGACGCATCGACCTTGACAGACTTGCCGTCGACGCCACCACAGCGCCAGACAACTTCACCTCCCTACACGCGTCCATCATCACAAATCCGCCGCCAAGACCATGCCGCTCCACGCCGCCGAGAGTCCACGACGTTGATGTGTCACAAGAAATGCCGCTCCACCTGCGTCCTCCGTCCAGCAAGTGCTCCAAAACAATGCCCCCATGAGGGAGAGTGACACAAAGAGCGTTGCCATCGTCCGATCCGGGATACCCGGATCTAGGGTTTCCCTGGAGCAGTGCGAGTGGGTAGAAGGTGGCTCCAATGGCTATGCCTTCAACAAGTTAACGGCGTGTAGACGCCACCATCGCCTGCCGGAGCTCAGTTTTCACCGGCAGCCACACCCCCCAACTTGCCACCGGGACTAGCCGTAGGATCTAGGGATCTGCCACAACCAGCCGGCCGACCACCTCCGTCGGAGGATGAGGCCACCACCGCCACGCCCTAGGCCAAAGCCCCCGGCTTCCTCGTACTGCGAGACGAACCCAGGATCCCGCGTGCTGTCGTGAGAGTCGACTAGATGCAGCAAGTACTGCAGCCTGGGTCATGGCCCGTTCGAACCCATCTGACTCTAGATCGGGACCAACCAATGCCGCCGCCTGTTGGCCTTCACGCCCATCCTGGCCGTCGTTGCCACCCCACATCACTGCCGCTGAAAGGCCGAAGCGAACGCCGCCACTGCGATCCCGAACTTTGGTCGAGGAGATCCACCGCTGATACGTCCATTTTGCATCATGTTTTCTTACTGTTATTTATAGTCTTTTTATTCAATATAACACTTTGTGGAGTAATTCTAATGCCTTTTCTCTCATAATATGCAAGGTTTACACAAAGAGGGAGAATACCGGCAGCTGGAATTTTGGACCTGAAAAAGCTACGTCAGAGATACCTATTCTGCACATCTCCAAATAAGCTGAAATTTTACGGAGAATTATTTTGGAATATATAAAAAATATTGGAGAAAATAAATACCGGAGGGGGTCACCCAGGTGCCCACTAGGCACCAGGGCGCGCCTACCCCCCCCCCCCGGCACACCCTGGTGGGTAGTGGACTCCCTGGCCCACTTCCGGTGCCCATCTTATGGTACATAAGGTCTTTTGACCTAGAAAAAAATAAGGAGAGGACTTTCGGGATGGAGCGTCGCCGTCTCAAGGTGGAACTTGGGCAGGAGCACTTTTGCTCTCCGGCGGAGCGATTCTGCCGGGGATACTTCCCTCCGGGAGGGGGGAATCGAAGCCATCGTCATCACCAACAACCCTCTCACCTTGGGAGTATCAATCTTCACCAGCACCATCTCATCTCAAAACCCTAGTTCATCTCTTGTGTTCAATCTTTGTATCAAAACCTCAGATTGGTACCTGTGGGTGACTAGTAGTGTTGATTACATCTTGTAGTTGATGCTAGTTGGTTTATTTGGTGGAAGATTAGATGTTCAGATCCATTATGATATTTATTACTCCTCTGATCATGAGCATGAATATGATATGTGAGTAGTTGCTTTTGTTCTTAAGGACACGGGAGAAGTCATGTTACAAGTAATCATGTGAATTTGATATTCGTTCGACATTTTGAAGATATGTATGTTGTGATTCCCTTAGTGGTGTTATGTGAACGTTGACTACATGACACTTCACCATGTTTGGGCCTAAGGGAATGCATTGTGGAGTAGTTATTAGATGATGGGTTGCTAGAGTGACAGAAGCTTAAACCCTAATTTATGCGCTATTCCGTAAGGGGCTGATTTGGATCCATATGTTTAATGCTATGGTTAGATTTTATCTTAATTCTTCTTTCGTAGTTGTGGATGCTTGCGAGAGGGGTTAATCATAAGTGGGAGCCTTGTTCAAGTAAGAACAACACCCAAGCACCGGTCCACCCACATATCAAATTATCAAAGTAGCGAACGCGAATCAAACAAACATGATGAAAGTGACTAGATGAAATTACCGTGTGTCCTGCTACTTCTTGAGCTTGCATTGGTTTTTCCCTTGAAGAGGAAAGGGTGATGCAGCAAAGTAGAGATAAGTATTTCCCTCAGTTTGAGAACCAAGGTATCAATCCAGTAGGAGAAACACACAAGTCACCAATGGTTGCACATACACGAACAAACAAATACTTGCACCCAACGCAATAAAGGGGTTGTCAATCCCTTCACGATTACTTGCAAGGATGAGATCTGATAGAGATAGGTATAAAAGATAAAAAAAAGTGCAAAACTAAATAAACGTAAATAAATTGCAGCAAGGTATTTTTGGGTTTTTGGTTTTATAGATCTGAAAATAATATGATAAAAATAGACCCAGGGGCCATAGTTTTCACTAGAGGCTTCTCTCTTGAAACAACACATACGATGGGTAAACAAATTACTGTTGAGCAATTGATAGAAAAGCGCAAAGTTATGAAGATATCTAAGGTAATGATCATGAATATAGGTGTCAGGTCCGTGACAAGTAGACCGACTCCTGCCTGCATCTACTACTATTACTCCACACATCGACCGCTATCCAGCATGCATCTAGTTTATTAAGTTAACAAGAATGGAGTAATGCCTTAAGCAAGATGTCATGATGTAGAGGGATAGATCCAATCAATATGGTATAAACCCCATCTTTTTATCCTTAATGGCAACAATACAAATACGTGCCTCGCTACCCCTTGTGTCACTGGGTGAGGACACCGCAGGATTGAACCCAAAACAAAGCACCTCTCCCATTGCAAGATAAATCAATCTAGTTGGCCAAAACAAATCAATAGATCAGAGAGAAATACAAAGGTATCTTAATCATGCATAAAAGAGTTCAGAGAAGACTCAAATAATATTCATAGATAATCTGATTATAAATCTACAATTCATCAGATCTCAACAAAAGCACCGCAAAAGAAGATTACATCGAATAGAACTCCAAGAACATCGAGGAGAACATTGTATTGAAGATCAAAGAGAGAGAGAGAGAGAAGAAGTCATCTAGCTACTAGCAATGGACCCGTAGGTCTGTGGTAAACTACTCACACGTCATCAGAAGGGTAGCAAGATTGATGTAGAGGCCATCCGTGATCGAGTCCCCCTCCGGCAGAGTTCCAGAACAGGTCTCCAGATGGGATCTCACAAGGACAGAAACTTGCGGCGGCGGAAAAGTATTTTCGGTGTGCCCTCTAGTATACGCGGAATATTTGGGTATTTATGGAGCTGGAATTAGGGTTAGGGGAGCTACGAGGGGCCCACAAGCTTGGGAGGCGCCCCCCCATGGGCGTCCACCAAGCTTGTGGCCCACTCATGGCTCTTCTGGCCTCCTCCCGAAGCTTCCTAGGTGTCTTCTGGTCCAAGAAAAATCATCAAAAAGTTTCATTCCGTTTGGACTCCGTTTAGTATTGATTTTCTGTAAAAGACAAAAACAAGGAAAAAACAGCAACTGGCACTGGGCACTAGGTTAATAGGTTAGTCCCAAAAAAATATATAAAATAGCATAATAATGCATATAAAACATCCAAGATGGATAATATAATAGCATGGAACAATAAAAAATTATAGATACATTGGAGACGTATCAAGCATCCCCAAGCATAATTTCTGCTCGTCCTCGAGTCGGTAAATGATAAAAATAGAATTTTTGATGTGGAATGCTACCTAACATGTTTATCATCTAATCTTTCTTTATTGTGGCATGAATATTCAGATCCATAAGATTCAAAAAAAAAGTTTAATATTGACATAAAAACAATAGTACTTCAAGCATACTAATAAAGCAATCATGTCTTCTCAAAATATTATAGCTAAAGAAAGTTATCCCTACAAAATCATATAATCTTGTCATGCTCTATCTTCATAAAACAAAGTATTTATCATGCACAATCCCGATGACAAGCCAAGCAATTGGTTCATAATTTTAATGCTCTCAAGCTTTTTCAACTCTCACGCAATACATGATCATGAGCCATGGATATAACACTATGGGTGGAATAGAATATGATGGTGGAGGTTGTGTGGAGAAGATAAAAAAGGAGAAAGTCTCACATTAACGAGGCTAATCAATAGGCTATGGAAATGCCCATCAATTGATGTCAATACAAGGAGTAGTAATTTCCATGCAACGGATGCACTAGTGCTATAAGTGTATGAAAGCTCAAAAGAAAACTAAGTGGGTGTGCATCCAACTTGCTTGCTCACGAAGACCTAGGGCAATTTGAGGAAGCCCATCATTGGAATATACAAGCCAAGTTCTATTATGAAAAATTCCCACTAGTAATATATGAAAGTGACAAAATAGGAGACTCTCTATCATGAAGAACATGGTGCTACTTTGAAGCACAAGTGTGGAAAAGGATAGTAACATTGTCCATTCTCTCTTTTTCTCTCATTTTTATTTTTTTCTTGTTATTTTATTTTATTTTTGGCTCTTTGGCCTCTTTTTTATTTTAATTCTGGAGTCTCATCCCGACTTGTGGGGGAATCATAGTCTCCATCATCCTTTCCTCACATGGGACAATGCTCTAATAATGATGATCATCACACTTTTATTTACTTACAACTCGATACTAGAACAAAAATATGACTCTATATGAATGCCTCCAGCGGTGTACTAGGATGTCCAATGATCTAGCGTGACATGTATAAAAAATATGAATGGTGGCCAAGCCACAAATACTATGCCAACTATATGATCATGCAAAGCAATATGACAATGATGGTGTGTGTCATAATAAAACGGAACGGTGGAAGTTGCATGGCAATATATCTCGGAATGGCTATGGAAATGCCATAATAGGTAGGTACGGTGGCTGTTTTGAGGAAGATATAGGGTGGCTTATGTGTGAAAGAGTGTATCATATCACGGGATTTGGATGCACCGGTGAAGTTTGCACCAACTCTCAAGGTGAGAAAGGGCAATGCATGGTACCGAAGAGGCTAGCAATGGTGGAAGGGTGAGAGTGTGTATAATCCATGGACTCAACATTAGTCATAAAGAACTCACATACTTAATGCAAACTTTTATTAGCGTTCGAAGCAAAGTACTAATACGCATGCTCCTAGGGGGATAGATTGGTAGGAAAAGACCATAGCTCGTCCCCGACCGCCACTCATAAGACAGTCAAAAATCAATCATGCTGCAACTTCATCGCATAACGAGAGACCATACATGCATGCTCCGGGAATCACAAACCTTAACACAAATATTCTTACTAAACCACAATTACTCGCTAGCATAAATCTAATATCACCATCTTTATATCTCAAAACAAATGCAAGGAATCAAACTTCTCATATATTCAATGATCTTCATGAATGTTTTTATTATATCCCTCTTGAATACCTATCATATTAGGACTAAATTCATAACCTAAGCAAATTGCCATACTGTTTTTAAGACTCTCAAAATAATATAAGTGAAGCATGAGAGTTCATCAATTTCTTCAAAATAAAACCACCGTCGTGCTCTAAAAAGATATAAGTGAAGCACTAGAGCAACTACCTAGCTCAAAAGATATAAGTGAAGCACATAGAGTATTCTAATAAATTCACGATTAATGCGTGTCCCTCTCAAAAGGTGTGTACAGCAACAATGGTTGTGGCAAACTAAAAAGGAAAGACTCATATAATACAAGACGCTCCAAGCAAAACACATATCATGTGATGAATAAAAATATAGCCTCAAGTAATTTACCGATGGATTGAAGACAAAAGAGGGGATGCCATCCGAGGCATCCCCAAGCTTAGATGCTTGTTTGTCCTTGAATATTACCTTGGGGTACCTTGGGCATCCCCAAGCTTAGGCTCTTTCCACTCCTTATTCCGTAGTCCATCGAAACTTCACAACACAAAACTCAACAAAAAACTCGTGAGATCCGTTAGTATGATAAAACAAATCTCCACTTTTAGGTACTGTTGTGAACTCATTCCAGTTTTATATTTGCATTATATCTACTGTATTCTAACTTCTCCATGGCTCATACGCCCCCCCCCCCCAAATACTACCCATAGATCCATCAAAATAAGCAAACATGTAGCGATCCGACCTCAGATGGTCAAATCTCTGTGTTCAAGTGTCATCCCTGGATCGGTAATGCTGACACACACAGTAATCGAAGGATTTATAATAGAGTGCAATCACACACTTATTACATCGAATGTCTCAAAAGAGAACTTATTACAATAAATATGGCTTAAGGCCATCTATATAAGATAACAGCGGAAGGCTTGGAAGATAAAGTGAGTCCATCAACTCCAACGGCATAGCTGAGTGCATGACAACGACCTAGCGCACCTTACTCTTCATCTGAAAAGTCTGCAACATGATATGTTGCAGCCCGAAACGGGTCAGCACATGGAATATGCTGGCAACATAACACAATAGAGCAAGGAACAGATAATTGCTATCACTACATGCATATATGGCTGGTGGAAAGCTCTAGGGTTCTATTGTTTTGCGAAAAGCCAATTTTTCCCTACATCAAAGGAATATGTTTTATTTAACTATCATGGTGGTTGTTAAACATTGAGAAGGTAAATCCCCATCTCAATCCCAATTAAAAGTAATCATTAAACCCAACAAATTAATTTAGAGTGATGAGATCATTCAATAATTGAAGTACCAGATACTCAAGATGTCCATAACCGGGGACATGGCTAATCATGATTAGTTTATACACTCTGCAGAGGTTTATGCACTTTTCCCCACAAGACTCGATCTCCTTCGTTGGATTTCTCGCACTACATGGTGTTTGAGAAACGGATGACCGAGACACAGTCTTTCAGAAGCATTTACTCTTTACTCTGGGTAGACAGTTACACCTACTTTCCCCTACATCTGCTAGCCTACCAATGAAAGAGGTCATGCAACATACTCAACTATGCTAGAGCCCATAATAGCTTGTGGCTGCAAACAGAAGTTTCTAGCATGAATAATCTTATGATCCCTTTGAGCCTGGGTGGCGAACCAAAAAGACAACACTGGTATATCCCTAGGTGCCTGCAACCAATCCACCCAGATGTGTATTTAAGTAGCCACCTTAAGTTAACCATTAATTAACAATCTCACATCTGTCATGGATACACTCAAAACCCAATCCACGTCTACGAGCATAGCATGGCAATATAAGCATAATGTAGAAGAAACTCCCAAGGGTTTGATAATAAAGGGCAATAGTTTCTACCTCATCATCTACTTCCCAATACCCACAAGTTAATCACATCCTAATCATGCAGTGTTTGAGGATTGAAACTAATGCATAAAAACTGGGTATGAAAAGAGTATGATCAATGTGTTACTTGCCTTGCTAACGATCTGCAAACCCTAGAGACTCGTAGTACCACGCTTCGCACTCCGGGAATTCTATAGCAAACAAACAATAGCTTACATAAGCAATCAAGCATAGATTCAAGGGTAAAACTCAAATAAGAAGATCAAATCTGAAAGTTCAACTGAAGAGATTCGATCTGCAAAAAGAATCAATCGAATCGGAGCTACGAAACTGAAACTACGGTCAAAAGAACTTCAAAAACAAATCTGCTTGAAACCAAATTTTAAATTGTCAAAATCATGTTCAAGTTGATTAAACAGAAAGAGGGGTTCGAGACGAAGATTTTGGCGTTGGTTTCACTGGATTTGGACGAACGGTTTAGAAACGGCGAGGGTTTGAAGATCAGTGGCTAATCTGCGATAAAAAAATAATCGTGGATAGGTCCCTGGCAGAAAAAGAAAAATCTATCGGACGAACGTCCGCTAACAGAGATGAACGGGCGTAAACGTTCGTTAAAACGAATGAACGTTCGCAAACGAACTAAACCGAGAAAACCGAACCTATCTAATAAAAAAACCAAACTAGGGTTTAAAAAAAAACCGAGACGGTTTTTACCTAAACTGAAAAAAACCGGCGGCGAGATCCGGCGGCTCCGGCGGCTTCCGGCGGGCGGGGCGAGCTCTGCGGGCGGCGGGGCGAGGCGAGGCGAGGCGCGGGGCGCGGGGTGCGGCGCGGGGCGGCGCGACAGGCGGCGGCGCGGCTACGGGCGGCGACAGCAGCGGCGGCGGCGGTGGTGTGGGGACGAGGGGGGGCGGCGGCTATTTAAAGAGGGGAGGGACCGGGCCGGCTTGGGGGAGGGGGCAAGGCGGCCGACTCGGCCACGGCGGCGGCGGCGTGCGCGAGCGAGACTCTCCCGCTCGGGAGGAAGGCGGCGGCGGCCTGGCTCGGCTGGGCCTTCGGCCCAGTCGGGCGAAAGTTTTTTTTAAAAAAAATCCACCGAAACAAAAAAAAATCTAAAAAAAATATAAAAAAAATCTAAAAATGCCAAAAAAAAATTTCACCGTCTAAATAGAATATTTAGAACAAAGTGAACATTTTCTTGGCCTAAAAATGCAATTTTGAAAAATGCATATTTTCTAATTCAAAAAAAATAGCAATAAAATCCAAATAAAATTATTTATTTGATTTTAACAGTTTTCCTCCAATATTTATTTTATTTTGGAGAAGTCATATTATCTCCTCTCATATGTTTTTAATATGAAATATTTTGGAGAGAAAAATAAATAAAACCAAAATGATCCTCTTTTCTATATTTGAGAAAATTCAAATATGAAAATAATAAAATCCCCAACTCTCTCCGTGGGTCCTTGAGTTGCTTAGGATTTTTAGGGTCACAATCAAAATGCAAATAAAATATGATATGCATATGATGACCTATGTATAACATTCCAAATTGAAAATTTGGGATGTTACAAACCTACCCCCCTTAAGATGAATCTCGTCCTCGAGATTCAGGTTGGCTAGAAAATAGGTGTGGGTGGTCTTTCCGTAGGTCTTCCTCTCGTTCCCAGGTGGCTTCATCCTCGGTATGGTGGCTCCACTGAACTTTGCAAAACTTGATAACCTTGCTGCGTGTAACTCTGCTGGCAAACTCGAGAATCTTGACGGGTTTCTCCTCGTAGGTCAGATCACTATCCAACTGAATTACTTCCAGGGGTACTGTATCTCTCAGAGGAATATCGGCCATCTCGGCATGGCACTTCTATAACTGGGAAACGTGAAACACATCATGAACTCCTGATAGTCCGTCGGGTAACTCCAACTTGTAGGCCACCTCTCCCATACGTTCCAAAACTCGGTATGGTCCTACAAATCTCGAGGCTAACTTTCCCTTGACTCCAAAGCGTTTAACTCATCGCAGAGGTGACACACGAAGATATGCTCTGCGTCCGATTTCATAGACTACCTTCTTGCGCTTGGTATCGGCATAACTCTTCTGTCTGGACTGAGCTACCTTCAGTCTATCCCGAATCAACTTAACCTTCTCTTCAGACTCTTTAATCAAATCTGGTCCAAACAACTGACGGTCTCCAACTTCATCCCACATCAATGGTGTTCTGCACCTCCTTCCATACAAAGCTTCAAAAGGGGCCATCTTCAAACTGGCTTGGTAGCTGTTGTTGTATGAGAACTCCGCGTAGGGCAAATTGTCATCCCAACTCGATTCGTAATCTAGTGCACAAGCTCTCAACATGTCCTCCAGAATCTGACTGACTCTCTCGGTCTGTCCATCTGTCTGCGGATGAAAGGCTGTACTAAACTCTAGCCTGGTACCCAAGGTCTGGTGCAGCTGGTGCCAAAACTTTGAAGTAAACTGTCTTCCTCTATCTGATACGATGGTCCTCGGAACTCCATGCAGACATACGATCCTGGTCATATATATCTTGGCCAACTTTGCACTCGTATAGGTGGTTTTCACTGGGATAAAGTGAGCCACTTTGGTCAAACGATCCACTACTACCCAGATAGAATCATATCCCGATTGGGTCCTGGGTAATCCGATGATGAAATCCATGCCAAGCTTATCCCACTTCCATTCGGGTATCGGCATAGGCTGCAGTAATCCTGCTGGCTTCTGATGTTCTGCTTTCACTCTCTGACATACATGACATACGGCTACATACTTGGCAATGTCCTTCTTCATACCAGTCCACCAGAAACGCTCCTTCAGATCCAAATACATCTTGCTGTTTCCGGGGTGTATCGAGTATGGCGAGTCATGAGCTTCCTGTAGTATCAACTTCCTGATCTCTGCATTATTGGGTACATAAACATGGTCCTCAAACCACAAAGTGTCGTGCTCATCCTCACGAAAACCTTTGGCTTTTCCTTTGCTCATCCTCTCATTTATCTCAGCAATTTCCTTATCATCGTTCTGGGCTGCTCGAATCTTTCCCAATAATGTTGACATTACCTCCATTGCTGCGACAAAACCTCTAGGGACTATCTCCAAACGAAGCTCCCTGAGATCTTCAGCTAACTCCTTTGGTAATCCTCCGCTTATGAGGGTATTGACATAACTCTTCCGGCTCAAAGCGTCTGCTACGACATTGGCCTTTCCTGGGTGATAATGCAACTTCATATCACAATCCTTTATAAGCTCCAACCATCTCCTCTGCCTGAGATTCAGCCCCTTCTGTGTGAAAATGTACTTCAAACTCTTATGATCCGTGTACACATCACAACGGTTCCCAATAAGAAAATGTCTCCAGGTCTTGAGTGCATGAACTACAGCTGCTAACTCCAAATCATGCGTGGCATAATTCAACTCATGCGGTCGAAGCTGACGTGAGGCATATGAGACAACTCTTCCGTCCTGCAGAAGTACACCTCCAAGTCCTAAGCGAGAAGCGTCGCAATACACTTGGAAATCCTTGCGTATATCCGGCAGAATCAGTACTAGGGCTGTAACCAAACGTTTCTTCAGCTCCTGAAAACTTGCCTCACATTCATCTATCCATTTGAACTTGGTGTACTTCTTCAGTAACTCTGTCATAGGCTTCGCAATCTTCGAAAAATTCTCAATAAATCTCCGATAATATCCTGCAAGTCCAAGAAAGTTGCGGATCTCTCCAACTGAGGTGGGTGCCAATAACTCAGTGACTGACTGAACCTTGGTGGGGTCTACTGCTATACCTTCTCCTGATATAACATGTCCAAGAAATCCAACTTCCTTCAACCAAAACTCACATTTACTGAACTTGGCACACAACTGATGTTCCCTGAGCTTCTCGAGAACTAAACGCAAATGCTCCTTGTGTTCCTCTTCATTCTTCGAGTACACCAAGATATCATCAATGAACACCACGACAAACTTATCCAAGAACTCCATGAACACTTTATTCATCATACTCATAAAATAGGCAGGGGCATTAGTTAACCCAAATGACATAACCGTATACTCATATAGCCCATACCTTGTGGTGAAGGCTGTCTTAGGTATATCCTGTTCTCGGATCTTCAACTGGTGGTATCCTGATCTCAGATCGATCTTGGAGAACACTTTAGCTCCTTGCAACTGATCAAACAAACCATTGATCATTGGCAGTGGGTACTTGTTCTTGATCGTCACTTCATTCAATGCACGATAATCAACAACCATTCTCAATGATCCATCCTTCTTCTCAACCAAGAGCACTGGGGCTCCCCACGGTGATGAACTTCGTCGAATGTAACCTTTCTCCAATAACTCCTTGATCTGCTTCTTAATCTCCTCCAGATCATTTGCGGGCATCCGGTATGGTCTCTTCGATATCGGTCTGGTGCCTAGCAACAGCTCTACCAAAAACTCAATGTCTCGATCCGGCGGCATGCCTGGTAACTCCTCTGGAAATACATCTGGGTAATCCTTCACTACTGGCACTTCCTCCTGAACAACTCCTGAGAGGGAATTTATTTGGGTTCTCCTTGACGCATGCCTGGATACATACTTGATCCTTTTTCCCTCCGGGGTGGTGAGCAGAATTGACTTACTGGCGCAATCGATGTTTCCTCCATACATCGATAGCCAATCCATGCCTAGTATCACATCCAATCCTTGTGACTCCAAAATTATTAAGTCTGAGGGGAACACGTGCCTACCTATGGTCAATGGCATCTGAAAACATCCTTGACTTGCCATATACTCCGCTCCTGGTGAGCTTACTAACATAGGTGTCCTAAGAACATTAGTGGGCAACTTATACTTATCCACAAATCCCCTTGAAATGTATGAATGCGATGCACCAGTATCAAAAAGAACGATTGCAGTAAATGACTTAACCAAAAACTTACCTATAACTGCATCTGGCTGCTCTTCAACCTCCTCCACGTTAACGTGGTTCACTTGTCCCCTGTTGAAAGGGTTGGGCTTCTTCCCAGAGCTTCCATTGCCATTACCATTCTTTGGTTCAGGACACTCATTGGCATAGTGTCCAGTCTTCTCGCACTTGAAACAAGTAATGTGACTTTGATCCTTCTTGGCGGGTGTGGCTGGGTTAGAGCGGTTCTGATTGCTGCCAGCTCCATTCCCGTTTCCATTCTTGGGGCCACTGTGGTTATGCAAACTTCCTCCATTGTGAGTATGGCCTCCATGGTTATGTGTATATCCTCCCGAGTTTGGGGTAAAACGAGGCTTCTGCTGAGCTCCTGAATTGTACTTCCCTTGTCCATACTTCCTTTTGCGGCTCTCAATCTGTTGCTGCTTCCCTTCAATCATAAGAGCCCGGTCTACCAACTCCTGGTGGTTAGCGAATGTTGCTACCATCAGCTGCATGCTCATCTCATCATTCAACCCTTCCATATACTCCTCCTGCTTTGCGGCATCAGTGGCCACATCATCCGGGGCATAGCGAGCTAACTTACTGAACTCATCCACGTACTGCCCCACAGTACGGTTTCCCTGGCGCAAGTTGCGAAACTCACGCTTCTTCATGCTCATAGCTCCAGTTGAGACATGTGCAGTGCGGAATGCTTGCTGAAACTGATCCCAGGTGACATTGGCTATAGGGAATGTGGTTGTGTAATTCTCCCACCATGAGGCTGCGGGTCCATCCAATTGATGTGCGTCAAAACGCACCTTCTCAGCATCTGTGCATCCTCCGGTGGTCAACTCCCTTCCAATCCTGCGTAGCCAGTCATCAGCAACTATTGGCTCAGTGCTACTGGAAAACACTGGCGGCTGCAACCTTAGAAAACGGGCTAGGTTGTCAACTGGAGGTGGGGGCGGTGGGTTGTTGTTGTTGTTGCCTTGGTTCTGGACTAGTATCTGCATCAAGGCATTCTACTGCTGGATCAACTGTGTGATCTCCGGTGGGAAGACAAATCCAGTGTCGCGTCTCGGAGGCATCTGATGGGTTTAGAGGGGAGAGATTAGAATAGAGTGAGGTCTAATGAGAAAGCACTACCCATATGCACATGAGACAAACACATTCGTATCACACCAAAATCAATTCAAGCAGGGGCATACAATCGATTCTAACTATCGTTACAAAAGTGCTCGGACTACTACTATATACATGGGGAAATACTACTAATCATATGGTGGTCATCTAGAAATTTTGATCGGTGGAAGACTCCATGATATCCGCTCCAGCTTCGTCTTCATAGTCATCATCACTACTGTCAGGGTTGGAGTTGGTGCCGTCGATGATGATGTAGTCCTCGGGATGGTTGTCATCTCCTCCTGGCGCGGGGTCTCCCATGAATACTCCTAGCTTCCTTGTCAGGTCGTCATTCTTCTCCACTAGTACTGCAATTTCCTCCTCATATCCGTCGCGTGTAGACTTGAGTTCCTCTTCTAGCTCCATGTTCCTGGTCATCACCTTCTTCAAATCTATCATGCTTGCGCACATCTGGTTCTCCTGTCGACGAATGTGCTGGTTTAACTCCTGGATGAAAGCTGCAATGGACTTGTTTCTCCTGGTGCTGATCATCTCCCATTGCTCATCTCAGCGCCCACATATCTGGTAGATGGTGTCCTTAAGATCTTTGTGATAAACTTCACCGATGCGTCCCATGGCGATGTGGGCTGCCATGCTCTTACCTAGACTCCAGGTTGGTGCATCAAAGGAAAACTCTATGGACTCGGTAACTGGCATGAACGTCCTTCCTGGAACTTGAACTCGAATCATCCAACGCTCCTCTTCTGGTAAAGTGGCGGTGTAGGTCCCGGTGAAGCTTGGTATTCCAATGTTCAGGTACTTAGTGATTTCCTTCAAGTGTCTCCCAAAGGGTGTGTCTTCATCTGGTTGTGCAAACTTGTTCCTTGAGTCCGCCATCCTAGAAAGTAGAAGATGGACAGAGTCAGAAATGAGTAGAGAAGAGTGACCTATGGCTTTTCTTAGTGGTCGTGTCCTACAGTCAGCCTGTGCTCTGATACCATCTTGTAGCGATCCGACCTCAGATGGCAAATCTCTGTGTTCAAGTGTCATCCCTGGATCGGTAATGCTGACACACACAGTACTCGAAGGATTTATAACAGAGTGCAATCACACACTTATTACATCGAATGTCTCAAAAAAGAACTTATTACAATAAATGTGGTGTAAGGCCATCTATATAAGATAACAGCGGAAGGCTTGGAAGATAAAGTGAGTCCATCAACTCCAACGGCATAGCTGAGTGCATGACAACGACCTAGCGCACCTTACTCTTCGTCTGAAAAGTCTGCAACATGATATGTTGCAGCCCGAAATGGGTCAGCACATGGAATATGCTGGCAACATAACACAATAGAGCAAGGAACAGATAATTGCTATCACTACATGCATATATGGCTGGTGGAAAGCTCTAGGGTTATATTGTTTTGCGAAAAGCCAATTTTTCCCTACATCAAAGGAATATGTTTTATTTAACTATCATGGTGGTTGTTAAACATTGAGAAGGTAAATCCCCATCTCAATCCCAATTAAAAGTAATCATTAAACCTAACAAATTAATTTAGAGTGATGAGATCAAATCAATAATTCAGGTACCAGATACTCAAGATGTCCAAAACCGGGGACACGGCTAATCATGATTAGTTTATACACTCTGCAGAGGTTTGTGCACTTTTCCCCACAAGACTCGATCTCCTCTGTTGGATTTCTCGCACTACATGGTGTTTGAGAAACGGAAGACCGAGACACAGTCTTTCAGAAGCATTTACTCTTTACTCTGGGTAGACAGTTACACCTACTTTCCCCTACATCTGCTAGCCTACCACTGAAAGAGGTCATGCAACATACTCAACTATGCTAGAGCCCATAATAGCTTGTGGCTGCACACGGAAGTTTCTAGCATGAATAATCTTATGATCCCTTTGAGCCTGGGTGGCGAACAAAAAAGACAACACTGGTATATCCCCAGGTGCCTGCAACCAATCCACCCAGATGTGTATTTAAGTAGCCACCTTAAGTTAACCATTAATTAACAATCTCACATCTGTCATGGATACACTCAAAACCCAATCCACGTCTACGAGCATAGCATGGCAATATAAGCATAACGTAGAAGAAACTCCCAAGGGTTTGATAATAAAGGGCAATAGGTTCTACCTCATCATCTACTTCCCAATACCCACAAGTTAATCACATCCTAATCATGCACTGTTTGAGGATTGAAACTAATGCATAAAAACTGGGTATGAAAAGAGTATGATCAATGTGTTACTTGCCTTGCTGACGATCTGCAAACCCTAGAGACTCGTATTAGCACGCTTCGCAATCCGGGAATTCTATCGCAAACAAACAATAGCATACATAAGCAATCAAGCATAGATGCAAGGGTAAAACTCAAATAAGAAGATTAAATCTGACAGTTTAACTGAAGAGATTCGATCTGCAAAAAGAATCAATCGAATCGGAGCTACGAAACTGAAACTACGGTCAAAAGAACTTCAAAAACAAATCTTCTTGAAACCAAATTTTAAATTGTCAAAATCATGGTCAAGTTGATTAAACAAAAAGAGGGGTTCGAGACGAAGATTTTGGCGTTGGTTTCACTGGATTTGGACGAACGGTTTAGAAACGGCGAGGGTTTGAAGATCAGGGGCTAATCTGCGATAAAAAATAATCACGGATAGGTCCCTGGTAGAAAAAGAAAAATCTATCGGACGAACGTCCGCTAACAGAGACGAACGGGCGAAAACGTTCGTTAAAACGAATGAACGAACGAACGTTCGCAAACGAACTAAACCGAGAAAACCAAACCTATCTAATAAAAAAACCGAACTAGGGTTTAAAAAAAAACCTAGACGGTTTTTACCTAAACTGAAAAAAAACCGGAGGCGAGATTCGGCGGCTCCAGCGGCTTCCGGCGGGCGGGGCGAGCGCCGCGGGCGGCGGGGTGCGGCGCGGGGCGGCGCGGCAGGCGGCGGCAGCTGCAGCGGCGGCGGCGGGGGTGTGGGGACGAGGGGGGGCGGCGGCTATTTAAAGAGGGGAGGGGGCCGGGCCGGCTTGGGGGAGGGGGCAAGGCGGCGGCGGTGGCCGACTCGGCCACGGCGGCGGCGGCGTGCGCGAGCGGGACTCTCCCGCTCGGGAGGAAGGCGACGGCGGCCTGGCTCGGCTGGGCCTTCGGCGCAGTCGGGCGAAAGTTTTTTTTTAAAACATTCCGCCAAAACAAAAAAAAATCCTAAATAAAATAAAAAAAAAATCTAAAAATGCCAAAAACAATTTTCACCGTCTAAATAGAAATTATAGACAAAGTGACATTTTTTGGCCTAAAAATGCAATTTTGAAAAATGCATATTTTCTAATTCAAATAAAATAGCAATAAAATCCAAATAAAATTATTTATTTGATTTTAACATTTTTCCTCCAATATTTCTTTTATTTTGGAGAAGTCATATTATCTCCTCTCATATGTTTTTAATATGAAATATTTTGGAGAGAAAAATAAATAAAACCAAAATGATCCTCTTTTCTATATTTGAGAAAATTCAAATATGAAAATAATAAAATCCCCAACTCTCTCCGTGGGTCCTTGAGTTGCTTAGGATTTTTAGGGTCACAATCAAAATACAAATAAAATATGATATGCATATGATGACCTATGTATAACATTCCAAATTGAAAATTTGGGATGTTACAAAACAACACAACAACAACAAATCAGTCAAAAATAGAACAGTCTGTAAAGACCTGAATAATAGTCATACTTCTTTAACTCCAAAAATTCTGAAAATTAGAAAAACAGAGGCAATTCATATGTCAATCTTGTGTAAAAAAAATAGAGTTTTTCCACGTCCCAGCGAATTTTAACAATTCTGCTACTGGACGAAAAAAATTCTGTTTTTCTGCAAAATCAAATCAACGATCTTCCAAAGCATCCCAAAGGTCTTACTTGGATCGAACACTAATTAAAACATTAAAACACAATCATAACAGAAGTATAATTGCATAAACTCGTAAAAATAGAAAGGAAAAATATTGGGTTGTCTCCCAACAAGCGCTTTTCTTTAAAGCCTTTTAGCTAGGCGTTGATAATTTTAATGATGCTCACACGAAAGACAAAAAATTGAAGCACATAGAGAGCATCATATAACATGTGAAAAACAAGTTTAAGTCTAACATACTTCCTATGCATAGGCATTTTATAGGGAAAAGATTTATCAAGACAAGCAAAAACTAGCATATGCAAGGAAGAAGAAAGAAACAATAGCAATCTCAACATAACGAGAGGTAATTTAGTGACATGAAAATTTCTACAACCATGTTTTCCTCTCTCATAATAATTACATGTGGGATCATATTGAAATTCAACAATATAGCTATCACATAACATATTCTCTACAGGATCCATATGCATGCAAAGTTGACACTCTTCCAAAATAGTGGGATTATCATCAAATAAAGTCATGACCTCTCCAAGCCCATTTTCATCAAAAAATTCATAAGGTTGATCATTCTCCAAATATGTGGGTTTATTTTTAGCTAAAGTTGACACTCTTACAAACCCACTTTCAATATTATGGCAAACATATTCATCATGAGGCTTAAATAAATTTTCAAGATCATAAGAAGCATTATCACCCCAATCATGATCATTGCAATAAGTAGCGGACATAGAAAAATTAGCACCCCCAAGCTTGGGGTTTTGCATATTATTAGCACAATTGACACTAATAGAATTTGTAATAACATCATTGCAATCATGCTTTTCATTCAAGGAGCTATCAAGTGTGGGTGCAATAGCAATAATTTCATTTTTAACATAAGGAACTATAGCAAGTTCATCACCATAAGCATTATTAATATTGGCATCATGGCCATAAGAATAGCAAGCATCACATTCATTAAGAGGGGATATTTCAATCAAATCAACGGAATAATAAATCTATAGCTTGCATTGGTTTTTCCCTTGAAGAGGAAAGGGTGATGCAGCAAAGTAGAGATAAGTATTTCCCTCAGTTTGAGAACCAAGGTATCAATCCAGTAGGAGAAACACACAAGTCACCAATGGTTGCACCTACACAAACAAACAAATACTTGCACCCAACGTGATAAAGGGGTTGTCAGTCCCTTCACGGTTACTTGCAAGGATGACATCTGATAGAGATAGGTATAAAAGATAAATAAAAGCGCAAAACTAAATAAAAGTAAACAAATTGCAGTAAGGTATTTTTTGGATTTTGGTTTTATAGATCTGAAAATAATATGATAAAAATAGACCCGGGGGCCATAGTTTTCACTAGAAGCTTCTCTCTTGAAAGAACACATACGGTGGGTAAACAAATTACTGTTGAGCAATTGATAGAAAAGCGCAAAGTTATGAAGATATCTAAGGCAATGATCATGAATATAGGCATCACGTCCGTGACAAATAGACCGACTCCTGCCTGCATCTACTACTATTACTCCACACATCGACCACTATCCAGCATGCATCTAGTGTATTAAGTTAACAAGAATGGAGTAACACCTTAAGCAAGATGACATGATGTAGAGGGATAGATCCAATCAATATGGTATAAACCCCATCTTTTTATCCTTAATGGCAACAATACAAATACGTGCCTCGCTACCCCTTCTTTCACTGGGTGAGGACACTGCAAGATTGAACGCAAAACAAAGCACCTCTCCCATTGTAAGATAAATTAATCTAGTTGGAAAAACCAAATCAATAGATCAGAGAGAAATACAAAGCTACCTTAATCATGCATAAAAGAGTTCAGAGAAGACTCAAATAATATTCATAGATAATTTGATCATAAATCCACAATTCATCGGATCTCAACAAACACACTGCAAAAGAAGATTACATCAAATAGAACTCCAAGAACATCGAGGAGAACATTGTATTGAAGATCAAAGAGAGATAAGAAGCCATCTAGCTACTAGCTATGGACCCGTAGGTCTGTGGTAAACTACTCACACATCATCGGAAAGGCAGCAAGGTTGATGTAGAGGCCCTCCGTGATCGAATCCCCCTCCGAAAGAGTACCGGAATAGGTCTCTAGATGGGATCTCACGAGGACAGAAACTTGCAGCTGCGGAAAAGCTTTTTTGGTGTGCCCTCTAGTATACGGGGAATATTTGGGTATTTATGGAGCTGGAATTAGGGTTAGGGAATCTACGAGGGGCCCACAAGCTTGGGAGGCACCCCCCAAGGGTGCGGCCTCCAAGCTTGTGGCCCACTCGTGGCTCTTCTAGCCTCCTCCCGAAGCTTCCTAGGCATCTTCTGGTCCAAGAAAATTCGTCAAAAAGTTTCGTTCCATTTGGTATTGATTTTCTGTAAAAGACAAAAAACAAGGAAAAAAACAGCAACTGGCACTAGGCACTAGGTTAGTCCCAAAAAATGATATAAAATAGCATAATAATGCATATAAAACTTCCAAGATGGATAATATAATAGCATGGAACAATCAAAAATATAGATACGTTGGAGACGTATCATGTCCTCGAGAACGGTTTAATTATTATCAGAGACCGTTCCGGCCTATCCTTTACTACAAAAAGGATTGGGCTACCTTGCTGCACTTATTGTTACTATTGTTACTTGTTACAAATTATCTTGCTATCAAACTACCTGTTAGCGACAATTTCAGTGCTTGCAGAAATTACCTTGCTGAAAACCGCTTGTCATTTCCTTCCGCTCCTCGTTGGGTTCGACACTCTTACTTATTGAAAGGACTACGATTGATCCCCTATACTTGTGGGTCATCAAGACTCTTTTCTGGCGCCATTTCCGGGGAGTGAAGCGCCTTTGGTAAGTGGAAATCTGTAAGGAAAAATTAATATTACGTGGTGAAATTTATTGTCACTTGTTACTATGGAAAACAATCCTTTGAGGGGTTTATTCGGGGTATCTTCACCTCGACCGGAAGCACTAAGAGTTGCTCCTCAACCTACTGCACCTACTGAAAATATTGGTTATGAAATTCCTTCGGGTACGATAGAGAAACTGCTAGCTAATCCTTATGCATAAGATGGAACAAAGCATCCTGATATGCACCTGATTTATGTGGATGAAATTTATGGATTGTTGAAGCTTGTAGATTTACCCAGAGATGAAGTTAGAAAGCAGGTTTTCCCATTATCTTTGGGGGGAAAAGCATTGTATGGTATAGGTAATGTGATGATATTGGATCTTGGAACTGGAATCGATTGAAATTGGAATTTCACCAAAAGTTTTACCCAATGCATCTAGTTCATCGTGATCAGAATTATATATATAATTTTTGGCCTCGTGAAGGAGAAAGTATCGCTCAAGCTTGGGGGAGGCTTAAGTCAATGTTATATTCATGCCCCAATCATGAGCTCCCAAGAGAAATTATTATACAGAATTTTTTTGCTAGGCTTTCTCGTAATGATCAATCCATGCTCGATACTCTTGTACTGGTTCTTACATGAAGAAGACTATTGAATTCAGATGGGATCTTTTGGAAAGAATTAAACACAACTCTGAATATTGGGAACTCGAGGAAGGTAAGGAGTTAGGTATAAAACTTGAGTTTGATTATGTTAAAACCTTTATGGACACCGATGCTTTTCATAATTTTAGCACTAAATATTGATTTGACTCTGAGATAGTAGCTTCTTTTTGTGAATCATTTGCTACTCATGTTGATCGCCCTAAGGAGAAATGGTTTAAATATCATCCCCCTATTAAAGAAAATATTGAGGAACCAGTTATAGTTAAGGATGAAACTATTATTTACAATGTTGATCCAGTTATGCCTACTACTTATATTGAAAAACCACCTTTCCCTGTTAGGATAAAGGAACATGCTAAGTGTCATGGATTTGTCACGGTAAATGTCCTAGCAAATGGACTTAGGTGTGGAGCCATCGCAACTAGGTTAGCTTGAAGGGGCTGAACGGGACAAAGGACACAAGGAATTTACCCAGGTTCGGCCCCTTTCAACGAGGTATAAGCCTACGTCCTGCTCTTAGTTGTATTGCTTGGGTTTCGATTACAAGGGAGCAAAATATGCTTGACCTAGTTTCTGACTTGTTGATTCTTGAGTTCACCCGCCGCCGGGTCACCCCTTTACATACAGGTCGATGCCTGGCGGCTTACAGAGTCCGGGCCGGCTCACATAAACTTTCCTTACAGAACAAGTCATTACATGGCGGGTCACACCTTCGGGCCTTAAGCCATCTCCGGGTCTTGGGCCTTCAGTCTTCTTGGGCCTTCTCGCCTTAAGCCGCCAACGGTGTGACCCGGCCCCTCCTGGGCGGGTCATGCCTCGGAGTTGTATCGTCAACATTAGGCCCCAGGTTGATTTGAACTTGCTCACATCAATCTCCACTACTTGACTTAGCAGAATTTTCCGTTATCAATTTCTTTCCATCCTGCTGTAACCCGCCATGATGTCACACAACAGAACCATGGTCACCCGCCATGACATCATGCACATTAACTCCACACAAAACTCGGGATACCTCAACGGATCTTTATCTTAATGGACCTTCCGAAAATCAAGGCGCCCGCTTTGCCAGCATAATCATTTTTGCCTCCTCGATTCCCGTGCATGCCCCCGCATCATCTCCTTATAAATAGAGACAGGGGTCCCTCTTTTTTACTTTTTACCCCTAACTCCTCTTCTTCGTCTCCTTCCTCCCGATGACACCGCGACCGAGTCCCGCCGCCGCCGTCTTCCCAGCGACGTCAGCTCCGGCCGCTGCATCGACCTGAACGGATCAGAAAAACACGGTGCTCCTCCGCTGTTCCTCAACATCAGTAAGCGCTCGTCTCCCCTCATACCAAATCTACATTAGGGTTTCGGCCGTTCATCGGCGTTCTTCGCTGTTCGTCGATGCTTTCTTCTAGAATGCCCAGCTTGATCTGGCAATCGCACTGACGTCGCGCAGAAACAGTTTAACGCCATCTTCTAACTGTAGAAATACCCCTTCTGCCCAAGATTCAATCTTAGTTTGCAAATCCTTCCTCCTCCGTGACTTTAGGTTTACGAATTATTCTCATTTTCCGGACGGCCATAGATCCAAAATCATAAGAAAAACTTGTAAAACTTGTTTATCCAGCACTTAGCAAATTTTTACTCCACTTCAGATCTGTAGATAACCGTCCCATTACTGCCATGTGGGGCGGCTTAACTGAATTTTCATAATCCGCCGAACGCCTGCCGGCTTATTTCTGAACCTTTAAACCGCCAGTACATATCCATTGTCTGCATCACCTAACGGTGTCTTACCGGTTTAATCACGCCAATCTTCCTAGCACATATCCTTTGCATACGAATTGATCTTGTGTGATACACTTGCTTTCTGATCATCGGATGGCTTAACATCATAATCTTAACCCGGCAATATTTCCCTTCCTAGGTTCTTTCACCAACAAAGATGACCAAGACCGTCACTTCATGCAACTGGGTCGTTTCCACTTTCACGGAAGAAACTCTCAATGAATATGTTAAAGAAGGCGTCTTAGCAGCCAAAAATATGATCTACTGGAGAGCTCCGGGTCAAGAGGCCGTACCCGCCCCAAAGGAAAGCGAGGTCATAGTATTTGCTGATCACATGCTCTGGGGCTTTTCCCCACCCGGCTCAAAAAATTTCCGTGACGTGCTACATTTCTTTCAACTTCATCCGCAAGACATTGGACCCAATTCAGTCTCCAACATCTGCAATTTCCAGGTATTTTGTGAAGTATATCTTCAACAAAAACCCACTGTGGATTTGTTCAGAGAATTTTATTATTTGAACCACTAAACCGAGTTCACAGACGGCCCCAGCTTAGAGCTTGGCAGAATTTCCATTCAGAGACGAAAAGAAGCTGTCTTTCCTGCCGCCGCACTTCCCAGCCATCCGAAGGACTGGAACCAAACTTGGTTTTACTGCCAAGATACATCTCCGGCTGATGAGAATCCTCTACCAGGTTTCCGTGAGAACCGGCTTAGCTCAAGACATCCCCTCCCAGACCGGATCAGCACCGAAGAACGTGCTAAGTATATGCCCATCTTTTCCAAGACAAGGGCCTTGATGGCCAACGGGTTAACCGGAGTTGACTTAGTCCGATGCTGGGTCGCTTGGAGAATTTTACCATTGAGCCGCCGGCCCGGTTTAATGTGTGAATATACCTGTGGTGTCAAGGATCCACAACATTACTGCCAAGAGCGACTGAACGATGATGAGATCAACAGGATGACCAAAATGCTGCTTCATGAGAGCTTGGCAACTTGTAGCAAGACAGGACTGAACCCCTTTTGCACTCTTAACCCGGCTCCGGCTGTAAGTATTTCAAACTTCTTTATCATCTTATTTCTCTCAAAAATTGTCTTCTTATGATTACTTGTCTTTTTCAGGCTGATGATCCTTTTTGGAACAAGAAACTTCAGGACAAGCCGGCCAAAAAGACCAGAGTAAAGAGCAAGGCTCCCAAGAGGCCTGCTAAGAAGAAAACAGACACAACGGAGCTATTTACACTGAACGACGATGAATCGGAGGTAGAACTTGATTCCCTTGGCTCCTATTTTGTACATCTTATTGACGCTGATTACTGTCAGGATGACGCGGAGGCCAGCCACGCAGATGGTGAAGAGGTAACTATTCTTTCCTCCGACTCAGAGCCTTTGTCAAGACAGAAAATTCGATAGGTGAGCCGGAAAGTACGGTTTACTCACCCTTT
This sequence comes from Thinopyrum elongatum, assembly GCA_011799875.1. Classification (NCBI taxonomy): domain Eukaryota; kingdom Viridiplantae; phylum Streptophyta; class Magnoliopsida; order Poales; family Poaceae; genus Thinopyrum; species Thinopyrum elongatum. The sequence continues at coordinate 434,777,776 of CM022302.1, forward strand.
AGCTTACTTGGATCCAAACTTTATTTTGAAGAAACAGCAGCATGAAGTTCGCTGCACGACCCAAAACAGTGGCGGTGGAAATCTTTCCTCCGGCTTACCCAACACGCCGGTTCCTCGGAAACGCCAAAATGAGGTGCCCCAGAACCCAACCTTATCTTTTCCAAAGGCGGGTCTTATCCGTCAACCGCTTAACCCTTCCGACTCAAACTATCAGGGAACCTCTCACTCCTCCTCCAGTGACTCAACTGGGACTCAGATTCCCCTCTTCAAAGTCGCTCCCGGGTAAGAACATTAATTTCTTTGCTTTAACACTTTACCAACTGACATACTAACCTCTTCATACATCTTATTTTCAGTGGCATAGCCAAGCCCAGCAAAAAGCTGAAGGTTAATAAACCGGCCGAAGATCCCAAAGTTAATGAACTGGAAATCCAAAACATATCTGAGGCTTCTCATCACAACTCTGAGGCTGCTGCTGATGACCTGCCACCAGAAACTCGTGAAGTCACAGTAGACCCAATACATGTTGATCCATCCAGCGCTAAACCACCAAGTCCCATAAAACCTACTGACGAAACTCCTTCCCAGCGGGATGCAGAGGATATTGTCATTACTGGTGCTGGCTATACTGAACCGGGGAACCCCACCATTCTAGCCAAGCACTCTGCCAAGGAAGAGCTGGTTGAAAAGAACAAGGCCAGGTTTGATGTTGCCAAGTACTCACACTTGGGCGTTAATGAGTTATACTCTGGCTATTTGAGCCAGCTGCACATGGGTCGTGATCTGGAGGCAGACTTGGTCAAGAACCTGCGCCAAAAATATGAGGTATGAACATTTGTTTCCTTTACATATATAGTCATTCAGTCCCCAAGTCTTATCCGTAAGAAAAAGATTCTTTGAGTAGGGTTAAGACTTTTTCTATATGTTTCTTTAATCTTTCAGCCGTAGCCCTCATGGGCCAGCTTATCTTGACCAAGATGAGCCGGTTCATTTATATGGAAAGAAATTTAAACCATAGCCCTCATGGGCCGGCTTATGTTGGATAAAGATGAGCCGGTTCATTACTTTGAAAGAACTCCAGATTATAGCCCTCATGGGCCGGCTTATGTTGATAAAGATGAGCCGAGTCAAAAGAAATATAAGTGGGAAAAAGAACTTCCGCACACATTAGCCCCCAAGTGTCAAGTGCTTTGCTTGCAACATGCTTGAGACTTATCCAGAAATTGTGTCTTTGGCAAATATGTATATAATTTTGTTGAACTCTTATTTGCAGGATGCGTTAACCCAGGCACAAAACCAGGTGGCCGATTTGAAGACCCGGCTTGAGGGGCAAGAGGCGGAGACACGTGAAGCTGACTCCAAGCTCAAGCTTAGTCTTGAAGAAAACGAGAAGCTCAAAGCTGGGTTTGCCACAGAAAGAACCGCCTGGGACAAGGAGAAGGCCACCTTGGTTCAAAGAGCAGAAATTGCCGAATCTTCTTTGAAGGAAACGGCTGCAGAACTGACCGGTTTAAAACACCGCATATCCTAGATGACAACTGCAATCTTCGGTAAGCAACTCAGGATGTTTTGCCCACTTCCACTTTTTAACCTTAACTCGCCCGGTGACTCATTTATGCACTTATTCAACAGGCCCCAGGAGTACCAACCTCGGCCAAGATATGTTGGTAAAGCTCAAGGCGGTTTACACTCTGGTGGAACAGTTGTACACAGGCACACAATGGTCACTGGCAGCTATCTCGCATAATAAACAGCCCCCTGCACTTATCAAGGATGTATTAGACAAGTTATCTGTCATGCCCAAAAGGATTGAAGAGATCAAGCGATCCGCGGCTCGAGCTGGTGCAATTACTGCTTTGAGCCGGGCTAAAGCCTGGCAAGCAGAGTTGGACCCTGAAGAGTTGGCTACTGGCTGCCCAAGCTTCAAAGAAGACGGGTCTCCCTTCGAAGCGAATGACTTCACAAAATGCGTAAGAGAGATGCGCCCGCTAGCCAGCAAATTAGCTGAGGAGACAGACTTGTCGAAATATCAGGCGGCTTATACCAATGAGAACCAAAAAGTGAAAGCGCCGGCTTATGATATTGTAGAGCTCATTCCTCCAATACGTAAGCACACTTTTGCTCCTGATATTGATCCGTCCGACCTTATAGATGATGAAGCCGAATTCCAAGCTTTAACTGGCATCGATTGGACATCATCTAACTTCCAGATGATGGAGGGAGAAGAAGAAGAACCGGTGCAGGATAACCCGGAGGCTTCAACTCGCCATGACCAGAACAACTGATTGAACAGGTGGCTCTCAGACTGCAACGCAGCGTTCCCTTGTGAAAAACTCTTAAGTATTCGGGCTTTGAAGAGCCGTGTAATAGTCTAGTAAAAACAATGATCTGCCATGCCATTGTGCATGTTTAGCCTTAAAACTGCTGAAGTATGTTTATGTGCTGCTGATGAGCTTTGCAGGGAATATCGTTTTTGTTTTGCAATGTTCCTGCACATAGTAAACAACATATACCCTAGCGGTTTACGCTAGGGCGGGTCATAATATCCAATATGATATGTTCTGGCGACTTAAAGTCTATAACCAGGGCGGGTTAAAAATCCCGAAGTATTTATTCAAATATGAAGTCATACCTGTAGACCAATATCACAATGATGCTATAAGGACATATGTCTGTAAGCCGGAAGCTTAACAGGTCCAGAAGAGTCTACCTCTATTCTATTTTTTTTTTTTGAAAAAATTCAGTTTTTACCCCGCAAGCCGGCTCTCACGTGACATAAATCCGTCGTTTTAACCTTAACTAGTTCAGGGTCTTATTGAAAAGAGTAACTATTAAGAGTACGAACGGGCCACATGGCAGAGAGACTACGACAGCAGGTGAGTTTATCCTAGCTCTCTGTAAGCCGGCTCTCTCATGACAATGGCCACCGTTTTAACCTTGACTAGTTCAGGGTCTTATTGAAAAGAGTAACTGTCAAGAGTTCGGCGGGTCACCTGGCGGAGTAGCATCTTGCGAACAGGCAGGTTTAACTCAAATTCGGCTTGGAAACCGGATCAAGAGGGTGTGAACAGCTATGCTCGGTGAGCAGGAAGCCCCCAGGTGACCAATGAGGTGGCTTGGAAACCGGATCAAGTGGGTGTGAAGAGCTATGCTCAGTGAGCAGGAAGCCCCCAAGTGACTAATGAGTCGGCTTGAAAACCAGATCAAGTGGGTGTGAACAGCTATGCTCATTGAGCATGAAGCCCCTAGTGACCAATGAGTCGGCTTGAAAACCGGATCAAGTGGGTGTGAACAGCTATGCTCATTGAGCAGGAAGCCCCCAAGTGACCAATGAGTCGGCTTGACAGCTGGATCAAGTGGGTGTGAACAGCTATGCTCATTGAGCAGGAAGCCCCCAAGTGACCATAGGAGGCGGCATGTAAGCCGGACCAAGAGGGTAGGCAACGCTCGATGAGCAAGAAGCCCCCAAGTGGCCTTATGAACAAACAATGAAGGCTCAGATACTTAGAAATGAAATGACAGAGGCCCTGAATTATCAGGGATGCCTGCTTTATTATAATGATCATGATATATACACTGAAGAAAGTATGCACAACACAAGAGCTAGCGGCTCAAGTGTAATATGGGAGAAGATGAGCGATGTTCCACGGCCGGCGGGTCTCCTCCTCCGATGTGCATGAGTCCTTGTGTTCTCGAACATCAATAAGATAATATGACCCATTGTTCAGGTTTTTGCTGACCACAAAAGGCCCTTCCCAAGGTGGGGATAACTTGTGCATATCTGTTTGATCCTGGATGAGCAGGAGCGCCAAGTCGCCTTCTTGAAATGTCCGGGTTTTAACCCGACGGCTATGATAACGACGCAGATCTTGCTGATAAATTGCCGAACGAGCCGCCGCGAGGTCATGTTCCTCATCCAACATATCTAGAGAATCTTGATGTGCTTTTTCATTGTCAACTTCAACATAAGCCACCACGCGGGGCGAGTCATGACGGATGTCACTTGGGAGAACCGCCTCTGCCCCGTAAACCATGAAGAAAGGTGTGTAACATGTTGATCTGTTGGGGGTGGTATTTATACTCCAAAACACTAAGGGTAATTCCTCAACCCAACAACCCGGCGTCCTCTGCAAAGGGACCATAAGCCGGGGTTTGATGCCTCTCAAGACTTCTTGATTAGCCCTTTCAGCTTGACCATTGGACTGGGGGTGAGCCACTGATGAAACATCGAGATGAATATACTCTCGTTGATAGAATTCTTTCATAGCGCCCTTTGACAGATTGGTGCCATTATCAGTTATGATACTATGCGGGTAACTAAAGCGGAAGATCACCTTTTTAATGAATTGAACTGCCGTTGCCGCATCGCACTTGCTGACCGGCTCTGCCTCAACCCACTTTGTAAACTTATCCACCGCCACCAAAAGGTGGGTCTTTTTGTCCTTGGATCTCTTGAAAGGTCCAACCATATCCAGCCCCCACACTGCAAACGGCCAAGTAATTGGAACCATCCTCAATTCTTGAGCCGGCATATGAGTTCGTCTAGAAAACTTCTAACAACCGTCACACTTGCTAACCAGATCCTCTGCATCAGCGTGAGCCGTCAACCAATAAAAATCATGCCGGAAGGCTTTAGCAACCAGAGACTTAGAGCCGGCATGATGACCACAATCACCTTCATGGATCTCCCTTAGAATCTCACGGCCCTCCTCAGGAGAAATACATCTCTGAAACACACCTGTGACACTGCATCGGTGCAACTCGCCAATGACAATGGTCATGGATTTAGACCGCCGGGTTATCTGCCTGGCCTCCATTTCATCCTCTGGTAACTCACCCCAGGCCATATAAGCCAAGTACGGCACCGTCCAATCGGGTATAGCATGAAGAGCCGCCACCAACTGTGCCTCCGGGTCAGGAATTGCAAGATCCTCCTCTGTTGGTAACTTCACTGAAGGCCTATTTAGTATATCAAGAAAAACATTCAGTGGTACCGGCTTACGCTGAGACCCCAACCGGCTTAAAGCATCGGCCGCCTCATTTTTCCTTCGACCAACATGTTCCACTTGATACCCTTTGAAATGACTAGCAATACTGTCAACCGCCCGGCGATAAGCCGCCATGAGCGGGTCCTTAGAATCCCAAGTCCCTGAGACTTGCTGGGCCACCAAATCTGAGTCGCCAAAACACCTGACCCGTCTTAAGTTCATCTCTTTGGCCATCCGAAGACCATGGAGCAGGGCCTCATACTCAGCTGCATTATTAGTACAAGGAAACATCAGCCTTAAAACATAACAAAATTTGTCACCTCGTGGGGAAGTCAAAACAACTCCAGCCCCTGAGCCTTCCAATTGCCTGGACCCATCAAAATGAATAGTCCAATATGTATTATCTGGCTTCTCCTTAGGCATCTGCAACTCTGTCCAGTCGTTTATGAAATCCACAAGAGCTTGAGACTTGATGGCCGTCCTTGGCATATATTTCAAACCATGAGGTCCAAGCTCAATGGCCCACTTGGCTATCCGGCCGGTGGCTTCTCTGTTTTGAATAATATCCCCTAAGGGAGCAGAACTGACCACAGTAATGGGATGACCCTGGAAATAGTGCTTCAGCTTGCGACTGGCCATGAACACCCCATAGACTAGCTTCTGCCAATGTGGGTACCTTTGCTTGGATTCAATTAAAACTTCACTGGCGTAATAAGCCGGCCTCTGAACCGGGTATTCCTTTCCTGTTTCCTTCCTTTCTACAATAATGGCCACGCTGACGGCTCTACTGTTAGCGGCCACATATAAAAAGCAAAGGCTCCTTCTCAACAGGAGCTGCAAGAACCGGCGGCTCCGCTAACTGTTTTTTAATTGCTTCAAACGCCTTGTTAGCAGCATCACTCCAAACAAAGTGATATGTCTTCTTCATTATCTGGTACAAAGGAATAGCCTTCTCTCCCAGGCGGCTTATAAACTGGCATAAGGCTGCAATACGACCCGCCAGACGCTGAACATCATTAATGCATGCTGGCTTAGCCAATGAAGTGATGGCCTTGATTTTCTCTGGGTTAGCTTCAATGCCTCTCTCCGAAACCAAGAAACCCAAGAGCTTGCCTGCAGGCACACCAAAAATGCATTTGGCCGGGTTAAGCATCATCTTGTAGACCCGGAGGTTATCAAAGGTTTCCTTAAAATCTTCTAGCAGAGACTCCTTCTTTCTGGATTTCACCACATAAGCATGAACATTGCGTCCTATCTGGTTATGAAGACAATTCTGAACACAACGCTGATAAGTTGCCTGGGCACTCTTGAGCCCAAAGGGCATAGACACATAGTAGAAAGCTCCAAAAGGTGTGATGAAAGCCATCTTCTCTTGGTCTTTAACTGCCATATTGATCTGATGATAACCAGAGTAAGCATCCAAAAAGCTCAAACGCTCACAACCCACCATAGCATCAATGATCTGATCAGTACGGGGAAGAGCGAAAGGATCAGCCGGGCAAGCTTTGTTAAGGTCTGTGTAATCCACACACATGCGCCCAAGTGTCGTTTTTCTTAAGCACGAGCACCGGGTTAGCCAACCACTCAGGATGAAAGACTTCAACAATGAACCCGGCTGCTAAGAGCCGGGCCACCTCTTCTCCAATAGCCTTACGCCTTTCCTTGTTAAAACGGCGAAGGAACTGTCTGATCGGTTTAAACTTAGGATCAATATTAAGAGTGTGCTCAGCGAGTTCTCTCGGTTCATCCGGCATGTCTGAAGGCTTCCATTCAAAGATGTCCCGGTTCTCACGGATGAACTCGATGAGTGCGCTTTCCTATTTTGAATCCATATTGGCACTAATCACAAACTGCTGAGATGAATCGCCAGGGACAAAGTCAACTTGCTTGGTGTCATCCGCCGATTTAAACTTTAGTAAAGGATCCTACTCTGTGGTCGGCTTCTTCAATGGGGTCATATCAGCTGGGTCAACATTGTCTTTATAAAACTTGAGTTCCTCTGTAGCACAAGCAGACTCGGCGTAAGCAGCATCGCCTTCTTCATACTCCAAAGCTATCTTCCTGTCACCATGAACCATGATGGTTCCTTTGCGACCCGGCATCTTAAGCTGCAAATACACATAACAAGGCCGTGCCATAAACTTGGCGTAAGCCGGCCGCCCAAATAGAGCATGATAGGGACTTTTGATTTTAACCACTTCAAAGTGCAATGTCTCAGCCCTGTAGTCATGTTCATCGCCAAAGGCCACCTCTAAGGCTATCCTTCCTACCGGATAGGCCGATTTGCCACGCACCACTCCATGAAAGACCGTAGAGGACAGCTTAAGATCTTTGTCAGTCAAATTCATCCGGCGAAAAGTATCATAATAAAGTATATTGATACTGCTGCCTCCATCCATCAGCACCTTAGTGAACTTGTAACCTCCAACTTGAGGGGCCACCACCAAAGCCAACAGACCCGGATTGTCAACCCGGGGCGGGTGATCCTCACGGATCCATACAATTGGCTGTTCTGACCATCATAAGTATCGAGGGATCACCGGCTCAACCACACTGACCGCTCGCTTGTGAACCTTCTGATCTCGTTTGCACAGGTTCGTGGTAAAAATATGATATTGACCACTACTTAACTACTTTGGATTGCTTTGATACCCGGACTGCTGCTGCTGATTGCCTTGACTGGGCTGCTGATTAAAACCGCCTTGATTGCCCTGGCCCTGAAATCCAGAGTTTGAGCCGCCACCTCCAAAGCCGGGCCCGTGAGAACCGGAGCCTGACCCACCGTGTGGGCCGTTACCATTATTGTGGTCCCGATGAAAGTTTGAATTCCTATACTCCCTCATGATATGACAATTTTTCCACAGGTGGGTCAACGGTTTATCCGGATAACTATGCTTTGGGCAGGGCCGGTTCAATTCGGCCTCAAGGTTAATTCCTGACCCTCCGGTACGGGGGGGGGGTGGTTTTCCTCTGCGATGTTGACCGTTATTTTGGGCGTTGGTATTGGCCACAAAATCTGACCCGCCATCGGGCTGTTTGTGCTTACCATTATTACCTTGATTATAACCTGGCATGTTGGACTGCTGCCCCTTCCCATTACCGTTTTTCTTCCCCTTGTTGGACTTCTCTTCATCGGACCCCGGATCCTTAGTATTATCAGAGTTTGCATATTTGATAAGAGCTACCATGAGCTCTCCCATGTCATTGCAATGACGTTTAAGCCGTCCTAGCTTCTGTTTGAGGGGAATAAATCGGCAATTTTTCTCCAAAATTAAAACAGCAGAACCAGCGTTGATACTATCCGATGAGTGGATAATAGCTAAGACCCGGCGAACCCAATGGGCGGTTGAATCATCCTCACGCTGGATGCAAGTGTCCAGGTCGATAATCGACAGAGGCTGCTTACATGTGTCCTTAAAATTCTGAATGAAACGCGCCTTCAATTTAGTCCATGAGTTGATGGAATTAGGGGGCAATCCCTTTAGCCAGGTGCGAGCCGGCCCATCCAACATCATGGTGAAATATTTGGCGCAGACAGCATCGTTAACATCCAACATCTCCATAGCCAACTCGTAGCTTTCAATCCAAGCATCCGGAGGCTGATCCGAAGTGTAGTTGGGTACTTTTCGAGGGCCCTTGAAATCCTTGGGCAAACGTTCATTGCGTAGAGCCGGCACCAGACAGGGCACTCTGACTGACCGAGAGGTCACTCCCGCTTCTACCGACACAGAAGGGTTTAGCTGAGGCTGTCTAAGAGCCGCTAACTGAGCTGCCAGCTCTGCCTCTTGGCACGCTCTGGCTTGATCTGTTAGAACCTGAACATCAACAGCGCCATGGGGCGGGTCTCGCCCTGGGGCGGGTTACGACGCCGTTCACTGCTGGAAACCACCGGCGACTCCATGCGTCGGCTGTAGCTTCGGCTCGGTCACGGAATCGAATGGATTTGCTCATGGCTGTAGGAATAAGCCGCTTGCTGGGTCACCGCTGTCTTAAGAAGTTCCACGGTGTTCCGGGCCTCTATCGCAGCTGGCGACTCACCTTCAATTGGGAGGGCCGCCAGCCATGATGCTGCGGCAATCATATTATCCAGTGGGTTGGAGTAATGACCCGGGGGTGTCTGCACCTGCTGAGGAGGGGTCAGGTTCACACGGGGCTGTTCTGCAATACGAGGCTGAGCCGTCGCCCCGGTTGCCGGTGCTTCATCAGCCCGGTTCTCACCGGGCGGGTTACTTGGCCCTGCCCCGGGTGTGATAAAAATATTCCTCCCCTCGAATTGCGGTGGCAAGCGGCTCTAGTGCCTCCTCCGCATCACAGTGTTTGACGTGTTCTGATCCAGACTTAAGCGAAAAGCCTCAGCCCTTACCCTCTGTGTTTTAGCTTCTAGGGCGGTCCGTTTTGCAGTCATCCTGACGTTCTCAATGTTAAGTTCCTCATTAGCCCGAGCTATTTCATCCCTTAGCTTTGCAACTTCCGCATTATGTTGTGCCTGAGTCACCGGGGTCACCTCTGCCGCTAGCAACGTTGCCAAAGCATCCAAGAGCTTGGATAAAACTTGAGCCGGTGGGCGCGCAGAGCTGCTCGCGCCAGCCGTTGCAGCAACCGTTGAACCGGAGGTCATCGCTGTAGCGGTTGATGAGTGCTCCATCTGCTGCGTCTCGGCCATGAATATAGCTGCCCTGTTTGGCGGCTCATAGGAGTCCGGAATACTGTCGCCATTGGAACAGCCCCCAAGCCCGCCATCTTGTAGTTCATAGATCGACTCTGTTTCGCCGGTTGAGGACTCATCACCTGAGTAGATGGCCGTCTCACCACCGGACACATAGCCTTCCTCGAGATCCGCTCCATGGACAAAGCCAATGATGACATGCTTCTGGGCGGGTTGAATCTTGGCGCGTTGGACTCTGGCGGCTTGAACCTTGGCGGGTCTCGCGCGTCGAGCCGTCTCGATGATGTCAGCGCAGACTTCTGGCTCAGGCTCAGACTGACCAATCTTGCCGATGAAAACTTGGATACCACCAAAGGGGACCCGGTACCCGTATTCGATTGAATCGGCCTCCGGACCCCATCCAGCATCGTTGATGTAGATCTTGCCACGGTGACCCTTGGTTATCCGGCCCACGGCGTATCCCTTGATCCCTGAGAAGTTGGCCTTCAAGAACTCGAAACCACTGTGCGAGAGCCCCACGGTGGGCGCCAACTATCGTGGATTTGTCACGGCATATGTCCTAGCAAAAAGACCTAGGTGTGGAGCCATCGCAACTAGGTTAGCTTGAAGGGGTTGAACGGGACAAAGGACACAAGGAATTTACCCAGGTTCGGCCCCTCTCAACGAGGTAAAAGCCTACGTCCTGCTCTTAGTTGTATTGCTTGGGTTTCGATTACAAGGGAGCAAAATATGCTTGACCTAGTTTTCGACTTGTTGATTCTTGAGTTCACCCGCCGCCGGGTCACCCCTTTATATACAGGTCGATGCCCGGCGGCTTACAGAGTCCCGGCTGGCTCACACAAACATGATCGGCTTGGTTTCTAACTTAACCTTCCTTACAGAACAAGTCATTACATGGTGGTTCACACCTTCAAGCCTTAAGCCATCTCTGGGTCTTGGGCCTTCAGTCTTCTTGGGCCTTCTCGCCTTAAGCCACCAACGGTGTGACCCGGCACCTCCTAGGCGGGTCATGCCTCGGAGTTATATCCTCAACACTAAGGTTTCGACCGTGGGCAACAAAAGTAATATTAGAGCACCTAGACCCTCTGAACAAATTAAAGTAGAACCTAATGTTGCTATGGTTAAAGATCTCTTGGTTGATAATGTTGATGGGCATGTTATTTACTTCTGTGATGAAGCTGCTAGAATTGCTAAACCTGATACTAAAGATAAGAATAAACCCGTTGTTGGCATGCCCGTTGTCTCGGTTAAAATAGGAGATCATTGTTATCATGGCTTATGTGATATGGATGCTAGTGTCAGTGCTATTCCTTTTACTCTTTACCAAGAAATTATGAATGATATTGCACCTGCTGAAATAGAAGATATTGATGTTATTATTAAACTTGCTAATAGAGATACTATCACACCACTTGGGATTGTTAGCGATGTTGAAATCTTGTGTGGAAAGATAAAATATCCTACTGATTTTCTAGTTCTTGGTTCTCCAAAAGATGATTTTTGTCCCATTATTTTTGGTAGGCCTTTCTTGAACATTGTTAATGCTAAGATAGATTGCAAGAAAGAAACCGTCAGTGTTAATTTTAGTGATGTGTCTCGTGAGTTTAATTTCTCTAAGTTTCGTAGGCAACCTCATAATAAAGAATTGCCTAGTAAGGATGAAATAATTGGTCTTGCTTCTGTTGCCGTACCTCGTACTGATCCATTAGAACAATATTTAATAGACCATGAAAATGATATGCACCTACATGAAAGAAATGAAATAAATGAAATATTCTTTAAGAACCAACCTATTCTTAAACATAATTTGCCTATTGAAACTCTAGGAGGTCCTCCTCCACCTAAGGGTGATCCTATGTTTGAATTGAAACAATTACCTGATACTTTGAAATATGCTTATCTAAATGAAAAGAAGATATATCATGTTATTATTAGTGCTAACCTTACAGAGCATGAAGAAAAGATATTATTAAAAACTCTGAGGAAGCACCGAGCTGCTATTGGACATACTCTTGATGATCTTAAGGGCATCAGTCCCACTCTCTGTCAGCACAAGATTAATATGGAACCCGATGCTAAACCAGTTGTAGATCATCAATGACGAATAAATCCTAAGGCGAAAGAAGTGGTAAGAACTGAAATATTAAAGCTTCTATAAGCAGGTATAATTTATCATATATCTGATAGTAGATGAGTAAGTCTCGTTCATTGTGTCCCTAAGAAAGGAGGCATTACTGTTGTTCCTAATGATAAAAATGAACATATCCCACAAAGAATCGTGACTAGTTATAGAATGGTAATTGATTTTAGAGAATTAAACAAAGCCACTAGAAAAGATCATTACCCTTTGCCTTTTATTGGTCAAATGTTAGAAATATTATCTAAGCACACACACTTTTGCTTTCTTGATGGATATTCTGGTTTGTCTCAAATACCTGTATCACAACCCGATCAAGAGAAGACCACCTTTACTTGTTCTTTTGGAACTTATGCTTATAGATGTATGCCTTTTGGTTTATGCAATGCACCTGCTACCTTTCAAAGATGTATGATGGCTATATTCTCTTACTTCTGTGAAAAGATTGTTGAGGTTTTCATGGATGATTTTTCCGGTTACGGAACTTCTTTTGATGATTGCTTAAGCAACCTTGATTGAGTTTTGCAGAGATGTGAGCAAACTAATCTTGTCTTGAATTGGGAGAAGTGCTGCTTTATGGTGAATGAAGGTATTGTCTTAGGGCACAAAATTTCTGAGCGAGGTATTGAGGTGGATAAAGCTAAATCAATGCAATTGAGAAAATGCCATGTCCTAAAGACATTAAAGGTATAAGATGTTTCCTTGGTCATGTTGGTTTCTATAGGAGATTTATTAAAGACTTCTCTAAATTTTCTAGACCTCTTACCAATCTCTTGCAAAAGGATGTTCCATTTGTTTTTTATGATGATTGTGTAGAAGCCTTTGAAACACTTAAGAAAGCCTTAACTTATGCACCTATTGTCCAACCACTTGATTGGAACTTGCCTTTTGATATTATGTGTGATGCTAGTGATTATGTTTTTGGTGCTGTTCTAGGATAGAGAGTTGATAAGAAATTAAATGTTATACACTATGCTAGTAAGACTCTAGACAATGCCCAAAGAAATTATGCTACTACTGAGAAAGAATTTCTAGCAGTTGTGTTTGCTTGTGATAAATTCAGATCTTACATAGTTGATTCTAAAGTAATTGTTCACACCGATCATGCTGCTATTAAATACCTTATGGAAAAGAAAGATGCTAAACCTATACTCATTAGGTGGGTTCTTTTGCTACAAGAATTTGACTTACACATCACTGATTGAAAGGGAGCTGAGAATCCCGTAGCTGATAACTTGTCTAGGTTAGAAAACATCCTTGATGACCCACTACCTATTGATGATAGCTTCCCTAATGAACAACTAGCTATCATAAATGCTTCTCATAATGCTCCTTGGTATGGAGACTATGCTAATTATATTGTTGCTAAATTTATACCACCTAGTTTCACATACCAACAAAAGAAAAAATTCTTCTATGATTTAAGACATTACTTTTGGGATGACCCACATCTTTATAAATAGGGAGTAGATGGTATTATTAGATGTTGTATACCTTAGCATGAACAGGAACAAATCCTATGGAAATGTCACTCCGAAGCCTATGGAGGGCATCATGCGGGAGATAGAACTGCACACAAGGTATTACAATCTAGTTTTTATTGGCCTACCCTTTTCAAAGATGTTCGTAAGTTTGTTCTATCTTGTGATGAATGTCAAAGAATAGGTAATATTGGTATACGTCAAGAAATGACTATGAATTATTCACTTGTTATTGAACCATTTGATGTTGGGGGCGTTGATTATATGGGACATTTTCCTTCCTCTAATGGGTATACACATATTTTGGTTGTTGTTGATTATGTCACTAAGTGGGTGGAAGCTATTCCCACTAGCAGTGTTGATCATAACACCTCCATTAAAATGCTTAAAGAAGTTATTTTCCCGAGGTTTGGAGTCCCTAGATATTTAATGACTAATGGTGGTTCACATTTTTATTCATGGTGCTTTCCGTAAACTGCTTGCTAAATATGATGTCAACCATAGAATTGCATCCCCTTATCACCCTCAATCTAGTGGACATGTTGAACTTAGCAATAGAGAAATAAAATTAATATTGCAAAACAATGTCAACAGATATAGGATAAATTGGTCTAAGAAACTTAATGATGCACTATGGGCTTATAGAACAGCTTATAAAAATCCTATGGGTATGTCTCCATATAAAATGATTTATGGAAAAGCTTGTCATTTGCCTCTTGAGTTAGAACATAAAGCACATTGGGCAATTAAAGAACTCAATTATGACTTCAAACTTGCCAGTGAAAAGAGGTTATTTGATATTAGATCACTAGATGAATGGAGAGCCCAAGCCTATGAAAATGCCAAACTATTTAAAGAAAAGGTCAAAAGATGGCATGACAAAAGAATCCAAAAGCAGGAATTCAAAGTGGGTGAGTATGTTCTATTGTATAAATCTTGTTTTAGATTTTTTCCAGGAAAACTTCTCTCTAAGTGGGAAGGACCATATATCATTGAAGAAGTTTATCGCTCGGGGGCTATTAAGATCAATAATGCCGAAGGCACTAATTCGAAGGTGGTCAATGGACAAAGAATTAAGCACTATATCTCAGGTACACCCATTAATGTTGAAACTAACATTGTTCAAACCATGACACCGAAGGAATACATAAAAGAGACTTTCCAGAACACTCCAGAACCCTGAAAAGTAAACAACCTCCAAAAATTCTGCAAAAGTATTTTCTGTCAGTTTTGGAATATTAGAAAAATAAAAAATAAGAAACACGCGGGAAGGCAACCCAGGTGCCCACTAGGCACCAGGGCGCGCCTACCCCACCTGGCGCGCCCTGGTGGGTAGTGGGCCCCTCGGGGATCTTCCCGACTCCAATTTCCAGTAGTATACTTGTTTCCCAAGATAAAAATTCTTTATATAAACCCCCGAACGATTTGACAACCGCATCGTGGAAATATCCTTTGTTCTTGTTTCAGGCTGTTTTTTTATCAGATCTATCAAGCCAGGCATCATGTCTTCTCCCTCCTCCAACAACGTAGAAGAAGATGCTTGGCTGCTGAAGATGGAACATAGGAGAGAAGAACCAAAATAAGCCACCGAGGAGGACAAGGTCAAGGAAGTTGTGGGTGATCAGGCTCAAGAAGGGGGGCAAGCCATGCTCACGGGGGAGGTTGAGAAAGAGGAAGATATCATTCAACCCTACTACAACCATCTTACCCCCACTGAAATCGAAGCCTTAAAGGCCTTTGAAACGGTTTGTGTTCAAAATACATATCTTACTCGTGAAATTATTTTGTTGGAAGAGCAAAACATCGCCCTCCGGAGCATCAATCGTAGATTGGAGCACCTGCTAAGGCTGAAGTGTGAAGACCCTACCTCATCATCACCACCATCACCAAAGAAGGAGACTTAAGCACACGGGTATGCGCACTCCCCTTGGCTTGTGCCAAGCTTGGGGGAGATGCCCCGGTATCGTATCACCATCACTTTTATTATCTTTACCTATCTTAGTTCGATCCTTAGCTACTTCATGATTTAGTTGAATAAAAGTTTAGTATGATCTATTTTCGAGTGCTAGTTTCTTGATCTATCTATGTATGTAATCGAGTGAGAGTTATATAATAAAGTTTAGTTTGAGTTTTTGCTTCTTTACCTTTTTGTTTCAATCAAAGTAAAGAAAAAATGAAAAAGATCACATGCTAATCTTATGGAAAGTAATGACATTACATAAGGAAAAGTATAAGTGGTAAAATTTATTTAAAGTTGACAAACATAGCATTGGTCAATGATGCAATTCATGAAAGAATTAGTAAGGGAAGAGAAGATTCACATGCAAATATACTATCTTGGATATCTTTTATGATTGTGAGCCCCCATTAAGTATTTTATGCCAAATTGTTGATGTTAGACAAGGAAGACAACGTAATGATTTATGTTTATTCATATCCACATAGAAGTTATATTGTCATAGATCCTCCAACATGCGGTGCTTGCCCAATATCATTGCTAGCCAAAAATTGTAGCGACCCGACCCGAATGGATCAAAGTCTCTGTGCTTAAGTGTCATCCCTGGATCGGTATGCTGACACACACAGTACTCGAGGATTTATAACAGAGGTAAATCACATGTATAAAGTAACGTAAATACTATTACCTCAATCCAAATAGCGGAAGTAACAACAAGGTTGTGGATTCCCATCAACACCAACGGCAAAGTTGAGTGTAGAAATCGTAACCCTAACGTATCACTTACTTGTCGTAAGAATCCTGCAACATGAGACGTTGCAGCCCGAAATGGGTCAGTACATTGAATGTACTGGCAAGATAACACAGTAGAGCAATGAACAGAATAAATGCTATCACTACATGCATATATGGCGGGTGGAGGCTCTACGGTTAATATGTTTTGCGAAAAGCCAATTTTTCCCTACAACAAAGGAATATATTTTATTTAACTATCATGGTGGTTGTTGAACATTGAGAAGGTAAATCCCCCTCTCAATCCCAATTAAAAGTAATCATTAATCCCAACAAATTAATTTAGAGTGATGGGATTCAATATGATGATCCAAGAACCAGATACTCAAGATGTCCATAACCGGGGACACGGCTAATCATGATTAGTTTGTACACTCTGCAGAGGTTTGTGCACTTTTCCCCACAAGACTCGATCTCCTCCGTTGGATTTCTCGCACTACATGGTGTTTGAGAAACGGATGACCGAGACACAGTCTTTCAGAAACATTTACTCTTTACTCTGGGTAGACAGTTACACCTACTTTCCCCTACATCTGCTAGCCTACCACTGAAAGAGGTCATGTAACATACTCAACTATGCTAGAGCCCATAATAGCTTGTGGCTGCACACGGAAGTTTCTAGCATGAATAATCTTATGATCCCTTTGAGCCTGGGTGGCGGACCGTAGGAGGATCACACGGTATATCCCCGGGATCTCCTAGGACAACACTGGTATATCCCCAGGTGCCCAAACAAGCAATCCACCCAGATGTGTATTAAAGTTGCCACCTTAAGTTGAACCATTAATTAGAAATCTCACATCTGTCATGGATACACTCAAAACCCAATCCACGTCTACGAGCATAGCATGGCAACATAAGCATAGCGTGGAAGTAACTCCCAAGGGTTTTATAATAAAAGGGCAATAGGTTCTACCTCATCATCTACTTCCCAATACCCACAAGTTAATCACATCCTAGTCATGTAGTGTTTGAGGATAAAACTAATGCATAAAAACTGGGTATAGAAGAGTATGATCAAAGTGTGAACTTGCCTTGTACTGTTGATGAAGATCCTTCGCACTCATAATTCCTGATAGTTCTACTCGTCACACTCCGTTCAATCTAACGTGAGCAAGCAATTGCATACATAAGCACTCATGCAAAAGAATCGAAGAAAAGATCTCGAAAAACTTCGAAAACTAGCAATTAACTTTTGCAACAGAAAACAATTTCTAACAGTACCAAAATTGGGTGGATTTGGTCTTATCAGAAAGTTTAGGTCAAGAGCTTCAATTAGCAAAAAGAATCAATTAAATCGGAGTTACGAAACTCAAGCTGCGAAAGAAACAAGCTTTGATTACTAACCTGGACTAAAGTCAAATTTTACAGTAGCAAAAACTTGTTTAAGTTGGTTAAACAGAAAGAGGGCTTCGAGACGAAGATCTAGGCGCTTGAATCGCCTGATTCCGACAAACGAGCGAAAAGTTATACTAAAACAAAAATCGGATCAGAAATCGCGATCGAAAATAATCGCGGAAATTCCGAGAAAAAGAAAACTAACGAACAGGCTAACGAACGAACGTTCGCTGTCTGCGGTTAAACGGTGAAAACCGTTCGTTAAAACGAACGTACGGACGAACGTCCGCTAAATAACTAAACCGACGGAAAACCGATCTAAAAAAGAATAAACCGGAATTTAAAAAAAACCGAATCTAGATCTAGGGTTTAAACAAAAACCGATCCGTTTTCTCGCGAAAACCGAGGCGGTTACCTCGGGTCCGGCGGGTCGGCGGGTCGGCGGCAGCGTGGCTCCGGCGGGCGGCGGCGGCTCCGGCGAGGGGCGGCGGCGGCGTCCGGCAGCGGCGGCAGCGGCGGCAGCGGCAGCAGCAGCGGCGAGGCGGCGCGGCGGCTCGGCGGCGCGGCGAGGGCAGGCGGCGGTGCGGCGGTGGCGAGGCGGCGGCGGCGTCCGGCGGCGGCGGCGGTGGCGGCGGCGGCGGCGGCGGTTTAGGGTTTCGGGTGGTGGCGGTGGTAACGGGCCTCGGGGCGGCGGCTTATAAAGGCCTGGCCCGAGAATTCCTGGCCGAGTACGGCCCTAGGTCGGTCGCGCGTTTTTTTTTTTTTTAGAATAAAAACAAAAAAAAAATAAACGGAAAAATAGAAAATTTCCATAGGCATATTATATATCAAAATTTTCAGAAAAAGATTTCCTAAAAGATGAACATATTTTCAGCGGCAATAAATTTCACAAAAATTTAAATAAAGCAAACAGTGCTACTGCTGCAATAAAACCTATAAAAATCATTTTAAAATAACCAAAATGATTTCAAATTTATTTCCCTCTAATTTTATATTGAAGGGAATCATTTTACCCTAATTTCCATATATTTTATTTTTGGAGAAAAATAATTTGAATAAAACCCAAATAACTCCAAATAAAAAAATGGTTTTCAAAATACCATCAAAGGGACTTTAAATTTTGATTCTTTGAAACTTCCAACTCATATTTCATACGATTTGAAGAAGTCATTTTATCTTCTCTCATGAAAATCATTGAGTTGCATAAAGTTTCTAAATTTGCAATATTTCCAAATGAAATTCAAATCTTTTCGAAACCCCTTTTAAAATAGAAGAAGTCATGTTATCTTCACTCTAGGGTTTGTAATGAAATAAATATGAATTCATGGAGATCATAAATGCAAGGTGAAAGTTTTGGGAAAGTCATTTTATTCCTTCTCATTCAACTTTCAAAAAGTTTTCCAAATTTCACTCAATTTCACACAAGCAACCACACCACAATCAAACAATCAATCAAAACTAGTTATTTAATATAACATTCCAAAATTTAGAATTTTGGGATGTTACAAAAATCCTCACTAAGTAGTGATACTACTTGTGCATCCAAAAACCTTAAACCCAATTTCATGTTTTGAGTGTCCACCATACCTACCTATGGATTGAATAAGATCCTTCAAGTAAGTTGTCATCGATGTATAAAGCAATAAAAATTGCTTCTAAATATGTTTGATCTTTTACTGTAAGGGAAAATAAGCATTGTACAAACTTGTGATGGCAAAGTAATAAAAGTGACGGACTGCATAATAAAGGTTGCTATCATAAGGGTCAATATAATGTCGCATTATTTTGCATTAAGAGATTATGCATCCAAAAATAAAAGCGCATGACAACCTCTGCTTCCCTCTACGAAGGGCCTATCTTTTACTTTTATGTATTTACTTTTTATGCAAGAGTCAATAGTGTTCTCCTCTATTCCTTTTTATTTTTCTCTTTTGCAAGCATCATGTGGTGTGGAAAGATCTAGGTAGATATATCCAGTTGGATATGAGTGATCATGAGTTATTATTGTTGACATCACCCTTGAGGTGAACAAGTTGGGAGGCGAAACTATAAGCCCCTATCTTTCTATGTGTCTGGCTGAAACTTTTTGCTCCATATATATGTTGTGAGTATTAGCAATCATAGAAGACTAAATGATGGTTGAGTATGTGGACTTGCCAAAAGGCTCCGACACGAGACCCTTCCTGAAAATATGATGTATTGCAATTGCAAAGTTAACTGAGAACATAGTTTGTTTGTTGTCAAGAAAGTTTATGCTTTATACTTCGATGATGTGATGAATTGTTACTTGCTCATAAGAAGTTTTATGATATAGTTATTGTTGTTATAATAATGATCATGATGCTACTATGTCCCTATTTTTGTTTTATCGAGACCTCTCTCCCTCTAAACATGTGGACATGATTCTCGATATCGGCTTTCGCTTGAGGACAAGCGAGGTCTAAGCTTGGGGGAGTTGATACGTCCATTTTGCAACATGTTTTCTTACTGTTATTTATAGTGTTTTTATTCAATATAACACTTTGTGGAGTAATTCTAATGCCTTTTCTCTCATAATATGCAAGGTTTACACAAAGAGGGAGAATACCGGCAGCTGGAATTCTGGACCTGAAAAAGCTACGTCAGAGATACCTATTCTGCACACATCTCCAAATAAGCTGAAATTTTACGGAGAATTATTTTGGAATATATAAAAAATATTGGAGAAAATAAATACCGAAGGGGGCCACCCAGGTGCCCACTAGGCACCAAGGCACGCCTACCCCCCCCCCCCGGCGCGCCCTGGTCGGTAGTGGGCTCCCTGGC
Source organism: Thinopyrum elongatum (assembly GCA_011799875.1). Lineage (NCBI taxonomy): Eukaryota > Viridiplantae > Streptophyta > Magnoliopsida > Poales > Poaceae > Thinopyrum > Thinopyrum elongatum. The sequence continues at coordinate 434,797,940 of CM022302.1, forward strand.
CCACTTCTGGCGCCCATCTTCTCGTACATAAGGTCTTTTGACCTAGAAAAAAATAAGGAGAGGACTTTCGGGATGGCGCGCCACCGTCTCAAGGCGAAACTTGTGAAGGAGCACTTTTGCTATCCGGCGAAGCGATTCCGCCGGGGACACTTCCCTCCGGGAGGGGGAAATCGAAGCCATCATCATCACCAACAACCCTCTCACCTTGGGAGGATCAATCTTCATCAACATCTTCACCAGCAACATCTCATCTCAAAACTCTAGTTCATCTCTTGTGTTCAATATTTGTATCAAAACCTCAGATTGGTACCTGTGGGTGACTAGTAGTGTTGATTACATCTTGTAATTGATGCTGGATGGTTTATTTGGTGGAAGATTATATGTTCAGATCCATTATGATATTTATTACTCCTTTGATCTTGAGCATGAATATGATTTGTGAGTAGTTGCTTTTCTTCTTGAGGACATGGGAGAAGTCATGTTACAAGTAATCATGTGAATTTGATATTCGTTCAATATTTTGATGATATGTATGTCGTGATTCCCTTAGTGGTGTTATGTGAACGTCGACTACATGACACTTCACCATCTTTGGGGCTAAGGTAATGCATTGCGGAGTAGTTATTAGATGATGGGTTGCTAGAGTGACAGAAGCTTAAACCCTAGTTTATGCGCTATTCAGTAAGGGGCCGATTTGGATCCATATGTTTAATGCCATGGTTAGATTTTATCTTAATTCTTATTTCGTAGTTGCGGATGCTTGCGAGAGGGGTTAATCATAAGTCGAAGGCTTGTTCAAGTAAGAACAGCACCCAAGCACCGGTCCACCCACATATCAAATTATCAAAGTAGCGAACGCGAATCAAACAAACATGATGAAAGTGACTAGATGAAATTCCCGTGTGTCCTCGTGAACGTTTTACTTATTATCAGAGACCGTTCCGGCCTGTCCTTTTTTACAAACATGATTGGGATACCTTGCCGCACTTATTGTTACTTGTTAGAAATTATCTTGCTATCAAACTACCTGTTACCGACAATTTCAGTGCTTGCAGAAATTACCTTGCTGAAAACCGCTTGTCATTTCCTTCTGCTCCTCATTGGGTTCGACACTCTTACTTATTGAAAGGACTACGATTGATCCCCTATACTTGTGGGTCATCAACCGCCACCACGCCACATGGGCTTCGACCAGCGACACTCCCGGCAACGGTAGCGGGAGGGGAGGACTTGGCGCGGAGGAGGTCTAGAGATGGCTAGCTGGGGCCCCGGCCCCGGGCTCGAGGGGAGCGAGGGGAGGAGAGGTATGATAGGTTAACTGAATACGACATGGCTGGTGCTACTACATTTAAGCAATTGATTAGAAACTAGGGTTTTTAATAAAGAAAGATAAAAATAATATAGTTGTTTGAAGTGAGACAGTAGAACAATCGTTCTACGTCATATATTAATAAATATGATATATGTACAGGCGGCAAGAAAAACTAATTACAGGGTAAATTTCCTATGCAATGTATGCTCTAGGAAAACCCATTATGTACATAAAGAATTAGAGTAAGTGATGATCAATCCAGGTGCAAAGTTGGTCCTTAAACTTATTCTTGATTCTATGCCTGAGTAATAGTAGATCAACCTTGAGCAATCTTCTCCAAGATGTAACTGATGGTGTCTGAGCTGTGAAGATTTTTCCATTTCTTTACATCCATATGTGCCAGCATCCCATGATAGTTATCTCAAGAGCAATTGGGCCAGGCAAAGCTTGAGTTATCAGATTGATCTCATCATGAACTGAAATCCCTCTATTCTTAGGCCCATAATTGAGTGCCAATAGTTAAGAACAATTGAGCAGTCCTAGAAAAGATGGCAAGTTGTTTCTTCTGTATTGTCTTGACAGAGTTCACATTTGTATGATGGTAGATGGAAAGATTTTCTGTGTAGAAGATTTCTTGTCCTAACTCTGTCATGAAATAGAAGCCAAAAGAAAATCTTGTATCTGAGCATGGTAGAATTTTCCCAAAGCTGCTTGAAGACTTGATCAGCAGGTGGCCCAGAGGTTAATCTCTTATGTTGTTTTGCATAACTTCATTAAGTATTGATTGCAATATATCAGCAGCTAGTACAAACAACAGTGGAGAGAGAGATAGATCTCCTTGCCTCACACCTCTCTTGCAAAGGAATTCTTTTCCAGGCACACCATTAAGCAACACAAAAGAATACCCTGAGTGAAGATCATGTCCATCCACATTAGCCATCTAGTACCAAAGCCCCTGGCATTTTAAATCACTTTGCTTGTTTGGTGTTCAACTAGATCAAAACCTTATCAAAATCTAGTTTCAGAATAATTAACTCTTGCTTTGGTGAGTGACACTAGTGAATACATTCATATGCCCATGCTAAACAATCTTGTATTGATCTTGCTTTTAGGAAGCCATATTGATTGTTGTGGACAAGTTGCAAGATGAATTTTTGTCATTAGTTTGCCAAGAGCTTGGTAATGATTTTGATAGAACAATTGACCAAAGAGATGGGTCTGAAACCATTTGCACTAGTTGGAAAGTCCTTCTTTGGAATGAGGGTAATATAGGAAGAATTTATACTCTGTAGGCTGATCTTCCCTTTAAAAAAATCCTCAATGAGGACATAGAAATCAGGTGTACTTATGTCCCAATAGTGTTTATCAAAGTTTGTGTTGAAACCATCTGGTCCTAGAGCTTTATCAGTTGGCAAATCCTTTATGACATTATCAATTTCATATTTTGAAAAAGGTTCTTCTAGCATAGAAAGATCTACATTTTCCTGAACAAGATATCTAACTTGAGAAGGTTGAAAGCGGGGACAGAGCTGCTAAGCCTTTGCTTGAAAGCATTCCAGAGAATAATGGCCTTGCAGAGTGCTCCTTATGACTGTTTCCAAATTCATCTTGTAGACTTTCAATGTGGTTAACCCTGTATTTGATTGTAGCCTTTGCCTGAAAAACCTTGGGAGTTTGCCTCTCCAAATCTGACCCATCTGATGGTGGCCCTTTGCTGCGAGTAGATCTTTTGCAGATTAAGGAGTTTCAGAAGATGATCTTTGAGAAAGGCTCTACCATTCCATTCAATGTCAGATAAAGGCCTGAATTCTTCTATGGCATCAAAGAAGATATGGCTTCATTGGTTGCCTGGATTGTAGTGCTAAGCTTGGAGATGGATTTTGCCCTAATTTTCAACCCCTTTCTTAGTCTTCTGAATTTTGCAGTTATTCTCTTAGCACTGTTTGTGATGTGAATGTCCCGCTCCGAATTCTAAATTACAAAGTCCTTAAAACCCTAAATTTCCATCAAATAATTTTCAAATCTGAATACTATTACTCTTGGGATATGTGTGCCAATTTGGATCAAACATGGAACATGATCAAATACTGGTTTGGCTAAAGGAAGAACTATGGTGTTTGGATATTGAGTTGTCCAAACCTCTGACGTGAATACCCAATCAAGTCTTTCCAACAAAGGTGCATCTTGCATGTTGCTCCAAGTATAATTTCTGCCCTTGAGAGGAATTTCAATTAGAGCCCATGAGTTAATTGCCTCATTAAAGTTGAGCATATCAGAAAATGCCACCAGATCTATTTATGTTGCTTGGGTATCTTATATAATTATAATCTCCTATCAGAATCCACTTGGTGTCACCGGGCATTTGAATGTTTTTAAGCCAGTCCAAAAAGATAGTCCTATCAGCTCCTTGACATGGGCCATAGATGTTGGTGAGGATCCAAGAACACCCAAAAAGCTTGGAAATAAATCTGATGGATAAAGAAAAATCATTTTGAAAGATATTCTCCCTTGTAAAATTGAATCATTCCAAGCAATGAGTAATCCCCAGAAAGCTTGGAAATAAATCTAATGGATAAAGAAAACTCAGTCTGAAATAATATAGTTAATGATAATATGCATCAAGTTGTTAAGTGCATTTTGTTTCAAAACATAAGTATACCACTCCCAATCTCTAAGAGCAACTTCAGTAGTTATGTGATAGTTTTTTTTGGGGGGGGGTTATTGTGGGAAAGTTTGAGGATGCTCTAGATTTTGCGTGAACACGGTACAAATGCAACACATACACTCATCCCCATGAATTTCGGGGAATGTAGTACCAAATAAAAAATTTCCCATACCTACGAATACACCCATGAACACTATGAAGATGCTTGGATAACGATCATATTACCATCAACAAAATTCTCACACAACAGAAGTAGTCGAAGGAGAATGGTGAAGCGTGATTCTAGAACCTAGGTATTACCTCCCAACCCCAAGAATTTTCCAAGGTGGTCCGTTGATCTAGCACCAAAAGTATGATGCATGTGTGGTATCCTTGTGTACCGTATCAGCGATTATGCAACACATTGTTATCCATGACAAAGGGCTAACTGAGAACTAAAGGAGGAGGAGCCTAGTGCATATCGGTCAAACCAACAGAGAGAGAGAGAGAGAGCATGCTTGCGAATGGGGGGGGGCTCTCCTTGGACTTATGAACGCCCTCATGGAACTTCAAGAGTGACAAGTCACCACATAGGTTTTCATCGAAAGCCACATGCACTAGAAACAAAATTATGTTATTGCAAAACAAACCATATACATGTAGACATTGATTATAGTGACAAGGAGTACAAGCCACATTAATCATCCCAAGAAGAACAAAATTATTGCTCTTTGGTTGGCAGGTAGGGCACCATATGGTACTATCATTTAGTGAAGAATCACATCTACCGACTTTTAAATTTCATAAAGAGAAGCATACACATAAAATATATATGTGTATAAATATAAATGCAAAATTCAGTGTAATATGATAACTAGCAAACCGAGCAATAATAATAACCTTACTATACATCAACTATATGACACTACAGTGATATGATACAAAAAAAAATCCACACCACAATTCTTTTCAATGGAAACGTGCCAGAAATTATTTAACTGTTTCATCAAATTGACAAGTGCATGTTCACATATGTCCTCTACTTGTACGTGCAACTTTTGAAATCTTGAAAAAACATTATTTGCATAGATGATGGCATGACAAGATAATGTGTTTACATTATGCTTTTTATCTTTGTTGTTTTTGCCTGGTTCCGCATCTTTACTTAGTGTTTGGAGTTTTAGATATATTATTAAAAATGCCTATAAAGACTAAAAAGTATGATAAAGTGTACACACTAAAGTTTGAGATGAGCTGCAAGAATAGAAAAGGTACATAGTTTCCAGACACCAACAACACCGATCATACCATCGACACTTGTTTATATGAAAAAAAAACAAGTATAATGTGCCAACACATACCATGTATATTCTCTTGAGCAGTGCACATCCTCATGGGCACTTGATGATAAGTCACAACATGTGCTTTATCATCGATGGACACATGATATACAACAAAAGACAACATTTTGTTCAGGTAAGACAAATGTATAACTGAAACTATACTTTGATTGCTAGTGAGAAGGTGTCCAAGCTAAGTTAATCATCTAAACAACACCATAATTCTTGATTGTTGTTACAGGTAGCATACCATAAGTTACCCAGATCTTAAAAGGAATGACCGGCCGACTGAAAGGCCATAAAAAACTTCATATGAAAAATAGCATGGATTTTAGTTGATGAACATGAAATTTATGGTAATATAACTTAGTGGATAAAATCATGCATGTAAAATATATGTAGATACTCCCTCCATAAACTAATATAAGAGCGTTTAGATCACTAAAGTAGTGATCCAAACGCTCTTATATTAGTTTACAGAGGGAGTACATCTAAATATTTATTTGCGTAAGAAAAAATGATTTGTCAAGTTACTTACACCGGCTATATTAAATTACCATGAAATGATATAAAAATGTACATACCATAATTGGTTTATAGGGAAATCTATAAAGTAACTTTTCCCTACCAAAATTCACATTTATTCCCCTTGTTCACTAATCTAGGACATATTTTGCTCTCACATACAAATCTTGGAAATTAACATTTTTCTCTAAGTTTACCCCTTCACTCGCTCACCACTCGACAACTCCTAGTCGCTTACCCGATCATTCCCATTCCCCTCGTACACACACATTCATCCCAAATCCCTAGCCCTCCTCTCTCTCGCACGTGTCGTCACCGCCTCCCTCTCATCGGCATCGCCTCTGCCTCCTCTTCTGGCACCGTCGCCTCTCCCTCCTTCTCTGGCGTCGACACCGCTTCGTTCCTCTGGCGGCGTCGCCACTCTCCAAGATGATTTTTCTACTCTGACAGCTTTGTGCGACTGAATCTGAAGTGGCGGCGACAAGATTGGAGTAGTAGTGGCGGCTGGAACCGGAGTGGCAACGGTGGTTGGATTGGAGTAGCTGTGGCACTGGATTTGAAGCATCCGGGAGCACAGTAACAATGGGAGGAGTAACGATGATGGCCACCACAACGACAACGGTTTGTCCTTATGCTTGTGCTAGTACTCCTTGTGATTGTACTAGTGCTTGTTCTTCAGATCTGCTTTTGCTTGTGACCTTTGATGACCCACAAATATAGCAAATCAATCGTAGTCCTTTCAAGAAGTAAGAGTGTCAAACCCAACAAGGAGCAGAAGGAATTGATAGGCGGTTTTCAGCAAGAATTTTACTGCAAATGATGTAAGATGATTTTGATAGATAATTTGATAGCAAGATAATTGGTAACAAGTAACAAAAGTAGCAAGGTGCAGAAAGTGGCCGAATTCTTAATTGTGCTAAGGACAAGCCGGTGATAATTCTTATAGTGATTAAAACGCTATTGGGGACACATGGGAACATTGTTAAGTTACTTTCACCATGATTCATCGATTTAACGTCCATTGCCTTGATAAGTGTCATGTGTGTGAACAGTTGCTAAGGTACTGACCTTACTTCAAAAAATACCTACTTAAGATTATACCCTCCATGCAAGCATTCGCAAATACGAGAGTAATAATTAAGATAAATCTAACCATAGTATTAAACATGTGGATCCAAAATAGCCCCTCACGGAATAATTCATAAACTGGGGTTTAGGTTTCTATCACTCTCACGACACATCATCTACAAACTAATTCCACGATGCCTTCCCCTAGGCCTAAAGATGGTGAAGTGTCATGTAGTCGACGTCCTCATAACACCACTAGAGGAAGAACAACACGATATAATATCAAAACATTGAACGGTGATCAACTTCACATGATCACTAGTAAGAAGACTTCTCCCATGTCCTCAAGAACAAATAGAACTACTCACAACTCATCATATTGATCATGATCAGTGAGTATAAATAATATGAACATGATGATCTTCCACCAATTAAACCAACAAGCATCAACTACAAGATGTAATCAACACTACTAACACCCCCCGAGTACCAATCTGAGGTTTGATATAAAGATTGAACACAAGAGATGAACTAGGGATTGGAGATGAGATGGTGTTGATGAAGATGATGATCCCAACGATGATTGGAGCGTTGGTGTTGATAAAGGCTAAGATTTCGCCCTCCGGGAGGGAAGTATCCCCGGCTGAGTCGCTTCGCCGGAGAGCAAAAGTGTTGTTGCCCTTGTTTCGCCTCGAGACAGTGGCGGAAAGTCCCGAAACTCATGTTCTGATTTTTTTCTAGGGAAAATGGGAATTTATGGCAAAAGGATGTCGTGAGGTTACCCACCAGGGGCCCACAAGCTCATGTGGCGCGGCCAGAGGGTGGTCGTGCCACCTGCCCTTGTGGCTGGCTGGTGGACCCCCTCTGGTATATTTTTGCTCCATAATTCATATTCCAAAATAATTCTCCAAAAATCCACGCTTTATTTTGAGCTCCGAAGAATTGATATCTCTGTTGTAGCCTTTTTAGGTCAAAATTCCAGCTGCCGGCAATCCTCCTCTCTTAATGTAACTTGCATTTTAAGAGAGAAAAGGCAATAGAATTGCATCATAATATGAAATATAACATTGAAATAAGCTAAATTGAAGTAGGAAATAATGATGGAAAATGGACGTATCAAACTTGTGATGCTACTGTAGTTAGAGTGTTGCTTGTTCTAGTGACGATATTGTAGTTAGAGTGCTTCTTGTTCTAGTGATGCTGATGTAGTAGTGCGCTCTAGTTAGAGTATAGATGTGTCTAGTGATGTTGTTGGAGTACTGCTATGTGATAACCCACAAGTATAGGGGATCGCAACAGTTTTCGAGGGTAGAGTATTCAACTCAAATTTATTGATTCGACACAAGGGGAGCCAAAGAATATTTGCAAGTATTAGCAGTTAAGTTGTCAATTCAACCACACCTGGAGACTAAATATCTGCAACAGAGTGATCAGTAGCATAGTAGTATGGTAGTTGATAGCAAGAGCAATGATAGTAACAGTAACAGTAGTAGCATTAGTTTTATAGCAATTGTGACAGTAGCAACAGCAGTAGTAGTAATAGTATCTTAGCAAAGAACAATATGTGAAAAGCTCGTAGGCATTGGATTGGTGATGGCGTTGGATAATATTCATCATGTAACAGTCATAACCTAGGGCGACACAGAACTAGCTCCAATTCATCAATGTAATGTAGGCATGTATTCCGTAAATAGTCATACGTGCTTATGGAAAAGAACTTGCATGACATATTTTGTTCTACCCTCCCGTGGCAGCGGGGTCCATAAGGAAACTAAGGGATATTAAGGCCTCCTTTTAATAGAGAACCGGAACAAAGCATTAACACATTGTGAATACATGAACTCCTCAAACTACGTTACTCACCGGAAAGAATCCCAATTATTGTTACCTTGGGGTATGCGGATCATAACACGTAGTAGGTGCATATAACTTGCAAGATCGGATCAAGAACACAAATATATTTCATGAAAACAAAAAGGGTTCAGATCTGAAATCATGGCACTCGGGCCCTAGTGACAAGCATTAAGCATAGCAAAGGCATAGCAACATCAATCTCAGAACATAGTGGATTCTAGGGATCAAGCCCTAACAAAACTAACTCAATTACAAGATAAATCTCATCCAACCCATTGATACGTCCATTTTGCATCATCATTTCCTACTGTTATTTATAATGTTTTTATGCATAATAATGCTTTATGGAGTAATTCTAATGCCTTTTCTCTCATAATATGCAAGGTTTACGCAAAGAGGGAGAATGCCGGTAGCTGGAATTCTGGACCTGAAAAAGCTACATTAGAGTTACCTATTCTACACATCTCCAAATGAGCTAAAAATTTATGGAGAATTATTTTGGAATATATAAAAAAATACTGGAGCAAATAACTACCGGAGGGGGGCCACCTGGTGAGCACAAGACACCAGGGCGCGCCAGGCCCCCCAGGCGCGCCCTGGTGGGTTGTGCTCAGCCCAGCCCACCTCCGGTGCTCATCGTCTGGTATATAGGTCACTTTGAACTAGAAAAAATAAGGAGAGGATTTTCGGATGGAGCGCCGCCGTCTCGAGGCGGAACTTGGGCAGGAGCACTTTTCCCCTCTGGCGGAGCGATTCCGCCAGGGGAACTTCCCTCCCGGAGGGGGGAATCGAAGCCATTGTCATCACCAACAACCCTCTCATCTTTGGGAGGCCAATCTCCATCAACATCTTCAACAGCACCATCTCCTGTCAAACCCTAGTTCATCTCTTGTGTTCAATCTTTGTACCAGAACCTTAGATTGGTACCTGTGGGTGACTAGTAGTGTTGATTACTATATGGTTTATTTGGTGGAAGATTATATGTTCAGATCCATTATGCTATTTAATACCCTCTGATCTTGAGCATGATTATCATTTGTGAGTAGTTACTTTTGTTCTTGAGGTCACGGGAGAAATCTTGTTGCAAGTAATCATGTGAACTATATATGTGTTTGATATTTTGATGATATGTATGTTGTGATTCCCTTAGTGGTGTCATGTGAACGTCGACTACATGGCACTTCACCATCTTTGGGCCTAAGGGAATGCATTGTGGAGTAGTTATTAGATGATGGGTTGCTAGAGTGACAGAAGCTTAAACCCTAGTTTATGCGCTACTTCGTAAGGGACCGATTTGGATCCAAATGTTTAATGCTATGGTTAGATTTTATCTTAATACTTTTCTCGTAGTTGTGGATGCTTGTGAGGGGGTTAATCATAAGTGTCAGGTTTGTTCAAGTAAGACCAGCACCCAAGCACCGGTCCACCCACATATCAAATTATCAAAGTAGCGAACACGAATCAAACCAACATGATGAAAGTGACTAGATGAAATTCCCGTGTACCCTCAAGAACGCTTTGCTTATTATAAGAGACCATTTTGGCCTGTCCTTTGCCACAAAAGGATTGGGCTATCTTGCTGCACTTTATTTACCGTTACCATTACTTGTCCGCTACAAATTATCTTGCTATCAAACTACCTGTTACCGACTATTTCAGTGCTTGCAGAAAATACCTTGCTGAAAACCACTTGTCATTTCCTTCTGCTCCTTGTTGGGTTCGACACTCTTACTTATCGAAAGGACTACGATTGACCCCCTATACTTGTGGGTCATCACCCATCACCATCCAGCAAGCCTATGAAGGAATTACTCACTCCCGGTGGTGAGCATCATGAAATTGGTGATGGAGGAAGGTTAATGATGACGACGGTGTCGAATCCCCCTCTCTAGAGCCCAGAACAGACTCCAGATCAGCCTTCTCGATGAAGAACGGGAGGTAGCGGAGGATCTGTATCATAAAACATGACGATTCCTTCTCTCTGATTTTTTTCTTGGCGAAGAGGTACTTATGGAATTGGAGTTAGGGTTACGGGGGCTGCCAGGTTCCCACAAGCCTGAGGGGCCCGCCCCCTGGGCTTGTGGCACCCTAGTGGCCCTCCTCTGGTATTTCTTGCACCAGTATTTTTTATATATTCTGAAATAATTCTCCGTAAATTTTCAGCTCAATCCGAGAAGTTTCATTTCTGCACAAAAACAACACCATGGCAATTCTGCTGAAAACAGCGTCAGTCCAGGTTAGTTCCATTCAAATCATGCAAATTAGAGTCCAAAACAAGAGCAAAAGTGTTTGGAAAAGTAGATACGTTTGGGACGTATCAACTCCCCCAAGTTTAACTCATTGGTTGTCCTCAAGCAATTCAGTTGACAAACTGAAAGTGATAAAGAAAAACTTTTACAAACTCTTTTTGTTCTTGTTGTTGTAAACATGTTTAACTAATGTTCAAGTTTTTAGCAAGGATTATGAACTAACCATATTCATGATCACATTTAGGTCTCACATTTACTCATACCAATGACATAACCAACTAGAGAGCAATAATAAGATATCTCGGATGCCAACAATTTGTCAAAACAATCATGATATAATATGATAACATGGTATCTCGCTAGCTCTTTCGGAGACCGCAAAACATAAATGCAGAGCACCTCTGAAGTTCAAGCAGCGACTAAACATTGTAATTCATGGCACAAAAGATCTAGTCATGTCACACTCAATATGAACTATACTCAATGCATAAGAATGACAATAGTGCTCCCCAATTGGTGCTTGAATGAGAGGGTGATGACTCAACAATAAAAGTAAAATAACATAAAAATAAATGGATAGGCCCTTCTGTCGTGGGAAACCACGGCCACCTATGGGGCAAGGGCCCCTTTTGGTTCGGCAAGGGGACTGAGCGCATTGCACAAAGAGCGGAGGAGCGCAGTGTAGCACAGCAGAGATCACACGGCAGCTTTTACCCAGGTTCGGGCCGCCGCGAGGCGTAAAACCCTACTCCTGCTTTGGTGGATTGATGGTGGATGGTGGCAGAAACGTGGCGCTCTTGCCCGACAGGGTTGCCTCAGGGCGAGAGCAGCTACGCGCGTATTGGTGTATAGGGGTCTGAATCCTTTCTATCATTGCCATGGGCCTCCTTTTATAGATTAAGGGGTCACCACAGTTGCAAATCAGTCATTGTGTACTGATTAGATAGCGAACAGTGCTATCATATCTCCTCTGCAGACAGAGTAGTACGCATTAAATGCGCCGCTCAGTGTCACATCATGGCCTGCCCGGCACGCCTTGCTGGGCTGTTCGGCCACCTTATCTCCTGTCTGCATGACACGTCGCAGGACGGGTGTCATTTGGAGGTGATTCATGTAGGAAATGTCTGCCATGTGGTGAAAGGCAGCCACTTAGTCATCTCGGGGCTTGACACCGCACCGATCGGTGACTTGCGTCGTCGTGAGGTGGGGCGGTGAAGCCTTGGCAGGGCGTTTTGCCTCCGTTTGCCCCCGGCAGGCCTGCCGGGGCGGCCTTGAGGTTTTGCTTCCGGGGAAACCTTGACCTTGCCAGGCTCTCCTGCCCGGCAAGGGAGGTTTTTCCCTTAGCAGTGTCTTGCTTCTTGGCTTGACTTGGTCTCCTCAACTTGCCCTTTGATTTGTCAAAGAGCTTATCTCTTTACCTTGGCCTTATCTTGGATGTTGCAATCTCGATCTTGGGCCTGTGCACGGTCTGGGCAACAGACCCAGGGTTTGTTGCACCGACAGGAGCCCCCGGGCCTGGCCCGAACAAGCTGCCGGGCGTTGTCGGGGTAGGCCCTAACTTGTGCACAGGCGAGGGGGAAATAGCCGCTCGCCCTTTGAGATCTTCTTTGCTTCTTCATTAATCCGAGCTCAGATCAGTTTCCGGTTCTTCCACCCGTCGTGTAACGCCAACCGCAGTGGGGCCACTTTTGTAATGGCCCATGAATGACTTTAACGCATGGGCGAGTAACTGCCAATTAACTCTTCCCACCACGCACTTATCCCCGGCCACGTATGCTGCATGCATCGGCCGGAGTAGGTAATGGAGGCGCGTGGTGCGGGGGAGCGTTAAGGCAGGGGCCTGGTCTTCATGGATTGGTGGAGGAGGACGGTGGTCCCCTGCTGAGGGAGCAGCCCCCAACCCCGGCCTGTCTACAAAAGGAGGGATAGGGGGAGGAGTGGGAGTATTCGTTAGCTCACCTCCTTCATTCTCTGCTTCTTCCTGACGTATGCCGAAGAGGAGAGCTTGGGGCCAAGCCCCGGGCCCCAGCTTAGGGTCGACGGCGTTGAGTGCTGGGGCAGAATCCTCTTCCTATCTTCGCACATGCTTCAGGGGGGTGCGCGGGCGGCGCGGTGGTAGCGCCGGAGGTAGTGACTCTGGTGCGCTCGTCGCCGGGCCGCCCGTAGCTCCAATCTTAGTGAGGGGCGATGCAAGCGACACCACACCGAGGCCCATAAGGGACACGAGGCGTGGTAGTTGATCGTGGCCTAGTCCTCTTTTTCCCGTGATGCCGAAGGGAGGCCGCAAAGGTGGTTCGGTACCGGTAGTGGCGGATTCCTCCTCTCAGGGCACCGCCTGCCTGGCGTATGGGCGGGCTCTTCGTCCCCATGTGTGCTTCTTTAAAAGGCGGTGGTCCCTCGTCTTCGGGTCGTTGGAGACGACCATGCTCTCTGTGGAGCTACTCGGAGCGCTTGGTGTTCACCCTGGCTAGCGTGGCGGGAGCTGCGAGCGACAGTGGTAAAGGAGGTGGCGGCGACCCACGATTCGCCAAGAGCGGGGGTGACCGCTCCGATGGGGCGTGCTTGCCGGCAGCACCATCACCACTGGTTGAGCTTCCGGCAGCGTCACCATCCACACCTGCCCTCCGGTTTCTTCCTCCTGGCCCGGGAACGGCATCCTCCTGATCCTGGGGAGGCGTCGAATCCCAGCTGGGCCTTCCCTTCGTCTTCCTTGTTCCCCCTGTAGTTTCAAAGAAGGAAAGGACGGAGTAGAAAAAAAAGGGGATCATGAGCATTTATCTCTTTTTTTTTAAATATGTAGGCACTTGCCAAACTTTAGTTCAAATTATGTAATCTCTTTTATCCATGTTTGTGTTCTGTAAGGTCTATACTTGTTGATCAGCATATTAATGAAAAAGATAAACCTTGCTGGGCACTTGTGCATGGAACATGTACAGGCAGAGGGAGAATTCCTCTTTACGTTCAAGTAAACAAGTTTTTCCCCGGTAGGCTATCCTGCCGGTACCCTCTAGTTGCTGCCGCGGGGCTGGGCCTGCCGGGCACAAATCATGAAGAGGGACCAGCCCCCCGCCAACTTCCTTTCCAAAGGCAACTACAACTTCCCTGACTGAAGCAACGTTCGAGTCAAGGGACGGGAGCACCTAAGTCTTGAAAGCGGCGAGGTTTTCTTATGCACAAGCTTTACTTACATAACTCATATGGTAGGATCGCGATGTAGGCTTGTCTTCTCTTCTCCTTTTTCGGGACCGAATCCATGGTAGGAGCCTGCAGTATGATGCAGATGAAAATGATGCCTCATGCGATCTTATCTACATGAACATGCAATGCTCATGATATGCTTATGCATGCATACAATGTGTCGGGGGGCCCCCAGTGCTTCATTTATTTCTCTGCTGCTCAGGGTCTATGCCTGGCTTTGTACAAGGGGTTACATGCAACAGAGGCAAGGCCTGTACAAAAGGGTGGCTGCCGGGCAGGGCCCGACAGCTGCGCCTTACGGGTAGAACTTGTGGAGATGCTCAATGTTCCATGAGTTTTGCAACTGAATGCCATCTCCAGTCTCCAGACAGACTGCGCCAGGTCTGGTGACTCGTACTACCTGGTAAGGGCCTTCCCACTTCGGCGTCAACTTGTTTGCACCCTTGGCAGACTGAACGTGCCTAAGGACAAGGTCGCCTTCCTCAAAACACCGGGCATGAACCCTGCGGCTGTGATAGCGACACAGGGCCTACTGATAGCATGCAGCACGCGTAGCAGCCCGAAGACGGTTCTCCTCGAGTAGCACAGCGTCGTCACGCCGGTGCTGATCTTGTGCTACTTCATCGTAGGCAAGCACTCGAGGTGACCTGTAAATGAGTTCCGTGGGGATAACTACTTCTGCCCCATAGACTAGGGAGAAGGGAGTCTGCCCGGTAGCTCGATTTGGTGTCATTCTGAGGGACCAAAGAACCACCGGCAGCTCATCGATCCACTGCCTGCCGCACTTTTGTAGCCTATCGAAAGTTCTTGTCTTGAGTCCTCGCAACACTTCAGCGTTCGCCCTCTTAGCTTGCCCGTTGCTCCTTGGATGGGCCACAGAGGCGAACGAGATTGCTTCTGAGGGCATGAATGTATTGCATGAAGGCTCAACTCGTGAACTGGGTGCCATTGTCAGTGATGATCTGGGCAGGAACTCCGAAGCGGCACACCAATCCTTTCAAGAACTTGATAGCTGACTGAGCAGTCACCTTTCTCACGGGCTCTACTTCCGGCCACTTTGTAAACTTGTCGATTGCAACGAACAAGAATTCAAAGCCCCCGGCAGCACGGGGGAAAGGGCCGAGGATATCGAGCCCCCAGACCGAAAACGGCCATGACAAAGGGATTGTGTGAAGAGCTTGGGCAGGCAGGTGGATGTTCTTGGAATGGAACTGGCAGGCTTCACACTTGGTGACAAGCTTGACCGCATCTTGGAGGGCAGTGGGCCAGTAGAATCCTTTCCGGAAAGCTTTCCCAACCAATGCCCTTGATCCAATGTGGGAGCCGCACATACCATTGTGTATCTCTGCCAACAGTTCCTTTCCTCCTTCCCGGCAAATGCACTTCAATTTCACACCGTTGGGCCTCCTTGTGTACAGCATGTCATCAACGAACTGATACATACTGGCCCTCCGGGCTACTCTTTCAGCTTCTTCTTGCTCTTCGGGAAGTTCTCCAGTTTGGAGGAAATGGACTATGTGCCGTACCCAAGGCGGAGCCTGTGGATCCGCAACGAGGACTAACGGCACCTCCTCATTCGTGAGAGTGCGATCCTCGACCGCGGGGACTGGTGGCCTGGCGGGAGGATGTACCTCAGCAATCGAAGGGGAGTTGTGCCCGACAAGCTTTCTGCCGGGATCCTCGAGGGGTTCTACCAGGAGAGGCTTGCCGGAGTCCAGTTTCCTCCTCTTTCTGGCCATCGTTGCCGGGGATACGGAGGGCTGAGTCAGATGGATGTAACACCCCATGTATTAAGCTACAGTGATCACCCTTTTGATTATGCCAAGTCATCATGATCAACAGTGCTTAATCATCATTAGTAACATATCCCTTTCCAAATTCAAATTCAAATGAAAATTCAAACTGAAAGTGCAAATATAAGTTGTCCAAACCCAGAAACTAAAATGTTCATTAAATGGCAAATATTCCAGAGACAATTCTAAAATCATAACCAACATTCACTAGATTAATTATCTGACTCAAACAGCAATAAAACAGAGATGTTTAATCCAATTTTATTTACTTAAAGTCCAAATAAAATTCATTTGGCTTCAAACCATTTTCTGGCAGTGGCAAATAATGCACCATATTTAATAAGCTAAGTTGCATATTTTACAAAAGTCATTTTGAGGCCTAACTATTTATAAAACTGAAAATAAGAATAAATAAAAAAAAGGGCGAAAGGAAACAAAACAAAAAAATAAAAAGAAAAGCAAAACTCCCCCCCTGGACCAACTGGGCTTTGGCCCAGCTAACCCACCAGGCCGGCCCACCCATGCCTACCAATCCCCTTGCCCCCGAAACCCTATCGATTCCCCCTCTCATTCTTCCCCTCCCCCCCCCCCCCCCCCCCGCGACTCGATCTAGATCGGGATCGAGCCCGACCGCTCGACCCCATCGCCCCTCGCCGCCGTTCGCCGGATCGCCCGCCACAACGCCGGCGCCGCCTCCCCGCCGGACTGCCTCGTTCTCCTCCTCCTCCCCGACGGCCTCCTTGACCCCGACGCCCTCGACGCCCGGCGCCGCGCCCCGTCACCGCCCGCCGGCGCCGCCCCACCGCCGCATCAACCTCGTCGTCGCCTCCTCGCCTTGCCATCTGCCCCGGCCACCCCGAGCCCGCTGCCACTTCCCGTCCGGCCCCTGTGAGCCGCTACCTCCCTGTCCTCCCTCTCTCTGCTCGCCACGGCAGGACCGCGCGCCCGCTCGCGCTAGCGCGCGCCCGTGCTCCCAACTCCCCTCGCCGCGCACAGCAGCTGCGGCTGCTCCGCCGTGCCCGCCTTCCCCCTGGCCGTCCCGCACCGCTCCGTGCCCCGCTTCGCCCCGCGCAGCCCGCCCCGTGCGCCGCTCGCGCTCCCCTGCCCCGCCCCTCGCCCCGCTCCCTGCTGCTCGCCTCGGCCTCGCCTATCCACCCCCGACCACTGCTCCGCCCGCGCCACCCCACCACCACCTCCACCGCTACAGCAAGCGCGCGCTGCCGCGCGCCTCGCCTTCTCGCCGGTGGCCTCGGGCGTCGCCCGCGCCCGTTACGCCTGCGCGCCCGCTAGGCTCCCCCTGGGCCACTGACCACGGGGGCCCACACCCCTGGCCAGATGGGCCTATGACAGATGGGCCTGCCCCAGAACGAAAAATAAATAAAAGAAAAGTAATCAAAATAATTCATTAATTAATTAATAGTTAATTAACTTAATTAACTCTGTTTTATTAACCTAATTATCTAGTTAACCTAATTAATCTATAATTAGTATAATTAAGCCCTAATTAGCCTAACGTGACACTGACAGGTGGGACCCACCGGTCCTGACGTCACAGTGACGTCATGCTGACGTCACAGTTTACTGTTTTGGATAATTCGAATTAATAATAAATCTGTAATTTCAGAATATTGTTTAAACTTTGAAAAATCATATAAAATAATCCGTAGCTCAGATCGAAAAACTTTGTACATGAAAGTTGCTCAGAATTTCGAGACGAATCCGAATACGCAGTCCGTTCGTCCGTCACATGTCCCTAACTACCCGAACATGGAACCGTTCCCCTCCGGTCATCTGTCTGACAAATGTCCGAAACCGGGAAAACATTTCCGGATGGATTCCCCCTTCCTCGGTGACGTGCAACCATACGTTAGGACACACCCGGCACTGCATATTGTCATGTCGTACATTGTGTTGCTCATGTTTGCTGTGTATTTATACTGTTTCCTCCCCCTCTTCTCTCTCGTTAGACCCCGATGTCGTCCCCGAGACTGACGCAGCTCCGGAGACCGACGACACCATTGACGACCTTGCCCTTGCCGCCGAGCAACCAGGCAAGCACCCCCCTTTTGAGCATACCGATATCGCCTATTCTTTCTCTCTCATGCTTGCATTAGAATTGCTGCTGCTACTGCTTTACCTACTCTGATGCATAGCCTGTTTATTGTAACCTGTTGTTGAAACCTTACCTGCTTATCCTAAACTGTCTAGTATAGGCTGGGTAGAGACCTATCAGTGACCCCACTTGTCCCGACTGCCCCGCTGGATTAACAGAAGACCCGATCAACGGGATCGAAGACAGGCCCCGGCACCGCACATCACCCCCTTAGTTGTAACGACACTGCAGCGTTACTATCGAGTGCCGAGGGTGATACCTCATGTAGCACTTCTGATGTTAACTCTATAGAGTAGCTATTCGGTCGTGGTCATCGAGGGTGACTCCTCCTTCACCACTTCCGATAACGACGCCGTCGTACAATACCTCAAATGTGAACCCATCGAGGGTGAATCCTCCGAGTTCACCTTGACGGATACATCGAGTAGGAATCCAACGAGGGTGATACCTCGGATTCCCCTGATGTTATGGACACATAGATACTTGGACTGTACTACTATTACTTGGAAGGCTGGTCGACCCTGAAGGGTACCCGCGTGTGATGTGAAGATGGGTTGCCTGTATGGTGCCCGAGTGATGAATACGAGGCGTGGCCGGGCATTCTTGGCCCTTGCCGCAAGTCCTCGAGACGGGGCGACGGGGTCACATCGATCGTGAGTCTCTGCTCGTTACCGCACCCCCAAGGTAATAACGATTTGGATATTTGATTCGAGTGGGCCTCTGGCCCGATAGCACTAACCATCACGTGGGCATAGTATGGGCGTTCTGCATCGTAGCATCAGCCGAAAGCTCTGACAGACGTCCAGTTCAGCATTGCGGCACGGTCGGATCGTGTCGGCCACCCGAGGCGACGCTGGTATCCACCCTGTGCGCAACGACCTGGAGGGTGAGGGGCGATGGCCAAGACCCCCTTGCGCTTAGGATGTAGACCGGCGGGGACCTCTCTGCTGAGCTGTAGGTAGGGTTGCGGTGTGTTGTTTGGCCGAGGCCGAGCAGGACCCAGAAAGTGTGTCCGGCCGGAGTTAAGCGAGCGTGGTGGGTAAGTTGGTGCACCCCTGCAGGGAAGAACTAAACTATGCATAGCCGAATCCTTGGTAACGGACACTCGGAGTTGTATCCCGATCGATACAACTAGAATTGGATACTATGGCTCTGGGATTGCTTCTCGCAGGGAGTCGAGAAGGGATCTCAGGACGAGGTTGATGACTATATGGCTCTGGGATTGCTTTCTCGCAGGGAGTCAAGAAAGGATCTCTGGGTGAGGTTGATATCATTACTGCTACATTATATTGTACTGTCCTACTCTCTTCTATTGCTGCAAGACCGCTGAAGATGCTAGTCTTCGATAGGACTAGGCCTTCTCTCTATTCTGGCATTTCTGCAGCCCAGTCCACATATACAACCTCTCTTTGAAAATGTTGCATATGTAGTGTAGATCCTTGCTTCCTGAGTACTTTGGATGAGTACTCATGGTCACTTTGCTTTCTTTTTCCCCCATATCCCTTTTAATGCAACCAGATGACGGAGCCCCGGATACAGCTGCCCCCGCCGACGACCGCTACTACTACCCCGAGGGTGGTTACTTCTACGAGTTGACTGATGACCAGGAGTAGGATCGGAGGGTCCCAGGCAGGAGGCCTACGCCTTTCGATCATAGCTTTTGTTTTGCCCCGCCTTTCTAAAGGCTTATTTGTTTTTGTTTCATATCTGTAATCAGATATCTGATGCTTCCGCTGACGCTTGTACGCAAGCTTATGTATTCGAGCCCTCGAGGCCCCTAGCTTGTAATATAAAGCTTGTATGATTTTATTTATGTTTTAGAGTTGTGTTGTGATATCTTCCCGTGAGTCCTTAGGCTTGATCGTGTGCATTTGCGTGTATGATTAGTGCATGATTAAGCCGGGGGCGTCACAAGTTGGTATCAGAGCCGACTGCCTGTAGGAATCCCCTTTCCAACTCCTTGGCCGAAGTTGAGTCTAGTGGTCCAAAACTGTTTTACTAACTTGGCTGTGTGGCTTACGGGCCCACGTCGCCGAATGGGTGGTATTAGGATCTTTTACTCCTCGACCTTTACTCTGGGACTCTGAGCTCTCTCTCCTAGTCGGGTTAAAATTTTACTGACTCCAACATTAGGTTCTCGTGATCACATCCACCCGGTGTTCTGAAATTCCCCCCCTTCCTTCAGGATTGCGGGCCAGGTTCTGCTTACAGGATCCTTTTATCGAGGGCACCCTGTGTTGTCACTTGCAGATTCCTCACCCCAACAGTTTTCTCTGACATGATGTAGCCTTGGCTATGTCACGTTGTTGTAATCCTCACCGCGTGCCAGCACGCTGCCTAGTTTGTCTAGCTGCGAGCATTCCCGGGCGCGTACTATCCGTTTGGATCCAACTCTGTGCATGGATTGGTATGTCTTTAACGACTACTATCATATATCTAATGCCCTTCTTGTTCATTCCCCATGTTACATCATGAACTCTATACACATGCAGTTGTTATTACTAAACTGCCCCTGTTGAATTGGCAGGATGGCTGACGATCCTCCACCTCCACCTTATATTGCCGCAATGATGCAGCAGTTTGAACTGAAACATCAGGTTATGACCGGGATATTGGCTCAGTTCCCAAACCAGAATGCTCATCAACAGCCTACACCAATAACACTGCCAGAATTCGTGCGCCTCAATCCGTCCACTTTTCGCAGCTCGACTGATCCAATGGATGCTGATGATTGGCTCCGTGACATTGCCTTCCAGATGAAGTCGGCTAGTGTTAACCCAGACAGTTACGTCACCTATGCGACGTATCACCTGAGGGGATCAGCTGCTCAATGGTGGGAAAACCACAAGGGTATGTTGCCTGCTGAAACAATAACCACTTGGCAGGAATTTCAGTCAGCTTATCGTGCAAGGTACATCCCTCCAGGTCTGCTCGACCAGAAGAAGCAGGAGTTCCGCAAACTCTCACAGGGCACAATGATTGTGGATGAATATCAGAGGAAATTCCTTGAATTGTCCCGCTATGCTGAAGATGACGTCTGCACTGACGCACGCAAGCAGGAGAAATTCCGTGAAGGACTGCGTACTGATATAAACCTTGCACTTGCTGTCCATGATTGCACAGACTTCGCAACGCTTGTCAGCAAATCTTTCCAAGTTGAAATAGCTCTGACTAAATGCCAGGAGTAGCTCAAGCGCACTCGTGATGTTGGTTCGTCTTCGGGTCGACCTGCTCAGAAATGTCGAGTCTGGATCCCACACAATGTTCATCACCGACCTGCTCCAACACCAAGGCCGTCATATGTTGCACCTCGACTGCCTTCACCGCCGAGACAGCTAACGGTTCAGGATGGACAGCCTAATGCTATGGCTTTTCATCAAGATGCACCACGTCCTCCTGTTGGTCGCAAGAAGAGCTGTCGGAACCGTCGTCTCAGAAGCTATAATGCCAGGCCGTCTACTATAGTTCAGGTCCATGTCAACCATGAAAAAATTGAAGAAGCTCGCCAGGACACCAAAATTTTGATGAGTACCCTATTAGTGAATTCAATCCCAACTTCTGTACTCTTTGATTCTAGAGCGTCGCACTCCTTCATGTCCGAAGGTTTTGCGCGAAGCCATGATATACCTTTCGAGGAGATGTGCACCCCATTAGTAATCCAGTCCCCCGGGGCTAATTGGCAAACTACCATGATAAGCCACGGTAACCACATTGAGATTGGAGGATTGGTGTTCCCCGTTTCACTCATTGCTCTCAAGACCTCCAACATAGACATTATTCTGGGTATGGACTGGTTGAAGCCCAATAAAGCTTTGATTGACTGTGCCACTGAAACAGTCCAGCTCACCCACCCTTCTGGCCAGACGGTCATATATTCAGCCCGAACAGTTCACAATGCCGAGACTCAGATATATGCTCTGAATGCATTGAATGCCTCACCTCTTGAAGGCATCGAGAACGTTCCAGTTGTTCATGATTTTCAAGATGTATTTCCAGAAGAACTTCCAGGAATACCCCCTACTAGAGTTGTCGAGTTTGTCATCGATTTGAAACCAGGCACAACTCCTATTGCGAAGCGTCCTTATCAAATGCCTCCGCACCATCTTCTCGAGCTTAAGGAAGAAATCGACAAGTCACTTAAGAAGGGTTTCATCAGCCCCAGTTCCTCTGCTTGGGGAGCACCTTCACTCTTCGTTAAGAAGAAGGATGGAACTAACCGATTGGTTCAGGATTATCGGCCCATTAACCAAGCTACAATCCAGAACAAATATCCGCTTCCACGGATCAATGATTTGTATGATCAACTTGCTGGATCATCGGTGTTTTCTAAACTCGACTTGAGGTTGGGTTATCATCAGATCCATGTTTGTGAAGAGGATATTCCCAAGACTGCATTTGTTACTCGCTATGGTTCTTATGAGTACACTGTCATGTCTTTCGGCTTGACTAATGCTCCAGCCACATTCTCCCATCTGATGAATTACATCTTCATGGATTACCTCGACAAATTTGTCGTGGTATATCTAGATGATATTCTGGTCTATTCAAAGAATAAAGAAGAACATGCTGAACACCTCCGTCTTGTACTGGAAAGGCTCCGAGAACACCAGTTGTACGCCAAATACTCCAAATGTGAATTCTGGCTTTCTGAACTAACCTACCTTGGACATGTAATTTCCAAGGATGGTATTGCTGTTAACCCAGAACAAGTTCAGGCTATTCTTGACTGGACTCCTCCGAAGAACGTCAAGCAAGTGAGAAGTTTTCTTGGACTTGCAAGCTATTGCCGTCGGTTTTTCGAAAACTTTTCCAAGATTGCTAAGCCCCTGACTGATCTGCTTCACAAGGGCGTTAAGTTTGAATGGACAGAAAAATGTCAGGAAAGTTTTCAAACACTCAAAGACAAGCTAACATCTGCCCAGTACTTGCTCCTCCAGATTCTCGCAAAGACTTCATGATTTATTGTGACGCATCCCATGAAGGATTAGGATGTGTCCTAATGCAAGAGCGTAAAGTGATTGCTTACGGCCCTCGACAGTTGCGTCCACATGAAGAGAATTATCCGGTACATGATCTAGAACTAGCTGCTGTGATCTATGCACTGCAGTTGTGGCGACATTACCTCCTCGGTAATCGTTGCGAGATATACACGGATCATAAAAGTCTGAAGTACTTGTTCACTCAACCATCCCTGAACCTCCGTCAGCAAAGATGGATGGAGACCATTGCGGACAATGATTTGGGTATTTCCTATACCCCTGGCAAGGCTAACGTGATGGCTGATGCCTTAAGCCACAAGTCCTATTGCGACAACCTCATGGTTAGGAGAGCTCCACCTCATCTTTTTGAAGAACTACGCAAGCTGAATCTGCGTATTGTTCCACAGGGTTCTCTTAATAACCTTGTGATACAACCAGATCTTGAGAAAGCTGTTAAGGATGCGCAAGCTAAAGATGCTGAAATTGATCTGATGAAGAAGGACCTTCACCTTGAAAAGTATAGGGATTTCTCGTTGTCTGAAGATGGAACCTTGTATTTCAGAAACCGCATTGTGGTACCTCGCTTCGAGCTTATGACTGACAAGGTCATGAAGGAGGCACATGATACCCCGTTGTCTATTCATCCGGGTAGCACCAAGATGTACCGTGATCTCCGTCAAAGGTACTGGTGGTCTAGAGTGAAGCAAGATATTGCTCGGTATGTTGCTGAATGTGATGTGTGTCGGCGGGTTAAAGCAGAACATCAGAAGCCTGCCAGAATTCTGCAACCACTTCCTATTCCGTTGTGGAAATGGGATAAGGTTCAGATGGATTTCATTACTGGCCTTCCCAGGTCACAGAAGGGTCACGATGCTATTCTTGTAGTCGTCGACCAACTCTCTAAAGCTGCACACTTTCTGCCTGTCAAAGAGACTATCACTACTAGTCAGTTAGCAGAGTTGTATATCTCAAGAATTGTTTCACTCCACGGCATTCCGAAGGAGATTAGTTCGGACCGTGGCGGCCTTTTCACCTCAAAGTTCTGGGAAAGTTTTCAAGAAGCTATGGGAACTCATATTACCTGGAGTTCAGCTTATCACCCTCAATCCCAAGGCCAAGTCGAGCGAGTCAATCAAGTGCTTGAAGACATGCTTCGGGCTTGTGTTATATCATTCGGTAAGAAGTGGGAAGAATCTCTTCCTTATGCGGAATTCTCATATAACAACAGCTATCAAGCCAGCTTGAAAATGGCTCCCTTTGAAGTTCTATATGGACGTAAGTGTCAACCCCTCTGAATTGGTCAGAAACTGGGGAACTACCGCTCGTGGGTCCGGATATTATTCAACACGCCGAAGAACAAGTCCGTATCATTCGAGAAAATCTCAAGGCGGCTTAGGACCGCCAGAAGAGCAACTATGATCGCAAACGATGGGGTTTGACTTATCAACCCGGTGATCAAGCTTATCTGCGTGTCACTCCTATGAAGGGCACTCGCCGCTTCGGAATCAAGGGCAAATTAGCTCCACGCTACATTGGTCCTTTCCGCATTATTTCAAGACATGGTCAGGTAGCGTACAAATTGGAGTTGCCGCCGCAATTCTCTCATATCCACGACGTTTTCCATGTGTCGCAACTTCGTCGTTGCTTCAAGGAATCTCCGCACCGCGCAGTGGATCACGAGATGCTCGAATTGCAAAATGATCTATCTTATAAGGAGCATCTGATCCGCATTCTCAATGAAGCTGAACGTCGGACCCATCAGAAGGTTACCAAGTTCCTCAAAGTGCAGTGGTCAAATCATACTGAAGATGAAGCCACTTGGGAACGCGAGGATAACCTTCGTGCGGAATACCCCAAACTTTTTCCTTCTACCTCTTAATTCTCGGGACGAGAATTCTTGTAAGTGGAGGAGATTTGTAACACCCCATGTATTAAGCTACAGTGATCACCCTTTTGATTATGCCAAGTCATCATGATCAACAGTGCTTAATCATCATTAGTAACATATCCCTTTCCAAATTCAAATTCAAATGAAAATTCAAACTGAAAGTGCAAATATAAGTTGTCCAAACCCAGAAACTAAAATGTTCATTAAATGGCAAATATTCCAGAGACAATTCTAAAATCAT
Source organism: Thinopyrum elongatum (assembly GCA_011799875.1). Lineage (NCBI taxonomy): Eukaryota > Viridiplantae > Streptophyta > Magnoliopsida > Poales > Poaceae > Thinopyrum > Thinopyrum elongatum. The sequence goes on from CM022302.1 coordinate 434,823,144, forward strand.
AACCAACATTCACTAAATTAATTATCTGACTCAAACAGCAATAAAACAGAGATGTTTAATCCAATTTTATTTACTTAAAGTCCAAATAAAATTCATTTGGCTTCAAACCATTTTCTGGCAGTGGCAAATAATGCACCATATTTAATAAGCTAAGTTGCATATTTTACTAAAGTCATTTTGAGGCCTAACTATTTATAAAACTGAAAATAAGAATAAATAAAAAAAAGGGCAAAAGGAAACAAAACAAAAAAATAAAAATAAAAGCAAAACTCCCCCCCCCCCGGACCAACTCGGCTTTGGCCCAGCTAACCCACCAGGCCGGCCCACCCCATGCCTACCTAACCCCCTTGCCCCCGAAACCCTAGCCGATCCCCTCTCATCCCCCCATCCCCCCCCCCCCCCCCCCCCCCCGCGGACTCGATTTGGATCGGGATCGAGCCCGACCGCTCGACCCCATCGCCGCTCGCCGCCGTTCGCCGGATCGCCCGCCACCACGCCGGCGTCGCCTCCCCGCCGGACTGCCTCGTCCTCCTCCTCCTCCTCCCCGACGGCCTCCTCGACCCCGACGCCCTCGACGCCCGGCGCCACGCCCCGTCACCGCCCACCGGCGCCGCCCCACCGCCGCATCGACCTCGCCGTCGCCTCCTCGCCTCGCCATCTGCCCTGGCCACCCTGAGCCCGCTGCCCCTTCCCGTCCGGCCCCTGTGAGCCGCTGCCTCCCTGTCCTCCCTCTCTCTGCTCGCCACGGTCGGACCGCGCGCCCGCTCGCGCTAGCGCGCGCCCGCGCTCCCACCTCCCCTCGCCGCGCACAGCAGCTGCGGCTGCTCCGCCGTGCCTGCCTTCCCCATGGCCGTCCCGCGCCGCTCTGTGCCCCGCTTCACCCCGCGCAGCCCGCCCCGTGCGCCGCTCGCGCTCTCCTGCCCCGCCCCTCGCCCCGCTCCCTGTTGCTCGCCTCGGCCTCGCCTATCCGCCCCCGACCAGTGCTCCGCCCGCGCCACCCCGCCACCACCTCCACCACTGCAGCTCGCGCGCTCTGTCGCGCGCCTCGCCTTCGCCCCGGTGGCCTCAGGCGCTCGCCCGCGCCCGTTACACCTGCGCGCCCGCTAGGCTCTCCCTGGGCCACTGACCACGGGGGCCCACGCCCCTGGCCAGATGGGCCTATGACAGATGGGCCCGCCCCAAAACGAAAAATAAATAAAAAGAAAAGTAATTAAAATAATTAATTAACTTAATAGTTAATTAACTTAATTAACTCTGTTTTATTAACCTAATTATCTAGTTAACCTAATTAATCTGTAATTAGTATAATTAAGCCCTAATTAGCCTGACGTGACACTGACAGGTGGGACCCACTGGTCCTGACGTCACAGTGACGTCATGCTGACGTCACCGTTTACTGTTTTGGATAATTCGAATTAATAATAAATCTGTAATTTCAGAATATTGTTTAAACTTTGAAAAATCATATAAAATAATCCGTAGCTCAGATCGAAAAACTTTGTACATGAAAGTTGCTCGGAATTTCGAGACGAATCCGAATGCGCGGTCCGTTTGTCCGTCACACGTCCCTAACTACCCGAACATGGAACCGTTCCCCTTCGGTCATCTGTCTGACAAATGTCCGGAACCGGGAAAACATTTCCGGATGGATCCCCCCTTCCTCGGTGACGTGCAACCATACGTTAGGACACACCCGGCACTGCATATTGTCATGTCGTACATTGTGTTGCTCATGTTTGCAGTGTATTTATATTGTTTCCTCCCCCTCTTCTCTCTCGTTAGACCCCGACGTCGTCCCCGAGACCGACGCAGCTCCGGAGACCGACGACACCATTGACGACCTTGCCCTTGCCGCCGAGCAACCAGGTAAGCACCCCCTTTTGAGCATACCGATATCGCCTATTCTTTCTCTCTCATGCTTGCATTAGAATTGCTGCTGCTACTGCTTTACCTACTCTGATGCATAGCCTGTTTATTGTAACCTGTTGTTGAAACCTTACCTGCTTATCATAAACTGTCTAGTATAGGCTGGGTAGAGACCTATCAGTGACCCCACTTGTCCCGACTGCCCCGCTGGATTAACAGAAGACCCGATCAACGGGATCGAAGACAGGCCCTGGCACCGCACATCACCCCCTTAGTTGTAACGACACTGCAGCGTTACTATCGAGTGCCGAGGGTGATACCTCATGTAGCACTTCTGATGTGAACTCTATAGAGTAGCTATTCGGTCGTGGTCATCGAGGGTGATTCCTCCTTCACCACTTCCGATAACGACGCCGTCGTACAACACCTCAAATGTGAACCCATCGAGGGTGAATCCTCCGAGTTCACCTTGACGGATACATCGAGTAGGAATCCAACAAGGGTGATACCTCGGATTCCCCTGATGTTATGGACACACGGATACTTGGACTGTACTACTGGTACTTGGAAGGCGGGTCGACCCTGAGGGGTACCCGCGTGTGATGTGAAGATGGGTTGCCTGTATGGTGCCCGAGTGATGAATACGAGGCGTGGCCGGGCATTCTTGGCCCTTGCCGCAAGTCCTCGAGACGGGGCAACGGGGTCACATCGATCATGAGTCTCTACTCGTTACCGCACCCCCAAGGTACTAACGATTTGGATATTTGATTCGAGTGGGCCTCTGGCCCGATAGCACTAACCATCACGTGGGCATAGTATGGGCGTTCTGCATCGTAGCATCAACCGAAAGCTCTGACAGACGTCCAGCTCAGCATTGCGGCACGGTCGTATCGTGTCGGCCACCCGAGGCGACGCTGGTATCCACCCTGTGCGCAACGACCCGGAGGGTGAGGGGCGATGGCCAAGACCCCTTTGCACTTAGGATGTAGACCGGCGGGGGCCTCTCTGCTGAGCTGTAGGTAGGGTTGCGGTGTGTCGTTTGGCCGAGGCCGAGCAGGACCCAGAAAGTGTGTCCGGCCGAAGTTAAGCGAGCGTGGTGGGTAAGTTGGTGCACCCCGGCAGGGAAGAACTAAACTATGCATAGCTGGATCCTCGGTAACGGACACTCGGAGTTGTATCCTGATCGATACAACTAGAATTGGATACTATGGCTCTGGGATTGCTTCTCGCAGGGAGTCGAGAAGGGATCTCAGGACGAGGTTGATGACTGTATGGCTCTGGGATTGCTTTCTCGCAGGGAGTCGAGAAAGGATCTCTGGGTGAGGTTGATATCATTACTGCTACATTATATTGTACTGTCCTACTCTCTTCTATTGCTGCAAGATCGCTGAAGATGCTAGTCTTCGATAGGACTAGGCCTTCTCTCTATTCTGGCATTTCTGCAGCCCAGTCCACATATACAGCCTCTCTTTGAAAATGTTCCATATGTAGTGTAGATCCTTGCTTGCTGAGTACTTTGGATGAGTACTCACGGTTGCTTTGCTTTCTTTTTCCCCCATATCCCTTTTGATGCAACCAGATGGCGGAGCCCCGGATACAGCTGCCCCCGCCGACGACCGCTACTACTACCCCGAGGGTGGTTACTTCTACGAGTTGACTGACGACCAGGAGTAGGATCGGAGGGTCCCAGGCAAGAGGCCTACGCCTTTCGATCGTAGCTTTTGTTTTGCCCCGCCTTTCTAAAGGCTTACCTGTTTCTGTTTCATATCTGTACTCAGATATCTGATGCTTCCGCTGACGCTTGTACGCAAGCTTATGTATTCGAGCCCTCGAGGCCCCTGGTTTGTAATATAAAGCTTGTATGATTTTATTTATGTTTTAGAGTTGTGTTGTGATATCTTCCCGTGAGTCCTTAGGCTTGATCGTGTGCATTTGCGTGTATGATTAGTGCACGATTAAGCCGGGGGCGTCACAATGGAGAACAAAAGTTCCTGGTTCCACAGGGAGCTTCTGCGCAGCGCACTTTCACAGATGATCAGCGATGTTGTTTTTCGCACGGGGTACGTGCTCTGTTTGCAATCCGTCAAAGCGCTCCTCCAACTTTCTCACTTCCTCAACGTATGCCTCCATCAATGGACTTTGGTAATCCTTGTTGACTTGTCTCACCACAAGTTGTGAATCTCCATGGATGATCAGCTTCTTGATCCCCAGTTCTGTTGCAATCCTGAGCCCGACAAGGAGCCCTTCATACTCTGCTGTATTGTTGGTAGCTTCCTCCCGGGCAAAATGCATCTGGACGACGTACTTTAGGTGCTCTCCGGTGGGAGCAACGAGAAGCACGCTAGCCCTGCACCTTGTAAGGAGAAGGCACCATCGAAATACATGATCCATTCTTGGGGTGCTTCCTTACCGGGGATAACTGTCTCCAATACCTCTTCATCAGGAGTTGGGGTCCATTCTGCAATAAACTCTGCCAATGCTCTGCTCTGAATGGTTCATGTGCTCTCAAACTTCAAACCAAAGCTGGATAACTCCAAAGCCCACTCCACTATCCTGCCGATAGCCTCAGGGTTTCGGAGTATCCGTTGCAAAGGGAAACGGGTGACAACTCTGATCTCATGGGCTTGGAAGTAGTGGCGCAGTTTCCTTGAGGCCATGATAAGGCCAAAGATCAATTTTTGCACGCCAAAGTACCTGGATCTAGCCCCCTACAATAGGGAGCTGACGAAGTATACTGGGCGCTGCACCACTTTCTTCTTTGCCGTGACCAGAGAACTGCCTCCGCTGTTCTGCTCTTCTCTACCTTGATCTGCACCTGACCCTGCCGGGGTGTGTTTGCTTTCCTCCCCGGAAGGGACACCTGCTGCATCTGCTGCTTCATCCACTTCCCTCTGCGCCACCAGTGCTGCGCTAACCACCTGATTAGTTGCCGCCAAATATAGCAGCAACGGTTCTTGATGTTTTGGAGCAACCAAAGTGGGCACAGAGGAAAGGTAGGCCTTCAAATCTTGTAGTGCGGCGTCTGCTTCGAGGGTCCACTCCATGGGCCCTGCCTTTCTCAAAACCTTGAAGAACGGCAAGGCATGCTTGGCAGACTTGGAAATGAACCTGCTGAGCGCGGCAACACATCCAGTCAAACGCCTCACATCCTTGACTGTCTTGGGTGCTTGAATCTACTCGATAGTCTTGATCTTGTCGGGATTGGCCTCTATCCCTCGGTGGGACACAAAGAAGCCAAGTAGCTTGCCGGAAGGAACGCCAAACACACACTTATCAAAATTTAGCTTCAAGTTGATCTTGCGCAAATTAGCAAACGTCTCTTCCAAATCCTGGATGAGGGTTGATATGTCCCTGGTCTTGACCACAATATTATCCATGTAGGCCTCAATGTTCCTATGCAACTATGACTCAAAACCAATCTGGACTGCTCTTGCGAAAGTAGACCCGGCGCTCTTCAACCCGAAAGGCATCCGCACGAAGCAGTATGTGCCACATGGGGTGATGAACGCGGTCTTCTCTTTGTCTTCCTTGGACATGAAGATCTGATGATATCCAGAGTAGGCATCCAGGAAGGAAAGCAGGTCGCACCCAGAGGTGGAATCCACAATCTGGTCGATGCGCGGCAAGGGGAATGGGTCCTTCGGGCATGCCTTGTTCAGATCCGTAAAATCTATGAACAGCCTCCACTTCCCATTGGCCTTGCGTACCACCACTGGATTTGCTAACCATGTTGGATGTAACACTCCTCTAACCAGACCAGCTGCCTCAAGTTTCTTGATCTCCTCGGCAATAAACTGCTGCCGCTCCAAAGCTTGCTTCCGGACCTTCTGCTTGACGGGTTGGGCATGTGGGCAGACAGCAAGGTGGTGCTCGATTACCTTCCTGGGAACACCGGGGATGTTAGATGGTTTCCAGGCAAACACATTGACATTCGCCCACAGGAAGGCAACAAGGGCGCTTTCCTATTTGTCATCAAGGGTGGCGCTGATGGCGAAAGTACCACCGGCACCAACTAGCCCTGCCGGGACCTATTTCACAGCGGGTGCAGAGGCCTTGGATCTCTTGCTATTGGAACTCTCCGGCGAGTCATCAACAAGCGCAGCATACCCCGAAGAGGTACGCTTCCCGGATTCCTTGCCGGCGTTCCTATTAGCCTCCTTCTTTCCATTACTTTCCTTGGCGGGGATTGCAGCTTCAGTGGCCTCTGCCGCGACTGCATCCCGATACATCTTATCCACGCAAATAATTGCGTCCTTCTCGTCTGATGGAATGGAAATGATGCCCACCGGCCCAGGCATCTTCAAGGTGTTGTAGGCATAGTGGGATGCCGCCATGAACTTGGCCAAAGCTGGGCGACCAAGGATTCCATTGTATGGCAGGGGGAGGTCAACCACATCAAACACGATCTTCTCAGTCCGGTAGTTCAACTCTCCCCCAAATATTACCGGTAACGTGACTTTCCCCTTAGAACGACTCCTGCCGGGGTTGATCCCTTGAAATGTACCAGTAACTTTGAGCTCTTCTTCTGCTATCTGGAGTTTGCTGATGACCTTTGAAGAAATCAGATTCAACCCGGCCCCGCCGTCAACCAACATCTTTGTGACTCTGCGGTTGCGGATTGTTGGTGATACCAACAATGACAAGCACCCTACCGCGGTGGTGCGGTCAAGGTGGTCCTCTTCGTCGAAGATGATGGGCATGCGGGACCACTTGAGCGGCCTTCGAGAGTCTGCCGCTGGCTCCACGGCATTGACTTCACGCGCCCACCGTTTAAGTTGGCGGTGAGAGGAGTGCAAAGACGCACCCCCGTCAATGCACAGGGCGTTAGTGGCTTTCTGGAATTCCTGCTCGCTGGTCTCCTCCTCATCTTCTCCATCACTCTCATCATTGCAATCCCCCTTCTCACGGCCTCTGGCGGGTTTCCCTTGATTCTGAGGAGCCTTGCTGGGGCGGCTTCCTCCGCCACCCCGGCCCTTTCCGCCAGCGCCATTCTGACCTTTCTCTTTCTCTCGCTTTTCATATTCAGCCCTCTGCTTCTTGACAAGCTGCTCAAACTAATGACACTCTTGGAGATCGTGGCCCTTGGTCCGATGGATCTTGCAATACGGCCCATCGCCTTTCCCAGCATTTTCGGCAGCCGCGGCTTCCCGGCAGTCAGTGCACGCGGCAACCTCCTTGCTGGGTATCTCAGCCTTGACTTTCTTGCCGGTACTAGGCAGGCCTGATCCCTCAACGGTCATCACTGCCTTATCCTTGCGCCTTTTGTTGCGCTTCTTGTTCTTCTTCTTTTGACTGGTGGCCTCGTCATCATCTTCTGAATCGATGTCGACGCCATCCTCCTCTCCGGGGAGCTTCCTCCCTTCCTCAATTCGAGCGCACTTATCCACAAGAGTGTAAAGCTCTTTCACAGTCTTGGGCAATCGAACGTTCATCTTGGAACGTATCCGACGATTGTGCATGTTGGACTGGAACACAGCTATCACAGCTGCCGGGTGGATGTCCGGAATATTCCTGTGGACTCTGTTGAATCTCTGCATGTATTTCCGCAGGCTCTTGCCTTCCTTCTGCGGGAGGAGCTGCAAGTCGCTGGTGAAGGAAATATACCCTAGAGGCAATAATAAAGTTGTTATTTTATATTTCCTTATATCATGATAAATGTTTATTATTCATGCTAGAATTATATTAACCGGAAACTTGATACATGTGTGGATACATAGACAAAACACAGTGTCCCTAGTAAGCCTCTACTAAACTAGCTCATTAATCAAAGATGGTTAAGTTTCCTAACCATAGACATGAGTTGTCATTTGATGAACGGGATCACATCATTAGGAGAATGATGTGATGGACAAGACCCATCCGTTAGCTTAGCATAATGATCGTTAAGTTTTATTGCTATTGCTTTCTTCATGACTTATACATATTCCTTTGACTATGAGATTATGCAACTCCCGAATACCGGAGGAACACCTTGTGTGCTATCAAACGTCACAACGTAACTGGGTGATTATAAAGATGCTCTACAGGTGTCTCCGAAGGTGTTCGTTGGGTTGGCATAGATCGAGATTAGGATTTGTCACTCCGAGTATCAGAGAGGTATCTCTGGGCCCTCTCGGTAATGCACATCATGATAAGCCTTGCAAGCAATGTGACTAATGAGTTAGTTACGGGATGATGCATTACGGAATGAGTAAAGAGACTTGCTGGTAACAAGATTGAACTAGGTATGGAAATACCGACGATCGAATCTTGGGCAAGTAACATACCGATGACAAAGGGAATGACATATGCTGCCATTGCGGTTTGACTGATAAAGATCTTCGAAGAATATGTAGGAACCAATATGAGCATCCAGGTTCCATTGTTGGTTATTGACCGGAGATGTGTCTCGGTCATGTCAACATAGTTCTCGAACCCATAGGGTCCGCACGCTTAACGTTCGATGACGATTTGTATTATGAGTTATGTGTTTTGGTGACCGAAGATTGTTCGGAGTCCCGGATGAGATCAAGGACATGATGAGGACTCTCGAAATGGTCGAGAGGTAAAGATTGATATATTGGACGATAGTATTTGGACACCAAAAGTGTTTCGGAATGTATCGGGTACGTATCGGAGTATCGGGGGGGTTACCGGAACCCCAGGGGGAAGATATGGGCCATATGGGCCATAGGAGGGAGGCACACCAGCCCACAAAGGGGTGGCGCGCCCCCCACAGGGAAGGAGGCTGAATAGGATTAGGAGAGGGGGCTACGCCCCCCTTTCCTTCTCCCTCTCTCTCTCTTTCCCCCTTTCCCCCTCCGGTAAAAGGAAAGCGGGGGGCCGAATCCTACTAGGAGCCCTAGTGGGACTCCTCCCACTTGGGGCGCACCTAGGGCCGGCCTCCTCCCCTCTCCCTCCTTTATATACGCGGGCGGGGGGCTCCTCCAAACACACATCAATTGTTCTTAGCCGTGTGCGGCGCCCCCCTCCACCGTTTACTCCTCCGGTCATATTGTCGTAGTGCTTAGGCGAAGCCCTGCGTGGATCACTTCACCATCACCGTCACCACGCCGTCGTGCTGACGAAACTCTCCCTTGACACTTTTCTGGATCAAGAGTTCGAGGGACGTCATCGAGCTGAACGTGTGCAGAACTCGGAGGTGCCGTACGTTTGGTGCTTGATCGGTTGAATCGAGAAGACGTTCGACTACATCAACCGCGTTAAGCTAGCACTTCCACTTTCGGTCTACGAGGGTATGTGGACACACTCTCCCCCTCTCGTTGCTATGTATCTCCTAGATAGATCTTGCGTGAGCGTAGAATTTTTTTGAAATTGCATGCTTCGTTCCCCTTAAGTGGCATCCGAGCCAGGTCTATGCGTAGATGATATGCACGAGTAGAACACAAAGAGTTGTGGGCGATGATAGTCATACTGCTTACCACCAACGTCTTATTTTGATTCGGCGGTATTGTTGGATGAAGCGGCCCGGACCAACCTTACATGACCGCGTTCATGAGACCGGTTCCACCGACAGACATGCAACTTGTTGCATAAAGGTGGCTGGCGGGTGTCTGTTTCTCCAACTTTAGTTGAATCGAATTTGACTATGGCCGGTCCTTGTTGAAGGTTAAAACAGCAAACTTGACGAAACATCATTGTGGTTTTGATGCGTAGGTAAGAACGGTTCTTACTAGAAGCCCGTAGCAGCCACGTAAAACTTGCAACAACAAAGTAGAGGGCGTCTAACTTGTTTTTGCAGGGCATGTTGTGATGTGATATGGTCAAGACATGATGTGATATACATTATTGTATGAGATGATCATGTTTTGTAGAAGTTATCGGCAACTGGCAAGAGCCTTATGGTTGTCGCTTTATTATTTGAAATACAATCGCCATGTAATTGCTTTACTTTATCACTATGCGTTAGCGATAGTTGTAGAAGCAATAGTTGGCGAGACGAGAACGACGCTACGATGAAGATCAAGGTGTCATGCCAGTGACGATGGAGATCATGACGGTGCTTTGGAGATGGAGATCAAAGGCACAAGATGATGATGGTCATATCATGTCACATATTTTGATTGCATGTGATGTTTATCTTTTATGCATCTTATTTTGCTTAGTACGGCGGTAGCATTATAAGATGATCCCTCACTAAAATTGCAAGGTATAAGTGTTCTCCCTGAGTATGCACTGTTGCGACAGTTCGTCGTGCCGAGACACCACGTGATGATCGGGTGTGATAAGCTCTACGTTCACATACAACGGGTGCAAGACAGTTTTGCACGTGCGGAATACTCGGGTTAAACTTGATGAGCCTAGCATGTACAGATATGGCCTCGGAACACAGGAGACCGAGAGGTCGAACGTGAATCATATAGTAGATATGATCAACATAGAGATGTTCACCATTGAAAACTACTCCATCTCACATGATGATCGGACATGGTTTAGTTGATATGGATCACATGATCACTAGATGACTCGAGGGATGTCTATCTAAGTGGGAGTTCTTAAGTAATATGATTAATTGAACTTAATTTATCATGAACTTAGTCCTGATAGTATTTGCATATCTATGTTGTAGATCAATAGCTCGCGTATAGCTCCCTTGTTTTATTTTGATATGTTCCTAGAGAAAACTAAGTTGAAAGATGATAGTAGCAATGATGCGGATTGGTTCTGTGATCTGAGGATTATCCTCATTGCTGCACAGAAGAATTATGTTCTTGATGCACCGCTAGGTGACAGACCTATTGCAGGAACAGATGCAAATGTTATGAACGTTTAGCAAGCTCGATATGATGACTACTTGATAGTTTAGTGCGCCATGATTTACGGCTTAGAACCGGGACTTCAAAAATGTTTTGAACACCACGGAGCATATGAGATGTTCCAAGAGCTGAAATCGGTATTTCAGACTGATGCCCGTGTCGAGAGGTATGAGACCTCTGACAAGTACTTTGCCTACAAGATGGAGGAGAATAGCTCAACCGATGAGCATATGCTCAGAATGTCTGGGTACTACAATCACTTGAATCAAGTGGGAGTTAATCTTCCAGATAAGATAGTGATTGACAGAATTCTCTAGTCACTATCACGAAGTTACTAGAACTTTGTGATGAACTATAATATGCAAGGGATGACGAAAATGATTCCCGAGCTCTTCGTGATGCTGAAATCGGCGAATGTAGAAATCAAGAAAGAGCATCAAGTGTTGATGATTAACAAGACCTCTAATTTCAAGAAAAAGGGCAAGGGAAAGAAAGGGAACTTCAAGAAGAATGGCAAGCAAGTTGCCACTCCCGTGAAGAAACCCAAAGCTAGACCCAAGCCTGAAACTGAGTGCTTCTACTGCAAAGGAAATGATTACTGGAAGCGGAACTGCCCCAAATACTTGGTGAATAAGAAGGATGGCAAAGTGAACAAAGGTATATTTGATATACATGTTATTGATGTGTATTTTACTAGTGTTCATAGTAGCCCCTGGGTATTTAATACCGGTTCAGTTGCTAAGATTAGTAACTCGAAACAGGAGTTACAAAATGAACAGAGACTAGTTAATGACGAGGTGACGATGTGTGTTGGAAGTGATTCCAAGGTTGATAAGATCACCATCGCACACTACCTCTACCTTCGGGATTAGTGTTAGACCTAAATAAATAAATGTTATTTGATGTTTGCGTTGAGCATGAATATGATTGGATCATGTTTATTGCGATACGGTTATTCATTTAAGTCAGAGAATAATTGTTTTTCTGTTTACATGAATAAAACCTTCTATGGTCATACACTCAATGTAAATGGTTTATTGAATCTCGATCGTAGTGATACACATATTCATAATATTGATGCCAAAAAGATGCAAAGTTAATAATGATAGTGCAACATACTTGTGGCACTGCCATTTAGGTCATATTGGTGTAAAGCGCATGAAGAAACTCCATGCAGATGGACTTTTGGAATCACTTGATTATGAATCATTTGATGCTTGCGAACCATGCCTCATGGGCAAGATGACTAAAACTCCGTTCTCCGGAACAATGGAGCGAGCCAATGACTTATTGGAAATAATACATACCGATGTATGCGGTCCAATGAGTGTTGAGGCTCGCGGCGGGTATCGTTATTTTCTGACCTTCACAGATGATTTGAGCAGATATGGGTATATCTACTTGATGAAATACAAGTTTGAAACATTTGAAAAGTTCAAAGAATTTCAGAGTGAAGGGGAGAATCATCGTAACAAGAAAAATAAAGTTTCTACGATCTGATCACGGAGGCGAATATTTGAGTTACGAGTTTGGCCTTCATTTAAAACAATGTGGAATAGTTTCACAACTCACGCCACCTGGAACACCACAGCGTATTGGTGTGTCCGAACGTCGTAACCGTACTTTATTAGATATGGTGCGATCTATGATGTCTCTTACCGATTTACCACTATCGTTTTGGGGTTATGCATTAGAGATAGCTGCATTCACGTTAAATAGGGCACCGTCTAAATCCGTTGAGACGACACCGTATGAACTGTGGTTTGGCAAGAAACCTAAGATGTCGTTCCTTAAAGTTTGGGGTTGCGATGCTTATGTGAAAAAGCTTCATCCTGATAAGCTCGAACCCAAATCAGAGAAGTGTGTCTTCATAGGATACCCAAAAGAGACTGTTGGGTACACCTTCTATCACAGATCCGAAGGCAAGATATTTGTTGCTAAGAATGGATCCTTTCTAGAGAAGGAGTTTCTCTCGAAAGAAGTGAGTGGGAGGAAAGTAGAACTTGATGAGGTAATTGTACCTCCTCTAAATTTGGAAAGTAGCTCATCAGAGAAATCTGTTCCCGTGATGCCTACACCAATTAGTGAGGAAGCTAATGATGATGATCATGAAACTTCAGATCAAGTTTTCTACAGAACCTCGTAGGTCAACCAGAGTACGTTCCGCACCAGAGTGGTACGGTAATCCTGTTCTGGAAGTCATGTTACTAGACCAAGATGAACCTACGAACTATGAGGAATCTATGATGAGCCCAGATTCCGCGAAATGGCTTGAGGCCATGAAATCTGAGATGGGATCCATGTATGAGAACAAAGTGTGGACTTTGGTTGACTTGCCCGATGATCGGCAAGCCATAGAGAATAAATGGATCTTCAAGAAGAAGACTGACGCTGATGGTAATGTTACTGTCTACAAAGCTCAACTTGTTGCAAAAGGTTTTCGACAAGTTCAAGGAGTTGACTACGATGAGACCTTCTCACCCGTTGCAATGCTTAAGTCTGTCCAAATCATGTTAGAAATTGCCGCATTTTATGATTATGAAATCTGGCAAATGGACGTCAAAACTGCATTCCTTAATGGATTTCTTAAAGAAGAGTTGTATATGATGCAACCAGAAGGTTTTGTCGATCCTAAAGGTGCTAACAAAGTGTGCAAGCTCCAACGATCCATTTATGGACTGGTGCAAGCATCTCGGAGTTGGAATATACGCTTTGATAGTGTGATCAAAGCATATGGTTTTATACAGACTTTTGGAGAAGCCTGTATTTACAAGAAAGTGAGTGGGTGCTCTGTAGCATTTCTGATATTATATGTGGACGACATATTACTGATTGGAAATGATATAGAATTTCTGGATAGCATACAAGGACTTGAATAAGAATTTTTGAATAAAAGACCTCGGTGAAGCTGCTGAAGTATTGATCATCAAGATCTATAGGGATAGATCGAGACGCTTAATAGGACTTTCACAAAGCACATACCTTGACAAAGTTTTGAAGGAGTTCAAAAAGGATCAGTCAAAGAAAAAGTTCTTGCCTGTATTCAAGGTGTAAAGTTGAGTAAGACTCAAAGCATGACCATGGCAGAAGATAGAGAGAGAATGAAAGTCATTCCCTATGCCTCAGCCATAGGTTCTATAAGGTATGCCATGCTGTGTACCAAACCTGTTGTGTACCTTGCCATGAGTTTGTCAAGGGGGTACAATAGTGATCCAGGAGTAGATCACTAGACAGCGGTCAAAATTATCCTTAGAGGACTAAGGAAATGTTTCTCGGTTATGGAGGTGATGAAGAGTTCGTCGTAAAGAGTTACGTCGATGCAAGCTTTGACACTGATCTAGATGACTCTAAGTCTCAATCTAGATACGTATTGAACATGGGAGCAATTAGCTAGAGTAGCTCTGTGCAGAGCATTGTAGACATAGAAATTTGTAAAATACATACGGATCTGAATGTTGGCAGACCCGTTGATTAAACTTCTCTCACAAGCAAAACATGATCACACCTTAGTACTCTTTGGGTGTTAATCACATAGCAATGTGAACTAGATTATTGACTCTAGTAAACCCTTTGGGTGTTGGTCACATGGCGATGTGAACCATGGGTGTTAATCACATAAAGATGTGAACTATTGGTGTTAAATCACATGGCGATGTGAACTAGATTATTGACTCTAGTGCAAGTGGGAGACTGAAGGAAATATGCCCTAGAGGCAATAATAAAGTTGTTATTTTATATTTCCTTATATCATGATAAATGTTTATTATTCATGCTAGAATTGTATTAACCGGAAACTTGATACATGTGTGGATACATAGACAAAACACAGTGACCCTAGTAAGCCTCTACTAGACTAGCTCGTTAATCAAAGACGGTTAAGTTTCGTAACCATAGACATGAGTTGTCATTTGATGAACGGGATCACATCATTAGGAGAATGATGTGATGGACAAGACCCATCTGTTAGCTTAGCATAATGATCGTTAAGTTTTATTGCTATTGCTTTCTTCATGACTTATACATATTCCTTTGACTATGAGATTATGCAACCCCCGAATAGCGGAGGAACACCTTGTGTGCTATCAAACGTCACAACGTAACTGGGTGATTATAAAGATGCTCTACAGGTGTCTCCAAACGTGTTTTTTGGGTTGGCATAGATCGAGATTAGGATTTGTCACTCCGAGTATCGGAGAGGTATCTCTGGGCCCTCTCGGTAATGCACATCATGATAAGCCTTGCAAGCAATGTGACTAATGAGTTAGTTATGGGATGATGCATTACAGAACGAGTAAAGAGACTTGCCGGTAACGAGATTGAACTAGGTATGGAAATACCGACGATCGAATCTCGGGCAAGTAACATACCGATGACAAAGGGAATGACGTATGCTATCATTGCGGTTTGACCGATAAAGATCTTTGAAGAATATGTAGGAACCAATATGAGCATCTAGGTTCCGCTGTTGGTTATTGACCGGAGATGTGTCTCGGTCATGTCTACATAGTTCTCGAACCCGTAGGGTTCGCACGCTTAACGTTCGGTGACGATTTGTATTATGAGTTATGTGTTTTGGTGACCGAAGATTGTTCGGAGTCCTGGATAAGATCACGGACATGACGAGGACTCTTGAAATGGTCGAGAGGTAAAGATTGATATATTGGATGATAGTATTCGGACACCGAAAGTGTTTCGGAATGTATCGAGTACGTATCGGAGTACCGGGGGGGTTACCGGAACCCCCCGGGGGAAGATATGGGCCATAGGAGGGAGGCACACCAGCCCACAAAGGGGTGGTGCTCCCCCCACAGGGAAGGAGGCCGAATAGGATTAGGAGAGGGGGCTGCGCCCCCCTTTCCTTCTCCCTCTCTCTCTCTCTTTCCCCCTTTCCCCCTCCGGTAAAAGGAAAGGGGGGGCCGAATCCTACTAGGAGCCCAAGTGGGACTCCTGCCACTTGGGGCGCCCCTAGGGCCGGCCTCCTCCCCTCTCCCACCTTTATATATGGGGGCGGGGGGCGCCTCCAAACACACATCAATTGTTCTTAGCCGTGTGCGGTGCCCCCCTCCACCGTTTACTCCTCCGGTCATATTGTCGTAGTGCTTAGGCGAAGCCCTGCGCGGATCACTTCACCATCACCGTCACCACGCCGTCGTGCTGACGAAACTCTCCCTTGACACTTTGCTGGATCAAGAGTTCAAGGGACGTCATCGAGCTGAACGTGTGCAGAACTCGGACGTGCCGTACGTTCGGTGCTTGATCGGTTGAATCGTGAAGACGTTCGACTACATCAACCGCGTTAAGCTAACACTTCCGCTTTCGGTCAACGAGGGTACGTGGACACACTCTCCCCCTCTCGTTGCTATGCATCTCCTAGATAGATCTTGCGTGAGCGTAGAATTTTTTTGAAATTGCATGCTTCGTTCCCCTTCAGTGGCATCCGAACTAGGTCTATGCGTAGATGATATGCACGAGTAGAACACAAAGAGTTGTGGGCGATGATAGTCATACTGCTTACCACCAACGTCTTATTTTGATTCGGCGGTATTGTTGGATGAAGCGGCCCGGACCAACCTTACATGACCGCGTTCATGAGATCGGTTCCACCGACAGACATGCAACTTGTTGCATAAAGGTGGCTGGCGGGTGTCTGTTTCTCCAACTTTAGTTGAATCAAATTTGACTACGGCCGGTCCTTGTTGACGGTTAAAACTGCAAACTTGATGAAACATCGTTGTGGTTTTGATGCTTAGGTAAGAATGGTTCTTACTAGAAGCCCGTAGCAGCCACGTAAAACTTGCAACAACAAAGTAGAGGGCGTCTAACTTGTTTTTGCAGGGCATGTTGTGATGTGATATGGTCAAGACATGATGTGATATACGTTATTGTATGAGATGATCATGTTTTGTAGAAGTTATCGGCAACTGGCAGGAGCCTTATGGTTGTCGCTTTATTGTATGAAATGCAATCGCCATGTAATTGCTTTACTTTATCACTATGCGTTAGCGATAGTTGTAGAAGCAATAGTTGGCGAGACGACAACGACGCTACGATGAAGATCAAGGTGTCATGCCGGTGACGATGGAGATCAGGACGGTGCTTTGGAGATGGAGATCAAAGGCACAAGATGATGATGGTCATATCATGTCACATATTTTGATTGCATGTGATGTTTATCTTTTATGCATCTTATTTTGCTTAGTATGGCGGTAGCATTATAAGATGATCCGTCACTAAAATTTCAAGGTATAAGTGTTCTCCCTGAGTATGCACCATTGCGACAGTTCGTCGTGCTGAGACACCACGTGATGATCGGATGTGATAAGCTCTACGTTCACATACAACGGGTGCAAGACAGTTTTGCACGTGCGGAATACTCGGGTTAAACTTGATGAGCCTAGCATGTACAGACATGGCCTCGGAACACTGGAGACCGAAAGGTCGAATGTGAATCATATAGTAGATATGATCAACATAGAGATGTTCACCATTGAAAACTACTCCATCTCACGTGATGATCGGACATGGTTTAGTTGATATGGATCACGTGATCATTTAGATGACTCGAGGGATGTCTATCTAAGTGGGAGTTCTTAAGTAATATGATTAATTGAACTTAATTTATCATGAACTTAGTCCTGATAGTATTTGCATATCTATGTTGTAGATCAATAGCTCGCGTATAGCTCCCCTATTTTATTTTGATATGTTCCTAGAGAAAACTAAGTTGAAAGATGATAGTAGCAATGATGCGGATTGGTTCCGTGATCTGAGGATTATCCTCATTGCTGCACAGAGGAATTATGTTCTTGATGCACCGCTAGGTGACAGACCTATTGCAGGAACAGATGCAAACGTTATGAACATTTAGCAAGCTCGATATGATGACTACTTGATAGTTTAGTGCGCCATGATTTACGGCTTAGAACCGGGACTTCAAAAACGTTTTGAACGCCACACAGCATATGAGATGTTCCAAGAGCTGAAATCGGTATTTCAGACTGATGCCCGTGTCGAGAGGTATGAGACCTCTGACAAGTACTTTGCCTACAAGATGGAGGAGAATAGCTCAACCAGTGAGCATATGCTTAGAATGTCTGGGTACTACAATCACTTTAATCAAGTGGGATTTAATCTTCTAGATAAGATAGTGATTGACAGAATTCTCTAGTCACTATCACGAAGCTACTAGAACTTTGTGATGAACTATAATATGCAAGGGATGACGAAAATGATTCCCGAGCTCTTCGCGAAGGTAGAAATCAAGAAAGAGCATCAAGTGTTGATGATTAACAAGACCTCTAGTTTCAAGAAAAAGGGCAAGGGAAAGAAAGGGAACTTCAATAAGAATGGCAAGCAAGTTGCCACTCCCGTGAAGAAACCCAAAGCTAGACCCAAGCCTGAAACTGAGCGCTTCTACTGCAAAGGAAATGGTTACTAGAAGCGGAACTGCCCCAAATACTTGGCGAATAAGAAGGATAGCAAAGTGAACAAAGGTATATTTGATATACATGTTATTGATGTGTATTTTACTAGTGTTCATAGTAGCCCCTGGGTATTTAATACTGGTTCAGTTGCAAAGATTAGTAACTCGAAACAGGAGTTACAAAATGAACAGAGACTAGTTAATGACGAGGTGGCGATGTGTGTTGGAAGTGATTCCAAGGTTGATAAGATCACCATCGCACACTCCCTCTACCTTCGGGATTAGTGTTAGACCGAAATAAATAAATGTTATTTGATGTTTTTGTTGAGCATGAATATGATTGGATCATGTTTATTGCGATACGGTTATTCATTTAAGTCAAAGAATAATTGTTGTTCTGTTTACATGAATAAAACCTTCTATGGTCATACACTCAATGTAAATGGTTTATTGAATCTCGATCATAGTGATACACATATTCATAATATTGATGCCAAAAAGATGCAAAGTTAATAATGATAGTGCAACATACTTGTGGCACTGCCATTTAGGTCATTTTTGTGTAAAGCGCATGAAGAAACTCCATGCAGATGGACTTTTGGAATCGCTTGATTATGAATCATTTGATGCTTGCGAACCATGCCTCACGGGCAAGATGACTAACACTCCGTTCTCCGGAACAATGGAGCGAGCCAATGACTTATTGGAAATAATACATATCGATGTATGCGGTCCAATGAGTGTTGAGGCTCGCGGCGGGTATCGTTATTTTCTGACCTTCATAGATGATTTGAGCAGATATGGGTATATCAACTTGATGAAACACAAGTTTGAAACATTTGAAAAGTTCAAAGATTTTTAGAGTGAAGGGGAGAATCATCGTAACAAGAAAAATTAAGTTTCTACGATCTGATCACGGAGGCGAATATTTGAGTTACGAGTTTGGCCTTCATTTAAAACAATGTGGAATAGTTTCATAACTCACGCCACCTGGAACACCACAGCGTATTGGTGTGTCCGAACGTCGTAACCGTACTTTATTAGATATGGTGCGATCTATGATGTCTCTTACCGATTTACCACTATCGTTTTGGGGTTATGCATTAGAGACAGTTGCATTCACGTTAAATAGGGCACCATCCAAATCCATTGAGACGACTCCGTATGAACTGTGGTTTGGCAAGAAACCTAAGCTGTCGTTCCTTAAAGTTTGGGGTTGCGATGCTTATGTGAAAAAGCTTCAGCCTGATAAGCTCGAACCCAAATCGGAGAAGTGCGTCTTCATAGGATACCCAAAAGAGACTAATGGGTACACCTTCTATCACAGATCTGAAGGCAAGATATTTGTTGCTAAGAATGGATCCTTTCTAGAGAAGGAGTTTCTCTCGAAAGAAGTGAGTGGGAGGAAAGTAGAACTTGATGAGGTAATTGTACCTCCTCTCAATTTGGAAAGTTGCTCATTAGAGAAATCTGTTCCCGTGATGCCTACACCAATTAGTGAGGAAGCTAATGATGATGATCATGAAACTTCAGACCAAGTTTTCTACAGAACCTCATAGGTCAACCAGAGTACGTTCCGCACCAGAGTGGTATGGTAATCGTGTTCTGGAAGTCATGTTACTAGACCATGACGAACCTACGAACTATGAGGAATCTATGATGAGCCCAGATTCCGCGAAATGGCTTGAGGCCATGAAATCTGAGATGGGATCCATGTATGAGAACAAAGTGTGGACTTTGGTTGACTTGCCTGATGATCGGCAAGCCATAGAGAATAAATGGTTCTTCAAGAAGAAGACTGACGCTGATGGTAATGTTACTGTCTACAAAGCTCAACTTGTTGCAAAAGGTTTTCGACAAGTTCAAGGAGTTGACTACGATAAGACCTTCTCACCCGTAGTGATGCTTAAGTCTGTCCGAATCATGTTAGCAATTGCCGCATTTTATGATTATGAAATCTGGCAAATGGACGTCAAAACTGCATTCCTTAATGGACTTCTTAAAGAAGAGTTGTATATGATGCAACCAGAAGGTTTTGTCGATCCTAAAGGTGCTAACAAATTGTGCAAGCTCCAGCGATCCATTTATGGACAGGTTCAAGCATCTCGGAGTTGGAATATACACTTTGATAGTGTGATCAAAGCATATGGTTTTATACAGACTTTTGGAGAAGCCTGTATTTACAAGAAAGTGAGTGGGAGCTCTGTAGCATTTCTGATATTATATGTGGATGATATATTGCTGATTGGAAATGATATAGAATTTCTGGATAGCATAAAAGGATACTTGAATAAGAATTTTTCAATAAAAGACCTCGGTGAAGCTGCTTAAGTATTGAGCATCAAGATCTATAGGGATAGATCGAGACACTTAATAGGACTTTCACAAAGCACATACCTTGACAAAGTTTTGAAGGAGTTCAAAAAGGATCAGTCAAAGAAAAAGTTCTTGCCTGTATTCAACGTGTAAAGTTGAGTAAGACTCAAAGCATGACCATGGCAGAAGATAGAGAGAGAATGAAAGTCATTCCCTATGCCTCGGCCATAGGTTCTATGAAGTATGCCATGCTGTGTACCAAACCTGTTGTGTACCTTGCCATGAGTTTGTCAAGGGGGTACAATAGTGATCCAGGAGTAGATCACTAGACAGCGGTTAAAATTATCCTTAGAGGACTAAGGAAATGTTTCTCGGTTATGGAGGTGATGAAGAGTTCATCGTAAAGATTTACGTCGATGCAAGCTTTGACACTGATCTAGATGACTCTAAGTCTCAATCTAGATACGTATTGAACATGGGAGCAATTAGCTAGAGTAGCTCCGTGCGGAGCATTATAGACATAGAAATTTGTAATATACATACGGATCTGAATGTTGGCAGACTCGTTGATTAAACTTCTCTCACAAGCAAAACATGATCACACCTTAGTACTCTTTGGGTGTTAATCACATAGCAATGTGAACTAGATTATTGACTCTAGTAAACCCTTTGGGTGTTGGTCACATGGCGATGTGAACTATGGGTGTTAATCACATAAAGACGTGAACTATTGGTGTTAAATCACATGGCGATGTGAACTAGATTATTGACTCTAGTGCAAGTGGGAGACTGAAGGAAATATGCCCTAGAGGCAATAATAAAGTTGTTATTTTATATTTCCTTATATCATGATAAATGTTTATTATTCATGCTAGAATTGTATTAACCGGAAACTTGATACATGTGTGGATACATAGACAAAACACAGTGTCCCTAGTAAGCCTCTACTAGACTAGCTCGTTAATCAAAGATGGTTAAGTTTCCTAACAATAGACATGAGTTGTCATTTGATGAACGGGATCACATCATTAGGAGAATGATGTGATGGACAAGACCCATCCGTTAGCTTAGCATAATGATCGTTAAGTTTTATTGCTATAGCTTTCTTCATGACTTATACATATTCCTTTGACTATGAGATTGTGCAACTCCCGAATACCGGAGGAACACCTTGTGTGCTATCAAACGTCACAACGTAACTGGGTGATTATAAAGATGCTCTACAGGTGTCTCCGAAGGTGTTTGTTGGGTTGGCATAGATCGAGATTAGGATTTGTCACTCCGAGTATCGAAGAGGTATCTCTGGGCCCTCTCGGTAATGCACATCATGATAAGCCTTGCAAGCAATGTGACTAATGAGTTAGTTACGAGATGATGCATTACGAAACGAGTAAAGAGACTTGACGGTAATGAGATTGAATTTGGTATGGAAATACCGACGATCGAATCTCGGGCAAGTAACATACCGATGACAAAGGGAATAACGTATGCTGTCATTGCGGTTTGACCAATAAAGATCTTCGAAGAATATGTAGGAACCAATATGAGCATCTAGGTTCCGCTGTTGGTTATTGACCGGAGATGTGTCTCGGTCATCTCTACATAGTTCTCGAACCCGTAGGGTTCGCACGCTTAACGTTCGATGACGATTTGTATTATAAGCTATGTGTTTTGGTGACCGAAGATTGTTCGGAGTCCCAGATGAGATCACGGACATGACGAGGACTCTCGAAATGGTCGAGAGGTAAAGATTGATATATTGGATGATAGTATTCGGACACCGAAAGTGTTTCGGAATGTATCGGGTACGTATCGGAGTACCGGGGGGGTTACCGGAACCCCCCGGCGGAAGATATGGGCCATATGGGCCATAGGAGGGAGGCACCCTAGCCCACAAAGGGGTGGCGCGCCCCCCACAGGGAAGGAGGCCGAATAGGATTAGGAGAGGGGGCTGCGCCCCCCTTTCCTTCTCCCTCTCTCTCTCTTTCCCCCTTTCCCCCTCCGGTAAAAGGAAAGGGGGGGCCAAATCCTACTAGGAGCCCAAGTGGGACTCCTCCCACTTGGGGCGCCCCTAGGGCCGGCCTCCTCCCCTCTCCCTCCTTTATATACGGGGGTGGGGGGCTCCTCCAAACACACATCAATTGTTCTTAGCCGTGTGCGGCGCCCCCCTCCACTATTTACTCCTCCGGTCATATTGTCGTAGTGCTTAGGTGAAACCCTGCGCGGATCACTTCACCATCACCGTCACCGCGCCATCGTGCGGACGAAACTCGCCCTCGACACTTTGCTGGATCAAGGGTTCGAGGGACGTCATCGAGCTGAACGTGTGCAGAACTCAGAGGTGCCGTACGTTCGGTGCTTGATCGGTTGAATCGAGAAGACGTTCGACTACATCAACCGCGTTAAGCTAACACTTCCGCTTTCGGTCTATGAGGGTACATGGACACACTCTCCCCCTCTCGTTACTATGCATCTCCTAGATAGATCTTGCGTGAGCGTAGAATTTTTTTGAAATTGCATGCTTCGTTCCCCTTCAGCTGGGCCGCCCTGGTTCTTGATGGCCGCCCGTGAAGGCGCCAACGAACTCATGGCTTAGGTCAGCCTAGGTCGAAATGGAGTTCTTCGGTAGGTGCATCAGCCAAGCCCTCACATTTGGCTTGAGTGCCAAAGGGAAGTAGTTGGCAAATACCTTCTCATCTCTTCCCCCGGTCGCTTGAACAGCGATGGTGTAGATGCTCAAGAACTCTGGCGGGTTCAGTCTTCCATCATACTTCTCTGGTATCTCTGGCTTGAACATGCGAGTGTACGGCCAACAGACTTGCCACAGCTCGCGGGTGAAGGCAGGGCACCCAGCCTCTAAAGGCAGGTACCCGCCATCAGTGAGTACGGGCTCGTCGACGTTGGGGCCATCGCGCCTGTCGGACTGGCGGTGGGCGTCACGGTGTCACTCGGCATCGACACGCGCGCCTTGCCTATGCCTGTCCTCTAGGACTCGCCATGGGCCTTGACGCGCTCGAGGGTCGGACGAAGCCATCGAGACATCGTCAGGTTCTTGGTCGCGCGGCTGCCGCGGCGGCTGCCTCGGAGGGGACTGCACCGTAGGAGTGGGCCCATCCGCACGGCCAGCGGCATGGGCCATTATCGCTGCCTAGGGAGGCCGTGGCGGGCCATCCCACTGTGATCCTCCTACCTCGGCGAAGCCAATCAGACTTTGAATGGTGGCTCTCCACTCATCCATCTGACCGGTTGCCAGCGAAAATTTCAACAGTAGCTGGGCTCGCGCCATGGCCTCCGAAGCGGTGCTCGGCATGGATGTCGATGAAGATCATAACGTCGCCCGGCTCCTGAAGGTGCCGGTAGCGGTCGCGCCGTGCTCTCGACATCGTGAGCCAGCCGCCTGGGTGGCATGTGGATGAGGTGGAGGCGCTCAAGGGCCAGCCGCTTCGTTTGGTGTAGCGGCTGGGTCAGCTCATTCCGGGGGTGGCGCATGTTCTACGGCCGCTCCCGTGGCGGGAGCGGTTGGGGAGTTGCGATTCCCCCTAGAGCGAATACCCCCGCTGTGGCTGTGCCCTTCGGCCGGACGAGGAGGCGCAGATGGAATGATCTCTCCTCCCGTACCTCATGGGACGTGGCCACTGGAATGTAGTTGGTGTTGTCCTTCTCCGGTGCCTCCTGCTCCTGCTTCGGCCGCAGGGGAGGTGGTCACGACGTCGCCCGCGCCGACCACGTCCCCCGTAGTGCCCGCACTTCCAGGCATCCCTGTAGCCCCCACGGCGTCGGCGGGCATGTGTGGCGGGGCCTTCGAGGTGGATGGATGAGCTGTGGCGCCGGGCTTCTTCTTGGGTGCCATGGGTGATGGAGCCGCTGACAAAGAAGATGGCGGTGAAGACGACGCGCTTCGTACACTTCTTGGGTTCGCGCAAGCGCAGCCCCCTACCTGGCGCGCCAAAGATGTCATGGGAAACCACGGACACCTATGGGGCCAAGGGACCCTTTTGGTTCGGTAGGGGGACTGGGCGCATTGCACAAAGAGCGGAGGAGCACAGCGTAGGATGGCAGAGATCACACAGGTAGTTTTTACCCAGGTTCAGGCCACCGCGAGTCGTAAAACCCTACTCCTGCTTTGGTGGATTGATGGTGGATGGTGGCGGAAACGCGGCGCTCTTGCCCGGCAGGGTTGCCTCGGGGCGAGAGCAGCTACGCGCGTATGGGTGTACAAGGATCCGAATCCTTTCTATTGTTGCCATGGGCCTCCTTTTATAGATTAAGGGGTCACCACAGTGGAAAATCAGTCATTGTGTACTGATTAGATAGCAAACAGTGCTATCATATCTCCTCTGCAGACAGAGCAGTACGCATTAAATGCGCCGCTCAGTGTCACATCATGGCCTGCCCGGCACGCCTTGCCGGGCTGTTTGGCCACCTTCTCTCCTGTCTGCATGACACGTCGCAGGACGGGTGTCATTTGGAGGTGATTCCTGTAGGAAATGGCTGCCATGTGGTGAAAGGCGGCCACTTAGTCATCTAGGGGCTTGACACCGCATCGATCGGTGACTTGCGTCGTCATGAGGTGGGGCGATGAAGCCTTGGCGGGGCGTTTTGCCTCCGTTTGCCCCCGGCAGGCCTGCCGGGGCGGCCTTGAGGTTTTGCTTCCGGGGCAACCTTGACCTCGCAAGGCTCTCCTGCCCGGCAAGGGAGGTTTTTCCCTTAGCAGTGTATTGCTTCTTGGCTTGATTTGGTCTCCTCAACTTGCCCTTTGATTTGTCAAAGAGCTTATCTCTTTACCTTGGCCTTGTCTTGGACATTGCAATCTCGATCTTGGGTGTGACGCCCCCGGCTTAATCGTGCACTAATCATACACGCAAATGCACACGATCAAGCCTAAGGACTCACGGGAAGATATCACAACACAACTCTAAAACATAAATAAAGTCATACAAGCTTTATATTACAAGCCAGGGCCTCGAGGGCTTGAATACATAGCTCGATGGCATACAAGCGTCAGCGGAAGCATCAGATATCTGAGTCCAGATATTAAAAGGGAAACAGAAAGGCCTTTAGAAAGGCGGGGCAAAATAAAACACTATGATCGAAAGGCGCAGGCCCCCTGCCTGGGACCCTCCGAGCCTACTCCTGGTCGTCGGCCAGCTCGTAGTAGTATCCATCCTCGGGGTAGTAGTAGCGATCGTTGGCGGGGGCAGCTGTCTCAGGGGCTCCGTCATCTGGTTGCATCAAAAGGGGTATATGGGAAAAAAGAAAGCAAAGCAACCGTGAGTACTCATCCGAAGTACTCAGCAACCAAGGATCTACACTACATATGCAACATTATCAAAGAGTGGCTGTATATGTGGACTGGGCTGCAGAAATGCCAGAATAGAGAGGAAAACCTAGTCCTATCGAAGACTAGCATCTTCAGCGGTCTTGCAGCAATAGAAGAGAGTAGAACAGTACAATATAATGTAGCAGTATCATTAAGTCTCAACCTCACCCAGAGATCCTTTCTTGACTCCCTGTGAGAAAGCAATCCCAGAGCCATACAGTCAGCAACCTCGTCCTGAGATCCCTTCTCGACTCCCTGCGAGAAGCAATCCCAGAGCCATATATCCAGGTATCATCTCACGGTCTAGTTGTGTCGATCGGGATACAACTCCGAGTGTCCTTTACCGTAGGACCGGCTATCGATAGATGTTTTCTTCCCTGCAGGGGTGCACCAACTTACCCAACACGCTCGATTAACTCCGGTCGGACACACTTTCCTGGATCATGCCCTGCCTCGGCCAAACGATACACCGTAGCCCTACCTACAGATCAGCAGAGAGGTCCCCGCCGGTCTACATCCTAAGCGCACAGGGGTCTTGGGCCATCGCCCTGTGCACTCCAGGTCATTGTGAGCAGGATGAAGCCAGGCACCAGGAGGGCGCCGGTCCGTCCCGGCCGCAAGGCTGAACTAGATGTCTGACAGAGCTTTCGGCTGATGCTACGATGCAGAACGCCCATACTGTGCCCATGTGATGGTTAGTGCTATCAGGTCAGAGGCCTGCTCGAATCAAATATCCAAATCGTTAGTGGACTAGGGCTTGCGGTAACGAGCAGAGACTCACGATCGATGTGACCCGTCGCCCCGTCTCGAGGACTTGCGGCAAGGTCCAAGAATGCCCGACCGCGCCTCGTATTCATCACTCGGGCACCATCCAGGTCAACCCGTCTCCACAACACTCACCACTTAGGCTCACGCGGGTACCCCTCAAGGTCGACCCGCCTTTCGAAGTAACAGTGTAAAGTCCAAGTATCCGTGTGTCCATAACATCAGGGGAATCCGAGGTATCACTCTCGTTGGATTCCTACTCGATGTATCCGTCAAGGTGAACTCGGAGGAATCACCCTCGATGGGTTCACACTTGATGTGTTGCACGACAGCGTCGTTACCGGAAGTGGTGAAGGAGGAATCACCCTTGATGACCACGACCAAATAGCTACTCTACAGAGTTAACATCCGAAGTGCTACACGAGGTATCACCCTCGGCACTCGATAGTAACGCTGCAGTGTCATTACAACTAAGGGGGTGAAGTGCAGTGCCGGGGCCTGTCTTCGATCCCGTCGATCGGGTCTTCTGATAATCCAGCGGGGCAGTCGGGACAAGTGGGGTCACTCATAGGTCTCTACCCAACCTATACTAGACAGTTTCGGATAAGCAGGTAAGGTTTCAATAGCAGGTTACAATAAACAGGCTATGCATCAGAATAGGTAAAGGAGTAGCAGCAGCAATTCTAATGCAAGCATGAGAGAGAAAGAATAGGCGATATCGGTATGCTCAAGGGGGGGTGCTTGCCTGGTTGCTCAGTGGCAAGGGCAAGGTCGTCAATGGTGTCGTCGGTCTCCGGAGCTGCGTCGGTACCGAGAACTATGTCGGAGTCTAACGAGAGAGAAGAGGGGGAGGAAACAGTATAAATACACAGCAAACAGGTGCAACACAGAGCAGGCTACGCTAACGTGCAGTGCAGGGTTGCCTTAAGACATGTCTAAGTCATTTAGTTATTTTAGGAATTTGTTTGGATTTATTTTATAAAAGTCAGGCACTATTCATTTATCGAAAACAGGCAAAAAGTTCCATGTTCATCTAGCTAGGGGCATCTGACAGGAATACGGAGGGCGTATTCAGCTTCATATCGAAATTCTGAGCAACTTTCATATATAAAATATTTTCATCGGAGTTACGGTATAAAAGATATGATTTTCTAAAGTTTAATTGATTTTCTGAATTTTATTTAATTATTTAAATACGAATTATCCAAAACAGTAAACGGTGACGTCAGCATGACGAAAAGATAATGTTAGCGGGTCAACTCTGGCTGACCAGAGTCAAACCTGACAGGTGGGTCCAGTGGGACCCACATGTCAGCCTCTGATTAGTTTAAACAAAATTAATTTAAACTAAATAGGATTAATTAGGGGGTGGGCCTACTGTCAATGTCTGTTAACTTAATTAATCAACTAATTAGGTTAATAAGCATTTTAATTCGGGTTTTTATTTATTTTAAAAATGTTTTAAGGGGCGGGACCCGTGTGTCAGCGACACGGGCTGCCCACTCAGCAACGCTGACTGGTCAATGGGGAGCCCCGGGCCCATCAGTCAGTGGCCCAGGCAGTGGGCCAGACGAGCCACGTCGGCGCCGGCCGCCGGAGACGCGCCGGCGAGCGCCGGACGCGACAGAGAACTCCGACGAGCCCGGAATTCCTCTGCGGTGCACCATTCAACGCGGGGTTGGGCTTGCTGGAGCGAGCGGAGCACGCCGCTTCCGATGGCGGGGGTCATGGCGGCTAGGGCGGCCGGAGTTGAGCAGGGCGACGACGTTGGCGGACGGCGGTTTTGGGTAGCGATCGGGGATGGCGAAAGAGCGCGAGCGCGAGCACACAATCGACGCGGCGAGGCTCAGCGTGACGCAAGGAGCTTGACGGGCACAGTAGCATGACCAAATGGTCACCGGGAGCTCACCGGCGACGAGTCCCACGGCGGTGTGTTCGGGCGAGAAGGGAGCGGCGCGTACGTTGCAGAGGAGAGCGTAAGGAAAGGGGAAGGAGGACGTGGTGCTCACGGCCGTTGCAGAGAAGGCCCGGGGACGGCTCGAGGTGCTCGGGGCGGCGCGAATCGACGGCGAGCTCGCGGTGGCCGTAGAGGAAGGAGAAGGTCGACGCGGGCGAGGCAGAGGTTCCCAGCTCCGCCAAGCAGCACTGGCTGATGCAACGATCAGTGGCGGAGCAGACGGACATGGAGTGGCGTCGAGGGGACGACGGTGGCCGCGGCTAGGACGGGGCCATGGCGACGGGCGCGATCGGGATCTGAGGGGAAACAGAGAGAGGGAGAAGGGAGAGTGAGAGGGAGGGGCCAGGGGCGAGGGGGCTGCCCCTTAATCTCCAGGGAGGGCGCGGCAGTGCGCTGTCGAGCGAGGAGAGGGGGGGCCAGGCGGGCGAGCGCGCGCGCGGCGACAGCGGCTCGGCGATGAACAGAGAGAGGTAGGGGACGGGGGGGCTAGTTGGGCTGGGCCGCCACTGTAGATAGTAGGCCTAAGTGCACAGTAGTTTTAGCCCTTTTCTCTTTCTCTTTTTCTATTTCTTTTTATTTTCCTTTTGTTTTTCTGTTTTGCAAAATGTGTGGCACCCAAATGAATTTTGTAAAATATATGACCTGGTCCATAAATCACAGTGCAACATACCCTATCACCAAAAAATTAGTTTGTGGTATTTATCATTTCATATTTATATTATATTAATTAATAGGTTATTAAATAATGTTTTCAGCCACTGTTTGAGGATGTTTAAGTCACTTATCCAATTTCAATAAGGTTGGTTACAATTTTATCATTGCCTCCAAATTATTTGCTATTTAATGAACATTTTAGTTTCTGGGTTTGGACAACTTTTATTTTTACTTTAAGTTTGAATTTCCATTTGAATTTGAATTCGAGAAGGGATTTATTACTAATGATGATTAAGCACTGTTGATCATGATGACATGGCATAATCAAAAGGGTGATTACTGTGGCAAACCACTGGGGGTGTTACAAGTCTCCTCCACTAATAAGAATTCTCGTCCCGAGAATTAAGGGGAAGACTGAAAGGAAGTGGGGTATTCTTGGAAGTTCTTCCGAAGAAACGTTCGGAAAATCTTGAACGACTGGAACATTTTCGATCCCCCTCAAGCGGAGAAGCGTTCAATGCATTCAAAGTGTATATTTTAGACTCAGCATGTTGAGTTGTCTGGGCACGGTAATTCACTAGCCCAGCTGACTAACGGAGTATTCATTTACTCATAATGATGGTCATGCATGAATGCAAATTTTTCCAGAGATGAATGAATGTGATGCTGCTAAATTAAATAAAACAGAAGCAGGTACTGAGTTAACGGGAAGGGTACCCATTTCGGTGGCAGGTGGATCCTGGACTTGTTTAATATCAATGTTGTAAGCATGTCCACGACCAAATGTTTTTCGCTTCTGTGTTGAGCCCGAAGATGAGCCAACATCACGATAGCGCTTCTGCGACTCCTTATGCTTCATTTGAGCAGTCTCAAGAAGAATAGCCTTGTTCACAAGAGCAGTAAAGTCGGTGAAATCTTGAGCAGCGAGTGCAAGCTCGATGTCTGCATGGAGTCCATTATGGAACTTATCTTGTCTATGGGCATCCGTGGCGATGTCTTCTTCAGCATAGCGGGACAGGTCAAGGAATTCCCGCTGATAAGCTTCGATAGTCTTATTGCCCTGAGTGAGGTTGCGGAACTGGGTTTTCATCCGGTCCATGATTCCTTGAGGAATATATCAGGCACGAAAGGCAGCCTGGAACTCAGGCCAAGTAACGGCTCTTCCAGCAGGCAGTGTACGTTTGTGGGTGTCCCACCATTGAGCAGCAGGGCCTTTTAAGAAAAAGGACGTGAAGGCGACAAAGTTGGCAGGGGAGACATTTGCCGACTCCATCTCGTGAGTGATATCGCGAATCCAGTCATCAGCATCCAGTGGCTTCTCAGAGTTGCGGAACTGAGTGGGGTTAAGATGCATAAATTCCGGCAGAGTTATTGAAGGAGGGTTCTGGTTCTGGTTGTTCAGATGCGGGAACTGAGTCATAATCCCAGTCATGAACTGGCGGTTGAGCTCGAATTGTTGCATCATAGCTGCCATATAATCTGGCGGTGGTGGGCATTCAGTGGCACGACCACGACCACGACCACCTGGTCTAACCATCATGCTAAGTATCAACAGGGGTAGTTTAGCAAAAGAAATTGCGAGTGTTTAGCGACAAGCATGATGTAACTCAACAACTATTTAAGCAGTGTAACAGATACATAACAGTAGTCAATTAAGACATACAGATCCATACACAGAGTCGGTTACATGCGAATAGCATAACGGCGCAAATTCAAAAAGCTAGATATGGTAGGCGGCACGCAGGCACGCGGTTAAGGAAATACACCACGAGACATAGCAAAGGCTACATCAACGTCGGGAAGATCCAATGAAACGGGGTAGCTGCACGTGCGGGCGACGAATGTTCATCGCGAAAGGTTCCTGCGCTCCATGTGCACTCTGATGTAGAATCCGGTCTCGAGCTGAAAGAAGAGGTCCACGTACAGGTGTGTGACCTCCAACAGTAGGCCAATCAATACCAGCATACATCTGAGTCCTGCTCGGGTAAAGGATGTACTCTGGATGTATCCCTGCATGAACAGCTGGTAGCA
The DNA here is from genome assembly GCA_011799875.1 of Thinopyrum elongatum. NCBI lineage: Eukaryota > Viridiplantae > Streptophyta > Magnoliopsida > Poales > Poaceae > Thinopyrum > Thinopyrum elongatum. The sequence continues at coordinate 434,854,232 of CM022302.1, forward strand.
ACTGTGTCATAGCATCGTAGAGGCGTGCTCGAGTGGCAACCAACTCGACGGCAAGAGCCCGAACAGTGCGATCCAGAGCCTGAGTGCACTGAATCAGAACGTGCGGGTCGTATCGACGACGCTCGTACGGGGCACAGATAGCTATGTAGTATCCAGTAGCATCTCCAGCAGGGGCATACGGAATGTATCGGAACTCAGAGGCATCCAAGCTATCGCTGAACTCTCCTCGGAGATGTGCGACAGCAGAGTAGGCGGCATCATGTACTGCCATCTCAATAGTCACGCTGATACCGTGGAAAAGGTGCAGCTCAGTGTCTGAGTCATCTTGCTGATCATAGATACGGACATCAGCATGGTACTGCTCCTGGTTGAACTCGCGGTAGTCCTCGTAGACCATGTACTCGGGGTACCAGCGGTAGCCAAGTCTGGTCAGGAGGGCGATCAGGACAGCTGGAAAACCAGGGGCACCACGAGCCCAAGTGCGAAGCACAAGCTGCGTCGTAGGGCGTGGTGGAAACAAACGATCCATCTGAAACAGAGGAAATTCAGGATTGACAAATGACAATGAGAAGTATAATACAACTCAGAGAGAAAGTTTAAACAAAACAATGGAAAGGAAAATGATTATCATACTAATCAGATCAATGGTAAGGAATTAAGCACAGATATCCAGCTCTCCGGGTTGACGAGATTTACGAGATCCTAAGTGTCGGCGTTAGTAAAATTCATTTCACCCGAATAGAAGAGAGGTCAGAGTCCTAGAGTAAAGATGAGGAATAAAAGATACTAATACCACCCAATTGGCGACGTGGGCCCGTAAGCCACACAGCCAAGTTAGTAAAACGGTTTTGGATCACTAGACTCAACTTCGGCCAAGGAGTTGGAAAGGGGGTTCCTATAGGCAGTCGGCTCTGATACCAACTTGTTACGCCCCCAGCTTAATCGTGCACTAATCATACATGCAAATGCACACGATCAAGCCTAAGGACTCACGGGAAGATATCACAACACAACTCTAAAACATAAATAAAGTCATACAAGCTTTATATTACAAGCCAGGGCCTCGAGGGCTCGAATACATAGCTCGATGGCATACAAGCGTCAGCAGAAGCATCAGATATCTGAGTACAGATATTAAAAGAGAAACAGAAAGGCCTTTAGAAAGGCGGGGCAAAATAAAACACTATGATCGAAAGGTGCAGGCCTCCTGCCTGGGACCCTCCGAACCTACTCCTGGTCGTCGGCCAGCTCATAGTAGTATCCATCCCTGGGGTAGTAGTAGCGATCGTTGGCGGGGGCAGCTGTCTTAGGGGCTCCGTCATCTGGTTGCATCAAAAGGGGTATATGGGGAAAAAGAAAGCAAAGCAACCATGAGTACTCATCCGAAGTACTCAGCAAGCAAGGATCTACACTACATATGCAACATTATCAAAGAGTGGCTGTATATGTGGACTGGACTGCAGAAGTGCCAGAATAGAGAGGAAAACCTAGTCCTATCGAAGACTAGCATCTTCAGCGGTCTTGCAGCAATAGAAGAGAGTAGAATAGTACAATATAATGTAGCAGTATCATTAAGTCTCAACCTCACCCAGAGATCCTTTCTTGACTCCCTGCGAGAAAGTAATCCCAGAGCCATACAGTCAGCAACCTCGTCTTGAGATCCCTTCTCGACTCCCTACGAGAAGCAATCCCAGAGCCATATATCCAGGTATCATCTCACGGTCTAGTTGTGTCGATCGGGATACAACTCTGAGTGTCCTTTACCGTAGCACCGGCTATAGATAGATGTTTTCTTCCCTACAGGGGTGCACCAACTTACCCAACACGCTCGATTAACTCCAGCCGGACACACTTTCCTGGGTCATGCCCGGCCTCGGCCAAATGATACACCGCAGCCCTACCTACAGCTCAGCAGAGAGGTCCCCGCCGGTCTACATCCTAAGCGCACAGGGGTCTTGGGCCATCGCCCTGTGCACTCCGGGTCATTGCGAGCAGGGTGAAGCCAGGCACCAGGAGGGCGCCGGTCCGTCCCGGCCGCAAGGCTGAACTAGACATCTGACAGAGCTTTCGGCTGATGCTACGATGCAGAACGCCCATACTATGCCCACGTGATAGTTAGTGCTATCAGGCCAGAGGCCTGCTCGAATCAAATATCCAAATCGTTAGTGGACTAGGGCTTGCGGTAACGAGCAGAGACTCACGATCGATGTGACCCCGTCGCCCCATCTCGAGGACTTGCGGCAAGGGCCAAGAATGCCCGGCCGCGCCTCGTATTCATCACTCGGGCACCATCCAGGTCAACCCGTCTCCACAACACTCACCACTTAGGCTCACGCGGGTACCCCTCAGGGTCGACCCGCCTTTCCAAGTAACAGTGTAAAGTCCAAGTATCCGTGTGTCCATAACATCAGGGGAATCCGAGGTATCACCCTCGTTGGATTCCTACTCGATGTATCCGTCAAGGTGAACTTGGAGGAATCACCCTCGATGGGTTCACACTTGATGTGTTGCATGACAGCGTCGTTACCGGAAGTGGTGAAGGAGGAATCACCATCGATGACCATGACCAAATAGCTACTCTACAGAGTTAACATCCGAAGTGCTACACGAGGTATCACCCTCGGCACTCGATAGTAATGCTGCAGTGTCGTTACAACTAAGGGGGTGAAGTGCAGTGTCGGGGCCTGTCTTCGATCCCGTCGATCGGGTCTTCTGATAATCCAGTGGGGCAGTCGGGACAAGTGGGGTCACTGATAGGTCTCTACCCAGCCTATACTAGACAGTTTAGGATAAGCAGGTAAGGTTTCAATAGCAGGTTACAATAAACAGGCTATGCATCTAAATAGGTAAAGCAGTAGCAGCAGCAATTCTAATGCAAGCATGAGAGAGAAAGAATAGGCGATATCAGTATGCTCAAGGGGGGGGGTGCTTGCCTGGTTGCTCGGCGGCAAGGGCAAGGTCGTCAACGGTGTCGTCGGTCTCCGGAGCTGCGTCGGTACCAGGAACTGCGTCGGAGTCTAACGAGAGAGAAGAGGGGGAGGAAACAGTATAAATACACAGCAAACAGGAGCAACACAGAGCAGGCTACGCTAACGTGCAGTGCAGGGTTGCCTTAAGACATGTCTAAGTCATTTAGTTATTTTAGGAATTTGTTTGGATTTATTTTATAAATGCCAGGCACTATTCATTTATCGAAAACAGGCAAAAAGTTCCATGTTCATCTAGTTAGGGGCATCTGACAGGAATACGGAGGGCGTATTCAGCTTCGTATCGAAATTCTGAGCAACTTTCATATATAAAATATTTTCATCGGAGTTACGGTTTAAAAGATATGATTTTCTAAAGCTTAATTGATTTTCTGAATTTTATTTAATTATTTAAATTTGAATTATCCAAAACAGTAAACGGTGATGTCAGCATGACGAAAAGATGACGTCAGCGGTCAACTCTGGCTGACCAGAGTCAAACCTGACAGGTGGGTTGAGTGGGACCCACATGTCAGCCTCTGATTAGTTTAAACAAAGTTATTTTAAACTAAATAGGATTAATTAGGGGGTGGGGCCTACTGTCAGTGTCTGTTGACTTAATTAATTAACTAATTAGGTTAATTAGCATTTTAATTAGGGATTTTATTTATTTTAAAAACATTTTAAGGGGTGGGACCCGCGTGTCAGCGACACGGGCTGCCCAGTCAGCAACGCTGACTGGTCAATGGGGAGCCCCGGGCCCATCAGTCAGTGGCCCAGGCGGTGGGCCAGATGGGCCACGTCGGCGCTGGCCGCCAGAGACGCGCCGGCGAGCGCCGGACGCGACAGAGAACTCCGGCGAGCCCGGAATTCCTCTGCGGTGCACCATTCGACGCGGGGTTGGGCTTGCTGGAACGAGCGGAGCACGCCGCGTCCGATGGCGGGGGTCACGGCGGCTGGGGCGGCCGGAGTTGATCAGGGCGACGGCGTTGGCGGACGGCGGTTTCGGGTAGCAATCGGGGATGGCGAAAGAGCGCGAGCGCGAGCACACAATCGACACGGCGAGGCTCAGCGTGACGCGGGGAGCTTGACGGGCACAGCCGCATGACCAAATGGTCACCGGGAGCTCGCCAGCGACGAGTCTCGCGGCGGCGTGTTCGGGCGAGAAGGGAGCGGCGCGTACGTTGCAGAGGAGAGCGTAAGGAGAGGGGAAGGAGGACGGGGTGCTCACGGCCGTTGCAGAGAAGGCCCGGGGACGGCTCGAGGTGCTCGGGGCGGCGCGAATCGACGGCGAGCTCGCGGTGGCCGTAGAGGAAGGAGAAGGTCGACGCGGGCGAGGCAGAGGTTCCCAGCTCCGCCAAGCGGCGCTGGCTGATGCAGCGATCAGCGGCGGAGCAGACGGACACGGAGAGGCGTCGAGGGGACGACGGTGGCCGCGGCTAGGACGGGGCCATGGCGACGGGCGCGATCGGGATCTGGGGGGAAACAGAGAGAGGGCGAAGGGAGAGTGAGAGGGAGGGGCTAGGGGCGAGGGGGCTGCCCCTTAACCTCCAGGGAGGGCGCGGCAGCGCGCTATCGAGCGAGGAGAGGGGGGCCAGGCAGGCGAGCGCGCGCGCGGCGACAGCGGCTCGGCGATGAACACAGAGAGGTAGGGGACGGGGGGGCTAGTTGGGCTGGGCTGCCACTGTAGATAGTAGGCCTAAGTGCACAGTAGTTTTAGGCCTTTTCTCTTTTTCTCTTTTTCTATTTCTTTTTATGTTCCTTTTGTTTTTCTGTTTTGCAAAATGTGTGGCACCCAAATGAATTTTGTAAAATATATGACCTGGTCCATAAATCACAGTGCAACATACCCTATCACCAAAAAAATTAGTTTGGGGTATTTATCATTTCATATTTATATTATATTAATTAATAGGTTATTAAATAATGTTTTTAGCCACTGTTTGAGGATGTTTAAGTCACTTATCCAATTTCAATAAGGTTGGTTACAATTTTATCATTGCCTCCAAATTATTTGCTATTTAATGAACATTTTAGTTTCTGGGTTTGGACAACTTTTATTTTTACTTTAAGTTTGAATTTCCATTTGAATTTGAATTCGAGAAGGGATTTATTACTAATGATGATTAAGCACTGTTGATCATGATGACATGGCATAATCAAAAGGGTGATTACTGTGGCAAACCACTGGGGGTGTTACATTGGGCCTGTGCACGGTCTGGGCAACAGACCCAGGGTTTGTTGCACCGACACCTTCGCAAAGGGAAGCAGGGATTTGTAGAGGTGCCAGAGCTCAAAACTTAAAACAGAGATAAATATAATTTTGGGAGGTATGCCTTTCCTGCCAACGTCACGATCGAGAGTTTTCAATATCTTCCATGCTAAACAAATTAGCGGCGGTTCCCAAGCGGCAAAAGTAAAGTTTACTCCCCCTCCACCAACAAACATAAGCCATGGCTAGCCGAATCCTCGGGTGCCCTCCATACCAACAACTTTCCGGGGGAGTTTGTTTTATTATTTTTGCAATTTTGATAATGGGACTGGGCATCCCGATTACCAGCCCCTCTCGTGCAAGGACAAGTGAATAAACACTTATCATGAGAATAACCCGCTTAGCATGGAAGATACTGACCGCCCCCTGTCGCTCCATGAGCGGTACGGGAACACAAAACAGATGTTCATTTGAATATTTAGAGGTGGCATATGCAAATTTACTTAGAACGGTAAGGTAATACCGCATATAGGTAGATATAGTGGACTCATCTGGAACAACTTTGGGTTTAAGGATTTGGATGCACAAGCAGTATTCCTGCTTAGTACAGGCGAAGGCTAGCAAATAGATTGAGAACCGACCAGCCAAGGAGTAAAAACGGTCATAAACATGCATTGAGAATAATTAACATTGAATACAAACATGAGTAGGATATCAAACACCATGAACATAAATATCGTGGAGGCTATGTTGGTTTTGAATCAACTACATGCGTGAACATGTGCCAATTCAAGCCACTCGAAACATTCAGAGGAGGATACCATAATATCATACTACATCATAACCATTTTAATGCATGTTGACACTCAAGATAAATCATTATCCACTCCTAGCTAATTAGGCATGGCATGAGCAACTATAATCTCTAATTGTCATCACAAACATGTTTGCTCATAATAATGCTGAATCAAGAGCGATGAGCTAAACATATTTACAAAAACAAAAACAGAGGAGTTCATACCAGCTTTTCTTCACCTCAATCACTTCATCAAATCATCGTCATTATTGCCTTTCACTTGCATGACCGAATGATATGAAAATAATAATAGTGCAAGTGTGCTGTGGACTAAGCTGGAATTTGCAAACATTTTATTCAGAGGAGAAGACAAGGTAATTTGGGCTCTTTCTTAGATCAACAATAATGCATATGAGAACCACTCAACATGTTCATCATGGTCTTCTCCTCTCAATAACCCAAAGGAAAGAAAATAAATTCAAAGAAATATACTGAAATATTTTTGGAGTTTTTGTTTTTCTCAAGAAAAGCAAATTAAAGGAGAACAAAAACGAGAAAAACTATTTACGCGGGATAGCTCCCAACAAGTGAAAGAAGAACGAGAAATCTTTTATGTTTTCTTTTAATATTACAAACTACTAAACAAGAAAGAAAAGCTGAAAAGAAACGAGAAATTTTTTTGGGTTTTTGAAAATTTTCAAATACACAAGAAGAAAGCAAAAATAAAACTAATATGGATATACAATGAAAAAGGATGAACACCGACAACTGGAATGAAATGTGTGGTACATGAATGTAATGTCAGTGAGAGATACGTACTCCCCCAAGCTTAGGCTTTTGGCCTAAGTTGGTCTATGGTCCCTCGTAGCCGGGGTAATACCCATAGTCGGAGTTTGGGTTGTACTGATATGCAGCTGCCATTGCTTGTGTTGCCTCCTCAAGGCGGGTGGTTTCTACCGCCCTCTCATACTCCTCGACCTCCTCCTCTAATATGAAGTGTCTATGTTTTTCCTGGAAATTAAAGAAGGAAGGAGCAAGCAAAGTAATATGGAAGACACGACGCCTGTTAAAGATCAACATGTATCTGAGCGAAGGGTCGTCCCTCTCAAGGAACTGGTGACGTACCATAGCATCATAATCCAGAAAACTAGGTGGCAACATGTTGTCATTTTCTTTAATTGGTACCCCTAGATGAGTGGCTAAGCGAGTGGCATAAATTTCGCCAAAGAAATCACCCACTAAGGCACTGTTGTGTAAACGATGTGCAATAGCAACCCCCATGTTAAATTGTTTATCACTCAATACAGCACTCTTAAGAATGCTCGAGTTAGGGGCACAAAGATGGCTAGGGTCCTGTTTACCATTTATGCATCTTCCTATGAATAGAGCAAAATAATGTATGGCTGGAAAATGGATGCTCCCTATAGTAGCTTGTGTTATGCCTCTTGTTTCCCCCTAGTGATATTCAACAGAATTCATTGCAATCAGATTTACGAGGTTCAGTGCATATCCCCCAAAAGGGAAGTTTACATGCTTCACAAAACTCCTCGAGGTCTAAGCGAAAAGGATTTTCATATAGGTTAAACAAGACAACATGAGAATTTCGATGTGGCACATAAGCAAATGTTAGCACAAAAGAACCAGTAAGATTATAGTATTGCGAGCACTTATCTGGTACGAATTCCGCCAATCCAGCATTGTGCACGTACATGTCAAACTCTTCCTTAATGCTGGCTTGGATCATGGAAGAATCCGATGTCCATTCATACGGTCGCACAAGGGCTTCCCGCGGAGGTTCGAGGTCCGGATCGCGTATAGCAAGCCTTGGAGAGCTCTTGCTCGAGGAACCACCTTGGAACATTTTCCTAAACATTTTCTCCCTCTGAAAAAATTTCTGAAAGTTTTAGTGATTGAATAAAAGTGAACCAAACTCAACAAAATTGATAGTAACTACTCTCATAAGCATCTAGAGGCTATATCATGCATCAAAACTACTTTGGACCATATAAATTTGACATGCAAGCTCAATAACATGGTCACCACAGTAGCAAAAATTTCCAATATATAAAGCACTAGAACAAAAACTAATTGGACCATTGGAGGAGTCACATACCGAAGAACAATCTCCCAAAACAGTTTTCGAAACAGAGTTCCGAGCAAGGAGATCGAAAATTGCAGTCAAATGAGCACGAACACGGGTTTGAGCAAGCATGTGATTTTTTCTGGAGGAAGAAGAAGGGAATGGGTGGCTGGGATAAGTGAGTGTGTCCCGGTGGGACCCACAAGCCGACTAGGCGTGCCCTAGGGTGGTGGCGCACCCTCTGAGCTTGTGGCTCACAGGTGCACCCCCCCTGGGGTGTGTTTTGTGCCAAAAATTCTTATATATTCTACAAAAAAATCATACTGAATTTTCAGTGCATTCTCAGATCTTTTATTTTTCGGTCATTTTTTATTGCACGAAAAATTTAGAAAACAAGAAAATCATGGCATTTCTACTTTATTAACTTCAAATAACAGAAAGTAAATAAGGGATACAGTAGGTTGTGCTTACTAAATTCATCGATCACATGCCCCTAAAAAAGAATCCATTAATAAGGTTGATCAAGTCTTATTAACAAACTACTTTCGAGTGACATGAAACCGAAGAACCTTCGTATAATACTAGCTTGCCTCAACGGGGATATGCATCTCCCCAATAATAAGAGTTTCATATTTCTTTTTGACAGTAGGAAGAGGGAGTTCAAAACTTCCAATAGTAATTGTTGGAGCTTTTTCAATAACATTAATACCATTCACTTGAAATTGCTTCTTCGGAAAGTGTACCGTATGCTCATTACCATTGATATGAAAAGTGACCTTGCTTTTCTTGCAATCAATAACAGCCCCTGTAGTATTCAAGAAGGGTCTACCAAGGATAATCGACTTGTTGTCATCCTCGGGCATATCAAGTATAACAAAGTCTGTCAAGATAGTTACATTTGCAACTACAACGGGCACATCCTCATAAATAACAATAGGTATAGCGGTAGATTTATCCGCCATTTGCAATGATATTTCAGTGAGTGAGTTTATTCAAATAAAGTCTTTTATATAAATAGAAATGCATAACACTAACATCGGCTCCTAAATCACATAAAACAGTTTTAACATAGTTTCTTTTAATGGAGCATGGTATAGTGGGTATTCCTGGATCTCCTAGTTTCTTAGGTACACCATTCTTAAAAGAATAGTTCGCACGCATAGTTGAAATTTCAGCTTCAGGTATTTTTCTTTTATTAGTGACAATATCTTTCATATACTTTGCATAAGGGGCCATCTTTAAAATATCAGTCAAATGAGTACGCAAAAAGACTGGCCTAAACATTTCAGCAAAGCATTCAAATTCTTCTTCATCCTTATTCTTAGATGGTTTAGTTGGGAAAGCCATGGGTTTCTGAACCCATGGTTTTCTTTCCTTACCATATTTTCTAGCAACAAAGTCTCTTTTATCATAACGTTTATTTTTAGGTAGTGGGTTATCAAGATCAACAGCAGGTTCTACTTCAACATCATTATCAAGTTCTTTATCATTATCTGGTTGAGCATCCACATGAACATCATCATTGTCATTGTCATTATGACTAGGTGAATGCTCATTACCAAATTGTGTTTCAGCATCAGAAATAGAAACATCATTAGTATCTTCAGAAGGTTTTTCTATCTCTAGTTCACTAGAAGTATGCAAAGTCCTGTCATTTTTCTTTTTCTTTTTCTTTTTAGATGGACTAGGTGCATCAACATTAATTCTTTGAGAGTCTTGTTCTATTCTTTTAGGGTGACCTTCAGGATAAAGTGGCTCCTGAGTCATTCTACCTCCTCTTGTCATTACTCTAACAGTATGATCATTCATATTATTATTCATTTCATTAAGCAAATCAGTTTGAGATTTAGCAACTTGTTCTAACTAGGTTTGAACCATAGAAGCATGTTTTCCTACACCTTTAACAACATTTGTAATTCTAAACAACAAGTCACTCAAGCGGTCAATCATATAGGCATTACATTTCAGTTGTTTAACATAAGCATTGAGGTGATCTTGCTTGATTATGTAGTTGTCAAATTCATACAAGCATTGACTAGGAGATTTATTATAAGGAATATCACCTTCATCAAACTTTATAAGATAATTTACCTCTACCACCTGTGGTGGTGTGTCAAGACCATGTATTTCTTCAATAGGTGACAAATTCTTAACATCTTCAGCTTTAATACCTTTTTCCTTCATACACTTCTTTGCCTCTTGCATATCTTCAGGACTTAGAAATAAAATACCCCTCTTCTTCGAAGTAGGATCAGGCGATGGTTCAGGAAGTGTCCAATCATTATCATTCCTCAATATATTATTCAATAGACCTTCAGCTTGTTCAATAGTTCATTCCCTGAAAATGTAACCAGCACAACTATCTAGGTAGTCCCTAGAAGCATCGGTTAGTCCATTATAGAAGATATCAAGTATTTCATTTTTCTTGAGTGGATGATCAGGCAAAGAATTAAGTAATTGGAGAAGCCTCCCCCAAGCTTGAGGGAGATTCTCTTCTTCAATTTGCATAAAGTTAAATATTTCCTGTAAGGCAGCTTGTTTCTTATGAGCAGGAAAATATTTTTCAGAGAAGTAATATATCATATCCTGGGTACTATGCACACAACCAAGAGCAAGAGTATTAAACCATATCTTAGCATCATTCTTTAATGAAAAAGGAAATAACTTAAGAATATAATAATAGCGAATTTTTTCCTCATGAGCAAATAGCGTGGCTATATCATTTAATTTAGTAAGATGTGCCACAACAGTTTCAGTTTCATAACCATGGAAAGAATCAGATTCAACCAAAGTAATTAACTCAGGTTCGACAGAAAAATCATAATCCTTATCAGTAATAAAGATAGGTGAAGTAGCAAACTTAGGATCATATTTCATTCTAGCATTTAGACATTTTTCTTTCAGCTTACATAGTAATTTCTTAAGATCATCTCTATCCTTACAAGCAAGAAAATCCCTAGCTACCTCTCCTTCCATAACATAACCCACAGGTATCTTAGGCAATTCATATCTAGGAGAGCTAGGTCGAATAGGTGTTTCATAATTTTCAGTTTCAATAACTTCATCAGTTTCAATAATTTCATCAGTTTCGGCATTCTCAATTTCTTTAGCTCTAGCAAGTTGTTCATCAAGAAATTCACCTAGTGGCACATATCATCAAGCAAAGTACTAGCATCATCAATAGCATCATTCATAGCAGAAGTAGCATCATCAATTACTTGCGACATATTAGAATTAATAGCAGGTGGTGGTGTTGCAAGCTTACTCAAAACAGAAGGCGAATCAAGTACAGAGCTAGATAACAGTTCCTTACCTCCCCTCGTTCTAGAGGGAACGATCTTCGTTCTATCATCCATAAGATTTTTCATAGTGATCAACAGATATAAATCCCAAGTGACTCAACAAATATAGCTATGCTCCCCGACAACAGCGCCAGAAAACGGTCTTGATAACCCACAAGTATAAGGGGTCGCAACAGTTTTCGAGGGTAGAGTATTCAACCCAAATTTATTGATTCGACACAAGGGGAGCCAAAGAATATTTGCAAGTATTAGCAGTTGAGTTGTCAATTCAACCACACCTGGAGACTAAATATCTGTAGCAGAGTGATCAGTAGCACAGTAGTATGGTAGTTTGATAACAAGAGCAATGATAGTAACAGTAACAGTAACGGTAGTAGCAGTAGTTTTATATCAATTGTGACAGTAGCAACAATAGCAGTAGTAATAGTAACATAGCAAAGAACAATATTTGAAAAGCTCATAGGCGTTGGATCGGTGATAACGTTGGATAATATTCATCATGTAACAGTCATAACCTAGGGCGACATAGAAGTAGCTCCAATTCATCAATGTAATGTAGGCATGTATTCCGTAAATAGTCATACGTGCTTATGGAAAAGAACTTGCATGACATCTTTTGTCCTACCCTCCCGTGGCAGCGGGGTCCATAAGGAAACTAAGGGATATTAAGGCCTCCTTTTAATAGAGAACCGGAATAAAGCATTAACAGATAGTGAATACATGAACTCCTCAAACTACGGTAATCACCGGAAAGAATCCCAATTATTGTCACCTTGGGATATGCGGATCATAACACGTAGCAAGTGCATATAACTTGCAAGATCGGACCAAGAACACAAATATTTCATGAAATCATAAAGGGTTCAGATATGAAATCATGGCACCCGGGCCCTAGTGACAAGCATTAAGCATAGCAAAGTCATAGCAACATCAATCTCAGAACATAGTGGATACTAGGGATCAAGCCCTAACAAAACTAACTCGATTACATGATAAATCTCATCCAACCCATCACCGTCTAGCAAGCCTACGAAGGAATTACTCACTCCCAGCGGTGAGCATCATGAAATTGGTGATGGAGGAAGGTTGATGATGACGATGGCATCGAGTATCGCTCTCCGGAGCCTAGAACGGACTCCAGACCAGCCATCCCGATGAAGAACAGGAGGTGGCGACGGCTTCGTATCGTAAAACGCGATGATTCCTTCTCTCTGGTTTTTTTCTTGGCGAAGAGGTACTTATGAAGTTGGAGTTAGGGTTGCGGGGGCTGCCAAGGGCCCACAAGCCTGAGGGGCGTGCCCTAGGGGGGCCGCGCCCCTTGGGCTTGTGTCGCCCTGGTGGCCCTCCTCTGGTAGTTTCTTGCGCCAGTATTTTTTATATATTCTGAAATAATTCTCCGTAAATTTTTAGCTCAATCCGAGAACTTTCATTTCTGCACAAAAACAACACCATGTCAATTCTGCTGAAAACAGCGTCAGTCCAGGTTAGTTCCATTCAAATCATGCAAATTAGAGTCCAAAACAAGAGCAAAAGTGTTTGGAAAAGTAGATACGTTTGGGACGTATCACTATGTAGTTAGAGTGACGCTGCTCTAGTACTGCTCTATAGTTAGAGTGTTGCTCCTTCTAGTTAGAGTGCTTGCTGCTGCTTGTTGTACTACTGGAAGTGTTCACTAGGAATAGTGCTGGAAGTGCACAATATTTTTCACATATTGTGTCACTTCCTTGAATACTTCTTAAAATATTCAAGGAAATAATCTTCCATCTGTGTTGCTGCTCTAGTGATGTTGTTTCTAGTTTCTTGTGATGGATCTGTAATATTGCATTCTTATTGTATTCTTGTACTAGATCTTTGTAAGTTATGTATTCTTACTTGGAATAGGAGTACTTTGCTTGATGTAATCCAAGTTATAGTAGTATGATGCAGTAGTTAGTGTTTGGTTGTGCTGGCTTCTAGGAGTAGTGTGATTGTCATGGACATATTCTAGGAGTAAGTTAAATGAACCTAAATTTAAATTAACAAGTGTTTAGCCTAGATTTAAATTCTAGGAATACAATGCAGTATTTGTTTGTATAGTACAATGGAGATATTACAATGCTTCTGCAGTGTAGATATTATAGTGCTTGGAGTATAGTAATTGTACAAGTGTTTGTACAGGGTCTGTGCTTGAAGTGTTGCTTCTAGTCTTAGGATTTTTGTTAGTACTCCTAGTAATATTGTAATGATGTATAGTTTTAGTGTAGTTGTTGTAGTCCATGTTAGACATATAGTATACTGCATGTTATTTGGAGTACTGTGCCTTGGAGTACAACCTCTCCTGGCCACTCCATGTGTTTTAGACACTCTCCTCTCCCCTCCTCTACAATAATTTCAAGAATAAATTTACTCAAACAAAACAAACTTGTAAACACTACAAGCAGTACTCCAATAATCAAACTTCTAAACATAGAATACTTTATGAATAAATTTGCAAACATGCAAACTTTCTTAATAAATTTCCAAAACTAACACCAATAATCAAGGTAATTTCAAGAACTTGTAAACACTAAGTAACTTCAGAATAAGCAAAGTACTCTAATAATCATACAATGTATTTCCACAACAATGCTTTGATTATTTCCATAACACTACAAGCAATACTCCAATGACCATGGAGTACTCCAATAAACAAAGTAATGCTTTCCACAACAATGCCTTGAATCAAACACACACTATAAGCAGTACTTCAATAAACATAGAGCACTTTCCAGCAATAATGGATTTCCATAACATACTCCACACAAATATAAAGTCGTTCCACAGCATACTCCACACAAATATACAATGTCGTTCACAACATACTTCGCACAATGAAGTCCACACAAAATAACCCTACTCTGAGGATAATCATGGACATCTTGTCCTACAATCTCTAGGGCACTTTCAATAACTGCCCTAGGAAATGAAATCTTAGGAGGTAGTCCTTCCCTTTCCAATCTTTTCTTGTTAAATGAGGAATTTCGTAGTCATTTCCTTTTCCATGTTTCATCACTTCCACCATACAAGTTTGTAGTGTTAGGAATATTCTTTTCAGTTTTGCAATTTCATGTCCATCAAATTCTTCATGCACACCTTTAATTAGTTCTTTGATAGTTGTAGGAGCTCTGCAATCGGTTAGAGACTGTATGAGGCCGAAAACCTAAGATAAAGAGCATTCAGATAAGGAGAATTCGCTGGTTGTTGAAATGTCTGGGCGAGTTTCAGCCATAACTTCAGTGAATGTTGGATCATTAGGTAGACTATGTGTTCTTGCATTGTCTTGCTGGATAAAATTTGGTTGTCCAACATCATCTGTAGGCCACACTGCTTGTACTACCGATATTACTTTTTCTATCACATACTACCTCATCACTTCCCTGTTCACTACGTTGGATTTGGTTTCCAAGGTCCCTTTTTTCTCTAGTATCACTTCTACTAGCTGCTACAACTTCTTTCACAAAAGACCACACACCAATTTCCCCTAAAATGGTCACACTCTTTTCAACAATATACCTGGGTCTTGTAATAGCTGGCGAGGAACGTTACTTTGCCAATAAAGTTTTTGTTTCGAACAGTTCTTATAGGGCCATCTTCCTAGGCAGCAGTTAGTAGTTTCTTTTTCGGTCATATTAAACTATTCTTAACTATATGCACAATATTGTGCATATTGATGAAGCTAGGTCTTGGATGTCCTATGGTTGTCTGATCGAGCATTGACATGCAAAATTGGATCATATTTCTTTTATTCTTTTCTTTTAGTGTTGGCTTCAAACTATTGGAGTGCCTCCTTATCTTGTGAAGTTTGAATTTCTTGTAGAGTGTAGTAGAACTGACATCCAATTCCCTAGCAGTTGACCTCATGGTTGAACTTCTGTTTAATGGAATTGTGGGATTAGGTATAGAAAACAATTACCTAATTTTCTGGCACATCTTCCTTTTCTTTTTGTAGACACATCCACCTCCAAACCAAGGGTTGTCTCCTTGCTATCTTCCATATTCTTTGAGTAATTTTAGTGTCTACTTGAAAAATTACAACCACATCCTTCTTTTCCTTCCCTCTCAACTTTTCACCTCTACTCATACTTATGGCATGCAATGTCATGTAAGCAACATATCTTTGCTCATTTGTAAGTGTTTTCCTTTGCCTCTCTAATCGCTGAACACCTACAGTAGCAAGAGATAGGAAAATTAGGGTATGAAACTTTCTGAAACTTCCAAACTTGTAGTAAGTTATTGTAAATTCTACTCCAAGTTTGTGAGTAAGTTACTGCAAACTTGGAGTAAGTTACTGGAAACTTGAAGTAATGAAATTGGAGTACTTGAAGTATAATGAAAATTCTAGCAAACTAGATTTGTTTTTTCTAATGCAACAGGCAATGTGAGCCTAAAACTTGCAACCCATCAAGTACTCTAAGTTACTGAAACTTGTAAATTCTATTTTACTCCAAGTCTGGAAAATTCTGAAAGTTGCAAATTCTGAAAGTACTCCAAGTTTGCATATGTACTTGGAGTATATGAGACTGGAACAATAGTATTCCATTTGTTAATGAAACTGTAGTACTGTACTTTGAAAAAAAATCTAAAAGTTGCACATTCTGTTTTATTGAAACTGACAATTTCACTACTCTAATTCTGATTACTGGCATTGACAATTTCACTATAGTTTACTCTACTTCTGTTTTATTCCAGGTATACTCGGAGTAGTAATTGTAGTACACTATACTACAGCTTCACCTCCGAATTACCGAAACTGTACTTTTGATTGAAATTCAGTATAGTATAATTCTGCAGAAACTAACAAGGAGTACTTGGAGTACGTGTCAATTGACACATATACTTGGAACATGCAGTCTTCCTCCAGGATTTACTCTAAATATACTGAGAATTATCATATTCTTTCTAAGTATACTTGTAACTTTCTGTTAGTCCAAGTATACCGAAAATTATCATGTTCTTTGAACTTTCAGATTATCATGATATACTGCTCCATGATTCACTCTAAATATGGTATTACTATAGATTGTCAGATTCTTGGAACCTGTAGATTACTCCTGCTTCTGGTTCATGGGGTACTTAAAGTTGCAGATTACTTCTGCTTCTAGTTCATGGAGTACTTTAACTTGCAAATTCATGGAGTACTTAAACCGTCAGGCGTAAATTGGCATGCTTCTGTTTTCTTCTGGATTCACATTCTCTTCTCCTCCAGGTGGTTCTTCTTCGGGTGGAGTGTTGTTCAGGTCTAGGAGCACCATGTTGTTTCTCCTGATGCAGAGGAGAAGCACAAGAGCTGCTGTTGAGAGTAATTCAGAGGTGAATTTGTAGAGGAGCTACTGATGGAGAGGATGTAGAGGAGCTGCCGATGTAGAGGATGCATAGGAGTCACTAATGCAGATGAAGAGTTGTTGTTCCTACTGATTTAGAGGATATGCTGCTGGAAGAGGAGAAGCAGAGAAGGAGAGGAGGTGTTGCTGCTCGCGGCGAGGTGCGCCTGCATATCGTGGCGAGGAGCGTTTGGTTCTCGGCGGAGTGCGTGATGAGTGTCGAGGAGCGCCTGGTACTCGGCTATGTGTTGGCCGATGAGCGCCTTGGAGCAGCGACGCGCTGGGCGAGGAGATGTCTCCTGGGCGTTGTCTTCTTGGCATGGCGATGTCCTAGAATCGAAGACACTAGGTACGGCGAGGCAGGCGTGCAGGGCGTGACAAGGAAGACGCTGGGCTAGGCGATTCAAAATTCAAAATCAAGAACATAAATGTGTTTTTACACAGATTTGGGCACTTCTCGAATTCTCTAAAAATGTCTTACATTTTTGAACATAGGGATTGCATGATAATATGATGTCATCATGCTATTTTTTATACCTTTTCCATTTGTTGGGTTTTGCTTTTACAATTAGTATTTGAAGTTTTAGATAAAAAAAAGTATATAACAGACTAAAAATGTCTCGTAAAGTTTACACATAAAAGTTTGAGAAGGATCACAATAATAGAAAATGTAATAGTTGCCAAGTGAACGAGCAAACACCAAGTCTAACTTGTAGACATGTACCACATAAATGCGCTTGCAGCGTGCACATCATCGTGGAAGTTAAAGACTGACAAGTCACCGTATAAGCTTTATCGTCGATAGAAACATGATTTACAATATAAAACAATATTCAGGCAGGGGAAGACAAACGCATGACTAAAATTGAACTTTGATCTCTATATTTTTTTTGCGAGTAAACTTTGATCTCTATTGTTAAATGGTAGAAGCTATGCCACTCATCCAAGAAACAACATAATTCTTGGTTGCCTTGACAGATAGATACCGTATGTTACATAGATCTGAGAAGGAATGCTTGGCTGGTCGAAAAGCCCGAGCAATATTTCAGATGCAAATGGCATATATTTATCTTCATGAACATGCCATTCCTAATCCTCGAATCATATGATATTGTAACTGAGTGAAAATTCATTTCAACAAGTTTCAGAAAAATCTGAATAAACAATGCATATATATGTGTACTAACGTAAGTGTCTAACTCGTTAAGAAAAAAAAGGTAATTGTCAAGTTACGTATAAGAATAATAAGTTAAGACACCCGACTATACTACTCCCTCTGATTCGAATTAATTCACGCAGCATCTATACAATGTGTCGGATCAGAGGGAGTACTAGATTAAGATTATAACATGATATAAACATCCCCTAAAAAATGATATAAACATACATATGTACCATAATTGCTTTGTAGAAATGTTTGCACCGTGAATTTAATTTAAAAAATCACCAAAAATTACATGTACGCATTCCTTTTTATCCACTATTTTGTTTCACAATTTTTTTGTAATCTTCAAAATATGTTTTTTCGAATTTACAAATGGAGTAGTATCTAGTATCATCCAGGATCTGTTTGCTGTATTTTTGTGCAGGGGAAAGGCCTCAGCTGACTGACAAAATTGCCGCTATATCTAGTGGTCAATCCCACGCCATTCTGGTGGCAGTCTCCCCACCGTCGGATTGCCCCAACGGACGGCCGGCGGCCCGCCATGCGAGACCCGGGCCACAGCCCCCTCAGACGAGCGATACAAATCGCGACACGTGTACGGGGCCAGATTTCTTGGGTCAGTGCGCCCCATCTGGCTCTCGGGGCCCACGCGCCAGCGGGCGCGCGTGAGGGGACGGGGTGCTTTTAAATAGCATCCCCCACCGGTGGACTCGGAGGCGGCCTGCTCCTCCCCCCCGCAAACCACTCGTTTCGTCCCGGCAACAAGAGGAGCAGAGGCGCCGGAGGGAAGAGGGTGCGCGCGCTCGCTCGCTCGCGTGTGTGGTGTCCGTCGGCCCGATCTGCCCTGCTCCCGCCGCCTCCACCACCACCCCTATCAGGTATCGCCATTCGTCGCCCTTGCGAATCCATCGCTTGTATGGTTAATTCCTAGATTCATTTTCTTTGCCGCGGATTCGTGCGGAATCTGCTCTGGTCCGGCCGTTTTGGCCGTGGGGAATGGTGAGTAGGCAGGGTGCCTTGCCGCGTCCATCCCGTTTCCCGACCTATCCCTCGTGGAGCCACCGGCGGCGCCGCGGCGAGAGGAGCTCGAGAGGCTGCTGTTTTTCTTCCCCCTTTGCTGCCGCTCCTGATTCCTGTCACCAGTCCGTCAATTCGCCGCTCCGCTGGCCTCTGCACCTACCTCCGACCGAATTCCCAGCGAAATGTGCGTGTCCCATGCACTGTTTCACCGAGGTAGCAACAGGCAGGATTAGAACGAATCGCCCCTGCGCTGATGCGCGTATATATAGACATTTATTAAACGCGGACTCTGCTGCATCTTGCCACCAGATCTGCTGGATATTGGCGCGGATGGCATCCAGATATTTCGGTATGCCTTTTGGGCCCTGATCTCTGCACCTCGGCCGTTACTACTCATTTTAGATTCGTAAAATCTGCCATCTTTTCTGGCGCAGCTGCCTTTTGTCAGCTACCGTTAGTAGTAGTTTTGTTTGAAAAGCTGCACCAAAATTATAGTCCCCATGTGTCCTTTCTTTCGATGAAGGATGAGAGGACCCGATTTTTATTCAGAAACACAAACAGAATTACTCCAGGTCGTGATTAGGCCGTAGCAACACCAATTGTCCTTTTTTTCCCCGGGTAGCACTAAGTGGCCTTTGACAACAGGCAATCTTTCAGTTTTCAAAGAGGCAGGCCGATGCCGTGGCCGTTATGACTAGCACAAAAAAAATCTCTTTTTCCAACGAAACACGGCAGGCGGAGCCATATGCTTCTCGTGCCCAAGTCGTTGGGATACTATCATATCATCATAAGAAAGAAAGAAAAAAAGAAAAAAAGAAAGTTAGGCCGTTCCTTTCAGCACGTCGCATCTCACGCGCTGGTCGGCGGCGGCGGCGGCTGGCGGGCTCGTGCGCGCTGCTCCTGACCTAGAAAAAGTCACCGTGATTCACGACCCCGTCAGATATTCTGTCGCCGGCGCCTGGACGGTGGCGATTGTCCCCTTCCGTTTCGTCACCCCACGACCGCGTGCCTGCGCTAAGGTACAGAAAAGCCTGCGTGGGTCAGACAGAGCCTGCACAATATTCGGCGGATCCAGGCCCACAGCCACAGGGCGGGCCTGCACCGCCTTTTTTTTTCCTCATTTCCGGCCGCAGACAGCTTAGCTGGACGCGCACAAGCGACCAAAGGCGCAGATCTGGGTGCCCATGGCCCTCTTCCAACTTGGATAGCACAGCAACCCTGCACTTGCCCTGTAGGCAACCGTGGTTGGTAGCCCGTATGTGTGCCCTGTTGCCGCGCTCTGGCGGTCTGGCCCTCCTACTAATCACGCGGAGCCAGCAGTCTTAGGCGCAGTTCTTTGCCAGAATCCGACCCTTACCTAGCTTCTCCCAGAATCTTTGGGTCTCGTTTGTTTTACAAATCTATCTAGTTAGGGTCTAATTAGATAGGATTGTAAAACAAATGGGGCTCAAAGATTCTGAGAGAAGCTGGATAGGGGTCGGATTCTGGGAGAATCCCCAGATTCTGGCAAAATAACTGGGCCTTAATCAGTTGCCTACAGTCCGTGTAATCCAGGGTTAATGCCTGCCCCGAATCAGCAGGCCGTCCTAATCAATCGGTTTATTGCCCTGAATCAGCGAAGTTGAACATCGCAATCCGGAGCTGCCCGTATTATGGTTTATGGTTTGGCCGTGGGACTTCCTTTTCCTCTTGAAAGCGAGAAGGGGATTTAGCACTTTGTCGATGGCAATGGCATCTGAATCGGAAGTCCACCTACCGTCTCAAGATGCGCCCTGTTCAACGTGGTGATCACGTGGTGCCTCGTTTTACTGCTGTTCCTTGGTCTCGGTCGCCCACTGCTGTGCCGAGCTGCGCTGCGGTGGGGAGGTGTGCTCGAGACGAGGGGTGGTAGGTGGGTGACTTGGCTCTGACTGAATATTAGTATGTCCTAGTCGTAGTACAGAGGCGGGAGAGAGAGATGTATTCGTCCATATTGGCGTTCTACTTGGAGAGATGGCCGATGGCTTATATTTGACCGTCCAAGGTGTGTCTGGTAGGATTTGATCACCTTATCTTACTGGATATGTACATGCGTATGAACCAAGACTCGCGGTGCACTGCCTCGTTTTGAACGAGTTTCTGGCGCATATCCTTGCTTTAGTTGACCATTGGATCGGCCACTTTTATCTCCATCTTCCACCGCCCTGTGTTTTACTCAAGTACGGCAGACGGTTTGTCTGATTGTTCCGAGCATGATGGGCTGATCTGAATTTAGCTTAGCCCCAGAACATGTGAAGCAGCTGCGGTGCACGCACCCGAAAGGGAATCTGACC
Organism: Thinopyrum elongatum; assembly: GCA_011799875.1. Classification (NCBI taxonomy): domain Eukaryota; kingdom Viridiplantae; phylum Streptophyta; class Magnoliopsida; order Poales; family Poaceae; genus Thinopyrum; species Thinopyrum elongatum. Next base: position 434,875,424 of record CM022302.1, read on the forward strand.
ATGCCATTGGGCTCGCACATGCCGCGATCCCCCCACTTGGCATGTCATCTAGGAATATTTTATCTCTTTTCTTCGGAGGGAAAGGAATATTTTTGAAGGGAGGAATATTTTATCTTGTTAGCATCGGGGCACGCCGCCACCACCGTGGGCGATGATATCACCCCCTCGTGTTTTACCTTGCGTCGATGCCCCTGTCGTGCGCCAGCAGAACTAGAGTAAAGTATAGCCAGCTTGCTAGATATTTTCATTCATGGCAATATTGTAGAATCATGCTGCTAGAATATACTGTTCTGTTCTTGATCTCTTATGATAGGGTACAATATAACTTCGTTCGTGCCATCTGACCACCTGTGTCTTTTTTTTGTTGTCTGCAGCATCATGGGTGCCGGCGGCAGGATGACGGAGAAGGAGCGGGAGAAGCAGGAGCTGCTCGGCCGCGCCAACGGCGGCGCAGCCTACCAGCGCTCGCCGACGGACAAGCCGCCGTTCACGCTGGGTCAGATCAAGAAGGCAATCCCACCTCACTGCTTCCAGCGCTCCATCATCAAGTCCTTCTCCTACGTGGTCCATGACCTGGTCATCGTCGCGGCCCTGCTGTACGCGGCGCTGGTTTGGATCCCCACCCTCCCGACCGTGCTGCAGCTGGGCGCCTGGCCGCTGTACTGGATCGTGCAGGGCTGTGTCATGACCGGCGTCTGGGTCATCGCACACGAGTGCGGCCACCACGCCTTCTCCGACTACTCGCTGCTCGACGACACCGTCGGCCTGGTGCTCCACTCGTGGCTGCTCGTCCCCTACTTCTCGTGGAAGTACAGCCACCGTCGCCACCACTCCAACACCGGGTCGCTGGAGCGTGACGAGGTGTTCGTCCCCAAGCAGAAGGAGGCGCTGGCGTGGTACACCCCCTACATCTACAACAACCCCGTCGGCCGCCTGGTGCACATCGTCGTGCAGCTCACCCTCGGGTGGCCGCTGTACCTGGCGCTCAACGCCTCGGGCCGCCCGTACCCGCGCTTTGCCTGCCACTTCGACCCCTACGGCCCGATCTACAACGACCGGGAGCGCGCCCAGATTTTCATCTCAGACGTCGGCGTGCTGGCCGTGTCCCTCGCCTTGTTGAAGCTCGTATCCGCCTTTGGGTTCTGGTGGGTGGTGCGGGTCTACGGCGTGCCGCTGCTGATTGTGAACGCGTGGCTGGTCCTGATCACCTACCTGCAGCACACCCACCCGGCGCTGCCGCACTACGACTCGACGGAGTGGGACTGGCTGCGCGGGGCGCTCGCCACCATGGACCGGGACTACGGCATCCTCAACCGCGTGTTCCACAACATCACGGACACGCACGTGGCGCACCACCTCTTCTCCACCATGCCGCACTACCACGCCATGGAGGCCACCAAGGCGATCAAGCCCATCCTCGGCGAGTACTACCAGTTCGACCCCACCCCCGTCGCCAAGGCCACATGGCGGGAGGCCAAGGAGTGCATCTACGTCGAGCCCGAGGACCGCAAGGGGGTCTTCTGGTACAGCAACAAGTTCTAGCCGCCAAGATCCATCAACTGTGCTCGAGAAAGAACTCAGAGAAGAGATCCTACCAAGTAATTCCATCCATCTACCTACAGTCCATATGGTTAGTCTTTAGATAGCAGAGGGCATTTGGGCACAAAAGAAGACTACTATTACCGTGCCAATGCTAGAAGAGCTGAGTGGTGCAAGGAAGAGTAGCGTGTCCGTGACTTTGGTCAGTTCCGTCTTCACTTGTTCTGTGCGTCTTAGTCGCCGGCTTAGGTTTGGCCGGCGTTCATCGTTGGTGTGCGTGGCCATGGACATGGCCGAGTGTGTTGTGTGTGCGTCTGTCATTGCATTGGCGTCATCTCCCCCCGTCCATGTCATGTTGTTGTAGACCATTTCGTGTTTATGGCGGAATAACTGATCGTCGAAGGAAGGGCAACTTTTTTGAGTACTCCAGTTTAGATGGATGTTCTTTCTCATGACTTGTCTCTGGGAAAGTGGGAATGGATGGTTGCTCCCTTGCTATGTCGAGCAAGGTTGTCTTCTCCGTCCCGCGGGAGACTATGTATTTAAGAGCAACTCTAACGGGCAGACCCAAATGGACATCGCTTTTGTCCGCTTTTCGTCTGTTTGGGTCGCCCGTCCGCGCGTTCATGTCTGCTTTTTCGTTTGGGTCGGCCCGTGCGTCCAATGGGAGGCAGACACATTTTGTCCATGTCCGCATCGGCATTAAGTCGAACACCTGGTGGGCGAGCTACCGTGTCGCCCCGCCCTGCTCCCGCGCTGCAGCTCTCGCCCCACCCGTGTCCTGCCGTGTCCCCGGCGTCCGCTCACGCGCACCGCAGCTCGCCCTGGCCCCGGGCCGGCCGCTCGCCACGACCCCCGCGCCCTCCGTGCCCGCCCGCCTCGCGCTGCAGCACGCCGCGCCCGCCGCCGCTCATGCGCGCCGCGCCAGCTAGCTCCGCCGCTCGCCCCGGCCCCGGGACCGTCGCAGCCTCGCTAGCTCGCCCCACCTGCCACAGCTAGCCGCGGCCGCAGAGCTAGCTCGCTCCGCCCGCCGCAGCTCGTGCCCGCCGCACCTCGCGCCCCCACCACCAAAGCTCGTGGCCGTCGCTCTAGCTCGCTGCGCCCCCCCCCCCCCCCCCCCCCCCCCCCCCTGTCCGCAGCTCGGAGCGCTCCCCGCGCCCGCTCGCCTCGCGCGCGCTGCCGCCCCTTCCGCGCCGCACCTCGTCGCGCCCGCCGGAGCCGTCCCCCTGCGCGCCTCCGCCGCCACTGCTCTGCCCCTGCCCGACGCCCCGGCCCGCGCGCTCGCGCCTCACTGCTCGGCCGCGCTCGCCGCGAGCTCGCGTCCTCCGTGCCCGGCCGCGCCCGGAGACGGCACCGCCGTCCGCGCCGCGCTCGACGCGGCCACGCGTCTCATCGCCGGCCCCTCGATGCGCACGATGGTCACGCCGGCGTCCTCGGCGCCGGCCCCTCACGCCAAATCGGGGAGCAGCGAGCAATGGAGGAGGAGGGGCGTGACGCTCACCTCCGTGCGGATCCAGCCAGCGGCCGGGCGCGCGACCAGTGGCGAGCGCCGCGGTGCGGCGTAGCGAGGGCGAGCGGCGCGGCGCGGCGAGGGGTGAGCGACGCGGCACAGCGAGAGTGAGCGACGCGACGAGGGCGAGCGGCGAGCGGCGCGGCGCGGCCAGGGCGAGCGACGCGGCGAGGGCGGCGAGCGGGGCGGAGCAGGGACGGTCGAGCTCGGCGGCGAGCAGGGCGGAGAAGGGCGCGCTCATGCTCGGCTACGAGCGGGGCAGAGCAGGGGCGCATCTAGCAGAGTGCACGTCGAGCGGTGGGGGTGGGCCAGCTAATAAAAATACAGAGAGAGAGAGGGATGGGTGGGTGACAAGCGGGCCAGGCCTGGACGCAGATGGACGAGAGGGACAGAGAAAGCTTCCGCTTTGTGTCCGCCCATGACCCAAATGTGGCTCAAATTTGGGACGGAAATGGGTCCGCACGGACACAAAATAGAAATGGGTCGCTGCGTTGGGCCACCGTTTTTGTCCGTGGCGACCCAAACAGACGCAGCCGGACGAAATGGGTCGCCCCATTGGAGTTGCTCTAATCTCCGCTTTACAGAAGATTGGGTTTGGTCGACATTTATGCAATACTAGTAGAATGCCAACGGGCTACATCGGCAACTACTTTTTTACCCTTAAAGCACTTTCCTTTTCTTTCTTTCTTGATTCTCCCAACTAAATTTTTTTTATCGGAGTGATACGCGAATTGATAAATTTACGACCATACTAAAATGTTAAGAGCTAAAAACATATTTATTGAAGAACATTTGTAGAACACATTCGACATGAACGTTGTCGTGTCTGACAGATTATGAACAAACACAATGATGATTTATCACCAAATCCTATTTATATTTTAGAACCTGATTGAAATTATAGCCTTATAGAAGAAAAACTTATCAGAAATGTGCTACAAAAATAACATCTTATGTCTAAAGCCATAGAAACGAAGATCTTTAATAAGGCCATAAGAAGACATGTATGGTTTAGTTGAACTAAAACCACGACGAGTAATTTGGAACGGAGGGAGTAGAAAGCAACATAGTACTCTCTCCGGGGGAGCAGCGTTTTGGCTCCCGAGTCCACTTGCTCCGGCTATCCTGGTCGTCCAGCAGGCCTGTGGGATCTGTGCCAGCAATTATTGAATTAGATATACAGGGACAGAATAACAGGAGAATACACCTGTACGTATTGTGTCAGACGACAGCTGGAGACGACGTGGAGGCGCTGTTAACAGTGGAAAACGCGGTCTCGTTTGTGCCCAGCTCGCGCCGTGTGCATTCTGTTCGTCCATGGCGTGACCTGGACCCACAGGTCAGAGCTTAGTAAACTGAAATGCATCCCCAGCCACAAACGTTCTGTACTGTTCGAGGGAAAGGGGATCGAGTGAGATACAGAGCCGGTGGCGGCGGCGGCGGCGGTGCGTCGTGTGCTCAACTCCTCCGGCGCAACTACATCTAAAAATCGAATCTGCGGCCGTGGGCAGCGTTTTAGAGCTGGCGAAGCCATGGCGATGGACAGGTAAAAGAATCCATTGCTGCGTACAAAAGTTCGTTCTTCCCCATTTTGCTATGAAGCATGCGCAAGATCTGACGGCTACTTGTGGATCCTCGCAGGCTGCCTATCTTCCCGGATGAAGCCTGCAGCGCGGCGGCGCTGATGCAGTTGGTTGGCGCGGCAAGCCGCGGGGAGGCAGAGTCCGGCAATGGATCTCGCGGGGCGGTCGTGTGTGGATTTGGGGGCAGTTCTAGGGTTCAGGCTGCGACCATGTGCTACGAGGGAGCAAGTGTTGCCGCCGGTGGCGGCGCCATATCCTGTTTCAGCGAGAGCGAGGGCGACAACGCTGAAGCCATCAAACATGGATTCACTGTGCCACCTGTTGATGTGGACCGGGAGGCTGTGATTCAAGATCGAACAGAGAGTGCTGATGGAGGCTCTGCCCTATCTACTGGCAAGGTTGCTCCCCAAAGCACCTGGTTGGACCAAGAGGTAATCCAAAATTTCGTAGAACAGCAAATTATTATTCTTGCCTGAGTAGGTGCGGCTGAATCATGGGCCATGAGTTTTGGTAGTGTGATGTATCAAAATGTTAGGGAACCATTCTTTTGGTGTGATTAGGAAAATTAGATTGGCAAAAATGAACTATAGTAAAATGGATTATGGTGAGAGAAATGAAAAAAAGTACTTGTGTTTTTGCTGTGATTCAGTTGAACTAGTTAGTTGTCAGAGGATGAACAAATGCAGTATTAGTTTCTGGCCATGAGTTTTTTATGTCTTTTTTTTGCATGACACAAGGTTAGGGTTGATAATCAGCCACTCGATAGGGCTCCCTATCCTGAAAGAGTCGGCGCCCTCGAACAGACAATTAGGGGGTATGCAGATAAATTAGGAGAGCATGTAGTTGAGCCTGCGATCGGTTTAACTTTTGAGTCATTGGGCGAAGCTTATGATTTTTACAACATGTACTCGTGGGAGCATGGTTTTGGCGTAAGATATGGAAAGAGTAGGATGAATCCAGAGAAGACAAAATGTATGCAGGAAGTCGTTTACGGCTGCTCTGTAAGTTTTCTTCATGGAAGAGCTTCAGATTTGTTTGAAAAAACAATAGCTTTTTTCACCGTGTAGGCTGTAAAATGCTGACTGCAGTTTATATTTTCAATTTTTTACAGGGGAAACCTATAAAAGAGAACAACATGTTGTGCCGCTGTGAGTGCCCAGCAATGATCCGCCTGGATGCCCAATGCACATGTTTGTGAGGCACTACATGAGGTTGCAATTTTCTAGAGATTCAGAAGAAAGCTATGAAGAGAAGAGGACAAGAACAGTGAGTGATCAGATCTCTAGCCTACATCCGCAGCAAACTGTAATCTGGGCATTAATTGATCTTTTCCTGTAGAGTGGTGTTGTGCACACGAGCAAGATTTACACGAGGGCAATGTTCGACCAGTTCGGCGAGCTGGTGTACAAGGCCAACGCATACAGGATTGAAGAGGTCGAGAAGCTGAAGCTGTACAAAGCGGTGTACACTCAAGCAGAGAGGCGGGAGAAATGGGCCAGGGGTGTATATGATGAAAAGATCCTGAACGATGGGTACAAGTTCGAGTGTGAGTGTGGGCTGTTCGAGCATACGGGGATGCCGTGCAGCCACATGTTGAAGGTATGTTTTCCCAGACTCGGCAACAATTAATACCTGTGGTATTTGTCCTGCTATTACCTTCATGAACATGAATACCCGCCTGGTACAGGTCATGGACATTTTTGGTTATACGGAGATACCCCAACAATTGATCGTGAAGAGGTGGACAAGGGACGCGAAGGATATACTTCCAGCACACCTGCAAATATACCAACGAGATCATGCTGGTAGCAGGACAATGACACATCGCCACACGGCGCTCTATGTCCATGCAATGGAGCTAGTCCGTCTCGGTGATGCATGCGTCGAGTCTTACCAGAGAGGAATGCAGATAATTAAGGACGGGATTGCTTCACTGTGAATTTGAGGACAGGAGAGACGGTTTAGGTTTGGAAGACCACCCCACAATTACTCCGTCTGCAATTCCCGACCCGCAAGAAGAAATGAGAGAGGTTGCTTGCGCAGAGCAAGGAGCACAAGTTGAAACTTTGGCTGGTTTGGGTGCACCCGAAAAGAAGAGGAACGTGGGACGGCCAACAAATAGTCGTGAAAAGGCACCATACGAGGGGTTGAGTAAGCAAACACGGTTTTGCAGCATTTGCAAAGGAAAAGGCCATAAGAAGACGATCTGCCCAGAGAACGGTGATTTGCCGAAGCAACCGAGGAAGGAATTGAAGTGTAGCAACTGTGATGTGGCTGGTCACAGGAGAATACCTGCACCAACCCTGAGGGTGTCAAGCTGTAAACAGCGCCTGCAACCAACAGCTAGAGGCAGTAGATGAGAACGAATATTCCTATTTTTTCCAATCATTTATTTGGCAGTGAAAATGTAGCACCGTTCCTGTTAACTGGTGTGTGTTGAGTGTTGATTGTGCATGTAAAACCATAGGAAAATTCATTCAGTGCCTGTTGTATAATTTTAGAAGTTGCCCATCAAGTAAACAGTTGTGACGGCTGGTGGTACTTGGCAGCATGGTGTTGAGGTGTATCGATGATGACCGCGACGTGCTCAGCTGTTTGCGCGTAGGGAGGTGGTGTCGTTGGGCGCTGTGGTGGCGTCTACGACAGCTAGACCGAGCAAGATTGATGCGTCAGTACAGCTCTGAAGATGAAGCGGTGGCAGTTGGCGGCGGCGGTCTCTGAGAGTGCGCCGGCCGGTGTGTGCCCCAGACCTGGCAAGTGGCTAGGTTGGGGCCTCAGGTCTTAGATGTTAGGCTTGACTGCAAGGTCTGTGGTATTAGGCCCGGATTATCAGCATTCCTTCATCAACTGGATATGAGTAGCGACAGATGTTGCCTAGATGGTTGCTTCAGACTTACTGTTGTATTTCTTTGTAATGTTTTTTGTGAATAATTAATAAAGTGGTTGCATACATCGTCCAGATACAGAGGCCGAGGGTCTTCCTCCTTTTCTAAAAAAATTAACAGCTTAGGGGCGTGTTTGTAAAAGTACTCAGTCTTGAAGGGTGTGGCCGTAGTATTTCCTGCAGTGCAAGCCAGGTGCGCGTGGACAGTTACGAAATTCGAATTTTGAAACAGGCTAGGTGGTGTGGTGCAGGCGCGGGTCCTAGTACCAACAAGAGTGAGAGTGGAGTTGTGAATTGGTCGAGAGCGCCCTCCATCAGCTGGCCAAGCTAAGGCGTGCTAACCTCAGGCTTGGTGTGGAAGGCTGACAGCGATGCTTTCTATCAGGTATGTGTGCATGGGTAGTTTGTTTTTATGTAGAGTAATTATCTTGTACCAGTTGATACACCCACTGATTGTTGGTGGAATTAGTGCGAGGGCTCGGCTGATGGTGGTGTCAGTCATGGGCTGGAAGCTACTAGCACTATCCGAGCACTAGATCTGCCAGCGAACCAAGAAGTACTTGTCCTGGAGCAGCAATATGCGGATGATGTGAGAATGGATTAACCAGCTAATCTATTTTATTTAGGAAAATAGTATGGCCACGTTGCGCTAATCGGAAAGGAGTTATATATGCAGGTTCCGCCGCCGCCGGAGTTTGATCTGTTCGTCGGCGAGGAGGAGGCACCCGCGGAGGGCAACCCAGGCCAGGAAGTTGTCGCGGAGCACGACCCTGCTGCAAATCCTAAAGCAGGTGAGGTGGAGCCGTGGAGGTAGTCGTGCTTGCGGTGTGGTCCAGATCCGTCGTCGTCTGGTACACCCCCGTCGCCTCCCATCTGGACCCATCGCCCGTCAGGTAGCCACATCGTTATTCCGTCCATGCACGTGGGCCATGGCTGGACTATTTTCGAGGGAATACGCCAGCAAATACTCTGCAACACACAGATCACGAGGTGCATGTGTGGTCCAGATTCCAGGATCATCTGGACCCGCGAGCCAAATTGCATTTCCGTCTTTTTACTCGCATATAAGATTTGTCTAAAGTCAAACTTCGTAAAGTTTATCAACTTTATAGAAAATACAAATAATCACAATACGGAATCAATATCATTAGATGCATCATGAGTTCAATTTTTATAATGTATAACTTAAGTATTGCATAAGTTGATAATTTTTCATATAAATATGGTAAAAAATATTCTAAATATCTCAGTATCAAGGGTGTTGCTATATGTCAGACTAAGAAAATTTGATGCAAAGTTGATTTTTCTGGGTGGTTGGATCTTTCATCAGATGGTTGTTGTTTATCCTCTACCTCCAGCCTCTTCCTCCTACTGAATCGCCAACTACCACCGGCCGATCCACCCGTCGCCGCCACCCCCGACCGCCTTGCTTCCCTGCCCTCCCCTGTCGCCACCCTCGACCATCCCTCTGGTCCACCCCGGCGACCAGATTTTTTCGACGAGCCATCGCACCCCCACCCACACCTGTCAACCCTCTTCCCGCCTTCGACTATGACCCCACTGCTCGAGCAACGTTGGATCTTCATCGAATGGTTGTTGTTTGTCTTCTACCTCCGGCTTCTTCCTCCTTAACAGCCAACCACCATCCGCCGATCCGCTAGCCGCGGCCGCCACCCCCGACCATCCCTCCTAACCAGCCTAGCGACCAGATTTTACCGGTGAACCACCGCACCCCTACGAACCTTCTTCCTCGCCTCTGACTATGACGCCACTCCTCACTACTGCTCGAAGTGTCGTCCTTGTCTCCAACGAGGTCCTGGCTCAGCCTCGCAGTGCCATCGACGCCTTTGACATCGTCGTTGCAGCTCGTAGTTCCATCAACGACTTCGGCCTCAGGTTGCACTTGTGTTCTCCCAAAAATCAACTTGCATAGATTCAAAATTCAATCGACTTACGAATAGCTTGTGCACAATATTAATCATGTCTAACTTGTTACCTTTAGACACTCACATGGACATCATATTTCTTCCATTGTCCGTGTGTTGCAACAGGAGCAGACTTATTCTGGTGATTTAACAGTGATCCTATCCTCATGCACATAAGACGCTACTTAAATCTATCTGCCCCCAATACAATGTTGGCATCACCGTACCCGACTCGCAATCTCTTCTATCCACGCCCCCATTCAACCAGAATGGTAATAGTCAACTTCAAACATAAACATTAATCTAAATTAACTAAACTGTACTTGATATTGACCTAAAATAAGAAGCCGAAAAATCAAACTTCCTTTTGAACAAGAGCTGTTGTACAAAAGGTTTACCTAGCTAACCATGAATTTATAAGAGAGTATGAAATCAGTCGACAAAAATCCTCAAGAAGCGCCTCCACCCCGTCCTTCTCCCTCTTTCCAGCCATATCCTCTTTCACCCCTCTTCTCTCCTCTCTCATCCATCCTCTTCCTTTTCACATCCATCACCTTCTTCCTTGCCTAAAGAAAAACAGATAATAAAATGTTAAGGTAAAAACGCATCAACATGGAGTCCCAAAGCTGAAAAATGTTATGTAACAAAAATAGATGCATGTAACATTAAAAAATGCAGACACCAATAGAGCAAGCCTCTGAGTAACTAATAGGTTGTTGTATCAACTACTTACATGTATACATGAATTCAACTTAAATTTCTAAGAAAGGAATGCAGGTTGTGGGGCTTACCGTTATTGTCCTATCAACAGAACCAGGACAAAACCATTTGTTCCCTGGATCAAATGCTACAGATCGCACCCATCCCAAGTGACCACTAATGACCTGTATTACGGAAATAGAAAATGTATTTTATCGCTTAGTGAAAACTAAGATGCTCTCATAGACCAGTATAATTCCAAGAAAATATGCAAAAGAATCTAGAAGATTTAACTATTTAAACCAGTACATAAAAGCTCAGAGTAGGGTTATTACAATTGCATGCATGATCAAACTAAATCTTATTTTCTAATTGAAATATGACATTGGTATTTCGAGAACTTGTCTGAGGTGCCAAACCTATCAGTTACAACAACATAAATTGGAAGGTTGCACTTGAAAATTGTACAACAAACAAAATACTCCGATGGAGCATGCTGATGGAAATATGCCCTAGAGGCAATAATAAAGTTGTTATTATTATATTTTCTTGTTCATGATAAAGGTTTATTATTCATGCTAGAATTGTATAGATCGGAAACTTAAATACATGTGTGGATACATAAACAAATACCGTGTCCCTAGTGAGCCTCTACTAGACTAGCTCGTTGATCAAAGATGGTTAATGTTTCCTAACCATGGACATGTGTTGTCACTTGATAACGTGATCACATCATTAGGAGAATGATGTGATGGACAAGACCCATCCGTTAGCTTAGCATATGATCATTCAGTTTATTGCTACTGGTTTCTTAATGTCAAATACACGTTCCTTCGACCATGAGATCATGCAACTCCCGGATACCGGAGGAATGCCTTGTGTGCTATCAAACGTCACAACGTAACTGGGTGATCATAAAGATGCTCTACAGGTATCTCCGAAGGTGTCTGTTGAGTTGGCGTGAATCGAGATTGGGATTTGTCACTCCGTGTATCAGAGAGGTATCTCCGGGCCCTCTCGGTAATACAGCATCACAAGAAGCTTGCAAGCAAAGTGACTAAGGAGTTAGTTACGAGATGATGTATTACGGAACGAGTAAAGAGACTTGCCGGTGATGAGATTGAACTAGGTATGAAGATGCCGATGATCGAATCTCGGGCAAGTAACATACCGATAGACAAAGGGAATTACGTATGTTGTCATAAGGTTCGACCGATAAAGATCTTCATAGAATATGTAGGAACCAATATGGGCATCCAGGTCCCGCTATTGGTTATTGACCGGAGAGGTGTCTCGGTCATCTCTACATCATTCTCGAACCCATAGGGTCCGCACGCTTAATGTTCGTTGACGATATAGTATTATATGAGTTATGTGAGTTGGTGACCGAATGTTGTTCGGAGTCCTGGATGAGATCACGGACATGATGAGGAGCTTCGGAATGGTCCGGAGGTAAAGATTAATATATAGGACGATGCTATTTGGTCACCGGAAAGGTTTCGGAATGTATCAGGTAGTCATCGGATCACCGGAAGGGGTTCCGGGAGGCCCCGGGAGGTTATTGGGCCATATGGGCCAAAAGAGGGGAGCACACCAGCCCACAAGGGGCTGGTGCGCCCCACCTCTAGGTCGTCGGCCCTATGGAAGGAAAGGGGGGAGGGCTAGCCCCTCCTGCCTTCCCTCCACCTAAGAGAAACGAAAGGGGGGCACCCCCTCCTGCCTTCCCCCCGCGCGCCCAAGAAGGAAGGGGGGGCGCGACTAGGGCAGGAGCCAAGGGTGGCCGTCGCCCCCCTTGGGGTTGCCCTAGGCTGCCTCTCCTCCTCCCCCCACCTATATATATGTGTGGAGGGAGAGGGGCAACACACACCACGATTACCTAGCCGTGTGCGGCGCCCCTCTCCGTCTAGTTCATCCTCGGTCATATTTTCATAGTGCTCGGCGAAGCCCTACGGAGATAGTTGCATCCCCACTGTCACCACGCCGTCGTGCTGCCGGAACTCATCTACTACTTTGCTCGTCTTGCTGGATCAAGAAGGCGAGGATGTCATCGAGCTGAACGTGTACTGAACCTTGGAGGTGTCGTACTTTCGGTGATCGGGTGGGTCATGAAGGTGTACGACTACATCAACCGTGTTGATAAACGCTTCCGCTTAACGGTCTACGAGGGTACGTAGACACACTCTCCCCTCTCGTAGCTATGCATCTCCATGGATAGATCTTGCGTGTGCGTAGAATTTTTTTTGTTTTCCATGCAACGTTCCCCAACAGTGGCATCATGAGCCAGGTCTATGCGTAGATGATATGCACGAGTAGAACACAAATGAGTTGTGGGCGGTGGTGGTCATACTGTTTACCACCAACGTCTTATTTTGTCGGCGGTATTGTGGGATGAAGCGGCACGGACCAACCTTACATGTCCATGCACATGAGACCGGTTCCACCGACTGACATGCAACTTGTTTTGCATAAAGGTGGCTGGCGGGTGTCGGTTTCTCCTACTTTAGTTGAATCGAATTTGGCTACAGCCGGTCCTTGAAGAAGGTTAAAACAACAAACTTGATAATCACCGTTATGGTTTTGCGTAGTTAAGAACGGTTCTTGCTAGTTTCCGTAGCAGCCACGTAAAATTTGCAACAACAAAGTAGAGGATGTCTAACTTGTTTTTGCAGGGTATGTTGTGATGTGATATGGTCAAGATGTGATGTGATATACTTTGTTGTATGAGATGATCATGTTTTGTAATATCGACAACTGGCAGGAGCCTTAGGGTTTTCTCTTAATTATTGTATGAAATGCAAGCGCCATGTAATTGCTTTACTTTATCGCTATGCGTTAGCAATACTTGTAGAAGCAACAGTTGGTGAGACGACCCCGACGCAACGATGGAGATCAAGGTGTCGAGCCGGTGACGATGGAGATCACGACGATGCTTTGGAGATGGAGATCAAAAGCACAAGATGATGATGGCCATATCATGCCACATATTTTGATTGCATGTGATGTTTATCCTTTATGCATCTTATTTTGCTTAGAACGACGGTAGCATTATAAGATGATCCCTTCACTAATTTTCAAGATAAAAAGTGTTCTCCCCGAGTATGCACCGTTGCTAAAGTTTGTTTTGAAGCACCTCGTGATGATCGGGTGTGATAGACTCTACGTTCACATACAACGGGTGTAAGATAGTTTTGCACAAGCAGAATACTTGGGTTAAACTTGACGAGCCTAGCATGTACAGACATGGTCTCGGAACACTGGAGACCGAAAGGTCGAACGTGGGTCATATAGTAGATATGATCAACATAGAGATGTTCACCATTGATGACTACCCCATCTCACGTGATGATTGGACATGGGTTAGTTGATTTGGATCATGTATCACTTAAATAACTTGAAGGATGTTAATTTAAGTGGGAGTTCATTAGTAATTTGATTAATTGAACTTAATTTATCATGAACTTAGTCTTAATAGTTTTTGCATATATATGTTGTAGATCAATGGCCCGTGCTACCGTTCTCCTGAATTTTAATGCATTCCTAGAGAAAGCTAAGTTGAAAGATGATGGTAGCAACTACACGGACTGGGTCCGTAACTTGAGGATTATCCTCATTGCTGCACAGAAAAATTATGCCCTTGACGCACCGCTAGGTGACAGACCTGCTGTAGGAGCTACTGTAGATGTTATGAACGTCTGGCAGACTCGATCTGATGACTACTCAATAGTTCAGTGTGCCATGCTTTACGGCTTAGAACTGGGACTTCAAAGATGAACGCCACAGAGCATATGAGATGTTCCAAGAGCTAAAATTGATATTTCAAGCTAATGCCCGGGTTAAGAGATATGAAGTCTCCAACAAGTTCTATAGTTGCAAGATGGAGGAGAACAGTTCTGTCAGGGAACACATACTCAAAATGTCTGGGTATCATAACCACTTGACTCAGCTGGGAATTGATCTTCCAGTTGAGAGTGTTATTGACAGAGTTCTTCAGTCACTGTCACCAAGCTACAAAGGCTTCGTGATGAACTATAATATGCAAGGGATGACGAAAACAATTCCTGAGCTCTTCGCAATGCTTAAGGCCACAGAGGTAGAAATCAAGAAGGAGCATCAAGTGTTGATGATTAACAAGACCACTAGTTTCAAGAAAAAGGGCAAGGGAAAGAAAGAGAACTTCAAAAAGAATGGCAAACAAGTTACCGCTCCCGTGAAGAAGCCCAAAGCTGGACCCAAGCCTGAAACCGAGTGCTTCTACTGCAAAGGGAATGGTCACTGGAAGCGAAACTGCCCCAAATACTTGGCGGATAAGAAGGATGGCAAAGTGAAGAAAGGTATATTTGATATACATGTTATTGATGTGTTCCTTACTAATGCTCATAGTAGCACCTGGGTATTTGACACTAGTTCGGTTGCTCATATTTGTAACTCGAAACATGAGCTGCGGAATAAATGAAGATTGGCTAAGGACGAGGTGACGATGCGCATCGGGAATGGTTCCAAGGTCGATGTGATCACCGTCGGCATGCTACCTCTACATCTACCTTCGGGATTAGTTTTAGACCTCAAGAATTGTTATTTGGTGCCAGCGTTGAGCATGAACATTATATCTGGATCTGGTTTATTGCGAGACGGTTATTCATTTAAGCCAGAGAATAATTGTTGTTCTATTTATATGAGTAATATCTTTTATGGTCATGCACCTTTGATGAATGGTCTATTCTTGTTGAATCTCAATCGTAGTGATACACATATTCATAATATTGATGCCAAAAGATGCAAAGTTGATAATGATAGTGCAACATACTTGTGGCACTGCCGTTTAGGTCATATTGGTGTAAAGCGCATGAAGAAACTCCATGCGGATGGACTTTTGGAATCACTTGATTATGAATCATTTGATACTTGCGAACCATGCCTCATGGGTAAGATGACTAAAACTCCATTCTCCAGAACAATGGAGCGAGCTAATGACTTATTGAAAATAATATATACCGATGTATGCGGTCCAATGAGTGTTGAGGCATGAGGCGGGTATCGTTATTTTCTGACCTTCATAGATGATTTGAGTAGGTATGGGTATATCTACTTGATGAAACACAAGTCTGAAACATTTGAAAAGTTCAAAGAATTTTAGAGTGAAGTGGAGAATCATCGTAACAAGAAAATAAAGTTTCTACGATCTGATCGCGGAGGCGAATATTTGAGTTACGATTTGGCCTTCATTTAAAACAATGTGGAATTGTCTCACACCTCACGCCACCTGAAACACCACAGCGTAATGGTGTGCCCGAATGTCGTAACCATACTTTATTAGATATGGTGCATTCTATGATGTCTCTTACCGATTTGCCTTTATTATTTTGGGGTTATGCATTAGAGACAGCCGCATTCACGTTAAACAGGGCACCGTCTAAATCCGTTGAGACGACACCGTATGAACTATGGTTAGGAAAGAAACCTAAGCTGACGTTTCTTAAAGTTTGGGTATGCGACACTTATTTCAAAAGGCTTCAGCCTGATAAGCTCGAACCCAAATCGGAGAAGTGCGTCTTCGTAGGATACCCTAAGGAAACTATTGGGTACACCTTCTACCACAGATCCGAAGGCAAGATTTTTGTTGCCAAGAATGGGTCCTTTCTAGAGGAGTTTCTCTCAAAAGAAGTGAGTGGAAGGAAAGTAGAACTTGATGAGGTAATTGTACCTTCTCTCGAATTGGAAAGTAGCACATCAGAGAAAACCATTCCCGTGATGCCTACACCAACAAGAGAGGAAGCTAATAATGATGATCATGAAACTTCAGATCAAGTTACTACTAAACCTCGTAGGTCGACCAGAACACGTTCCACACCAGAGTGGTACGGTAATCCTGTCCTGGAAGTCATGTTGTTAGACAACGGCGAACCTACGAACTATGAAGAAGCTATGATGAGCAAAGATTCCGACAAATGGCTTGAGGCCATGAAATTTGAGATAGGATCCATGTATGAGAACAAAGTGTGGATTTTGGTGGACTTGCCAGATGATCGGCAAGCCATTGAGAATAAATGGATCTTCAAGAGGAAGACAGATGATGATGGTAATATCACTGTCTACAAAGCTTGACTTGTCACGAAAGGTTTTCGACAAGTTCAAGTGGTTGACTACGATGAGACTTTCTCACCCGTAGCGATGCTTAAGTCTGTCCGAATCATGTTAGCAAATGCCGCATTTTATGATTATGAAATCTTGCAAATGGACGTCAAAACTGCATTCCTTAATGGATTTCTTAAAGAAGAGTTGTATATGATGCAACCAGAAGGTTTTGTCGATCCTAAAGGTGCTAACAAAGTGTGCAAGCTGCAGCGATCCATCTATGGACTGGTGCAAGCATCTCGGAGTTGGAACATACGCTTTGATGATGTGATCAAAGCATATGGTTTTATACAGACTTATGGTGAAGCCTGTATTTACAAGAAAGTGAGTGGGAGCTCTGTAGCATTTCTGACATTATATGTGGATGACATATTACTGATTGGAAATGACATAGAATTTCTGGATAGCATAAAAGGATACTTGAATAAGAATTTTTCAATGAAAGACCTCGGTGAAGCTACTTATATATTTGGCATCAAGATCTATAGGGATAGATCAAGACGCTTAATAGGACTTTCACAAAGCACATACCTTGACAAAGTTTTGAAGAAGTTTAAAATGGACCAGTCAAAGAAAGGGTTCTTGCCTGTGTTGCAAGGTGTGAAATTGAGTCAGACTCAAAGTCCGACCACGGCAGAAGATAGAGAGAAAATGAAAGTCATTCCCTATGCCTCAGCCATAGGTTCTATTATGTATGCCATGCTGTGTACCAGACCTGATGTGTGCCTTGCCATAAGTTTGGCAGGGAGGTACCAAAGTAATCCAGGAGTGGATCACTGGACGGCGGTCAAGAACATCCTGAAGTACCTGAAAAGGACCAAGGATATGTTTCTCGTTTATGGAGGTGACAAAGAGCTCATCGTAAAAGGTTACGTCGATGCTAGCTTCGACACAGATCCAGATGACTCTAAGTCACAAACCGGATACGTATATATATTGAATGGTGGACCTATTAGTTGGTGCAGTTCCAAGCAGAGCGTCGTGACGGGATCTATGTGTGAAGCAGAGTACATAGCTGCTTCGGAAGCAGCGCATGAAGGAGTCTGGATGAAGGAGTTCATATCCGATCTGGGTGTAATACCCAGTGCATCGGGTCCAATGAAAATCTTTTGTGACAACACTGGAGAAATTTCCTTAGCGAAGGAATCCAGGTTTCACAAGGGAACCAAACACATCAAGAGACGCTTCAACTCCATTCGTGAAAAGGTCAAGGATGGAGACATAGAAATTTGCAAAATACATACGGATCTGAATGTGGCAGACCCGTTGACTAAACCTCTTTCGCGGGCAAAACATTATCAGCACCAAGACTCCATGGGTGTTAGATTCATTACAATGTAATGTATATTATTGACTCTAGTGCAAGTGGGAGACTGATGGAAATATGCCCTAGAGGTAATAATTATGTTGTTATTATTATATTTCCTTATTCATGATAAAGGTTTATTATTCATGCTAGAATTGTATTGATCGGAAACTTAAATACATGTGTGGGTACATAAATAAATACCGTGTCCCTAGTGAGACTCTACTAGACTAGCTTGTTGATCAAAGATGGTTAATGTTTTCTAACCATGGACATGTGTTGTCACTTGACAACAGGATCACATCATTAGGAGAATGATGTGATGGACAAGACCCGTCCGTTAGCTTAGCATATGATCGTTCAGTTTATTGCTACTACTTTCTTAATGTCAAATACATGTTCCTTCGACCATGAGATCATGCAACTCCCGGATACCGGAGGAATGCCTTGTGTGCTATCAAACTTCAGAACATAACTGGGTGATCATAAAGATGCTCTACAGGTATCTCCGAAGGTGTCTGTTGAGTTGGCGTGAATCGAGATTGGGATTTGTCACCCCATGTATCGGAGAGGTATCTCTGGGCCCTCTCAGTAATACAACATCACAAGAAGCTTGCAAGCAAAGTGACTAAGGAGTTAGTTATGAGATGATGTATTACGGAACAAGTAAAGAGACTTGCCAGTGACGAGATTGAACTAGGTATGAAGATACCGACGATCGAATCTCGGGCAAGTAACATACCGACAGACAAAGGGAATTACGTATGTTGTCATAAGGTTCGACCGATAAAGATATTCATAGAATATGTAGGAACCAATATGGGCATCTAGGTCCCGCTATTGGTTATTGACTGGAGAGGTGTCTCGGTCATGTCTACATCATTCTCGAACCTGTAGGGTCCGCACGCTTAACGTTCGTTGACGATATAGTATTATATGAGTTATGTGAGTTGGTGACCATATGTTGTTCGGAGTCCCATATGAGATCATGGACATGACGAGGAGCTCCGGAATGGTTTGGAGGTAAATATTAATATATAGGATGATGCAATTTGGTCACCGAAAAGGTTTCAAAATGTATCAGGTAGTCATTGGATCACCGGAAGGGGTTCCGGAAGGCCCCGGGAGGTTACTGGGCCATATGGGCCAAAAGAGGGGAGCACACCAGCCCATAAGGGGCTGGCGCGCCCCACCTCTAGGCCACCAGCCCTATGGAATGAAAGGGGGGAGGGCTAGCCCCTCCTGCCTTCCCTCCACCTAAGAGAAAGGAAAGGGAGGGCGCCACTCCCTTGTGCCTTCCCCCCGCGCGCCCAAGAAGGAAGGGGGGGGGGGGGGCTAGGGCAGGGGCCAAGGGTGGCCGCCGGCCCCCTTGGGGTTGCCCTAGGCTGCCTCCCCTCCCCCACATATATATACGTGTGGAGGAAGAGGGGCAACACACACCACGATTCCCTAGCCGTGTGCGGCGCCCCTCTCCCTCTAGTTCATCCTCGGTCATATTTTCGTAGTGCTCGGTGAAGCCTTGCGGAGATAGTTGCATCACAACCGTCACCACGCCGTCGTGCTGCCGGAACTCATCTACTACTTCGTGTCATCTTGCTGGATCAAGAAGGCAAGGACGTCATCGAGCTGAACGTGTGCTGAACGCGGAGGTGCCGTACGTTCGGTACTTGATCGGGCGGATCGTGAAGGTGTACGACTACATCAACCGCGTTGATAAACGCTTCCACTTAACAGTCTATGAGGGTACGTAGACACACTCTCCCCTCTCGTAGCTATGCATCTCCATGGATTCATCTTGCGTGTGCGTAGATTTTGTTTTTGTTTTCCATGCAACGTTCCCCAACACATGCCATGGAGGTTTAGGCTATTAGTGCAGATATCAAGAATTTGAAAGACATATCAATGCATGAGCAATTTAAAATAACAGCTAGAAGTGCACATTACGTCCTAAAAGTACAATGTCCCAAAGTATAATGATCAGACAAGCATAGAAGGAAATGTAAGTGATGAAACCTGTGAGATGACCAGGAAAACAGAAGGGAAGACCAAATCTCGCAGATACAATTAATTAAATCTCACTCGTCGTTGCGGTGACACATGGCTTGCTACTTGGCCTTGGCTCCCAATATACTACACTCTGCAATAATTTCCTATAAAAAATATTTCATAGAACTAAGAATGAAACTCTAAATTCCGATTAAACTAATCATTTTTAACTATACATGATAATAGCATGACAAATTGAAGCTCATACATCTTACATGTGAAAATAGCAGCATTAGCTACCATCATGCTACTCCGTTTCCTTGCACACCACCACCATACATGATAATAGGATCATCCATTTGATAGATTATTTTTGGAGAATCTAAAAGCTATCCAATAACCTTCATTGATTCTTTTAGCATTACGATCTAGTCCACCTTGCACACCACCATCATGGTCCAAAGAGTGAAACTGAAACACATGGTCCGGTTTCCTGTGAACCAAAACTACTATGATGGAACAATTAACTGAAAGGAAACGTCAAAAAAGAAAAATTTTAAAACTATTTTCTGATGAATGATCCGAGTGATAAGAGACCCAAAGCAACATACACACACCACTATTATCCTTCTGAAATATGGATATTGAGGAATCAAAAGGCTTGTCAGGAAAATACTATATATGTTTTCACCAATATATATTTGAACTAAGAAATCTTCTCTTATAAAGGGAGAATTATTTTAACAAATTTAACATTCATATTGTTAGAGTTGTGTCGAATATTATTGTACAAGGTAGGTTACAGTTGGACTTGGTTTTGGGCTGTGTGTAGACAGGGTAGGAGTTGTGTCCTAATAGGACACTTGTATCCTAGGCCTCCCATATATATCGGGGGTAGACACACGATGTAACCTATGCCAACATAATAGCACAGGTACGCAGGGGGAGCCGGTGGCGTGTGCCGGCGCCTGGGCGGCCGGGGTGCGGTATTGTAGCGGTGTCATGGGGAGGAGCGCCCGTAGTAGCCATGATGGTGAACCTCGTTAACAAATCTCGATGTCATTCCTCGGGTGATTGCTTGGTCCTTGGATGATCAACGGTGTGCCTCAGATTTATTCTAACAAGTGGTATCAGAGCAAGGTTCGAAGAGGCTGCTGTCGGTGTACAAAGTGTTGAGCCATTAGTACCGCGTACTTGTGCACGGGCAGTTGTAGCCATACTCGCGGCAAGGCTTGTCGGGGAACAGCTCGAGGTTGACTCAGGCCACCAAAGAAACCCTCAAGTCAAAGATCTGAGGATCAGCAGATAAGAAGGGCTGGAATCCGAAGGCCAGCTTCCCCGGCAAGTTCTTGCCGGGGTGGCCTGCGGAGCCCGGCAAGATTCGGCGCGCGGCAAGGCTCGGAGCCCGGCAAGATTCGAAGCCCGGCAAGGCTCAGCGCCCGGCAAGGTTCAGCGCCCGGCAAGATTTGGTTGCTGTGCCACCGCTGTGGCACAGCAACAAACCCGACATTCTGGGTCCTTCTTTGGGTGCGTGGCGACGCGCCAGTGGAGGAGAGCTTAAGCGGTGCTGATGGGATGACCCCTTTTTCCATCCCCAAGAAAGTGAGGACACCTAGACGGACACCTCACGGTGCATTAAATGCGTTCATCCTAATCCGTCAGGGGTTAGGTATGATGACCCTGTAGCTACTTTACACCTCAATGTATGTACATTTCGCCACTGTGGTGACCCCTTGGTGGTATAAAGGAGGCCCAAGGCAACTGCTACGGAGGAGGATCTTCTGGCCCATTCTGCATGCGTAGCTGCTCTTTGAACGTACTGTTCGCTGCGAGCGCTCCTGGAGCCTGGGCTCAAGAACATCGATAATAAAACAAGGCAGGAGTAGGGTTTTACGCTGATTAGCGGCCCGAACCTGGGTAAAATCTCCCCGCGTCGATCGTTGGTTCTGCTCTTTGCGCATACCTCTCCCCCCGCCGAATCGTAAAGGGGTCCTTTGGGATCCCATAGGTGTCACACGCCGACATCTTTGGCACGCCAGGTAGGGGGATTGTATGTTGTGGGAACCTGATCCAGTGATCGACACCTTAGTTTCTTCATCGTCTTCATCATCATCCCACCCAAGAAGAAGAGCGCTGCAATGGCGCAACCATCCATGTCCGTTTTGCCTGTGCCTTCGCATATGGGCGATGGCGTGGGTGCAGAAAGAAGAGGATTAGAGCCTCCACGGTGTTCCGGTGATCCAAGCCAGGCGAGCGGCGTCGTTCGCAGTGGCAGCGGCAACCCACACGCCGCTGGATCCAGAGACAGAGCTGTGTTGCCTACGGGTGGCACAACGAATTCCAGAGATCGGAGACGCCTTCTGGAGCTCCCGCGCCGGCGCAAGCGTCACGGCCTACCCAGGTCGTGCACGACGAGCGACGTCATGGTGCTGGTGGTTCAGGGCGTCCCCATGAAAAGGTTTCTGTGCATCGATCCCAAGATGCGCAGGCCCAGCATGCACACCGAGCTGCCGGCGGAGGTGGCGCGCGGTCGCGTGACCGTGGTGGTGCTCCTTCTAACATGGCAAGGAGTCAGAGCACCTCACGTACCTCGCACCTATCACCGCCGCCTACGCCAGCGGAAGCCTTGGCACGTGCGCAGCTGCTGCTCGATTTCCCTCCTGCTCCGGAGAAGATGGAGGAGTGGCGAGCTACTATCCAGAGCCTTATTGGCTTCGCAACAAAGATGGACCACAAGAGGCAGGGCCCTCACAGTGAAGGCCCATCGATCCGGTGCGAGCCGGTGTGGAGAAAACCGGAGGTCGTGCAACCACGGTGCACTCCCCTCCGCGACACCAGCGGCGGGCGACAACCCAGCAGGTCGATCGCCGTGATGATGTTTCCACGGCGTCATCTGATCCACGGATGCGCCGCGACCAGCGTCAAGTTTTCCAGGAACGAGGCAAAGAGGACGCTCGAACTACCATCGAGCGGCGACGGGAAGCGCGCTATCAGTCTGATAAGCGCGCAGGGCCGGCTGTCGACGAGCTTGCGCTAGGGGATGTAGGAGACTTGCCTTACGAGGTAGGGACTCCGGCGTTTACCCGTGAGCTGCGGCAAGTCTAGTGGCCCAATTCCCGAACCTTCAAGCCAGAGGTTCCAAAGAAATATGACGGCAAGACTCATCCCTCGGAGTTCCTGAGCATTTACACCATTGCGGTGCAGGCTGCCGGGGGCCGAGATGACAAGATACTTGCCAACTACTTCCCGTTGGTGCTCAAACCCAACGTCAGGTCGTGGTTGATGCATCTGCCGGAGAATTCTATTTCTTCTTGGTCAGATCTGTGCCATCAGTTTGTTGGCGCCTTTGTTGGAGGCCACCAAGCTCCTGGCCAAGAGAGTGATTTGCATATTATCCCTCAGAAGGAGGGCGAATCCCTGCGCAAGTTTATCTAGAGATTCAGCCAGGTGCAGTACAATATTCCTGATGTTCACCCTACCGCTGTTGTTAGCGCATTTCATCAGAACATGCGTAACCGCAAAATGCGGGAAGAGCTGGCAATGAACAAAGTCAGGAGTATCGCCGAGCTTTACGCTTTGGCCGACAAATGCGCTCGAGCTGAAGAGGGGAGGAAACTCCCTGGTGAGGCTGTTGGCGCGGGGGGCAAATCGGAAGATGAAGACGCTGCGACCCCGTCAAGGAAAGGCCGACGGCGGAACAAGAAACGCAGAAGCAAGGCTGTGCTTGCTGTCGAGGAATCCGGCAACCCCGGCGCCACCAAGAAGGCCAAGGTTGACGACCCCGGCAAGGAACTTGCCGGGTGCTCATCCTGTCAGGCCTTGGCGGCGGCCGACAAGTCGGAAAGCTCCAGCAAGCAGTACTGCAAGATCCATCGCACCAAGGGCCACGATCTCCAAAACTGCCGGCAAGTTGAACAACTTGCCAAGAAACAGAGGGCTGAGTATGAAAGGCGAGAGAAGGAGAAGGCCCATGACGGTGCTGACGGATCCGGCAAGAAGCACGGTGGCCGAGGGGGTTGCCGCGGCAAGGCCAAGCAGCAGAGGGAGAGGCCCGCTCGAGGCCGAGACAAGGAAGAAGATGATGACGAAGAAGACGATGAGTCCAGTGAGCAAGAATTCTAGAAAGCTACAGAGGCTATGTGTATCAATGGGGGCGCCTCACTGCATTCTTCCCACCGTCGACTCAAACAGTGGGTGCGGGAAGTCAATGCAACAGAGCCATCACCAGATGCATGTAAGCCCCTGAAGTGGTCCAACACGCCTATCATTTTCGACGCCGAGGATCACCCTGATCGCACGACCGCGGTCGGGTGCTTGCCATTGTTGGTCTCACCAACAATCCGCAACCTCAATGTGACAAAAATGCTAATTGACGGTGGGGCCGGGCTGAACCTAATCTCACCAGATGTGCTCAAGAGGCTTCAAATTCCTGATGAAGATCTCGAAGAAACGGGCATGTTTCAAGGGATCAATCCAGGAAGAACCCAGCCAAAGGGCAAGATTACGCTACCGGTGACATTTGGTAGCGAGCTCAACTACAGGACCGAGAAGGTAGTGTTTGATGTCGCCAAGATCCCCATGCCATACAATGGGATCCTTGGTCGGCCAGCGCTGGCTAAGTTCATGGCGGCATCACACTACGCTTATAATGTTTTGAAGATGCCCGGGCCGTTGAGTGTCATTACTATCCATTCCGATAAGAAGGATGCGCTCATCTGTGCCGACCAACTCTACCAGGAAGCAGTTGCAGCACCTGCCATCAAGGCATCTGCTCCTGCCGCTAGAACTCCCGGGGGGAAGAAGAAGACCGGCAAGAATCTTGGCGTGAACTCCGGCAAACGCACCTCCTCGGAGTGCTGCGCTTCTGTTGAGGATGCCCCAGAGAGTTCCACTGGCAAGAACAAGAAATCCAAGGCTGTTCCACCAGAGACCAAGAAGGTGCCCGTCAGGGAGGACGGAACGGGAGGAACTTTCACCATAAGTTCCACCCTAGATGACAAATAGGAAAGCGCGCTCATTGCTTTCCTGCGGGCGAATGTCGACGTGTTCGCATGGCAACCGTCTGACATCCCCAGTGTTCCCAGGGAGGTAATTGAGCACCACCTTGCTGTCTGTCCTCACGCGCGGCCCGTCAAGCAGAGGGTCAGGAAGCAAGCCTTGGAGCAGCAAGAATTCATTGCCGAGGAAATCAGAAAGCTGGAGGCGGCAGGATTTGTCAGAGGAGTGCTTCACCCAACCTGGTTGGCCAATCCGGTCGTAGTATGCAAGGCGAATGGGATATCAATAAAGCCTGTCCAAAAGATCCCTTTCCCTTGCCGCGCATCGACCAGATTGTGGATTCCACCGCTGGTTGTGATCTCCTGTCCTTCCTTGATGCCTACTCAGGGTATCATCAGATCTTCATGGCGAAAGAAGATGAAGAGAAGACCGCATTTATCACCCCATGTGGTACGTATTGTTTTATACGAATGCCTTTCGGGTTGAAAAGTGCTGGTTCTACATTTGCGAGAGCGGTCCAAATCGGTTTTGAGCCTCAAGTCCATATAAATATGGAGGCATACATGGATGACATAGTGGTCAAAACCAAGGACAAAGCGACGCTCATACAAGATTTAGAAGAAACATTTGCAAATCTGCGCAAGATCAACTTAAAGCTTAATCCTAAGAAGTGCGTGTTCGGTGTTCCTTCCGGCAAGCTCCTCGGATTCTTTGTATCTTGTCGGGGAATCGAAGCGAACCCCGACAAGATCAAATCTATTGAGCGGATTGAAGCACCAAGACGCGTCAAGGATGTCCGTCGTCTTGCCGGCTGTGTTGCTGCTCTAAGCAGGTTTATTTCCAAATCTGCTGAGCGCGCCCTGCCCTTTTTCAAAATTTTGAAGAAGGCAGGTCCGATGAAATGGACTCCGGAGGCGGAGGCTGCGCTGCAAGATTTGAAGAAATACCTTTCTTCTCCGCCGACGCTAGTCGCGCCTAAACCACAAGAGCCGTTGCTGCTGTATCTGGCAGCGACAAATCAAGTGGTTAGCATTGCGTTAGTGGCGCAGAGAGAAGCTGATGAGGAAGCAACACCAACGGCAGGACCGTCAGGTGACGCGGCAGGATCTTCCCCGGCAAGGGTTGATCCCGGCAAGACAAGATCTGTGCAGTCAGAAGAATCATTGCAGAAGAAAAAGGTGGTGCAGCGCCCAGTTTATTTTGTTAGCTCTCTTTTACAAGGAGCTAGGTCAAGATATTCTGGCGTGCAGAAGTTGCTTTTCGGCCTCCTTATGGCCTCGAGGAAGCTGCGCCATTATTTTCAAGCACATGAAATCACCGTCGTCACTCGCTTTCCGTTGCAACGGATTTTGCAAAATCCAGAAGCAACCGACAGGATTGTGGAGTGGGCGTTGGAGTTGTCGAGCTTTGGTCTCAAGTTTGAAAGCACTTCGACAATTCAGAGCAGGGCCTTGGCAGAGTTCGTTGTGGAATGGACCCCAACGCCAGACGAGGAGGTCCAAGAAACAATTCTCCCCGGCAAGGAAATTGACCAGCAATGGGTTATGTACTTTGACGGGGCTTTTTCGCTGCAAGGTGCCGGTGCTGGCGTGCTGCTTGTTGCACCCACCGGAGAGCACCTCAAGTACGTAGTCCAAATGCATTTTCCCCAGGAGAGTTTGACGAACAACACTGCAGAGTACGAGGGTTTGCTTGCCGGTCTCATGATCGCGGCAGACCTTGGTATCAAGAAGCTCGTCATCAGAGGTGATTCACAGCTTGTTGTCAGGCAAGTTAATAAGAGTTATCAGAGTCCATTGATGCAAGCCTACGTGGATGAAGTGAGAAAAATGGAAGAGCACTTTGATGGTCTGCAAATGAAGCACATCCCTCGTGTCGAGAACAGTGTTGCTGACGACCTGTCAAAGCGTGCCGCCCTCAAGTTGCCTGTGGAACCAGGAACTTTTGTGCTCCATTTGACTCAACCATCCGTGGCGCCATCAATGCGGCAAGAAAAGAGAAGAAAGTTGAATTCTGGTCAGTACTTCCCGGCAGAGCTCCCGGGAGCCGCCGGCAAGGAAGTTGCCGGGATCAACGACGTGCCTGCCGGGGAACAACAGGCTCCAGCAGGGGCTCAGGCCCTTGCTGTCGAGACAAACATTACCCCGGCAGAGGAGGTGCCTTTAGTCCTAGCTGTCGAGCCCTAGGCTCCAGCATGGGCACAACACATTGTCCATTTCCTTCAAACAGGAGAACTCCCGGAGGAACAGGAAGAAGCGGAAAGAGTAGCCCGTCGGTCTGTTATGTACAAGTTCGTCGATGACGTCTTGTACAGAAAGAGACCAAATGGTGTGAAATTGAAGTGCATTCCTCGGGAGGATGGACTAGAGCTGTTGGCAGAAATACATGGAGGCATATGTGGCTCTCACATAGGATCAAGAGCACTTGTCGGGAAAGCATTCCGGCAAGGTTTCTTTTGGCCCACCGCTCTCCAGGATGCAACTGCACTAGTAACTAAGTGTGAAGCGTGCGAGTTTCATTCAAAGAAATCGCATCAACCAGCTCAAGCCCTTCAGACAATCCCTCTCTCCTGGCCGTTTTCGGTCTGGGGGCTCGACATACTGGGCCCTTTCCCCCGTGCTACCGGGGGCTTTGAGTACTTGTACGTTGCTATCGACAAGTTCACAAAGTGGCCAGAGGTGGAAGCAGTGAGGAAGGTGACAGCACAATCAGCCGTCAAGTTCTTTAAAGGGATAGTTTGCCGTTTCGGTGTGCCCAACAGGATCATCACCGACAACGGCACGCAATTCACAAGTCGCACCTTCATGCAGTACGTCCAAGACCTTGGCGGCAAAATTTAATTTGCCTCTGTTGCTCACCCGAGAAGCAATGGCCAAGAGGAGAGGGCCAATGCTGAAGTGCTGCGTGGTCTCAGGACCAGAACCTTTGACAGGCTGAAAAAGTGCGGAAGATGCTGGATTGATGAGTTGCCGGCGGTTCTTTGGTCAATCAGAACGACACCAAATCGAGCCACCGGCCAGACACCCTTCGCTCTGGTCTACGGAGCGGAAGCAGTTCTCCCCACGGAACTCACATACGGATCACCTCGAGTGCTTGCTTATGATGAGCTTGAGCAAGAGCAGCTGCGGCAAGATGACGCTGCGCTCCTTGAGGAGAATCATCTTCAGGCTACTGTGCGAGCTGCACGCTACCAGCAAGCTTTGTGCCGCTACCATAGCCGCAAAGTTCATGCCCGAAGCCTTGAGAAAGGTGACCTTGTTCTTCGACGGATTCAGTCCGCCAAGAATTCAAACAAGTTGACGCCGAAGTGGGAAGGCCCTTATCGAGTAGTACGAGTCACCAGGCCCGGCGCTGTCCACCTGGAGACCGAAGATGGCATTCCAGTGAGCAATTCCTGGAACATCGAACATCTTCGCAAGTTCTACCCATAAGGCGCGGTTGCCGGGGGCCCCCGGCAACCACCCTTTTGTACAAGTCTTGCCGGCAAGGCATGTAATCCTTTGTACAAAGCCAGGCGCAGACCCTGAGCACAGATGAATAAATTTAAGTGTTGTGCATTTTCTTATTGATTTTCATGTTCATATATATATGCATGTGTGTCTAAGATGTTGTATGGCACTTACTCCTGGTAAGTTCTAATGAACCGCCAAGGTTTCATATCTTTATTTTCTCTTCTTTCTTTTTCTCAAAAGACAGAAGGATTCCTCGCGTGCACATTTGCCGGGGGGGGGGGAGGAAGATATGAGTACCAGTTGGTGACGGTCAGAATTGACGCTTGCCGAAGGAAGGACAACGACAGAAAGCTAAGTTCTAAAACTTAGAACAAGTTTCCTTTATTGCAAAGTTATTTCCTTGGACGATTCCGACTTTTGTATGGAAAATCTGCACGCGAAGGAACCCTTGCTGTAATTGGTTGCGCCCTTATTTTGTTTCGAGTCCGCTCAACGATTTAAGTGGCTGCACTGAGAACGCCAAGGAGTCTTGCCGACCGCTGTGCCTCCAGCAGGCTGCTGAAGTCCCGCACCCAGTGCTCGCGGCAGGTTGCGCGTCGGCAAGTTTTTCAGTAAGCGTAGGGTGAACTCCATACATAAAGGAATCAGACAAGGGAGATAGCATGCATGTACCCAAACATAAGCAAGTTATATTACATTAATAAGTTGCCGCAGTTCTAACTTAAGACTTAATTGTCTTTGGCATGGAATGACGACGGCAAGAAGAGGTGGAGCAGTTAATCTCTGCGCTGGCCTTCGATCCTTTTGATTGAATCCACCTTCTCAAGGATAGGCGCGACAAGCTCTTCAAGCGTCTCGAGATTTGCGTCCTTTGGCAGGTGGCCAAGCATGTTGGAGAGGTCGATGCCAGGATTGTTATGCGCCACCTTGATAAGTACCTTGCGGAGGACGGCCCGGCAAAGCCGGCGCGACTCGTTGGCCAATTGGGTCGCCCGGTTAGACTGAAGCAACTTCAGGGCATCAATGATGCTCTCGAAGAACATCATCAACCTGGCACTCGAAGATATCCTTTCCTCAGAAGAATACCTAAAGTTTGACAGGCCCATGGTTGACAGTTCTGCCGTGAGCTTCTCCGCAGCGTCGATGAGGCATCCAGTCCAGATCTCCACCCCCTTTTTGTAATCAACTTGGGCGGCGGCAGCGCTCTTGAGCAGGTTCCTCTCTCCCTGGAGATCTTTGAGTAGGGCCTTCTCGCGGGCCCTGCCGGCCTCGAGAGACTTCTGCAACGTGGTCAGCTTCAATTCCAGAATGGCAATAGCATCATTTGCTAAGGAGAGCTGCTTGGTCTTGTTAGACATGGCAACTTGCAGCTCCGCCAGGGTGTGGAGGGTTTTTTCCCTATCACCTTTGAGCATCGAGAGCTCCTTGCCGTGTTCTTCGAGATCCACTTCCAGCTTCTTTACTTTGTCGCTCAGCTCATTCTTGGCGGCCTCTGCAGCCTCGGCAGCATCGATGGCCTCCTTGAGCTTGCCGGCGTGATCTATAGTTAGAGCTTCGAGCGCCTCTTTGTGTTTCTGCTCCAGCTCCTGGGTCCGCCGCGCGACAAGCTTCTCGATATCTTCATCTTTGCTGTGAAGCTTGGCGGCGAGCGCCTGCTCACGTGCGGTGAGATCTTCCTCGTGAGCATCAAGCGCAACGCGACGCCCCGTCAGGAGAGAATCTTCAGCAGCAATTCTTTGCGTAGCTTCCTCTTGCGCCTTCTCCATGTCAGATTGTTTCAGGAGGATTTCTGTCCACTGTTGGCTCACTTGTTCCCGGCCGGCAGTCAACTCTTGGAGGGCTTCGGCGTACCAGACTTGCATTTGTTCGACGCGCCTCTGAAAATCTGCTTCGGCCGCCTCGACAACTGCCATTCTGGAATCCGCTTTCTCTTTCCGGGCGCGGTGGAGAGCCTGGAGCTTGCGGAAATTTTTGCTCATGGCCTGAAGGAGCTGATCCTCTTCAGACTTGCCACTGCTAGCGCTTGGATCATCAACAACCTCGAGCCCGGCAGCAGTGATGATTTCTTCATCAAAGACTTCCCCTTCGGTCGGTGCCCCAATGCTTGCCGTCCCCGGCAAGTTGACAAACAGGTTCTCGCCAACTTTGAGATATTTGCTGGATGAGGGACCTTCAGATGTTGACGGTTGATCCTCAACAACCGCCTCACCAGTAGCAGGGGGCTTCGTGGCCGACGCAGCACCTGGCGCTCCTGCGGCAGGAATGCCGTCAGTACGGTCACCAGCCTCCTTGCCGCCCTCTTCAGTAGACTCCTTGGCGGGTTCCTCCTGTGCAGTCTTGGCGGCCTCATCGGCAAAAGCATCGCCGGCTTCTACAGTGGCATCCGTGGCGGCCTCGCTGGCAGCGATCTTGTCGGCTTCGGCGGCAACATCCCTAGCGGTCTCCTCGATGACAGCATCGATGTCCATGTCTTCCATCTTAGGGAGTTCTAAAGGACAAGGGGGAGAAACAGAATGAGATCAAGATTGACGTTCAAGAAGACAAAAGAAAGAGAGATAAAGGAAAGAATAGCAAGCACG
Organism: Thinopyrum elongatum; assembly: GCA_011799875.1. Taxonomy (NCBI): domain Eukaryota; kingdom Viridiplantae; phylum Streptophyta; class Magnoliopsida; order Poales; family Poaceae; genus Thinopyrum; species Thinopyrum elongatum. The sequence goes on from CM022302.1 coordinate 434,906,017, forward strand.
CTGAGGCAATTGGTTACCTGCGTCGGGCTGTTGAGAGGTGGCCTCGCCTCTCCCGGCAACCTCGGTTGCCGGGGGTAAGATGCTAGCATCCATGGTTGTTGGCTCCTCCTCAACCAAGACAAGCTCGTCGGTGTGATCACTTGCTGGGGACGCGCTTGTGGGCGATGTGGTTGACAGAGGTGGCATGATGAGGGTATCTCCTGATAACTCCCTTTGTTGCCGTCCTTCTCCTGCAAGCCCAAAGATATCAGCGGCAAGGATAGGAACCTCAGCATTCCCCAACCAAAAAGAATAATGAACTTACGCTGGGGGCTGCGCTGGGGGCTGCGTCGAGGACTAAGATCCGGGCTGATGGTAGTAGTTTCCGGCGCGCTCATGAAGCCTGCCGGAGGCTCGTCGCCTGTAGAAGTCTTTGTCCTCTTCGCCATCCTCTCCATCAAGGTTTCTGCATCACTGCTGAGACAATACAAGCAAGTTAATAAGATTGATCCAGGATTGGAAGATAAAGGCTGTGGCAAGGTACTCACTCTTCCTCTTCTCGCTCCGGACCGAAGCCGGAGATGTCGAAATCGACCTCCGTTGCAGTGTCTGTGTGAGGAGGCGGAGGAGGGGTCCTAGGTCGTTTGGCTGTCGCAAGCACCGGGGGTTGGCGTGTTTCCGTCACCTCAGCTTCCGGTGCGGTAGTGCGAGACACCCCTGCCGCCTCAGCAGTTGCCGCTGATGTGGGTCTCGCACGCCGCGCAGGTTGCTGTCGAACCCCTTGCCACGGCACAGTCTTGCCGGCCACTTTCTTGCCGAGAGCCTCGCTGCTCGAGGAAGGTTGGCTCGCCGGGATGCCAGATGCAGACTTTCGAAGAACATGCTTTGTCTTCTTGGTGGCTGGGAGCTCTTCTTGCGGTTCTTCTTCAGCCGCGTCTTCGTCGGACGAGCTCTCAGCGGCCATGCTGCTCTGTTCCCCGGCAGCTTTGTCCTTCCCGGTAGGTTTTCCTTCCACCACTACCTCTGCGTCACTGGTTTCCCATTCTGTGAAGCCGACGGTGCCCGCCTCCGCGGCAAGATTTGCCTCATCCGCCCTAGTGGCGATGTATGCCACCTCTTCATCGGTGGTGGCTCGGATGAAGTCTGCTTCTTCCCGGACGGCCCTCTCCGTCAAGTTATCAAAGAGCTTCTGTGTCTCTTCCTCGGATGGCTCAACCCATGTCGCGTCAAGACTGTGGGCATTAAACAGTGGCATGGTAGCGATAATTGACCCCAGGGCAGAGTTGTTGCACAGAGGGACAATCCTTGCCGGCAACCGATGCTTGTTGTCACGCTGGAATAGCTTTTGACAGAGAGCGCCAAGTTGCATAGCAGTCAGATTGTTGTTCAACCCGGGGCGCAGTCTCATGATGTCTGCTGCGTTTTGGTATTCCCAAGCTGGTCTTCCTTTATTCTGCAAGGGGGCATTGCGGCGGCGGAGAAAATCGAAGCCAATCAACTCCATTGTTAGCCCGACAGCTTTCAGGCGAAGAATCCTGGTGGTGGCGATTGTGAGTTTTTCATCTTCAGCAGCAAGACTGCTCCAGCCACTGCCGCGGACCGCTTTCTGCTGTCGGGGCAGACAGAACGGATGGGGATCTGTTTCCTTGATCCAGCACCACTCAGCCCGCCATTCGTCCCACTTCTCGCGGTAAACCCCTTCTGGGTATATTTCCTTATTCCAAGCCCTTGGAATCCAGGCGATAGAACCAGAGAGGGCCTCTCCTTTTTGGATATGAGGGAAAAAGTAGTGGCAAAAAAGGGCAGTACTGGGAACCACTCCGGCAAAGTTTTCACAAAGGTGAGCAAAGATGGACATGCACAATACCGCATTCGGCGTGAAATCGAGAAGATGGAAGCCATATGTGTACATAATGTCGTTGAAGAAGTTAGAAAATGGAGGACAGAGCCCGCAATAGAAGTATGCGGTGAAAAAGGGATATCTGTCTGATCCACTCTTGGAGCAAGAACCTGGAATCACGCGAGTGGCGGGGTGAGCCTGCGTCTCCCTCGCCCACATGCACTGGTACCGCCTCTTCAAAGCTTCCGCATCAAGCGACGGGGCGAAGATGACATACTTCTTCCGCATCTTCACCAGCTCGCTCTCTGGGACATCGGCTTTCGCCTCCTTGCCCTTGCCTTTGCTGGTCTTGGGCGGCATGGCGAATGCAAGGGCGGAAGCCGGGGATGAAGCGGGCGTGGAGGCGACGAGCGGAGGAGGGAAAGTTTCGCTCTGAGCTCGAGAGAAGGAAAGCAATGGCGACGGCCAGATTGAGAAGAAGAGGGGGGTAAATAGGCCGTGCCTCTATGGTTTCTCCTTTTTATGGGGAAGGAGCGGGGCTGCCTCTTTTACTCCCCAATGTGAATGCGCCTCTGCAGGCACGTTGTAGTTGCAGCTTTTTGATGCATGCTTCCCACGTCACGCATTCAGCGCGCGTAGTGGGGGGCACAGTAAACGGGATATTTACGAGCAATTAATCCCCTGCCACGTGTGCCCGTGCACTGTTTGGGCCTAGCCCAACAACGCCTCGCACTCGTGTGTGGCCTAGGCCCGGGGGCTCCTGTCGGTGTACTAAGTGTTGGGCCATTAGTACCCCGTACTTGTGCACGGGCAGTTGTAGCCATACTCGCGGCAAGGCTTGTCGGGGAACAGCTCGAGGTTGACTCAGGCCACCAAAGAAACCCTCATGTCAAAGATCTGAGGATCAGCAGATAAGAAGGGCTGGAATCCGAAGGCCAGCTTCCCCGACAAGTTCTTGCCGGGGTGGCCTGCGGAGCCCGGCAAGATTCGGCGCCCGGCAAGGCTCGAAGCCCGACAAGATTCGAAGCCCGGCAAGGCTCGGCGCCCGGCAAGGTTCAGCGCCCGGCAAGATTTGGTTGCTGTGCCACCACTCTAGAACAGCAACAAACTCGACATTCTGGGTCCTTCTTTGGGTGCGTGGCGACGCGCCAGTGGAGGAGAGCTTAAGCGGTGCTGATGGGATGGCCCCTTTTTCCATCCCCAAGAAAGTGAGGACACCTAGACGGACACCTCATAGTGCATTAAATGCGTTCATCCTAATTCGTCAGGGGTTAGGTATGATGACCCTGTAGCTACTTTACACCTCAATGTATGTACATTTCGCCACTGTGGTGACCCCTTGGTGGTATAAAAGGAGGCCCAAGGCAACTGCTACGGAGGAGGATCTTCTGGCCCATTCTGCATGCGTAGCTGCTCTTTGAACGTACTGTTCACTGCGAGCGCTCCTGGAGCCTGGGCTCAAGAACATCGATAATAAAACAAGGCAGGAGTAGGGTTTTACGCTGATTAGCGGCCCAAACCTGGGTAAAATCACCCCGCGTCGATCGTTGGTTCTGCTCTTTGCGCATACCTCTCCCCCTGCCAAATCGTAAAGGGGTCCTTTGGGATCCCATAGGTGTCGCACGCCGACAGCTGCGGAGTTGATCTAGAGGATGTCGTGTTCGATCGACGGAGCCGATGCGGGGGTCGCCAGGTCAAAGCGGTGAAAAGCAATGGCAAGTATCAATCAAAGCGACGGATAAAGTGATCGGAGCAGGCGGCAAAATTACACAGCAGCGTCTCGACGAGATCGGATCGAGCTTGGAGGGATCGACGTGGGTCGGCGTGAGGCGTACATTAGGTATTGTGCGGCGTGTGTACACGATAAATACAAGGATTCTATCTCGGAGAGATCGATCGGCTCGGTGGCGGCGTTGGTAACGCGTGTGAGCAACAGCCCTAGCGCGTGCGTTGGTGCAGCGTGGGACGTGGGGCCCAGGTCCAAGCAGCTCTGGTGGGCGTGGCCCAGGTACAGATTGCTAGATGGGCCAAGCCGGGCGGGATCGGGTCGAGGCAGGCAGTGCGTGCGTACGAGCCAGAGGCAAAGGGCTGGACGTGAGATTTGTTTGTGAAAAAAAAGCAAGTGCATGGAGGCTAGAAGAAAATTAATCAGCGAAGGAAGCTAGTATACATGGGTAGCTTTGCATCTGGTGGCAGTTACGTTGGCTGAAAAAAAGCAACATGAAGCATCGAGAATTGTGCCATGAGAGGCACCACCACGTGAGGACCAAATGATTTTTTCATGGTTGGATTTTAACGGTAGGAGGAGTAGCTTAGTTGGCATAGCAGTGATGTTTGAAGGTGTTGCAGAAGCCAGGACAGCTAAGATAGAACTATCATGTATTGGATGGAAATTCACGGAAGATAACTTGATAGTCTGGAGCACATGTGTAGGGATCATGCATACGCAGGGCGTCAAGCAATGCACAGAGTGTAGGCGAACACGGCGCAGGGTGGAGCATGGTTGTAGTCGGATAATTTCGGCTGGGTCGGACTGGACAGTCTGATGGATCGACGTGGATATTTGTCAAAGCAGAAGATGACGGTGATTTCAGCGACGACGACATAGGAGCGTGATGCTGATGGTGGTCGGCTTTTGGGGCGTGGAAACACGTGGTGCAGGCCTGAGGGCTTGTGCGGCTTCGACGGACTATGACGCAGGGTTGATTCAAGGCAGTGTACACATGAGAGCTTGAAGTCGACAGGGTGCGGGGGGTGGCACGTACAACCACCATGGAGTCATGTTGAAGGTGGAGCTGGAGTCTGATGGACGACTTCACTCTATGCTGATGGAGAGGCTACAGCGTAAATGCATGGAGAGTCGAAGCCTATTTCAGCGGGGGAAAGCGAGAGACACGTGGATCAGACTGGGGCCCAGTGGTCTGATGAAGGCGTGATACTCGGCATCGGTCGGTGATGATCGGTGGTTCTCTGTAGTAGGGGTTGAGTAGTGCGGGTACGCGACCCTGGAGACTCGACCGGGACAGCAGAGGCTCGACGCGGTGATAGCGGCGAGGCGTGCGGTAAGCACGGGGCACAGCGACAGGCCAAGGCACTGGTGGTCAAATAAAGTGTGCAGGGGTGCTGGAGTAGTGTTGACGAGTACCAGATTCAAGTTGGTGACAGAGTCTATCGGTGCTAGTTGATGGACATGAGTTGACCATGGAGAATCTGAGAAAGTGGCGGAAAGTCTGAAATTGTCAAAGGCTGAGAGAGTACATGGCCGTATATTCTGTGGTGTTCAGTGCACATGGCAAAGTGCGGATGACTAGTACAGAAGGAGACGGAGTGCTATAGCTGTGGGACATGTCAGAGACTATCCGGAGAAAAAGGATGAGACAACTGCGAATTTGACTCAGGGTGACACAGGGCGACGGTGAAATTCCTTCAAGTTTCAGACAAGCAGTCAAGAAAGAGCGATAACGTTGAGTTCAGGTAACTCTTATATGTGGCGTTCAATACGTGAGTTGTTCATTTTCACGCACACAGTGGTCGGTGTGTGATGGCGTTGAACGGATTCTCCGAAAGTTGGGAGCACAAAGTAGAGTAATGAGGAACTTAATTTTGCTCGAGTGTTGACTGTGAAGAAGACGAGAAGGGGACTAAAGTTGCAGGTGGAGTCACATGAAGTCTGGGAGTAGCAGCGGTGCTCATGGCGTATCTCAAGTCCAATGTACATGGAGGTTCGACGCATGGATGAATCCAAGGTGGTGGAGAATATTCACCAAGGTGGAGTTTGCTAGAGTTGTGTCGAATATTATTGTACAAGGTAGGTTACAGTTGGACTTGGTTTTGGGCTGTGTGTAGACAGGGTAGGAGTTGTGTCCTAATAGGACACTTGTATCCTAGGCCTCCCATATATATCGGGATTAGACACACGATGTAACCTATGCCAACATAATAGCACAGGTACGCAGGGGGAGCCGGCGGCGTGTGCCGGCGCCCGAGCGGCCGGGGTGCGGTATTGTAGCGGTGTCATGGGGAGGAGCGCCTGTAGTCATGCCCCGGGGATGTAGCCATGATGGTGAACCTCGTTAACAAATCTCGGTGTCGTTCCTCGTGTGATTGCTTGGTTCTTGGATGATCAACGGTGTGCCAGCCAAGCACTAAAATTTTTATTGGTATATTGTTTCAGTTCACCAGAAACCAAATTTTCTCCTTAAGATATCTTGAATGAAATTAGGGGGGCGGGACATTCATTAGCTGGATATGGAGATACCATAGTTCGGGAATTCTGAAACATAATAGATACTCCAAATACCTGTAAAGCAAAAAGAGAGTAAACCAGGTATTAATCATTATTCGAGTTTATTTTACAATGTACATTCACACACGTCAAGACCAGCACATCCATATAATTTAGCATGCTAAAGGCTTTCAAACTTCCAGCAGAAGGTATCTGGCTACTTCGTGAGTTGACCGTAATCAACCTGTGTATGAATGAAATCAGTCTGTCTATTTGTTTCGGTGAGATGCCCATGCACCTACCCAGCTCGATCATGTTTTCCAAAACAAAGGCACCATGTTGATCACAAAGAAAGCTACTTCTACTTGGTCATGCCAGTCATATGTTGTTGGGCGTAGTCAGTAATCCGTTGAACCTAAAAAGTAGCCGCTAACCAATTAGGCACTGTAAGGGTTGATGGGCCTTTCTTCTATCATAAGACTAACTTTCTTCTATGAAGCTGATAGGCGTTTCAATTTTTATGGTGTACTCTAGAAGATCTGATAGCTAGATATGTTCTCAGGAAATAAGAATGACAAAGCATGTACTATTTATTTATTTATTAAGGATTGGAATGATGAAGCTAAGATGCTACTACATGACTAACTATACCCACCACCAAAATAACTATAGTAAGAATCAAGCTGCTACTAAAATTTTAATTGCAAACGTACAACAATTTGTGTTCGGGTCACTCTTATTTGTGAGCCTTTTTTCATGGTAAATTTTCTACGTCTGTTGCTCCAGTCTAAGGTGACATCCTCCCATGACGGACTTAGGTTCGCTGTGTGGCTAAGTCGTCAGAGATGTCTTGTCCGGCGACCGGCAGCCGCACATGAGGGCGTTCTTGGGGATCAGGAACTTGTCATCCTCTCATGATCATGAGGTATGCCAGTTCGTAGTAGTATTGCCATAAGTAGGATTCTAAGTAATTTTCCAAAAATGGAACACAACTCATTCTTCTCGATAGTCCAGAGTTTTCAGAAGAAAGCACAATATCCTTACCTAAACAATATACCGTAAAATGCCATCTCTCAAGGTGTAGATCTTCCTGCTTGCCGGCGACCATTTTCCTCCTTTCACACTGCACCAAAATTTAAGACTCGCTCAGATTCAGATCACATAAAATAAAGCCACAAAGACAGGTAATCATTCCTACATCATTGAAACCAATGTCTCTCACATGAGTACCCAACAACCCAAAAAGGTGTAGACGTCGATGTGTTACGATTGTACTTTGTTCTAAGAGATGTCAAACACAGGAGCTCTAAGCCACTCCGCCTCGACATCATACTGCTGCAATAGAAATGTGTAGCACTCGATTCACTACTTGAGAAAGAGGGCATAGGTGCACCCACAAAGGGTGGAGTCTTCCTTCAAGTTGGACATCACAGAGACACACACAGAAAGCACAAATCAATGACTATCTATGGAATCGTACCAAGAACACGAGGGAGGGTGGGATTTGAGACGGACACCAAACCTGCTTTGCCAGCCGTTGCATGATCCTCGTCATCTCCAATTGCTTCATCCTCCATAGCTACGACACTAACTTGTCGGTGCCTGCGAACATGAATCCATAAAAAATGGTGATGCAAACCAGCGAGGCCCATCCATGGCGGCAACTGTGTCTGGAGCCGAGGAGGCGGCGACACATGTGACTGGAGAGGAGGGAGCATGATGGGAGGTGCCACCTTCCAAGATGAACGGGGGACACAACATCGCAGGGTAGTCCAGTGGGGATTGCCACTGAGACAACGACATATGGAAGAAGGCCGCTGGGGGTCGTCGCGGCAGGAGAAGGCAACCGACATGGGGCGGCGCCATGGCAGGGGAGAGTCGAGCTAGATGTGAGAGGCTGTGTGGGTGAGGGTGAACCAGCGACGGCTGGGACAGGGGAGCGAGAGGAATCCCCTAGAGGCAGCGTCGGTGGCGCAAGGAAACCTAGGGCGCGTGAGGGTACTGCAGGAGAAGGTCTGGTCGTTCGGTCGGGTCAAATTTGCTTTTTTCTTTTTTTTTTGTGGGATGGGAGGGCAGAAAACCGGTGGAAGAAAAAAATCGGTGAAGGGGCAGCCTACGTGAGAGGGGACATGGATCGACCGATGGGAAACGAACGAAATGACGACCTAGATTAGGAGTAGAAAGAAGATTAGTCAATTGGATTTTTCCTTAAAGTCCGTTATTTGTTTCCTAAAAAATCATTATATGTTTCCTAAAGCAAATTGCATTGATGAGATGGATCGGTTGATTTGGGTAGTCCGTTATTTGTTTCCTTAAAATCCATTATATGTTTCCTAAAGCAAATTGCATTGATGAGATGGATCGGTTGATTTGTGTAAGTTAATAAAGTTAGATTTGTGGCTTTTTGTATGGTAGGAAAGTGTTTGTTTACAAGGAAATAGTGGAGAAAAAAATAAACCGGTGGGGCAGTGGGAGGGGGGACGAAAAGTAACCGGTCAAAAAAAAACTGGACGAAAGTGGTGGGACGAAAAAAAAAACGTGGACGCAATCCTACCAACTACTCCGTTGGGAGTAGAGATTTCGTTGTGCTTGGTACTTCCAACTTCCAAGTCCAGTCTCACTGTCAAGTCTAGTATATCCTCGATAGCATTAGGGTTAGGCTGGAAGGGACGGCTCATGCCAGTCGCTGGCTGCCTGATTCCTGTCTACACCGTTCTCTCTGCGCTCCAAAAAGATTTTTCAAGGATGTCCACAAGGCGCGGAGGTGGTTTCTGTGTGCTCAGGACGAGAAAATCACGGGCAGCAAGTGCAAGATCAGCTGGCAGACGTTCACTTCTCCGATTGATTGCGGTGGTCTAGGCATCCCAGATATGTCTCGGTTCACGTGACCGGTTGATCCTGGTGGTCTAGACATCCTAGATATGTCTCGGTTTGCGTGTGCGCTACGGCTATATATGCTGGCTTTGGCTTGGTTGGAAGCACCCGGACAGACCATGGGTGGGCTCCGGCCCGCCGTGCAAGGACAGGGCCATGTTCACCATGGCAACGGCGGTCACCATCCGCAACTGTGAAAAGGCCATCTTCTGGCATTGCAATTGGCTCGACGGCCGTCCCCTAGGTTGGCCTTCTTCATTCTATTCAACCAGTCCACCAGGAAGAACATGCCGGTGGTTGCAATGTTGCACGAGGACCGTTGGGTCCATGATCTATAGCATGGCAACATCAACGAAATCATGTCGCAGTTCAGCCAGCTTCTGCTGGCCATCAGGGAAGCGGGGATCTCGCTGATCACGGCGCAAGATGATGAGATCACCTGGACAGTCAGGGGCACTGTTACTTCTTGAGCTTGCGTTGGTATTTCCCTTGAAGAGGAAAGGGTGATGGAGCACAGTAGAGGTAAGTATTTCCCTCAGTTAAGAACCAAGGTATTGAAGGAAATATGCCCTAGACGCAATAATAAAGTTGTTATTTTATATTTCCTTATTCATGATAAATGTTTATTATTCATGCTAGAATTGTATTGATTGGGAACCTAAATACATGTGTGAATACATAGACAAACATTGTGTCCCTAGTGAGCCTCTACTTGACTAGCTCGTTGATCAAAGATGGTTAAGGTTTCCTGACCATGGACATGAGTTGTCATTTGATAACGGGATCACATCATTAGGAGAATGATGTGATGGACAAGACCCATCCGTTAGCTTAGCATATTGATCGTTCAGTTTTATTGCTATTGCTTTCTTCATGTCAAATACATATTCCTTCGACTATGAGATTATGCAACTCCCGAATACCGGAGGAATGCCTTGTGTGCTATCAAACGTCACAACGTAACTGGGTGATCATAAAGATGCTCTACAGGTATCTCCGAAGGTGTTTGTTGGGTTGGCAAAGATCGAGATTAGGATTTGTCACTCCGAGTATCGGAGAGGTATCTCTGGGCCCTCTCGGTAATACACATCATAAGAAGCCTTGCAAGCAAAGTGACTAATGAGTTAGTTATAGGATGATGTATTACAAAACGAGTAAAGAGACTTGCCGGTAACGAGATTGAACTAGGTATGTGGATACCGACGATCGAATCTCGGGCAAGTAACATACCGATGGACAAAGGAAATAACGTATGTTGTCATAACAGTTCGACCGATAAAGATCTTCGTAGAATATGTAGGAGCCAATATGAGCACCCAGGTTCCGCTATTGGTTATTGACCGGAGAGGTGTCTCGGTCATGTCTACATAGTTCTCGAACCCGTAGGGTCCGCACGCTTAACGTTCGATGACGATTTAGTATTATATGAGTTATGTGATTTGGTGATCGAATGTTGTTCGGAGTCCCGGATGAGATCACGGACATGACGAGGACTCTCGAAATGGTCGAGAGATAAAGATTGATATATAGGACGATAGTATTCGGACACCAGAAGTGTTCCGGAGTGTATCGGGTATTTATCACAGTACCGGAGGGGTTACCGGAACCCCCGAGGGAAAGATATGGGCCATACGGGCCATAAGAGGGGAGCACAGCAGCCCACAAGGGGTGGCGCCCCCCCCCCCCCCAAGGAAGGAGGCCGAGTGGGAGAAGGGAAAGAGGGGATTCGGCCCCCCTTCCTTCTCTCCTTCCTCTTCCCTTTTCCCCCTCCGGCAATTATGGAAGGGGGGAGGCCGAATTGGGGAGGACCCCAAGTAGGATTCCTCCTACTTGGGGTGCACCCTCACTGCTTCCCTCCCCCTCCCACCTATATATACATGGGGAGGGGGCGCCTAGAACACACAACAACAATTGTTAGCCGTGTGCGGCGCCCCCCTCCATAGTTTACGCCTCCGGTCATATCTTCGTAGTGCTTAGGTGAAGCCCTGCGCGGATCACTTCACCATCACCGTCACCACGCCGACGTGCTGACGGAACTCATCTACTTCCTCGACACCTTGCTGGATCAAGAGGACGAGGGACGTCATCAAGCTGAACGTGTGCAGAACTCGGAGGTGCTGTACGTTCGGTACTTGATCGGTCGGAGCTAGAAGAAGTTGACTACATCAACCGCGTTGTCAAACGCTTCCGCTTTTGGTCTACGAGGGTATGTAGACACACTCTCCCCCTCGTTGCTATGCATCTCCTAGATAGATCTTGCATGAGCGTAGGAATTTTTTTGAAATTGCATGCTACGTTTCCCAACAGTGGCATCCGAGCCACGTCTATGCGTAGATCATATGCACGAGTAGAACACAAAGAGTTGTGGGCGGTGATCATCATACTGCTTACCACCAATGTCTTATTTTGATTCGGCGGTATTGTTGGATGAAGCGGCCCGGACCAACCTTACATGACCACGTTCATGAGACCGGTTCCACCGACAGACATGCAACTAGTTTTGCATAAAGGTGGCTGACGGGTGTCTGTTTCTCCTACTTTAGTTGAATCGAATTTGACTGCGGCCGGTCCTTGTTGAAGGTTAAAATAGCAAACTTGATAAATCACCGTTGTGGTTTTGATGCATAGGTAAGAACGGTTCTTGCTAGAAGCCCGTAGCAGCCACGTAAAACTTGCAACAATAAAGTAGAGGATGTCTAACTTGTTTTGCATTGCATGTTGTGATGTGATATGGTCAAGACATGATGTGATATACGTTGTTGTATGAGATGATCATGTTTTGTAAGTTATCGGCAACTGGCAGGAGCCTTATGGTTGTCGCTTTATTGTATGAAATGCAAACGCCATGTAATTGCTTTACTTTATCACTATGCGTTAGCGATAGTTGTAGAAGCAATAGCTGGCGAGATGTCCACGACGCAACGATGGAGATCAAGGTGTCGAGCCGGTTACGATGGAGATCATGACGATGCTTTGGAGATGGAGATCATGACGATGCTTTGGAGATGGAGATCAAAAGCACGAGATGATGATGGCCATATCATGTCACATATTTTGATTGCATGTGATGTTTATCTTTTATGCATCTTATTTTGCTTAGTACGGCGGTAGCATTATAAGATGATCCCTTCACTAAATTTCAAGGTATAAGTGTTCTCCTGAGTATGCACCGTTGCGACAGTTCATCGTGTTGAGACACCACGTGATGATCGGGTGTGATAGACTCTACGTTCAAATACAACGGGTGCAAGACAGTTTTGCACATGCGGAATACTCGGGTTGAACTTGACGAGCCTGGCATGTACAGACATGGCCTCGGAACACTGGAGACCGAAAGGTCGAACATGAATCATATAGTAGATATGATCAACATAGAGATGTTCACCATTGATGACTACTCCATTTCACGTGATGATCGGACATGGTTTAGTTGATTTGGATCACGTATCATTTAGATGACTTGAGGGATGTCTATCTAAGTGGGAGTTCTTAAGTAATTTGATTAATTGAACTTAATTTATCATGAACTTAGTCTTGATAGTTTTTGCATATCTATGTTGTAGATCAATGGCCCGTGCTACCGTTCCCTTGAATTTTAATGCGTTCCTAGAGAAAGCTAAGTTGAAAGATGATGGTAGCAACTACACGGACTGGGTCCGTAACTTGAGGATTATCCTCATTGCTGCACAGAAGAATTATGTCCTTGATGCACCGCTAGGTGAAAGGCCTGCTGCAGGAAGTAGATGCTGATGTTATGAACGTCTGGCAAGCTCGATCTGATGACTACTCGATAGTTCAGTGTGCCATGCTTTACGGCTTAGAATCAAGACTTCAAAGACGTTTTGAACATCATGGAGCATATGAGATGTTCCAAGAGTTGAAGTTAATATTTCAAGCAAATGACTGAGTTGAGAGATATGAAGTCTCCAACAAGTTCTATAGCTACAATATGGAGGAGAACAGTTCTGTCAGTGAACACATACTCAAAATGTTTGGGTATCATAATCACTTGACTCAGCTGGGAGTAAATCTTCCAGATGATAGTGTTATTGACAGAGTTCTTCAATCACTGCCACCAAGCTACAAAGGCTTCGTGATGAACTATAATATGCAAGGGATGGAGAATACAATTCCCGAGCTCTTCGCAATGCTCAAAGCTGCGGAGGTAGAAATCAAGAAGGAGCATCAAGTGTTGATGGTTAACAAGACCACTAGTTTCAAGAAAAAGGGCAAGGGAAAGAAGGGGAACTTCAAGAAGAATGGCAAGCAAGTTGCCACTCCCGGGAAGAAGCCCAAAGCTGGACCCAAGCCTAAAACTGAGTGCTTCTACTGCAACGGGACTGGTCACTGGAAGCGGAACTGCCTCAAGTATTTGGCGGATAAGAAGGATGGCAAAGTGAACAAAGGTATATTTGATATACATGTTATTGATGTGTACCTTACTAATGCTCATAGTAGCACCTGGGTGTGACAACCCCGGCTTAATCGTGCACTAACCATACACGCAAATGCACACGATCAAGCCTAAGGACTCACTTGAAGATATCACAACACAACTCTAAAACATAAATAAAGTCATACAAGCTTTATATTACAAGCCAGGGCCTCGAGGGCTCGAATACATAGCTCGATGGCATACAAATGTCAGCGGAAGCATTAGATATCTGGGTACAGATATAACAAATTTATAGATAGGCCTTAAAGAAGGCGGAGTAAAACAAAACACTACGATCGAAAGGCGTAGGCATCCTGCCTAGGACCCTCTGAACCTACTCCTGGTCGTCGGACGGCTCTTCGTAGTAGTACTCGCCGGGAGGGTAGTAGTAGTAGTAGCCGTTGGCGGGGGCAGCTGGCTCAGGGGCTCCGTCATCTAGTTGCAACAAATGGATAGGGGGAGAAAAAGAAAGCAAAGCAAACGTGAGTACTCATCCGAAGTACTCAGCAAGCAAGGATCTACACTACATATGCAACATTATCAAAGGAGGCTGAATATGTGGACTGGGCTACAGAAATGCTAGAATAGAGAGGAAGGCCTAGTCCTATCGAAGACTAGCATCTTCAAGCATCTTCAGCGGTCTTGCAGCATTAGAAGAGTGCAGATTAGCATAATGTAAAGTAGTAGTAATGTCATCAACCTCGCCCAGAGATTCTTCCTCGACTCACTGCGAGAAAGCAATCCCAGAGCCATACTATCCAGTTATCATCTCAAGTCACCAGTTCTAGTTGTACCGATCGGGATACAACTCCGAGTGTCTGTTACCATAGGACAGGCTATCGATAGATTGTTTCTTCCCTGCAGGGGTGCACCAACTTACCCACCACGCTCTATTAACTCCGGTCGGACACACTTTTCTGGGTCATGCCCGGCCTCGGCCAAACGATACGCCGCAACCCGACCGAATACTTAACAGAGAGGTCAGCACGCCGGACTAACCTATGCACCCAGGGGTCTTGGGCCTTCGCTCCGGGGACTCCTGCGCGTTACGTGCACCGCCGGTGAGCAGACCTAGCAACCCCTTAATACAAGTGCGGTTGCGTTCCCAGTCCAACCCAGCGTGTGCCGCTCCTTGCTAACGTCAATTAAGCTCTGGCTGAAATATATGACGCAGAACGCCCATACTATGCCCACATGATGGTTAGTGCTATCAGGCCAGAGGCCCCTCAGATCAAATATCCAAACCGTTAGTGTGTTGGTAGTGCGGTAACGACCAGAGACTCACGAAAGATGTGACCCCGTCGCCCTGTCTCAAGGACTTGCAGCAAGGGCTAAGAATGCCCGGCCACGCCTCGTATTATACTCTCGGGCACCTTCCAGGTCAACCCGTCTCCACATCACTTCGCAAATATGCTCGCGCGGGTACCCCTCAGGGCCGACCCGTCTTTAGTAACATGTTTCAGTGTAAAGTCATATTAACCATAGTAACCGTGTTTCTAACACCAAGGGGAACCCTGAGGAATCACCCTCGATGGAATTCCACCTGATGATATCGTCAAAGTGAACGAAGGGGGAATCACCCTCGAGGTCCACACTTGAGAAGTTGCACGACGTGTCGTTATCGGGGGTGGTGTAGGAGGAATCACCCTCGCTGACCACGGCCGATTAACTAACCAACAAGGTTATCATCAGAAGTGCTGACGAGGTATCACCCTCGGCACTCGATAGTAACCCAGTAGTGTCGAGCAACTAAGGGGGAAGTGATGTGCGGTGCCGGGGCCTGGTCTTCGATCCCGTTGATCGGGTCTTCTGTTAATCCAGCGGGGCAGTCGGGATAAGTGGGGCTTTGATGGGTCTCTACCCAACCTATACTAAATAGTTTAGGATAAGCAGGTAGGTAACAATAGCAGGTTACAATAAACAGGCTATGCAGCAGAAATAGGATAACAGCAGCAGCAATAACTTCTAATGCAAGCATAAGAAAGAAGAGAATAGGCGATATCAGTATGCTCAAAAGGGGGGGTGCTTGCCTAGAAGCTCTGCGGCAAGTGTCTGATCGTCAGGGGCGTAGTCGACCTCCGGAGCTGCGTCAGCCTCGGGGACTACGTCGGTGTCAGGGTCTAACGAGAGAGAAGAGGGGGAGGAAACAAATAAATACACAACAAATAATGTAAATTAGGGCATGCCATGCCTAGGATGCAGTGAAGGGTTGCCTAAAGATATGTCTAAGTCATTTTAGTTATTTTTGGATTTAAGTTGGATTTATTAACCGGTGTATATGCACTATTCATATACTAGAACCGGACTAAAAGTTGTGGGTTCTCCTACGTAGGGGGTTCCGACATGGAAATAGTCGATACGAGCAAATTCGTCTCGTCGTTCTGAGCAACTTTCATGTAGAAAGTTTTTCGATCCGAGCTACGGTTTATTTATTATGAATTTTTGAAGATTAAAGCATTTTCTGAATTTATTTTTTATTTACAGAAAAAGAAATATGACATCAGCATGATGCAATGATGACATCAGCAGTCAACTGGTCGGTTGACCAGGTCAAACCTGACCAGTGGGCCCCACATGTCATACTTAGAGAGGTTAACAGGGATTTATTTTAACTAAACATGGTTAATTATCAGCTGGGCCCCACATGTCACTGGCTTATTAGTTTAACTAATTAGTTTTAATTATAAAACATTTTAATTAATTAAATTACGTGGTGGGGCCTGCATGTCAGTGGCTGGGCTGCCCAGTCAGCACAGTTGACTGGGTCAACCCAGTCAACTGGGCCCAGGGCCCCACTGGCAGTGACCCAGGGGCGGGCCCCAGGTATGCCACGTCGGTGGCCGGCACCGGAGCAACGCCGGCGAGGCCATTCGCGGTGGCGCGGCTCGGGAGGTGGTCGAAAATTGTGTACAGGGCACCGTTCGTCATGTTTTCGGGCGTGTTCGAAAGCTGCGGCTGCGCCATGTCCAACGGTGGTGGTTGCGACGGCGGGGGTGACCGGAAACGAGCGCGGCGAGCTCGTAGGCGGGCGGCCAGAGTCGGGCGTGAGAGGGAACGGCAGCACAGCGCACTACATGGCGAAAGGAAAGGTTGAGGAGGTGCTGCGTGTTGCGGTGAGCACAACGGGCTCGGCCCCGTGACCATTTGGTCACCGGAGAGGCGCCGGCGACGAGCACAGGTGGCGGCGCAATCGGGCACTCGTCGGGAACGTGGCTAGAGGGCGCATGAGAGAGAGTGCGAGTGCGCGTCATGTTCCTGGGAGCACCAGGAGCACGTCGCCGTGCTCAGGCAGTCGTGACAGCAGCTGTGGCCACGGCGGCGAAGCACTCAACGGCGGCGAGTTCACTGCAATGGTGGCGGCTAGCTACGGCGCGCTAGGGAGCAAACGGAAAGGAGCAGGAGGGGGAGGAGCTCACCTAGCAGGCACAAGATGGCCCGACGATAGCTTAGTAGCTGCAGCTCGCCGGAATCGAAGAAGATGGCCGGAGCAGAGGCGGAAAGGAGGCGTCCTCGTGCGGTGTCAGCGGTGCTTCATAGCTCCACCTGAGGACACCAGACGACGAGGCGGTCGATGAGGAACGGCTACGGCATGGCGCCGACGCGAGGTGATGACAGTGGCGACGGCGCACGGCGGCGGATCCGCTCGGGTGAGATGGGGGAACGGGGAGAGAACGAGCGGAGAGGGGAGAGTGAGGCGGAGTGGATGAGGACGGTCCAGGGGGGAGGCACGGCTCCGGCCTTATCCCCTCGCGGCACCCGCGGCGTCGCGCTGTCGCCGTTTCGCCGGCGCGGTGTGCGGCGACCCGAGGCGCGGTGACACGCAGGGGAGAGAAGAGGGAGATGGGCCAGGTGGGCTGGATCGGGGCACTGTGCACTTAGGCACAGTGGACAGTGCCTCTTTTTATTTTCTAGTTTCTGTTTTTGCTTTTTCTTTTATCTGAGATAGTTTTGGAATATTTTGAGCATCCAAATGAACTTGCAAAAATATGAAAGTTTCCCTCACTGATGCATTGTAATATCCAGCACTGCCACAAAAAGTTTGGGCATTTTTGGAAACCATTTGAATTTATTCAAAAATGAATAGGGCATTTAAATGCTGTTTTGGCTTTGATAAAATACTTTAGGCCCATCTAGACTTGATGATGATGTTGTGTTCCTTAACAACAAATAGTTTTAGATTATTTTCTATAAGGTGAACATTTTTCCCACAAGTTTCGAGCAACTTCATATTTCACTTTTGAATTTGAGTTGATTTTCAGAATAGAATTTGAATTGAATATTTAACCAAAGTGGCTAGGCACTGCAAATGAAGTTGACTTGGCATTATTAGCAGTTGATCATAGTGGCTAATACACAGGGGTGTTACAAATTCTCCTCCTCTAAAAGAAATTCTCGTCCCGAGAATTCAGGAGGTAGAAGGAAAGAGGTCGGGATATTCTTCCCGAAGATGATCCTCGCATTCCCAAGTGGCTTCATCTTCAGTATGATTCGACCACTGCACTTTAAGGAATTTGATCGTCTTCTGATGAGTTCGACGTTCAGCTTCATCGAGAATGCGGATTGGATGCTCCTTATAAGAAAGATCATCTTGTAGTTCGAGCATCTCGTGATCCACTGCGCGGTGCGGAGATTCCTTGAAACATTTATGAAGTTGCGACACATGGAAGACGTCGTGGATATGAGAGAATTGCGGTGGCAACTCCAATTTATATGCCACCTGTCCACGTCTGGCAACAATGCGAAAGGGGCCGATGTAGTGTGGAGCTAGCTTGCCCTTGATTCCGAAATGACGGGTGCCCTTCATAGGAGTGACACGAAGATAAGCTTGATCACCTGGTTGATAGGTCAAGCCCCATCGTTTGCGATCATAGTTGCTCTTCTGGCGGTCCTGAGCCGCCTTGAGATTTTCTCGGACAATGCGTACTTGTTCTTCGGCGTGTTGGATAATGTCCGGTCCCACGAGTGGTCGTTCCCCAGTTTCTGACCAATTCAGAGGGGTTCGACACTTTCGTCCATAAAGAACTTCGAAGGGGGCCATTTTCAAGCTGGCTTGATAGCTGTTATTATAAGAGAATTCGGCAAACGGGAGAGATTCTTCCCACTTCTTACCGAACGATATAACACAAGCCCGAAGCATATCTTCAAGCACTTGATTAACTCGCTCAACTTGGCCTTGGGATTGGGGATGATAGGCTGAACTCCAGGTAATATGAGTTCCCATAGCTTCTTGGAAACTTTCCCAGAACTTGGAGGTGAAAAGACCGCCATGGTCCGAACTGATCTCCTTCGGAATGCCGTGGAGTGATACAATTATGGAGATGTATAACTCTGCTAACTGACTAGCAGTGATAGTCTCGTTGACAGGCCGAAAATGTGCAACTTTGGAAAGTTGGTCGACGACGACAAGAATAACATCGTGACCCTTCTGAGACTTGGGAAGACTAGTTATGAAATCCATTTGAACCTTATCCCATTTCCACAAAGGAATAGGGAGCGGTTGCAGAATTCCAGCAGGCTTCTGATGTTTTGCTTTCACGCGATGGCATACGTCACATTCAGCAACATATCTAGCGATATCCTCCTTCATTCTAGACCACCAGTACCTTTCACGAAGATCGTGATACATCTTGGTGCTTCCCGGATGGATAGACAGCGGTGTATCATGAGCCTCCTTCATGACCTTGTCAGTCATAAATTCGAATCGAGGTACCACAATGCGGTCTCTGAAATACAAGGTTCCATCTTCAGCAATTGAGAAATCCCTGTACTTCTCGAGGTGAAGCTCTTTCTTCATTAGATCTACTTCGGCATCTTTGGCTTGCGCAATCTTTACAGCTTTCTCAAGATCTGGCTGTACCACAAGGTTATTAAGAGAACCCTGTGGAATGATACAGAGGTTCAACTTGCGCAGTTCTTCATATAGCTGGGGTTGAGCTTGCTTAACCATGAGGTTGTTGCAATAGGACTTGCGGCTCAAGGCATCAGCCATCACATTAGCCTTGCCAGGGGTATAAGAAATACCATAGTCATAGTCCTTGATTGTTTCCATCCATCGCTGTTGACAGAGATTAAGATCTGGTTGAGTGAACAAATACTTCAGACTCTGATGATTGGTATAGATCTCACACCGGTTACCAAGAAGGTAGTGTCGCCATTGCTTCAAAGCATAGATCACAACAGCGAGTTCGAGATCATGCACTGGATAGTTTTCTTCATGCGGATGCAATTGTCACGAGGCATATGCAATTACCTTTCGTTCTTGCATTAGGACACAGCCTAATCCCTGACGAGAGGCGTTGCAATAAATTACAAAGTCCTTGCGAGAATCTGGAGGAGCAAGCACTGGAGCAGAAGTAAGCTTGTCCATGAGGGTCTGGAAACTCTCCTGACATTTGTCTGTCCACTCAAACTTAACGCCTTTGTGGAGCAGATTAGTCAGGGGCTTGGCAATCTTGGAAAAGTTCTCGACGAATCGGCGGCAATAACTTGCAAGGCCGAGAAAACTTCTGACTTTCTTGGCATTCTTTGGAGGAGTCCAGTCAAGAATAGCCTGAACACGCTCCGGGTTAACGGCAATACCGTCCTTGGAAATCACATGTCCAAGGTAGGTTACTTCAGAAAGCCAGAATTCGCATTTGGAGTACTTGGCATACAACTTGTGTTCTCGAAGCCTTTCTAGAACAAGGCGAAGGTGTTCAGTGTGTTCTTCCTTATTCTTTGAATATACCAGAATATCATCCAGATAAACCACGACGAACTTGTCGAGGTAATCCATGAAGATGTAATTCATCAGGCGGGAGAACGTAGCTGGAGAATTTGTTAAACCGAACGACATAATGGTGTACTCGTAGGAACCATAACGAGTAACAAAAGTGGTCTTCGGAATATCCTCTTCGCGGACACGGATCTGGTGATAACCCAACCTCAAGTCAAGTTTAGAGAACACCGATGATCCAGCAAGTTGATCATATAAATCATTGATCCGAGGAAGCAGATATTTATTCTGAATGGTTGCCTGGTTGATAGGACGGTAATCTTGGACCAACCTATGCATACCATCTTTCTTCTTGACAAAGAGAGACGATGCTCCCCAGGCAGAGGAACTTGGACGAATAAAGCCCTTCTTAAGTGACTTGTCGATTTCTTCCTTAAGATTGAGAAGGTGGTGAGGAGGCATCTTATAAGGATGCTTCGCAATAGGAGTTGTGCCAGGCTTCAAGTCGATAACAAACTCGACAGCTCTAGCAGGGGGTATTCCAGGAAGTTCTTCTAGAAAAACATCCTGGAAGTCACAAACGACTGGAATGTTTTCGATCCCCTCAAGCGGAGAAGAGTTCAACGCATTTAAGGCATAAATTTGAGCCTCGGCATTTTGAGTGAGGTGAGCATGGTAATTCTCTATCTGACCTGATGGATGCAGGAGGTGTACAGCTTTAGTGGCACAATTGATTGAGGCATAGTGGGCCTTCAACCCATCCATTCCCAGAATAAGATCAACTTTAGAAGAGTTGAGAATAATGGGAGATGCTCAGAATTCCAATCATTCAATATTAATTACGACATCGGGACTGAACAACGAAGTGTGGCAATGACCCGCGGGAGTGTTCACTCGTAATTTACGGGGTAGCATATCACATTTAACTTCATGCATGAGTGCGAATTTATCTGACATGAATGAATGCGATGCTCTTGAATCAAATAAAACGGATGCAGGTACTGAATTAACAAGAAGTGTACCCATCACGGTTTCAGGTTGATCCTGAGCTTCAGCCATGTTGACGTGATAGTTCTGTCCATGACCATAAGAAGGCCTGACATTGTTGTTGCGAGGCTGAGAAATTCCACGACCATTACCACGGCCAGCAGGAAGGGGCACAAGCTAATTCTAACTCTGAGAACAGTCTCTGGCACGGTGACCTAGCTGGCCACACTTGAAGCAGAGTCCACTGTCTGGACGTGGTGCAGGAGCTCGAGGTGGTGCAGCTCGAAGTGGCTGCCTCGATGGTGGAGGAGGCAGTCGAGGTGCAGCATAAGCAGGTATGTACACTGGAGCTGTTGGACGGTACATACTTTGTGGAATCTAGATGCAGCGCTTCTGCGAAGACGAGCCCGAAGATGAGCCCGCTTCACGAGTGCATCTGGTTGCTTCCTTATGCTTCTTCAGACCAGTCTCGACCATAATAGCCTTGTTCACCAAGGTGGTGAAGTCAGGAAAGTCTTGGACGAGCAGGGGTAGCTGAATGTCATGGTGTAGCTCTTCACGGAACTTCTCCTGCCTACGAGCATCAGTGGGGATGTCTTCTTTAGCGTAGCAAGACAAATCAAGGAACTCTCGCTGATAGACTTCTACAGTCTTGTTGCCTTGAACGAGGCTACGGAACTCGGCCTTCTTCCGATCTATAACTCCTTGAGGAATATATCGGGCACGAAAAGCAGCCTTGAATTCCACCCAAGTGACAACAGCTCCAGGAGGTAGGGTCTGTCTGTGAGTTGCCCACAATTGTGCTGCGGGACCCTTCAGGAAGTATGTCACGATTGTGACATAGCTGATAGGAGGAACATCAGCTGACTCCATCTCATAGAAGATGTCACGCAGCCAGTCATCGACATCCAGTGGATTAACTGTGTTGCGGAATACCAATGGGTTGAGACGCAAAAACTCTGGCAGTGTGATTGAAGCTGGCTGCTGGTTGGCATTGGGACGAGGGAATTGATCCATAATCCCCGTCATGAACTAACGGTTGAGTTCAAATTGTTGCATCATAGCGGCCATATAGTCAGGCGGTGGTGGATTGTTCTCACCCATCCTGCTAAATTCAACAGGGGTAGTTTAGCAGAGGCTATTGCGAGTGTTTAGCAACAAGCATGATGTAACACGATGGAATTTAAGTAGTGTAACAGATGCTTAACAGTAGTCATCTAAGACATACAGATCCATACAGAGTCGGTTACAATCGGACAGCATAACGGCGCAAATTCAAAAGCTAGACATGCTAGGCGGCACGCAGGCACGCAGTAAGGAAGTACACAACGAGACATAGCAAAGGCTACATCAACGTCGGAGAAAACCACTGAAACGGGGTAGCTGCAAGTGCAGACGATGGATGTTCATCGCGGAAGGATCCTGCGCTCCATGTGCACTCTGATGCATAACCCGGTCTCGAACTGAAAGAAGAGGTCCACGTGCAGGTGTGTGACCTCCCACAGTAGGCCAATCGATCCCTGGTGGCATCTCGGTCCTGCGCGGGTAAAGGATGTCCTCCGGATGTATCCCTGCATGAACAGCTGGTAGAAACTGCATCATGGCATCGTAGAGGTGTGCTCGAGTGGCAAACAACTCGACGGCAAGAGCCCGAACAGTGCGATCCAGAGCCTGAGTGTACTGAATCAGATACTGCGGGTCGAAATGATGACGCTCGTATGGGGCACAGATAGCGGTGTAGTATCCAATAGCATCTCCAGCAGGGGCATATGGAATGTATTGAAACTCAGAGGCATCCAAGTTAATGCTGAGCTCTCCTCGGAGACGTGCGGCAGCAGAGTAGGCGGCATCATGGACTGCCATCTCAATCATCACGCCGATACCGTGGAAAAGGTACAGCTCAGAGTCTGAGTCATCCTGCTGATCATAGATACGAACATCAGCATAGTACTGCTCCTGGTTGAACTCACGGTAAACCTCGTAGACCATGTACTCGGGGTACCAGCGGTAACCCAGTCTGGTCAGGAGGGCGATCAGGACAGCTGGAAAACCAGGGGCGTCACGAGCCCAAGTGCAAAGCACAAGCTGCGTCGTAGGGCGTGGTGGAAACAGACGATCCATCTGAAATAAAGAAAATCCAGGATTGTCATTTGACGATGAGAAGTATAACAGATCTCGAAGAGAAAGGATAAACAAAACAATGGAAAGGAAAATGATTATCAGACTAATCAGATCAATGACATGGAAATCACACGGATATCCAGCTCTCCGGGAGGACGGAATTTACGAGATCCTAAGTGTCGGCGTTAGTTAATTTATTAAACCCGAATAGAAGAGAGATCAGAGTCCCAGAGTAAAGACGAGGAATAAAAGATCCTAATACCACCCAGTTGGTGACGTGGGCCCGTAAGCCACACGGCCAAGTTAGTAAAACAATTTTTGGTTACTAGACTCAACTTAGGCCAAGGAGTTGGAAAGGGGGATTCCTACAGGCAGTCGGCTCTGATACCAACCTGTGACGACCCCGGCTTAATCGTGCACTAACCATACACACAAATGCATACGATCAAGCCTAAGGACTCACTTGAAGATATCACAACACAACTCTAAAACATAAATAAAGTCATACAAGCTTTATATTACAAGCCAGGGCCTCGAGAGCTCGAATACATAGCTCGATGGCATACAAGTGTCAGCGGAAGCATCAGATATCTGGGTACAGATATAACAGAGTTATAGATAGGCCTTTAAGAAGGCGGAGTAAAATAAAACACTACGATCGAAAGGCGTAGGCCTCCTGCCTAGGACCCTCCGAACCTACTCCTGGTCGTCGGATGGCTCCTCATAGTAGTACTCGCCGGGAGGGTACTAGTAGTAGTAGCCGTCGGCGGGGGCAGCTGGCTCAGGGGCTCCGCCATCTGGTTGTGACAAATGGATAGGGGGAGAAAAAGAAAGCAAAGCAAACATGAGTACTCATCCGAAGTACTCAGCAAGCAAGGATCTACACTACATATGCAACATTATCAAAGGAGGCTGAATATGTGGACTGGGCTGCAGAAATGCCAGAATAGAGAGGAAGGCCTAGTCCTATCGAAGACTAGCATCTTCAAGCATCTTCAGCGGTCTTGCAGCATTAGAAGAGTGCAGATTAGCATAATGTAAAGTAGTAGTAATGTCATCAACCTCGCCCAGAGATTCTTCCTCGACTCACTGCGAGAAAGCAATCCCAGAGCCATACTATCCAGTTATCATCCCAAGTCACCAGTTCTAGTTGTACCGATCGGGATACAACTCCGAGTGTCCGTTACCGTAGGACAGGCTATCGATAGATTGTTTCTTCCCTGCAGGGGTGCACCAACTTACCCACCATGCTCGATTAACTCCGGCCGGACACACTTTTCTGGGTCATGCCCGGCCTCGGCCAAACGATACGCCGCAACCCGACCGAATACTTAATAGAGAGGTCAGCACGCCGGACTAACCAATGCGCCCAGGGGTCTTGGGCCTTCGCCCCGAGGAATTCTTACGCGTTACGTGCACCGCCAGTGAGCAGACCTAGCAACCCCTTAATTCAAGTGCGGTTGCGTTCCCAGTCCAACCCAGCGTGTGCCGCTCCTTGCTGACGTCAATTAAGCTCCGGCTGAAGTATAAGACGCAGAACGCCCATACTATGCCCACGTGATGGTTAGTGCTATCAGGCCAGAGGCCCCTCGGATCAAATATCCAAACCGTTAGTGTGTTGGTAGTGCGGTAACGAGCAGAGACTCATGAAAGATGTGACCCCATCGCCCCGTCTCGAGGACTTGCGGCAAGGGCTAAGAATGCCCGGCCACGCCTCATATTCAACTCTCGGGCACCTTCCAGGCCAGCCCGTCTCCGCATCACTTCGCAAATATGCTCGCGCGGGTACCCCTCAGGGCCGACCCGTCTTTAGTAACATGTTTCAGTGTAAAGTCATAGTAACCGTGTGTCTAACACCAAGGGGAACCCCAAGGAATCACCCTCGATGGAATTCCATCTGATGATATCGTCAAAGTGAACGAAGGAGGAATCACCCTCGAGGTCCACACTTGAGAAGTTGCACGACGTATCGTTATCGGGGGTGGTCTAGGAGGAACCACCCTCGCTGACCACGACCGATTAACTAACCTACAAGGTTATCATCAGAAGTGCTGACGAGGTATCACCCTCGACACTCGATAGTAACCCAGTATTGTCGAGCAACTAAGGGGGAAGTGATGTGCGGTGCCGGGGCCTTGTCTTCGATCCCGTTGATCGGGTCTTCTGTTAATCCAGTGGGGCAGTCGGGATAAGTGGGGTCTCTGATGGGTCTCTACCCAACCTATACTAAACAGTTTAGGATAAGCAGGTAGGTAACAATAGCAGGTTACAATAAACAGGCTATGCAGCGGAAATAGGATAACAGCAGCAACAGTAACTTCTAATGCAAGCATAAGAGAGAAGAGAATAGGCGATATTGGTATGCTCAAAAGGGGGGTGCTTGCCTGGAAGCTCTGCGGCAAGTGTCTGATCGTCAGGGGCGTAGTCGACCTCCGGAGCTGCGTCGGCCTCGGGGAGTACGTCGGTGTCGGGGTCTAACGAGAGAGAAGAGGGGGAGGAAACAAATAAATACACAGCAAACAATGTAACTCAGGGCATGCCATGCCTAGGATGCAGTGCAGGGTTGCCTAAAGATATGTCTAAGTCATTTTAGTTATTTTTGGATTTAAGTTGGATTTATTAACCGGTGTATAAGCACTATTCATATACCGGAATCGGACTAAAAGTTATGGGTTCTCCTATGTAGGGGGTTCCGACATGGAAACAGTCGACACGATCAGATTCGTCTCGTCGTTCTGAGCAACTTTCATGTAGAAAGCTTTTCGATCCGAGCTACGGTTTATTTATTATGAATTTTTGAAGATTAAAGCATTTTCTGAATTTATTTTTATTTACAGAAAAGGAAATATGACATCAGCATGATGCAATGATGACATCAACAGTGAACTGGTCGATTGACCAGGTTAAACCTGACCAGTGGGCCCCACATGTCATACTCAGAGAGGTTAACAGGGATTTATTTTAACTAAACAGGGTTAATTTTCAGCTGGGCCCCACATGTCAGTGGCTTATTAGTTTAACTAATTAGTTTTAATTATAAAACATTTTAATTAACTAAATTACGCGGTGGGGCCTGCATGTCAGTGGCTGGGCTGCCCAGTCAGCATAGTTGACTGGGTCAACCCAGTCAACTGGGCCCAGGGGCCCCACTGGCAGTGACCCAGGGGCAGGCCCCAGGTATGCCACGTCGGTGGCCGGCACCGGAGCAACGCCGACGAGGCCATTCGCGGCGGCGCGGCTCGGGAGGTGGTCAGAAATCGTGTACAGGGCACCGTTCGTCACGTTTTCGGGCGCGTTCAAAAGTTGCGGCTGCGCCACGTCCAACGGTGGTGGTTGCGACGGCGGGGGTGACTGGAAACGAGCGCGTCGAGCTCGTCGGCGGGCGGCCGGAGTCAGGCGCGAGAGGGAACGGCGGCGCAGCGCGCTACGGGGCGAAAGGAAAGGTTGGGGAGGTGCTGCACGTTGCGGTGAGCACAACGGGCTCGGCCCCATGACCATTTGGTCACCGGAGAGGCGCCGGCGACGAGCGCAGGCGGCGGCGCAATCGAGCACTCGTCGGGAATGTGGCTAGAGGGCGCGCGCGAGAGAGAGAGTGCGAGTGCGCGTCGTGTTCGTGGGAGCACCAGGAGCATGGCGCCGTGCTCAGGCAGTCGTGATAGCAGCTGTGGCCACGGCAGCGAAGCGCTCAATGGCGGCAAGTTCACTTTAACAGTGGCGGCTAGCTATGGCGCGCTACGGAGCAAACGGAAAGGAGCAGGAGGGGGAGGAGCTCACCTAGCAGGCACAAGATGGCCTGGTGATAACTTAGTAGCTGCAGCTCGCCGGAATCGAAGAAGATGGCCGGAGCAGAGGCGGAAAGGGGGCGTCGTCGTGCGGCGTCAGCGGTGCTTCATAGCTCCACCTGAGGACACCAGACGACGAGGCGGTCGATGAGGAACGGCTACCGCATGGCGCTAACACGAGGTGATGACGGTGGCCACGGTGGCGACGGCGCACGGCGGCGGATCCGCTCGGGTGAGATGGGGGAACGGGGAGAGAACGAGCGGAGAGGGGAGAGTGTGGCGGAGTGGATAAGGACGGTCCAGGGGGGAGGCACGGCTCCGGCCTTATCCCCTCGCGGCGCCCGCGGCGTCGCGCTATCGCCGTTTCGCCGGCGCGGCGCGCCGCGACCAGAGGCGCGGTGACACGCAGGGGAGAGAAGAGGGAGATGGGCCAGGTGGGTTGGATCGGGGCACTGTGCACTTAGGCACAGTGCACGGTGCCTCTTTTTATTTTCTAGTTTCTGTTTTTGCTTTTTCTTTTATCTGAGATACTTTTGGAATATTTTGAGCATCCAAATAAACTTGCAAAAATGCGAAACTTGCCCTCACTGATGCATTGTAATATCCAGCACTGCCACAAAAAGTTTGGGCATTTTTGGAAACCATTTGAATTTATTCAAAAATGAATAGGGCATTTAAATGCTGTTTTGGCTTTGATAAAATACTTTAGGCCCATCTAGACTTGATGATGATGTTGTGTTCCTTAACAACAAATAGTTTTAGATTATTTGCTATAAGGTGAACATTTTTCCCACAAGTTTTGAGCAGCTTCATATTTCACTTTTGAATTTGAGTTGATTTTCAGAATAGAATTTGAATTGAATATTTAACCAAAGTGCCTAGGCACTACAAATGAAATTGACTTGGCATTATTAGCAGTTGATCATAGTGGCTAATACACAGGGGTGTTACACTGGGTATTTGATACTGGTTCGGTTGCTCAAATTTGTAACTCGAAACAGGAGCTACGGATTAAACGAAGATTGGCTAAGGACGAGGTGACGATGCGCGTCGGGAATGGTTCCAAGGTCGATGTGATCGCCGTCGGCACGCTACCTCTACATCTACCTTCGGGATTAGTTTTAGACCTGAATAATTGTTATTTGGTGCCAGCGTTGAGCATGAACATTATATCTGGATCTTGTATAGTGCGAGACGGTTATTCTTTTAAATCAGAGAATAATGGTTGTTCTATTTATATGAGTAATATCTTTTATGGTCATGCACCCTTGAAGTGTGGTCTATTTTTTTTGAATCTCGATCGTGGTGATACACATATTCATAATATTGATGCCAAAAGATGCAAAGTTGATAATGATAGTGCAACATATTTGTGGCACTGCCGTTTAGGTCATATTGGTGTAAAGCGCATGAAGAAACTCCATGTAGATGGGCTTTTGGAATCACTTGATTATGAATCATTTGATACTTGCGAACCATGCCTCATGGGCAAGATGACTAAAACTCCGTTCTCCGGAACAATGGAGCGAGCTAATGACTTATTGGAAATAATACATACCGATGTATGCGATCCGATGAGTGTTGAGGCACGCGGCGGGTATCATTATTTTCTGACCTTCATAGATGATTTGAGCAGATATGGGTATATCTACTTAATGAAACACAAGTCTAAAACATTTGAAAAGTTCAAAAAATTTCAGAGTGAGGTGGAGAATCATCGTAACAAGAAAATAAAGTTTCTACGATCTGATCGTGGAGGTGAATATTTGAGTTACGAGTTTGGCCTTCATTTAAAACAATGTGGAATAGTTTCACAACTCACGCCACCTGGAACACCACATTGTAATAGTGTCTCCGAACATCGTAACCGTACTTTATTAGATATGGTACGATCTATGATGTCTCTTACCGATTTACCACTATCGTTTTGGGTTATGCATTAGAGATAGCTGCATTCACGTTAAATAGGGCACCGTCTAAATCCATTGAGATGACACCGTATGAACTGTGGTTTGGCAAGAAACATAAGCTATCGTTTCTAAAAGTTTGGGGTTGCGACACTTATGTCAAAAGGCTTCAGCCTGATAAGCTCGAACCCAAATCGGAGAAGTGCGTCTTCATAGGATACCCTAAGGAAACAATTGGTACACCTACCACAGATCCGAAGGCAAGATCTTTGTTGCCAAGAATGGAACCTTTCTAGAGAAGGAGTTTCTCTCGAAAGAAGAGAGTGGGAGGAAAGTAGAACTTGATGAGGTAATCGTACCTTCTCTCGAATTGGAAAGTAATTCATCAGAGAAAACCGTTCCCGTGATGCCTACACCAACTAGAGAGGAAGCTAATGATGATGATCATGAAACTTCAGATCAAGTTACTACAGAACTTCATAGGTCAACCAGATAATGATCCGCACCAGAGTGGTACGGGAATCCTGTACTGGAAGTCATGTTACTAGACCAAGGCGAACCTATGAACTATGAAGAAGCTATGATGAGCCCAGATTCCGACAGATGGCTTGAGGCCATGAAATCTGAGATAGGATCCATGTATGAGAACAAAGTGTGGACTTTGGTGGACTTGCCCGATGATCGGCGAGCCATAGAGAATAAATCGATCTTCAAGAAGAAGACTGACGCCGATGGTAATGTTACTATCTACAAAGCTTGACTTGTCGCAAAAGGTTTTCGACAAGTTCAAGGAGTTGACTACGATGAGACTTTCTCACCCGTAGCGATGCTTAAGTTCGTCCGAATCATGTTAGCAATTGCCGCATTTTATGATTATGAAATCTGGCAAATGGACGTCAAAACTGCATTCCTTACTGGATTTCTTAAAGAAGAGTTGTATATGATGCAACCAGAAGGTTTTGTCGATCCTAAAGGTGCTAACAAAGTGTGCAAGCTCCAGCGATCCATCTATGGACTGGTGCAAGCATCTCGGAGTTGGAATATACGCTTTGATGAGGTGATCAAAGCATATGGTTTTATACAAACCTTCGGAGAAGCCTGTATTGACAAGAAAGTGAGTGGGAGCTCTGTAGCATTTCTAATATTATATGTGGATGTCATATTGTTGATTGGAAATGATGTAGAATTTCTAGATAGCATAAATGGATACTTGAATAAGAGTTTTTCAATGAAAGACCTCGGTGAAGCTGCTTATATATTGGGCATCAAGATCTATAGGGATAGATCGAGACGCTTAATAGGACTTTCACAAAGCACATACCTTGATAAAGTTTTGAAGAAGTTCAAAATGGACCAGTCAAAGAAAGGGTTCTTGCCTGTGTTGCAAGGTGTGAAGTTGAGTAAGACTCAATGCCCGACCACTGCAGAAGATAGAGAGAAAATGAAAGTCATTCCATATGCTTCAGCCATAGGTTCTATCATGTATGCTATGCTGTGTACCAGACCTGATGTGTGCCTTGCCATAAGTCTGGCAGGGAGGTACCAAAGTAATCCAGGAGTGGATCACTAGACAACGGTCAAGAACATCCTGAAGTACCTGAAAAGGACTAAGGATATGTTTCTCGTTTATGGAGGTGACAAAGAGCTCGTCGTAAATGGTTACGTCGATGCTAGTTGACTCTAAGTCATAAAACGGATACGTATTTATATTGAATGGTGGAGCTGTCAATTGGTGCAGTTCCAAGCAGAGCTTCGTGGCGGGATCTACGTGTGAAACGGAGTACATAGCTGCTTCGAAAGCAGCAAATGAAGGAGTCTGGATGAAGGAGTTCATATCCGATCTAGGTGTAATACCTAGTGCATCGGGTCCAATGAAAATCTTTTGTGACAATACTGGAGCAATTGCCTTAGCGAAGGAATCCAGATTTCACAAAAGAACCAAACACATCAAGAGACGCTTCAACTCCATCCGTGATCAAGTCAAGGAGGGAGACATAGAGATTTGCAAAATACATACGGATCTGAATGTAGCAGACCCGTTGACTAAGCCTCTTCCACGAGCAAAACATGATCAGCACCAAGACTCCATGGGTGTTAGAATCATTACAATGTAATCTAGATTATTGACTCTAGTGCAAGTGGGAGACTAAAGGAAATATGCCCTAGAGGCAATAATAAAGTTGTTATTTTATATTTCCTTATTCATGATAAATGTTTATTATTCAAGCTAGAATTGTATTGATCGGAAACCTAAATACATGTGTGAATACATAGACAAACATTGTGTCCCTAGTGAGCCTCTACTTGACTAGCTTGTTGATCAAAGATGGTTAAGGTTTCCTGACCATGGACATGAGTTGTCATTTGATAATGGGATCACATCATTAGGAGAATGATGTGATGGACAAGACCCATCCGTTAGCTTAGCACATTGAACGTTCAGTTTTATTGCTATTGCTTTCTTCATGTCAAATACATATTCCTTCGACTATGAGATTATGCAACTCCCGAATACCAGAGGAATGCCTTGTGTGCTATCAAACGTCACAACGTAACTGGGTGATCATAAAGATGCTCTACAGGTATCTCCGAAGGTGTTTGTTGGGTTGGCATAGATCGAGATTAGGATTTGTCACTCCGAGTATCGGAGAGGTATCTCTGGGCCCTCTCGGTAATACACATCATAAGAAGCCTTGCAAGCAAAGTGACTAATGAGTTAGTTACAGGATGATGTATTACGGAACGAATAAAGAGACTTGCCGGTAACGAGATTGAACTAGGTATGTGGATACCGATGATCGAATCTCGGGCAAGTAACATACCGATGGACAAAGGGAATAACGTATGTTGTCATAACGGTTCGACCGATAAAGATCTTCGTAGAATATGTAGGAGCCAATATGAGCATCTAGGTTCCGCTATTGGTTATTGACCGGAGAGGTGTCTCGGTCATGTCTACATAGTTCTCGAACCCGTAGGGTCCGCACGCTTAACGTTCGATGACGATTTAGTATTATATGAGTTATGTGGTTTTGTGACCGAATGTTGTTCGGAGTCTCGGATGAGATCACGAACATTACGAGGAGTCTCGAAATGGTCGAGAGATAAAGATTGATATATAGGACGATAGTATTCGAACACCGGAAGTGTTCCGTAGTGTATCGGGTATTTATCGGAGTACTGGAGGGGTTACCGGAACCCCCGGTGGAAAGATATGGGCCATATGGGCCATAAGAGGGGAGCACACCAGCCCACAAGGGGTGGCACCCCCCCCAAGGAAGGAGGCCTTGTGGGAGAAGGGAAAGAGGGGATTCGGCCCCCCCTTTCCTTCTCTCCTTCCTCTTCCCTTTTCCCCCTCCGACAATTATGGAGGGGGGGGGGGGGAGTCCGAATTGGGGAGGACCCCAAGTAGGATTCCTCCTGCTTGGGGCGCACCCTTGCTACTCCCCTCCCCCTCCCACCTATATATACATGGGGAGGGGGCGCCTAGAACACACAACAACAATTGTTAGCCGTGTGCGGCGCCCCCTCCACAGTTTACGCCTCCGGTCTTATCTTCGTAGTGCTTAGGCGAAGCCCTGCGTGGATCACTTCACCATCACCGTCACCACGGCGTCATGCTAACGGAACTCGTCTACTTCCTCAACACCCTGCTGGATCAAGAGGACGAGGGGCGTCGTCAAGCTGAACGTGTGTAGAACTCGGAGGTGCCGTACGTTCGGTACTTGATCGGTCGGAGCTAGAAGAAGTTCGACTACATCAACCACGTTGTCAAACGCTTCCGCTTTCGGTCTACGAGGGTACGTAGACACACTCTCCCCCTCGTTGCTATGCATCTCCTAGATAGATCTTGCGTGAGCGTAGGATTTTTTTTGAAATTGCTTGCTACGTTTCCCAACAGGTATCAATCCAGTAGGAGAAGAACGCACAAATCACCAACACCTGCACAAACAATCAAACACTTGCACCCAACGCGATAAAGGGGTTGTCAATCCCTTCACGGTCACTTGCAAAGGTGAGATCTGATAGAGATAGATAAACAAAAGATAAAATATTTTTGGGTTTTTTTGGTATATAGATCTGAAAATAAAAGATTGCAAAATAGTAGATCGAAAAGTAATATGATGGAAAATATACCCGGGGGCCATAGGTTTCACTAGAGGCTTCTCTCATTAAGGCAAATAATACGGTGGGTGAACAAATTACTGTCGAGCAATTGATAGAAAAGCGCAAAGTTATGACGATATCCAAGGCAATGATTATGCATATAGGCATCACGTCCGTGTCAAGTAGACCGACTCCTGCCTGCATCTACTACTATTACTCCACACATCGACCGCTATCCAGCATGCATCTAGAGTATTAAGTTCATAAAGAACGGAGTAACGCCTTAAGTAAGATGACATGATGTAGAGGAATTAACTCAAGCAATATTATGAAAACCCCATCTTTTTATCCTCGATGGCAACAATGCAATACGTGTCTCGCTACCCCTACTTTGTCACTGGGTAAAATCACGCAAGATTGAACCCAAAGCTAAGCACCTCTCCCATTGTAAGAAAAATCAATCTAGTTGGCCAAACCAAACCGATAATTCGAAGAGAAATACAAAGATATTAAATCATGCATAAAAGAATTCAGAGAAGATTCAAATAATATTCATAGATAAGTTGATCATAAATCCACAATTCATCGGATCTCGACAAACACACAGCAAAAGAAGATTACATCGGATAGATCTCCAAGAACATCAAGGAGAACGTTGTATTGAGAATCAAAGAGAGAGAAGAAGCCATCTAGCTAGTAGCTATGGACCCGTAGGTCTGAGGTAAACTACTCACGCATCATCGGAAGGGCAATGGAGTTGATGTAGAAGCCCTCCGTGATCGATTCTCCCTCCGGCAGGATGCCGGAAAAGGCCCCAAGATGGGATCTCACGGGAACAGAAGGTTGCGGCGGTGGAAGAGTGTTTTCGTGGATGAATCTAGTGGTTCCGGAATATATGTGAATATATAGGAGGAAGAACTAGGTCAGGAGGTCACCGAGGGGCCCACAAGGTAGGCCCCCCCCTAGGGCGTGCCCTCCACCCTTGTCGCCGCCTCGTGGCTCTTCTGACTTGGACTCCAAGTCCCCTGGGTGTCTTCTGGTCCAAGAAAAATTATCATGAATTTTTATTACGTTTGGATTCCGTTTGGTATTCCTTTTCTGCGAGGCTCAAAAATAAGAAAAAAAAACAAAAACTGGCACTGGGCTCTAGGTTAATAGGTTAGTCCCAAAAATAATATAAAATAACATATTAATGCATATAAACATGCAAAATAGATAATATAATAGCATGAAACAATCAAAAATTATAGATACGTTGGAGATGTATCAGGCACTGTCGACTCTGCCCGATCGGCCTATCATATGCAGTTCTTTGACCGGCCGCGCACGACATTCAAATCGCTCATTTGGAAGGTCCGGGCTACGGGCCAAGTCAAATTCTTCTGCTTGCTGTTGCATCACAACAGTCTTTGGTGCAATAGTCGTCTTCAGAGAAGGGGTTAGGAGAACATCTATTTCTCCCAATATTGCAACATGAACCTGGAATCCTCGGTTCACTTGTTCTGAGAGTGTCCTGTTGCCAAGTCAATCTGGTCCAGGGCAGCTACATGGAAGGGCTGTGCAGCGTTACACCCAAACGGTTAGGAGCAAGGGAGAACGACGACAGAAATTGTGACTACCGTGATTGACAAGGCGGAACCAAGGACACCAGAACTAATAAAAATTACATCTAGATCCGTAGACGACCTAGCGACGATTACAAGCACTGCAGCGAGCCAAAGGCGTGCCGCCATCATCGCCCCTCTCTCACCGCAACAGGGCAAAACTTGTTGCAGCGGACAGTCTAGAAGTCGTCGTGCTAAGGCCCCATAGGACCAGCGCGGCAGAACATTAACTGCCGTCGATGAAGAGTAGCGTAGATCGGAAGGATCTAACATGAAAACACACGAACGTAGACAAACTACGACTAGATCCGAGTAAATTCACCAAGGACATCTTCAACGCAACAAGAGGCGACATGGAGCCATGGCAACTAGCCGGAGCAAAATGCATTGAGCCCCCGTTCGGGGATCGAATGTGAGAGATCGCATAGTTGTAATTTGAAGACAATCTATCCTCTCTGTTCTAATTCCCCTCTGATCACTTGATCAGCAACACATTTGTCATCACTCTCTTGCTAAATCTATGAAAAGTCAGTAGCAACTGGATCTTTCAATAAATAAAAAGTCTCACTGTCACGTTGTGGTCCAATCTGGAAGCTGTGGTCAGCGTTGTTAGCGGTCCAAATCCAACAATTTGCACCGTGTAATGGTGAAAGCTGTGTTTGAGCGTCGCAAGCAGTCCAGTGTGCGCCAATAATCCTGGAAACTGTGCTTGTGAATGTGAGGCCAGCTTTTGGAGCCTCAACCTGTCTCTCTTGCAAACGGGAGCTACAGCCGCCAATTTATTTCTCGCCCATGCCTGTAGTACTACGTAAAATTGATGTGCTTGGCCGGGGGCCGGGGCAATATTCCCGGTCCCTCCCATCCCATGTGCCATGATCCATGGGTTCAAATTCAATGCATGCACTACGAATTCCCAGCCGAGAGTTGGCCGGAACGTAGGGTCAACCGGACAAGTGCAATGCCGTCGTGGTGCCACCGAGCGCGCGTACGCATTTCCTGGCATTTGCACGTGACGTTTGAAACGAGATGCGTGCCGTGCCAGGGAGCAGGAGATTTACTCCGCCTCGATCTTAACGGAGCGCCTCAATGGATGGAGGAGCAACTCAATAACTCATGCTGATGAAGTGATGATACACCACACGGGAGGGAAGACGACGCCCATCCTTGTCCGTCCTGCCGACCCGAGAGCGCACGCAACAGTGTCTCACACGGCAACATCACATAAATCTCACACGTGCTATCATGCTATGAGATACTCTTCGACTCTGTGATTGTTGCCTCCCTGTTTCGCCCCGTTTCAGTTCTGATTCTGACAGAACAGTCCTGCGACGCGACGCAGCAGTGATACTCGTGGTTCTGAGGAGTCGTGCGATTGTATGGATCAAGCCTTGTGATTGCTTTTTTTTTTGAGGGGAAGCCTTGTAATTGCTAACCACGCGTTCTGCGTGGTTGTTTGTTTATTTCCTTTTTTCAAAGAACGGCGTGGTTGCTCCGTGTATCGATCGGCCGTCCTGTCGCAGATACGCCCGGTCCCGTAGCCATAGGGCACGGCGTGGAGAGCTCTGTCGTCGGCCAGCCTTGAGGGTCGAGTCACTCCACGGGCGGACATAGAGCTAGCCTATCTGTGACCGTGACACCGGGCCAAAGGATTTTTCAGCTGGCGAGTCGTGCTCGTATGGAAGACAAAAAGTCAGCCTCTCCATCGGGTCCCCGGCGCCGGCTGCATCCGTGCAGTACGAGTGAAGCAGCAAGACAAAATGGATAATTCGAGTGGGCATGAGCATGGCAACGGCAACGGCAACGGCGTTACCAGGTCCAGCCGTCCATAGACCAAATTTGATCAAGTGACACCAACACAAGTGCTGGAGGAGAAACGCTCTATTTGTGCACTAAGGGCATCTCCAACGGCAATCCGTCAAAATAGTCCGGCATCCGTCCGTGGACAGGGCGACCAGCCCACGGACACGGATGCAGGAGGACGCCATCTAACGCTAACCGCATGCATTTCAAACTTTTTTTTAGCAAATCGGATGAAATTCATGCAAATATTGCCGGATTTCATACAAACATGACGGATTTCATACAAATACGTCGAATATAATTACATTTTGAACACTTAGAACAAAAAAAGACCCGCCCCTAAACCTATCCTACGACGGCGACGCCCGGCGCTATCATCGTTCCACTGGGCCGACTGATGGTTTGGCGGCGGCATGTAGGAGGCGTAGCTGCCGTTGTTCTCCTCCGCGATCGCCTGCAGCTGCGCCTCCGTGGCTTAAGCGCGGACGGCGTCGTAGATGGCACGCTGCTCTGCGAAGAAACTTGGGTTCGCCGCGGCCATGGCCGCCACGGCCTCCTCGCTCGTGTGCTCGCCGTAGATCTGGCCCTCCGCCAGCCGGTGCTGCTCCAGGATGAACACGTTGTACCGTTGTTCCTCCTGCGCCTGCTGGAACGCCGACAAAGGCGCCGGCGCAGGATGCACCTCCGCCATGGCGGCGTTGAAGTGCGGCTGCGCCTGCTCCATGGTGAAGCCGGCGTGCACAGGAGGCGCGAGAGCCGCAGCGGAGTCGTTGGGGGCCCGTCTCATCGTGGTGTCGTCCTCGTCATCGGAGACCTCAGGCGAGCTGGCCGGCAAGCCGGCCTCGATCCGCCTGGCATGATGGCTATGCCAGGCGACGGCAAGGGCGGCCACCGCGTGCTTCATCTCCGGCGACAGGCTGTCCCACAGTGCTTTCCCGCTGGCGGTCATGACGGATGTAGTGCAAGGGAGGAGGATGTGAATGGGCTTGTGTTGTGGTGTGGTGTTAGTCGGGTGTGGCCGCCTTTATATAGCAGATTCCGGTGAGGCAAGGCGTCTGGGTGCGTCAATGCGCGGCGCCGGAGTGGGTTTCTCGACAGGCGAGCCTGCTTAATGGTGGCATACAGACGGACAACGGCATTGAACGAGTGTGGTAGATATCCGTTCCGTCCCGTCCAGTCACGCGTCTCCGGCATTAAACAGGCACAGACACCGGAGATGCGTCGCGGGTGGCGCCCTCGACCGGCGCGCCGCTTCAATGGTGGAGGGAGTGGGAGGTCGCGTCCGCCCTGAGCCGTCTTCAATGTTGAGCGGCGCGCTCTACAGCGGCATGAATGCGGGCAGGTGGCGCCGGGCGGGAACCCGCGCGGGCGTGGGAGGAGAGGTTTTGGTGGGCCAGGGCGGTCAGAAGCGGGCATGGGATTGGTGTGGAGTCCCGCAAACCTCCCCCCACGTTTGTCTCCGGTTTGCGAGAGAAATCGCGTCCCAATCGCCCGGATACGTCTCCAACGTATCTATAATTTTTTATTGTTCCATGCTATTATATTATCTGTTTTGGATGTTTTATATGCATTAATATACTATTTTATATTATCTTTGGGACTAACCTATTAACCTAGAACCCACTGTCAGTTTCTGTTTTTTCCTTGTTTTTTGACTTTTACAGAAAAGGAATATCAAACGGAGTCCAAACGGAATAAAACTTTACGATGATTTTTCTTGGACCAGAAGACACCTACGTGACTTGGAGAGCGGGCCAGAAGAGTCCCGAGGAGGCCACAAGCCTCTAGGGCGCGCCCGGGAGGCGCCCTGAGGGCTTGTGGGCCACTCGGGTGTCCTCCAACCCTAATTCCACCTCTATATATTCTCAAATATTCCCCAAACATCAGAAGCGTCCACCAAAATACTTTTCCGCCACCGCAAGCCTCTGTTCCCGTGAGATCCAATCTCGGGGGCTTTTTTGGCACACTACCGTAGGGGGATTCGATCACGGAGGGTCTCTACATCAACCTTACTGCCCTTCCGATGATGCGTGAGTAGTTTACCACAGACCTACGGGTCCATAGCTAGTAGGTAGATGGCTTCTTCTCTCTCTTTGATCTTCAATACCATGTTCTCCTTGATGTTCTTGGAGTTCTATCCGATGTAATCTTTTTTTTGCGGTGCGTTTGTTGAGATCCGATGAATTGTGGATTTATGATCAGATTATCTATGAATATTATTTGAGTCTTCTCTGAACTCTTTTATGCATGATTAAAACATCTTTGTATTTCTCTTCGAACTATCGGTTTGGTTTGGCCAACTAGATTGGTTTTTCTTGCAATGAGAGAGGTGCTTAGTTTTGGGTTCAATCTTGCAGTGTCCTCACCCAGTGACAGAAGAGGTAGCGAGGCACGTATTGTATTGTTGCCATCAAGGATATGAAGATGGGGTTTATGTCATATTGCTTGATTTTATCACTCTACATCATGTCATCTTACTTAAAGCGTTGCTCTGTTCTTATGAACTTAATACTCTAGATGCAGGCTAGAGTCGGTCGATGTGTGGAGTAATAGTAGTAGATGCAGAATCGTTTCGGTCTACTTGTCACGGACGTGATGCCTATATTCATAATCATTCCTTAGATATCGTCATAACTATGCGCTTTTCTATCAATTGCTCAAGTAATTTGTTCACCCACTGTATGTTTTTTTCAAGAGAGAAGCCTCTAGTGAAATCTATGGCCCTCAGGTCTATTTTCCATCATATATTTTCAGATCTATAAACCAAAAAACCCAAAAATACCTTACTGCAATTTATTTATATTTACTTTAGTTTGCTTTTTTATTTATCTTTTATACCTATCTCTATTAGATCTCACTCTTGTTCATGACCGTGAAGGGATTGACAACCCCTTTTTCGCGTTGTGTGTAAGTGTTTGTTAGTTTGTGCAGGTGCATAGATTGGAGACTTTCTTTGGCCTTCCATTGGATTGATACCTTGGTTCTTAACTGAGGGAAATACTTATCTCTACTTTGCTGCATCACCCTTTCCTCTTCAAGGGAAAAATAAACGCAAGCTCAAAAAGTAGCAGGAAGAATTTCTGGCACCGTTGCCGGGGAGGTTCTACATCAAGCCTACCAAGTACCCATCACAAACTCTCATCTCTTGCACTTACATTATTTGCCATTTGCCTCTCATTTTTCTCTCTCCCAATTCTAAAATGTTTTCAGAAAAACACAAAAATATTTGCCTTTTTATTCGCCTTCTTTCCGTTCGTCTTTTCGTTTGCCTTTATGTCTTACTTGGTTTGTTTGCTCGTTTGCTTGGTATAATTGTGTATTTAATGAAAATCAAAAAGCAAAAAGTTTATGGATCCTCATCGACTTGCTAATCTTTTTAAAGGATCCAATTATGATGAACCAATTGCTAGTGAGTTGAGTGGACTAGATTATCTTTATGGAGTTTTGCTTGAAATTTGTGAATCTAAAAATTGTGATGAAGTGCTAAAAGAAGAAATTTATAAAGTAATTCACGATAGATCCTTGAATGAAAAGCATGATTGCAATGATGTTATTATAAATTCTATTAATGTCAATTGTGCTAATAATATGCAAAAACCCAAGCTTGAGGATGCTAGTTTTGCTATGTCCACTACTTATTGCAATGATCATGATTGGGGTGATAATGCTTCTTATGATCTTGAAAATTTATTTAAGCCTCATGATAATAATGTTTGCAATAATGTTGAAAGTGGGTTTGGAAGAGTGTCAACTTTAGGAAATAATAATCCCACTACTTTGGAGTTTGATCAATCTTATGAAATTTTTGATAAAAGTGGGCTTGGAGAAGTAATGACTTTATTCTATGTTAATCCCACTATTTTGGAAGAGTGTCAACTTTGCATGCATGTGGATCATGTAGATAATATGTTATGTGATAGCTATATTGTTGAATTTGAATATGATCCCACATGTAATTATTATGAGAGAGAAAAATATGGTTGTAGAAATTTTCATGTCACTAAATTACCTCTCGTTATGTTGAGATTGCTATTGTTTTCTTTCTTCGTCCTTGCATATGCTAGTTTTTGCTTGTCTTGATAATTTGTTTGCTTATAAAATTCCTATGCATAGGAAGTATGTTAGACTTAAATTTGTTTTTCACATGCTACATGATGCTCTCTTCGTGTTTCAATTGCTATCTTTCATGTGAGCATCATTAAAATTATCAACGCCTAGCTAAAAGGCTTTAAAGAAAAGCGCTTGTTGGGAGAAAACCCAATATTTTTATTTTATGTTTTTATGAAAATACACATTATTACCTCTGTAGTAATTATGTTTGGTGTTTTAATTAGTGTTTGAGCCAAGTAAGACCTTTGGGATGGTCTATGGTGATAGTTGATTTGATCTTGCTGAAAAATAGAAACTTTTGTGCTCATTAACAGAAATTTATAAAATCACAGAAACGTTCTTTTGATCTGAATTTTTTAAACAAGATTTATATACTAATTTCCTAAATTTTCCTATTTTTTCAGAATTTTTGGAGGTACATAAGTATAATAAATTTCCAGATTACTACAGACTGTTCTGTTTTTGACAGATTCTGTTTTCTATATGTTGTTTGCTTATTTTGATGAATCTATGTGTAGAATCGGGGAGTATGAACCATGGAGAAGTTGGAATACAGTAGATATAACACCAATATAAATTTATAATAAGTTCACAACAGTACCTAAAGTGGCGATTTATTTTATTATACTAATGGATCTTATGAGTTTTCTGTTGAGTTTTGTGTTGTGAAGTTTTCAAGTTTTGGGTAAAGATTTGATGGACTATGGAATAAGGAGTGGCAAGAGCCTAAGCTTGGGGATGCCCAAGGCACCCCAATGTAATATTCAAGGACAACAAAGCATCTAAGCTTGGGGATGCCCTGGATGGCATCCCCTCTTTTGTCTTCAATCCATCGGTAAATTTACTTGAGACTATATTTTTATTCACCACATGATATGTGTTTTGCTTGGAGCGTCTTGTATGATATGAGTCTTTGCTTTTTAGTTTGCCACAATCATCCTTTCTGTACACACCTTTTGAGAGGGACACACATAAATTGTGAATTTATTAGAATACTCTATGTGCTTCACTTATATCTTTTGAGCTAGGCAGTTTGCTCTAGTGCTTCACTTATATCTTTTTAGAGCACGGCGGTGGCTTTATTTTATAGAAATTGTTGAACTCTCATGCTTTACTTATATTATTTTGAGAGTCTTAAACATAATGGTAATTTTCTTAGGTTATGAATTTAGTCCTAATATGATGGGCATCCAAGAGGGATATAATAAATACTTTCATATAAAGAGCGTTGAATAGATGAGAAGTTTGATTCCTTGCATTTGTTTTGAGATATGAAAATGGTGATATTAGAGTCATGCTAGTG
The DNA here is from genome assembly GCA_011799875.1 of Thinopyrum elongatum. NCBI lineage: Eukaryota > Viridiplantae > Streptophyta > Magnoliopsida > Poales > Poaceae > Thinopyrum > Thinopyrum elongatum. Next base: position 434,947,806 of record CM022302.1, read on the forward strand.
AGTAATTGTGGATTGGTAGAAATACTTGTGTTAAAGTTTGTGATTCCCGTAGCATGCACGTATGGTGAACCGTTATGTGATGAAGTCGGAGCATGATTTATTTTTTGATTGTCTTCCTTATGAGTGGCGGTCGGGGACGAGCGATGGTCTTTTCCTACCAATCTATCCCCCTAGGAGCATGCGTGTAGTACTTTGTTTCAATTTCTAATAAATTTTTGCAATAAGTATGTGAGTTCTTTATGACTAATGTTGAGTCCATGGATTATACGCACTCTCGCCCTTCCACCATTGCTAGCCTCTCTAGTACCACGCAACTTTCGCCGGTGCATTAAACCCACCATATACCCTTCCTCAAAATAGCCACCATACATATCTATTATGGCATTTCCATAGCCATTCCGAGATATATTGGCATGCAACTTCCACCGTTCTGTTTTATTATGACCCGCACCATCATCGTCATATTGCTTTGCATGATCATGTAGTTGGCATATTATTTGTGGCAAGGCCACCGTTCATATTTTTATATACATGTCACTCTTGATCATTGCACATCCAGGTACACCGCCGGAGGCATTCATATAGAGTCATATTTTGTTCTAGTATCGAGTTGTAATTCTTGAGTTGTAAGTAAATAAAAGTGTGATGATCATCATTATTAGAGCATTGTCCCATGTGAGGAAAGGATGATGGAAGCTATGATTCCCTCACAAGTTGGGATGAGTCTCCGGACTTCATAAAAAATAAAAGAGGCCAAACAAGCCCGAATAAAAAAAAAGAGGCCAAAGAAGCCCAAACAAAAAAAAGAGAGAAAAATGAGAGAAAAGAGAGAAGGGACAATGTTACTATCCTTTTTCCACACTTGTGCTTCAAAGTAGCACCATGATCTTCATGATAAAGAGTCCTATTTTTTCACTTTCATATACTAGTGGGAATTTTTCATTATAGAACTTGGCTTGTATATTCCAATGATGGGTTTCCTCAAATTGCCCTAGGTCTTCGTGAGCAAGCAAGTTGGATGCACACCCACTTAGTTTCTTTTTGAGCTTTCATACACTTATAGCTCTAGTGCATCCGTTGCATGGAAATCCCTACTCACTTGCATCGATATCAATTGATGGGCATCTCCATAGCCCATTAATTTGCCTAGTTGATGTGAGACTTTCTCCTTATTTTTGTCTTCTCCACAACCACCATATTATATTCCACCTATAGTGCTATATCCATGGCTCACGCTCATGTATTGCGTGAAAGTTGAAAAAGTTTGAGAATACCAAAAGTATGAAACAATTGCTTGGCTTGTCATCGGGGTTGTGCATGATGAAATACTTTGTGTGATGAAGATGGAGCATAGCCAGACTATATGATTTTGTAGGGATAACTTTCTTTGGCCATGTTATTTTGAGAAGACATGATTGCTTTATTAGTATGCTTGAAGTATTATTGTTTTTATGTCAATATTAAACTTTTGTTTTGAATCTTATGGATCTGAACATTCTTGCCACAATAAAGAAGATTGCATTGATAAATATGTTAGGTAGCATTCCACATAAAAAATTCTGTTTTTATCATTTACCTACTCAAGGACGAGCAGGAATTAAGCTTGGGGATGCTTGATACGTCTCCAACGTATCTATAATTTTTGATTGTTCTATGCTATTATATTATCTGTTTTGGATGTTTTATATGCATTAATATGCTATTTTATATTATTTTTTGGACTAACCTATTAACCTAGAGCCCACTGCCAGTTTCTGTTTTTCCTTGTTTTTGACTTTTACAGAAAAGGAATATCAAACGGAGTCCAAATGGAATAAAACTTTACGATGATTTTTCTTGGACCAGAAGACACCTACGTGACTTGGAGAGAGGGCCAGAAGAGTCCCGAGGAGTCCACAAGCCTCTAGGGCGCGCTCAGGGGGGCGCACCCTGAGGGCTTGTGGGCCCCTCGGGTGTCCTCCAACCCTAATTCCACCTCTATATATTCTCAAATATTACCCAAACATCAGAAGCGTCCACCAAAATACTTTTCCGCTGCCGCAAGCCTCTGTTCCCGTGAGATGCCATCTTGGGGCCTTTTCCGGCACCCTGCCGGAGGGGGATTCGATCACGGAGGGTCTCTACATCAACCTTGCTGCCCTTTCAATGATGCATGAGTAGTTTACCACAGACCTACGGGTCCATAGCTAGTATCTAGATGGCTTCTTCTCTCTCTTTGATCTTCAATACCATGTTCTCCTCGATGTTCTTGGAGTTCTATCCGATGTAATCTTTTTTGTGGTGCGTTTGTTGAGATCCGATGAATTGTGGATTTATGATCAGATTATCTATGAATATTATTTGAGTCTTCTCTGAACTCTTTTATGCATGATTAAGACATCTTTGTCTTTCTCTTCAAACTATCGGTTTGGTTTGGCCAACTAGATTGGTTTTTCTTGCAATGGGAGAGGTGCTTAGTTTTGGGTTCAATCTTGCGGAATAGCGAGGCATGTATTGCATTGTTTCCATCAAGGATAAAAAGATGGGGTTTATGTCATATTGCTTGAGTTTATCCCTCTACATCATGTCATCTTACTTAAAGCGTTGCTCTGTTCTTATGAACTTAATACTCTAGATGCAGGCAGGAGTCGGTCGATGTGTGGAGTAATAGTAGTAGATGCAGAATCGTTTCGGTCTACTTGTCACGGACGTGATGCTTATATTCATGATCATTGCCTTAGATATCGTCATAACTATGCGCTTTTCTACCAATTGCTCAACAGTAATTTGTTTACCCACCGTATGTTTTCTTTCAAGAGAGAAGCCTCTAGTGAAACCTATGGCCCCCGGGTCTATTTTCCATCATATATTTTCAGATCTATAAACCAAAAAACCCAAAAAATACCTTGCTGCAATTTATTTATATTTACTTTAGTTTGCTTTTTTATTTATCTTTTAGGGACAATTCCATTTCAGCCCCTAACTGGAACCCACTACTCAAATTTGCCCCTAATTTCAATGTGTGCTCAAATTTGCCCCTCTACCGTTAGTTGCCCTTATAGAAATACCCTTCTGCGCCGTTACCGTCCGGTTAAACAGCTTTGACCATCTCGAAAAAATAGCAAAAAAATCAAAAAAATCTGAAATTTTGTGGGATCGAAGGTACTCAGGTTCGCAAGGTGCGTGCAAATTTTCATGTTGTTTGGGCATTCTAGGAGCTCGTGGCAAAGGAAAAACAGTAAATATGTACGCCTGTGAACAGTAAATTCAAAAAAATAGCAAGAAAATTCAAAAAATATGAATTTTTTTGGCATCCAAGATGCTCAGGTGCGCAAGGTGTGTGCAAAATTTTGTTGTGTTTGGACATTGTAGGAGCTTGTGGAGAAAAAAACAAAATTTGTCTCAGAAAAAAACTTGTAAAAAATACACTATTTTGGTTTTTTTTGCGAGAGCTCCTCACATGTCATTTGATAACAAAATTTTGCACACACCTTGCGCACCCAAGCATCTTGATGCCAAAAAATTTCATATGTTTTTGAATTTTCTTGCTATTTTTTAATTTACTATTCAAAGATGTATAGATTTATTGTTTTCCTTTGCCACGAGCTCCTGATATGTCTAAATAGCACGAAAATTTGCACGCACCTTGCGCACATGAGTACCATCGATCCCACAAAATTTTAGATTTTTTTTATTTTTTTGCTATTTTTTTCGAGATGGTCAAAGCTGTTTGACCGGATGGTAACGGCGCAGAAGGGCATTTCTATAAGGGCAACTAATGGTAGAGGGGCAAATTTGAGCACACATTGAAATTAGGGGCAAATTTGAGTAGTGGGTTCCAGTTAGGGGCAGAAATGGAATTGTCCCTATCTTTTATACCTATATTAGATCTCACTCTTGTTCGTGACCGTGAAGGGATTGGCAATCCCTTTTTCGCGTTGTGTGCAAGTGTTTGTTAGTTTGTGCAGGTGCATAGATTGAAGACTTGCTTGTGCCTTCTACTAGATTGATACCTTGGTTCTTAACTGAGGCAAATACTTATCTCTACTTTGCTGCATCACCCTTTCCTCTTCAAGGGAAAAATCAACACAAGCTCAAGAAGTAGCACACCCCGCGGACCGATACAGGACTGCGTTGTATGGCTTCGGCGGTCCGGACAATGCTGTCTGGACGGTTGCGGGTCCGCCTTGGAGATGCCTTAAGAGCATCTACACCCGGGCTCCCCAAACCCTCCTATATGCCTGGGCAGACGGCCCGATCATTGATCGGTCAAATAAAACCTGATCCAGACGGGCTCCTCATACCGGTCCTATACGCCCGGACTGGCACCCCTCATATCTAGCCCAAATCTTGGCCCGATAGGGGGGAGGGGGCGGAAATCTTCGGGCACGTCTGTCATGTCGGACCAGACAGGCCAAACCCATCGTAAATTGCACCAAAATGACCAAGTCACCAAATCCACCGCCATCCTCACGCGTCCTTCCACTATTTCTAGCGTCCGAGCCATCACCGACGTCCATCCTTCCTTTCCTATCCGCCGCCATAGATATCGTCGCCGGGTACCCATCCCCACCATCGCCATGGATGTTTCCTCGGCGTTGTCCATGGAGATCTCGTCCATGGAGTCGAGCTCCAAGCCGAAGAACTTCGCCCGAAAGAACCTGCGAAGGTGGCAGTGCGAGAGGGAAGCGACGTCGCAGGGAGTTCCGACCAAGGATGTTGTACGTGGACCTCGAGGAGGATGTGTTCCCTCCACCCCCCCAATCACATCCATCCTGCCACCACCAAGGAAGGTGACATCCGCCCCACCAGCGACCGACGACGATCCGATGGCCGTATGGGCCATTTTGAACTATTTTCCGCCAACAGAAGCCGAGAAGGACAACATGTGTGACTCGTTGTAGCTACAACGGGAGCGGACAAGCACATCAACAGCAGCAGCAGCGCCCGGTCTGCCCACATCCTGTTTGATAGAATGACGCAACAGGACACGGTACATATATTGCTCATTTCCGATCAATACCTTTCATATGCCATTGAGTCAATTAGGAATTAATTGCATATACCATTATTTTATTTGCAGTCATGATAATATTAGGACAGTATCATGTCAGACATGATCAAGAATCAATAGCCTCCCAAATGGACTATACTTGCGAGATTCAAATTGTCCCACATTTGAAGTTGCGGAACATCAAACTCCAAAAGGAAAAGAAAGGCAAGGATGCACAGAGCAAGAGGTCTGACATTCACAATACTAGTAGAACGCCCGTACGTTGCCACGGGCTTTTTTCTTTCATGATTGTACCCCGTCCGAATAATAAATATATAACTCGCTACTTAAATTTCACATGTATAGAAAAAATTGAAATCCACTCCACTTACAATGTAATTCAACGATGTATACAAAGAGAGCACTAATAATTACTACTTTCATAAAAAAATATAAGAGCGTTTAGTGATCTACACGCTCTTATATTTCTTTATAGAGGAAGTATCTATTATAAACTAAGATCTACTTGATGCATTTGAGAAATTCCTATAAAACGTCAGGAATATTGTCTTTTGCTTCGCTCGCATGGTACTTCTATACAAGTATAATAAAATTTTCATTCTCAACCCATAACCATCCCGCACGAGCAATATATATAGTTGGCATGAAAATTTCACGTGGAAGATATATGAATGTGCAACATATAATACTCATCATGGATTGTATACAAAACCTGGTTACATATTTTGTGACCATATATACAATGATTGTCTCACTTTATCTGGATGCCCCTCTGTGACTCTGCCATGGTTGCCTCCACGGTGTGTGAGCAGAGCATAAACTTTAATCTCCCAACATTTCCACACATGACTAAGGAAATTAAGTGAAATAAAAATTAATACTTTTCAGTGATGTTTTTTCAAAAAAGGGGGCAAATAGTAGGGGAACCCCCTACTGTGTAATTTTCATTAATAGAAGGAGGGAAAAGGGGAGGAATGTACAAAGTTACATAATTACATAGGGGTAGAGGATACCCCTAAAACAAAAGAAAAAAAAACTAAAGTCTAAGGATCAAGAGCTCAAGACATAGAGGAGATCCAAGCACTCGGAGTGGACTTTGGTTTAACTCTATGTGATCAGAGCCATCTAGACAAAGATGCTTGCTTCCCTTAAAAAAATCCAAGCATTAATCTGTTTCCAAATATTCCACAACGCAAAAGAGATGGTCTCCAAGAAACAAGGGCCAGCAAAACTATCTTTAGCTATCTGAAAAAGAGGCATAATATCGGAACTTGCCCCCAGGAAATATCATACGTCACCAACACTGTTGAGCAAATCTGCAATTAAAAAAAATGTTCCTTGGTTTACCATCATCTCTCTGAGTGTTTGACTTCCAGGAAAAAAGATATGCATCCTACAGAATGTATCAAGTTGTATGTTTTCCACTAGATGCGACGAGACTAGCTAAAAAAAGATGCGGCAACTTATTATTTGGCTACAACAAAGATAATGTTTTTGTGACAGCAAGAAACATAAATAAGAACACCTACGATGTATATAACCGCCCTCTTCCTTAAAGTTCTCCTATTTCATTCTACTTGAACTGAAAGCTTGTATACACCCATACAACTGAATGCAATGGCGAGAGCATGATAACAAACTGTTGTTTGAATATGACCTGGGCTTAAAAGGCAATCATTCTTCTTAAGTGCTTCCTGAAGATACCTAAGAGCAGTACTCATATTGCTCGCATCCTGGTACATCATCGCCACATTTTATAAGAGTTGCTGCAACATCTGGATGATCAGGACCTAATGTTAAACTCAGCAACAAAAATGTATGGGACATGTGTCGCAGCGCGAGTTCGGTTTGATTGAACCCATGATAGAACTACTGCTAGAAAAAAGTAGACAACTCATAAATGTAACATCCAAAGTTACATATTCAAAAAGCTAATGCTTTTTAACCAAGAAGTTGGGCCTTCCACTCTTGCTTTGCAATTTTTGGTTTCAAATTGAAAACATGTTCATTTTATTGCAACTTGAATCGACGGCCATTACAAAGAACAAGCACAAATAAACTTAATCAAAGTACATGCCTATATCAGGATGGTATAGACCAAGGCATCGCTCATTTATGTTAAGCTCTCTGTGTTGCTGCACAATTGCTCTTGGGTCGCCGGCATGGTACAAAACCATAGCAAAGGTACTTGAGGCAAAACAAAACAAATAAAGAGAAGGATTTCAATAGAAGTTTGTTCACAAAAAAAAATATTAATCTGTTCACAGTAACAAAGATAATTTCTTTCAATCTGGAATATCATTTCATAGGAAATCTTCTTATCTACTCATCTTCATAGTAACTCGCATGTTTGCAGACAAACATGTGATATTGCAATATATTCTTAATAATGTTTCTCATACTGGTTTATCTAAGAAACATTTCAAACAATAAAGTTATAATAAGCATGATGAACCCAACTCTGAAAATTGTGCTCAAGAGGGTTTAGGATCTCAACATATGAAATTTCCTAGTAAAAGAAAATACTAATAATTGATCATGTATGAGTAAGTTTGTGCGTTACCGGCAATAGTTCACAGTATCCTTGTGCATGGGACCATTGATCTGCAATAAGCAATGATCAGGAGTAAATAACAGAAGTTCAGAGGATTCTCATGCTAAGATAGATGTATTATACCTGTTGAAGTAGAGAAAAAGCTTTAAAAAATAGTGCATAGGCCTCATTTAGGGTTCCCTGAAATGCATGAACAAGAATTTGCAAAATTCATCCATTGAAATATATTAAATAGGTATACAAGTCAGTTAAACCAAGACGGTATATGAAATATATACCTCAGCCATCCGGATTTTCCCGGCTTCAATAAGCGTCCTTGCATCAGTATAGGTAGGAACAAAGTGCTTAACATCTGGTTCCAACCTATTAAACAAAGAATATTTGGTATGTCAAACAAATAAGATGGCACCATAATTTTGACAGGCACTATATACTACGTGGAACATGATTCTAAAAACAGGCTAACATTTTGTAAAAGAGAAAGTGACAAGAAGTGCAATGGAAACTCATAACAACATACAATTCTCTCTTTGTCAAGACCAAACCAAGCTTCATCTGGCGAATATAATTATGATATAAGTCTGAACATAGCTAACCTTTTGGCAAAGATTATGGAGAACCGCAACTCTTTTAGCCCCAACCCTCGCATCATCTGGCACCTCAAACAAAATAAATGGAGTCCATTAGCTATGGTGTTTGATAAAAAACTGAAAACGTAATCTTGATGAGTTGTCCTAATCACATTGATTCTAGCGCCCTGAAGTTTGCCGCGGGACCCAAATCCCGATGAATCTTGAGTCTCCAACTCATCTCCGTAACTGCATTCCATAAAAACTGCCCGTAGATGTAGCAAAGTTCATTTTCGACTACGGGCTGCCAGTACTGGCTTTTGTTGAAGCAGCCAAAACTTTGCCAAAGAAACAATTCAAGAAATGGCTTAAGGTGCAATATTATGGTCTGCGCTATGCCTCATTATGTCCTGGAGTAGCAAGAGCGCATGATGGTTAATAAATAATATTCTAACACCATAACTGAGTTGAACATAGCAACAAATTAAAAACCTGCGATTTTGAGATTCCTATGACAGAAAGAATTACATGTGACTAATCATCTTATAACATAATTATGTGATGTAAGGTAACCCACAATGTGGATATTACAACAGTACGATGAGATGAAACTGATAAAACAGAGTGAAGGAGAAGACATTTGCATCACAGACCTTCTGTGGTACAGAGTGTTGGTGTACGTGAAGTAGAAGTTGATGTCGAGGTTAGCTGTCCCAAGCCACCAACATCGCTCTGCTTGCTGCTAGCGCTGCCAGGGAGGGCGCCATGCGCGCGCCTCTATTGCCGTGGGAACCCGCTGCCTGCCAACCTCCGGTGAATGCCACCACGTCAGTGAGCCCTGATACGTCCATTTTGCATCATGATTTCCTACTGTTATTTATAATATTTTATGCATAATAATGCTTTATGGAGTGATTCTAGTGCCCTTTCTCTCATAAAATGCAAGGTTTACACAAAGAGGGAGAATACCGCCAACTGGAATTCTGGACCTGAAAAAGCTACGTCAGAGATACCTATTATGCACAACTCCAAATAAGCTGAAACTTCACGGAGAATTATTTTGGAATATATGAAAAATGCTGGAGCAAATAACTACCGGAGGGGGGCCACCTGGTGACCACAAGACACCAAGGCATGCCAGGCCCCCCAGGCGCGCCCTGGTGGGTTGTGGCCAGCCTGGCCCACCTCCGGTGCCCATATTCTGGTATATAAGTCATTTGGACCTAAAAAAAATAAGGGGAGGACTTTCGGGACGGAGCGTCGCCGTGTCGAGGCAGAACTTGGGTAGGAGCACTTTTGCCCTCCGGTGAAGCGATTCCGCCGGGGGAACTTCCCTCACGGAGGGGGGGGGGGAATCGAAGGCATCATCATCACCAACAACCCAATCATCTTTGGGAGGCCAATATCCATCAACATTTTCAACAGCACCATCTCCTCTCAAACCCTAGTTCATCTCTTGTGTTCATTCTTTGTACCGGAACCTCAGATTGGTACCTGTGGGTGACTAGTAGTGTTGATTACATCTTGTAGTTGATTACTATATGGTTTATTTGGTGGAAGATTATATGTTCAGATCCATTATACTATTTAATACCCCTCTGATCTTGAGCATGAATATCATTTGTGAATAGTTACTTTAGTTCTTGAGGTCACGGGAGAAGTCATGTTGCAAGTAATCATGTGAACTTGATATGTGTTCGATATTTTGATGATATGTATGTTGTGATTCCCTTAGTGGTGTCATGTGCACGTCAACTACATGGCACTTCACCATATTTGGGCCTAAGGGAATGCATTGTGGAGTAGTTATTAGATGATGGGTTGCTAGAGTGACAGAAGCTTAAACCCTAGTTTATGCGCTACTTCGTAAGGGACCGATTTGGATCCAAATGTTTAGTGCTATGTTTAGATTTTATCTTAATACTTTTCTCATAGTTGCGGATGCTTGCGAAGGGGTTAATCATAAGTGGGAGGTTTGTTCAATTAATGGCCCATTATGATCGGGCCATAAACAGACAATTTCCACTCTAGCCCGTTTACGGCCCATATCGCGGTCCTTTATTGGTCCATGGATAGTACGGCCCGTAGAAGGCCCATTGATTCTAATGCCCCCGCACAAGGCCCATTGATCCTACAGCCCGTAGGAGGGCCCTAGATACTATGGCCCATAGGAGGCCCATGGTCACTACATAACGGTCCATGGTTATTATGACCTAGTTTAAAAAAATATTTTATTGTTGCCACTTGCAAACCGCGGAAAAAGAACTGCAGTGACTGCAACCAAACAAATAAACAAGACAATAAGGAAATAAATAAGCAAGCAACTTACGCTAGGCTATTACGGCTATTACACATATTACATCCACTGGGCATCAAAGTTCGCCACTAGTGCAAATATAGGGAACAAAGCATCATATTACATACACTGGGTGTCTTAATTGGCCACCAGTGCAAATAAACGAGCGGCAGCAAAACAAGTCCATAACTGAAACAACTTCACAAGAGCTCAAGAAACGTTATCCTGGGTATCCATCATGCTGGCAATAAGCTTAGCAAGCTTATTAGCTTTCTTCTGTTTGGCGCTAAAATCCTCCAACGCTTGCTGTTGCACCAGAAAGTATGCATCTGAATTCTCCAGGGACTTCCTCAGTCCTTCGGCTTCTTGTCGCAGCACAGCTGATCGATGTCTTTCAGCTTGTAGTTGAGACTCAAGAAACCAAACTGATTCAGACAGTGAGTTCGAAGAGCTTATGCCAGCTGTAGCGGCCAGTAACTCGAACACTACATCAAGACAGGACTTTGGGGTTGTCTCACTGTCCTCAAGATAGTTTTCCTTAGCTGTTTTATCAGCTTTGTTGGAGACCAACAAGGATGTCTCACTATCCTGAACCTTATCTGCATTATTTCCTTTGCCATTGCTTAATAAGGTACTCTTCCCAAATATTCTGTCAGCATTCGAAAAGAAGAAACAAGCAGACACATAACAGGTTTAGCATGTAGTATATGAAACTCATTTAGGTGAACCAGTTCAGTAGTAAGGTGGAGAGGATTAAACTACCAAGTCTTCTATTGCTAAGTAGTAAGTACATAATAAAAGCATCAAACAAACATGAGAATACAAGTTCAAATCATATCTATGTCCTATGGTCACTGCATTGTCTTGCCAAATCAAAATAGAGACATGGTTCAAATCATATCAGTTCAAGACAAAAGCAGCATTGAAAGAATACAAGTGTGGGAAACTACACGACACAACAAGATTTTAGATGGGTAACATGGTTATACATGTACGACAACACTATTAGCTCTGTTGTGATGCTAGTAATGTGCATGATATGAGAAGTCAACTGTATACACAATTGAAATTGAAATCAATAGAGCAATTTAGAAGAGCAAACCTGTTAAAGAAACATGTTTAAACATACATGTTGTGCCATTGGAGTTTCGATTGGATCCTTCAATTTAAAAATAATTTTGTATGAGTAAATACAGTGATACAAGTGCAAAGCACTATGCACCATAGCAATGGAATCTTAAATGAGAACAGTTCTTCTTCAGGTTTAAGCACTTGTTCTACACGAACAGAGTACAGTAAGACGCAGGCATATAGTACTTCAAAATAAAAAATGAGATCATAGACCTTACCACATTCTTGGTTTGGGACCGGTACAGAACAAGGCGTTCCCAGTCATCATGCCGTAAATGTGTCTCAGGAGATAGTAAGGGAATTTGATGAGTTTCTTTGCCAGTGAAGTACGTTTTCTTCAGGTAATTTCGATACTGCCACCAAGCATTCTTGAAGATAGCAGAGGTATTAGCACAGGTTACCTCATCCTGAGTTTCCAAATCGGTCCTTCTCTATAGAGAAAAATGGGAACATTTGCTGTATTAAAACCAACATGGAGGTAGAATGTATGGGACAAAACAAAGTATCTGCCATAAATAACATTACTTACACATAGCTCCTGGACGAACACCTGCAACTGGCTTTTTCCTTCATCTTCAGTATAATATTTCCATGATGGGAAGATACGCACATAGGATTTAACAACATCAAATGCGATAGATGCTAAACTACGAATGGCTGGTTGTGCTTCGTCCACAGAAATAGGTGTACTAACTGGTGGAGTTGGGGTTCGCCGTGGTAGTGCTGGCGCTTTGGGCACTGGAGCTGCCATACTAACTGCTCTTGTTTGGGAGCTCTGTGTTGGAGATGGTGTTGTGTCAACTGGAACTGGGTTACTATCTGCTGTGGTTGGGGTTAGATTGGGTGAAGCTGGTTCTCTGTCCATCGGAGTAGGGGTACAATCTGTGAGAGTCTGGGTTATGTGTGGTAGGGCTGGTTCTCGTGCATGTACAACCGGGGTGCTATCTCCACCAAGAGGTAGCACTGTTTTATTTGAAGACCATGTTTTTACTCCGCTAGATACTGCCATCATCCCCTCTAATTCAAATGTCTGATAAACACGAAAAGTAGTTGAATGTTCAGGCCTTGTATGAGAGACAGATGCAATAGATAGTGTGGAAAAAAGAGGGCATGAAATAATTCACATGTATATTGTTTAACTAAAAAGGATAGAATGACGTAATTTCACATATATGATGTCTATCTAAACTGGATAGCATAGCATGACATAATTCAAAGATATGATGACTAACTAAACAGGATGGCATGGGATAATTATATCATGTCTTTAGTAAACAGGTTGGCATGACATAATTCACATACATGTTATCTAAGTAATCAGGATCGCATGATATAATTCACACGTGTGATTTATGTACTAAGCAGAGGGCATTCTCATATATGATGTCTGAACTAAGGACATGGTGTTGAATATGGTGTATATGATGTCTAAACTATGCAATGCAAAACACCATATGCATGATATGAGCAGTATAACCATGCCAAGTTAGAGCATACACCTCGGTGGGGGAATAGGACTGGTCATCTGTCTCTGACTCCATCTCTGAGGAGCTATCGGGACTCAGCAAGAGATCTGCTTCGACAAGTAGCACTGTCTGCTCTGAAGACCTTGTTTTCACTCCAGATTTTTCCATCACCCACTCAAATGGCTGATTAACAGGAAGAGGAGTCGAATGTACAAACATTGTCGACAAATGGAAATGTAATGAAGAAAAGGATTGGCAAGATATATTTCAAATATATGATGCCTGGTTAAACAGGATGGCATTGCATATTTCACATATATTATGGCTGGCTAAAAGAGATGAGATTGCATAATTCACATATATGATATAGAAACTAAACAGGTGGCATTACAGAACATGTCTAAACTAAGCAGATGACATATATGATGTCAAAAGTAGGCATTGCAAGGCAACATATGCATGATATGACCAACATCATCATGCGAAGTTAGAGCAAACACCTCGGGGGTAAATAGGAGTGGCCAGCTTCGTCTGAATCCACCTTAGAACATATATCTTCCTCTGGATTACAATCTAGAGGGGGGGGGGGGGGAGGGTTTGCCATTGCACCCACCATGGAGCGATGTCTGCATGACATTGTATTGCCGCACAAAAATCTTCTCTTTTTCTCTACATGTTCAGCATGACTATGTACAATATCTGACATGCATACGAAAAAAATATAGTGAGATTATGTAAGGAGAGCAAGCAGAAATCTAGAGCGATTGTAACAACCAGTGGATAGATCCAAAAATAATGATAGCAGGCTGATGATAGCTTTACTTTAATAAAAAGACAGATGATGATCGCTTTACTATTTGTTTCCCACCCAAGATGAACAACAGAGACATACCCTAGGTGAACAAGATAATAGACAGAGATACTATTCATTGCTGCCTTGACATGTGCCCCACAAGCATTTTAAAACTCAAGTTTGAACATTAATTCGGACCTGACTTGGAGTCGAAGAGGTGAACAGGACGATAAAGTAGCAGGCAATATTAAGCAATGCATAACATAAGCAGAAACAAAAGAGTGCGACCTCTCTTGTGGACCCGTGTACTCCTCAGGTTCATCTGCTGCATCGATGATGGTGATGCAGTTGTGGTGGGTGCCAGCAGCAGGGAAGGAGATCTAAGGCAGCGAAAGACGGTCGGGAGTCGTGATGTCTGGTATGGTGGATGCTTCTGTCGATGGAGCAGCTCAGGTGAGGTGGACGATGTCGCGACAGGAGCAGGACAAACCACACAAAGTTTTCTTCGACACCTATCTGTAATTGAAGTAATTCCGTAAGGGCTCCTTTGGCTTGCAGGATTCTAAAAACGCAGGGATAGGAAAAACACCGAAATAGGATAGGAATGCACGTGGGAAACAGAGCATTTGTAAACACAAGATTTCTGTCAACTTGGGTGTTTGGTTCACAGGAATTGGAAGAGCAGAGGAATGCAAAGAAACATGGCCAAATTAAAGTGAAACAATATGAAAGTGTGTACAGTTAGAATGTTATTCTGCCACTAATGCACTTAGTCTTGTTTTCATGCATAGGAAAAGTAGCTCCAGGTGGATGTTTTGCTCCATTCCTTTCAACCAAATGCATGAATAATTGAATAGTAGAGTACCATAGGAAAATTTCCTATTGCTATGTTTTTCCTTCACTATTTCCTTTGAACCAAAATAGCCCTAATGGATCGACATGAATGTAGAGTAATAAGTGATGCGATAAGTGTACAACCTCTTTGGCGTAGCCGTGTCGACCTCAGCATCATTGGGTTGGTCGCTGAAGAAGTTGCGGCAGAGGTAGCTGTCGGAGGTGTGGTGGAAGATCTGAGGCGTCTGTAGATGGCGTCCAGGGTGCTGCTCTGTTGTGATGGATGGTTCCATCGTTGGAGCAGCTCTGGCAAGCCGTAAGACGTCAGGGCTGAAGTAGCACAAGACAGACATCGTTAATCTCAAGTGGGATTCTAATAGCATATCCAATAGATGTTGTAAAATACATTACCAAAAAGTTGTAGATGTAAAATGTACATCACCAAAAAACACCTGACTACAACAGATGAGGTAAAAACTGTTGACTCTGAACTTAACTGTCGAAACTGAAATTTACGGTGGAATCTGAATGTTACTGCTGAAACTGAACGCACTGGTAGCAGAGATGCACTTCACATGCAGTTTAGGCCGCTCGAGCATTAGTAGTAGAGAAACAGTGATCTAAATCAGCAGGCGACCGCCAGGGAACACAGTAGCAGATAGCAGCCGGAGCAGCAGTGCCTGGAGCAGCAGCCCGAACTAGAGCCAGAGCAGCAACTCGTGTAGCTGCAGCAGCCCGTGTAGCAGCGTCAGTAGCGCGAGCGAGAGCAAGAGCAGAGCAGCAACACGAGCGAGGGGAAGAGCAGAGCAGCAGTGCGAGCGAGCGAGAGCCGGAGCAGGAGCAGCAACTTCGGCTGGTATGGCCGCCGCTGCTGAGGGAGCCTCGCACTGGGGGAGACCCGCAGTGGAGATGTCACCGGCGTCGCCGACTACGAGGTAGCGGCGCCATGGGGGAGCGGGATCGAGCACCGGCGGAGCCGGGAGGTCAAGTTAAGGAGAAGGTGTGATGCGATGAGTGTACAACCTCTTTGGTGGCGCCAAGTAGGCCTTGGCTTTGTCCGAGGAGTCGGTGAGTATGCTGCTGTTTCGATGGAGCAGGTTAAGGCGGCGCTGTGGGGATGGAGCAGCCGCGATAGACGTGGTGATCGTTAGAGCAGCTCCTTGGAGGTGGAGGACGGGGCGGCTGAACCGGCGGGATGATGAGATCAACGGCGGATCCTCATCCGGGTCGATGGATGAGGGACGTCGAGCTGTTGCGGTGGACGGCGTCGTCAGGGAAGAGGCTCCGGCTGGGCAGCAGTGGGGTGGAGGATGGCGAAGGGTGGGGTTTCGCGGCTGGAGCAGAGAGGTTATGGCGGCCTGGGATTTCGAATGGCGTAAAGGAGGTGATGGGAGGGGGGAACCATGACTTAGGGACGCGCTTGTCCAAAATGTAGGGTGTCTTACAAAACTACCCCCACCAATTTTAACTAGCGGCCCTTTCGGCTGAGGGTCAGAAGGGGGATTTCGCGTGTCAGGATTTGGCAGCTGGAGGGAGTTTTCGCGCGCGTTGTAATTTCGGGATAGCAAGGCGCGGGTTGTGAAGGTGCGAGTTTTGGGAGCACGATATCTGAATTTTCGGGATAACAAGGCGCGGGTTGAATTTTAGGGACAAGCCTAATGTGTAATAATGTACGTACCAAATCAATTCGCACTTCCCTCAACGAAAAAAATGAAAAAAATAAAACTATTTGCACCACACAAAGAGAGAGTCTTGTCCCATTTTACGGTACAAATGCTATTCAAAGCTATGAATCCATATTATGTCCAATTAAAATTTTTCGCTGGCTGTATAATGCATGTAACCTACTCATACGACCATTTTAGTGCATTCCAAATTTCTATACTACCGCTGCAATTCGAACTAAATTTGAATTCGTTTCTCTATTTGAATAAGAATCTACAATCATGATTGTTGCCAACTTAAACCATCATTCGTAAATTATCTTAACAACACACCGCATGATTACTATAGAGATAGATATGAACTATGTGCACTATATGAACTTGAATTCAAAATTTTGAATACACTTGATGTTGATTCCAAATAATAGTACATTTGATGTACTAACTAGATCTTCATAATCTAAACCATGTTTCATACGTACACTGTGTTTATCACACAAAGTATAGTGCCCCGCCCCCAACATTATGACAAGTATTTAGCCCTGAGCTGCAAAAGCCACACATTATCACAAATTCAAAAAAATGTTTTATATATTATATGTAGTATAACATGTTCATAACCACACCATGCGTATCACCATTATATATATTCATGCATGCGTCGGTTTAAAACACTATAATATCTTCTTTAAATATCCGAATCCACTTTTTATAATGAATTATGATCTCTGTTCATCTTTAACACCCACACAATCCTCTTCTCTTTGTAGCTAGCACTAACTTTCTCTCGTGCATGCACACGCCCGCCCCCCCCTCTCACCCTCCCTCAGCGTCCCCTCCATCACGCACATTCGTTATTTCTCTTTAGGTCGTTCACCCACGTTGTGTGTAGGCCCCCCGGCTCCTTCTTTCCGGCACACACCGGTCGATATACCTCTCTAGCCAAGTGTGCCTACCACAAACACACACTCTCCCTCTTCTCTTCTCACCGTCCATGCCCCCCCTATGTCCAATACGGTTCCACGCACGTGCACACTCCCGCCGCTCTTTTCATCGATCTCATACTCGCACACTCCTCCCCCCTCGATATAGTAGGCCTCTCGCACCACCTCCTAGCCACATCCCTCTCCCCTTGTCCATCTCTCTGGACCTTATTTGCTTCTAACACATGCATGCATGCATGTATACCTACCGATCTCCCTACATATAGCTAGGTCTACTATAAGTCTTTTTCCCCACGCACCGATTGACGTACCTCACTAGTTATGTCTCTCCCTTTCTTCGACACACGACGATTGATCTTCCTATGTAGTTACGTCTGCTTACCACAACCATATCGTCCCCCCTCATCATCCTTGCATACCTCCTGACCCGTCTCTCACATGCATGTGCATAGACAGGCAGACATCCCCTCTCTTATTGATATTGCAGTCGTACCCTCCGTTTGTCTAGCAGGCCTCTCCCACCATTTGTGAGAAGCAACTCCACCACCAACCCTCCAACACTCTACCTTTGTCTCTCTCCCAACCTTATTCCTCTGCTACACATATGCATGGATGCCGATCGATGTCCCTCAATACATAGCTAGGTCTCTCTCCTTCTCCACACATATACCAGTCGATCTACTTCTCTATAGTTAGGTCTCTGCCCCCTCGCCCCCCACCGATAGTCGAACATTGTAGGTAGGTATCCATGCCACAGAGACAAACTGCACCTCTGCCCTCTCACATTCCAGTAGGCCAGCCGCCCTGTATCTTTGACATGGGCAAACACAAATTCGATGGCACTCTTTATCGATTGCGCACCCACACACTTCATCCCTATTTTCGATTCTATCAATATCTCACGCCGATGATCCCTCCACTCTCTTCTCGTGGATCGCTCCCCCTATATATGATTTATCCATGACTCTGGTTCACACACATTGCATATGTTACATTTTTTGTTTGAGATATCATCGACACATTGTCTCTGTTTCGCACAAACCATCTCTCTCACACCCACCCACGTATGTACCTGCACATAAAGAAGAGGTGCACGCACGACTCACGTACTCACGTCTCGTTCCCGGCCACACCCATGCGGGTACACGGTGGAGGTCATTTCTGTACGAAAAGGCAGCCCACGTGATAATTTGACGCGTGCAGCGGTTGTTTACTCGAAGGAGGGTCGGGTACCATGCGTGTAGCGGCTTCTATTTACAACAACTTGCCGTCATGTTCCAGTAATTTTTTTGGCACAGGATGTTGATTTTATGGATCAGATCGATCCATTTGTTTGTGACTGCCAAAAACAGTGGTTGGGTTAGATGTTATGGCCATGTTCAATCTGGGTTTTGTCTAAATTTGATGAACAATTAATCCTTGGGCTTTTGTACTGTTTGTAAGCTTGAGTTACATGTTGTTGCCCTCATACTCCCCTCCGCCTGCCACTACACTGCCGCATCTTCCACGACTCCTGTTCGTTCCCGTCCGAGGCCTCGCCGTCGTTCTCTGCCTTGGTTCGCTCGTTGTGCCCGCCGCCGTCTGGCATTGTCAACATGGTCAACAACCGAGAGGAATCAGGAGATGACTATACATGGGGAGGCTGACAGTAGGGACCCACCAGGGTCATGGCATTATGCAAGCAGGTGCCTCGTTATTACAAGCCAAAAAATACTTCCTCCTAATTGTTTGACATCTAGGTCCCACGCCATTGTCAATGTAGTCAATAAACGAGAAAATTACACAACGAGCGGCTAACACCAGGGACCCAGCAGCTCGCCCAGTTGTTTTTTAGTTTTAGAGACGGAGCTCAACTACGCGCTGTGCGGCGGCTGTGGCTCGTCTAGCCCACGCTTTTATTTAAGCACATGACGAGCCCAGTTGATATCTGTTTTCTTTCTGAAAATGGCTAGCCCAGTTCTATTTTTTTGGAGAATACCCAACTGAGGCCTACTTGCTTTTCTCAGCCCTGCTGGGCTGGAAATCTTTCAAGACGAGGAGGGATGTATTCGGCTTCCCCAGAAAATGGGCTATAAGTAGTAAGAAATGGGCAGTAAATTTTTAAACCAAAGCCAACCGGCGATTACATTCAAATTTCATTTTTTCTGGATTTCAAGATTTTAAATTTCATTCTTTTTTTGAAGAGAAAATTTCTTTGTATTTTATTTTGATATAATTTTTTAAAATTATTTTTAACGTGACTCAAAATTTCGTGATTAAAAGAGTTCGGACCCCACTGAAATATTCAAACTTTCGTTGAATTTTTTTGCAGTAGCCAGAATATGGTCTGTAATGCTAATAAGAAGAATATGGGCTTCAAAATATCCTTAAGAATTAGCAAATGGGCTGTAAATTATTGAAAATAATGGCAAATGGGTTGTATGCTGTTTTCCACAGATTCAGAGGCTGACTTGTGGGCCTACTAGGTTGACGATGACGCTGTCCTAAAATATTTTTTTGACGCGTACACAAGTCTTTTTCAACTTAGTCAACACAGAGCAGTGACTGTTGGATGTCCATCCAACGGCCGTCGTGCTTCTTCAATCTCTGTTCTTCCTGCTCCAGCCACCCAAACCAGTGCGGGCGGGACTGCCTGCTCCCTCCTCCCGTGGCCGGCTGTGCTTGCGCCAGGCCATCCCTCTACCCACCCGCACCTCCTATTATTTTCCCGCGACTTCAGCCTCACCCCGCAGCTGACCAGTCATCCCTCGTACTCCCCTCAGTGTGGGCATCCGCTGCTGTGGCTTCGCCGGCTCCGGGTCGTTCCCTTCCTGGGCCTCGCTGTCGTCCACCGCGTTGGTGCTCTCGGCGCGGTGTGGTCAACATGGTCAACAAACGACACCCATCGGAAGAGGGATGTAAGTAGAGAGGATGACTGTAGGGAACCACACAAGCAAGTGCCTCCTTATTACGTGAAAAAAATGATTGCTTCTACTGATAGATGGGACCCATCGGCTGTATCTTCGCACGGAAGGACGTGCCTCCTTGTTATGTGAAAAAACTGTTCCTCCCGATGACAGCTGGGACCCGACAGATTTGGTGGCTGACTTGTGGGCCTGCTAATCTGACGCGTACGCATGGCTTTGTCAACTTAATCAACAAATGATCCTAGCAGCTGGACCATTGGATGTTAATCCAACAGCCGTGCTGCTTCTTCAACCTCTGATCTTGCTCCTGTCTCCCGTGGGCGGCAGTGCTGCCGCGCACCCGAACCAGTCAAGTTTCCCATTCCTCTCCATCTGCGACTCCACTTCCGCGTCTTCCTCATCTCTGGGTCGTTCCAGTCTGGGGCCTCACCGTCGTCCACCGGCCTTGGTGCACTCGGCATGGTGTGGTCAATGTGGTCAACAAACGAGAGTCATCGGAAGATGACTGTACGTGGAGAGGCTGACAGTGGGGACACATCACGCCCATGGATGCATGCATGCAACTGCATCCTTTTTACCCTGCAAAATAATGTTGTCTCCCCCTGACAGCTGGGACCCACCAGCTACATCTTCGCATGCAAGGAAGTGCGTCCTTATTACGGGCAACAAAAAATAATTCCTCCCCCTGACAGCTGGGACCCATCCGCTATATGTTCGCATGCAAGGAAGTGCCTCCTTATCCTCCCTGACAGCTGGGACCCACCCGGTAGAACCGCACACAGGGTTGTCTCTCTGGTAGCGAACATGTACGTACATACTGTGGTCGATCGGTCTCTCTGCAAGGATGAACCGTGGCTGAGCAAGGAGCGGCACGTGTGACATAGCAGTTGAGGTAGTACTGTATAAATCATGTACACGTACGTACATCCACGCTGCAAGAAAGTAAATATGGCTACGTACGTACATACGGGCGGGGTCTCGAACACGTACAGCGACGACGTCCTGTTCATCGGTAGCCAACCGGCTGGGTCGGAACGGACAAACAGCGTCGTGTTCATCGGGAGGCAACAGACTAGGTCGGAATGCGTCGTGTTCATCGGGAGCCAACCGGCTTGGACGGAACAGCCGAAACGGGGTCTGGCGTACCGCAGAACGGAGTAAACGGCCTTCTGTTCGACCGGCTACAGTCGAAACGGGATCCTGTTCATCGGGAGGGGTCTGGCGTACCGCAAAATGGAGGAAACGGACTTGTGTTCGAGCTCCTACAGTCGAAACGGGATGCTGTTGATCGGGAGGGGTGTGGCGTACCGCAAAACGGAGGAAACGGACTTGTGTTGGAGCACCTACGGTCGAAACATGGTCCTGTTCATCGGGAGGGGTGTGACGTACCGCAAAACGGGACTCCACGGACTACTGTTCATCCACCATCTACTGCCTCACTCCAGCCTCCACGGGCTACTGTTCATCCACCATCGACTTCCTCCAGCCTCCACCTGCTACTATTCATCCATCGTCGACTTCCTCCAGCCTCCACCGGCTACTGTTCACCACGGGGTCCTGTTGATCCAGCCTCCACCGGCTACTGTTCAACCAGCCCTCCACACGGGGTCCTGTTCAACCAGCCCTCCACGGGGTCCTGTTCATCCACCCCAACCAGCTCGGGTGTGTGGCTGCCTCCTCTCGATCGGTGTCCTGTTCATCCAACGGCAACGGCCTCTACTACCATGGGGTCCTGTTCATCCAACCCCCATCGGGAACTGTTCATCCAACCCCCAATAACGGTCACTGTTCATCAAGAGGCAGCAGGTTTGATCGGCTTCAGTAAGCAGCAACAGTAGTGATCGATCGCTCGGGTTCAGTTAGCAGCAGTAGCAAAGGAATCACTCGGGTTCAGTTAACAACCAACGGATCGATCGCTCGGGTTTAGTAACGTAGCTAGTGCAATCGCTCAGGTTCAGTAAGCGAACGCCTCGCTCAGGTTCAGTTAGAGCCCAACGCCTCGCACACACGCGCGTATGTGTACGAGAGAAATGCGCAAACCTCCGTGCATCGCTCGGCCCCGACCACCCACCATAACCGGGAACTTCCCGAAATTTTCCTCGCCCTCGCTTCTACCATGATTTTTTCCGTCATGGACGGCCCAAAGAATGTCATGCAGGTGCATCCCCGGCCCGCCCAGGATGAAAAGCCCATTTTCTGTCATGATTTTTTGTCATAGAAGTAGGAGCCCACCACATCTATGATGACACATGCTTTTGTCACAATTATCATCATAGAAGTGTCATAAGCATGACAGAAAAAAATTTGTTCGGCCCAAAATGTCACGGATGTGTCTTTTTTTTGTAGTACACTCTGGTGCGGAACGTGTTCTGGTCGACCTACGAGGTTCAGTAGTAACTTGGTCTGAAGTTTCATGATCATCATCATTTGCTTCCTGTTTGGTTGGTGTAGGCATCATGGGAACGGCTTTCTCTGATGTAATACTTTCCAATTCGAGAGAAGGTACAATTACCTTGTCAAGTTAAACTTTCCTCCCACTCACTTCTTTCGAGAGAAACTCCTTCTCTAGAAAGGACCCATTCTTAGCAACAAAGATTTTGCCTTCGGATCTATGGTAGAAGGTATACCCAATAGTTTCTTTCGGGTATCCTATGAAGACACACTTCTCCGCTTTGTGTTCGAGCTTATCAAGCTGAAGCCTTTTTGACATAAGCGTCGCATCCCCAAACTTTTAAGAAACGACAGCTTACGTTTCTTGCCAAACCACAGTTCATACGGTGTCATCTCAACGGATTTAGACGGTGCCCTATCTAACGTGAATGCGGCTGTCTCTAATGCATATCCCCAAAATGGTAAAGGCAAATTGGTAAGACACATCACAGAAAGCACCATATCTAATAAAGTACGGTTACGACGTTCGGACACACCATTACGCTATGGTGTTCCAGGTGGCGTGAGTTGTGAAACAATTCCACATTTTCTTAAATGAAGGCCAAACTCGTAACTCAAATATTCGCCTCCGTGATCAGATCATAGAAACTTTATTTTCTTGTTACGATGATTCTCTACTTCACTCTGAAATTCTTTGAACTCTTCAAATGTTTCAGACTTGTGTTTCATCAAGTAGATATACCCATACCTATTCAAATCATCTGTAAAGGTTAGAAAATAACGATACCCACCGCGTGCCTCAACACTCATTGGACCGTATACATCGGTATGTATTATTTCCAATAAGTCATTAGCTCGCTCCATTGTTCCAGAGAACGGAGTTTTAGTCATCTTGCCCATGAGGCATGGTTCAGAAGTATCAAATGATTCATAATCAAGTGATTCCAAAAGTCCATCTACATGGAGTTTCTTCATGCGCTTTACACCAATATGACCTAAATGGAAGTGCCACAAGTATATTGCACTATCATTATCAACTTTGCATCTTTTGGCATCAATATTATGAAAATGTGTATCACTACGATCAAGATTCAATAAACTATTCGCATTGGGTGTATGACCATAGAAGGTTTTATTCATGTAAACATCACAACAATTATTCTCTGAATTAAATGAATAACCGTATTGCAATAAACATGATCTAATCATGTTCATGCTCAACGCAAACACCAAATAACATTTATTTAGGCTTAACACTAATCCCGAAGGTAGAGGGAGTGTGCGATGGTGATCATATCAATCTTGGAGACACTTCCAACACACATCGTCACCTTGCCCTTTACTAGTCTCCGTTTATTCTGCAACTCCTGTTTCAAGTTACTAATCTTAGCAACTAAACCAGTATCAAATACCCAGGGGCTACTACGAATACTAGTAAGGCACACATCAATAACATGCATATCAAATATACCTTTGTTCACATTGCCATCCTTCTTATCCGCCAAGTATTTAGGGCAGTTCTGCTTCTAGTGACCATTCCCTTTGCAGTAGAAGCACTTAGTTTCAGGCTTAGGTCCAGCTTTGGGCTTCTTCACGGGAGTGGCAACTTGCTTGCCATTCTTCTTGAAGTTCCCTTTATTTCCCTTGCCCTTTTTCTTGAAACTAGTGGTCTTGTTTAACCATCAACACTTGATGTTCTTTCTTGATTTCTACCTTCACTGATTTCAGCATTGTGAAGAGCTCGAGAATTGTTTTCGTCATCCCTTGCATATTATAGTTCATCACGAAGTTCTAGTAGCTTGGCGATAGTGACTAGAGAACTCTGTCAATCACTATCTTATCTGGAAGATTAACTCCCACTTGATTCAAGCGATTGTAGTACCCAGACATTCTGAGCACATGCTCACTGGCTGAGCTATTCTCCTCCATCTTGTAGGCAAAGTAGAGGTCTCATACCTCTCGACACGGGCATGAGTCTGAAATACCAATTTTAGCTCTTGGAACATCTCATATGCTCCGTGGCGATCAAAATGTTTTTGAAGTCCTGGTTCTAAGCCGTAAAGCATGGCGCACTAAACTATTAAGTAGTCATCATATCGAGCTTGCCAAACTTTCATAACATCTGCATCTGCTACTGCAATAGGTCTGTCACCTAGCGGTGCATCCAGGACATAATTCTTCTGTGCAACAATGAGGATAATCCTCAGATCACAGACCCAATCCGCATCATTGCTACTATCATCTTTCAACTTAGTTTTCTCTAGGAACATATCAAAAATAGGGGAGCTATATTGCGAGCTATTGATCTACAACATAGATATGCAAAAACTATTAAGATTAATTTCATGATAAATTTAAGTTCAATTAATCAAATTACTAATGAACTCCGACTTAAATTAACATCCCTCAAGTTATCTAAGTGATACATGATCCAAATCAACTAACCCATGTCCAACCATCATGTGAGATGGGGTAGTCATCAATGGTGAACATCTCTATGTTGATCATATCTACTATATGACTCACGTTCTACCTTTCGGTCTCCAATGTTCCGAGACCATGTCTGTACATGCTAGGCTCGTCAAGTTTAACACAAGTATTCTGCATGTGCAAAACTATCTTACACCCGTTGTATGTGAACGTAGAGTCTATCACACCCGATCATCACGAGGTGCTTCGAAATGATGAACTTTGGCAACGGTGCATACTCGGGGAGAACACTATTATCTTGAAATTTAGTGAAGGGATCATCTTATAATGCTACCGCCGTTCTAAGCAAAATAAGATGCAAAAAGGATAAACATCACATGCAATCAAAATATGTGACATGATATGGCCATCATCATCTTGTGCTTTTGATCTCCATCTCCAAAGCATCGTCATGACTCCATCGTCACCGGCTCGACACCTTGATCTCCATCGTTGCGTCGGGGTCGTCTCGCCAACTATTGCTTATACAACTATTGCTAACGCATAGCGATAAAGTAAAGCAATTACATGGCGCTTCATTTCATACAATAATTAAGAGACAACCCTAAGGCTCCTGCCAGTTGTCGACATTACAAAACATGATCATCTCATACAACAACGTATATCACATCACGTCTTGACCATATCACATCACAACATGCCCTTCAAAAACAAGTTAGACGTCCTTTACTTTGTTGTTACAAGTTTTACGTAGCTGCTACGGGCTTCTAACAAGAACTGTTCTTAACTACGCAAAAGCCACAATAGTGATTATCAAGTTTGCTGTTTTAACCTTCTTCAAGGACCGGCCGTAGTCAAATTAGATTCAACTAAAGTAGGAGAAACAGACACCTGCCAGCCACCTTTATGCAAAACAAGTTGCATGTCAGTCCGTGGAACCGGTCTCATGTGCGTGGACATGTAAGGTTGGTCCGGGCCGCTTCATCCCACAATACCGCCGAATCAAAATATTATGTTGGTGGTAAGCAGTATGACTATCATTGCCCACAACTCTTTGTGTTCTACTCATGCATATCATCTACGCATAGACCTGGCTCTGATGCCACTGTTGGGGAACGTTGCATGGAAAACAAAAAAAATTCTATGCACACGCAAGATCTATCCATGGAGATGCATAGCAACGAGAGGGGAGAGTGTGTCTACGTACCCTCGTAGAATGTAAGCGGAAGAGTTTATCAACACGGTTGATGTAGTCGTACACCTTCACGATCCGCCCGATCAAGTACCGAACATACGACACCTCCGCGTTCAACACACGTTCAATTCGATGACGTCCTTGCCTTCTTGATCCAGCAAGACGGGTGAAGTAGTAGATGAGTTCCGGCAGCACGACGGCGTGGTGACGGTGGTGATGCAACTATCTCCGCAGGGCTTTGCCGAGCACTACGAAAATATGACCGAGGATGAACTAGAGAGAGAGGGGCGCCGCACATGGCTAGGGAATCATGGTGTAGTTTTCCCTACTCCCTCCTCTCAAATTTATAGGTGGAGGGGGGAGGGGAGGCAGCCCCTATGGCGCCCCAAGTTGCCGGCAGCTGCCCTAGGGCGCCTGCCCTGGCCAAACCCCCCCTTCATATTTGTGTATGGAGGGGAAGGAAAGGGGGGCTGGCTGCCTTTGGGGCGCCTCCCCCTTCCTTCCCTCCCTCTTTGGTGCATGGGCAAGGGGTGGAGGGGCGCACCAGCCCCCTTGTGGGCTGGTGTGCTTCCACCCCTTTGGCCCATAAGGCCCACCGCTTGCCGGTGACCTCCCGGAACCCCTTCCGGCACCCTGATAAAATACCCGGTACTTCCGAAACCTTTCCGGTGACCAAATAGTATCGTCCTATATATCAATCTTTACCTCTGGACCATTCCGGAGCTCCTCGTCATGTCCATGATCTCATCCGGGACTCCGAACAATATTCGGTCATCAACTCACATAACTCATACAACACTATATCATAAATGAATGTTAAGTGTGCGGACCCTACGGGTTCTAGAATGATGTATACATGACCGAGACACCTCTCCGGTCAATAACCAATACTAGAACCTAGATGCCCATATTGGTTCCTACATATTCTATGAAGATCTTTACCGGTCGAACCTTATGACAACATACGTAATTCCCTTTGTCTGTCGGTATGTTACTTGCCTGAGATTCGATCGTCGGTATCTTCTTACCTAGTTCAAACTCGTTACCGGAAAGTATCTTTACTCGTTCCGTAATACATCATCTTGTAACTAACTCCTTAGTCACTTTGCTTGCAAGGCTTCTCATGATGTGTATTACCGAGAGGGCCCAGAGATACCTCTCCGATACACGGAGTGACAAATCCTAATCTCGATCCATGCCAACTCAACAGACACCTTCGGAGATACCTGTAGAGCATCTTTATGATCACCCAGTTACGTTGTGACGTTTGATAGCACACAAGGCATTCCTCTGGTATCCGGGAGTTGTATGATCTCATAGTCGAAGGAATATGTATTTGACATTAAGAAAGCAATAGCAATAAACTGAACGATCATATGCTAAGCTAACGGATGGGTCTTGTCCATCACATCATTCTCCTAATGATGTGATCCCATTATCAAATGACAACTCATGTCTATGGTTAGGAAACCTTAACCATCTTTTGATCAACGAGCTAGTCTAGTAGAGGCTCACTAGGGAGACGGTATTTGTTTATGTATCCACACATGTATTTAAGTTTCCGGTCAATACAATTATAGCATGAATAATAAACCTTTATCATGATTAAGGAAATATAATAATAACCATTTTATTATAGCCTCTAGGGCATATTTCCATCAATAATTAACTACCGAGCAATAATAAAATATCTCAAATGACAACGCTTTGTCAAAACAACCATGATATAATATGACAACAGTTGTATCTCGCTAGCCCTTTCTAAGACCGGAAAACATAAACGTAGAGCACCTCCAAAGTTCAAGCAGAGACTAAACATTGTAATTCATGGTAGGAAAGATCTAGTCATGATGCATCCAACATTAGCTATACACAATGCATGAGGATGACAATAGTGCTCTCAGATCTGGCGCTTATTTGAGAAGGTGATGACACAGCATAAAATTAAATAGATAGTCCCTTCACAGAGGGAAGCAGTGATTTGCAGCGGTGCCAGAGCTCAGCTTTTTAAAACAGCGATAAATGAAATTTTGAGAAATGCACCCTTCCTGTTTACTTCACGACCATTAGTTATCGATATCTTCCATGCTAAACACATTAGTGGCGGTTCCCAAGTGAAAAAAGTAAAGGTTTACTCCCCCTCCACCAACAAACACACTCCACGGCTAGCCGAATCCACGGGTACCGTCCATACCAACATCAGTCCTGAGGGAGTTTTGTTTAATTATTTGCAATTTGATTTTGGGACTGGGAATCCCTATTACCGCCCCTCTCGTGCAAGGATGAGTGAATACACACTCATCATGAGAATAACCTACTTAGCATGGAAGATACCGACTACCTCCTGTCGCTCTATGAACAATCCAGGCACACAAAAACCGATGTTTATTTGAAGTTTTTAGAGGTGGCACATGCAAATTTACTTAGAACGGCAGGGTAATACCGCATATAGGTAGACATATGGTGGACTCATCTGGAACAACTTGGGTTTTAGGATTTTGACGCACAAGCAGTATTCCCGCTTAGTACAGGCGAAGGCTACCAAGTAGGTTGAGAAGCGGCCAGCTAGAGAGCGAAAACGGTCATAAACATGCATTATGCATAAGTAACATTGGATACTAGCATGAGTAGGATATGAACACCATGAACATAAATATCATAGAGGCTATGTTGGTTTTGATTCATCTACATGCATGAACATGTGCCAAGTCAAGCCACTTGAAACATTCAAAGGAGGATACCATGTCATCATACCACATCACAATCATTTTAATGCATGTTGACATCCAAGATAAATCATTATCCACTCCTAGCCACTTAAGCATGGCATGAGAAACTATAATCTCTAATTGTCATTGCAAACATGTTTGATCATAATAGGCTGAATCATGGATACTAGGTTAAACATATTTACAAAAACAGAACAAGTTGAGTTCATACCCGTTTCTCTCCGCCACAGCCAGTTCATCAAATATCGTCATCATTGCCTTTCACTTGCATGACCGAATGATATGAAAATAATAATAATGCAAGAGTGCCATGGACTAAGCTGGAATCTGCAAACATTTTATTCAAGAGGAGAAGACAAGGTAATATGGGCTCTTTATTAAATCAATATCAATGGATATGGGAGCCACTCAACAATTTCATCGTGGTCTTCTCCTCGGTATGACTCTATAAAAGGAAAAGAATTTCAGAGAAACACACTGAAATATTTTTGGAGTTTTTAGTTTTTCTTGAAGAAAGCAAATTTAAAGAGAAAAACAAAAAACAAGAAAAACTATTTACACGGGAGAGCCCCCAACAAGCAAAAGAAGAACAAGGAAATCTTTTTGGGTTTCCTTTTAACATGACAACTAAATTAGACTAGAAAGAAAAACCAAAAAGAAGCAAGCAACATTTTTTTGTGATTTTCTCAAAGTTTTTCAAACACATAAGAAGAAAACAAGAAAATAAATCTAGCATGGATAATACAATGAAAAAATGTGAACACCGACAACTGGAATGAAATGTGTGAACATGAATGTAATGTTGGTGAAAACACGTACTCCCCCAAGCTTAGGCTTTTGGCCTAGCTTGGTGATCACCACTCTTAGTAGCCCTCCGGTCCCATCCCGAAGTGTTGTGGAGCGGGCACCTGAGCGTCCCACTCCTGAGGTTCCTCCTCAGTCGCTGCCTGGTTGTTCCGGTAAGCAATAATGTCCTCAGGCATGATCCTGTATCCTCCCCTGGCAATAGAATCAAACAAGGCAGGTGCAGACAATGGAATAATATCATGGGTATCCTCACTGAAAACTAGGTTGTAAGGAATATGGTTAACATAATCATCAATATCAGTAAACTGGTGATCCTTCAGCGCCTGGTGATCTAGATAAACCTTGGGTAAACGATAATCATGTTCGCGGATCGGAACATTAAAGTGACTCGCTAAACGAGTAGCATAAATACCGCCATGATTTTTGCCCTTAGATCTGTTAAGGTGCAGGCGACGTGCAATAATAGCCCCAAGGCTATAGCTATTATTGCCGTAAAGTGCATGACGTAAGATGGAGAAGTTCGGAGGACAGAGTGCACCGACCTTCTCTCTAGCAATTAAACACTTAGCAATAAATAGAGCAAAATAATGCACGGCAGGAAACTGCAAACTAGTAGCGGTGACACTAGACACGCCTCTCTCATCTCCCACTGATAGAGTACGATAAAAGCCCTCGAACTCTGCAGGCCTAGGCTCTCCTATTTCCCCATTAGAAGGGATCGAGCATATGTCACAAAAAACAGTAAGTGGTATCTGACGGGTCTCAGCATATAAATTAAATTGAACCTCAGGGGGGTTATTCCTACTTAGAAAATGAAAACTTTGCACAAATGAATTTGTAAGGAGATGGTATTGTTCACACTCAGCTGTGATGAAGTCGGTGAAACCAGCATTAGCAGCAAATTATGCGAACTCTTGACGGATCCCGGCTCCATCCATGAAGGGGTTATGCGGCCATTCGCATGGCTGCACCTCCACCATTCTCCGAGTGTGGAGATCGTTGTTCGATGACTCCCCAATGACTCCCTTAGAGCTCTTCTTAGAAGCAAACTTCCTAAAGAAACTCATCATATTCCTATGAATAAAATTCTGAAAATTTTAGTTCACAAAATTTTTGTCAACAAAACTGCACAAGATTGATAGCAACTACTCATAGGGATGCATAGAGGCCATATTAAGCATTCAAACTACTTAGAACTCTAAGAATTCAACATGCAAGCTCATCTACAGCAGCACCAAGAGTAGCTAATTATTCAAAATATAATCCACTAAAGCAAAAACTAATTGGAGCAATGGAGGAGTCACATACCAAGTAGAAATCCCCCAAAATAGTTTCGAAAACGGAGCTTCGAGCAAAGAGATCGAAATCCGCGGGTTTGAGAGCAAGAACACGAGAGAGAGAGAGAGCAATGGTGATTTTTTCTAGAGGTAGGTGATGACATGGGCTAAAGAGATAGGTGAGGGGGCCCATGTGGGGACCACAACCCGCCAGGTGCACCCCCTCTGATGTTATTTGCACTATAAATTCTTAAATATTCAGAAAAAATCATATTAAATTTTCAGGACATTCTGAGAACTTTTATTTTTGGGTCATTTTTTATTGCACGGGAAATTCAGAAAATAGACAAAACATGGCATTTTATTTTCTTTAACTAAGAAAAACAGAAAATAAAAGTTGGGAGCAGAAGGTTGTGCTTACTAAATTCATCAACTTCATACCTCTAAAAAATGATCCATTAATAAGGTTGATCAAGTCTTATTAACAACCACCTTCGATTAGCATGAAGCCGAAGAACTTTCGTAAAACACTAAGTTACCTCAATGGGGATATGCATGTCCCCAACAATAAGCATTTCATATTTCTTTTTGGCCATAGGTAGAGGTAGTTGAAAACTTCCAATAGTGAGTCTCGGAGATTTTTCAATAACATTAATACCATTCACTTGGAATTGTTTGTTCGGAAAGTGCACCGTATGCTCATTACCATTGATATGAAAAGTGACCTTGCTTTTATTGTAATCAATAACAGCCCTTGCAGTATTCAAGAAGGGTCTACCAAGGATAATCGACATGTTGTCGTCCTCGGGCATCTCAAGTATAACAAAGTCAGTAAAAATAGTAACATTTGCAACAACAACGGGCACATCCTCACAAATACCGATAGGTACGACAGTTGATTTGTGAGCCATTTGCAAAGATATTTCAGTAGGTGTGAGTTTAGTCAAATCAAGTCTTTTATATAAGGAGAAAGGCATAACACTAACACCAGCTCCTAAATCACACAAAGCGGTTTTGACATAATTTCTTTTGATAGAGCAAGGTATAGTTGGTATTCCCGGATCTCCAAGTTTTTTAGGTACTCCATCCTTAAAAGAATAATTAGCAAGCATAGTGGATATTTCAGCTTCCGGTATCTTTCTCTTTTTAGTGATGATATCTTTCATATATTTGGCATAAGGGGCCATCTTTAATATATCAGTCAAGCGAGTGCGCAAAAAGACTGGCCTAAGCATTTCAGCAAAGCATTCAAATTCTTCATCATTCTTTTTCTTAGTTGACTTAGGTGGAAAGGGCATGGGTTTTTGAACCCACGGTTCTCTTTCCCTTCCATGTTTTCTAGCAACAAAGTCTCTTTTATCATATCTTTTATTTTTAGGTTGTGGGTTATCAAAATCAACAGCTGGTTCTATTTCCACATCATTATCTGGTTGTTTATCATTGTCTGCTTGAATATCTTCATGAACATCATCATTATATTTTTCATTATCACTAGATGAATGTTCATTACCAGATTGAGTTTCAGCATCAGAAATAGAAACTTCATTATCATTATCAGAAGGTTTTTCTATTTCAGGTTCACTAGAGGCATGAAAAGTCCTACCATTTTTCTTTTTCTTCTTCTTTCTAGAAGGACTAGGTGCATCGGTGTTAATTCTTTGAGAGTCTTGGTTAATTCTTTTAGCGTGTCCCTCAGGATAAAGTGGTTCCTGAGTCATTTTACCTCCTCTAGTTGCTACTCTAACAGCAAAGTCATTTATATTATTATTCATTTCATCTAGCAACTCTCTTTGAGACTTAGCAACTTGTTCTAGTTGAGTTTGAACCATAGAGGCATGTTTTCCTACACCTCTAATATCATTGGAGATTCTAAATAACAAGTCACTCAAGCGAGCAATCATATCAGAATTATATTTCAACTATTTCATAACATTTTCATTGAAGTGATCTTGCTTTCTAATGTAATTATCAAACTCATAAAGGCATTGACTAGGATGCATATTATAAGGATTGTCCCTTTCATTAAATTTCATTAAAGAGTTTACCTCTACCACCTTTGGTGGTGGTGTGTCAAGTCCATGTATTTCTTCAATAGGAGGTAAAATTTTAACATCCTCTGCTTTAATACCTTTTACCTTCATAGATTTCTTTGCCTCTTGCATATCTCCCGGACTGAGATATAAGATACCCCTCTTATTCGGAGTGGGTTTAGGAAGTGGTTTAGGAAGAGTCCAATAATCATAATATTTCAATATATTATTCAATAATTCCTCAGCTTGTCCAACAGTTCATTCCCTGAAAACACAACCAGCACAACTATCTAGGAAGTCCCTAGAAGCATCGATTAGTCCATTATAGAAGATACCAAGTATTTCATTTTTCTTAAGTGGATGATCAGGCAAAGCATTAAGCAATTGGAGAAGCCTCCCCCAAGCTTGTGGGAGACTCTCTTCTTCAATTTGCACAAAGTTAAATATTTCCTGTAAGGCAGCATGTTTCTTATGAGCAGGAAAATATTTTTCAGAGAAGTAATAAATCATATCCTGGGGACTACGCACACAACCAGGAGCAAGAGTATTGTACCATATCTTAGCATCACCCTTTAATGAGAACAAAAATAATTTGAGGATATAGTAGTAGCGAATCTTCTCATCATGAGTAAATAGGGTGGCTATATCATTTAATTTAGTAAGGTGTGCCACAACAGTTTCAGTTTCATAACCATGGAAAGGATCAGATTCAACCAAAGTAATTAACTCTGGGTCGACAAAGAATTCATAATCCTTATCATCAACAAAGATAGTTGAAGTAGCAAACTTAGGATCACATTTCATTCTAGCATTCAAAGATTTCTCTTTCAGTTTGCATAATAATTTCTTAAGATCATCTCTATCATTGCAAGCAAGAAAATCTCTACCTGTCTCCTCATCCATAACATAACCTTCAGGTACCTTAGGCATTTCATATCTAGGAGAGCTAGGTCTAATAAGTGTTTCAAGATTTTCAGT
Organism: Thinopyrum elongatum; assembly: GCA_011799875.1. Taxonomy (NCBI): domain Eukaryota; kingdom Viridiplantae; phylum Streptophyta; class Magnoliopsida; order Poales; family Poaceae; genus Thinopyrum; species Thinopyrum elongatum. The sequence goes on from CM022302.1 coordinate 434,981,793, forward strand.
TTCAGGCATTTCGTCAGTTTCAACAATTTCATCAGTTTCAGCATTCTAAATATCTTTAGCTCTAGCAATTTGTTCATCAAGAAAAAATCACCTAGTGGCGCACCATCATCAAGCAAGGTACTAGCATCATCGTAGGTAGCATTCATAGAAGTAGCATCATCAATAACTTGCGACATATCAGGATTAATAGCATGTGGTGGTGTTGCAAGTCTACTCAAAACATAATGTGAATCAAGTGGAGAGTGTGATGGCAGTTCCTTACCTCCCCTCATCCTAGAGGTAACGATCTTGGTTTTTGTATCCTTCAGATTCTTCATAGTGATAAATAGATAACAATCCCAAGTGACTCAACAAATATAGCTATGCTCCCCGGCAACGGCGCCAGAAAAAGGTCTTGATAACCCACAAGTATAGGGGATCTCAACAATTTTCGAGGGTAGAGTATTCAACCCAAATTTATAGATTCGACACAAGGGGAGCCAAAGAATCTTTGCAAGTATTAGCAGCTGAGTTGTCAATTCAACCACACCTAGAGATTAATTATCTGCAGCAATATGATCAGTAGCAAAGTAATATGATAGTTTTGATAGTAGTAGTAACAGTAGCGGTAACGGTAACAGTGATAGCAATAATTTTGTAGCAAGTATAATTGTAACATCAGCAGTAGTAACTTAGCAAGAATAATATATGGAAAATTCGTAGGCATTGGATCGATGAATTCTCTGGATGATATTCATCATATAACAGTCATAACCTAGGGCGATACAAAACTATCCCCAAGTTCATAAATATAATGTAGGCATGTATTCCGTAAATAGTCATACGTGCTTATGGAAAGAACTTGCATGACATCTTTTATCCTACCCTCGCATGGCAGTGGGGTCCATAAGGAAACTATGGGATATTAAGGCCTCCTTTTAATAGAGAACCGGAACAAAGCATTATCACATAGTGAATACATGAACTCCTCAAACTACGGTCATCACCGAAAAGTATCCCGAATACTGTCACTCCGGGGTTTACGGATCATAACACGTAATAGGTGACTATAACTTGCAAGATCGGATCTAGAACATAGATATAATGGTGATAACATAAAAGGTTCGGATCTGAAATCATGGCACCCGGGACCAAAGTGAAAAGCATTAAGCATGGCAAAGTCATAGCAACATCAATCTCAGAACATAATGGATACTAGAGATCAAGCCCTAACAAAACTAACTCGATTACATGATGAATCTCATCCAACTCCTCACCGACCAGCGAGCCTACGAAGGAATTTCTCACTCCCGGTGGGGAGCATCATGGAATTGGCGATGGAGAAGGGTTGGTGATGATGAAGATCAAAGATCCCCCTCTCCGGAGCCTCAAACAGACTCTAGATCTGGCCTCCCGATGAAGAACAAGAGGTGGCGGCGGCTCTGTCTTGTGAATCGCGATAATTCTTTCTCTTTTTTTTTCAAAAATGTGATTTTATAGCGTCGGAGATAGGGTCTGCGGGGCCACCGGGTGGGGACAACCCACCTGGGCGCGCCAGGAGGGGGGCGCCCTGGTGGGTTGTGCTCACCCAGGGGCCCCCCTTCGGTGGTTCTTGGCTCCAGTATTTTTCTTTTATTCCATAAAAAATCTCCAAAAAGTTTCATTCCATTCCGAGAACTTTTATTTCTGCACAAAAACAACACCGTGGTAGTTCTACTGAAAACAGCATCAGTCCGGGTTAGTTTCATTCAAATCATGCAAATTAGAGTCCAAAACAAGAGTAAAAGCGGTAGGAAAAGTAGATAGGACGGAGACGTATCACGATGATATTGGATCTTGGAACTGGAATCGATTGAAATTGGAATTTCACCAAAAATTTTATCCTATGCATCTAGTTCATCGTGATCGGAATTATATATATAATTTTTGGCCTCGTGAAGGAGAAAGTATCGCTCTTGCTTGGGGGAGGCTTAATTCAATGTTATATTCATGCCCCAATCATGAGCCCTCTAGAGAAATTATCATTCAGAATTTTTATGCTCGGCTTTCTCGTGATGATCAACCCATGCTTGATACTTCTTGTACTGGTTCTTTTATGTAGAAGGCTATTGAATTCAGGTGGGATCTTTTAGAAATAATTAAACGCAACTCTGAAGATTGGGAACTCGACGAAGGTAAAGAGTCAGGTATTAAACTTGAGTTTGATTGTGTTAAATCTTTTATGAATATCAATGCTTTTCACAAGTTTAGCACTAAATATGAACTTGACTCTGAGATAGTAGCCTCTTTGTGTGAATCAGTTGCTACTCATGTTGATCTCCCTAAGGAGAAGTGCTTTAAATATCATCCCCCTATCAAAGAAGAAATTAAAGAACCGATAATAGCTAAAGATGAAACTATCATTTACAATGTTGATCCAGTTGTGCCTACTGCTTATATTGAAAAATCACCTTTCCCTGTTAGGATAAAGGAACATGCTAAGGTATCAGCTATGGTTCGCAAAAGTAATATTAAAGCACCTAAACCTCCTAAGAAAATTAAAGTAGAACCTAGTGTTGCTATGGTTAAAGATCTCTTGGTAGAAAATATTGATGGGCATGTTATTTACTTCTGTGATGAAGCTGCTAGAATTGCCAAACCCGATGAAAAAGATAAACATAGACATGTTGTTGGCATGCCTGTTGTCTCAGTTAAAATAGGAGATCATTGTTATCATGGTTTATGTGACTTAGGTTCTAGCGTGAGTGCTATTCCTTTTTCTTTATTCCAAGAAATTATTAATGATATAGCACCTGCTGAATAGAAGACATAGATGTTACTATTAAACTTGCTAATAGAGACACCATCACACCACTTGGGATTGTTAGAGATGTTGAAGTCTTGTGTGGGAAAATAAAATACCCTACCGATTTTCTACTTCTCGGTTCCGCACAAGATGACTTTTGTCCCATTATCTTTGGTAGACCTTTCTTGAACACTGTCAATGCTACTATAGATTGCCATAAACAAACTGTCAGTGTTAGCTTTGGTGATGACTCTCATGAATTTAATTTCTCCAAGTTTAGTAGACAACCCCGTAATAAAGAATTACCTAGTAAGGATGAAATAATTGCTCTTGCTTCTATTGCCGTGCCTCCTACTGATCCACTAGAACAATATTTGCTAGACCATGAAAATGATATGCACTTGCGTGAAAGAAATGAAATAGATAAAATATTCTTTGAACAACAACCTCTGCTTAAACAGAAGTTGCCTATTGAAACTCTAGGAGGTCCTCCTCCACCTAAAGGTGATCCTGTGTTTGAATTAAAGCAGTTGCTAAACACTTTGAAATATGCTTATCTTGATGAGAAGAAGATATATCCTGTTATTATTAATGCTAACCTTTCAGAACATGAAGAAGAAAGATTATTGAAAATTCTGAAGAAGCACCGTGCTGTTATTGGATATACTCGTGATGATCTTAAGGGCATTAGTCCCACTATCTGTCAGCACAAAATTAATATGGAACCTGATGCTAAACCCTTTGTTGATCACCAACGACGATTAAATCCTAAGATGAAAGAAGTGGTAAGAACTGAAATACTAAAGCTTCTGGAAGCAGGTATAATCTATCCCATAGCTGATAGTAGATGGGTAAGTCATGTTCATTATATCCCTTAGAAGGGAGGTATTACTGTTGTTCCTAATGATAAAAATGAACTTATTCCAAAAAGAATTGTTACTGGCTATAGAATGGTAAATGATTTTAGAAAATTAAATAAAGCTACTAGAAAAGATCATTACCCTCTGCCTTTTATTGATCAAATAATGGAAAGATTATCTAAGCACACACACTTTTGTTTTCTTGATGGATATTCTGGTTTTTCTCAAATACCTGTTTCACAACCTGATCAAGAGAAAACTACATTTACTTGCCCTTTTGGAACTTATGCTTATAGACGTATGCCTTTTGGTTTGTGCAATGCACCTGCTACCTTTCAAAGATGTTTGACTACTATATTCTCTGATTTTTGTGAAAAGATTGTTGAGGTTTTCATGCATGATTTTTCCGTTTACGAAACTTCTTTTGATGATTGCTTAAGGAACCTTGATCGAGTTTTGCAGAGATGTGAGCAAACTAATCTTGTCTTGAATTGGGAGAAGTGCCACTTTATGGTTAATGAAGGTATTGTCTTGGGGCATAAAATTTCTGAATGAGGTATTGAGGTGGATAAAGCTAAAGTCGATGCAATTGAGAAAATGCCATGCCCTAAAGATATTAAAGGTATTCGTAGTTTCCTTGGTCATGCTGGTTTATATGGGAGGTTTATTAAAGACTTCCCTAAAAAATTTCGGCCTCTTACTAATCTTTTACAAAAGGATGTTCCATTTGTTTTTGATGATGATTGTGTAGAACCCTTTGAAACACTTAAGAAAGTCTTAACTTCTGCACCTATTGTTCAACCACCTGATTGGAACTTGCCTTTTGAAATTATGTGTGATGCTAGTGATTATGCTGTTGGTGTTGTTCTAGGACAAAGAGTTGATAAGAAATTAAATGTTATCCATTATGCTAGCAAAACTCTAGAAAGTGCTCAAAGAAATTATGCTGCTACTGAAAAAGAATTTTTAGTAGTTGTGTTTGCTTGTGATAAATTTAGATCTTACATTGTTGATTCCAAAGAAATTGTTCACACTGATCATGCTGCTATAAAATATCTTATGGAAAAGAAAAATGCGAAACCTAGACTCATTAGGTGGGTTCTCTTGCTACAAGAATTTGATTTACATATTACTGATAGGAAAGGAGCTGAGAACCCCGTAGCAGATAACTTGTCTAGGTTAGAAAATATTCTTGATGACACACTACCTATTGATGATAGTTTTCCTGATGAACAACTAGCTACAATAAATGTTTCTCATAATACTCCTTGGCTACTAAACGTCGACCCATCGCAGGGGCTCAAGGTCGGAGAAGTTTCGTGAGGAGAGGGTTCTTCCGAGAGTGACTCTCGGCGTCCGAACATTGCTTCCACATTGAGGCCTGAAGATGGGTCTTCGGCGGGCGTTGCAGGCGTGGTCGAAGGGGATTCCAGGCCTCCGTTCAAGGTGGAGCTGTTTGAGCTCAACGCCGGCTGAAGGATTGGGGTCGATCCATAGATTGGATCGGGGAAAAGCTCTGGAGCGGGCACATCAAGGCCCATGGGGGTGCGGGGAGAGGCTGCAAATCTGGCAAAGACCAGATCGCCTCGGGCGTCCGCAACATACTCCAAATTGCCGAATCGAATCCGGTGCTCAGGGGAGAAGCTGTTGATTTGGTCTAGATAACTAGTTGGGTTGGCATGCAGCAACTTGCTGCCGAACGCGAAGACTTGGCCGGGGACAAAGAGGTCCCCGAAGCTGACGCCCTCTCCGATGATCAGGCGAGCCATTGATCCTTTAGCGACCCAATAGCGGAACTGTCAATGAAAGCACCAATGTCGGTGTCAAAACTAGCGGATCTCGGGTAGGGGGTCCCGAGCTGTGGATCTAGGATCAATGGGGAACAAGGGATGATGAACACAGTGTTTAGCCAGGTTCGGGCCCTCTCGAAGAGGTAAAACCCTACGTCCTGCTTGATTGTATTTGATGTATGATATGGTTATAGAGTAGATCTACCTCAAGATCAGGCGAGCTAAACCGTAGGTTGATGGGGTGATGGATGTAGCTCTCGGCCTAAAGACTAAAACCCCTGGTTTATATAGACACCAGTAGGGTTAGGGTTACAGATGATCGGTTACAGGGAAAGAAAGATCCTGCTTAATCCTGGCTTGGAGGGCACACCACGACTCTGAAGATTCCTTATCTGGCCACGGATCCGCACTCTAGCTCGGTCCCATAGTGGCCTATCAGTCCAACCCATATGCAATAGGCCGATGGCCCGAGGACCCCTTAATCCAGGACTCCCTCAGTAGCCCCCGAACTAGCCTCCAACGCCAGGGCTTGTGTCTGGCATCCGCACACCTCATGGTCTTCGGCTTGCGAGGCGAGTTCTTCATTTTGTCCTGTGCGTATTTGGAGTTTGGGTGGTGTTTGGAATCTGAAGCATCTACTTTACTTAGCGTTGAAGGCCAAAGTGCTCGAGTGAGAATAGTGCCCACGCCTAACAACTTTTAGCGAAGGGTCGTGGCCGGTCATAACGTCGAACGGCTGGCAGTTCTTGATGCGCGGCTCGAGGCCGCCCCTCCATTGGCACGTCTCATCAAAGCAGAGATCGTGCCCTGTTTTTAGGTGATATGATCAATGATTTCGATTCCCCCACCCGCGCATAACGTCGCAAGTATATCAGGAAGTGGAGAATCCCACAGCATGAAAAGGGGAACCCTTGGCACCTCCGCGGCCTATAAAGAGGGGAGCAGCTACAGTTAACGCCTCACACCTTCTTCCACCTCCCACTGTTGTCCTTCCAATCTCCAGAGCTCCAGCGCCCCGCTTTGCTACTTTGCGGCGATTCCCTTTCAGCTCCTCCCTAGCGCCAGCCATGGCCGGATCTGGCGTAAATGGCAACTGGGACGCCTCCACCGTCACCAACGACGACATCGTGGAGCTGAAGCGGGCCGGCTACTTATCAACCGACATCGCCCATCGGTCCCCCGAGGAGGGCCAAATCATCCCCACGCCCAAGCCGGGCGAGAGGGTAGTATTCCTTCCTCATTTTATCTGGGGGCTAGTATTTCCTCTGCCCCCCTTCGTGAGGGGGTTGATGTTCTTCTATGGGCTAGATTTCCATGATCTAGCGCCCAACTCCCTCCTCCATATTTCGGCCTTCATCATCGTCTGTGAGGCCCTGCTGCGGGTTCAGCCGCACTTTGGCCTGTGGCTGAAGCTGTTCAACGTCAAGCCTAAGGTGGTCAGCGGCGCCCAGGCGGACTCCGGCAGAGCCATGATCAGTAAGCTGACCTGAGTCCAATGGCTAGAGGGTCGGTTTATTGACACCGTCAAGGTGTGGCAAAAGGAGTGGTTCTATATCATAGAACCAAGGGATGTGGCCTGGGCAGCTGCTCCCGAATTTAGATCCGGCCCCCCAGCAAGATTGACCTCGTGGACCCAAAAGGGCCCTAACTGGGGGTCCGCCAGTGAGGTGAAGATGCTGCAGAAGCGCGTCATCAGCGTGATGGAGACCGGCGCCAAGCCGACCAACGTGGTCCATATAATGCTTAGGTGCTGGCTACTTCGTTGCCAGCAAAGGTCCAGCCCCATGTGGGCTTACAAGTCCGATGACCTGGCCACCGTGCAGTACCTCTATGGGACAACCCATGACAATGTGTGGGGTCAACTGTTCAAGTCCCAGGAGGACTGGCCGGCCGAGAATGGAGACATCAGCCTCGACACCGCAACCCAGTCGAAGAAGGTAATTGACCCCTTCACCGGTCCATATTTGGGAGGGCGTACTGCACAAAATCCGGTCTAAACATCTGTTTGTGGTTTTTACAGGGCTGGCTCAAAAAGTCTAAGAAGATCAGTAGCCCGGCTCCTCTACCCGAAGGGCCTTGATCGGCTCAACTGGAGGGGCTGCTGGTCGCGGCTCCTTACAAGGCGCCAGAGAAGAAGGGGAAGAAGAAGAAGGATTTGCCGGAGGCCAGAGAGGGCCTCCGCCGAAGAGGTTGTCTGGACACCAAGTCTGGAGACACTGCCGCCCCGTCTGCCCAAGATGGGGATGAGGAGGAGGACGAGGAGGAGAGCGCCTCCTCCCACTCCAAGAAGAGGGCAGCATCTGGGGACGTCGTGGAGGAGCAGCCTCCTCGGGCCCAGAAGAGGCAGTGCATGCCCAAGCTGATCCTGTCCGACAGTTCGGACTCCGAAGAGGACTCCGTGGCATCCGAGAAGGTTCCGGATAGGGAACCTAGGGTCAAGCCCCCTGCTGCTAGGTATGCATTTTGGTGTTTTTAGTTGCTTTATTTTTAACAGTCCCTTACTCATGGAAGCTGATTGTACAATGTCACAGCCCACCGCGTGGCCACCCCGCTGTGCAGACCTCTGAGGGGACGTCTCCACCCGCCGAATTGCCAGACAGCGGATCCGCGTCGCGCTCCGCACCTCCCCTGATCCCCGAAGAGGTCGGGGAAGTGCCTGTCCCAAAGGACCCCTCCCCGTCCGAACACGGGGGAGGAGGGCGATGCCACCATGGCCAAGGCTGACGCCTTGGTCACCGAAGACCAGGAGGGTGCGTCCCTCCTGGCTAATGCGGGAGGAGAATCCGGGCTGTCCGGACCCTCCCAGCCGACCGCACCTGAGCCCCCAAGGCCTCCACAGGTGTCGGTCCCGCCTTCCGATGGGGAGGGGGTTGAGGTCCCACCACCCGCGCTGGACACCAACAACCAGGCGGTGACGGGCTGACCGGACGCGCTGGACGAGCTGGTAAACAACTCCGTCATCGTCGATGGGCATCGCGCCCTCATGGGTGCGGTTTTACGGGGTGTTCGGTCCGTCCAAACCAGACTGAACAATGTCGTGCAGGGCCTTCTAATAGGCTTTGAGGTGAGTCAAGTAATGTACTTTTCCCGAAAAAATAGTCTTTACTTTTTAAGTCAAAGTCTGAGCAGGCCGTATATATATAACAGCCCCCGAAACTCTGTGAGGTTTGCAAAAAACCTTGCAGAGGGTCAAATATCCGTAGGCCAGCTTTTAAAGTGTCGTGATTGATTTGATATCGCAGGCATCATCCTTGGCCACGGCTACTAATGCCGCTGCCCTGGAGGAGATGAATCGGAAGCTTAAATGCTCCGATGAAGAGCTTGACCTCGTCAACAAGCGGCTTGACGAGGCACAAGGTAAGCTCTTGTCGAAGTACATAGTTAACACTGCCGGGTACTTACAGTCCGGACTGTATGCTGAGCGTATGGTGTTTGGTGCATGCAGCTGCCGCCGTGGAGGTTGAGGGCCTGAAGGCGGCGCTGAAGAAGGCCGAGGCCGAGGCGGCCAAGAAGATAGCGGCTGCCGAACTTGAGAAGGCGAAGACCGCCGGAGAGAAGCACGAGGCTCGAGTGGGTGAAGTGCAGGTGGAGCTCAAGGATGCCATCACGAAGTGTGAGGCCCTTGAGCAAAAGCAAAAAGAGCAGTCGTCCAAGCTATCCAAGGCGGACAAAGAGCTCCAAGAGGCCAGGACGGAGGTGCGGGGTGTCCGTGAGGAGCTCCGCCAAGTGGGGCAAATCACAGATGGTAAGAAGTACTTACTGCAGAGTGTTTTTGGTGGCAACAGGTTCGCCTTGCTGATGCGGGTCTGGCGCTCCATAGGCGTTTTCGCCGAGCTTCCGAAGAGTGCGGCTGTTGCGGAGGAGCACTACGCAACACGGGAGGAGGACTCCGAACGACGGCTTTTCTGGTTGCAGTTCCAGGCGCCCAAACACCCTTCGCTCCTCAGCAACCAGATGAAGCAGCTGATGGAGCTGCATCGGATTGCCGAGCCAGCCCTGAAGGATCTTTGTGTCCGGTTGTGGCCCACTAAGCCTATTCCAGACAGCTACTTTGGCTTGGTGCAGAGGCTGTGTGACGCATCGCCGTGGATTGATACCTGATACATCCATTTTGCATCATGATTTCCTACTATTATTTATAATGTTTTTATGCATAATAATGCTTTTGGGAGTAATTCTAATGACTTTTCTCTCATAATATGCAAGGTTTACACAAAGAGGGAGAATATCGGCAGCTGCAATTCTGGACCTGAAAAAGCTACGTGAGAGTTACCAATTCTGCACATCTCCAAATGAGCTGAAAATTTACGGAGAATTATTTTGGAATATATGGAAAATACTGGAGCAAATAACTACTGGAGGAGGCCCACCAGGTGGGCACAACCCACCTGGGTGCACCAGGCCCCCCAGGCGCACCCTGGTGGGTTGTGCCCTCCTCGGCCCACCTCTGGTGCCCATCTTCTGGTATATAGGTCATTTTGACCTAGAAAAAATCAGGAGGGGACTTTCGGGATGAAGCACCGCTGTCTCGAGGCGGAACTTGGGGGGAATCGAAGCCATCGTCATCACCAACAACCCTCTCATCTTTGGGGGGCCAATCTCCATCAACATCTTCAATGATACGTCTCCGTCGTATCTACTTTTCCAAACTCTTTTGCCATTGTTTTGGAATCTAATTTGCATGATTTAAATGGAACTAACCCGGACTGACGTTGTTTTCAGCAGAACTGCCTTGGTGTTATTTTTGTGCAGAAATAAAAGTTCTCGGAATGACCTGAAACTTCACGGAGAATATTTTTGGAATAAATAAAAAATATTGGCGAAAGAATCAACAGAGGGGGACCCACCTGCTGTCCACAACGGTGCAGGGCGCGCCCCCTACCTTGTGGGTCCCCTGGACCTCCACCAACCTCAACTCCATCTCCATATATTCATGTTCGGGGAGAAAAAAATCAGAGAGAAGGATTCATCGTGTTTTGCGATACGGAGCCGCCGTCACCTCCTGTTCTTCATCGGGAGGCCAGATCTGGATTCTGTTCGGGGCTCCGGAGAGGGGAAATCGTCGCCATCATCATCACCAACCTTCCTCCATCACCAATTTCATGATGCTCACCACCGTGCATGAGTAATTCCATCATAGGCTTGCTGGACGGTGATGGGTTGGATAAGATTTATCATGTAATCGAGTTAGTTTTGTTAGGGTTTTATCCCTAGTATCCACTATGTTCTAAGATTGATGTTGCTATGACTTTGCTATGCCTAATGCTTGTCACTAGGGCCCGAGTGCCATGATTTCAGATCTGAACCTATTATGTTTTCATGAATATATATGTGTTCTTGATCCTATCTTGCAAGTTGTAGACACCTATTACGTGTTATGATCCGCATACCCCAAGGTGACAATAATTGGGATTCTTTCCAGTGATTACTGTAGTTTGAGGAGTTCATGTATTCACTAAGTGCTAATGCTTTGGTCCGGTTCTTTATTAAAAGGAGGCCTTAATATCCCTTAGTTTCCATTAGGACCCCGCTGCCACGGGAGGGTAGGACAAAATATGTCATGCAAGTTCTTTTCCATAAGCATGTATGACTATATACGGAATACATGCCTACATTATATTGATGAATTGGAGCTAGTTCTGTGTCACCCTAGGTTATAACTGTTGCATGATGAATGCCATCCGACATAATTATCCATCATTGATCCATTGCCTACGAGCTTTTCACATATTGATCTTTGCTACCTTACTTTTCCGTTGCCACTGTTACAATTGCTACAAAATTGTTACTTTTTCTTTTGCCACTGTTACCGTTACTTCCATACTACTTTGCTACTAAATACTCTGTTGCAGATATTAAGTCTTTCAGGTGTGGTTGAATTGACAACTCAGCTGCTAATACTTGAGAATATTCTTTGGCTCCCCTTGTGTCGAATCAATAAATTTGTGTTGAATACTCTACACTCGAAAACTGTTGCGATCCCCTATACTTGTGGGTTATCAAGACCTTTTTCTGGCGCCGTTGCCGGGGAGCGTAGCTCTATTCTTTGAGTCACTTGGGATTTATATCTGTTGATCACTGTGAGGAATTTGAAAGATACTAGAACCAAGATTTTTCCCTCTACTACGAGGGGAGGTAAGGAACTGCCATCTAGCTCTGCACTTGATTCACCTTCTATTTTGAGTAAGCTTGCGACACCTACACCTGCTATTGATTCTGATATGTCGCATGTTATTGATGATGCTACTTCTACAATGAATGATGCTTATGATGCTACTACTTTGCTTGATAAAACTGTGCCACTTGGTGAATTACTTGATGAACATCTTGCTAGAGTTAGAACTATTGACTACGCTGAAGATGATGATATTTCTGAAACTGATGAAATTATTGAAACTGAACACATTGAAACACCTGATAAGACTAGCTCTCCTAGGTATGAACTTCCTGTTGTACCTGAGGGTTATATTATGGATGAAGAAACTGCTAGAGACTTTTTTGCTTGTAATGATAGAGATGATCTTAAGAAACTGTTAGCTAAGCCGAAAGAAAAGTCTTTGAATGCTTGAATGCAATATGATCCTAAGTTTGCTACTTCACCTATCTTTGTTATTGATAAGGATTATGAATTCTCTGTCGATCCTAAGTTAATTACTTTGGTTGAATCTGATCCTTTCTATGGTTATGAATCTGAAACTGTTGTGGCACATCTTACTAAATTGAATGATATAGCCACCCTATTTACTCATGAGGAAAAAATTCGCTATTACTATATTATTAAGTTGTTTCCTTTCTTGTTAAAGGGTGATGCTAAGTTATGGTTTAATTCTCTTGCTCCTGTTTGTGTGCGTAGTCCCCAGGATATGATTTACTACTTCTCAGAAAAATATTTCCCTGCTCATAAGAAACAAGCTGCTTTAAAGGAAATATTCAACTTTGTGCAAATTGAAGAAGAGAGTCTCCCACAAGCTTGGGGGAGGCTTCTCCAATTACTTAATGCTTTGTCTGATCATCCTCTCAAGGAAAATGAAATACTTGATATCTTTTATAATGGACTAACCGATGCTTCTAGGGACCACCTAGATAGTTGTGTTGGTTGTGTTTTCAGGGAACGAACTTTTGAGCAAGCTAAATTGCTATTGAATAATATATTGAGTAATGATAATGATTGAACACTTCCTGAACCAACTCCTAAGCCAACTCCGAAGAAAAGAGGTATTCTATTCCTCAGTCCTGAAGATATGCAAGAGGCAAAGAAATCTATGAAAGAAAAAGGTATTAAAGCTGAAGATGTTAAGAATCTACCACCTATTGAAGAAATACATGGTCTTGATAACCCGACACAGGTAGTAAAGGTAAATTCTCTCTGTAGATTTTATGAAGGTGATATTCCTCATTATAAGTTTGCTAGTCAATGCTTGGATGAGTTTGATAATTCTATTGTTAAACAAGAAAATGTCAATGCTTATGTTAGTAGACAATTGAAACGTAATGCTCACATGCTTGACTGCTTGGGTGATTATATGAGTAGAACTGTTAATGATCTTAAGCTTATTAGTAAGCATGCTTCCATGGTTAAAACTCAAGTAGAACAAGTACTTAAGGCACAAGATGATTTGCTTAATGAGTTTAATAGTAAGAACAATGATAATGCTGTTAGGGTTATGACTAGATGTGGTAAAATGACTCAAGAACCTTTGTATCCTGAGGGCCATCCTAAGAGAATTGAGCAAGATTCTCAGAGAATTAATACTGATGCACCTAGTCCTGGTAATAAAAATAATAAAAAAACTGATAGGACTTTACATGATTCTAGTGAACCTGTTATAGACACACCTGAGAATCCAAATGATATTTCTATTTCTGAACATGAACCTAGTGATGAACATGAACCTAGTGATAATGTTAATGATGATGTTCATGTTGATGCTCAACCTAGTAATGATGACGATGTGGAGGTAGAACCTACTGTTGATCTTGATAACCCACAATCAAAGAATAAACGTTATGATAAGAGAGACTGTTGCTAGGAAACATGGTAAAGAAAGAGAACCATGGGTTCAGAAACCCATGCCCTTCCCTCCTAAACCATCCAAGAAAAAGGATGATGAGGATTTTGAGCGCTTTGCTGAAATGATTAGACCTCTTTTTGCATATGCGTTTGACTAATATGCTGAAAATGTCTCCTTATGCTAAGTATATGAAAGATATTGTCACAAATAAAAGAAAGATACCTGAAGCTGAAATTTCCACCATGCTTGCTAATTATACTTTTATGGGTGGAATATCAAAGAAACTTGGAGATCCAGGAGTACCAACTATACCATGCTCCATTAAAAGAAACTATGTTAAAACTGCTTTATGTGATTTGGGAGCCGGTGTTAGTGTTATGCCTTTCTCTTTATATCGTAGACTTGAATTGAATAAGTTGACACCTACTAAAATCTCTTTGCAACTGTCCGATAAATCAACTGCTATAGCCATCCGTATTTGTGAGGATGTGCCTGTTGTGGTTGCAGACGTTACTATCATCACGGACTTTGTTATTCTTGATATTCCCGAGGATGACAATATGTCGATCATCCTTGGTAGACCCTTTTTGAATACTGCAGGGGCTGTTACTGATTGCAACAAAGCCAATGTCACTTTTCATGTTAATGGTAATGATCATACGGTACACTTTCCGAAGAAACAACCTCAAGTTCATAGTATCAATTCTATTGGAAAAAATTCAACTATTACTATCGGAGGTTTTGAATTTCCTCTCCCTACTGTCAAAAAGAAATATGATATTCTTATTGTTGGGGATATGCATATCCCCGTTGAGGTAACCTAGTGTTACTCAAAAATTCTTCGGTTTCATGTTATTCGAAAGAGCTTTGTTAATAAGACTTGATCAACCTTGTTAACAGATTCCTTTTGATGAGCATGAGATGGATGAATTTATAAAGCACAACTTTTTGTACTTACTTTACACTTTCTGTTATTTAGAATAAATAAAGCAAAAGTAGTATTATCTGTCTGTTTTCTGAATTATCCGTGCAATAAAAATATCCCAAAAATAAAAGTTCTCCAAATGCCCTGAAAATTTAGTATGATTTTTATAGAATATTTTGGAATTTCTAGCACTGAGATTGCACCAGGGGGCTGCACCAGTGGACCACAAGGGTGGAGGGCGCGCCCTACCCCCCTGGGCGTGCCCCCTGCCTTGTGGGTTCCACGTAGGCCCCCTCACTTATTCCAGCACCCATCCACTTCGTCTTCCTCCAGAAACAATCATCCCAGTGGTCAAACCCGTTTTCTAGCTCATCTTGCTGCCATTTTTGATCTCCTTGTGTAAAGCTCCTTTTGCAAAACTGTTTTGGAGGATTGTTCTTCAGTATGTGACTCCTCCAATGGTCCAATTAGTTTATGTTCTAGTGCTTTATTTATTGCAAATTTTTGCTGCTGTGGTGACCTTGTTCTTGAGCTTGCATGTCAGATTTATATGGTCCAAAGTAGTTTTGATGCATGATATAGCCTCTAGACACTTGTAGGAGTAGTTGTTATTAGTTTTGTTGAGTTTGGTTCACTTTTATTTTTAAGTCACTAAAAATTTCAGAAATTTTCAGCGAAAATGATGCGGAGATTGTTTAGAGGCTCTTCAAGTCGGGGTTCTAAAGAAAAGGAAAATGGAGAGAAGAAGAAGCCCAAGTACAACCTTCCTCGCACCACGGAAGTTCGGCCGTGTGAATGGCCATGTGATGCATTCTTGGAGGCGGCCGAAATTTATGAGGATTTCTATTATTTGGCTGGGAATGCAGGCATCACCGACTTTCTCCACGATAAGTGTGATCAGTACCTCTTACTCACTAATACTTTCGTGCAAAATTTTCACTTTCATGCTAGGAGAACACCACCCATGGTAGAATTTTATTTATATGATGAGCATAAGGACATGACGCTTTATGACTTTTGTGAGGTTTGCAAATTACCTTATGAAAGTAGCATCGATGAGCCACGTCCTAGAGATGTGGAAGATTTTATTGATGAAGTTATCATAGGGGAAAGGAGAAAGGTGTCGGAAGCGAGAGTGGCTAGTTTACATTTTCCTGTTTTGCGCTATTACTCATTATTTGCGGGGAGATGTTTAATTGGTCGCGGGGAGAGTGGAGGTCTTAGTGCTCTTGACCTTGCTATTTTGCGCCATGCTTTACTTCGCGATAGAAATTTTAGTTTGGGTGCTATGGTTGCTCGACGGTTGAGTTTGAACCATACGAAGGGTCCTATCTTTGGAGGTAACTATGCCTCCCGCCTCACTAAACGCTTCGAGATACCCATTAGGCACGATGAGGGAGAGGAGAAGTTGTTGCCCACTATATACTTAGATTATGACAGTATTGTAGCACATGATTTTATTAAGAAAGACGATGCCAAGAGACTCATCTATAACCTGGAATTTAGCGAGAAGACTTGTCAGATTATTACTTTGCCTGCACCTTTTTTGTTCGATATTCATTCAGGCAGGTACTTCATCATGCCCGCGGACATTTATGCATTCTGGGAGGGGACGCAATCCCCAGTTCCTGAGCCAGAGCCATCACCAGATCCATATCAGGAGTCTATTTATCAGTGGGAGCCATAGGAGCTCACTAACCAATGGAACCCCCAGGATCCTCCTCAGCACACCGGAGAGGGCTACTTTGATCAGTTGTTTGGGGGAGTACGTATTTCTCGCCGACATTATATTCATGTTCACACACTCATTCCAGTTGTCGGTGCTCATACTTTTTCATTGTATTATCCATGTTAGTTTATTTACTTTTTCCCGCTTTTTCTTGTGTGTTTGAAAAACCTTAAGAAAAATAAAAAAATTAGTTGTAGCCTATTTCCTTTCCATGTTTATTTAGTAGTAGTGTTAAAGAAAACCCAAAAAGATTTCTTGTTCTTCTTTTGCTTGTTGGGATCTTTCCCGTGTAAATAGTTTTTCTCGTTCTTGTTTTACCTTCTTCAGAAAAACAAAAACTCCAAAAACATTTCAGTGTGTTTCTTTGAAATTCTATTCTTTTCTTTGGGGGTCGAGAGGAGAAGACCACGATGAAAATGTTGAGTGGCTCTCATATGCATTATTGTTGATGTAACAAAGAGCCCATATTACCTTGTCTTCTCCTTTGAATAAATGTTTGCAGATTCTAGCTTAGTCCAATGCACGTGCACTATTATTATTATCCACACTGTTCGGTCGTGCAAGGGAAGGGCAATAATGACGATATATGATGAAATGATTGAGATGAGGAAAAGATGGTATGAACTCGACCTATCTTGTTTTTGTAAATATGATTAGTTCATCTTTCTTGATTCAGCCTACTATGAATGAAACATGTTTGCAATGACAATTAGAGATTATAGTTACTCATGCCATGCTTAATTAGCTCGGAGTTTATAATGGTTTACCTTGCGTGCCAACATGCTTTTAAAATGGTTGTGATGTAGTATGATAGGATGGTATCCTCCTTTGAATGATTCGAGTGGCTTGACTTGGCACATGTTCACACATGTAGTTGAAACAAAATCAACATAGCCTCCACGATATTTATGTTCATGGTGATTTATATCCTACTTGTCGTGGACTTAACACGGCAGATGCCCTAGCAAAAGGACTTAGGTGTGGAGCCATCACAACTAGGTTAGCTTGAAGGGGTTAAACGGGACAAAGGACACAGAGTTTACCCAGGTTCGGCCCCTCTCAACGAGGTAAAGGCCTACTCCTGCTTTAGCTTGTATTGCTTGTGTTTCGATTACCAGGGAGCGAATACGCTTGACCTAGTTCTCGATCAGTTGTTTCTTGAGTTAACCCGCCGCGGGGTCACCCCTTTATATACAGGTTGATGCTCGGCGGCTTACAGAGTCCCGGCCGGCTCACACAAACGTGACCGGCTCAGTTTCTAACTACCCTTGCCTTACAAGACAAGTTTAAACATATGGCGGCTCATACTCGTGGGCCTCAAGCCGTCTCCGGGTCTTGGGCCTTCAATTAGCTTGCTCTATGAACCGCCATCTTCATATCTTCTTGGACCTTATCGGGCCTCTTGACTTTAAGCCACCAGGGGCATGACCCGGCCCCTCCTGGGCGGGTCATTCCCATTAGTTATATCCCCAACATTAGGCCCCAGGTTGATTTGAACTGGTTCACATCAATCTTCATCTCTTGACATAGCAGAATCTTCCTTTATCAATTCCCTTTCGGTTCTTGGTAACCTGCCATGACGTCATATCTCAGAATCGTGTTAAACCGCCATGATGTCATTGCGCTTTAATTTAGCACAAAGCCCAGAATATCTCCACAGATCTTTATCTTAATAGACCTCCCAAAAATCGAGGCGTTCACATAGCCACATGACCATTTTTCAGCCTCCTCGATTCCCGCGCATGCCATTTATTCAACTCCTTATAAATAGGGACAGGGGCCCCTGTTTTCACTTTTACCCCTGCCTCTGCGTCTTCTTCCTTCTTGCGACTCCCCAGCGCCCGAGCTCCGCCGCAGCCGTCCACCTCCAGCGTCTTCAACTCCGGCCGCTGCATCAACCTGAACGGACCAGAGAAACACGGCGCACTCCCGCTATCCATCAGCGTCGACAGGTACCCCTCTTGCTTCACATCAGATCTGCACTAGGGTTTGCTCAGTTCATTGGAGTTCATCGCCGTTCTTATTTTTTCCTCTTTAGATCACATAGTTAGATCTGAACACAGTGCCAAAGTCATGCGGTAGTGGTTTTAGCATTCGTTTCCAATAGTAGAAGATACCCCTCAGTACAAAAGTCTCATCTGAGCATACGAGTTCTTCTGCTGCCATCACCTTAGGTTTAGAATTTATTTCCTTTTCTGAACTGCTGTAGATCCAAAATCATAGAACCAATCTGTGGAACCTGTTTGCCCATCACTTAGCAAAATTCACTTATAGATCTGTAGCACCGCAGCTGTTCGGGCGGTTTATAAGATAAGCCGTAACCCGCCATACTACATTAGTCCCCTTGTTAAGCCACCAGTACATGTTCACAACCTGTATAACCCGGCATTAGCTTTCCGGTTTAATCATACCAATGTTTAAAGCACATCATCCGCTGCATATAAATTAACTTTGCATGACGCACTCATTTTTTGACCACTGGCCGGCTTAACAACATAACTTTAAACCGGCAATATTTTTTTTTCTTTAGGCTTTTCACCAACAAAATGACCAAGACCGTCACTTCATGCAATTGGGTCGCTTCCACTGTCATGGAAGAAATCCTCAATGAATTTGTAAAAGAAGCCGTCCTGGCCAAAAAGGATGTGATCCACTGGAGGGCCCCAGGAACCGAGACCACCCCTGAACCAAAAGGGGGTGAAGTTGTAGTTTTCACTGATCACATGCTCCGGGGGTTCACTCCACCCGGCTCAAAATTCTTTCGTGATGTGCTGCACTTCTTTCAACTTCATCCGCAAGATATTGGGCCCAACTCTGTTTCAAACATCTGCAACTTCCAAGTTTTTTGCGAAGTATATCTTCAACAGGAGCCCACTGTAGAGCTGTTCAGGGAATTCTATTACTTGAACCACCAGACTGAGTTCACAGATGGGCCCAGCCTAGAACTAGGCGGCATTTCAATTTAGAGGCGCAAAGAAGCTACTTTCCCAGCCGCTGCACTTCCCAGTCATCCCAAGGACTGGAACCAGACTTGGTTTTACTGCCAAGACACATCTCCAGAGGGTGAAAATCCCTTGCCGGGTTATCATGAGAGCCGGCTTAGCAACAGGCACCCCCTCCCCGACCAGATCAGCACAGCAGAACGGGCCAAATATATGCCCATTTTTGGAAAAATCAGAGCCTTAATGGCCAATGGCTTAACTGGAGTTGACCTAGTTCGATGCTGGGTCGCATGGAGAATTTTACCCTTAAGCCGCCGGCCCGGCTTAATGTGCGAGTATACCTGTGACGTCAAAGATCCACAATGCCACAGCCAAGTGCGATTGGACGACGAGAGCCTCAACAAGATGGTCAAGACATTGCTGAACGAAAGCTTGGCCACTTGCAGCAAGACGGGGCTGAACCCCTTTTGCACCCTCAACAAGCCGCCAGCTGTAAGTATTTGTGAGCAGTTTTCATTAACTCATTATCTGTCAATCTGCCTTCTCATTCTTACTTGAATTTCTGCAGCCTGACTCCCCCTTCTGGAAGAAGAAGCTTCAGGATAAACCGGCCAAGAAAACCAGGACCAAGAACCAGGCTAAGAAACCTGCCAAGAAGAAATCAGAAGCAATTGATCCGTTTACTCTTGATGAAGAGTCGGAGGTAGAACTTGATTCTCTTGGCTCCTTCTTTGTTCATCTTATTGACATTGATTACTACCAGGATGACGCGGAGGCCAGCCATGCAGACGGCGAAGAGGTAACTATCCTTTCCTCCGACTCAGAATCTCTGCCAAGACAGAAAGTTCAACAAGCGAGCCGGAAAGTAAGGTTTTCTCACCCTTTAGCTTATCTGGATCCCCACTTTATTTTGAAGAAACAGCAGCATGAAGTTCGCCGCACAACCCGGAACAGCGGAGGCGGGGAACTTTCCTCCGGTTTACCAAACACGCCGGTTCCTCGCAAGCGCCGAGCAGAGGTTTCACAGTTTTTCGATTCAGCTTTTCCAAAAGCGGGTCTTGTTCGACAACCCCTTAACCCTTCTGATTCAAACTATCAGGGCACTTCTCACTCCTCATCTGGGGACTCCACTGGGACTCAGAACCCCCTTTTCAAAGTCGCCCCAGGGTAAGAATATTGAATTTCTTTGCTTTTTAAGCCCTTTGTCAATTATCATGCTTACATCTTTATGTCTCATTGTCAGTGGTCAAGCCAAACCAAGCAAGAAGGCGAAGACCAGTAAACCGAGTGAAAACATCAATACCACTGAAGATCCCAAGGCTGCTAACCCAGAGAAGCAGACAATATCGGAATCTTTGCATCAAACCTCGGAAACAGCCATTGATGATCCGCCTCCCGAAGAGCACAATGTCATTATGGACTCCATGGACGTTAACCCGGCTCGCGCTAAGCCGCCAAGTCCCATTAAACCTACTGAAGGAAAGGTTGACGATGTCATAGTCACTGGGACCCGTTACGTTGAGCCGAGCAACCCCACAATCTTAGCCAAACATAGCGCCAAGGAGGAATTTTCTGCTGCCGACAAGGGCAAATGGAAGCTGGATTTAGAAGGTTATGCCCAGTTCAATGCTCAGGAAATTCACGCGGGTTATTTAAACCGCCTTCACACTAGCCGTGACTTTGAAGCCGGCTTAGTCAATCTGATGAAGGAGCGTTTTGAGGTAAACACTGAAAAACTCTTCCTGTACATATATTTGTCAGCCGCCAAGTCTACTGTATATGAAGAAATTGAATATGCCATAGACTTAAATACCATATTTGATTTTATAACCATTCAATAGCAATTTGTAACTACTGAATCAAAACAAGTAGCCCCCAAGGGCCGGCTTAAACTGGGAAGTTAAGCCGGGGCTTCAAATTGTAGCACGAAAACCCACATATGTAGCCCCCAAGGGCCTGCTTAAGCTGCATAGCTGAGCAGGGACTTACCACCATATTTATGAACCAATCCAAATATGTAGCCCCCATGAGCCGGTTTTAGTTGAAGAAACTTTAACCGGGTCATTAAAGATTTGTCTTCAAAAGAGCAAATGTACATTAGACCTCGAGTGCCAAGTAAAATACCTGTATTATGCTTGGGACTTCAAATAAGATGATTATCATAACCATATACTGCCTGTCTTTGTTTATGGCAGGCTGAATTGAACATGAAGGAAACTCAAGTTAATGATCTGCGGCAAAACATCCAGTCCCAATAGTCAGAGACTTCAAAGGCCAAATCAGAGCTGAAAACCTCCTTGGAAGAGATTAAAAAATTAAAAAGGGACTTCAGCGCTGAGAGAACCGGCTGGGAGACCGAGAAGGCGGCTCTGCTGAAAAGAGCAGAAGATGCTGAAGCTGCTCTTAAGCCAGTAACTGATGAGTTGTCCGGCTTAAAACATCAAATCAATGGCCTGACAGCTGCCATCTTCGGTAAACAATATAATACTTCAATTTTTCACCATCAACATACCATGGTTATAAACCGGCTTACCAATATTTGTGTTGATGCAGGCTCCAGAAGTTCCAGGCTGGGCCAAGACATGCGCGTAAGGCTTAAGGCTGTATATACCCTTGTGGAGCAACTATACACCGGCGCTCAACGGGCTATTGTTGCTGTCTCACATAAGAAGCAACCACCTTCACTCATCAAGGAGATGCTGGAGAAACTGTCTGTGCTGCCGCAAAGAGTTGAAGAACTAAAGCGGTCAGCTGCTAGAGCCGGTGCCATCACCGCGTTGAGCCGGGCGAAGGCATGGCAAGCCGAACTTGACCCGGAAGAATTGGCCGCCGGCTGCCCAAGTTTAAAAGAAGACGGGTCTCCCTTTGAAGCCGCAGACTTTACCAAATGTGTAAAGGAAATGCGCCCACTGGCGAGTAAGCTAGCTGAAGAGACTGACTTGACAAAATATCAGGCGGCTTACTCAAAAGAAAACTCAAAAGCATCAGCGCCGGTTTATGAGGCCATGGATCTCATCCCGCCAACACGTAAGCACACCTTTGCCCCTGATATTGATCCATCAACCCTCATAGATGATGAGGCTGTATTCAGAGCATTGACTGGGATCAACTGGGCCACAACTGACTTCTAGCAATTGGAGGAAGAAGAAGAACCGACGCTGGATGACCCGGAAGCTTCAACTCGCCAAGACCAGGACAACTGATCCGTAAGGCGGCTCTTAGACTGCATCACAGTGCTTGTTTGAAAAAAACACTTAATCATTTAGGCTTTGAAAGCCATGTAATAGGCTAGTGAAAACAATGATCTGTCATGCCATCATGCATGTTCTTAGCCTTTGAAACTGATGATGAACTTTTCATATGCCATGGATGAACTTTGCAAGGAATATCATATTATTTTACAAAGCTCCTGCATAGAGTAAACAATAGATACCCTAGCGGTTTACGCCAGGGCGGGTCATAATGTCCAACATCATATATTCTGGCGACTTATAGTCCATAACTAGGGCGGGTTATCAAACCTCACATATTCATATAACAAGTAAACACATACATGTGAGATTGGTTCACACCGCCGGCTTGTAGTGCCGTATGCAGTAAGGGTAACAGCCCAAAACTGGAAGTGCATAACTCCAAATGCACATTCAAAATATGCTGGTGACTTATTGTCCAAAGCCAGTCTGGGTTATCAAAACCCCAAATAAGCTCAAGTATGAGTCATAAGGATTAAGGCTACATGGCCTGAATCGTGTTAAACCATATATCAATATGGTACAAGGGTATGAACCCGAACAATGTTCAAAGAAAATAACAAATCAGAAAAAACAAGGCTTCCATAGGCTGCCAAGCCTCAATATCAAGTGCTGTTCATGGGCCACACAGCCACTGAATTAATCCTTCATTTAAACCTGTAAGCCGGGCCTCACATGACCAACCGCCATTTTAACCTTGACAAGTTCAGGGTCCTTATAAGATTGACTGTCAAGAGTTCGACGGGTCATTCCAGATAACCTGGGCGGAGTGGCAGACATATAGGCAGGATAACACGGAGTTTTTGGTGTTTTACACCTGGCATCCAAGCCGATCAAAAGGGTAAGTAAAGTTATGTTCATTGAACAATAAGCCCCCAAGTGACCAATAATGAGCCTTCAAGGCAGGATACCTATGTTTGAACTGCTCATTGTAGCTAGTTCTCTTTGGTACCCGTTCAATTTGGGTAATAAGCCCCCAAGTAATTTGCATCAAGGCGTATAAGCCGGATTAATAGGGTAGTCATAGCTATGCTCAATGAGAAGGAAGCTCCCAAGTAATTTTTTAAATAAGGCGTGCAAGCCGGATCAAGAGGGTAGTCACAGCTATGCTCAATGAGCAGGAAGCCCCCAAGTGATATTATGAACTGACAATAATGACTCAGATACTCAGAAATGAAACGACAGAGGCCCTGAATTATCAGGGATGCTGGCTTTATTATTCTTGATCATAATATATACATGGATGAAAATATGTACAACACAAGAGCCAGTGGCTCAGGTATAATAAGGCCGAAGATGAGCAATATTCCACGGCCGGCGGGTCTCCTCCTCAGATATGTGTGAGTCCTTGTGATCTCGAATATCAATGAGGTAGTATGACCTATTGTTCAAGTTCTTGCTGACCACAAAAGGCCCTTCCCAAGGTGGAGATAACTTGTGCATATCAGTTTGATCCTGGATGAGCCGGAGCACCAAATCGCCTTCTTGAAAGGTTCAAATTTTAACCCGGCGGCTATGATAGCGACGCAGATCTTGCTGGTATATCGCCGAACGAGCCGCCGCAAGGTCACGCTCCTCGTCCAAGAGATCAAGATCATCCTGACGTGCTTTTTCATTATCAGCTTCAACATAAGCCGCCACACGGGGCGAGTCGTGACAGATGTCACTGGGGAGAACCGCCTCTGCTCCGTAAACCATGAAGAAAGGTGTATAACCTGTGGATCTGTTGGGGGTAGTATTTATACTCCAAAGCACCGAGGGCAACTCCTCAACCCAACAACCCGGCGTCCTCTGCAAAGGGACCATAAGCCGGGGCTTGATACCTCTCAAGATCTCTTGATTGGCCCTTTCAGCTTGACCATTGGACTAGGGGTGAGCCACCGATGAGACGTCAAGACGAATATGCTATTGTTGAAAAAACTCTTTCATAGCACCTTTGGACATATTAGTGCCATTATCATTTATGATGCAATGAGGGTAGCCGAAGCGGAAAATCACCTTTTTAATGAATTGAACCGACGTTGCCGCATCACATTTACTGACCGGCTCTGCCTCAACCCACTTTGTAAATTTGTCAACTGCCACCAACAGGTGGGTCTTTTTATCTTTGGATCGCTTGAAAGGCCCAACCATATCCAGCCCCCAGACCGCAAACGGCCAAGTGATTGGAATCATCCTCAACTCTTGAGCCGGCACATGAGCTCGTCTGGAAAACTTCTGACAACCATCACATTTGCTAACCAGGTCCTCTGCATCAGCATGAGCCGTCAGCCAATAAAATCCATGACGAAAAGCCTTGGCTACGAGAGACTTAGAGCCGGCATGATGACCACAATCTCCTTCATGAATCTCCCTTAGAATTTCACGGCCCTCTTCAGGAGATATACATCGCTGAAACACCCCTGTGACACTGCATCGGTGTAACTCGCCATTGACAATGGTCATTGACTTAGATCACCGGGTTATCTGCCTGGCCAAAGTTTCACCCTCAGGTAACTCTCCCCGGGTCATATAAGCCAAATACGGTACCGTCCAATCAGGGACAGCGTGAAGAGCCGCCACCAACCGTGCCTCTGGGTCAGGGATAGCAAGATCCTCTTCCGTGGGCAACTTAACTGAAGGATTATGCAAAATATCCAGAAAAAAATTAGGTGGTACCGGCTTACGCTGAGACCCCAGCCGGCTTAAAGCATCAGCCGCCTCATTTTTCCTGCGATCAACATGCTCCACCTGATAGCCTTTGAAATGACCAGCAATAGCATCAACCGCCCGGCGGTAAGCCGCCATGAGCGGGTCTTTGGAATCCCAAGTTCCTGAGACTTGCTGAGCCACCAGATCTGAATCGCCAAAGCATCTGACCCGGCTTAAGTTCATCTCTTTAGCCATCCAAAGGCCATGGAGCAAGGCCTCATACTCAGCTGCATTGTTAGTACAAGGAAACATCAATCTTAAGACATAACAAAATTTATCACCTCGTGGGGAAGTCAAGATGACTCCAGCCCCCGAGCCTTCCAGCTGCCTAGATCCATCAAAATGAATAGTCCAATACGTATTATCAGGCTTCTCCTCAGGCATCTGTAACTCCGTCCAGTCATTGATGAAATCCACAAGTGCTTGAGACTTGATAGCTGTCCGGGGCATATATTTCAGACCATGAGGTCCAAGCTCAATGGCCCACATGGCCACCCGGCCTGTGGCTTCTCTATTTTGAATAATATCGCCTAGAGGAGCAGAACTGACCACAGAGATGGGATGACCAAGGAAATATTATTTCAACTTACGACTAGCCATGAACACTCCATAAACCAGTTTCTGCCAATGTGGGTACCTCTGCTTAGATTCAATTAGCACCTCACTGACATAATAAACCGGCCTCTGAACCGGAAACTCCTTGCCTGACTCCTTCCTTTCCACAACAACCGCCACACTGACGGCTTTGTTATTAGCAGCCACATATAAAAGCAAGGGCTCCTTGTCAATAGGAGCTGCGAGAACCGGAGGCTCGGCCAACTGTTTTTTAAGCGCCTCAAACGCCTGATTAGCAGCATCACTCCAAACGAAGTGATCCGTTTTCTTCATCATCTGGTAGAGGGGGATAGCCTTTTCTCCCAGGCGGCTTATAAACCGGCTTAAGGCCACAATATGACCCACCAAACGCTGGACGTCATTAACACATGCCGGCTTAGCCAAAGAAGTGATAGCCTTGATTTTCTCCGGGTTAGCTTCAATGCCTCTCTCAAAGACCAAAAACCCCAAGAGCTTGGCTGCTGGCACACCAAATACACACTTGGCCGGGTTAAGCATCATCTTGTAGACCTGGAGGTTGTCAAAGGTCTCCTTTAAATCATCTGACAAGGTCTCCTTCTTCTTGGATTTCACAACAATATCATCCACATAAGCATGAACATTGCGTCCAATCTGATCATGGAGGCAATTCTGAACACAACGCTGGTAAGTCGCCTGGGCACTCTTGAGCCCAAAAGGCATAGACACATAGCAGAAGGCCCCAAAGGGAGTGATAAAAGCTGTCTTCTCCTGGTCCTTAACTGCCATCTTGATCTGATGATAACCAGAATAAGCATCTAAAAAGCTCAGGCGCTCACAACCCGCCGTAGCATCAATAATCTGATCAATACGAGGGAGAGCAAAAGGATCAGCCGGACAAGCCTTGTTAAGGTCCGCGTAATCCACACACATACGCCAAGTGCCGTTTTTCTTAAGTACCAGCACCGGGTTAGCCAACCACTCAGGATGAAAAACTTCAACGATAAACCCGGCTGCCAAGAGCCGGGCCACCTCTTCACCAATGGCCTTGCGTCTCTCTTCATTAAAACGACGAAGAAATTGCTTGACCAGTTTAAACTTCGGATCAATATTGAGAGTGTGCTCAGCGAGTTCCCTCGGTACACCTGGCATGTCTGAAGGCTTCCATGTGAAGATGTCCCGGTTCTCACGGATAAACTCGATGAGCACGCTTTCCTATTTTGGATCCAGATTGACACTGATAATAAACTATTGGGATGAATCGTCAGGGACAAAGTCAACCTGCTTGGTGTCATCAGTTGACTTGAACTTCAACGAGGGGTCATGCTCTGTAGTTGGCTTCTTCAAAGGACTCATATCCACCGGGTCAACATTATCCTTGTAAAATTTCAACTCCTCTGTTGCACAAACGGACTCAGCATAAGCGGCGTCGCCCTCTTCACATTCCAAAGCTATCTTCCTGTTACCATGCACCGTGATGGTGCCCTTATGACCTAGCATTTTGAGCTACAGATAAACATAACAAGGCCGCGCCATAAACTTGGCATAAGCCGGCCGCCCAAACAAGGCATGATAAGGGCTCTGAATCTTTACCACCTCAAAAGTCAATGTTTCAACCCGATAATCATGCACATCACCAAAAGCCACTTCCAGGGCTATCTTACCCACTGGATATGCCAACTTACCAGGGACCACTCCATGAAACATAGTAGAAGACGGCTTGAGATCTTTGTCAGTCAATTCCATACAGCGAAAAGTATCATAATAAAGAATATTGATACTGCTGCCCCCGTCCATAAGTACCTTTGTAAACTTGTATCCACCAACCTGTTGAGCAACCACCAACGCCAGCTGACCCGGGTTGTCAACCCGGGGCGGGTGATCCTCATGGCTCCATATGATAGGCTGCTTTAACTATCGCAAGTATCGAGGGACTGCCGGCTCAACCGTGCTCACTGCTCGTTTATGAACCTTCTGGTCTCGCTTGCATAGGTTTGTTGTGAAAACATGATACTAACCACTATTCAGCTGCTTCGGATTACTCTGATAGCCAGACTGCTGCTGATTACCTTGACCGGACTGCTGATTACCACCACCTTGATTGCCTTGGCCTTGAAAACCAGAGTTTGAACCGCCACCTCCAAAACCAGGCCCGTGAGAGCCGGATCCTGACCCGCCGTTCGGGCCATTCTGATAAAAACCGGAATTTCTATACTCCCTCATAATGAAGCAATCTTTCAATAAATGAGTGGCCGGCTTATCCTGAGTACCGTGCTTTGGACAAGGCTGATTCATTATTGCCTCAAGGTTAAACTTTGGCCCACCAAACCAGGGCGTTGATGATTTCCCCTTACAGCGCTGGCTGCTATTCTGCGTGCTGGTGTTAGCCACAAAATCTGAACCGCCATCAGTTTGCTTGCGCTTACCGTTGTTACCTTGACCCGCCGTATTGTGATGCTGTCCCTTTCCATTGCCGCCCTTCTTCCCCTTGCTATCCTTCTCTTCATCAGACGCCGGGTCTTTCGTGCTATCTGAGTCGGCATATTTGGTTAGAGCTGCCATGAGCTCTCCCATATCATTGCAGTGGCGCTTAAGCCGCCCCAGCTTCTGTTTGAGGGGAAGGAAATGGCAATTTTTATCCAAAATCAGGACGGCTGAACTGGCATTAATGCTATCTAATGAATGAATGACTTCCGAGACCCGGCGAACCCAGTGATTGGTTGACTCATCCTCAAGCTGGACGCAAGCATCAAGGTCGATGCTCGACATGGGTTGCTTACACGTATCTCTGAAGTTCTGAATAAAACGCGCCTTCAACTATGCCCACGAACTGATGGAGTTGGCAAGTAACCCTTTCAGCCAGGTACGAGCTGGTCCATCCAACATCATGGTGAAATACTTGGCGCACACAGCGTCGTTAACATCTAGCATCTCCATGGCCATCTCATAGCTCTCAATCCATGCCTCCGGAGGTTGATCAACTGTGTAGTTGGGCACCTTGCGAGGGCCCTTAAAATCCTTGGGCAGACGCTCATTACGTAAAGCCGACACTAGGCACGGCACCCCCACGGTCCTAGAAGTCATCCCAGCTTCTATAGACAAGGACAGGTTATGCTGGGGTTGCTGATAAGCCGCCAACTGAGCCGCCAGCTCCGCCTCCCGACGTGCCCTGGCCTGATCTACTAAAGCCTGAGCATGGTTATTAGCGTGTGGCGGGTCACGCCCACGGGGCTGGTTATGGTGCTGCTCACTGCTCGAAACCGCCGGCGACTCAATGTGCCGGCTGTAACTCCGACTTGGGCGTGGGGTTGAATGGATCCGCTCATGGCTATACGAATACACCGCCTGTTGAACCACCGTGGTTTGAAGAAGCTCCACAGCCTTCCGGGTCTCAACCGCCACGGGAGACTCGCCTTGCATCAGGAGAGCCGCCAGCCGCGACGCCGCAACAATCATGTTGTCCAAAGGGTTAGAAAAATGACCCGGCGGTGTCGGCACCTGCTGAGGCAGGGTTAAATTCAAACGAGGTGGGTCTGCGACTCATGGCTGAGCCGTCCCTCCAGTCATGGGTGCCTCAATAGCCCAGGTTACCTCAGGTGGATTGCTTGGCCCGGCCCCAGGTGTGTTAAAGAGATTCCTCACATCGTACTCCGGAGGTAGCCGACTCATGTGCCTCCGTAAAACGGCGTTAGATGCATTCTGGTCCAAGGTTAACCGGAAATTCTCTGCTTGAATCCGTTGCATCTCTGCGTCCAGGGTGGCTCGTTCTGTCGCCATCCTAGCGTTCTCAGCATTAAGCTCAACTCTGGCTTGAGCTATCTCATCTCGTAGTTTCGCCACATCCACCTTATGCTGCGCTTTAGGGTTTAGAGCTCGAACAAAATTTGAGCCGGCGGGAGCACAGGACCACTCGCGCCAGCCATTGCTTCGGCCGTTGAACCGGAAGTCATGGCTGCCGCAGTTGATGATTAAAGCACTGGTTCGGCGGCTCATAGGGGTCCGGAATACTATCGCCATCGGAACAGCCCCCAAGCCCACCGTCTTGCAGTTGATACATTGAATTAGTCTCACCGGTTGAGGACTCACCATCAGAGTAGATGACCGTCTCTCCACCAGACGCAGATCCTTCCTCAAAACCCGCTCCATGCACAAACCCAACAAAGGTGTGCTTCACAGTGGCTTGAACCTCGGTGGGTCACACGCGCCGAGCCGTCTCGATGATGTTGGTGCAGATGTCCGGCTCAGGCTCCGACTCGCCGATCTTGCCGATGAAGACGTGGATTCCGCCGAAGGGGAACCGTTACCCTATTCGATTGAATCGGCCTCGGGACCCCAGCCTACGTCATCGATGTAGATCTTGCCGCGATGACTCTTGGTCATCCGGCCCACGGCATATCCCTTGATCCCTGCAAAGCTGCCCTTCAAGAACTCAAAACCACCGTGTGCTGGCCCCACGGTGGGCGCCAACTGTCGTGGATTTAACACGGCAGATTCCCTAGCAAAAGGACTTAGGTGTGGAGCCATCGCAACTAGGTTAGCTTGAAGGGGTTAAACGGGACAAAGGACACAGAGTTTACCCAGGTTCGGCCCCTCTCAACGAGGTAAAGGCCTATTCCTGCTTTAGGTTGTATTGCTTGTGTTTCGATTACCAGGGAGCGAATACGCTTGACATAGTTCTCGATCAGTTGTTTCTTGAGTTAACCCGCCGCCGACTCACTCCTTTATATACAGGTTGATGCCCGGCGGCTTACAGAGTCCCGGCCGGCTCACACAAATGTGACCGGCTCGGTTTCTAACTACCCTTGCCTTACAAGAGAAGTTTAAACATATGTCGGCTCATACTCTTGGGCCTCAAGCCGTCTCCGGGTCTTGGGCCTTCAATTAGCTTGCTCTATGAACCGCCATCTTCATATCTTCTTGGACCTTATCAGGCCTCTTGACTTTAAGCCGCCAGGGGCATGACCCGGCCCCTCCTGGGCGGGTCATACCCATTAGTTATATCCCCAACACTACTCATGGTTGCACTCAATGTTGGTTAATCTCAATGCATGTTTATGGCTGTTGTCGCTCTCTAGTTGGTCGCTCAATCTCTTGCTAGTGCATCCACCTGTACTAAGCGGGAATACTGCTTGTGCATCCACTTCCATAAACCCAAAGTTGTTCCATATGAGTCCACCATACCTACCTATATGCGGTATTTACCTGTCGTTCCAAGTAAATTTGCATGTGCCAAACTCTAAACCTTCAAATAATAATCTGTTTTGTATGCCCGAATCACTCATGTAGCAACTGAGGGCTGTCAGTATCTACCATGCTAGGTGGGTTATTCTCACGATGAGTGGACTCTACTCGTCATTCACGAGAAAATGGCTGGTAATCGGGATGCCCAGTCCCATGCTCAAATCAAATCAAATTATAATTGCAAACAAAACTCCCCCAGGATTGTTGTTAGTTGGACGGTACCCGTTGTTTTGGACCAGCCGTGGAATGTGCTTGTTGGTGGTGGGGGAGTATAAACTTTACCATTCTGTTTGGGAACCGCCTATAATGTATGTAGCATGGAAGATACTGAGATCTCCTGGTCATTATGTTGACAATGAAAGCATAACGCTCAAAATTATATTCATCTCTATTTCAAAAAGCTTGAGCTCTGACACCTCTGCAAATCCCTGCTTCCCTCTGCGAAGGGCCTATCTATTTACTTTTATGCTGAGTCATCATCCTCTTATAAAAAGCACCAGTTAGAGAGCACCACTGTCATTTGTATGCGTTGTTATTAATTGATATTGAGTATGACTGTGACTGGATCTATTTTTCCATGAATTACAATGTCTAGTCAGTCCTTGATCTTCACGGGTGCTCTGCATTTATGTTTTGCGGTCTCAGAAAGGGCTAGCGAGATACCATTATGTTATATCATATCATGATTGTTTAGAAAAAGTGTTGTCATCCGAGATTTATTATTATTGCTCGTTAGTTGATTATGCCATTGGTATAAGTAAATGTGAGACCTAAATGTTATTGTGAATATGGTTAGTTTATAATCTTTGCTGAAAACTTGAATGCTAGCTTTACATATTTGCAACAACAAGATCAAACAGAGTTTGTAAAAGTTTTTCTTTATCACTTTCAGTTTATCAACTGAATTGCTTGAGGACAAGCAATGGGTTAAGCTTGGGGGAGTTGATACGTCTCCATCGTATCTACTTTTCCAAACTCTTTTGCCCTTGTTTTGGACTCTAATTTGCATGATTTGAATGGAATTAACCCGGACTGACGCTGTTTTCAGCAGAATTGCCTTGGTGTTAATTTTGTGCAGAAATAAAAGTTCTCGGAATGACCTGAAACTTCACGGAGAATATTTTTGGAATAAATAAAAAATATTGGCGAAAGAATCAATAGAGGGGGACCCACCTGCTGTCCACAAGGGTGCAGGGCGCGCCCCTGCCTTGTGGGTCCCCTGGACCTCGACCGACCTCAACTCCAACTCCATATATTCACGTTCAAGGAGAAAAAAAATCAGAGAGAAGGATTCATCGTGTTTTATGATACGGAGCTGCCGTCACCTCCTGTTCTTCATCTGGAGGCCAGATCTGGAGTTCGTTCGGGGCTCCGAAGAGGGGAAATCGTCGCCATCATCATCACCAACCTTCCTCCATCACCAATTTCATGATTCTCACTACTGTGCGTGAGTAATTCCATCGTAGGCTTGCTGGACGGTGATGGGTTGGATGAGATTTATCATGTAATCGAGTTAGTTTTGTTAGGGTTTGATCCCTAGTATCCACTATGTTCTAAGATTGATGTTGCTATGACTTTGCTATGCCTAATGCTTGTCACTAGGGCCCGAGTGCCATGATTTCAGATCTGAACCTATTATGTTTTCTTGAATATATATGTGTTCTTGATCCTATCTTGCAAGTTGTAGACACCTATTACGTGTTATGATCCGCATACCCCAAGGTGACAATAATTGGGATTCTTTCCGGTGATTACCGTAGTTTGAGGAGTTCATGTATTCACTAAGTGCTAATGCTTTGGTCCGGTTCTCTATTAAAAGGAGGCCTTAACATCCCTTAGTTTCCATTAGGACTCCGCTGCCACGGGAGGGTAGGACAAAAGATGTCATGCAAGTTCTTTTCCATAAGCACGTATGGCTATATACGAAATACATGACTACATTATATTGATGAATTGGAGCTAGTTCTGTGTCACCCTAGGTTATAACTGTTGCATGATGAATGCCATCCGACATAATTATCCATCATTGATCCATTGCCTACGAGCTTTTCACATATTGATCTTTGCTACGTTACTTTTTCGTTGCCATTGTTACAATTGCTACAAAACTGTTACTGTTACTTTTGCCACTGTTACCGTTACTTCCATACTACTTTGCTACTAAATACTCTGTTGCAGATATTAAGTCTTTCAGGTGTGGTTGAATTGACAACTCAGCTGCTAGTACTTGAGAATATTCTTTGGCTCCCCTTGTGTCGAATCAATAAATTTGGGTTGAATACTCTACCCTCAAAAACTGTTGCGATCCCCTATACTTGTGGGTTATCAAGACCTTTTTCTGGCGCCGTTGCTGGGGAGCATAGCTCTATTCCCTGAGTCAGATTGGATTTATATCTGTTGATCACTATGAGGAATTTGAAAGATACTAGAACCAAGATTTTTCCCTCTACTGCGAGGGGAGGTAAGGAACTGCCTTCTAGCTCTGCACTTGATTCACGTTCTGTTTTGAGTAAGCTTGCGACACCTACACCTGCTATTGATTCTGATATGTCGCATGTTATTGATGATGCTACTTCTACTATGAATGATACTTATGATGCTACTAGTTGTCTTGATAAAACTGTGCCACTGGGTGAATTACTTGATGATCATCTTGCTAGAGTTAGAACTATTGACTATGCTGAAGATGATGATATTTCTGAAACTGATGAAATTATTGAAACAGAACACTTTGAAACACCTGATAAGACTAGCTCTCCTAGGTATGAACTTCCTGTTGTACCCGAGGGTTATATTATGGATGAAGAAACTGCTAGAGACTTTTTTGCTTGTAATGATAGAGATGATCTTAAGAAACTGTTAGCTGAGCTGAAAGAAAAGTCTTTGAATGCTAGAATGCTATATGATCCTAAGTTTGCTACTTC
The DNA here is from genome assembly GCA_011799875.1 of Thinopyrum elongatum. Lineage (NCBI taxonomy): Eukaryota > Viridiplantae > Streptophyta > Magnoliopsida > Poales > Poaceae > Thinopyrum > Thinopyrum elongatum. Next base: position 435,015,495 of record CM022302.1, read on the forward strand.
ACCTATCTTTGTTACTGATAAGGATTATGAATTCTCTGTCGATCCTAAGTTAATTACTTTGGTTGAATCTGATCCTTTCTATGGTTATGAATCTGAAACTGTTGTGGCACATCTTACTAAATTGAATGATATAGCCACCCTATTTACTCATGAGGAAAAAATTCACTATTACTATATTCTTAAGTTGTTTCCTTTCTCGTTAAAGGGTGATGCTAAGTTATGGTTTAATTCTCTTGCTCCTGGTTGTGTGCGTAGTCCCCAGGATATGATTTACTACTTCTCTGGAAAAGATTTCCCTGCTCATAAGAAACAAGCTGCTTTAAAGGAAATATTTAACTTTGTATAAATTGTAGAAGAGAGTCTCCCACAAGCTTGGGGGAGGCTTCTCTAATTACTTAATGCTTTGCCTGATCATCCTCTAAATAAAAATGAAATACTTGATATCTTTTATAATGGACTAACCGATGCTTCTAGGGACTACCTAGATAGTTGTGCCGGTTGTGTTTTCAGGGAACGAACTATTGAGCAAGCTGAATTGCTATTGAATAATATATTGAGTAATGATAATGATCGGACACTTCCTGAACCATCTCCTAAGCCAACTCCAAAGAAAAGAGGTATTCTATTCCTCAGTCTTGAAGATATGCAAGAGGAAAAGAAATCTATGAAAGAAAAAGGTTTTAAAGCTGAAGATGTTAAGAATCTACCACCTATTGAAGAAATACATGGTCTTGATAACCCAACACAGGTTGTAGAGGTAAATTCTCTCTATAGATTTGATGAAGGTGATATTCCTCATAATAAGTCTGCTAGTCAATGCTTGGATGAGTTTGATAATTTTATTGTTAAACAAGAAAATTTCAATGCTTATGTTAGTAGACAATTGAAACATAATGCTCACATGCTTGACTGCTTGGGTGATTATATGAGTAGAACTGTTAATGATCTTATGCTTATTAGTAAGCATGGTTCCATGGTTAAAACTCAAGTAGAACAAGTACTTAAGTCACAAGATTATTTGCTTAATGAGTTGAATAGTAAGAACAATGATAATGCTGTTAGGGTTATGACTAGAGGTGGTAAAATGACTCAGGAACCTTTGTATCCCGAGGGACATCCTAAGAGAATTGAGCAAGATTCTCAGAGAATTAATACTGATGCACCTAGTCCTAGTAATAAAAATAAAAAGAAAACTAATAGGACTTTACATGCTTCTAGTGAACCTGTTATAGACACACCTGAGAATCCAAATGATATTCCTATTTCTGATGCTGAGACACAATCTGGTGATGAACATGAACCTAGTGATAATGTTAATGATGATGTTCATGTTGATGCTCAACCTAGTAATGATAACGATGTGGAGGTAGAACCTGCTGTTGATCTTGATAACCCACAATCAAAGAATAAACGTTATGATAAGAGAGACTTTGTTGCTAGGAAACATGGCAAAGAAAGAGAACCATGGGTTCAGAAACCCATGCCCTTTCCTCCTAAACCATCCAAGAAAAAGGATGATGAGGCTTTTGAGCGCTTTGCTGAAATGATTAGACCTATCTTTTTGCGTATGCGTTTGACTGATATGCTGAAAATGTCTCCTTATGCTAAGTATATGAAAGATATTGTCACAAATAAAAGAAAGATACCTGAAGCTGAAATTTCCACCATGCTTGCTAATTATACTTTTAAGGGTGGAATACCAAAGAAACTTGGAGATCCAGGAGTACCAACTATACCATGCTCCATTAAAAGAAACTATGTTAGAACTGCTTTATGTGATTTGGGAGCCAGTGTTAGTGTTATGCCTTTCTCTTTATAGCGTAGACTTGAATTGAATAAGTTGACACCTACTGAAATATCTTTGCAAATGGCTGATAAATCAACTGCTATAGCCATCGGTATTTGTGAGGATGTGCCTGTTGTGGTTGCAGACGGTACTATCTTAATGGACTTTGTTATTCTTGATATTCCCGAGGACGACAGTATGTCGATCATCCTTGGTATACCCTTTTTGAATACTGCAGGGGCTGTTATTAATTGCAACAAAGGCAATGTCACTTTTCATGTTAATGGTAATGAGCATACGGTACGCTTTCCGAAGAAACAACCTGAAGTTCATAGTATCAATTCTATTGGAAATTTTTCAACTATTACTATCGGAGGTTTTGAATTTCCTCTCCCTACTGTCAAAAAGAAATATGATATTCTTATTGTTGGGGATATGCATATCCCCGTTGAGGTAACCTAGTGTTATTAAAAAATTCTTCGGTTTCATGTTATTCGAAAGAGGTTTGTTAATAAGACTTGATCGACCTTGTTAACAGATTCCTTTTGATGAGCATGAGATGGATGAATTTAGAAAGCACAACTTTTTGTACTTACTTTTTACTTTCTGTTATTTAGAATAAATAAAGGAAAAATAGTATTATCTGTCTGTTTTCTGAATTATCCGTGCAATAAAAATATCCCAAAAATAAAAGTTCTCCAAATGCCCTGAACATTTAGTATGATTTTTTATAGAATATTTTAGAATTTTTGGCACTGAGATTGCACCAGGGGGCTGCACCAGTGGACCACAAGGGTGGAGGGCGTGCCCTACCCCCTGGGCATGCCTCCTGCCTTGTGTGTCCCACGTAGGCCCCCCTCACTTATTCCAGCACCCATCCACTTCGTCTTCCTCCAGAAAAAATCATCCCAGTGCTCAAACCCGTCTTGCTGCCATTTTCGATCTCCTTGTGTAAAGCTCCATTTGCAAAACTGTTTTGGGGGATTGTTCTTCAGTATGTGACTCCTCCAATGGTCCAATTAGTTTATGTTCTAGTGCTTTATTTATTGCAAATTTTTGCTGCTGTGGTGACCTTGTTCTTAAGCTTGCATGTCAGATTTATATGGTCCAAAGTAGTTTAAATGCATGATATAGCCTCTAGACACATTTAGGAGTAGTTGTTATTAGTTTTGTTGAGTTTGGTTCACTTTTATTTTTAAGTCACTAAAAATTTCAGAAATTTTCAGAGAAAATGATGAGGAGATTGTTAAGAGGCTCTTCAAGTCGGGGTTCTAAAGAAAATGCAAATGGAGAGAAGAAGAAGCCCAAGTACAACCTTCCTCGCACCACGGAAGTTCGGCCGTGTGAATGGCCATGTGATGTATTCTTGGAGGCGGCCAGAATTTATGAGGATTTCTATTATTTGGCTGGGAATGCAGGCATCACCGACTTTCTCCACGATAAGTGTGATCGGTACCTCTTACTATCTAATACTTCGTGCAAAATTTTCACTTTCATGCTAGGAGATCACCACCCACGGTAGAATTTTATTTATATGATGAGCATAAGGAGATGACGCTTTATGACTTTTGTGAGGTTTGCAAATTACCTTATGAAGGTAGCATCGATGAGCCATGTCCTAGAGATGTGGAAGATTTTATTGATGAAGTTATCGTAGGGGAAAGGAGAAAGGTGTCGGAAGCGAGAGTGGCTAGTTTACATTTTCCTGTTTTGCGCTATTACTCATTATTTGCAGGGAGATGTTTAATTGGTCGCGGGGAGAGTGGAGGTCTTAGTGCTCCTGACCTTGCTATTTTGCGCCATGCTTTACTTCGCGATAGAACTTTTAGTTTGGGTGCTATGGTTGCTCGACGGTTGAGTTTAAACCATACGAAGTGTCCTATCTTTGGAGGTAACTATGCCTCACGCCTCGCTAAACGCTTCGAGATACCCATTAGGCACGATGAGGGAGAAGAGAAGCGGCTGCCCACTATATACTTAGATTATGACAGTATGGTAGCACATGATTTTATTTAGAAAGACGATGACAAGAGACTCATCTATAACCTGGTATTTAGCGAGAAGACTTGTCAGATTATTACCTTGCTTGCACCTTTTTTGTTCGATATTCATTCAGGCAGGTACTTCATCATGCCCGCGAACATTTATGCATACTGGGAGGGGACGCGATCCCTAGTTCATGAGCCAGATCCATCACCTGATACATATCAGGAGTCTATTTATCAGTGGGAGCCACAGGAGCTCGCTAACCAGTGGAACCCCCAGGATCCTCCTCAGCACACCGGAGAGGGCTACTTTGATCCATGTCCCTAGACCAACTTAGGCCAAAAGCCTAAGCTTGGGGGAGTACGTATTTCTCACCGACATTATATTCATGTTCACACACTCATTCCAGTTGTCGGTGTTCATACTTTTTCATTGTATTATCCATGTTAGTTTATTTTCTTTTTCCCACTCTCTTTTTGTGTGTTTGAAAAACCTTAAGAAAAACCAAAAAAAAAAGTTATAGCCTATTTCCTTTCCATGTTTATTTAGTAGTAGTATTAAAGAAAACCCAAAAAGATTTCTCGTTCTTCTTTTGCTTGTTGGGAGCTTTCCCGTGTAAATAGTTTTTCTCGTTCTTGTTTTACCTTCTTCAGAAAAACAAAAACTCCAAAAACATTTCAGTGTGTTTCTTTGAAATTCTATTCTTTTCTTTGGGGGTCAAGAGGAGAAGACCACGATGAAAATGTTGAGTGGCTCTCATATGCATTATTGTTGATCTAACACAGAGCCCATATTACCTTGTCTTCTCCTTTGAATAAATGTTTGTAGATTCCGGCTTAGTCCAATGCACGTGCACTATTATTATTATCCACACTGTTCGATCGTGCAAGTGAAAGGCAATAATGACGATATATGATGAAATGATTGAGATGAGGAAAAGATGGTATGAACTCGACCTATCTTGTTTTTGTAAACATGATTAGTTCATCGTTCTTGATTCAGCCTACTATGAATGAAACATGTTTGCAATGACAATTAGAGATTATAGTTACTCATGCCATGCTTAATTAGCTAGGAGTTTATAATGGTTTACCCTACGTGCCAACATGCTTTTAAAATGGTTGTGATGTAGTATGATAGGATGGTATCCTCCTTTGAATGATTCAAGTGGCTTGACTTGGCACATGTTCACACATGTAGTTGAAACAAAATCAACATAGCCTCCACGATATTCATGTTCATGGTGATTTATATCCTACTCATGCTTGCACTCAATGTTGGTTAATCTTAATGCATGTTTATGGTTGTTGTCGCTCTCTAGCTGGTCGCTCCTAAATCTCTTGCTAGCCTTCACCTGTACTAAGCGGGAATACTGCTTGTGCATCCACTTCCATAAACCCAAAGTTGTTCCATATGAGTCCACCATACCTACCTATATGTGGTATTTACCTGCCGTTCCAAGTAAATTTGCATGTGCTAAACTCTAAACCTTCAAATAATAATCTGTTTTGTATGCCCGAATCACTCATGTAGCGACTGAGGGCTGTCAGTATCTTCCATGCTAGGTGGGTTATTCTCACGATGAGTGGACTCCGCTCGTCATTCATGAGAAAATGGTTGGTAATCAGGATGCCCAGTTCCATGCTCAAATCAAATCAAATTATAATTGCAAACAAAACTCCCCCAGGATTGTTGTTAGTTGGACGGTACCCGTTGTTTCGGACCAGCCGTGGAATGTGCTTGTTGGTGTTGGGGGAGTATAAACTTTACCATTCTGTTTGGGAACCGCCTATAATGTATGTAGCATGGAAGATACCGAGATCTCTTGGTCGTTATGTTGACAATGAAAGCATACAGCTCAAAATTATATTCATCTCTGTTTCAAAAAGCTTGAGTTCTGGCACCTTTGCAAATCCCAGCTTCCCTCTGCGAAGGGCCTATCTATTTACTTTTATGCTGAGTCATCATCCTCTTATAAAAAGCACCAGTTAGAGAGCACCACTGTCATTTGTATGCGTTGTTATTAATTGATATTGAGTATGACTGCGACTGTGACTGGATCTATTTTTCCATGAATTACAATGTCTAGTCAGTCCTTGATCTTCACGGGTGCTCTGCATTTATGTTTTGCGGTCTCAGAAAGGGCTAGCGAGATACCATTCTGTTATATCATATCATGATTGTTTTGAAAAAGTGTTGTCATCCGAGATTTATTATTATTGCTCGTTAGTTGATTATGCCATTGGTATGAGTAAATGTGAGACCTAAATGTTATTGTGAATATGGTTAGTTTATAATCTTTGCTGAAAACTTGAATGCTGGCTTTACATATTTGCAACAACAAGATCAAACAGAGTTTGTAAAAGTTTTTCTTTATCACTTTCAGTTTATCAACTGAATTGCTTGAGGACAAGCAATGGGTTAAGCTTGGGGGAGTTGATACGTCTCCATCGTATCTACTTTTCCAAACTCTTTTGCCCTTGTTTTGGACTCTAATTTGCATGATTTGAATGGAACTAACCCGGACTGACGCTGTTTTCAGCAGAATTGCCTTGGTGTTAATTTTGTGCAGAAATAAAAGTTCTCGGAATGACCTGAAACTTCACGGAGAATATTTTTGGAATAAATAAAAAATATTGGCGAAATAATCAACAGAGGGGGACCCACCTGCTGTCCACAAGGGTGCAGGGCGCGCCCACCCCCCTAGGGCACGCCCCTGCCTTGTGGGTCACCTGGACCTCCACCGACCTCAACTCCAACTCCATATATTCACGTTCAGGCAGAAAAAAAATCAGAGAGAAGGATTCATCGCGTTTTATGATACGGAGCCGCCGTCACCTCCTGTTCTTCATCCGGAGGCCAGATCTGGAGTTCGTTCGGGGCTCCGAAGAGGGGAAATCGTCGCCATCATCATAACCAACCTTCCTCCATCACCAATTTCATGATGCTCACTGCCGTGCGTGAGTAATTCCATCGTAGGCTTGCTGGACGGTGATGGGTTGGATGAGATTTATCATGTAATCGAGTTAGTTTTGTTAGGGTTTGATCCCTAGTATCCACTATGTTGTAAGATTGATGTTGCTATGACTTTGCTATGCCTAATGCTTGTCACTAGGGCCCGAGTGCCACGATTTCAGATCTGAACCGATTATGTTTTCATGAATATATATGTGTTCTTGATCCTATCTTGCAAGTTGTAGACACCTATTACGTGTTATGATCCGCATACCCCAAGGTGACAATAATTGGGATTCTTTCCGGTGATTACCGTAGTTTGAGGAGTTCATGTATTCACTAAGTGCTAATGCTTTTGTCCAGTTCTCTATTAAAAGGAGGCCTTAACATCCCTTAGTTTCCATTAGGACTCCGCTGCCACGGAAGGGTAGGACAAAAGATGTCATGCAAGTTCTTTTCCATAAGCACGTATGACTATATACGAAATACATGCCTACATTATAGTGATGAATTGGAGCTAGTTCTGTGTCACCCTAGGTTATAACTGTTGCATGATGAATGCCATCCGACATAATTATCCATCATTGATCCATTGCCTACGAGCTTTTCACATATTGTTCTTTGCTACGTTACTTTTTTGTTGCCACTGTTACAATTGCTACAAAACTGTTACTGTTACTTTTGCCACTGTTACCGTTACTTCCATACTACTTTGCTACTAAATACTCTGTTGCAGATATTAAGTCTTTCAGGTGTGGTTGAATTGACAACTCAGCTGCTAATACTTGAGAATATTCTTTGGCTCCCCTTGTGTCGAATCAGTAAATTTGGGTTGAATACTCTACCCTCGAAAACTGTTGCGATCCCCTATACTTGTGGGTTTTCATTCAATAACACCATCTCCTCTCAAACCCTAGTTCATCTCTTGTGTTCAATCTTTGTACCGGAACCTTAGAGTGGTACTTGTGGGTGACTAGTAGTGTTGATTACATCTTGCAGTTGATTACTATATGGTTTATTTGGTGGAAGATTATATGTTCAGATCCTTTATGCTATTTAATACCTCTCTGATCTTGAGCATGATTATTATTTGTGAGTAGTTACTTTTGTTCTTGAGGTCACGGGAGAAGTCTTGTTGCAAGTAATCATGTGAACTTGATATGTGTTCGATATTTTGATGATATGTATGTTGTGATTCCCTTAGTGGTGTCATGCGAATGTCGACTACATGGCACTTCACCATATTTGGGCCTCAGGGAATGCATTGTGGAGTAGTTATTAGATGATGGGTTGCTAGAGTGACAGAAGCTTAAACCCTAGTTTATGCGCTACTTCGTAAGGGACCGATTTGGATCCAAAAGTTTAATGCTATGGTTAGATTTTATCTTAATACTTTTCTCGTAGTTGTGGATGCTTGCGAGGGGGTTAATCATAAGTAGGAGGTTTGTTCAAGTAAGAACAACACCTAAGCACTGATCCACCCACATATCAAATTATCAAAGTAGCGAACACGAATCGAACCAACATGATGAAAGTGACATGATGAAATTCCCGTGTACCCTCAAGAACGCTTTGCTTATCATAAGAGACCATTTTGGCCTGTCCTTTGTCACAAAAGGATTGGGCTACCTTGCTGCATATTATTTACCATTACCGTTACTTGCTCGTTATAAATTATATTGCTATCAAACTACTTGTTACCGACTATTTCAGTGCTTGCAGAAAATACCTTGCTGAAAACCACTTGTCATTTCCTTCTGCTCCTCGTTGGGTTCGACACTCTTACTTATCGAAAGGACTATGATTGATCCCCTATACTTGTGGGTCATCAAGGCTCTTTTCTGGCGCCGTTGCCGGGGAGTGAAGCGATCTTGGTAAGTGGAAATTGGTAAGGAAAAATTGTTGCTACGTGCTGAAATTTATTGTCGCTTGTTACTATGGAGAATCATCCTTTGAGGGGTTTGTTCGGGGTATCTTCACCTCGACCGGAACCACAATTAGCTACCCCTTAACCTACTGTGCCTACTGAAAATATTGGTTATGAAATTCCTTCGGGTATGATAGAACAAATGCTAGCTAATCCTTATGCAGGAGATGGAACTGAACATCCTGATATGCACTTGATATATGTGGATGAAATTTGTGGATTATTTAAGCTTGCTGGTTTATATGGAGATGAAGCTCAGAAGAAGGTTTTCCCTTTATCTTTGAAGGGAAAAGCATTGACATGGTATAGTCTATGCTATGATATTTGATCTAGGAACTGGAATTGATTGAAATTGGAATTGCACCAAAAAATTTATCCTATGCATCTAGTTCATCGTGATCGGAATTATATATATAATTTTTGGCCTCGTGAAGGAGAAAGTATCACTCTAGATTGGGGGAGGCTTAAGTCAATGTTATATTCATGCCCCAATCATGAGCTCTCTAGAGAAATTATCATTCAGAATTTTTATGCTCGGCTTTCTCGTGATGACCAATCCATGCTTGATACTTCTTGTACTGGTTCTTTTATGAAGAAGACTATTGAATTTAGGTGAGATCTTTTAGAAAGAATTAAATGCAACTCCGAATATTGGGAACTCGACGAAGGTAAATAGTCAGGTATTAAGCTTGAATTTGATCGTGTTAAATCTTTGATGAATACCGATGCTTTTCACAAGTTTAGCACTAAATATGGACTTGACTCTGAGATAGTAGCCTCTTTTTGTGAATCATTTGCTACTCATGTTGATCTCCCCAAAGAGAAGTGGTTTAAATATCATCCCCCTATCAAAGAAGAAATTAAAGAACCCGACATAGCTAAATATGAAACTATTATTTACAATGTTGATCCAATTGTGCCTACTGCTTATATTGAAAAACCACCTTTCCCAATGAGGATAAACATGCTATGGTTTCAATTGTGGTTCACAAAAGTAATATTAGAGCACCTAAACCTGCTGAACAAATTAAAGTAGAACCTAGTGTTGCAATGGTTAAAGATCTCCTGGTAGAAAATATTGATGGGCATGTTATTTATTTCTGTGATGAAGCTGCTAGAATTGCCAAACCTGATGAAAAAAATAAACATAGACCTATTGTTGGCATGCCTGTTGTCTCAGTTAAAATAGGAGATCATTGTTATCATGGTTTGTGTGACTTAGGTGATAGCATGAGTGAAAGGATAGAGAAGAGGGGTCTAGAGGGGGGTGATTAGACCCTGAACAAGTGAAAGCGGGAATTTTTAAGATCTTCAAGTTGAGGTGGAGTTTTAGCACAAGTTTAAGCATTCACAATACATTTCAAGCAAGCATGGCAAGAGTATAAGCAGCGGAAAGAGTAAAGCATGCTAATTGCAAGAAAGTAAAGGGATGGGATTGGAATGTGCAAACGCAATGTAAACATGGAGATTTTTGGCGTGGTTACAATAGGTGGTGCTATCGTACGTCCACGTTGATGGAGACTTCAACCCACGAAGGGTAACGGTTGTGCAAGTCCACGGAGGGCTCCACCCACGAAGGGTCCATGAAGAAGTAACCTTGTCTATCCCACCATGGCCATCGCCCATGAAGGACTTGCCTCACTCGGATAGATCTTCACGAAGTAGGTGATCTCCTTGCCCTTACAAACTTCTTGGTTCAACTCCACAATCTTGTCGGAGGCTCCCAAGCGACACCTAACCAATCTAGGAGACACCACTCTCCAAAAGGTAAAAGACGGTGTGTTGATGATGAACTCCTTGCTCTTGTGCTTCAAATGATAGTCTCCCCAACACTCAACTCTCTCTCACAGATTTGGCTATGGTGGAAAGATGATTTGAGTGGAAAACAACTTGGGGAAGGCTAGAGATCAAGATTCTAGAGGTAGGATTGGAATGACTTGGTCTCAACACATGAGTTGGTGGTTCTCTCTCAGAAAATGAGTAGTGGAAGTGTAGGCACATTATGATGGCTCTCTGTCAAATGGAGAAGGGGGTGGAGGGGTATATATAGCCTCGACATAAAATCCAACCATTACACACATTTGACCCAACTCGGTCAGACCGAATAGAAGAACTCGGTGAGACCGATTCAGTTCAAAATGTGAACGTTAGGAATCTCGGTGGGACCGACTGGAACAACTCGGTGGGATCGATGTGCTAGGGCTTAAGGCAAACATCAACTCGGTGGCACCGATTGCATCAACTCGGTGGCACCGATTGCATCAACTCGGTTAAACTGAAGTTAAGCAATAAGGCAACACAGAGGATGTCAAGCAAACTCGGTGGGACCAATTGCTCATTTCGGTGAGACCAAAATAATTGCAATAGGCAACAGAGAGTTTGCAAGGCCATCTCGGTGAGACCGAGATCCGTATCGGTGTGACCGAATTGTCTAGGGTTTCTGGCAGTGGCTATGTCAACTGAACTTGTTGGCGCCGGATAGAATGGTTCGGTGGGGCCGAGTTTGACTTTGAGTTTTGGACATATATGGAATTGAGAAACTGGCTGAGGGTTTTGGAGCAATACCAGTAAGCACTTTGAGCAAGTAGACCATTAAGCAACACCCCATCCCCTTTTAATAGTATTGGCTTTCCTATGGACTCAATGTGATCTTGGATCACTAAAATAGAAATGAAGAGTCTTGAGCTTTTGCCAATCTTTGTCCTTAGCATTTTGAAGGGGTTCCACATCCTCTAGTCCTTACCACGCCATTGTTGAACTCGTCTGAAATATACTAGAAAAAAGTATTAGCCCAACAAGAGATATGTTGACATTAATTACCAAAATCACCCAGGGAGCACTTGTGCTTTCAATCTCCCCCTTTTTTATAATTGATGACAACATACATTAAAGCTTAGGATTAAAGATATACATGGTATTAAGTAAAGCTTTGGAAAGACATGTAACATGCATAGGCTCCCCCTACATGTATGCAATCATGTGAAGATAGAATATAAGAACATGTGAATGCATAAGCATGACATAGCAAGCAATGGGTTACATGTATCTTGGCTATGTGCATCAGAGTAAATGATGTGTATAGGAAGTGTACCTCCATGTTCATGAATCCTTCTTGCAAACAATATGTACATCAGCAAGAGATCATCATGCACATGAGTATGATGCATATACTTACCTTGTGGTCTTGGGCTAGCTTTAGAAGGAGTGGACTTGAGAAAACAAGGTTAGATAACACAAGAACACTCTAGACAAAGAAATTTCAAGAAACCACAAGAGTACCAAGACTGGGATGACATGTAATGGGTAGGTACTAGGTACTCTATTAAGATACTGACATGTCCCCAAAGATTTTAAAGATATGCAATGAATTCCAAAGATTTTCTTCCCTAGAAATGAGCTCTTTCTCCCCCTGAATCTGATATGGGATAATGGGAGAAGGTAGGGTGAGAGAAAATCATAGCAAGAAATGGTGTAGACAACCAAAATTCAAAGCAAGAAGAATGTTAGCAATAGCTAAGATCAAACAAATATTGACATGTCTTTCCCCTCTTAAAGACATGTGATTTCTCTCCTCTTTGTTTTACTAGCATCTGGAAGAGCTTAGATGTGCTCATATGATAAGCTTTGATGTGCTCCCTCTCCCCCTTTGACATAAATTTCCAAGAAGGGCACTTCTGGAGCATGAGTCAAATAGGTGTGGTCCTTGAGACACAGTACAAAGTAGCATGTAGTTTAAGATGCGGGTAGAGGATAAGAATCATTGAGTGGAGCTGAAAAAGATAGGCAGTAAAATTGGCAAACCATTTTCTCAGAGTTGAAATCGGTGACGCCGATTGGTTTTCGTCGATGACGCCGAGTTAATAGAGTCATAGAAGATCCTGATCGGTGCGACCGAGTTAGTCCATGTCGGTTGTACCGATGAACTATTCACAAGGAGAACTTGTGCTTCGGTCAGACCGATAGGTTTGGTTCGGAGGGACCGAGTTCAACACAGAGTAAATTTTTGTCAACTCAGCTCACTTAGCAATTTAAATCTCAAAAGGATTTGCAAGGAATTAACTGAAAGATTTGCAATGAATTATATACAGAAGGTACAGAGACAAACAAGTTAAGAAAAGAGATCTAGATGAAGTTTTTTTTTAAAGAAGAACAAGATAGCAAGAAATATATGCAATAACATAAAGTAATTGAACAAAGAAACACTTAGAGAACTTCATCTAGAAGGGGTCGGCGACAAAGTCACCTATATTAGAGTATATTGACTGAGGAGTCAAGTGATAGTACTTGATCGTAGGTCATACTCATCGTTTAAGCTCAAAATGGGGTTACCATTTTTTGTTTAAGAATTTTGATGTATTCTCATCTTGTTAAGTTGCTTTGATCCATGAATTGGAGCAAAGCTTCTCTAAGATGGAATATCATACCTTGGGTTGTGGTGTTGATGTTGATCATGTAGTCGAACTTGTGTTGGATGCTCAAGGTTGATGTAGTCCATCAAGAGTTGGGAGCACCACTTGTAGTTTGAGTTCATCTTCCTACATGGGTTAGTCTTGCAAGGAGTAGCGCTTGTGTATCCAAAATGACAATCATGAAACTTGATACCAAATGAAATTTGATATATAGAAATTGTCAAAGGATATGTTGAGTGGGTTCATGCTTCCTTGTATTCAACATCCATAAAGTAGGGACTTAGTGATGTGGAGATTGCTTAAGATATGAATGACTTGCAATCCCATAGATTTGGATTCATCCAAGTACCTAGAAGGGTTAGATAACATGCAAGGGTACAAGTATAGATCCAAGACAAATGATCATCATCATAAGAGAAATGTCAAGGATTAGTCATAAAAGGCTCATGCCTTGCATGTATCCAAATGAAGTTTCTACTACAAGTTTGAGGCATCAATGATATTCAATTCACCTCTCAAACGGCAAAATACTTTCTCATCAAGTGGTTTGGTGAATATATCCGCTAATTGCTTATCGGTACGAACATGCTTAAGATTGATGTCTCCTTTAGCAACATGATCTCGAATGAAATGATGATGAACTTCAATATGCTTAGTTCGAGAGTGTTGCACGGGATTGTGAGCAATCTTAATAGCACTCTCATTATCACAAAGTAATGGAACATGTTTCACATGTATCCCATAATCCTTAAGGGTTTGGGTCATCCAAAGCAATTGAGCACAACATGATCCGGCGACAATGTATTCTGCTTTGGCGGTGGATAAGGATACTGAGTTTTGTTTCTTGGAGGACCAAGACACAAGAGATCTACCAAGAACTCGACAAGTACCCAAAGTGGACTTTCTATCAACCTTGTCACCGGCATAGTCCGAATCGGAGTATCCAACAAGATCAAAAGAAGACCTCTTAGGATACCAAATCCCAAAATTTGGTGTATGAATTAAGTATCTCACTATCCTTTTCACAGCCTTAAGATGACATTCTTTAGGGGCCACTTGATAACATGCACACATGCACACACTTAGCATAATATCGGGATGGGAGGCACATAGATATAACAATGAACCAATCATAGAACGGTAAACCTTTTGGTCAACCGGTTTGCCATCCTTGGTCAAGTCAAGATGTCCACTAGTAGGCATGGGTGTTTTCATACCTTTGCTTTCTTGCATGTTGAACTTCTTGAATAGGTCCTTGGTATACTTTGTTTGAGAAACAAAGGTACCTTCCTTAGTTTGCTTGATTTGCAAACCAAGAAAGAATTTGAGTTCACTCATCATAGACATCTCAAACTTCTCTGACATTAGCCTTCCAAACTTTTCACTAAAATGAGGGTTAGTCGAACCAAATATGATATCATCCACATAAATTTGGCACACAAGTAATTCACAATTAACCCTTTTAGTAAAAGGTGTAGAATCAATCTTCCCAATTTCAAAGCCTTTTTCAATAAGAAACTTGGTCAAGCATTTATACCATGCTCTAGGAGCTTGTTTAAGACCATAAAGAGCTTTGTGAAGTTTGTAAACATGATTAGGTTTCTTGGGATTAACAAAGCCGGGAGGTTGTTTAACATAGACTTCCTCCTCAATTTCACCATTTAGAAAAGCACTTTTAATGTCCATTTGGTATAAGGTGATATCATGGTGATTGGCATAAGCAAGTAAGATGCGTATGGACTCAAGTCTAGCAACGGGGGCATAAGTCTCACCATGGTCCATACCTTCGACTTGGGTGTCGCCTTGAGCGATGAGACGGGACTTGTTGTGTACAACTTGTCCATCCTCATCTTGCTTATTCCAAAATACCTATTTGGTTCCAATGACATTGTGCTTCTCGTCGGGCTTTTCAACCAACGTCCATACTTGATTCCTCTCGAAATTGTGTAGCTCTTCATGCATAGCATTCACCCAATCCGGATCCTCATGGGATTCTTCAACCTTCATTGGTTCAATAATAGAAATGAATGAGTAATGTTCACAAAAGTTAGCCAAGCGAGTTTTAGAGCGAGTAATTCTCCCGGTTTGAATATCATCAAAGGTTTGTTCGACGGGATGATCTCTTGAGACTCTTTCTCTAACTCGTGAGAGCTTTTGTTTGGGTCGGAGTGGAACATCCTCTTCATTGTCTTCTTCTTCTTCTTGTCCTTCTTCATTGTTGTTGTTGGCATTGATGTTCTCTTGTGGAGGTGGAGAAGGAGGTCGATGAGTTTCATCTTGTTGTACTTCTTTGTTTCCTTTGTCTTGACGTGTTCCACTTGTGGATGCCTCCAAGTCAACTTGTAGTTCACCTTGTCATGAAGTTGAGGATTCCACTTGAATGGACGAAGTACTCTCCTTCACCTCCGCTGGACGAATCTTGCCAATAGACAAGTCTTGAATTGCTTTCGAAGGATCTTTGTCTCCTACATCAATTGGCAATTGCTCTACTTGCGAGCCGTTAGATTCATCAAACTTCACATCTACCGTCTCCTTAACCTTTCGTGTGAAATTGTTGTAGACACGATAAGTGTGAGAGTTTGAGCCATAACTGAGTTGGAAACCTTCATGAGATTTAGGGGCAAATTTTGAACGATGATACTTATCAAGAATGTAACACTTTGAGCCAAATACTCGAAAGAATCCAACTTGGGGTTTGTTACCGGTGAGAAGCCCGTATGCCGTCTTGCCGAGGAGCTTGTGAATATATAGTCTATTTGTAGCATGACAAGCTGTCTCAACCGCTTCCGCCCAAAAGTGTCTTGGCGTCTTGTATTCATCAAGCATCGTTCTTGCCATCTTGATAAGTGTCTGGTTCATCCTCTCAACAACTCCATTTTGTCGAGGTGTGTACGTAGCCGAGAACTCATGTGAAATCCCTTCTTGGTCAAGAAAGGTATCCACATTTGCGTTCTTGAACTCCGTTCCGTTGTCGCTTTAAACCTTCTTGATCTTCACTTCAAATTGATTTTGGGCCTTCCTAGCTAAGTTCTTTAAGATCTTTTGGACCTGCGATTTATCATCAAGAAAGAACACCCACGTAAATCTTGAAAAGTTGTCAATAATGACCAAACCGAACGAGTTACCACCGAGACTCTTGTAGGAGTTGGGACCAAAAAGATCCATATGGAGTAGCTCAAGCGGTCTTCTCGTGGTCATGATGTTCTTTACGGGATGACTTCCTCCAACTTGTTTTCCTGCTTGACAAGCACTGCAAAGTCTATCCTTGTCAAATATGACATCTTTAACACCAAGGATATGATCACCTTTAATAAGCTTATCAAGATTTCGCATGCCCACATGACCTAACCTTCTATGCCATAACCAAGCTTTAGAAGATTTAGCAATTAAGCAAGTACGAGGTTGAGCTCTTTTAGTGAAGTCAACAATGTATAGATCACCTCTACGTATACCGGTAAAGACCATATTATGATTATCTCTACGAAACACTTGGCAATCTACTTCAGTGAATAGAACATTGAAACCAAAATCGGGTAGTGTAGATACGAAAAGTACATTATAGCCAAGAGATTCAACGAGCATAACATTTTGGATAGAGCTGTCATGTGAGATGGACACCTTACCAAGGCCAACCACCTTACCCTTCGAGTTATCACCAAAAGTGACATACTTTCGGGGACCGTCATTTTTAGCTAGCTCACAAAACATATCCTTGTCTCAGGTCATGTGATCGGTACATCCACTATCAAGAACCCATTCCTTTCCTCCGGCAATGTAACCACGAAGGTTAGCCATAAGACCAAAGTGTCTCATAGACTCATCAAGATCAAAGTCACTATCATCATCCTCATCATAATATCCATGTTCAACATCACCATGTGATTGATCATCACCTAGAGAGAGTGATTCATTAGATTTATGACCATGACAATGTGCATCTTTATGAATTCTAATGACTTGTGAAATGAGGCTACTAATGATTCCAACATCTCCTTTGGCACGCATAAGGTCACGAAGCTCAAATAGACAATCATCTAATTTAGGATCACTAGGATTCATTTTATGGAAACCTATGGACTTTTGAAGAATCTCATCTCGATTTTTCAAGGAATAGTTTGGAAAGAGCTCCTCAAGATATCACCATATAGTATAAGCACACTCAAATGTAGGTAGGCATACAAGCAAATTTTTGGGCAATCCTCTCATGATAAGATCAATAGTTCTAAGATTGCGGGTCATGTCAAGATACTCATTGGGGGTAGGATGCAAGGGATCAATAGGGGGCGCAATAGGGCTAGTAATATAATTGTTCAAATTATATTCATTGAAAATCCCAAGCATCTCATTTTTCCAAGCACTATAAAACTCTCCGTCAAGCATAGACACTCTACGTCTAATACTCCCAATTGTAGACTCATCCATCTTCCTCCAAAGGTGATTAAACCAAAGCAATGGAGACCAAAGCTCTGATACCAATTGAAAGGATCGAGAAGAGGGGTCTAGAGGGGGGGTGATTAGACCCACAACAAGTAAAAGTGGTAATTTTTAAGATCTTCAAGTAGAGGTGGAGTTTTAGCACAAGTTTAAGCATTCACAATACATTTCAAGCAAGCATGGCAAGAGTATAAGAAGCGGAAAGAGTAAAGCATGCTAATTGCAAGAAAGTAAAGGGATGGGATTGGAATGTACAAACGCAATGTAGACACGGAGGTTTTTGGCGTGGTTCCGATAGGTGGTGCTATCGTACGTCCACGTTGATGGAGACTTCAACCCACGAAGGGTAACGGTTGCGCGAGTCCACGGAGTGCTCCACCCATGAAGGGTCCATGAAGAAGCAACCTTGTCTATCCCACCATGGCCATCGCCCACGAAGGACTTTCCTCACTCGGGTAGATCTTCACGAAGTAGGAGATCTCCTTGACCTTACAAACTTCTTGGTTCAACTCCACAATCTTGTTGGAGGCTCCCAAGTGACACCTAACCAATCTAGGAGACACCACTCTCCAAAAGGTAATAGACGGTGTGTTGATGATGAACTCCTTGCTCTTGTGCTTCAAATGCTAGTCTCCCCAACACTCAACTCTCTCTCACAGATTTGGCTATAGTGGAAAGATGATTTGAGTGGAAAGCAACTTGGGGAATGCTAGGGATCAAGATTCTAGAGGTAGGATTGGAATGTCTCGGTCTCAACACATGAGTAGGTGGTTCTCTCACAGAAAATGAGTAGTGGAAGTGTAGGCACGTACTGATGGCTCTCTCTCAAATGGAGAAGGGGGTGGAGGGGTATATATATAGCCTCCACACAAAATTGAACCGTTACACACATTTGACCCAACTCGGTCAGACCGAATAGAAGAACTCGGTGAGACCGATTCAGTTCAAAATGTGAACGTTAGGAATCTCGGTGGGACCGACTGGAACAACTCGGTGGGACCGATGTGCTAGGGCTTAGGGGAAACATCAACTCGGTGGCACCGATTGCATCTACTCGGTTAGACCAAAGTGAAGCAATAAGGCAAAAGAGAGGGTGTCAGCAAACTCGGTGGGACCGATTGCACATTTCGATGAGACCGAAATAATTGCAACAGGCAACAAAGAGTTTGCAAGGCCATCTCGGTGAGACCGAGATCCGTATCGGTGTGACCAAATTGTCTAGGGTTTCTGGCAGTGTCTATGTCAACTGAACTAAGTGGCACCGGATAGAATGGTTCGGTGGGGCCGAGTTTGACTTTAAGTTTTGGACATATATGGAATTGAGAAAGTGGCTGAGGGTTTTGGAGCAATACCACTAAGCACTTTGAGCAAGTAGACCATTAAGCAACACCTCATCCCCTTTTAATAGTATTGGCTTTCCTATGGACTCAATGTGATCTTGGATCACTAAAATAGAAATGAAGAGTCTTAAGCTTTTGCCAATCTTTGTCCTTAGCATCTTGATGGGGTTCCACATCCTCTAGTCCTTACCACGCCATTCTTGAACACATCTGAAATATACTAGAAAAAAGTATTAGTCCAACAAGAGATATGTTGACATTAATTACCAAAATCACCCAGGGAGCACTTGTGCTTTCAGTGAGTCCTATTCCTTTTACCCTATACCAAGAAATTATGAATGACATAGCACCCGCTGAAATAGAAGACATAGATGCCACTATTAAACTTGCTAATAGAGACACCCTCACACCACTTGGGATTGTTAGAGATGTTGATGTATTGTGTGCGAAAATAAAATACCCTACTGATTTTCTAGTTCTTGGTTCCCCACAAGATGATTTTTTGTCCCATTATTTTTGGTAGACCTTTCTTGAACACCTTGAATGCCAAAATAGATTGGGAAAAACAAACTGTCGATGTTAGCTTTGGTGATGAGTCTCATGAATTTAATTTTTCCAAGTTTAATAGACAACCTTATAAGAAAGAATTACCTAGTAAGGATGAAATAATTGGTCTTGCTTCTATTGCTATGACTCATACTGATCCACTAGAACAATACTTGCTAGACCATGAAAATTATATGCATATGCATGAAAGAAATGAGATAGATTAAATTTTCTTTGAACAACGACCTCTGGTCAAACACAATTTGCCTATTGAATCTCTAGGAGGGCCTCCTCCACCTAAAGGTGATCTCGTGGTTGAATTAAAACAATTGCCTGACACTTTGAAATATGCTTATATCAATGAGAAAAAGATATATCATGTCATTATTAGTGCTAACCATTCAGAACATCAAGAAGAAAGATTATTAAAAATTCTGAAGAAGCACCGTGCTGCTATTGGATATACTCTTGATGATCTTAAGGGCATTAGTCCCACTCTCTGTTAGCACAAGATTAATATGGAACCTGATGCTAAACCCGTTGTTGATCATCAACGACGTTTGAATCCTAAGATGAAAGAAGTTGTAAGAACTGAAATATTAAAGCTTCTGGAAGCAGGTATAATCTATCCCATAGATGATCATAGATGGGTAAGCCCCGTTCATTTTGTCCCTAAGAAGGGAGGTATTACTGTTGTTCCTTATGATAAAAATGAACTCATTCCAAAAAGAATTGTTACTGGCTATAGAATGGTAATTGATTTTAGAAATGTAAATAAAGCAACTAGAAAAGATGATTACCCTTTACCTTTTATTGAACCAATGTTAGAGAGATTATCTAAGCACACACACTTTTGTTTTCTTGATGGATATTCTAGTTTTCTCAAATACCTGTTTCACAACCTGATCAAGAGAAAACCACCTTTACTTGCCCTATTGGAACTTATGCTTATAGACGTATGCCTTTTGGTTTATGCAATGCACCTGCTACTTTTCAAAGATGTATGACTGCTATATTCTCTTATTTTTGTCAAAAGATTGTTGAGGTTTTCATGGATGATTTTTCTGTCTATGGAACTTATTTCCATTATTGCTTAAGCAACCTTGATCGAGTTTTGCAGAGATGTGAGCAAACTAACCTTGTCTTGAATCGGGAGAAATGCCACTTTATGGTTAATGAAGGTATTGTCTTGGAGCACAAAATTTCTGAACAAGGTATTGAGGTGGACCAAGTTAAAGTTGATGCAATTGAGAAAATGCCCTGTCCTAAAGATATTAAAGGTTTCAGTAGGAGGTTTCTTTGGTTTATTAAAGACTTCTCTAAAATTTTGGTTTCAGTACAAGGTATTGAGGTAGGTAGTTTCCTTGGTCATGCTGGTTTCTATAGGAGGTTTATTAAAGACTTCTCTAAAATTTCTAGGCCTCTTACAAATCTTTTACAAAAGGATGTTCCATTTGTTTTTGATGATGACTGTGTAGAAGCCTTTGAAACACTTAAGAAAGCCTTCTGCTCCTATTGTTCAACCACCTGATTGGAACTTGCCTTTTGAAATCATGTGTGATGCTAGTGATTATGTTGTTGGTGCTGTTCTAGGACAAAGGGTTGATAAGAAATTAAATGTTATTCATTATGTGAGCAAAACTCTAGACAGTGCCCAGAGAAATTATGCTACTACTAAAAAAGAATTTTTAGCAGTTGTGTTTGCTTGTGATAAATTCAAATCTTACATTGTTGATTCTAAAGTTATTGTTCACACCGATCAAGCTGCTATTAAATATCCTATGGAAAAGAAAGATGCTAAACCTAGACTCATTAGGTGGGTTGTCTTGCTACAAGAATTTGATTTACATATTACTGATAGAAAAGGAGCTGAGAACCCCGTAGCTGATAACTTATCTAGGTTAAAGAATATCCTTGATGACCCACTACCTACTGATGATAGCTTTCCTGATGAACAACTAGCTGCAATAAATGTTTCTCATAATACTCCTTGGTATGCTGACTATGCTAATTATATTGTTGCTAAATACATACCACCTAGTTTCACATACCAACAAAAGAAAAAACTCTTCTATGATTTAAGACATTAATTTTGGGATGAACCACATCTTTATAAAGGAGTAGATGTTATTATTAGACATTGTGTACTTGAGCATGAACAGGAACAAAACTTACGGAAATGTCACTCCGAAGCTTATGGAGGGCATCACGCGGGAGATAGAACTGCTCATAAGGTATTGCAATCTGGTTTTTATTGGCCTACTCTCTTCAAGGATGCTCATAAGTTTGTTTTATCTTGTGATGAATGTCAAAGAATTGGTAATATCGGTAAGCGTCAAGAAATGCCTATGAATTATTCACTTGCTGTTGAACCATTTGATGTTTGGGGTTTTGATTATATGGGACCTTTTCCTTCCTCTAATGGGTATACACATAATTTAGTTGCTGTTGATTACGTTACTAAGTGGGTAGAAGCTATTCCAACTAGTAGTGCTGATCATAACACTTCCATTAAAATCCTTATAGAAGTTATTTTCCCGAGGTTTGGAGTCCCTAGATATTTAATGACTGATGGTGGTTCACACTTTATTGATGGTGCTTTCCGTAAAATGCTTGCTAAATATGATGTTAACCATAGAATTGCATCACCCTATCATCCTCAATCTAGTGGTCAAGTTGAACTTAGCAATAGAGAAATAAAACTAATATTACAAAAAACTGTTCAAAGGTCCCGAAAGAATTGGTCTAAGAAATTGGATGATGCACTTTGGGCCTACAGAACAGCATATAAAAATCCTATGGGTATGTCTCCTTACAAAATGGTTTATGGAAAAGCTTGTAATTTGCCTCTAGAGTTAGACCATAAAGCATATTGGGCAATTAAAGAACTCAATTATGATTTCAAACTTGCCAGTGAAAAGAGGTTATTTGATATTAGCTCATTAGATGAATGGAGAACCCAAGCTTATGAAAATACCAAGTTATTTAAAAAAAAGTTAAAAGATGGCATGACAAAAGAATCCAAAAGCGGGAATTCAAAGTTGGAGAATATGTTCTTTTGTACAACTCTCGTTTTAGATTCTTTGCAGGAAAACTTATCTCTAAATGGGAAGGACCATATATTATCGAGGAGGTTTATCGCTCTGGAGCCATCAGGATAAATAATGCCGAAGGTACTAACCCGAAGGTGGTCAATGGTTAAAGAATTAAACACTATATGTCAGGTACGCCTATTAATGTTGAAAGCAATATTATTCAAACCATGACACTGGAGGAACACATAAAAGAGACCTTCTGGAACACTCCAGAATACTAAAAAAAGAGAAGGTACGTGATACGGTAAGTAAACAGACTCCGAAAAATCCACAAAAATATTTTCTATCAGTTTTGGAACATTAGAAAAAATAGGAAAATAAGAAACAACCAGGAAGGAAACCGAGGAGGGCACAAGACACTAGGGCACGCCAGATGGGTTGTGCCCACCTCGGGAACCTTCTCGACTCCGTTTTCCTCCCGTTTGCTTGTTTCCCAAAATAAAAAAATCTTTATATACCCCCCGAACGTATTGACCACCGTATTGCGGGGAAATCTTCAGCTCTTCTTTCTTGCTGTTTTCTGACAGATCTAAATCGCCATGGCCGCTTCGAGCTCCTCCAAGGACAAGTTCTTCGAAAATGTCATCAACCCGTATTTGCGGGAGGTGATGCAGCACCCTCAAGCCATTGAGATGCGTGAGGGGGTGCTCCACATATGGGACGTCGAGAGTCCCAAGGGGACGGGAACCGTTGAGGCTAGGCTCGAAGCTATGGAGCAAGAGGTCTTCAAGTGCAAGGGGATGGTGGAACGTGGACTCAATGCCAATCACCTCATGATCGTTGATTACACCCGTGATCTCAAGGTGGATGGCAAATACATGAAGGACATCGTCTTCACCTTCAACGCATAAATCAATTTTCTGCAAAGCCAAATCTATGATCTCCAAAATCAAGTCTTTGAATATGAGGCGAGATTTAAAGGTACGAGTTTAGCTGCCAATTGCAGGACTCGTGAGACTCATGCTTCTTCTTATGATGGTGAGCCGCTGCCATGGAAGCCGGAGGATAAGCCCACTACTACTTCACCACCACCACCATCATCTTCTGCAATAAAAGAAACTTGAGTTCATGGTATGGGCACTCCCCTTGGCTTTAGCCAAGCTTGGGGGAGGTGCCCTGGTATCGTATCACCACCACTATCTTTGCTTTCATCTATTTTAGTTCGATCTTTAGTTATCTTATGATTTAGTTGAATAAAAGTTTAGTTCGATCCTTTATTTTCGAGTGCTTGCTTAGTGATCTATCTATGTAATCGTGCGCGAGATATATAATAAAGAGTAGTTTGAGTTTTGTTTCTTTACTCTTTTGTTCCAATAAAAAGAAAGGAAAATAAATGAAAAAGATCATATGCTAATCTTATAGTAAGTAATGACATCACATAAGGAAAAGTATAAGTGGTAAAATCTATGGGAGATTGACAAACATAGCATTGGTCAATGATGCAATTCTTGAAAGAATTAATAAGGGAAGAGAAGATTCACATGCAAATACAGTATCTTGGACATCTTTTATGATTGTGAGCCGCCATTAAATATTTTTTGTCAAAATTGTTGACGTTGGACAAGGAAGACAACGTAATGATTTATGTTTGTTCATATTCACATAGAAGTTATATTGTCATAGATCCTTCAACATGTGGTGCTTGCTCAATATCTTTTCTAGACAAAAATTCCGCACTAAGTAGAGATACTACTTGTGCATCCAAAAACCCTTAACCCAAACTATTATTTCGAGAGTCCACCATACCTACCTATGGATTAAGTAAGATCCTTCAAGTAAGTTGTCATCAGTGCAATAAGGGAATAAAAATTGCTTCTAAAAGTGTTGAATCGTTTAGTGTAAGAGAAAATTGAGCGTTGTACGAACTTATGATGGCAAAGTAATAAAAGCGACGGACTGCATAATAAAGGTTGCTATCATAAGGGGCAATATAACATGACGTTCTTTTGCATTAAGGGATTTGGCATACAAAAAAATAAGCGCATGACAACCTCTGCTTCCCTCTACGAAGGGCCTATCTTTTACTTTTATGCATTTACTTTTATGTAAGAGTCAAAGTATTCTCCCCTATTCTTTTTTTTTCTTTTTGCAAGCATCATGTGGCGAGGAAATATCTAGGCACATATATCCAGTTGGATATGAGTGGGCATGAATTATTATTGTTGACATCTCCCTTGAGGTGAATACGTTGGGAGACGAAACTATAAGCCCCTATCTTTCTATGTGTCCGGTTGAAACTTTTTGTTCATGGGTATGTTGTGAGTATTAGCAATCATAGAAGATTAAATGATGGTTGAGTATGTGGACTTGCCTAAAGGCTCCGATACGTGACCCTTCCTGAAAATATGATGAATTGTAGTTGAAAAGTTGACTGAGAACATAGTTTGTTGATTTTCAATAAGGTTTATGCTTTATACTTCAATGTTGTGATGAATTGTTACTTGTTCATGAGAAGTTATATGATAAAAGTTATTTGATAAAGTTTTATGTTAAAGTTCCTTGTTGTTATAATAATATGCATGATGCTTCTATGTCCGTATTTTGTTTTTATCGACACCTCTCTCGCTAAGCTTGTGGGCATGTTTTTCAATTTTGGTTTTTCGCTTGAGGACAAACGAGGTCTAAGCTTGGGGGAGTTGATACATCCATTTTGCATCATGATTTCCTACTATTATTTATAATGTTTTTATGCATAATAATGCTTTTGGGAGTAATTCTAATGCCTTTTCTCTCATAATATGCAAAGTTTACACAAAGAGGGAGAATACCGGCAGCTCGAATTCTGGACTTGAAAAAGCTACGTCAGAGTTACCTATTCTGCACATCTCCAAATGAGTGGAAAATTTACGGAGAATTATTTTGCAATATATGAAAAATACTGGAGCAAATAACTACCGGAGGAGGCCCACCAGGTGGGCGCAACCCACCTGGGCTTGCCAGGCCCCCCATGCGCACCCTGGTGGGTTGTGCCCTCCTCGGCCCACCTCCGGTGCCCATCTTCTGGTATATAGGTCATTTTGACCTAGAAAAAAAATCAGGAGGGGACTTTCGGGACGAAGCACCACCGTCTCGAGGCAGAACTTGGGCAGGAGCACTTTTGCCCTCCGGCGGAGCGATTCCGCCATGGGAACTTCCCTCCCTGAGGGGGAAATCATCGCCATCATCATCACCAACAACTCTCCCATCTTTGGGAGGGCCATCTCTAGCAACATCTTCAACAGCACCATCTTCTCTCAAACCCTAGTTCATCTCTTGTGTTCAATCTTTGCACTGGAACCTTAGATTGGTACTTGTGGGTGACTAGTAGTGTTGATTACATCTTGTAGTTGATTTCTATATGGTTTATTTGGTGGAAGATTATATGTTCAGATCCATTATGCTATTTAATAACCGTCTGATCTTGAGCATGATTATTATTTGTGAGTAGTTAATTACTTTTGTTCTTGAGGTCACGGGAGAAGTCATGTTGCAAGTAATCATGTGAACTTGATATGTGTTCGATATTTTGATGATATGTATGTTGTGATTCCCTTAGTGGTGTCATGTGAACGTCGATTACATAGCACTTCACCATATTTGGGCCTAAGGTAATGCATTGTGGAGTATTTATTAGATGATGGGTTGCTAGAGTGACAGAAGCTTAAACCCTAGTTTATGCACTACTTCGTAAGGGGCCGATTTGGATCTAAAAGTGTTGCGGGAAACCATGGCCACCTATGGGACCAGGAGGCCCCTTGCTGGTTCGGCAGGGGGGCGTCACGTTGCACAAAGAGCAGACGAGCGTGTGGCAGCACGGCAGAGATCACACAGGCATTTTTACCCAGGTTCGGGCCACCGTGAGGCATAAAACCCTACTCCTGCTTTGGTGGATTGATGGTGGAAAGGTGCTGGTGGAGCATAGTACACTTGCACGTCAAGGGTTGCCTCAGGGCGGCTATGGCTACGCGCGTATGGGGGTCTTAGTTATCCAACCTTCTAACCCTCTCTACGGTTTCCATGGGCCTCCTTTTAGAGATTAAGGGGTCACCACAATGGCAAAACAGTCATTATGCACTGATAAGATAGCAAACAGTGCTATCATACCTAACTCTGCGGGCTGACAGGGCACATTAAATGCACCGCTCAACGTCACATCGTTGGTTGCCCGACAAGGCTTGCAGGGCTATCTTGCCAGCTCCACGCCTGCTCGCTTGGCATGTCGCAGGACGGGTATCATCTGCAGGTGTTTCCAGTAGGGAGAGGCTGCCATGTGGTGAATGGCTGCCACTTAGACACTTCGCGGTTCGACACCGCACTGATTGACGACGTGGGTCGTGGAGGAGTAGTTGGTGAGGTCGTTTTGCCTTCGTGTGCCCCGGCAGGCCCTGCCGTGACGTCTTGGACGTCGTCCTCCGGGGGTGGCCTCGCCCCTTGCCGAGCTCGCCTTCCCGGCAAAGGAGGCCCTTCTCCTGATGGTGCCTTGCTTCTTTGGCTCAATCTTGGTCCCTCTTGATCTGCATGTTTGGCTCTTTGCTGATCTTGGTATTCTGGCACGGCCTTGGCATGTCCGTGCACGAGTCAGGGGAAAATACATACCCCTATTTGTTTTCCCCGACATAAGCCCCCGGGCTGAGCCATACGTATCACGTGGCACGTTGGGTTAGGTCCCAAAAAGTGCACGGGCATGTGGTAGGAGCGGGCTGCGCATGCCATTTTGCCAAGGTGACTAGTCAATCCAACGTCCACTTCACGCAATTACTACGCGTCGTGGGGCCGTGGGACCGTTGCAGTTGAGGTAAAAACGGTAACTTTCTGAAGCGTCGCGCCTCTGTTCCGCATTTCCCTCTTTTAAAAATAGGGAAAAGCGAAGTGGCTCGGTTCACCTGTTGCTCGTCTCGCTCCCCCATCTTCTTCCGCAAGTTAATCGACGGTTCCCCCCTTTGTCTTTCTCGTCCGCCACCGCCCTTTTCACTGAATCCCTTCCCCTTCCGCATCACCGCCGTGGAAATGGGGAAGAAACCCGCAGAGAAGGTAAAGCAGACGGCCGCGGCGAAGTAAGTCGCCGCCGAGGAGGGCAAGAGGGCGGTGGAGCTGAACAAGAAACGGAGGGGAGATGTCGTCTTCATTCCGTCAGCCTTGAGCGGCCCAGTTCTTCAAGCAAGGTATGGGTATCTGTGGGGGAGGCCGGTCCCAAAAGGGCATGGAGCGCCCGTAGTTTATGCGGCGGGGAAGGAAGATCCACCAGACTCATATCACTTTTTCTGTCCTTACTTTATCTGCGGCCTCTGTCCCCCCTTCTCCGAATTATTTGAGGCAATCATGAATATCTATGGATTCCACTTCCTCGACTTCATGCCAAATGCAATGGCAACCATGGCCATTTTCGTGCATTTGTGCGAGAATTTCATTGGAGTTAGGCCCAATGTGGATCTGTTAGCGGGTGGAGAACAAGGGCCACCGCTCCGGAAACATTAGCTGGATGCCACGGGTGGCGAGGAAGCTCTGGGATTACATCCCTGGGAGGCAGCGTGAGAGGTGAGATGAATGGAGGGGGGATTGGTGTTGGATTCAAGATAAGGAAGCCCCCGAGTTTTGCGAAGCACGGAAGGAATGTGTTGAGCGCGGCAAGGAATGGAGTGCCAAGGGCCTTACTGAGGATAGGCTGTGCCCGGCAATCAACAGGATTACCCGTTTGAAGGCTGCCGGGCTTACCATTGAGCACGTGGGTTCAGATTTTCTCCTCCGCCGCATCTCGCCATTGCAGGAGAGGGAGAGACCCGCCTGGCTGTATGGAGATGCTGCCGACAGGATGAGGCTGCTCCCAGGGTTGCTTAACAACCTGTCAGTTTACGGCCACAGCTGGTTGTGCGACCAACTGTTCGCCCGCTTCAAGCTGTTCAAACTCCCGGCAACCGTCATCCCCATGAGCATCAACTCTACCCAGGATCAGATACTGAAATGGATGCCAGACTGTAATGCCGAAGGGGTAGCGAGTACCTGGAACACCCTGGTGGAGAAGGCCACCAGGGTTGAAACGGGGATGTACAAATGCACCTCCTCCGCGGAGGTGGCGTATATCTTGAGGAGGGTCGAGGAGCACAAGGTGGCCCGCCTCGCGGAGATGGCGAAGGTCGCGAAGGCTGGGAAGGGCAAGGGAAAAGCTGAGGATGAGAGTTCTTCCTATGGCGGCAGCGAGGCGCAGGTCACGGAAGGGCTGCTGGGGAAGAGCTTGCCGGGGATAACCTTGCCGGGCTGGAGACCCTAGCCGCGACAGCAACGAAGCTCCAAGAGGAGGAGCATGTTGGTGAGGTGGCGGAGCTTGGAGAGGAGTGGCTGGCGGCTGGGCCTCAAGCCCCCGAGCCAGTCCCAGACCAGCGCACCCATAGGCGCGCCGGCAACCGAGGGGCGGTGGTCTCCAACCCAGCGCCAGCCGCCAAGAAGGTGAAGAAGACCACCACCAAGGCCACCAAGGCTGAGGTGGCGTGCCGCCACTCTCCCCGCCTTTCTCAGACCAAGGTTCCCTCCGCCAAGCAATCTGCGGGCATGGAAACGGATTCCATCTCCCAATCTGGCTCGGGCTCCTCATAGAACTCGTCTTCCCCGGAGCCCCCGGCACCGCGCCAGGCACCGAAGCTGCCGGGGAGTTCTGTCCCTCCCCCTCCAAAGAGAGGAAGGGACTCACCGCCTCCATGGAGTTTAATTTGAACTCCATGCTTATCGCAGAAGAGTAAGGAAGATCTTTCATGTCCTTCCAAAGCTCTCTCTCTCTCTCTCTTTTTGCTTGATCACCTTTGCTGACTGACCTTTTGTTTTGCTGTTGCTGGCAGGGAGGTGGAGGAAAACACGGAGACCCTGGTCCACCGCCCACGGAAGAGACTCCGTCGTCTCGGGTCGTTGCAGGGCGTGGCAAGCTCGGCCTTGGCGGGGAGCGATGCAGAGGATCTCGTGTCGAGCCCCCAGTCCAACCACCGGCCCAGGGGCGGGGATTTGGCACCACCCGCCGGAGGCGACGGAGGTGACCTCCCAGTTCCCCCGGACGGAGGAGGAGGCGAGATGGAGTAGAACAAGCCCCCCCTGGAGGGGCGCATTCCCCCCGCCGCCCGAGCCGAAGGGATCCCCACGGAACCTTCCGTGGATGAGGTATCGCGGAAGGCTGCCGCGATTACCATGGCAGAGGGCGAAGTTCACGGCCCGGCAACAGACGTTGCCGGGGAAACTGAGATTCCTGCCCGACAGGCTTCCCCAGGTGCTCCACTTATTCCTTTTCTTCTTTTCTTGTTCTGACCATTTCCCTTGATTCCCCAATTGCTTGAATTTCCGTTTCTTCGTTGTTCATTGGTTTCCTTATCCGCAGATCCTTGAGCTGAAGAGCCAGAACTGCTAGAGGTGGTGGCTGACATAGGGAGGGCTGCCGCAGACGAAGCCATCGAGATTGCTACTGTCGAGGGGCAGTTCCTGGCTGCCTGGAATGTTCAGGATTCCTTGGCGGTGGTGGAACATTCCCCAGCAGACGTCCCGAAAGAGGAGGTGGTGGTTGAGATGAAGGTCCCACTTCGGACCATGGACCCGCTCCCCTCCTCCGGGATTGTTATGGAGATTCCGCTGCCTCCCTCAAGTACACTGGCTATGGTGTTGTCGCCGCCTGACATGGGAGCCCCTGGCCTATCTCTGTCGACAGGTGCGGAGCTTGACGAAGAGCTTCAACATCTCCTGGCGCCGCTGTACCAGGAAGCTGGGGAGGCCGATGACTTAGCCGCCATCGCAATGGACTTGTCCTTCATGGAATCCATGGAGACGGGCGTGAAGGAGATGCAGGCCTGGCACAACCAGAAGTGGCAGGCACTCAAGGAGCGGCGCGAGTGTCGGCGTGCGACACCTATGGGACCGCCTGGATCCCTTCTATGATTCGGTAGGGAGAGAGGTATGCGCAAAGAGCAGAACCAACGATCGACGCGGGGTGATTTTACCCAGGTTCGGGCCGCTAATCAGCGTAAAACCCTACTCCTACCTTGTTTTATTAAGAGTGTTCTTGAGCCCAGGCTCCAGGAGCGCTTGCGATGAACAGTACGTTCAAAGAGCAGCTACGCATGCATGATGGGCCAGAATATCCTCCTCCCCTGTAGCAGTTGCCTTGGGCCTCCTTTTATACGTTCAAAGGGGTCACCAAAGTGGCAAAATTTACATACATTGAGGTGTAAAGTAGCTACAGGGTCATCATACCTAACTACTGACGGATTAGGACGAATGCATTTAATGCACCGTGAGGTGTCCGTTTAGGTGTCTTCATTTTCTTGGGGATGGAAAAAGGGGCCATCCCATCAGCACTGCTTAAGCTCTCCTCCACTGGTGCCTTGCCACGCATCCAGAGAAGGACCCAGAATGTCAGGCTGGTTGCTGTGCTGAAGCAGTGGCACAGTGGTAGAATCTTGCCGGGTGCGAAATCTTGCCGGGCTTCGCAGGCCCTTGCAGGGGAGGCTGGCTTTCAGCCTTCAGCTCTTCTCATATGCTGATCCTCTGATCCTTGGCTTGGGTGTTTCTTTGATAACTTGAGTTAACCTCCAACTGTTCCCCGACAAACCTGGCCGCGAGTATGGCTACAACTGCCCGTGCATAAGTACAGGGTACTAATGGCCCAATACTTAGTAAACCGACAGGAGCCCCCGGGCCTAGGCCACACACGAGTGCGAGGCGTTGTTGGGCTAGGCCCAAATAGTGCACGGGCACGCGTGGCAGGGGATTAACTGCTCGTAAATATCCCGCTTACTGTGCCCCCACTACGCGCGCTGAATGCGCGACGTGGGAAGCGTGCGCTGAGAGGATGCAGCTGCAGCGCGCCTGCAGAGGCATATTTACATTGGGGAGTAGAAGAGGCGGCCTCGCTCCTTCCCCATAAAAAGAAGGAAATTGCAGAGGCGCTGCCTATTCACCCCCTCTTCTTCTCAATCTGGACTCCACCATTACCTTCCCCTTCTCGAGCTCAAAGCCAGACTTCTCCTTATCCGCTCTTTGCTTCCGCACCCGCTCTATCCTCAGCTTCCGCCTTCGCAATCGCCATGCCACCCAAGGCTAGCAAGGGCAAAGGCAAGAGCAAGGAGACGAAGGCCGATGTCCCGGAGAGCGAGCTGGTGAAGATGCGGAAGAAGTACGTCGTCTTCGCTTCGACGTTCAATGCGAGGGCCTTGAAGAAATGGTACCAGTGCATGTGGCCGAAGGAGACACAAGCTCACCCCACAACTCACGTGATTCCAGGTACTTGTTCCGAGAGCGGACCTGACACATGTCGCTTCTTCACCGCTTATTTCTATTGCGGACTCTGTCCTCCATTCTCTGACTTCTTCAACGACATTATGTACACGTACGGCTTCCATCTTCTTGATTTCACGCCGAACGCCGTAATGTGCATGTCCGTCTTCGCTCATCTTTGTGAAAACTTTGCCGGAGTAGTTCCCAACACTGCCCTCTTCCGCCATTACTTTATTCCTCGCATCCAAAAGGGGGAGGCCCTTTCCGGTTCTATCGCCTGGATTCCACGGGCTTGGAATAAGGAGATATACCCAGATGGGGTCTACCGCGAGAAGTGGGATGAATGGCGGTCTGAGTGGTGCTGGATCAAGGAAGCAGATCCCCATCCGTTCTGTTTGCCTCGACAGCAGAAGGCAGTCCGTGGCAGTGACTGGAGCGATTTCGCCGCGGAGGATGAGAGGCTCACGATTGCCACCACCAGGATCCTTCGCCTGAAAGCTGCCGGGCTCACAATGGAGAATGATTGGCTTCGATTTCCTCCGCCAAAGCATCCCCCCCCCTACAGAGCAAGGGAAGACCAGCTTGGGAGTACCGGAACGCAGCGGACATCATGAGGCTGCCCCCTGGATTGAACAACAATTTGACGGCCATGCAGCTCGGCGCTCTCCGCCACAAACTATTCCAGCGCGATGACAAACATCGGTTGCCGGCAAGAATTGTCCCTTTGTGCAACAACTCCACCCTGGGGTCAATAATCGCCATTATGCCAATGTTCAACGCCCATGGTCTTGATGTGACTTGGGCCGAGCCAACTAAGGAGGAAGCACAAAAGTTCTTCGACAACTTGTTGGAGAGGGCCATCTGGGAAGAAACAAATCTCGTCCGCACCACCACTGACAAAGAAGTGGCGGAAGAGGCGAATCTTGCCGTGGAGGCCGGCAGTGTAAGTTTCACAGAATGGGAAACCAGTGACGCGGAGGTTGTGATGGAAGAAAATCTTGCCGGGGAGGCTGAGGCTGCCGGGGAACAGAGCAGCACGGCCGACGAGGGCTCGTCCGACGAAGACGTAGCCGAAGAAGAGCCGCAGGAGGAGCCCCCAGCTCCGAAGAAGACCAAACACGTTCTTCGAAAGGCCACTTCTGGCATCACGGCTAGCCAACCCTCTTCGAGCAGCGAGGCTCCCGGCAAGAAGGCGGCCGACAAGACTGCGCCGCGGCAAGGAGTTCGACAGCAACCTGCACGGCACGTGAGACCCGCACCTGCGGCAACTACTGGGGTGGCAGGGACGTCTCACACAACCGCACCAGAGGCTGAGGTGGCGGAACCACGCCGACCTCCTGCGCCTGCTACAGCCAAGCAACCCAGGACCCCTCCTCCGCCTCCCCACACGGACACTGCAACGGAGGTCAATTTCGACATCTCCGGCTTCAGCCCGGAACGAGAAGAGGAAGAGTAAGTATCCTGTCATAGCCTTTATCTCCCAAATTTTGGAGTAATCTCATAGCCTTGCTTCGTCTTGTCTCTGCAGCGATGCAAAAACCTTGGCGGAAAGGGTGGCGAAGAGGTCGAGGACTTCCACGTGCGATGAGCCCCCGGCTGGCTCTACGAGCGCGCCGGAAATTGTCGTCATCAGCCCGGGGCTCAGCCCTCAACGCAGCCCCCAGCGTGAGTTCTCCACTCATTTTCCGCTGGCGGGCACTGAGGTTTCTACCCTTGCCGCTGATATCTTCGGGCTTGCAAGAGAAGAACAGCAACGGGGAGAGGTGGAAACCGCCCCCATCGTGCCGCCTCCGTCAACCGCGCCGCCCACAAGCGCATCCCCGGCAAGAGTTACCACCGACGAGCCTATCTTGGTTGAGGAGGAGCCGGTATGCATGGGTACCGGCAACATTTCCCTGGCAGCCAACATTGCCGGGAGGGGTGAGGCCACCTCTCAACAACTCGACGCAGGTAACTATTTGCCTTACAGTGCTTGCTATCCTTTTCTTTATCTTTCTTTCTTTTTGTCTTCTTGAACTTCAACCTTGATCTTATTTTGTTTCCTTCCTTCGTCCTCCAGAATTCCTTGTGATTGAACACATGGATGTCGACGTTGTCATCGAGGAGACCGCCAGAGACGCCGCCGCCGAAGCTGTCAGGATCGCCGCTACCGAGGCCGCCAAAGACGCCACTGTCGAGGTCAGCGAAACTGTTGTCGAGGAAGCCGCCAAGGAATCTGCCGAGAGGGCCAGCAAGGAGACTGATGACCACACTGACGGCATTCCCGCCGCAGGAGCGCCAGGTGCTACATCGGCCACAGAGCCCCCAACCACCGGCGAGACGAACGTCGAGGACCAACCATCGACATCCGAAGCTCCCTCATCGAGCAAATATCTCAAGGTTGGCGACAACCTATTCATCAACTTGCCGGGCAAGGCAAATATTGGAACGCCGACTGAAGGGGAAAACTTTGATGAAGAAATCATCGCCGCTGCCGGGCTCGAAATCGTTGATGATCCAAGCGCCAGCAGTGGCAAATCTGAAGAGGATCAGCTCCTTCAGGCCATGGGCGAAAATTTCCGCAAGCTCCAAGCACTCCACCGTGCTCGAAAAGAGAAAGGAAATTCCAGAATGGCAGTTGTCGAAGCAGCCGAAGCAGGTTTTCAGAAGCGCGTTGAGCAGATGCAGATCTGGTACGCTGAGGCCCTTCAGGAGTTGACTACCAGCCGGGAACAAGTGAGCCAAAGCTGGACGGAGCTCCTCTTGAAACAATCTGACATGGAGAAGGCGCAAGAGGAAGCTGCACAAAGAACTGCCGTTGAAGATGCTCTCCTGACGGAGCCTCGCATTGCGCTTGATGCTCATGAGGAAGATCTTGCCGCACGTGAGCAGGCGCTCGCCGCCAAGCTTCGCGGCAAAGATGAGGAGATCGATAAGCTTGTCGCACAGCGGATCCAGGAGCTGGAGCAAAAGCACAAGGAGGCGCTCGAAGCTCTAACTGTAGATCACGCTGGCAAGCTCAAGGAGGCTGTCGATGCTGCCGAGGCTGCAGAGGCCGCCAAGAACGAGCTGAGCGACAAAGTGAAGAAGCTGGAGGTGGATCTTGTAGAACACAGCAAGGAGATCTCGACGCTCAAGGGGGACAGGGAGAAAACTCTCCACAGCCTGGCGGAGATGCAAGTTGCCATGTCCGACAAGACCAAGCAGCTTTCTTCAGCGAACGATGCCATTGCCGATCTGAGGCTAAAGCTGACCACACTGGAGAAGTCTCTTAAGGACGGTAGGGCCCGCGAGAAGGCCCTAAGCAAAGATCTTCAGGATGAGAAGAACTTAGTTAAGAGCGCTGCCGCCGCCCAAATTGACTATGAGAAGGGTGTGAAAATCTGGACTGATCACCTTGTCGACACCGCGGATAGGCTCACAGCACAATTGTCAACCATGGGCCAGGATGGCCTGCAAAACTTCAGGTATTCCTCCGAAGAAAGGATATCTTCGAGCGCCAGGTTGACCATGTTCTTCGAAAGCATCATTGACGCTGAAGCTGCTACAGTCCAACCGAGCGACCCAACTGGCCAATGAATCCCGCAAACTTTGCCGGGCCGTCCTCCTCAAGGTACTCGTCAAGGTGGTGCATAAGAACCCTGGCGTTGATCTTACCAACGTGCTCGACTGCTTGCCGAAAGATGCAGATCTCAAGGCACTTGAGGAGCTTGTCGCGCCCATCCTTGAGAAGGTAGATTCGATCAAGAGGGTCGAGGGCCAACGCACGGACTAGCCGCCTCATTTTCCCTTGTCGCCACCATTCCATGCCAAAAGACAATCAAGTCTTGTGTTAGAACTGCGGCAACTTATTGATGTAACATAACTTGCGTATGTCTGGGTATATGCACGCTATTTCCCTTGTCTGATTCCTTTATGTACGGAGTACACCCTACGCTTACTGAAAACTTGTCGGCGCGCAACCTGCCGCGAGCGCTGGGTGCGGGACTTCAGCAGCCTGCTGGAGGTGCAGCGGCCGGCAAGACACCTTGGCGTTCTCAGTGCTGCCACTTAAATTGTTGAGCGGACTCGAAACAAAATAAGGGAGCAACCGATTACGACATGGGTTCCTTCGCGTGCAGGTTTTCCATACAAAAGTCGAAATTGTCTAAGGAAAATAACCTTGTAATAAAAGAAACTTGCTTAAAGTTTTATAACTTAGCTTTCTGTCGCTGTTCTTCCTCTGGTAAGGCGTCAATTCTGAACGTCGCCCACTGGTACCAATATCCTCCTCCCCCCCCCCCCGGCAAACATGCGTGCGAGGAATCCTTCTAACTTTTGAGAAAAAGAAAGAAGAGAAAATAAAGATATGGAACCTTGGTGGTTCGTTAGTACTTACCGGGAACAAGTGTCATACAACGTCTTAGACAGGCATGCATATATATAAACATGGAAATCAATAAGGAAATGCACAACACTTAAACTTATTCATCTGGGCACAGGGTCTGCGCCTGGCTTTATACAAAGGATTACATGCCTTGCCGGCAAGACTTGTACAAAAAGGTGGTTGCCGGGGGCCCCCGGCAACCGCGCCTTATGGGTAGAACTTGCGAAGATGCTCGATATTCCAGGAGTTGCTCACTGGAACGCCATCTTCGGTCTCCAGGCGGACAGCGCTGGGCCTGGTGACTCGTACTACCCGATAAGGGCCTTCCCACTTCGGCGTCAACTTGTTTAAATTCTTGGCGGACTGAATCCATCGAAGAACAAGGTCGCCTTCCTCAAGACTTCGGGCATGAACTTTGCGGCTATGGTAGCAGCGCAAAGCTTGCTGGTAGCGTGCAGCTCGCACAGCAGCCTGAAGACGATTCTCCTCAAGGAGCACAGCGTCATCTTGCCGCAGTTGCTCTTGCTCAAGCTCATCATAAGCGAGCACTCGAGGTG
Source organism: Thinopyrum elongatum (assembly GCA_011799875.1). Taxonomy (NCBI): domain Eukaryota; kingdom Viridiplantae; phylum Streptophyta; class Magnoliopsida; order Poales; family Poaceae; genus Thinopyrum; species Thinopyrum elongatum. The sequence goes on from CM022302.1 coordinate 435,052,097, forward strand.
ATCCGTATATGAGTTCCGTGGGGAGAACTGCTTCCGCTCCATAGACCAGAGCGAAGGGCGTCTGGCCGGTGGCTCGATTTGGTGTCATTCTGATTGACCAAAGAACCGTCGGCAACTCATCAATCCAGCGTCTTCCACATTTTCTCAGCTTGTCAAAGGTTCTGGTCCTGAGACCGTGCAGCACTTCAGCATTAGCCCTCTCTGCTTGGCCGTTGCTTCTCGGGTGAGTAACAAAGGCAAAACAAATTTTGCCGCCAAGGTCTTAGACGTACTGCATGAAGGTGCGACTTGTGAATTGCGTGCCGTTGTCGGTGATGATCCTGTTGGGCACACCGAAATGGCAAACTATTCCTTTAAAGAACTTGACGGCTGATTGTGGTGTTACCTTTCTCACCGCTTCCACCTCCGGCCACTTTGTGAATTGTCGATTGCAACGTACAAGTACTCAAAGCCCCCGGTAGCACGGGGGAAGGGGCCCAGTATGTCGAGCCCCCAGACCGAGAATAGCCAGGAGAGAGGGATCGTCTGAAGAGCTTGAGCTGGCTGATGTGATTTCTTCGAATGAAACTGACATGCTTCACACTTGGTTACTAGTGCAGTTGCATCCTGGAGAGCGGTGGGCCAAAAGAAACCTTGCCGGAATGCTTTCCCAAGAAGTGCTCTTGATCCTATGTGAGAGCCACATATGCCTCCGTGTATCTCTGCCAACAGCTCTAGTCCATCCTCCCGAGGAATGCACTTCAATTTCACACCGTTTGGTCTCTTTCTGTACAGGACGTCATCGACGAACTGGTACATAGTAGACTGACGGGCTACTTTTTCCGCTTCTTCCTGCTCCTCAGGGAGTTCTCCTGTCTGAAGGAAATGGACAATGTGTTGTGCCCATGCTGGAGCCTGGGGCTCGACAGCTAGGACTAAAGGCATCTCTTCCACCGGGGGAACATTTGTCTCGACAGCGAAAGCGTGAGATTCCGCCGGAGCCTGTCGTTCCCCGGCAGGCTTGTCGCTGACCCCGGCAAGTTCCTTGCCGGCGGCTCCAAGGAGCTCTGCCGGAAAGTACTATCCAGAATTCAACCTTCTTCTCTTTTCTTGCCTCATTGATGGTGCCACAGATGGTTGAGTCAAATGGAGCACAAAAGTTCCTGGTTCCACAGGCAACTTGAGGGCAGCGCGCTTTGACAGGTCGTCAGCAATACTGTTTTCGGCACGAGGAATGTGGTTCATTTGCAGCCCATCAAAGCGCTCTTCCATTTTTCTCACTTCATCCACGTAAGCTTGCATCAATGGACTCTGATAATTCTTGTTAACTTGCCTGACAACAAGCTGCGAATCACCTCTGATGATGAGCTTCTTAATACCAAGGTCTGTTGTGATCCTGAGACCGGCAAGCAGCCCCTCGTACTCCGCAGTGTTGTTTGTTGAACTCTCCCAGGGGAAATGCATCTCGATTACATACTTGAGGTGCTCTCCGGTGGGTGCGACAAGCAGCACGCCAGCATCGACGCCTTGCAGCGAGAAAGCCCCGTCAAAGTACATAACCCATTCTTGATCAATTTCCTTACCGGGGAGAGTCGTTTCTTGAACCTCTTCGTCTGGCGTTGGGGTCCATTCTGCAATGAACTCTGCCAAGGCTCTGCTCTGAATTGTTGAAGTACTTTCAAACTTGAGACCAAAGCTTGACAATTCCAACGCCCACTCCACGATCCTGCCGGTTGCCTCTGGATTTCGCAAAATCCGTTGCAACGGAAAGCGAGTGACGACGGTGATTTCATGCGCTTGAAAATAATGGCGTAGCTTCCTCGAGGCCATAAGGAGGCCGAAGAGCAACTCTGCACACCAGAGTATCTTGACCTAGCTCCTTGCAAAAGGGAGCTAATAAAATAAACTGGGCGCTGCACCATCCTTTCCTTTTGCACTGGATCTTCTAACTGCGCAGATCCTGTCTTGCCGGGACCAATCCTTGTCGGGTAAGATCCCGCCGCGTCACTTGGCGGTCCTGCCACTGGTGTTGCCTCCTCATCAGCTTCTCTCTGTGCCACTAACATAGCACTAACCACTTCATTTGTCGCTGCCAGGTACAGCAGCAACGGCTCTTGTGGCCTAGGCGCGACTAGTGTCAGCGGAGAAGAAAGGTATTTCTTCAAATCTTGCAGTGCAACCTCCGCTTCCGGAGTCCTTTTCATTAGACCTGCTTTCTTCAAAATTTTGAAAAAGGGCAGGGCGCGCTCAGCAGATTTGGAGATAAACCTGCTAAGGGCAGCAACGCAGCCGACAAGATGACGTACATCCTTGACGCGTCTTGGCGCTTCAATCTGCTCAATAGCTTTGATCTTGTCGGGGTTCGCTTCGATCCCTCGCTGAGATACAAAGAACCCGAGAAGCTTGCCGGAAGGAACACCAAACACGCACTTCTCAGGATTGAGCTTTAAATTAATCTTCCGTAGATTTGCAAATGTTTCTTCTAGATATTGTATGAGCGTCGCTTTGTCCTTGGTTTTGACCACTATGTCATCCATGTATGCTTCCATGTTTCTATGGAGCTGAGGCTCAAAACCAATTTGGACCGCTCTCACAAATGTAGAACCAGCACTTTTCAACCTGAAAGGCATTCGTACAAAACAATACGTACCACATGGGGTGATAAATGCGGTCTTTTCTTCATCTTCTTTTGCCATGAAGATCTGATGATACCCTGAGTAGGCATCAAGGAACGACAGTAGGTCACAACCAGCAGTGGAGTCCACAATCTGGTCGATGCGCGGCAAGGGAAAGGGATCTTTTGGACAGGCTTTATTGATGTCTGTATAATCAATACACAGCCTCCATTTCCCATTCGCCTTGCGCACTACAACCGGATTGGCCAACCACGTTGGGTGAAGCACTCCTCTGACCAATCCTCCCGCTTCTAGCTTCCTGATTTCTTCGGCAATGAATTCTTGCCGCTCCAAGGTTTGCTTCCTGACCCTCTGCTTGACGGGCCACGCGTGAGGACAGAAAGCAAGGTGGTGCTCAATTACCTCCCTGGGAACACCGGGGATGTCAGACGGTTGCCATGCAAACACGTCGACATTCGCCCGCAGGAAGGCAATGAGCGCTTTCCTATTTGTCATCTAGGGTGGAACTTATGGTGAAAGTTCCTCCCGTTCTGTCCTCCCTGATAGGCACCTTCTTGATCTCTGGTGGAGCAGCCTTGGGTTTCTTGTTCTTGCCGGTGGAACTCTCTGGTGCGTCCTCAACGAAAGCGCAGCACTCCGAGGAGGTGCGCTTGCCGGAGTTTGCGCCAAGATTCTTGCCGGTCTTCTTCTTCCCCCCGGGAGTTCCGGTGGCAGGAGCAGATGCCTTGACAGCAGGTGCTGCAACTGCTTCCCGGTAGAGTTGGTCGGCACAGATGAGCGCATCCATTTTGTCGGAGTGGATAGTGATGACACTTATTGGCCCAGGCATCTTCAACACATTGTACGCATAGTGCGATGCCGCCATGAACTTAGCCAGCGCTGGGCGGCCACGGATCCCATTGTACGACATAGGGATCTTGGCGACATCAAACACTACCTTCTTTGTCCTGTAGTTGAGCTCGCTACCAAATGTCACCGGTAGCGTAATCTTGCCTTTTGGCTGGGTCCTTCCTGGATTGATCCCTTGAAATGTGCATGTTTCCTCGAGATCTTCATCAGGAATTTGGAGTCTCTTGAGCACATCCGGCGAGATTAGGTTCAGTCCGGCCCCACCATCAACTAGCATTTTCGTCACCTTGAGGTTACAGATTGTCGGTGAGACCAACAATGGCAAGCACCCGACCGCGGTTGTGCGATCAGGGTGATCCTCGGCGTAAAAAATGATAGGCGTGTTGGACCACTTCAGGGGTTTACGTGCATCGAATGATGGCTCCATTACATTAACCTCTCGCACCCACTGTTTAAGTCGACAGTGGGAAGAATGCAATGAAGCGCCTCCGTCGATACACATGGCCTCTGTAGCTTTCTGAAATTCGTGCTCACTGGACTCATCATCTTCTTCATCATCATCATCACCCTCTTCTTTATCACGGCCTCGAGCGGGCCTCTCCCTCTGTTGCTTGGCCTTGCCGCGGTGACCCCCTCGGCCACCGCGCTTCTTGCTGGACCCCTCAGCACTATCTTGGGCCTTCTCCTTGTCCCGCCTCTCGTACTCAGCTCTCTGCTTCTCGACAAGTTGTTCAACTTGCCGGCAGTTTTGGAGATCATGGCCCTTGGTGCGATGGATCTTACAATACTGCTTGCCGGAGCCTTCCGACTTGTCGGCAACCGCCAAGGCCTGACAGGAGGCACACCCGGCAAATTCCTTGCCGGGATCGTCAACTTTGGCCTTCTTGGCGGTGCCAGGGTTGCCGGATCCCTCGACAACGAGCACGGCCTTGCCTTTATGTTTCCTGTTTCACCGCCGGCCCTTCTTTGTCGGGGCGGCAGCGTCTTCGCCCTCAGAGTCGCCCCCCGTGCCAACATCCTCACCAGGGAGCCTCCTTCCCTCTTCAGCCCGCGCACATTTATCAGCCAGAGCATAAAGCTCGGCGATGTCCCTGATCTTGTTCATTGCCATTTCCTCCCGCATTTTGCGGTTACGCACGTTCTGATGAAACGCGCCTATAACGGCGGTAGGATGAACATCCGGGATGCTGTATTGTACACGGCTGAACCTTTGGATGTACTTGCGCAGGGATTCGCCCTCCTTCTGAGGGATGAGATGCAAAACACTTTCCTGGCCAGGAGTTTGATGGCTTCCAACAAAGGCGCCAACAAACTGATGGCACAAATCTAACCAAGAAGAAATAGAATTCTCCGGCAGATGCATCAACCACGACCTGACGTTGGGTTTGAGCACCAACGGGAAGTAGTTGGCGAGTATCTTGTCGTCTCGGCCCCCGGCAGCCTGCACCGCAATGGTGTAGATGCTCAGGAACTCCGACGGGTGGGTCTTGCCGTCATATTTCTCTAGGACCTCTGGCTTGAAGGTCCGGGAATTGGGCCACTGGACTCGCCGCAGCTCACGGGTAAATGCTGGACAACCTACCTCATAAGGCAAGTTGCCCACGTCCCCTGGCGCAGGCTTGTCGACTTCAGGTCCTGCGCGCTTATAAGATTGATGGCGCGCTTCCCGTCGCCGCTCGATGGTAGTTCGAGCGTCCTCTTTGCTTCGTTCCCGAAGAACTTGATGCTGGTCACGGCGCATCCGTGGATCGGACGACACCGTGGAATCATCATCACGGCCATCAGTCCTCCAGGTTCTCGACCGCCGCTGGTGTCGTGGAGGGGAGTGCACCGTGGTCGCACCGCCTCTAGTCTTCTCCGCATCAGCTGGTGCCGGATCGATGGACCGCCGTTGCGAGGGCCCTGCCTGCTGCGGCCCATCCTTGTTGACGAAGCCAATGAGGCTCTGGATAGTAGATCGCCACTCCTCCATCTTTTCCGGAGCAGGAGGGAAGTCGAGGAGCAGCTGCGCATGTGCCAAAGCTTCCGCTGGCGTAGGCGGCGGCGACAGGTGCGAGGTACGTGAGGTGCTCTGACTCCTAACAATGTTAGAAGGAGCACCGTCACGATCACGCGACCGCGCGCCACTTCCACCGGTAGTTTGACGTGCATGCTGGGCCTGCGTACCTTGGGATCGATGCGTAGAAGTCTTTTTATGGGGACGCCCTAAAGCACCAGCGCCATGGCGCTGCTCATCGCACACGACCTGGGAAGGTCGTCACGCTTGCGCCGCTGCTCATCTCTGGAGTTCGTCGCGCTGCCCGTAGGCAGCACAGCCCCATCTCTGGATCCAGCGGCGTGTGGGTTTCCGTTGCCGCTGCGAATGATGCCGCTCGCCTGGCTTGGATCACCAGAACGCCGTGGAGGCTCTAAACCTCTTCCTTCTGCATCCACGCCATCACCCGTACGCGAGGGCACAGGCAAAATAGACGTAGATGGTAGCGCCGTTGTGGCACTCTTCTTCTTGGGTGGCATGATGATGAAGACGATGAAGAAACTAAGGCGCCGATCACTGGATCAGGTTCACGCAACCTCTTCCCCCTACCTGGCGCGCCAAAGATGTCGGCGTGCGACACCTATGGGACCGCATGGATCCCTTCTACGATTCGGCAGGGAGAGAGGTATGCGCAAAGAGCAGAACCAACGATCGACGCGGGGTGATTTTACCCAGGTTCGGGACGCTAATCAGCGTAAAACCCTACTCCTGCCTTGTTTTATTAAGAGTGTTCTTGAGCCCAGGCTCCAGGAGCGCTTGCGATGAACAGTACATTCAAAGAGCAGCTACGCATGCAGGATGGGCCAGAAGATCCTCCTCCCCTGTAGCAGTTGCCTGGGGCCTCCTTTTATATGTTCAAAGGGGTCACCACAGTGGCAAAATGTACATACATTGAGGTGTAAAGTAGCTACAGGGTCATCATACCTAACAACTGACGGATTAGGACGAATGCATTTAATGCACCGTGAGGTGTCCGTTTAGGTGTCCTCATTTTCTTGGGGATGGAAAAAGGGGCCATCCCATCAGCACCGCTTAAGCTCTCCTCCACTGGCGCCTTGCCACGCATCCAGAGAAGGACCCAGAATGTCAGGCTGGTTGTTGTGCCGAAGCAGTGGCACAGTGGTAGAATCTTGTCGGGCGCTGAATCTTGCCGGGCGTGAAATCTTGCCGGGCTTCGCAGGCCACCCCGGCAAGATCTTGCCGGGGAGGCTGGCTTTCGGCCTTCAGCTCTTCTCATTTGCTGATCCTCTGATCCTTGGCTTGGGTGTTTCTTTGATAACTTGAGTTAACCTCCAACTGTTCCCCGACAAACCTGGCCGCGGGTATGGCTATAACTGCCCGTGCACAAGTACGGGGTACTAATGGCCCAATACTTAGTACACCGACAGCGAGTCCGCCAGCAAGGTGGACCAGAAGCTGAAGGACAAATGCCTGGAGTTGCGTGAGTGGCATGACAAGAAGTTCAAGGTGCTTATGAGGCAGCAGGAGATGCTCCTGATGACAAGGGAGGATGTCTTGGCCCGCGAGGCGCGCCTGACGGACCGCAAGGCATCCTTGGACGCCAGGGAGCGGGAGATCTCCCTCCGGGAGGAGAAGCTCGAAGCCACTCTCCGCGCCAAGGATGACGATCTCTAGGCCCTCAAGCGCTAGCGCACCAAGGAGCTAGAGGACAAGCATGGAGCCACCCTGGTTGCCCTTGCTGCTGACTCTGTTGCCCAACTGAAGAAACTCACTGATGACCTGGCTGCCGCGTCCGCTGCCAAGACTGGCCTTGACCAGCAGGTGGCTAAGCTAACGGAGGATCTTGTCGGGAGCACCAAGGAGGTGACGACCCTCAAGGAAGAAGCACGGCAGGCAGAAATCCTCTTGGCCGATACGCAATCGCAGCTCTCCTCCAAAACCCAGAGCCTTGAGACCGCCAACGGCGATATCACAGACCTGAAGGCTCGGATCGGCACGTTGGAAAGTTCGGCAGAGTCTCTTGAGTCCCGCCAACAGCTGCTGAACAAGGACTTGGACACCGCCAAGCGTCTCCGGCAGGATGCAGAAGACAAGCTGAAGAATCAGTCTGAGCAGGTCGACCTCTGGATCAAGAGCCTGATTAATATCGCTGAGCGTCTTGGAGCCCAAGCTGCGGTGATGGGCATGGATAGTCCAGTCTTCTCGATCAGTCGGCGCGAGGTCCTGAGCGTCAAGCCGGGACTCTTCTTCAATGAGTTGATCAAGAAGTTGAAGGCGCATGACGAGGGGAGGGCTGGGCGTTTTGCGACCGATCTCGGAAGCTTGCCCGCGACGCCCTCTTCATGGTCTTGAGCAATATCGCCTGCCACCATCCGGACCTCGACCTCGACGACGGATTCAAGAAACCGCCAGCGGGCGCCGATGTCGCAGCTGCCAAGGAGAAAGCTGCCCCCCGGGCCAACAGGGTCCTCCATGTCTGAACTGCTTCGCCTAGCCACCAGGCTAAGTATCGGGCCGCTGTTGCTCCTGCGTTGCCCTGTAATGAAAACATGACGCATATTTTGTGTTTAGTCACTCTATCTCTAGTGTTTGCGTGAAACCGATATTCTCTGTTAAATCTTTAAATGCGTGTTTATCCCTTTGAGCCCTTGTATGCTTGTGTTCATATGATCCATCCCTGTGTCTGCTCTGGATGCCTGCCGGTATCATATTGCCGCGATTGTCGTAAGGGTCTGGCCCTTAACAATCAACTTGGCGTGGATGCGTCTCGGCAGGTTTTTCCTAGGTAGCTCCCGACGCAGTGTCTCGTCCTGTGAGCATGGCTCGGGACAGGACGATGGTGCGATCAAAGAAGCTAACCAAGGTTCCATCACATGAGGGTTCTCACGATACGAACACTCGCTAAAGTTAAGGGATAAACATCTGCAAAGGTCCGGAATGTGTCAACAAGAAGTGATAATGTGTACTTAGCTTTCGTTTTAGGCTTCTTTTCTCCTCTGTCAGGCCGCGTGCGCGTGGCGCGTGCGTGCGATGCCCAGACAATCGAAAGCCAATCGGGCAGCTCTTCTATTGCTGGCAGGGATCAACACGTGCTTCGTGCGGCTGGCGGGCGTCGGGGTATAGTGCCGGGCTCCTTTGGTCCCCCTCCCCTTTTCCCCTTTCCTTTCGAGTCAGCCTGGCGGCTGCCGTTGCATGGGTCATGCTGATGCAGGCAACCCTGCCGAAGTACGCTTGCAGGGGTATCAATCAACGGACTCATACCGGCGCTTTGCTCAGGATTGCCGAAAATAGGGGAAATACTGAACCGAGCGTCGCGCGGTAATCATCGACATCAACGATGCCGGGCTGAAGCAGTTCGACTGCTGACGAAGGGAAGGGACGGGAAGGGGGGGAGCTCGCGCCCGCATGTCTTGTGCCCTTTCTCCGAATGGCGCCCGAATGGCGGGTACGCCATACGGGCCGCCGAGATGGTCATATTGCCACCAGCAGCGATCTTCGCCATAGTCGCGGCTACGGCGAGGTGTGGAGACCAACAATATGGTGCGGGGATGGCCCTGTTTTTGTTTCTGTGTCTTTGTGGGTGCTGCGAACGCCAGAGGCTTCAAGCGGGCGACCATGGGCAAAGTGCGCAGAACACGCCTTCAGGTTCGCGCAAGCGGTCCCCCTACCTGGCGCGCCAAAGATGTCGCGGGAAACCACGCCACCTATGGGACCAGGAGGCCCCTTGCTGGTTCGGCAGGGGGGCGTCGCGTTGCACAAAGAGCATACGAGCGTGTGGCAGCACGGCAGAGATCACACATGCGTTTTTACCTAGGTTCGGGACGCCGTGAGGCGTAAAACCCTACTCCTGCTTTGGTGGATTGATGGTGGAAAGGTGGTGGTGGAGCGTAGTACACTTGCCCGGCAAGGGTTGCCTCAGGGCGGCTGTGGCTACGCGCGTATGGGGGTCTGAGTTATCCAACCTTCTAACCCTCTCTACGGTTTCCATGGGCCTCCTTTTATAGATTAAGGGGTCACCACAATGGCAAAACAGTCATTATGCACTGATAAGATAGCAAACAGTGCTATCATACCTAACTCTGCGGGCTGACAGGGTGCATTAAATGCACCGCTCAATGTCACATCGTTGGTTGCCCGACAAGGCTTGCCAGGCTATCTCGCCAGCTCCACGCTTGCTTGCTTGGCACGTCGCAGGACGGGTGTCATCTGTAGGTGTTTCCTGTAGGGAGAGGTTGCCATGTGGTGAATGGCTGCCACTTAGTCACTCCGCGGTTCGACACCGCATTGATTGACGACGTGGGTCGTGGTGGAGTAGTTGGTGAGATGGTTTTGCCTTCGTGTGCCCCGGCAGGCCCTGCCGGGACATCTTGGACGTCGTCTTCCGGGGGTGGCCTCGCCCCTTGCCGAGCTCGCCTGCCCGGCAAAGGAGGCCCTTCTCCTGATGGTGCCGTGCTTCTTTGGCTTGATCTTGGTCCCTCTTGATTTGCATGTTTGGCGCTTTGATGATCTTGGTCTCTTGTATTCTGGCACGGCCTTGGCGTGTGCGTGCACGAGTCAGGGGAAAATACATGCCCTTGTTTGTTTTCCCCGACAAAAAGTTTAATGCTATGGTTAAATTTTATCTTAATACTTTTCTCATAGTTGCGGATGCTTGCGAGGGGGTTAATCATAAGTAGGAGGTTTGTTCAAGTAAGAACAGCACCTAAGCGCTGGTCCATCCAAATATCAAATTATCAAACTAGCGAACACGAATCGAACCAACATGATGAAAGTGACATGATGAAATTCCCGTGTACCCTCAAGAACGCTTTACTTATCATAAGAGATCGTTTGGGCCTGTCCTTTGTCACAAAAGGATTGGGCTACCTTGCTACATATTATTTACAGTTACTTGCTTGTTACAAATTGTCTTGCTATCAAACTACTTGTTACCGAATTTCAGTGCTTACAGAAAATACCTTACTGAAAACCACTTGTTATTTCCTTCTCCTCCTCGTTGGGTTCGACACTCTTACTTATCGAAAGGACTACGATTGATCCCCTATACTTGTGGGTCATCAATACCGTGAAGCGTTCCGCGTGCCTTGAAGGGGCAAAGCTGGCCTTCGCGAAGACCATGGTTCATTGGCCGAAGATCAAGCCGATGGATATGGCCACTTGTCCTCTGTCAGTTGGAAAGGAGCACCGCCGCCCTGAACTGTATTTTGCACAGGTTATGGATGGTGCTCGGGCGATAGAGGGCTAGTGTTCCAAGGATGTAATCATTGAGTGATTGTATTAAATTGTCGACCGAACCCTTTTGCTTTATAATGCGGCTCGTTTGGATATTATGGTGTTTTTATTTTGACTCCTGTGCGGCCGTTTATTATTCTGAAAGTTACCAGTCGTCGGCTTCGGCCCCCAATTTAATGGTACAAGGGGTGTTTCATCTCCGCACTTTTACCCTTAGCCGACGTCTCGGTGCTCGAAGGTGGTAGTGCAAGAGAGAGACTAGGCAATCAGACTATACTGCTTTATCGCTTTCACTTAGCCATAGGATCTTGACGGCGGGGGCTAGTGACTAGCCCCCAGGTTTTTGTGATGTACGTGGGAGCCGAGGCATGCCTTTGTAGTCACGTGGTTTGTGCTAGGATGAACCCTGCGTATGACACGGATAAATCGCCAACGATTTCTTAGTTTAACACTTGTCGTCGGATCGCTGACCAGTTCTCGCTTACTATGACGGTGAGTTTTCAGCTTTCTCCCCTAAGGTGCTTGACTGGACTAGCCAGAAGCACAATCATAGGGGTTCTCCCTTTACCTTCTTAGCCGAACGTGTGGAACGTAAGAGGTCAAGCACAGGAGCCGAGCAACCCAACTATTGACCCAAGACATAGTTCGGAACTGATGCATTTAATGCAATATCCGAGATGCCGAACACGCAACGAGAAGTGGTGCCGGACTTGGTACATAGAGCTGATTGGAAGATCAAGCCTTTGGTCAATTAACCGATTTATATTTGTTACACAATGTGTGCATGCCCAGTTTGTTCTAAGAGCAGGAAAAAAGGAAAAGAAAGAAGCAAGGGAGAGCTAAACAATTCGGATGCCCGAACACCATAAAAGGTGTTTTTATTTTCCATCAGCTCTAGACGTCTAGCCGTACAATTCGAACTGCTGAGGCATTTCTGATAAGTAAGAAAAAAATTACAGGGAAAGGTTTACATAGAGCCTTGATTCGTGGGTCGAAGCCTCAACTGTGCCCTGATGCACGTCTGTGCCTTTGCTTCTGTGAGATGGAGTGGGGTGAATTGGACGTCCATGAACACCGCATGCTGGCGAGGGGTGCCTTCAATAGGGGCCTTGAGATGTAGCCCTGCCGCACATAGCTTGATGTTGGGCGAGTCCGGAGTTATACCCGTTGTCGTCCGAGGACGTCGTGATGTCGTAGTTTGTTTGAGCCGAACACGTGGAGATATGTGTTTGATATGAGCCACCACGGCCGCCCATGGTATCTTGAGCATGAAGTTGTGCTGACGAGGCACGTAGAGCGCGATGAAGGCGGGCATGTCATGGGGAGCGCGTCCCTATTTGCGGCGAACACAGGCGGGCTCCCATGACGGGATCGGGCTCGAGCCCGTTTAATTGTATCTCTGGCCTCTATGGCGGGTTGATACTTCGGCCCGTTGGCGACGGATTGGTCTTCGGCTGCCAGGGCTGCAGTGTGTTCCTCGGTCCAGAGTGAGCGCTCCATGTTGCCGTTGATCTTTATGACGCCCACGGGGCCAGGCATCTTCAGCTTGAGGTATGCGTAATGCGGGATGGCGTTGAATTTGGTGAACGCCGTTCAGCCGAGGAGGGCATGGTAGCCACCGCGGAATGGGGCTATGTTGAAGATCAAGTCTTTGCTTCGGAAGTTATTTGGTGAGCGAATACCACTTCCAAAGTTACCGTGCCTGAGCATCGGGCCTCTATGCCTGGAATAACCCCCTTAAAGGTGGTGCTACTAGGTTTGATCCTTGACGGATCGATCCCCATTTTCCTCACTGTGTCTGCGTAAATTGGATTGAGGCTACTGCCTTCGTCCATTAGGACTCTCGTGAGGTGGTACCCATTGATAATGGGGTCAAGTACCAGGGCCGCCGATCCTCCATGACGGATACCGGTCGGATGGTCCCTGCGATCGAAGGTGATCGGGCAAGCAGACCACGGGTTGAACTTCGGTGCTATGGGCTTGATGGCATACACATCCCGCAGCACACGCTTCCTCTCCTTCCTTGGTATATGGGTGGCGTAGATAATGTTCACCGTCTTGACCTCAGGAGGGAAGGGTTTTTGGCCTCCACTGTTCAGCCTGCGGGGCTCATCATCATCCTTGCTTCGTGGGCTTTTGCTCGAGTCTTCGGCTGTAAGCTTGCCGGCTTGCTTTATCACCCAACAATGGAGGTGGGTGTGGTTGGCGGGCTTTTCGGCAGTGCCATGTATCTGGCAGGGCCTGTCCAGGATTGCGTCCAGCTTAGTTGGACCGTCCTGGTTGGCTTTAGAAAGCTTTTTCCGTGACCCGGACTTCGGGTTACAAAATCCGGCATTGCCTGCCGTTTTGTCAACTTCGCCGTCATTATGGCGGCATTTGTTTTTGTTCCTTCGTGGCTTCCCATTCCCGTCCCGAACTTCCGAGGTGCCGGGGGTGTCGGGGTTGGTGCTCCGACGAGCCAGCCAACTATCGTCTCCGGCGCAGAAGCGGGTCATCAGGGAGGTGAGCGCCGCCATCGTTTTTGGCTTGTCCTGGCCGAGCTGGCGTGCTAGCCATTCATCCCGAATACTATGCCTAAAGGCGGCTATAGCTTCGGCGTCCAGATAGCCAACGATTTGGTTCTTCTGGGTCAAAAACCGGTTCCAAAATTGCTAGGCTGACTCGCCGGGCTGTTGGATTACATGGCTCAAGTCATCGGCGTCCGGGGGCTGGACATAAGTGCCCTGAAAAAGTTAGCTCGGAAGGCATCCTCGAGCTCCTCCCAACATCCTATGGAGTCTTCGGGGAGGCTGTTTAGCCAGTGTCAAGCCGGACCCTTGAGCTTCAATGGTAGGTACTTGATGGCATGAAGGTCGTCCCCTCGTGCCATGTGAATGTGCAACAGGAAATCTTCGATCCATACAGTCGGATCTATTGTCCCGTTGTAGGGCTCAATATTTACAAGTTTAAAACCTTCGGGGAACTGGTGCTGCATCACTCTATCTGTGAAGCAAAGAGGATGAGGGGCGCCCCTGATTCGGGCTACGTCGCGCCGGAGATCATCTGTCATCCGAGCTCATTGTAGCTCCCGAGCTCTATCATTTTGGTGTAGCCAGGATTTGTATCCATCTTGTCTAGTAGGAGGATCTTCTTTAGGTCCGTAGATGGACCTCGTCAGACCTGCCCGAGCGTCCAGGTCGTGGAGTAGGTCGTACTCATAGCCAGGCCATACTGCCTCTTTGCCTTGACGGCGAGGGTAAGTGGGAGCTTGTTCAGCTTTATCAGCTGTCCGGTCCCGTCCTCAAGGGGGACGGTCCGGCTGGTCCGCCTGAGCCTATTTTGCAGGCGCTGGCTCTATGGCCTCGTCATCGAATTGCGGTAGTAACTTTCACTTCGGGTAGCTTTTAGTCTATCGCTTGTAGCCTACTCCTCTTCGACATATAGGACTTTAGTCCATCTCTCATTAAGGGTATCCTGTTCGGATTTTATTTTTTGCCGCTGTTTTTTCAGGCTTCGTGCGGTGGCAATTAGCTGCCGTTTAACCGGTCTTGATCCAGCGGGTCATCGGGGACGATGAAATCCTCGTCGCCCAAACTAACCTCCTCTTTGGAAGGGGAAGGTAGTTGCTGTCTTTGGAGTCATCGAGGTATTTGGGGTCGAGCGGGTCCTCATGCTCCTCGTGGTCATTTTGTGGCTGCTTGTCGACGCCAGGATCGCCAAGGTTGTCCGCATTGTCCGGGGTGGCATTTTCTATGATGTCCATGTTGCTCGCATGGCTTCGATGTGCCTTGGAGTGGCGGCGCTGTCTGCGGCATTTTGGCGGCTCGTCACTGGGCCTGCCGTTATCCTTCCCGGGAGTGCCATCATCTTTTTTCGGGGTGTCCACCATGTAGACATCATAAGTGGACGTGGTCGTCCTGCGGCCAGTGACGGGGGGAGCGGCATCGGTGTTAGCCGCGGCTCCACTATCCTCGTCCATGTATTCGGTGTTTTCCGAGGTGCAGTCTGCTACTTCTTGACCCTGCGTTGTTTTTTCCCTTGAAGAGGAAAGGGTGACGCAGAAAAGTAGAGATAAGCATTTCCCTCAGTTAGAGAACCAAGGTATCAATCCAGTAGGAGACAATGCACAAATCACCTAGCACCTGCACAAACAATCAAACAACTTGCACCCAACGCGATAAAGGGGTTGTCAATCCCTTCACGGTTACTTGCAAAAGTGAGATCTGATAGAGATAGGTAAAACTAAACAAAACATAAAGTAAATATTTTTGGGTTTTTTGGTTTATAGATCTGAAAATAAAAAATTGCAAAATAGTAGATCGGAAAGTAATATGATGGAAAATAGACCCGGGGGCCATAGGTTTCACTAGAGGCTTCTCTCAAGATAGCAAATAATACGGTGGGTGAACAAATTACTGTCGAGCAATTGATAGAAAAGCGCAAAGTTATGACGATATCCTAGGCAATGATTACGAAATATAGGCATCACGTCCGTGTCAAGTAGACCGAAACAATTCTGCATCTACTACTATTACTCCACACATCGACTGACTCCTGCCTACATCTAGAGTATTAAGTTCATGAAGAACAGAGTAACGCATTAAGTAAGATGACATGATGTAGAGGAATAAACTCAAGCAATATGATGTAAACCCCATCTTTTTATCCTCGATGGCAACAATACAATACGTCCCTTGCTGCCCCTACTGTCACTGGGAAAGGACACCGCAAGATTGAACCCAAAGCTAAGCACTTCTCCCATTGCAAGAAAAACCAATCTAGTTGGCCAAACCAAACCGATAATTCGAAGAGAATTACAAAGATATCAAATCATGCATATAAGAATTCAGAGAAGATTCAAATAATATTCATAGATAAACTGATCAAAAATCCACAATTCATCGGATCTCGACAAACACACCGCAAAAGAATATTACATTGGATAGATCTCCAAGAACAACGAGGAGAACATGGTATTGACAATCAAAGAGAGAGAACAAGCCATCTAGCTACTAGCTATGGACCCGTAGGTCTGAGGTAAACTACTCACGCTTCATCGGAAGGGCAATAGAGTTGATGTAGAAGCCCTCCGTGATCGAATCCCCCTCCGGAAGGGTGCCGGAAAAGGTCCCTAGATGGGATCTCACGGGTACAGAAGGTTGCGGCGGTGGAAAAGTGTTTTCGTGGATGCCTCTGAGGGTTTTGGAATATATGTGAATATATAGGACGAAGAAGTAGGTCGGTGGAGTCACATGGGGCCCATAAGGCAGGGGGCGCACCCTACCCCCCTGGGCGCGCCCTCCCCCCTTGTCGCCGCCTCGTGGCTCTTCTGACTTGAACTCCAAGTCTCCGGGGTGTCTTCTGGTCCAAGAAAAATCATCGCGAAAGTTTTATTCCGTTTGGACTCCGTTTGGTATTCCTTTTCTGCGAAACTCAAAAACAAGGAAAAAAACAGAAACTGGCACTGGGCTCTAGGTTAATAGGTTAGTCCCAAAAATAATATAAAATAACATAATTATGCATGTAAAATATCCAAAATAGATAATATAATAGCATGGAATAATCAAAAATTATAGATACGTTGGAGACGTATCAAGCATCCCCAAGCTTAATTCCTGCTCGTCCTCGACTAGGTAAATGATAAAAACAGAATTTTTGATGTGGAATGCTACCTAACATATTTATCCATGTAATTTTCTTTATTGTGGCATGAATGTTCAGATCCATAAGATTCAAAACAAAAGTTTAATAATGACATAAAAACAATAATACTTCAAGCATACTAACAAGGCAATTATGTCTTCTCAAAATAACATGGCCAAAGAAAGCTTATCCCTACAAAATCATATAGTCTGGCTATGCTCCATCTTCATTACATAAAATATTCAAATCATGCACAACCCGATGACAAGCCAAGCAATTGTTTCATACTTTTAGTGTTCTCAAACCTTTTCAACTTTCACGCAATACATGAGCGTGAGCCAGGGACATAGCACTATAGGTGGAATAGAATATGATGGTTGTGGAGAAGACAAAAAAGAAGGAGATAGTCTCACATCAATTAGCCGTATTAACGAGCTATGGAGATGCCCATCAATAGATATCAATGTGAGCGAGTAGGGATTGCCATGCAACGGATGCACTAGAGCTATAAGTGTATGAAAGCTCAAAAGCAAACTAAGTGGGTGTGCATCCAACTTGCTTGCTCATGAAGACATAGGGCAATTTGAGGAAGCCCATCGTTGGAATATACAAGCCAAATTCTATCTTGAAAATTTCCCACTAGTATATGAAAGTGACAAAATAGGAGACTCTCTATCATGAAGATCATGGTGCTACTTTGAAGCACAAGTGTGGAAAAAGGATAGTAGCATTGCCCCTTCTCTCTTTTTCTCTCATTTTTTTTGCTTGGCCTTTTGGCCTCTTTTTTTTCCTCACATGGGTAAATGCTCTAATAATGAAGATCATCACACTTTTATTTACTTACAACTCGATACCTAGAACAAAATAAGACTCTATATGAATGCCTCCGGCGGTGTACCGGGATGTGCAATGAATCAAGAGTGACATGTATGAAAGAATTATGAAAGGTGGCTTTGCCACAAATACGATGTCAACTACATGATCATGCAAAGCAATATGACAATGATGAAGCATGTCATAATAAATGGAACGGTGAAAAGTTGCATGGCAATATATCTCGGAATGGCTATGGAAATGCCATAATAAGTAGGTATGGTGGCTATTTTGAGGAAGGTATATGGTACCGGCGAAAGTTGCACGGCACTAGAGAGGCTAGCAATGATGGAAGGGTGAGAGTGCGTATAATCCATGGACTCAACATTAGTCATAAAGAACTCACATACTTATTGCAAAAATCTATTAGTCATCAAAACAAAGTACTACGCGCATGCTCCTAGGGGGATAGATTGGTAGGAAAAGACCATCGCTCGTCCCCGACCGCCACTCATAAGGAAGACAATCAAAAAATATCTCATGCTCCAACTTCGTTACATAACGGTTCACCATACGTGCATGCTACGGGACTCACAAACCTTAACACAAGTATTTATCCAATTCACAATTACTCACTAGCATGACTCTAATATCACCATCTTTATATCTCAAAACAATCATAAGGAATCAAACTTCTCATAGTATTCAATGCACTTTATATGAAAGTTTTTATTATATCCTCTTGGATGTCTATCATATTAGGACTAAATTTATAACAAAAGCAAATTACCATGCTGTTTAGAGACTATCAAAATAATATAAGTGAAGCATGAGAGTTCAATAATTTCCACAAAATAAAGCCACCGCCGTGCTCTAAAAAGATATAAGTGAAGCACATAGAGCAAAATTGCCTAGCTCAAAAGATATAAGTGAAGCACATAGAGTATTCTAATAAATCATGATTCATGCGTGTCCCTCTCAAAAGGTGTGTACAACAAGGATGATTGTGGCAAACTAAAAAGCAAAGACTCAAATCATACAAGACGCTCCAAGCAAAACACATATCATGTGGTGAATAAAAATATAGTCTCAAGTAAAGTTACCGATAGACGAAGACGAAAGAGGGGATGCCTTCCGGGGCATCCCCAAGCTTAGGCTCTTGGTTGTCCTTGAATATTATCTTGGGGTGCCTTGGGCATCCCCAAGCTTAGGCTCTTGCCACTCCTTATTCCATAGTCCATCAAATCCTTACCCAAAACTTGAAAACTTCACAACACAAAACTCAACAGAAAATCTCATAAGCTCCGTTAGTATAAGAAAATAAATCACCACTTTTGGTACTGTTGTGAACTCATTCTTCATTTATATTAGTGTAATATCTACTGTATTCCAACTTCTCCATGGTTCATACCCCCCGATACTACCCATAGATTCATCAAAATAAGCAAACAACACAAAGAAAACAGAATCTGTCAAAAACAGAATAGTCTGTGAAGATCCGAATTGTTCTAGTACTTACGTAACTCCAAAAAATTCATGATTTTTCAACGTACCAGTGAATTATTAAAATTCTGTGACTGGATGAAAAAGTTTCTGTTTTTCAGCAAGATCAAATCAACTATCACCGTAAGCCATCCCAAAGGTTTTACTTGGCACAAACACTAATTAAAACACAAAATCACATCTAACCAGAGGCTAGATGAATTATTCAAAGCAAAACAGGAACAAAAAATCAAAAACAAAAATAAAATTGGGTTGCCTCCCAACAAGCGCTATTGTTTAACGCCCTTAACTAGGCATAAAAACACGAATAGATCTAGGTATTGTCATCTCCCCCCTTTTGGAAGCAAAGAGAGAATTTCTTATCCATAGCATTTATCTTTATATTTTGTGAAAGCACATGGCCATTAATAGTACAAGAAAGATTAAGCACACTACAAAAATTTGCATCTAAACTAGCTTTCATCTCTTTGATTATTTCATTTTGATAAAAGCACATAAGAGCAGTTGATTCAACACTTTCACCTTTGGAGTGCCCAAATATGGTTTTCAACTTTTTATAAGTATCAAAGGCATCTCCTCCAAGAAAACCGATTTCAAATATAGAATCCAAAACTTGTTTAAAGGAAAGAGGCAAACCAACATAAAAGCTTCTCAAATATATCTCAATATGATATTGAGGCACATGGCTAGCTCGAATCCTCAATAATCTATCCCACGCATCTTTCAAAGATTCATCAAGCAAGTAACAAAAAATTCTGGGATCATCTTCAGCAAAATTGTTTAAATTTTTCTTAACAACATCGGAAGGTCTTTCCGTAGCATCATTATTTATGAGCTTAGAAAGAACAGAGGGGCTATCCAAAGTATTAAAACTCGGGAGAAAACCCTTAACCCTTTTTGGGTCGGCCATAGCGAAAGAGAGACGGACTTGGTCAAACAAGAGAACGGCGAGAGAAAAGGCAAATCTTTTCGAAAATCATTTTAGAAGTGGGGGAGAGGAAAACGAGAGGCAAATGGCGAATAATGTAATGCAAGAGATGAGAGTTTTATGATGGGTACTTGGTATGTCTTGACTTGGCATAGATCGCCCCGGCAACGGTGCCAAAAATTCTTCCTGCTACTTCTTGAGCTTGCGTTGGTTTTTCCCTTGAAGAGGAAAGGGTGATGCAGCAAAGTAGAGATAAGTATTTCCCTCAGTTAGAGAACCAAGGTATCAATCCAGTAGGAGACAACATACAAATCACCTAGCACCTGCACAAACAATCAAACAACTTGCACCCAACGCGATAAAAGGGGTTGTCAATCCCTTCACGGTTACTTGCAAAAGTGAGATCTGGTAGAGATAGGTAAAACTAAACAAAATATAAAGTAAATATTTTTTGGTTTTTTGGTTTATAGATCTGAAAATAAAAAATAGCAAAATAGTAGATCGGAAAGTAATATGATGGAAAATAGACCCGGGGCCATAGGTTTCACTAGAGGCTTCTCTCAAGATAGCAAATAATACGGTGGGTGAACAAATTACTGTCGAGCAATTGATAGAAAAGCGCAAAGTTATGATGATATCCAAGGCAATGATTATGAAAATATAGGCATCACGTCTGTGTCAAGTAGACCGAAACGATTCTGCATCTACTACTATTACTCCACACATCGACCGACTCCTGCCTGCATCTAGAGTATTAAGTTCATGAAGAACAGAGTAACGCATTAAGTAAGATGACATGATGTAGAGGTATAAACTCAAGCAATATGATGTAAACCCCATCTTTTAATCCTCGATGGCAACAATACAATACGTGCCTTGCTGCCCCTACTGTCACTGGGAAAGGACACCGCAAGATTGAACCCAAAGCTAAGCGCTTCTCCCATTGCAAGAAAAACCAATCTAGTTGGCCAAACCAAACCGATAATTCGAAGAGAATTACAAAGATATCAAATCATGCATATAAGAATTTAGAGAAGATTCAAGTAATATTCATAGATAAACTGATCAAAAATCCACAATTCATCGGATCTCGACAAACACACCGCAAAAGAATATTACATCGGATAGATCTCCAAGAACAACGAGGAGAACATGGTATTGACAATCAAAGAGAGAGAACAAGCCATCTAGCTACTAGCTATGGACCCGTAGGTCTGAGGTAAACTACTCATGCTTCATTGGAAGGGTAATAGAGTTGATGTAGAAGCCCTTCGTGATCGAATCCCCCTCCGGCAGGGTGCCGGAAAAGGTCCTTAGATGGGATCTCACGGGTACAGAAGGTTGCGGCGGTGGAAAAGTGTTTTCGTGGATGCCTCTGAGGATTTTGGAATATATGTGAATATATAGGACGAAGAAGTAGGTCGGTGGAGTCACATGGGGCCCACAAGGCAGGGGGCCCGCCCTAGCCCCCTGGATGCGTCCTCCCCCCTTGTCGCCGCCTCGTGGCTCTTCTGACTTGAACTCCAAGTCTCCGGAGTGTTTTCTGGTCCAAGAAAAATCATCGCGAAAGTTTTATTCCGTTTGGTATTCCTTTTCTGCGAAACTCAAAAACAAGGAAAAAACAGAAACTTGCACTGGGCTCTAGGTTAATAGGTTAGTCCCAAAAATAATATAAAATAGCATAATAATGCATATAAAACATCCAAAACAGATAATATAATAGCATGGAACAATAAAAAATTATAGATACGTTGGAGACGTATCACAGTCCAACATGTTGGTTAAGTCTTCGACTGTGGCCACTAAATGGGTGGTGGGTGGGACATAAAATTCCCTGAAATCTGCCTCAAAGGGCTGCTGGACGCGAGCCGAGGGTGGATCCTCGAGAATAGCGATCATCTGGATTCGGTCCAACGCCTCGTTTAATAAGGCGAGGGTTGCCGGACTGGTATGCGGTGGCCGCCGAGGGCCGGTTTCCGCTGTGGTGGGGCAAGGAATGATCCGGGCCCAGGCCGGATCCTGATCTTCAAGGGCCGAGTTAACCTCAAGGCCCGGGGTCGGACAATCGTAAGAGACCGAGGATAAGACCTGGTCTTCGGACACTACTTCCGTATTGGGGCTCAAAACTGAGTTGATGAGGGGGAGTTAGGCCAAGGATAATTTCTGGTTATTGAACATCTACCCGTCGCAGGGGCTCAAGGCCGGAGGCGAGTCATGAGGAGAGGGTTCGACTAAGAGTGACTCTCGGCGTCCAAACATTGCTTCCGCATTGAGGCCCGAAGATGGGTCTTCGGCGGGCATTCCAGGCGTGGTCGAAGGGGATTCCTGGCCTCTGTTCAAGGTGGAGCCATCCAAGCTCAAGGCCGGCTGAAGGATTGGGGTCGATCTGTAGATTGGATCGGGGAAAAGCTCTGGAGCGGGCACAGCGAGGCCCATGGGTGTGCTGGGAGAGGATGCAAATCCGGCAAAGACCAGATCACCTCGGGTGTCCGCAACGTATTCCAAATTGCCGAATCGAATCTGGTGCTCAGGGGTGAAGCTGTTGATTTGGTCTAGATGACTAGTTGGTTTGGCGTACAACACGATGCTGCCGAACGCGAAGAGTTGGCCGGGGACAAAGAGGCCCTCGGAGCTAACGCCCTCTCCGATGATCAGGCGAGCCATTGATCGTTCGGTGACCCAACAGCTGAACTCTCAATGAAAGCACCAATGTCGGTGTCAAAACCGGCGGATCTCGGGTAAGGGGTCCCGAGCTATGGATCTAAAATCAATGGGGAACAAGGGACGATGAACACGGTGTTTACCCAGGTTCGGGCCCTCTCGAAGAGGTAAAACCCTACATCCTGCTTGATTGTATTTGATGTATGATATGGTTACAGAGTAGATCTACCTCGAGATCAGGCGAGCTAAACCCTAGGTTGATGGGGTGATGGATGTAGGTCTCGGCCTAAAGACTAAAACCCCTGGTTTATATAGACACCAGTAGGGTTAGGGTTACAGATGATCGGTTACAGGGAAAGAAAGATCCTGCCTAATCCTGGCTTGGAGGGCACACCACGACTCCAAAGATTCCTTATCTGGCCACGGATCCGCACTCTAGCTCTGTCCCGTAGTGGCCCATCAGTCCGGCCCATATGCAATAGGCCGACGGCCCGGGGACCCCTTAATCCAGGACTCCCTCAGTGACTATGCTAATTATATTGTTGCTAAATATATATACCACCTAGTTTTACATACCAACAAAAGAAAAAATTCTTCTATGATTTAAGACATTACTTTTGGGATGATCCACATCTTTATAAAGGAGTAGATGGTATTATTAGACGTTGTGTACCTGAGCATGAACAGGAACAAATCTTACGAAAATGTCACTCCGAAGCCTATGGAGGACATCATGCGGGAGAAAGAACTGCTCACAAGGTATTGCAATCTAGTTTTTATTGGCCTACTCTCTTCAAGGATGCCCGTAAGTTTTTTTTATCTTGTGATGAATATCAAAGAATTGGTAATATCGGTAAGCGTCAAGAAATGCCTATAAATTATTCACTTGCTGTTGAACCATTTGATGTTTGGGGTTTTGGTTATATGGGACCTTTTCCTTCCTCTAATGGGTATACACATATTTTGGTTGCTGTTGATTATGTTACTAAGTGGGTAGAAGCTATTCCAACTAGTAGTGTTGATCACAACACTTCCATTAAAATGCTTAAAGAAGTTATTTTCCCAAGGTTTGGAGTCCCTAGATATTTAATCACTAATGGTGGTTCACACTTTATTCATGGTGCTTTCCATAAAATGCTTGCTAAATATGATGTTAACCATAGAATTGCTTCACCCTATCATCCTCAATCTAGTGGTCAAGTTGAACTTAGAATAGAGAAATAAAGTTAATATTACAAAAAACTGTCAATAGGTCCCGAAAGAATTGGTCTAAGAAATTAGATGATGCACTTTGGGCCTATAGAACAGCATATAAAAATCCTATGGGTATGTCTCCATATAAAATGGTTTATGGAAAAGCTTGTCATTTGCCTCTTCAGTTAGAACATAAAGCATATTAGCATATTGGGCAATTAAAGAACTCAACTAGGATTTCAAACTTGCCAGTGAAAAGAGGTTATTTGATATTAGCTCACTAGATGAATGGAGAACCCAAGCCTATGAAAATGCCAAACTGTTCAAAGAAAAAGTTATAAGTTGGCATGACAAAAGAATCCAAAAGCGGGAATTCAAAGTTGGAGAATATGTTCTTTTGTACAACTCTCGTTTTAGATTCTTTGCAGGAAAACTTCTCTCCAAATGGGAAGGACCATATATTATCGAAGAGGTTAATCGCTCTGGAGCAATCAAGATTAATAATGCCGATGGTACTAACCCGAAGGTGGTCAATGGACAAAGAATTAAACACTATATCTCAGGTACGCCTATTAATGTTGAAAGTAATATTATCCAAACCATGACACCGGACGAGACATAAAAGAAACCTTCTGGAACTCTCTAGAATCCTGAAAAAGAGGAGGTACGTGATACGGTAAGTAAACAGACTCCAAAAAATCCGCAAACATATTTTCTGTCAGTTTTGGAATATTAGAAAAATTAGGAAAATAAGAAATAACTAGGAAGGCAACCGAGGAGGGCACGATAAACCAGGGCGCGCCTGCCATCCCTGGCGTGCCCAGGTGGGTTGTGCCCACCTCGGGAACCTTCCCGACTCTGTTTTCCTCCCGTTTGCTTGTTTTCCAAGATAAAAAAAATCTTTATATACCACCTGAATGTATTGACCACCGTATCATGGAGAAATCTTTTGTTCTTCTTTCTTCATGTTTTTTGACAGATTTGGATCGCCATGGCCGCACCGAGCTCCTCCAAGGACAAGTTCTTCGAGAGGGTAATCAACCCCTACTTGTCGAAGGTGATGAAGCACCCTCAAACCATTGAGATGCGTGAGGGGGTGCTCCACATCCGGGATGTTCAAGGGCCCAAGAGGACGGGAAGCGTGGAGGCTAGGCTCGAAGCTACGGAGCAGGAGGTCTTCAAGTGCAAGGGAATGGTGGAGCGTGGACTCAGTGCCAATCACCTCATGATTACGAATTTCACCCGTGATCACAAGGTGGATGGCCGGTCTATGACGGACATTGTCTTCACCCTCAACGAGCAAATCAATTTTCTACAAAGCCAAATCTATGATCTCGAAAATCAAGTCTTTGAATATGAGGCGAGATTTAAAGGTATGAGTTTAGCTGTCAGTTGCAGGACGCGTGAGACTCGTGCTTCCTCTTATGATGGTGAGTTGCTGCCATGGAAGCCAGAGGATAAGCTCGCTACTACCTCTTCACCACCACCATCGTCATCTTCCCCACCAAAGGAGACTTGAGTACATGGTATGGGCACTCCCCTTGGCTTGTGCCAAGCTTGGGGGAGATGCCCCGGTATTGTATCACCATCACTTTTATTTCCTTTACCTATCTTAGTTCGATCTTTCGTACTATCATGAATTAGTTGAATAAAAGTTTAGCATGATCTCTTTTTGACTGTTAGTTTCTTGATCTATCTATCGATGTAATCGAGTGAGAGTTATATAATAAAGTTAGTTTGAGTCTTTGCTTCTTTACTTTTATGTTGTAATCAAATAAAAGGAAATAAATGAAAAAAGATCATATGCTAATCTTATGGTAAGTAATGACATCACATAAGGAAAAGTATAAGTGGTAAAATTTATTGGAGATTGACAAACATAGCATTGGTCAATGATGCAACTCATGAAAGAATTAACAAGGGAAGAGAAGATTCACATGCAAATACACTATCTTGGACATCTTTTATGATTGTGAGCCCCCATTAAATATTATATGTCAAAATTGTTGACGTTGGACAAGGAAGACAACGTAATGATTTATGTTTGTTCATATTCACATAGAAGTTATATTGTCATAGATCCTTTATCATGTGGTGCTTGCTCAATATCTTTGCTAGCCAAAATTCCGCACTAAGTAGAGATACTACTTGTGCATCCAAAAACCCTAAACCCAAACTCATGTTTTGAGAGTCCACCATACCTACCTATGGATTGAGTAAGATCCTTCAAGTAAGTTGCCATCGGTGCAATAAGGCAATACAAATTGCTTCTAAATGTGTTAGATCATTTAGTGTAAGAGAAAATTGAGCATTGTACGAACTTGTGATGGCAAAGTAATAAAAGTGACGGACTGCATAATAAAGGTTGCTATCATAAAGGGCAATATAACGTGACGTTCTTTTGCATTAAGGGATTTGGCATACAAACCAAAAAGCGCATGACAACTTCTGCTTCCCTCTGCGAAGGGCCTATCTTTTACTTTTATGTATTTACTTTTATGCAAGAGTCAAAGTATCCTTCCCTATTCCTTTTTATTTTCTCTTTTTGCAAGCATCACGTGATGTAGGGTGGATACCCTAGGGCCGATATTTTACGAAATGGAGGGGATCCTACGAAGAACACGAAGAACACGAGGGGAAACACGAGCGTAAACACTCAAATCAACGGGAACGATCACACATGTGCTAGATCCATGAACATAAAGAGTGATACAAGATTCAAACACAACAAAGGACGATACAAACGGTAGCTAGTTCATCTCCAAGAGGAGGTCTTGAGGGGTCTTCCTGTGAGGGGTCTTTAATCAAAGGATGGATCTTCTCCGAAGAGGCCACGGTCTCTCCGAGGAGTAGAACCAAGTGGATGAGAAAGCTCTATCTCTATAATGAGCTAAACCAACGCAAACCCTAATAAGAGGGAGGAGGAGCAGTATATATAGTCTAAGTGGGCGAAGGGGTACATGGGCATCGGCCTAACACGCTGTGCATAGACGGGTGTCGGACGTCTGATAGTTACTGGTCGTCCGGTGTCTCGCGGGTGTCCGGACGTCTGGTAAGTGTCGGATTTCCGACGTTTTGGCTCTGATGGGCATCCGTCGGATTTCCGGTCAAGGTCGGACATCCGGTGTGTCGGTCATCCGGTTGGTCTCGGACTTCTGGCGTTTTCTCTCTGGAACGGTGGTAAAGGTCGTCCGGAGGGGCTCGGTCGTCCGGGCGCTGGGACGTGTCGGACGTCCGGTCCATGTCGGTCATCCGGCCGCTGTAGCGAGCGCAGGCTGGGACTTGGCTGGCGGGCTGCTGCTTCAGGCATCGGATGTCCGGTGAAGTCTGTGTCGGATTCAGGGCTCCGCAGACCCAAGGAAGGTTCGAACTCCGGGGCATGTGCGAAGGATTCAACCTATCCAGCCAACCGAACGCATCGCCCTACAGCCTAGCTCAAAGAACAGGGAAGAAGATGGGCACGACAATTTACCCAGGTTCAGGCCACCTTGCGGTGTAATACCCTACTCCTGCTTTGTGGTGGATTTGCCTCATGAGGGGCTGAGGATGAACTAGTACAGGGATGAACAAGCTCGTGAGGCTTGCTCTGGTGAGGATGAGTGGACTGGGGTCTGACCTCCTTTCTATGGTGGTGGCTAACCTATATATAGTGGCCTCGGTCCTCTTCCTCGAAACGAAGGAGTGAAGGGATTCCACAATGGTCAATTTGAAAAGGGACAAGTAGTACATCTTATCCTGATGAAAGGTGGTCTTCGCCTGCAAAGCCTCTGGTCGTGACGCCGCGGTGGGCTCGGCGATGACATCCGTCCTACAGTTCTGGTGGTCTTGGTCTCGTTGCACGGGAATGGAAACCTTTGGGTGATTCCTCGAGACCCCGCGCCTGCGCTTGTCTCCTTAGCACCAAAGAGAAAACCTACCGCTCTGCACCCGTTGGCGCCCGCCTGGCCTTGGTAGTCAGGGCTTGAGTCACCTCAACCTCATGAGGTGGGCACCTGCATAGAAATCTCCTCTCCTCAGGGGCCAGCCTAAGGAGGCCGCTCCCTCCGGAGGTCTTGATGCCGCCCGCCTCGCGAGGGTCTTGTCTTGAAGGTGTTGTAGATGGGTCGTACCAGACCGTCGAAGGAGCCACGCTGTGGGCCGCAGGCAGGCAAGTCTGGGTACCCTGGTTCCCAGAACGCCAACAGTAGCCCCTGGGCCCAAGGTGCGCTCGGACTTGGCTTCGAGGCGAAGCCAAAGGGCAAGGATGAAGCGCTGCGGGCCCCAATCGCCTGCGGACCGAGCTGACGCGTGGCGCTTGATGGGACATGGGCGTCTCCACTTCCCCACGCCGCCTCGGCAACTGCCCCAGGCTGACAAAAGACTGGCGCTTGCCCCCGAACCTTCATTGCCCTCTCCTCGTCTTGCTCCAGATCCCCTTTCCTCCTGCTGAGGCCATCTCCAGATCTGGTGGAATCTCTCCACCTTTCCTCGTCTCTCTCCCCAAGTTCTTCGCAAATGGCATCCGGGAAGGCGAAGTCGGCTGCGCTGGCCGCGAGCTCCTCCTCCTCTCCTGCGCCAGCTCCAGCGTGTCCTCCATCACCGAGGAGAGACACCTTGCCGCCACGTTCCCATTGACGGCAGGCACCGACAACGAGGGGAAGGGATGCTCCTGGCCGGCTCCATCGAGCGAGGGGCCATGGCAGGGACGTTCTACCCCTTCTTCCTCCAAAGTGTCTTTGCGGGGCTCATCCCGCCTTTCTCCAAGTTCTTCATTGCCGTCCTCGACCACTACCAGGTCCAGGCTCTGCATCTTCAGCCCAACTCCATTCTCCTCCTATCGATCTTCGCCTTTTACTGCGAGGCGTTTGTGGGCATGATGCCTTCCGTTGCGCTCCTCCGCCACTTCTTCTATCTTTGACTGCACGACCCATCCCAGTGTTCCGGCTGTGTCTCCTTTGCTGCGGTCCACCTCGGCAACGCGCTCATGCGGGCCAGGAAGAAGGTGGAGAGCTTCCGGCGCAAGTGGGTCTTCATGGACGCCGGGGGCCTCCACGCGTGGCTGGAACTGCCGACCGAGCTGCCGGAGAAGCTTGATTGGTGGGGTCATGAGAAGCTCACCAACCCCCGGGCGGTGCTAGTCTTGAAGAAGATGACGGCGGACATGGAGGCCGGGGTGCTGACGGGGGCCATGCTCGTCAAGGAGTTCCTTACGCAGTGCCGGGCCCCGCTCCAGGCACACTCACGCCGCATGTGGGATTTTAAGGGCGCAAAGGACAACATCTGGCTGCGCCCAGGAAGCTTGACGGGCGAGGAGCTGGACAAGGCCATGCATACCCTGCTTGAGAAGGATCCGGGCGGCCTCCCGGCGGCCTACATCCCGCTGTACCTTCGGGGCGACGGGGCGGAGCTTGTCGCCGCCATGCCCGTCTTCAACGAGTTAGGGCTCGTGCCGCCGGAACTCCCCAGCTCCCCGGTGGTGGTATCTTTTGGCGACGACGCCAAGCAGAAGGGGGAGGAGGACTCGGAGGCGACTGTGGATGATGTGGCGGAGACCTCTCCCCCACTGCAGAGCGAGCTTCTCCGCAACCTCTCCGGTGACGACGACGTCGCCGAGCCCCTGGTCAAGGGATCCACGTGCTCCACCGGGGTCGTTACGCAGTCCGGGGCCACCCCCTTGCGAAGGCCAGGCCGAACGACTCCGAGTAAGGGCAAGGCGGCATCCCTTCCTCGAGGCATCTCCTCCGCCTTGCCATCCATCACCGCCGCACTGAAGCCAGCGATCGTGCGCCCCGCCGATTCTCAAGGCGCGACAAAGCCCGCGCTCAGGAAGATTGGGGCGCCCTGGCCTCGGTTAGGAAAAGGGGGTACATCGCCGCTGATGAGTAAGTATCTTACCTTGTTTTCGTTTATCGTCCATGACACCATGCCCACAGTACTCACCTCCTAGTAACCAGGATGGAGACTGTGGTGAAGAAGAGGAGGGAGGGAGGCAGGACCCCGGGGGCACCACCGTTCGCCGTGGCCACGGTGTCCCCGGCACAGATGAAGGAGATCGCCTTGCGCCCCCTCATGACAGAGCGGGCTCCTCAAGGCACGGTGGTGGAGCCTCAGGGGGAGGCCGTCTCCATGGGCCAGCAGGCTCTGGAGCCGCCTGTCCCCGTCACATTCGTGCGGGGTTCGGAGGCTCCAGAGCCCCCAGCTGCCCTTGCTGCTGCGGCGTCGCCAGCTCACGCACCGGTGACACCCTCTTCCCAGGCCCTTGCGCTGGCGGATTGCAGCCTCCTTGCTAGGCCCGGGGCTCTGGAGGAAGCTTTCTCTGCATTGGACCAGCTCTGGACCGATCTCCAGGATGCTGACAGGTGCATCGTGAAGGAGCGACTGGGGCTGGTCTTGGGGTGGCTCCAGGCCGACGTGTCCACCAGGACGGCCTGGAGCCGGGCCGAGGCCGTCGCCGCGGAGAGCAGGAGGGAGGCCAACGAAGCCGCCAAGTCCCGCGACGTGGCGCAGGCCGACGCGACGTCCGTCAAGGAGCATTGCAACAAGGCGGAGACTGCGCCGAAGGCCCTTCGTGAGGAGCAGGCTGCCCACACCCGTTGTCTTCAAGAGCAAGAGGAGGGGCTCAAGGCCCGGGAGGCAACGCTCGCCGATCATGACGCCAAGCTGGCCCAGGCGGCCAAGGACCAAGCCGCGAAACGGGACCGCCTAGGCAAGCTGAGAGAGGAGGTGGACAAGGCCCAGGCGTCCCACGCCCAGCTCGTCTCTGAAACGACAGCCAAGCTGGAGACCAGGGAGAAGGCCCTCGCCACTGCCGAGGAGACGGCGACCGTTGGACGCGGAGCCTTCGTCTCCCTCGAGCTCAGGGCTCGCGAGGCGCAGTGCACCCTTTACGGGGGAGGGTACGAGAAGCCGCTGGCGACTCTGAAGGACGGCCCTGCTGGGCTTCTCGCCCAGCTCACCAAGGCGCTTGAAGGCGTCGCCACTGGATTGGACTCCGCGGTGGAGGTAGAGTGCCGCACGCTCTTCACCTCGGCCACGACGTGCGTCTTCAGCCACCTCCACCTCCGGGACCCAAGCTTCGACCTCTGGGCGCTGATCGAACTGGTAGCTCCTGAGTCCCGCAGCATTGCTATTGAAGCCATGAAGAAGCAGGTGGAGGCCCTACTGGGTAAGTTCCTCTGCGTCCCCGGCCCTGCAGCTGCGGTGACGAAAGCCGGTGTCGAAGAGGGTGGCAGCGTCATCAACGACGGGCTCCCCAAGGCAGGCGGCAACGGCAACCAAGGCGACGGCGGTGCTTCCTCCTAGTTTGACCCTACAACATGCATCATACCTCGTGGAGGCATGAGAACTTTTGTTTGAACTTATGAGTCATTATGCTTTGTAATAATTTGCTTGGACTCCGTGATTTCTCTTTCGTGCATGGTTTCCTTCATGTTTGCCTCAGCATTCTGCGTCGACATGGCCAAGCCCCGCGCGTACCTCGTCCACTGTTGGGGCATCCGGATCACCAGGACGAGACCAAGGGGCGAGGGGCTATGTGACTAGTGAGGCCCCTGAGTCACGATGCTCAGGGGTCCCCCTTGACGTACGAACGGCCCTCATGAAGGAAAACCAAGCAGCTATACAAGGTAATCCGGAGTCCTCCATACCTTTGCTCGCCAGCCTTTGCCTGGGAGGGACGCGAGAAAACCAGGTGCGGGAGACCTGGTGAGGTGGCGTACGCCAGGCGGGGCCTGAGCGTAGCCCCCATGCCCAGCCCCCTCGCGCGACCCTTCGGTAGGGAAAGCGGCGCGGTGAGGCCGGACAGTGAGCCTATTGGCTCTCCTGAGGTTATTGCAGCCGCTAGGGTGCCCCCAGTTCTTTATTCACTAGAGCGAAGCATGGTGCTTCCACTTTAGCGTGGGCATAGCCGCGCCTCGACCGTGTCGTCCGCCAGCGCGGAGCATGGGGCTTCCACTGGTGCGTGGGCATAGTCACGCCTCGACCATGTCATCCGCCAGCGCGGAGCATGGGGCTTCTACTGGTGCGTGGGTGGGAGTTCCCTCGAGCGGAGACTCCGGGGCGTGTACAGCCCCGTCCGGACACGTGGTTTGCACGGCCGGACTGGAGGAGGTGTATATGGGAACTCGTGAGCCAGCGCGGGACTCACGAGGCCCTACCTCAAGGTGGGTTGCGCCTGAATTTTGTTACGGGGTGCCTGTAAAAATCATGAGAGATGTTGGGGGTGGCCTGCGTCGTGTGAATCTCCGAAGGACATCGCATGAGAAGGCCAAACACCAACGACCCCAGGAGGTGACGTGAACGGGGCCGGCCCGCCAGACAGAGCTCAGCCGTTGGGTTTATCGACGCTGCAGGGACGGACCCGAGCACAGACGCCGTGCACAGTCTTCTCATGCAACAATCCTAAAGAAAGAAAACCGGCGCGCGGCTCCCGCGGTGGCGAGGCACTAGGTTGCGCGCCCTAACTCATCCACTCTCGATTAGCTCATGCGAGAACAAGGCACCAAGGACCATGGGAGGTGACAAGCAAGGGAGCTAGCCCACGAGACAGAGCTCAGCCACTTGGGTTTAGCGACGCTGCAGGGACGGACACGAGCACAGACGTCATGCCAGTCCTTAGTCATGAGGCAGTCGTGGGTGGGCTCTTGAGGGCGCACAACGTTCCTGATGGCGAAGCACCGGGCATGCGGGTGATAATATTAAGCAATTCATGGAAGGGCGAAGCCAGTTCTGATACATGCGCAAAATGATACATGCTGCAGGGGTGGGCCCTGACAGCTCGAGGATGATGCAGCCCGAGGGGCGCCCTCAATTGAACAAACCAAAAAGTCACCTGGCACTGTCATTGCAGAAGTGTTGGAGTAGCTGAAGATGTGCGCTGCAGAGGTCGTTCCTCATGAGCCGGCTGACTCCCGAGGCTCGGGAGGCTCTGGAGGCCCGGGAAGCTCGCGAGGGTCCGGCACCTCCTCTGTCAGGATCGCCTGGCGCCGGGCCTCGTGAGCCACCAGGATGCCCTGCATGTAGCGCTGGTGCGAGGCAGCCATGTTCAGCAGGCCGAACGGCATGCGGATGTAGCTGCAGGGGCAGCCCCCACTCCGTCCAACGCGGGACGGCCAGTAGAGCTCCTGAGAAGAGACCCTGTTGAGACCTAGGATGTTGACACAGACGCGCAGCTCCTTACCCACATCGGGGGCGGCAGCTGTACTGGGGGGTGCGGGACGGCGCTCGTCGCGCATGGCTCGCGCCGCCTGAAGCTCTTCGGTTGCCTTGGTGGTGAACTCCTGTGCGCCTGGTGCCTCGCGCCCTGTGCCCTGTTCGTGGAAGCGCGTGTTAAAGCATGCCCTCACATGGTGCCCGAATGCCTCTCTCGTGACGCTGGTCAGGTCAGAGGCCCTCCAGAGGAGAGCCCCCGAGCCTGTCCTGAGAGGGGCGTCGGGCGAGCCTTCCTATGCGAGAGGGAAGGGCGCCTTAGTAGCAGTCGCGGGGCCTGAGGCATAATCGTCGGACGCACCAGCCTCCTGGCGGCCCTTGGGGAGGAGCTGCTTCTTCTTCTTGGGGATGGCCTCAGGAGGCCGAACTGCACCCTCGTCGTCAGAGTTCTTGACTGCGGCGGCCTGGTAGGCGCGCTCAAGGGAGCACACCGATGCCTTCTCGTCGCAAGCGACCGTGATGATACCGCCGCTTCCTGGCATATTGAGGACATTGTAGCCGTGGTGAGTCGCCGCCATGAACTTGGCGAGGGCTGGATACCCGAGGATGGCATTATACGGGAGGCAAATGTGGGCGACATCGAAGTCGATGAGCTCGGCGTGGTAGTTGTCTCGCTGACCAAAGGTGACAGGGAGGCGAATCTGTCCTATGGGGGTGATGGAGCCGTCGGTCACCCCTGAGAAAGGCTTGGTAGGGAGGAGCTGGTAGTATGGCACCTGGAGCGTCTCGAACGTCTCGACGGAGAGAACGTTGAGCCCCGCGCCGCCATTGATGAGTGTCTTGGTGACGAGGATGTTGCTGATGGTTGGTGAGTAGAGCATTGGGAGCGGATCGAAATTTTCAAGTGTTGTATATGTATGCAGATACCTTTAGTCCTGGTTGGAACCACCAACCGCGACTAAAGGTCACTTTTGGCCAAGCAGAGCAGCGGGAAGGGGGGTCTTTAGTCGCGGTTGGTGGCTCCAACCGCGACTAAAGGGGGGCCTTTAGTCGTGGTTGGAGCCACCAACCGCGAATAAAGGCTGGTGCTCGCGCAGGCACGATGCAGGGCAAGTTTAGTCCCACCTCGCTTGGCGAGAGGCGCCAGCACCAGTTTATAAGCCCCGGCGCAGCCTCTCCATCGAGCTCCTCTCTAATGCAGGCCTTCTGGGCCTACCGCACCTGTGCTGCCCTGTGGGGCCTATTGGGCCTTGCGGGCCTGCATCCTGGCCCAACTAGAGGTTGGGTTTTTAGTCCTATGCAGGCCGTGGTGGCCCAGTAAGCGGGCTTTTTTTAATTTATTTATTTTTCATTTTTTTCTGCTTTATTTATTTTCTTTTGTTTCTGAGTTGTTTTTTGCTTTATTTAGAGTTTCTTTGTGAATCTTTTTGCTTTAGGTAAAAAAAATTATAAACTTTCTGTTAGTGCCAGTAGTTTTCAAATTTGAATAGTTTAAATTTGAATTATTTGAAATTTGTGTGAATCACTAGTTTGTGAATAACTTTACTTTAAAAATAGATTTTCTAGTGATTCTTTTTTCTGCTGTTTAATATTAGTGTGTTTTATCATTATATTCAATTTGGTAATTCTTAGGTTATTTAAAAAATGAAATGCCTTTGTAACAGACGAGTTTTCGTCAGAAACCCTGATACTTCGAAAGAGATTGTCCAGTTTGTACACGAAGTGCATCCAAATTTTTCCATAACCCTCTCAACTTTTTAGCACATGCTATGTGGGTGAAATGATGATACCATGCCAACTTTCAAACTTTTCAGAGTTCATTTGTAGTGCTTTTCAATTTCAGGGTCATTTAGCTCAAAAAAATTAGTAAATGCATGAAAAATAGCAAATGAAGTCAGAAAGGGTTGAAAATTGATGACGTGGCTTCGAATGGTGCATACTGAATGCACAAAAAATCTGGAGTTGAAATAAGTTTAAAAAATGAAATGCCTTTGTAACAGATAAGTTTTCGTCCGAAACCCTGATACTTCGAAAGAGATTGTCCATTTTGTACACGAAGTGCATCCAGTTTTTGTCGTAACCCTCTCAACTTTTTAGCACATGGTATGTGGGTGAAATGATGATACCATGCCAACTTTCAACCTTTTCAGAGTTCATTTGTAGTGCTTTTCAATTTCAGGGTCATTTAGCTCAAAAAATCAGTAAATGCATGAAAAATAGCAAATGAAGTCCGAAAGGGTTGAAAATTTGTTTGTGCATAATATTTCTTCGCGTTTCAAATGCCAAAACACATAAGTACCCTAACTATTACAAAGATTCCCTCCGGTTTGTCCGAAGTGGCACTTTCCAGATATATAAGTCCGGAAACTCACTAGAGAAGAAAGTGATGACAGTGAAGCCGGTCACATCCCAGAGTGGGATCTTTGGGTATAAACTTTTTCTTCGCGTGTGTCCCTTTGCGCCGTAACCATGGACAATATTCATCATTTAACTGGATGCTCGGGTCAATATTCACTGTGAAGGCAGCAATTTCATGAAACTTTTCATAATCTTCTGACATGTCTGTCTTGTCCTCCACTCCCACGATGTTTCTTTTCCCTGAAAGAACTATGTGGCGCTTTGGCTCATCGTATGATGTATTCGCTTCCTTATCTTTTCTTTTTCTCGGCTTGGTAGTCATGTCCTTCACATAGAAAACCTGCGCCACATCATTGGCTAGGACGAATGGTTCATCTGCGTACGCAAGATTGTTGAGATCCACTATTGTCATTCCGTACTGCGAGTCTTCCGTTACCCCGCCTCCTGTCAG
The DNA here is from genome assembly GCA_011799875.1 of Thinopyrum elongatum. NCBI lineage: Eukaryota > Viridiplantae > Streptophyta > Magnoliopsida > Poales > Poaceae > Thinopyrum > Thinopyrum elongatum. The sequence goes on from CM022302.1 coordinate 435,087,445, forward strand.
ATTGACCCATTTGCACCAAAACAAAGGGACCTTCAAATCACGTCCATAGTCAAGTTCCCATATCTCCTCTATGTAACCATAATATGTGTCCTTTGGCCTATTGGTGTTTGCTGCATCAAAGCGGACACCACTGTTTTGGTTGGTGCTCCTTTTATCTTGGGCGATCGTGTAAAATGTATTCCCATTTATCTCGTGCCCTTTGAAAGTCAATATATTCGAAGATGGTAACTTGGACAGCAAGTACAGCTCATCTTCAACAGCGTTGTCATGCATGAGACGTGTCTGCAACCAACCGGCGAAAGTCCCCGTTTGTTCATGTGTAATCCAGTCGTCAGACTGCTCCGGGTGTTTGGAGCGTAGAATATTCTTGTGTTCCTCGATATACGGAGCCACCAAGGAGGAATTTTGTAGAACTGTGTAGTGTGCTTGAGTGAGAGAATGACCATCCATACATATTATTGCTTTCGGTCCTAGCGTGCCTTTTCAACCTAGTCTGCCCTCATGCCGCGATTCAGGAACACCAATCGGCTTAAGGTCAGGAATAAAGTCAACACAAAACTCAATGACCTCCTCATTTTCATGGCCCTTAGAGATGCTTCCTTCTGGCCTAGCACAGTTATGAACATATTTCTTTAAGACTCCCATGAATCTCTCAAAGGGGAACATATTGTGTAGAAATACAGGACCCAGAATGGCAATCTCTTCGACTAGGTGAACTAGGATGTGCGTCATGATATTGAAGAAGGATGGTGGGAACACCAACTCGAAACTGACAAGACATTGCACCAAATCATTCTCTAACTTTGGTATGATTTCTGGATCGATTACCTTCTGAGAGATTGCATTGAGGAATGCACATAGATTTACAATGGCTAATCGAACGTTTTCCGGTAGAAGCCCCGTCAATGCAACCGGAAGCAGTTGCGTCATAATCACGTGCCAGTCATGAGACTTTAGGTACTAGAACTTTTTCTCTGCCATATTTATTATTCCCTTTATATTCAACGAGAAGCCAGACGGGACCTTCATACTGAGCAGGCATTCAAAGAAGATTTCGTTCTCTTCTTTGGTAAGAGCGTAGCTGGCATGACCCTGATGTATGCCGTCTTTTCCGTGCATGCGTTGCTGGTCCTCCCGTGCCTCCTGTGTATCTTTTGTCTTCCCATACACGCCCAAGAAGCCTAGCAGGTTCACGCAAAGATTCTTCGTCACGTGCATCACGTCGATTGCAGAGCGGACCTCTAGGTCTATCCAATAGGGAAGGTCCCAAAATATAGATTTCTTCTTCCACATGGGTGTGCATCCGTCAGCGTCATTCGGAACAGATTGTCCACCAGGACCCTTTCCAAAGATTACTTTTAAATCCTTGACCATATCAAGTATATCACGACCAGTACGGCGGCGAGGCTTCTTCCGGTGATCTGCCTCACCTTTGAAATGCTTGCCTTTCTTTCTTATGGGATGCCTGCTCGGAAGAAATCGACGATGTCCCAGGTACACATTCTTCTTACAATTATCCAAATATATACTGTCGGTATCATCTAAACAGTGCATGCATGCGTGGTATCCCTTGTTTGTCTGTCCTGAAAGGTTACTGAGAGCAGGCCAATCATTGATGGTCACAAACAGCAACGCATGTAGATCAAATTCCTCCTGATTGTGCTCATCCCACGCACGTACACCTTTTTCATTTCATAGCTGTAAGAGTTCTTCAACTAATGGCCTTAGGTACACATCAATGTCGTTGTCGGGTTGCTTAGGGCCTTGGATGAGCACTGGCATCATAATGAACTTCCGCTTCATGCACAACCAAGGAGGAAGGTTATATATACCTAGAGTCACAGGCCAGGTGCTATGATTGCTGCTCTGCTCCCCAAAAGGATTAATTCCATCTGCGCTTAGACCAAACCATACGTTCCTTGCGTCATCTGCAAAGTCCTCCCACTTTCTCTCGATTTTTCTCCACTGCGACCTGTCAGCAGGTACTCTCAGCTTCCCGTCTTTCTTACGGTCTTCTTTGTGCCATCGCATCAACTTGGCATGCTCTTTGTTTTGGAACAAACGTTTCAATCATGGTATTATAGGAGCATACCACATCACCTTGGCAGGAATCTTCTTCCTGGGGTGCTCACCCTCAACATCACAAGGGTTATCGCGGCTGATCTTATAGCGCATTGCACCGCATACCAGGCATGCATTAAAATCCTCGTACTCCCAGCGGTAGAGGATGCAGTCATTAGGGCATGCATGTATCTTCTGCACCTCTAATCCTAGAGGGCAGACAGCCTTCTTTGCTTCGTACGTACTGTCGGGCAATTCGTTGTCCTTTGGAAGCATCTTCTTTAACATTATCATCAACTTTTCAAATCCCTTGTCAGATACACCATTCTCTGCCTTCCATTGCAGCAATTCCAGTGTGGTGCCTAGCTTTTTCTTGTCAGCTTCACAATTTGGGTACAACAATTTCTTGTGATCCTCTAACATGCACTGCAACTTCAGCCTCTCCTTTTCACTTGCACAGTTTCTCTTTGCATCGGCAATGGCCCGACCAAGATCATCAGCGGGCTCATCTGATGCCTCTTCTTCAGCTTCTTCCTGCATTGCCGGCTCAGCTTCTTCCCCCATTGTTGTCGTACCATCGTATTCAGGGAACCCATGGCCAGGATAGCTGTCATCATCCTCTTCTTCTTCATTCTCTTCCATTAGGACCCCTCTTTCTCCGTGCTTGGTCCAACAGTTATAGCCGGACATGAAACTGGACTCAAATAGGTGGACGTGAATGGTTCTTGCATTAGAGTAATTTCGATCATTCTTACAGTTAGCACGTGGACAACACATAAAACCATCCGTCCGCTTGTTTGCCTCAGCCGCAAGCAGAAAAGTATGCACGCCATTAATGAACTGGGGAGAGCATCGGTCATTGTACATCCATTGCCGGCTCATCTTCATTACACAACACCAAAAAGACCAACTTAATACAAGTTCATACACACTTATTCTCATAAAACAACATACAAACTCTCTAGCTAAAGCATTTAAATGCAACAACAAATGCGATCAAGATCGCAACTAAGGTAACAATTGATCCAACATCATAATGATGCCAAGCCTCACTATCAATGGCATACTTTCTAATCTTTCTAATCTTCAAGCGAATTTTATCCATCTTGATTTTGTGATCATCGACGACATCGGCAACATGCAACTCGAATTCCATCTTCTCCTCCTCAATTCTTTTCATTTTTTTCTTCAAGTAATTGTTTTCTTTTTCAACTAAATTTAACCTCTCGACAAGAGGGTCGGTTGGAATTTCCGATTCACATACCTCCTAGAAAAAAATATCTATGTCAACTTGATGGGCATAATTTGTCATAAACACGAAATGCAACAAATAGTTATAAAAGAGAATATACCACATCCGAATCATAAACCAGACGAGGGCCGACGGGGGCGGATATCAAAACCATGCCACTATGTATAACAAACAATGTACGGGTAAGAAAATTATACAAGTAACTATCTAAATCACACAAACATGATATTTTTTTTAATAACAAGGATAAGAACAAGAGGCTCACCAAGGTGGTGCCGGCGACGGGACGGTGCGGGCGATCGACGGTGGTTAGGACGGGGACGGGAATGCACTAAGTAAACCACACCTACACATGCAAACTAAGAAGTTAATTTGAGCTCAGAATTGCATATAAATCAAATAAACTACCACATATAAATACTCCCAAACTAAAACCCACAAATCATTATACTTATAGAGCATTGCAAGAGCTATTCTAGCAATGAGAGATGAAAGGACAAAGTTGCTAACCTTTGTGAACACTTGGATGGATGGGGTGCCTCAAACCTTGACAAATTTTTGAAAAAATGGAGGATGAGCTCGAGCAAGAGGGGAAGAACAGAGAGGAGAGGAAAGGGGAAGAACAGAGAGCTCGGGCTCGATGAAGGGTTTATATAGGAGCATCTTTAGTCCCGGTTCGTGACACAAACAGGGACTAAATAGCCTCTAGTCCCGGTTTGTGTCACGAACCGGGACAAAAGGTGCTAGTGGGGCCCCAGCCTGACACCAGCCTGCCACCACCCCTTTAGTCCCGGTTCGTGTCACGAACCGGTACTAGAGGTTCAACATGAACCGGGACTAATGATACCCGCCCCCCTAGCTGTTGGAACCGGCACTAATGGTCACATTAGTACCAGTCCGTTTACAAACCGGGACTAATGTGGCTCACGTAAAGTAGTTTTTCTACTAGTGCGAGCGCGTACGTGGGAAAGGAGCCGATCCGCAGCGGAGGGCTGCTGGGCTGGCTACTGTGGGATGATGACGTTGGACAGGTGGCGGCAGCATTCAAGAATGAAGATACTGTATATTCTAACGGCATGATTCACAAGCAGATCGCCATGAATGACAATATCTAGCAAGTTGGTTATACTTAACTACTACCACTTCTGTTCTGCGAGTGCACGAGAGGGCATCAAGGCAAACCCGGCACGAGCACACACGGTGGTGGCGGCGGAAAAGATTTTGTGGATTCCATCTCCAAATGTGGAACCGTGCATGCCGATTCGCATCTACATAACTTCATACGTACTGTCTGACCACCGGTGTTTTTCGTTGTCGTCAGCAGCATCATGGGTGCCGGCAGCAGGATGACAGAGAAGGAGCGGGAGCTGCTCGGCCACGGCGGCACCGGCGCGACCTTCCAGCGCTCACCGAAGGACAAGCCGCCGTTCACGCTAGCCCAGATCAAGAAGGCAATCCCGCCTCACTGCTTCCAGCGCTCGGTGATCAAGTCCTTTTCCTACCTGGGCCATGACCTCTTCATCGTCGCGGCCCTACTATACGTGGTGCTGGTCTGGATCCCCACCCTCCCGAGCGTGCTGTACCTGAGCGCCTGGCCGCTCTTCTGGGTCGTGCAGGGCTGCGTCATGACCGGCGTCTGGGTCATCGCGCACGAGTGCGGCCACCACGCCTTCTCTGACTCCTCGCTGCTCGACGACATCGTCGGCCTGGTGCTCCACTCATGGCTGCTCGTCCCCTACTTCTCGTGGAAGTACAGCCACCGTCGCCATCATTCCAACACCGGCTCGCTGGAGCGCGATGAGGTGTTCGTCCCCAAGCAGAAGGAGGTGCTGGCGTGGTATGCCACCTACATCTACAGCAATGCCATTGGACGTCTGGGGCTCCTCGTCGTGCAGCTCACCATTGGGTTGCCGATGTATCTGTCGCTCAACACCTGCGGCTGGCCGTACCCGCGCTTCGCCTGCCACTTTGACCCCTACAGCCCGATCTACAACAACCGGGAGCGAGTGTAGACAAATAGTTTTGCAATACAATAATCGTTGTATTGATGGGGTGCCGGTGCACTTATATATAAGTACAGGGTAGGCCTCAACCTCAACTATACACAACTAGGAGGTGGGCCACAATACGCAATACATGCAACACAAATATATACTCAACACCCCCCGCAGTCGAAGCGTCGCTGGAGACACAGAGACTAGACCGAAACTCCTCGAAGACGAGAGTAGGCAATCCCTTAGTCATCACATCAGCAAACTGTTGCGACGTCGGAACGTGGAGAACCCGAACACGGCCAAGGGCAACCTGCTTGCGCACGAAGTGAATATCGAGCTCAATATGCTTCGTACGTCGATGGTGTACCGGGTTGGCGGAAAGGTAGACCATGCTGACGTTATCGCAGTAGACAAGAGTGGCCTTGTGAACATCACAAAGCAACTCCTGGAGCAGCTGACGGACCCAAGAGCACTCGGCCACGGCGTTAGCCATGGCCCGATACTCTGCCTCGGCGCTGGAGCGGGAGACTGTGGGCTGCCGCTTCGATGACCAAGAGATCAACGAGGGCCCAAGGTAGACGCAATAGCCGGACATGGAGCGCCGTGTGTCGGGGCAGCCGGCCCAGTCGGCATCCGAGTAGGCAACGAGGTCGGTGGAGGTGGAGGCCGTCAGGGTCAGTCCCAAGGACATGGTGTCGCGTATGTAACGGAGAATACGCTTCACCAAGGTCCAATGAGAGTCACGCGGGGCGTGCATGTGGAGGCACACCTGCTGGACAGCGTACTGCAGGTCGGGTCGAGTCAGCGTCAGGTACTGTAAAGCACCAACAATGGAGTGATAGAACACTGCATCGGACGTGAGAGACCCCTCCAAGGCAGAGACCTTCGCCTTCGTGTCGACGGGGGTGGGCGCCGGCTTGCAGTTAAGCATACCGGCATGCTCCAGAAGCTTGTGGGCGTACTTCTGCTGATGCAGAAAGAAGCCGTCAGCCCGACGGACCACGTCGATGCCGAGGAAGTAGTGCAGAGGCCCCAAGTCCTTGAGGGCGAACTCATCACGAAGACGAGCTGTCAGCCGCTGAAGGATATTGGGGGCGGACGCCGTGAGGATGATATCGTCGACATAGAGCAGCAGATATGCAGTGTTAGCTCCCTGATGATACACAAAGAGTGAGGCATCGGAGCGAGTGGACCAAAAGCCCAGAGACTACAGGAAGGCTGCAATACGCTGGTACCAAGCCCTAGGCGTCTGCTTCAACCCGTAAAGAGAACGGGAGAGAAAGCACACGAAGTCCGGATGCTCGGCGTCGATGAAACCAGTGGGCTGCTCACAGAACACCTGCTCGGCAAGATGACCGTGCAAGAAGGCGTTGGAGACATCCAACTGATGCATAGGCCAGGCTCGCGACACCGCTAACTGGAGCATGGCGCGGATTGTGCCCGGTTTAACAACCGGGGCGAAGGTGTCGGTGAAGTCCACGCCCGCATGCTGCCGAAATCGACGAACCACCCACCGAGCCTTGTAGCGCTCGAGAGAACCGTCCGGGCAGGTCTTGTGGCGGAACACCCACTTGCCAGTGATGACGTTGGCACGAGGGGGTCGCGGAACAAGATGCCACGTGCGGTTGCGCTGTAGGGCGTCGAACTCCTCCTGCATAGCTGCAAACCAGTGGGGATCCCGTAGGGCAGCGCGAGCAGAGGCGGGGATGGGTGACGGCGTTGACATCGAGGCGGCACACACATACTCATCGGAGGAGTAGCGCGTGCTCGGCCGAAGCACACAGGCCCGAGCACGAGTCATCACGCCGAGAGGCGGGGCAGCGGCGGCAGTGGGGCCCGCTGCGGCAGCCGGGCCAGCAGCGGCGGCAGGCGAGCCAGCGGCGGCGGCCGAGCCGACAGCGGGGGTGGCGACGGGCGAGGTGGAAGTCGAGCCCATCGCCGGGGTGACAGCGCCAACAGGGGTGGAGGGCGGTGTGGCCGCCGCGGTGCCGGGGTGGGGTACCCGATCGGGCTCAACCTCTGAGGAGGGAGCCGGGGACCCAGGGGCTTGGTCAGACTCGACCTCGGGGGAGGGAGTCGAGAACTCGGGCGGCAGCGGAAGGCATCAGGAAGGGGGGAACCACCGGGGGACGCCGCGCATCGCTCCAAGCAAGGGGCGCGGGGGTTGGCGCCGAAGAAGCCGCAGCTGGAGAAACCTGAAAAAAAGGGAACACCGTCTCGATAAAATACACGTGCCTCGAGGTGTACACACTATGAGTGACAGTATCATAGCACCGGTAACCTTTGGTGTTGGAGGGATAGCCAAGGAAGATGCAGGGTACAGAAAGTGGTGCGAGTTTGTGTGGTGTGGTGGACGCGGTGCTAGGATAACAAAGACACCCAAAGATGTGAAGACCGTCATAGGACGGCGGTGTACCGAAGAGAAGGTGGTGAGGGGCGTAGTTCCACCGAGGGCGACACGGACGAATGTTAACTAAAAGAGTGGCGGTGGCGAGAGCATTAGGCCAAAACCGAGCGGGCACGTTAGAGTGAAAGAGTAACGTGCGAACGCAATCATTAAGAGTGCGGAGGATACGCTCGGTGCGGCCGTTCTGTTGTGATGTGTAAGGGCAAGTCAGACGGAAGGTGGTGCCGTGTGAGGCGAGAAGTGTGTGGAGAGCGACGTTGTCAAACTCTTTTCTGTTATCGGTTTGGAGTGCAAGTATGGGGCGACCGAACTGGGTGGTGACATAGGAATAAAAGGCGGTGAGTGTGGCTAAAGCATCGGATTTACGACGAAGAGGAAAAGTCCACACATAATGAGAATAATCATCTAAAATCACCAAGTAGTATAGATAGCCCATGTTACTCGCAACGGGAGACGTCCAAACATCACTATGAAGTAATTGAAACGGAAAAGTGGAAACTGTGGTAGACGCACTAAAGGGAAGACGAACGTGCTTGCCCAAACGACAAGCCTCACAAGTATGTTCGTCAAGCTTATTACATTAGAAAGAAAAACTCCAAAGAATCTGACAAAAACTGGCGGGGTTGGGGTGGCCCAAGAGAGCATGCCAAAGATCGACGCCGGCGACGAGGGCAACGGGTGTGGAGGTAGAAGCGCCGGCGTGCACGGGATAGAGCTCATCAGGGCTGTCAGATCGGTGGAGTACCATCTGGGTACGGGCGTCCTTCACAGAATAACCAGCACCATCAAATTCAACAGTAAGTGGGTTCTCACGAGTAAGACGACGAACGAAAACTAAACTCATGACTAAGTCAGGTGAAACAAGGACATTAGACATAGTGATAGGTGTGGAACTAGATGGAAAACTAGTGCTACCGACATAAGTGATAGGTAAAGAAGAATCATTGCCAACGGTGATACGAGTGGGTGTGTTAACGGGAGTGGAGGAGGTTAGGTTACCGGGATGAGCTGTCATGTGCGCAGTAGCACCTGAGTCCATGTACCAGTCGCCTCCACCGCCATAGTTACTCGGTGACGGCAAAGAGTGCAGGGCGGCCAGGAGGGGGGTCCCATGGTGCAGGTACCGGCGGCGGCGGCAGGCCTCCGTAGGGTGGCGCCTGTGTGGGCGCGCCATAGCCACCGAGGGACGGCGGCGCGAGGGGAGCTCCGTAGGGCTGGTAGGGGGCGCCGAAGAACGCCTGGTGGCCCGCGGGGCGGGGACCAAGAAGACCCGGTGCAGGAGCCCGCGGGACGGGCATTTGGTAGGCATGCACAACGCGTGTCCACGGGTTCTGCCCGACGGCCCACGGCAGAGGGGGCTGCTGGTAGCGGGGCGCCCTCCCCCCCCCCCCCCACCCTGTGCCTGCTGCTGCGGCTGCTATTGGCGGCGGCCCCCGCCGCCCCGCCGGTTGCGCCGGCCCCCGCCACCTTGCTGCTGCTGGGGAGGCGCGGGTGGCACGGGCGGCAACAGAAAGTAGCCGGCGGGCGCAGGTGGGGCAGGCAGACGTGGCGCGGCCGGTGGAGCAGGGCCGCCGCGGGTTGTGCCGGCGGCGAGGGCGGTGTGCTGGACCCGCTGCTTCACCTTCGTCATCCGGCGCTCCTCAAGCTTGAGGTACGCGATGACGCGCTGGAAGGTGGGCTGCGGCGGCAAGGTGAGGTCGGACGCCGCGTTGCCGAAATCCTCGTTGAGACCGGCGGTGAGGGTGCTCAGCATGAGGTCGTTGGAGACCTTGGCGCCGATGTCGCGAAGCTCGTCGGCGAACATCTTGAGCCTCATGCAGTACTCATCGATGGTGGAGTTGTCCTGGTGATAACCGAAGAACTCCTGCTGCAAGAAAACAAGGCGCTGAAGTTTGTTGTCAGTGAAGAGCGCGTTGATCTTGGTCCACATGGCGCAGGCGTCGTCGTCCTCGACGACAACCGTGTGGAAGATGTCCTTCGAGAAGGTTTGATAGAACCATCAGATGAGCGTGGCCTCAATGGCGGACCATTCCGGATCGCCCCGCATGTAGTCGCCGTCCACGGAACCATCGATGTGCTCGGTGAGGTAGTACTCGCGGAAGACAAGGTTGAAGTAGGTCTTTCACGCGTAGTACAAGGAGCTAGAGCTGTCGAGGCGGATGGGGACCCGGGCCTCGATGTTGAGGTCGCGGATGGCGGCGGTGGAGGGCTCGGGGCCGGCGAAGGGGTTCGACGAGCGGGTGGTGGCGGAGGAGCTCGGGGGGTCCATGGCAGGGCGCGCCTAGGGTTAGGGTTTTTGGTGGGAGTAGGAGGGGAGGGCGGTAGCGGCGGGAGGGGCGGTTGCGGCGGGTGGCGCGGCAGCGGCGGGAGGGGCAGCTGCGGCGGATGACGCGGCTGCGGAGGGGTAGCAGCGGCGGGTAGTGGAGGCGGCGGGGCGGCGGGAGAGGGGCGGCGCGCGGTAGGGAGCGGGAGCTGGCAGCACGGGGCGGCGGCGGCGCGGGAGGGGGAGGGCGCGCGGCGGCGGCGGGGTGCGGCGGAGGTGGGGAGCGGCGGCGGCGGCGGCTTCGCCAGGACTTTTAGAGATGATACCATGTAGACGAATAGTTTTGCAATACAATAATCGTTGTATTGATGGGTGCCCGTGCACGTATATATAAGTACAGGGTAGCCCTCAACCTTAACTATACACAATTAGAAGGTGGGCCACAATACGCAATACATGCAACACAAATATATCCTCAACAGCGCGCCCAGGTTTTCATCTCAGGACGTCGGCGTGCTGGCCGTGTCCGTCGCCTTGTTGAAGCTCGTGTCGGCCTTCGGGTTCTGGTGGGTGGCGCGGGTCTATGGCGTGCCGCTGCTGATCGTGAACGCGTGGCTGGTCCTGATCACCTACCTGCAGCACACCCACCCGGCGCTGCCGCACTACGACTCGACGGAGTGGGACTGGCTGCGCGGGGCGCTCGCCACCATGGACCGCGACTACGGCATCCTCAACCGCGTGTTCCACAACATCACGGACACGCACGTGGCGCACCACCTCTTCTCCACCATGCCGCACTACCACGCCATGGAGGCCACCAAGGCGATCAAGCCCATCCTCGGCGAGTACTACCAGTTCGACCCCACCCCCGTCGCCAAGGCCACATGGCGCGAGGCCAAGGAGTGCATCTACGTCGAGCCCGAAGACCGCAAGGGAGTCTTCTGGTACAGCAACAAGTTCTCTGCGCCTTAGTCGCCGGCTTAGGTTTGGCCGGCGGTCGTCGTTGGTGTCCGGTCATTGACATGGCCGTGTGCGTTGAGTGTGCGTCTGTCATTGCATTGGCGTCATCTACCCCGTCCATGTGTTGTTGTAGACCATTTCGTGTTTATGGCGGAATAATTGAACGCCCAAGGGCAACGTTTTTGAGTACTCTGTAATGTTAAAAAAAAAGAGTACTCTGGGAATGGATGAACATGAAATGGTTGCTCTGTCGCCCAAGGTTGTACTGCCTCCATTTCAAAAAAAAAAAAAAAAATGTCCTGCCTAGTGTTTCATATGATCAGATTTATTATCTATTATAAAAGTTGATCAAAAGTACAAAGCATTTCAAACATAATAAAAATTACATCGAGATTCATAAGACAGCCGAACACCACTCCTGCCGTCAAAACGAGCCGTCGATGTGTTGCTGTCGCCGCTCCCCTACCGGAGTCAGCTTGACCTTATCGACGACAGCCGAGAAGTCTTCGTCCACATGACCCTAAGAACCAGCGCGCTGAAGCCGCAGTCATCGTCGTTGAACCTTGCATAGATCTGAAGCACCTGACGCCAAATTTCACCACGTGACGAGAAATCCTAGCCTCACTGTTCCAAGTACACGGCAGGAATATACGTCGGAGCTCCGTCAACTACGTCCAAACGGATAAACTTGAGGAGGATGGGAGCTCGGAAGACAAACTTGAAGAAGATTGTGTTGATTGATATTTATGCCCTATTTGAGCTCTGATTGGTACTTCCAAGTCCAATCTCACTGTCACGTTGTGGTCCAAAATATGGAAGCTGTGGTCAGCGTTGTTAGCTGTCCAAATCCAGCATTTTTGCACCGTGTAATGCTGAAAGCTGTGTTTGAGCGTTGCAAGCAGTACAAATCTTACAGTTTTGCGTCTGGCTGTGTGGCTACAGTGGAACTACCTTGTGCGCCAATAATCCTGGAAACTCCGATTATGAATGTGAGGACCAGCTCTTGGAGCCTCAACTGTCTGTCTTGCAAACGGAAGCTACTACTGCCAAATTATCTCTCGCCCATGCCTGTACTATGCTAAAGTTGATGGGGGTGGCCGGGGGCCGGCGCAATATTCCCCGTCCCTCCCTTCCCACGTGCCATGGGTCATGGGTAGAGGCCATAAGCAAACACAGGGCTATCCTGTTGAGAACCCCTCCGCCTCCGGGCTTTGCTACACCTACATAAACATCTAACGTAATTTTACGTGCGGGCTGGCTTGGCACAATTTAATTGGAAGAAAAACTCGCCCGGGCCCCACCCAGTTAAAATCAAGGGGAGGGTGATTGGTTGATGGAGGAAAGAACGTAAGTTTACGTTAATAACTTACGTAGATGTAGCATTATTGCTCCGCCTCCTCCTCCCTCGCTCCCACGACGCGCCCCGCGCGTGCCTCGGGGCCTTAGATCCGCCGCCGGTGCTTGCGCCCCACTCCATCCTCTTCCCCCCTCACCGCCGCCGGTGGGCGTCCGCCGGGCGAAGCCCGTGCGACGCGGGCGGCAGGGGGCCTATCCTTCCTCCCCTGTTCGAGGCTCCGGCGGCGCGGGTTAGCCGCTCATGGGGGCGCGGAGTCCGTCAAGGGCTGCCAGTGGCGGGGTCGTCTGGATCCGTTGGCTGCGGTGCTGGGAGGTGGTGGTGAGCCGTCGCGGCGCAGGTGGTGGGGATCCGGTGGTCTTCTTCGTTCTGGATCTCGATCCGCAGTAGGACGGCGCAGCAGGTAAGGTTGTGGGGGTCCTGCCCGAGGGGGCTTCTTGTGGGGGGTGGCTGCGGCTAGGATGGTCGGCGCCTTGCCCCCACTCGCTCGTGGAGCTCGCCATGGTGGAGCTTGCTCTGGCCCAGATCTAGGCCGAGCAGGGCGTTCGGTCAGGTTGTTGGTCGCAGCCAGGTGGCTGTGGGTGACACCTTCCTCCTTAGGTGGTCGCGGGCAGGCGATGGTGACCGCCTCGGTCGGCCGTGTGCCGAGGGCTTGCTGCCCGAGGACCTGCTACCAGGACCGGGACACGAAATCCCAAAAATTAACCCCTCATGTCATCACCAGCCCAGAATTACTGTTACTGGTGAACACGTTCTTGTTACAGATTACCAAGCTATTACAAAAATTGGATACAAGACCATAAAGGTCTAATGATACAACAATGATTCCGGTGGTGGATGACGGAATTGACTCGTGGTTCTCCAACGTCGATGGGGCTCCATTCCCACAGGAACAGCTGACCCGGATAATTCCTATCCCGCATGGTTGCCATCCTAAGCTCCGCACAGACGTCGCTGTGGTACTCCTTGTAGAACTCCTGACCTGGCCAAGTAAATAGCCAGGGACAAGCCTGTGAGTACGTTTGAATGTACTCGCAAAAATCCTGAACAAGAGATATACCGAATGCAGGAGACAAAATATATGATCATGATGAACTACACTATATGCGTATGCTCATAATGAACTTAAATGCATGCTGTCAGGAATTAAATCATGGCATGATAAAATATTAGCATGTGCAAATAAATGGATATATAAAAATATTAGTGATAAACAAGGAACGTTAAAGGAAAATAAAATAAAAGAAATGCTGGTCGGATGTCTAAAGTGATACCACGGTAGGTCTTGAAGAGAAATGCCAAACGGGTGTCTAAAAGAGAATTCGGACGAGACAGGACCATCCGAGAACTCAGGCGACGCCACGAGAGGTCCTGAAGAGAAATGCCAGTCGTGCGTCAAGTGACGCCACGGTCGGACTTGAAGAGAAATGCCAATCGGGTGTCCACAAGAGTAGTGGCGGGACCGCCTGTAAACTCGAGAGACGCCACGAAGAGGTCTTGAAAAGAAAATTGAGTGCCCGGGGTAGTCTAGCCAGCCCCTGAGACACTCAGGAAATACAAAATAAGAGAAACGGGTTAGTCCTCAATATTATGCATAACCATAATAATACTAACATGAATAAAATATTCATGGTAGCATCAGGGTGACGACAATTATCCTGCCAAATAATTCAGGCTCAATTTAATTATTTTCCTCCGAAGACCGACACTAAGACCGACACTTGACCAACCCAGACTGTAGCCCTTAACAGCGGACACGGCTATTCGAATAGGTTTAAATTCTGCAGAGGGTGTACTCTTTACCCACAAGTAAAGGATTTCTTTAGTCAGTACCGTGACACTGACTAATTCACATTACGGTCTTTGGGTTGAAAACACACCTGACCAGCACACAACGGATTAACTTTCCGGATGCCAGGAATCACCCAAAGCATCGTTCAAGAAAAACTCTAAGACGGAGAGACCAACGTCCTGCATGGGATCACTATTAATACGTGCAGATTACAAGGGGTGCCCCCCTCTCAGTCACAACCGGAAACACCCATGCCCCCTGACCCGATGACAGGATTTAGTCCGCGGCCGTGGAAACCCTCATCGTGGCCCTCTGTATGGTGTGTGCATGGAAAGGGGTTATCAACTTACTGAACCATACCCTACCTGTGGCAGGGACCTGTGGCAGCATGAATCAAGTATGGGGGTTACCGGAACAAGACTCGATCTATGGTCGACTCAGGAGGTTCAAGTTTTCCTGTAGTGGTTAGCTCAACAAAGTATTCTTTCAATAGTAGCATCCCAACAGGGCTACAACCCTTGCATGCTCCAACATGCCCACACTGATCATTCTCGTCACAACGAGTTTTCAGTCTCACGGTCACTTTTCTCGTGACTGATTTCTTCCTGCAGATTAGTCTGGACTGGCACATTCATATGTGACATAAGAAAAATATCCTTGCTTACTCTTACTTCATGCCTAAATGAAGGTAAAATATTTCATGGGGTCATGCATGCATAACTATCAATATGCCAACTTTATAGGAACTCAACATAGTCATGATGCAAATATTAACTATGCAATCCACCATATCAAGTGTTCAAGATGCTTGCCTTGAGTATGCAGGGGTGTTGGTAGCACTCAAAAAGTTTGAAAACTTTATCTTCCCTCCATTTCCTATTTTCAAAAATATTGAAATCACCACATAATCCAAAAATAGTGCCAAAAATTGTTTCACATATTTTTGGTTTTTTTTTTAAAATAAACTAGATGATAAATGAAAAATAACAGAAAAAGAATCAAATTATTTGAAGTTCAGATGATTTTACTATGGAATTTCTAATTGGAAAATATAAAAGAATTGGACTATTTAATAGATTAGTAAATACTAAACTTTAGGAAAAAGTTCACCTAGTCTAAATAAATAGAGCATGATTTTAGAAGACAGCAGGAATTTGAATCATCAATTTAGGATTAGAAATGGATCCTGTGGAAATATTTGAAAACTACTGGAAATGGAGAATAGAAAGGAGTAGAAGTGCGCCCTGAGCGTTGTTTAGCTGTACTGCACCACTGGGCCGAGCCCAGCCGCTCGGCTGTGCGGGTGGCTGCGACGTCGGAGGCGTATTTCAAAAATACGCCTTCACTTATCCGCGCTGGCCTGGCCTTTAGTCACCAACGAGCGGGTCCCGCCTGTCGGGTTTGACAACGGGTCAACTGGCCTTCTCCCTACTCTTCCTTGTCCGAACAGAGACGGCACGCCGGTGACGATTGCCGGAGATAGGTGGCACCTCTCGGTGATCTGAGGCCATCCACGTATGCAGGGGATTAGGGCGATATCCTGGAGGTAGGGAATGATCGAGGAGGAGCACGAGGTTGCCGGTGACGAGGTCTTCCCGAGGCCTCCAGCGAAGGCGTTTTGGGCGTTTCATCTACGGGCAACCTCCGGCGAAATTGGTGGCGGGGATGGATCTGTGGGGTCGTGTGGAGGTTTTTGGAGAAGAAATGGAGGAGGGGGAAAATCCCGTTGGCGCTGAAATCAACCGAAGGGTGGCGGCGGGTCGGCGATCAGAGAGGTAGGAGAAGACCTCCCCGATGTCGGGGGAATGGCGTAGGGCCGATTAGGAGGGAGGTGAGGTGATGAATGAGGAGGGTGGATCCCTAGAGCTCCTATTTATAGCTGATTGGAAGGGTCAGTGGCTTGCGGCCGATGCCGGAATAACTCCCGCCGGCGAAGTAGGTTAGGGGCGGCGGTGGGGTTCAGTGCGTGATCCAGAGAGTCGATGGAGTCCTCCGGAAGCTTTATCGCAGGAAGGAATCGAGCTCGAGGAGCTTATCCGTGGTGGGGCGCCCGTACGGGTGTGGCGGCGCTGTCTGCTTCTGGCGACTGACAGCGGGCCAGGTGAGGTTCCAGAGGGTGCAGTGGTGAGGCAGGGAGGACGCCGCGTGGACGGAAGGTAGGTAGAGGAGGTGCGGCGCAGTGATGGTGGTCGGTGGCCGAGGCGGTGGGGTGTCCGAACTGACGACCACGGCGGCGGTGGTGGCCGGTGCTAGCGGACAGGGGAGAAGGTCGGCAAGGCCTCGGGGTTGATCTGGTTATCCAGAGGAGTACTAGGACGAGCGTGGGCTGCAGTTGAGGCACGGAAGGAGCTCGACATCAGCGCGGTCATACGCGTGTTCTGGCCACGCTCCGGACACGCACCAGAGGTGCTCGACGTTTTGCCAGGGTGACCTAGGGGATTCTTTTGCTAGTGAAATTTGACAGGTTGATGCTCCTGGACATGCTAGAGTTGATGGACATGCTGGTTGGTCCAGAGGCTCAAGTTCTCAATGCAAGTTCAAAAGGGTTACAAGAATCTGTCATGCACGTGAGATGTTCGACAGAATGCTAGGACCATCTACAAGGCTTTGTTGGATGTGCAATTTGACAGGATGATGTCTCCATGGTTGATAGAGATGGTGGTGGTGTTGGTTTGGCAAAAAGAAATACTTGCTAGTGCAAGTTTTACTGAAATACATTTCTGGACAGAAACTTTAGGGGAATATTTGGTGAACTAAAAAGATTCCAATGAAGCTGAAATTTTGGACTTAAGGGTTTGGTTGGAAGGATTATGAGTGGGAAAATTTTCAGAATTGTTTGAGCTAGGAAAGATAGGGTTACAGTTGTAACCTAGAAAATGGATAGAATGGAAAAGAGGTTGGTTTACTCAAAATTTTCAAAACACCAAGAAGGGTTTTTGCATAAAAGTGGTATATAGTCATCACATGACCTCCCATAATTTTTCTGGAATTTTGAAAGAATTATTTGAAAAGGTTGTAGTGCAACAGAAGCATTTAATGAATTGAAAATGCCTTTTTAAAGAATTGTTTGGGGAGATTTTTATTATGAAAATAATTCCTACTGTTATTATAATATAAACAAAATGATTTAAGAAAACTACGAGAGCCCACAATATTATTTCCAAAAATTTCTATATGGAGGGAAGAATTTTGGAAAACAGAAACAGAAAAGGCTCTAAAAATTATTAAAGGACCTGTTATAAATCAAAATTTTATTTCTGGCCAAAATTTTACTTAATAAAAATATGATTAAATTTTTTTGGGGTGTTACACCTGCCGCCCGGTGGTTGGCAGGGGCTGTGGAGCCGGAGGGGCGGCCATGACCAGGAGGGTCATGGCAGTCGGCGTCCGCTCTTCCATTGGTGACTTTGCCGTCGGTTTGGGGCTTGGGCAGGGTTGCTTTACAGGGACCGACGACTTTCTTGTTCGTCCTCGACATGGTGGTCTCGCATCGGTGCCTCGAGAGGATGATCTAGCGAAAGCTCCACAATGCCTCTGCCATTGTTGGCGACGACGACGTCTACGGACGATGTTTTCCTCCTCGGAGGCGTTGCTGCTCGTCCATCCTCCCCTGGCCATCCGATTTCTTCACCGGTCATGTGTCTTCCCAGCCTAGGCGTCCCAATCGGCAGTGTTCATTTGATCTTTCGGTACCAAGGTTCCTCTAGGTGCTTCTTGTCACCGACAATGTACCCCGATGTCGTCTTGGCTTCTTGTAGACATCAGTCTGCTTGGTATGTGACACTACTGCAGGATGCTGCTAACGCGACACTACAATCAGAGACCCTTCGACGAAACTGTGTGAGATGCATTAATCGCAAACGGTGTTGTAAGAAAACCGCCAAAAATGATATAAACTGTTTGCGATGTCGGAGACATCAAACACGATACGTGCGGCATGGCATACAGTTCACTCAAATGAACTATTTGCGATGAGCATAACAACAGAAACGGGTAGCCAGATGAAGGTGTGTGCGATATATGGCATATAGTTCACTCGGATGAACTGTTTGTGATTAGGCAACACAACAGAAACGATCAGCCAGATCAAGGTGTGTGCGATAGAGGGCATACAGTTTACTTGGATGAACTGTTTGCGTTGAGCCAAGAGAACAAAAAGGTTTTAACTTAACAAGATGTGTGTGATACGCAGCAAACAGGTCAGTCATCAGAAATGTGCGTGAAGACCGATAACAACACAGACAATTGTTGCTAATAAGCCATGTGTGTTGTGGGCAAACACTTCCTGGTATACAATTGTCAGGGATTGATGAATTCATCACCGACAGTTTCCCTACTATGGTCCGTGTGCGATGTGATTGCATACAGAACAACAGCATCTATACTTATAAGGACATGATTGCATCACCAAATTAAACATCCAATTACATAGGTAGCTAGTACACACATGACATTTGCACACACCAAAGTAAACTATTACATGCATAATTAACTAGGATAAATGATCATCTGATCATCATCTACTTCTTGTTGTGACACTTGCCGCCACTACTCTGCTGGTGGCTCGATCCATCGTCGATTACGGGAAGGAGGCACTCCCCCATGTCAACGATCCGCTTGTGCATCTCGTAGCATCTGTACACATTCTTGGGCGTGAACTTGAGGTGATCTTCATCCAGTTTCCACATCCAGGCCCCGTGCCAGGATACGGGATTTCTCTTGGCATCCTGCTTCATCTTTTCATAGTAGGGGTCGATGATGGCCGAGGCGAGTTCAACCAGGGAGTCCTTCATGCTGCCCCAGACCTTGTAGTGGCCACGGATTTTGACAAGGTTCTTGTAGGCCAAGCCTGTAATCTTGAGCGCATTTACATCGTCGGTGGTTTCCACCGCAGCAAACTTGTAGTCGGTGCTGTTGACAAACCTGGCGAAACGGTCGCAAGGCTTTGTGACCATGCAGTAGTGGTAGATGAGGACATCATGGCGCACGCACAACTGGGCGATGGCAACCTTCCGATCTATCCTGGGATGGCCGTCGGTGTACTGGAGGTCAACGCCGACCACTTTGTACTTTTCCCGAGCAAGCAAGTGCTCCACGGTGTTGATATAGTCCTCCACCACGGCCGGGTCGATGGTGTACACCACCGAGAGATTTGTCTCCCTCGCGTGGGTCTCCACTTGATACACGCCAAACTCCATTGGAGCGCCGCTAGATATCCTATCTGTATGTGTCGCCGTGGGTGTGCTTGTTGTGTTGTGGGGCGCGATCGAAAGGTTGAAGAGATTAAGGTTATAATGGCCGCGGAAATTAATGGGTAAGTCGGACGGCCTGGAATATCGGCACGCCCCGATGGCAGTTTTTGCAGCACGTAACTCCATCGTGCCGCATGTAACTGCATCACGGTGACGCGCGCGGCGCAATTGCATGCATATGGGCCCCCCAACATGATCGTGCGCCGGCCCCAACCGCTAGCAGAGCACGTGTGGAGGGACGCGGGCAGAGCGCTCTGCGGCTACCTCAACGACGAGCAACCATATGCATATAGCAGTTGAACACGCAGGAAAAAGCCATCCACAAGCCGAGCGTGTGGAGGGACGCGAGCAGAGCGCGCCGCGGCGCCTAACGGTGAGCAGAGCGCGCCGAGGGACGCGAGCGGAGTACGACACAATGATACGTGGCAAACAAGATGAACTATGTGTGCGATGGCAGAGACATGAAGCACGATTCAGATTAGAGTTGTGTGTGCAATACGTGGCATACAGTTGGTCCATACGAGGTGTTTGTGATGAAATAAGTCGTGTGTGTTGTGGGCAAACGCTTGCTGGTATTCAATTGTCAGTGATTGATGAAATCATCACCGATGGGTTCCCTAGGTTAGCCCATGTGCGATGTGATATGCTTTGTCTGCACAATATCTATGCTCTGTCTACGGAAAAACAACATATATACTTATAACAGGACATGATTGCATAACCAAATTAAACTTCCAATTACGTTATATAACAAATGCCATAAATATTGCAAGGTTCAACTTCTAGCATTACAAGGCCCAAATTCAAAGATTACAAGGTTCAAACTATTCTGACAAATCAAATTCATCTTCTTAAAAAAAAATCATACATTATTTCTGTGAAAGATCAGCCACCGAGAAGTCATATAGCGGCTTGATACAGTGACTTCCGAATAATCTGACATGCCACCTTCAATTGTTCATGATTAACATCTCAAAAAATATATGTATTGAAATCCTCCAAATTTCCTTTAGAAATCATACTACATTTTTCATTGTAATCAAGGGTAAAAGTAACAACAATTTAAACTCCGTTGTGGTTAACAATTAACAGGAAAGGAGCATCACCTCGACGTATAGCTTCTCCGTGCAAGGAAAGCATCTAAGGAATCTAACAACTTCATCCGGATCGGGGCCAACAGACTGTAGTGCCAAGATCTTTACTGTGCGCAGAGATTGGGTCAAACTTGTGGGAATCATTTTCTGGATGAGAGGCGAACATAGATCAACAAAAATTAGATAAAATATGATGTCCAATAATATATAAGAAGGAGAAGAAGAAGACTGTTGTACCTGAACGGTTAATGATCCAGTAACAAGTTTGGAGAATTCAGCATGCGAATAGCCCAACACTGTCAATTACAGTGCGTGAATGACCTTGATTCTTGTTGGACCCAATTTATCAAGTACATACAATCTCTCGAGGAAAGACGCATTATTAATGACGATATCATGAAACACCTCAACTGACAGCCTTGGGCGGCGCCAGCAATGCACATAAGTCATACGGACATTCTTCGAGGTGAGGTGGAGGCTACTGAACCCATCCATCACCTGAAGACGAAGGTACTCGAGCGTTGTACCACCGCTGAGCAGGCGCTCCAAATCCTCCTTTGAGATGCGGATGCCCATGAGCTCGAGGTGCTTCAGTTTTGGGAGATGAAGAGCGTGTGTGGCATCAATCAGGGGGAAAAGACACTGCCTGAACGCAGCGCGGTGCAGCGTGGGCGCAAGGCGGAGCGCGGACGGCAACAGCGAGCGCAGATGTCCAACATGAAAGCTGAGCTCCTCGAGCCAATCTAGGGCCGGGGATAGGAACTAGTCGTGAAACCTGGGTTCGGCCTTGTAGTTGGAACTGAACTTGCCAATAGCAAGGCGTCTGGCCGGCCCAGGGTGTGTGGCGAGGATGTGGGACAATGTGTCCAAGCGTTTGCGCTCCCCGCTGCAGAGCTCATCGTCGTCGATGAGGTCCAGGGCATGGAGTGCCAGAGGGGGCGCCACCGCCGGGAGAGGACAGTGGTTTGCATGCCAGATTTGGTGGGGAGGAGGGATATGATGGTTATCAAAATATCGTCGGGGAGGCTGCTGATGAAGTCCACGCTCGCAGGAGGCTCTTGCGGTTCGGGCTCAACCCGCCCCCGCTTGTTGGCCGGCTCGTCCTCCATCTCGTAGGAGGCGGCAATCCTCGACGGCGGCGCTTGTAGATGAGAACGGAGGACTATTCTACGTACCTTCCCAAGGCGGCGTTATTGTTGTCAAACGAATGTCATGAGAACTGAGAAAATCGCGGTGCTTCTTATGCCACCGATTGGTTAAACCTTTTTGTCCATGTGCTTTTGCCCAAATAGACATGAAGACTGAAAACAGTTAATGTCTAAAAAAAGAGTATGTCAAAAGAGTGACAGTTGAACGGTTAATTCTAGTATATTATATATGGGCTTTCAATGTGCGTGAAATCATCACCTCTATATACAAATTCTTCAGACATGGAAAGCATCGCAGCAACCCAATAATCGTGTTCAGATCAAAACACCACATACTGATATGTAAGGTCTTGACAGAATCCAGCACCATTGCTAGAGTATCCATGAAAAAACTCTTCATTGAGCATAGAATATAATATTAGTACCAAAAGCGTACTTCAAGATGATATAAACTTATCCGCACAAATGAAAAATGCAGCTTATGATTACAGAAGTGTTGATGATATAAAACTTATGCGCACAAATGAAAAATGCAGCTTATGATTACAAAAGTGTTGATGATAATATAAAGTACCTGAATAAGTGTGGAGCCAACCACCATCTTTTAACCTTTAAACGGATCAGGAATTACGCCCAAGGTCTCCAGTTTAGGTGCAGAGACCACAATTATTTGCGAAGGTGCATAACGATAATCAAGGATCAACCTTTGGGGTGAAGGGGCATCTTCGATGATGAGCTCTTGCCCTTTAAAACAAATTCCAATGCTAACAAGGTGAGGCGACTTTATTTGGAGACAACGGATATGGATTTCTTTTCCAAAAACAAGTAGCAAGCGCTCCAAGGCAGGGCAGCAGGAGTGGATGATGCTGTGCAGTGAGGCCTCCGACAGATCAACCACCACAAGCGAATTTTTTTTTAACAGTGGAAGTTGAAGCATTTGTACCAGATTGTCTGCTAGATGGCATCGGGCCAAGGTGGCGATGTGGAGAGAGAAGGAAAACTATGAGATGGACTTCTGTGGTGAGGGCACAGATACAAAGGTTGGTGGGAAGCTATTTTCTTAGTAATGGTAGAACTCAAGCTGCTGGAGTTTTTTGAATTGATGGGATGTCAGCCAGGCGTCCACCATGCAGGGTATGTGCAGCAGGCAGCATGCTGGGATGTAGAGGCGTTGAACGGAGCCCTGGTGGGAGGAGATGATGGCTTTGTGGAGTTCAAAATCATGAACGACAGATAGCTGGCGACAGTCGAGATTAAGAGGCGCGCCGCGCCACAGAGTGCGCCACTGAGATGCGAGGACCTATGTGCGGCAGCCATCCTTGGTGGGGAGAAGGGATATGAGCTCCCCAAAGATGGCGTCTGAGAGATCGCTGATGCGGTCCACCCGAGATTCTACGTGTTCCTCGGATCCAGAGGGCGTGGCCGCTTCTACCCGCGCTGTCGGGTGAAGGATCTACAACCGGCGGCGCCGCTGGCCAGAGCCTCATCAGTGTACATACCAATCTAGGGGAAAAAATTGGCACAAACATATATATAGGACATTCTAAATCAAATATCTAGATCTGGAAGAAAAAAAATTGGCACAAACATATATGTAGGACATTCAAAATCAATTCTAAAGACCTGGAAGAAAAAAGGCACAAATATATGTAGGACAATCAAAATAAATTCTCAAGATCTGGCGAAGAATTATTAGCATGAATGCTAACCCTAGTCGGATTATTAGCAAAAAAAATCATTTGTACAGAACAAACAATTAATCACTAACCATAGACGGATACAATTCAAACAATCAATACACTACACGGATCTAACAAATCTTACTATGATTTCATGGACTGGGAGAACATAACCTTAGGATTTCTATTCCAAAAAAAAGGGGGGGGGGACTAACTGTTTTTTTGTTGGAGTCGGAGTCATTGCCGGAGTAGCTGTGGACCTCCCCGACTCCGGCGACGAAGTCAAGGTCACGCTGCTGGCCGCGCGAGACCTTGTCGGCGGCGACCTCAACCTATATGCCCAGCTTCACGTGTTGCGCGGGTGCTGCACCAGCCCCGACGTCGCCACTCCCTCCGATGGTGTGCTTCGGCAGCATCCTCATACACTCCAGGCGGCATGACCACTGTGGACAGGGGTGCAGCCGCCTATTATGACCAGCAGCTAGGGCGCCCCATTAATATGGAGCAGTGGGAGCGAGGCGGGCGGCGGTCAAAGGCTGGCTCGCCTCCCGGTGAGTATGCGCAGCGGACTGCTGGCATGCCTACCGTCATTTCACACAGCTACTAGCACGCTCCCCGATGACACTGCGCAGCGAACACGCGCACGCCTCCCGGTCTGCCTACGCGGCGGACTGCTCGCATGCATCTCGTCAACTCACACATGGTCGTTCGGCACACGGGACGCGTAGCGGCACGTATTATATAGTTTTTCCTTTTTGATGATTAATTCTACCGCTTTATTGCTTAACCGAAGCACGACACGTACATTGTTGGTCTAACGCGCACGGTTCAAATAAATAATCCGTTTGCGATATTGGTTGCTAATTATTAATAATTTCCCATTTGTAAGAAGATTATATGAAACTTGTCTCAAATTTGACAAAAAAATACAATATCACAGTCTATTGGTGTCCATATGACACCACGATAAGTTTCAGGAATTTCAACTAAGTTTGGATTTACTGTATTTTTTAATCAAGATTCCCGATGTTTGAAATTTGTTGCATGGGGACTAAACATGCACCCAGGGACACGTACACATATGATTTTCCAATCCATTTTGGTACACTATCACGGGTCTCATGTAGCTCAAATTTGGTTTTTGCATGTTAAATCCCTAGGAAATCAATCAATGTATAAAAACGGCCAAATGATCTCTGTTTTTTTAATAATATTTAACACTACACTCCTTTGGTCACATGTTCGCTGCAGAAAAACTTTGACATGCCTCTTTGGGCCACATGCATGCGCTGGTCCTAGGACACTCACTCGCGTGTGACGCTCTCTGTGGGCCCGCGAGGTCATCGTCCATCACTATGACCTACAGCAAGAGAGGTTAATTGACCAACAAGGATGGTTCTTTTTTGGTTTGTGTTACGTACGGTAGAAGTATATATATAGTATGCGTCGAAGAGGGTGGGGGCAACATATACTACGCGTCATATAGGACCGTCACTCGCGTGGGACGCTTCCATCCGTGGGCCCGCGAGGTCGTCCATCACTTTGGCCCAATGAGAGAGGTTAATTTGACCAACAAGGAGGTTTCTTTTCGGTTTGTGTTACGGTAGGAGTATATAGTACGCATCAAAGAGGGATGAGGGGGCCAGCACATACTACACGCGTCATGAACCTTGCTCTATGTGGGGACTTCTCGATTTCCGAGGCAGGTGCCAGTTCATATTGGGTATTCAAACATCACAAACATCTCATTGGGCCACATGCAGACGGTTGTCACTTAGTCTCCTACGGCGCTTCCCTCCATGGGCCCGCGAGGTCGTCGTCCATCACTAATTAGACCCAACGAGAGAGGTAAATTTGACGAACAAGGAGGATTATTTTCAGGTTGTGTTACAGTAGGAGTATATATTACGCGTCGAAGAAGGGGGTACCAACATATACTACGTGTCATGAACCTCGCTCCATGTGGGGACTTTAAGGTTTCCGAGCTAGGCAGGTGTCACATCAAAGTTGTGCATATTAGGAATTCAAACATCAGAACCACACATCTCCATACATATGTTTGGCGCACATGCAAGCGATGGCGGCTGTCCTATAGCACTCACTCACGTGGTTATCGGCGAGATGCTTCGTCCATCTGTGTGCCCGGTTGGTTCATCAATTTGACCAATAGCGGTAGAGGTTAATTTGACTTATAACTAGGAGGAGATTAATTTTTGGTTCATCTTACGGTACAGGTCATGCTGTGAGATTAGATAATATACTTTGAGCGCATGTGTACGCATGAATC
Source organism: Thinopyrum elongatum (assembly GCA_011799875.1). Taxonomy (NCBI): domain Eukaryota; kingdom Viridiplantae; phylum Streptophyta; class Magnoliopsida; order Poales; family Poaceae; genus Thinopyrum; species Thinopyrum elongatum. Next base: position 435,112,988 of record CM022302.1, read on the forward strand.
CCTCCCACCGGACCAAAGTTGGGGGAGGGGGGGCGAGCACGCAGCGCGTCATGAACCTCGCTTAGTGTGGGGACTGTGCGATTTTCGACGCATGCGCCACATCAATGTTGTGCTTTGGTATTCAAACATATGCATGCATCACACACCTCCATACATATGTTTGGGACACATGCATGCAGTGGTTGTCTTCGGACACTCTTCCTCGCTTGGTTATCAGCGACAGCCTATATATTCGTGGGCCTGCATGGACGTCCATCACTTCGACCGACAACGAAAGAGGTTACCAGGGTGGATTCTTCCTCTTTTCCTTCATGTTACCGTATAGTCTTAAGTCGATCATGGTGAGATTCCAGACCTAAGTTTGAGTGCATGCATACACATGAATCCCTCTCACTGGCTTGAAGTGGGGTGACATACATATATATACTACGTGTCGTGAACCCTCGCTCCGTGTTGGGACTTTCCGGTTCCAAAAGCACGGTGCCACATCAAAGTTGTGCATTGGGTATTCAGACACCACGCAACACTTCCATACATATGTTTGGGCCACATACACGCAGTGGTTGTCTTCAGGCACTCCCTCGCGTGGTTATCAGCGACAAGCTAGCCCATTTGTGGGGCTGCGTGGATGTCCATCACTTTGACCAACAACAAGAGAGGTTATACGACCAAGGTGGTGATTCTTCTTGGTTAGTGTTACTGTACATCTTGGTGAGATGCCCCTCCCACCGACTAAAATTGTGTGTGTGTGTGTGTGTGTGTGTGGTGGTGGGGGGGACTACCTCACACTTCCTGAACCTCCGTGGGGTCGGGGATGTCCGGTTAATTTGCGAGGCACATGTGCCACATCAAAATTGTGAATTGGGCAATTAAGTATCACACCACACCATTTTCACACACACACACACACACATAGGACTGGACTATTTTGTTACTAGTAATAGAATAATATTTTGTTACTCCTCGGCCCTATAACAAGCGATCCGAGGAATTTGTGAACTAAAAAAGCCCACCTAATCTACCCGGCCCGAAACAAACAAGAAAAGAAAAAGGATGCAGAACCCCTTGTCCTCTGACCTGTTCCGCAACACTAGTGCGCCGCCGCGGCCTCTCCTCCCACAGCGCGTCGTCGGGGCCTCCCCCTCCACCAGCGCGCCGCCGCGGCCCCTCCTCCCCCAGCGCACCGCCGGGGCCTCTCCCTGCAGCGCACCGCCGGGGCCTCCCCTCTCCCCCAGCGCATCGCCCTGCCCCCACCTTCTCCCTCAACTTCGACCGCCGCTCCCCACCATCTCCCTCGGCTCTGGCCGCTGCTCACCACCTTCTCCCTCAGCTCCGGCCATCACCCCGCACTCCAACCACGAATCGAGCCATCGAGGTTGCCCTACCCCAGATCGCGCCGCCCAGGACCATCCGCCGCAGCCACGCTCGCCTGAACCAAGTCCTCCTGCGCAGTCGCTATCTTTCCTTGCTCCGCCGCAAGCCGAGCACCTCCTCACCTCCATTGCTGTTCAGCACTTCCTCCAGTTCCTCCAATGGTGGATACGCCCATCCACTCCTACCGCTGGCCGCGCTCACTCCAATTCCTCCACCACGCTACCTCCTCCCGCCGGTGGGGCTCCGTCGCTGCAGTGCCCCGGCCGTTCAGTGCCGCCACCATGAGTCGTTCGACAAGACAGCGTTAAGCCATTCGACGCCGTAGCTCGGGAGGCTGCCTCCTTTCCCTCGCAGGAAACGCCACAGCCGCGCCCTTCCACCATCGCTGACGCCTCCTACCAAGCTTCCACGGCGCCCCGCAGCCCACCCAATGACGCCTCTGATCTCACGAACGACCATGGCTCCGTGCCAGCACAAATTGGTTCTATCATGTTTATGCTTCTTACAAAATCTATCTTCCCTAAAAGGCACATCTTTACAAACTTTATGCACTCCATAAAAATTGACATGCTTATAAGCAACATTTTTATCACGACTAGTGCAATCATCATTAGTATTTTGAATATTCATAGAATTCATACTAACAACATTGCAATCATGCTCATCATTTATGCCAAACATTTTATTGAATTCTTCTTCTATCAATTGAGCACAATTTTCCTTTCCATCATTTTCAAGAAAGACATTATAAAGACGAATAATATGAGGCCACCTCAATTAAATTTTTTGTAGTTTTCTTTTTATAAACCAAACTAGTGATAAAACAAGAAACTAAAAATTCGATTGCAAGATCTAAAGATATACCTTAAAGCACTCACCTCCCCAGCAACGGCGCCCGAAAAGAGCTTGATGTTTACTACACAACTTGTTCTTGTAGACTCGTGTTGGGCCTCCAAGCGCAGAGTTTTGTAGGACAGTAGCAATTTTCCCTCAAGTGGATGACCTAAGGTTTATCAATCCGTGGGAGGCGTAGGATGAAGATGGTCGCTCTCAAACAAACCTGCAACCAAATAACAAAAAGTCTCTTGTGTCCCCAACACACCAAATACAATGGTAATTTGTATAGGTGCACTAGTTCGGCGAAGAGATGGTGATGCAAGCGTAGTAATGATAGTAGATATTGATTTTTGTAATAGGAACAATAAAAAACAGCAAGATAGCAATTGATAAAACGGAGCACAAACGGTATTGCAATGCTTGAAATTGAGGCCTAGGGTCCGTACTTTTGCTAGTGCAATCTCTCAACAATGCTAATATAATTGGATCATATAACCATCCCTCAACGTGCGATGAAAAATCACTCCAAAGTTCCTATCTAGCGGAGAACATAAAAAGAAATTGTTTGTAGGGTACGAAACCACCTCAAAGTTATTCTTTCTGATCAATCGATCCTAGTGTTCGTACTAAAATAACACCAAGCTATTCTTTCCGATCGATCTAACCAAGAGTTCGTACTAAAATAACACCATATGATACACATCAACCAACTCTAATGTCACCTAGATACTCTAATGTCACCGTGAGTATCCGTGAGTTGATTATATGATATGCATCAAACAATTTTAGATTCATAATACTCAATCCAACACAAAGAACTTCGAAGAGTGTCCCAAGATTTCTACCGGAGAAACAAGGACGAAAACGTGCATCAACTGTAACACCCCGGTAGTTAAACTACAGTAATTACACACTAATGGTGCCAAGTCACCATATTTAATTTTTGTTAACCACTTTGTTCCGAACCGACCTCAAATTCAATTTTTAAAAGACAAGCTAAATTATTATTTCTCCAAACTATAAAGCTAAAATGTTCGCATTTTAGTATACATTCCCCTGATCATTTTCAGGTTACAACCAGCCTCATTTGACTCACCAATAATTCCCTAGTAAATAATGAAGTGGCCCAATAGCACCTATGTGGAGCATTTAAACTCAAACATAAATTGGAGGGATTTGAAACAACCCCTAAACCTTGTGGGAAACTCCATAGTATCGCCAAGTATTTTAATGACAAGTCTCACGTTCAACAAAAATCATTTGGTACGAAAGAAAATTAAAAAAATAATAGCTAAAGCAGAAAACAGAGAGAGAAAAGAATAAAGGGAAAACCACAACTGTGCACCTAAACAGCCCAATGAACAGTGCAGCCCAGCCCACTCAATGGGCCTTCTTCCACCCCCTCCCGCTACAGGTCACAGTGGGTGTGCGTGGCGCACATCCACGACGGCCATGGCCATGGATGCTCTCCACGTCGCCCCCGTTGGCTTATAACTACGTCGACCGAAACCCTAGCCCGCACCTTGTCCAGCCCCTCTCGATTCCCCTTCGTCCGCCTCCTCATCTGCTCGTTTTTGAGTAGGAAAGCTCTGCGGTCACCACTGTCTCGCCCTTGTGGCCACGGCCACCGTCATCGCCGTCCCTCGGGAGCACGTCCAAGAGGTCCTCCAAGGTCGCCTTCGTCCGTTCCAGGCATCGATTCGAGCCGAGGCGCTGCGTAGCCGTCGCAATCTTCATCTTCTCCGCACGGCTGCCACCACCTCGTCATCGTTGCCGCTGTTCCGGGCCTCTCCCGACCTCCTAACCTCGTCCACAAGAACTGGGGTGAGCTCCTCCCTCGGACCCCCCTTTTTCCCGTTCGATTTGGACGCCATAGGCCGCCTTCACCATCGTGCCCGATCTCGCGTGTATGTGTATGTATGTGCGCGTGTGCTCTGCGCTACTGCTGCCCTTGCTTCTGCTACTGCACTGCTTTGACTGCTGCTTCTCTGCTATTGCTGAGCGCTGCTTGCTACTGCTGCATACTCCTGCACTGCTATAGCTTGTTGCTCCTGCCAATGCTCTGCTCTACTTGCTAGCAAGCTGTGTCTGCTGTTGCTCTTGCTGGTACCGCTGCTTAGGTGCTGTCGCTGCCATTTGCTACTCTGAATAGCTGCTGATGGCCATGGCCGAGTGTGTGAGTTGTGTGCTTGTAGTGTGTGTGTGTGCGTGAGTGTGTGTTCTGTGTGTGTGGCCGGCCCAAATGCTAGTTTAGGAACTAATTTAGTTAGTTAGTCTAAATAGTAGTACTAGTTAATTAGTCCAATAATAGATGACATGCGGACCCACTGTTAGTTTAAAGAAAACAAATTTTAAGAAAAGTCTAAGTCAATGACATGTGGCCCCTACACTGTTCATATGTTGACTAGTCAACATTTGACTGGGTCAACCCAACCCTGCTGGCCCCACTGTCATACACTTCGGCTATAATAGCACTAGGTGACAAAAGTATTTTTTCTGTTTTAGTTTCAAATTAAAAGAATTCCGTATTCTCAGAAAATGATTAAAACTTTAGAAAATCATATAAAATAATCCGTAGCTCCGATGAAAATAATTTATATATGAAAGTTGCTCAAAATTTCGATATGAACCCGAATACGCCCTCCGTATTCCTGTCAGATGCCCCTAGATAGATGAACATGGAACTTTTAGAATGATTTCGATAAATGAATAGTGCCCAACTTTAGTTAAATAAATCTGGATAAATTCCTAAAATTAACTAAAGCATTTAGTTAGGCAGTAGAACACCCCGGCATATCATTTAGTCATGTCATGCATATTGTTTGCATTTTTGCCGTGAATTTATTGTTTCTCTCCCCCTCCTTCTCTCTCAATAGACGCCGAGACCGACGACGTTGCAGCCGGGTACGACTACGCTACAGACGAGCAGCCCGTTGACGATCCCTCTCTCTTGCCAGAGCAACCAGGCAAGCCCCCCCCCCTTGAGCATCCAGATATCGCCCATTCCATTTCTCCTGCTTGCATTAGATTTTGCTACTGTTAATGTTTGCTCCTATTCTGATGCATAGCCTGCTTTTGTAACATGTTTATTGTTACCTTACCTGCCTATGTTAAATTGCTTAGTATAGGTTGGTAGTGAACCATCAGTGACCCCCACCACCTTACCCTTGTTGCCCCTGCTTGATCGTCGATGACTCGATCAATGTGATCGTCGACCAGAGACCGACACATCACCTCACCCCCCCTTAGTTGTACGACTCTACATAGTTACTATCGAGTGCCGAGGGTGATACCTCGTAACGCACTCCCGATGAATACTCTATAGTGTAGCTGTTCGGTCGTGGTCATCGAGGGTGATTCCTCCTTCTCCACTTCCGATACGACTCTGTCGTGCAACCCCTCAGTGTGAACCTCGAGGGTGATGCCTCATACGTTCACCCTGATGATTTCATCAAGTGGAATCTGTCGAGGGTGATTCCTCGGGGTTTTCCCCCCTTGATGTTATGACCACACGGTTACTTTGACCTTTGTTATAGGCGGGTCGACCCTGATGGGTACCCGCAGGGGATCTATGTTTTCGGGTGTGCCGGAAGGGCACTCGAGTGTGATATTGTGGCGGAGCTTCAGAAACTCTGATCGTCTCCGCGTGTTACTAAATCAGCCTATTGGATTTGGGTATTTGATCTGAGTGGGTCGACGTGCCCTATACGCACTACCACCACGTGGGATTATGGTTTATGGGGCCCTCTACATCGTACTTTTCTCCCGAAAGCTCTTCAGACGTCACGGTTCACCGTGCGGGCTGATTGTTGGGATTGGGCTGGATACTTCACTGACGAGTTCAGTGTCGCGCCTGCACCCCGGCTAGTCTCGCAACGCGCAGGGTGCCCAGGGCGATGGCCCAAGACCTCTGGGTGCATAGGTTAGTCCGGCGTGCTGACCTCTCTGCTGAGCCTAGGTAGGGCGCTGCTTCGGGTTGATCTTCCGAGGCCGGGCATTACCCAGCAAGTGTGTCCGATCGGAGTTGATCGAGCGTGTTGGGTAATAGTAGTGCACCCCTGCAGGGATGAATGATCTATCGATAGCCAGTCATACGGTAAAGGATGCTCAGTTTGTATATCCCTATCTACAACTTGAACTGGATACTTGTTACTTAATTGAAGCTTCGGGATCGCTTTCTCGCTGGGAGTCGAGGAAGGATCTCTAGGCTTTGCTTCAACATGTTTGCTTAATCAAATGCTATTCTACTCTCTTCTACTGCTGCAAGATGGTGGTTCGTGAAGATGCTTGAAGATGCTAGTCTTCGATAGTACTAGGCCTTCTCTCTATTCTGGCATTTCTGCAGCCCAGTCCACATATACAGCCTGTCTTCTTTGATAATGTTGCATATGTAGTGTAGATCCTTGCTTGCTAAGTACTTCGGATGAGTACTCACGGTTGCTTCGTTACTTCTTTTTCCCCATACCCCACTTTGATGATACATCAGACGATGGAGCCCCGGAGCCAGATGCCACCTCAGGAGCTTACTACCAGGAGGGTCCAGACGGTACTTACTACTGGATCAAGCCAGCCGACCAGGAGTAGGATCAGAGGCTCCCAGGCAGGAGGCCTACGCCTTTCGATCTAGAGTCGTTGTTTGCGCTAGCCTTCTTAAGGCAAAACTTGTCTAACTAATTATGTACCCAGATATATTTGTTTGACTGACTTATGTATTCGGATCCTCGTGATCCCTGGTCTGTAATATTGTGGATCTCCGTTAATTCGTGTTACAGTTGTGTTGTGATATCTTCCTGTGAGTCCCTGTGCTTGATCGTGCATGTTTGCCTGTATGATTAGTGCACGATTGAGTCAGGGGCGCCACAAGTTGGTATTAGAGCCGACTGCCTGTAGGAAGCCCCCTTCCGATTCCTTGGCCGAAGTTGAGTCTAGACATCGAAAAACTAATTTACTAACTTGGCTGTGTGGCTTACGGGCCCACGTCGCCAATTGGGTGGTATTAGGATCTTTTATTCCTCGTCTATACTCTAGGATTCTGATCTCTCTTCTATTCGGGTTAAATGATTTTGATAATTCTAACTCTAGGTTCTCATAACCACTTGCTGCCGGAAAGCCCAGATGATCGACTGCTTCACCAGAAGATTTTGAAGATACTCTTCGATGCTTCCCGAGACCCTTGTGCCCTCTGTCTTTTCAATTCCCTACTACCGATATATCCATATGGATAATGACATACACTGGTCATTCATACAATTACTCCCAGTTGCTCTTGTTATTACAAAATACATCGAATTGTTCTCCGACTTTTAAGAATCCCTTGTGCCACTGCCTTGTACTGCCGCAGAAATACCCCTACGGATAATTCCTCGCACTTATCGAGTTTCCGCTCATTCCCCGTTGATCATGTGTTCCACAAAAGTATTCGAAATACCATTCGGTCTTCCGAAAATCCTGAGCAGCCTATTGCTCTTGAAATTCTTGCTTGCTTGCATTATGGTTAATCCCATAAGTCTCGTAATCTTATTGGCATCCCTTGTCATTTCCATTTTAAGTCCGTTGATGCAATATGTCGCGAATGCTGGCAATCCTCAATCAGATCCTAGAATTCATCCTTCTGGCTCAGACATCATTTTAAACATGAGCTGGATCTCGACCAATCAAATTGCCATCGATTGTACCCCTAAGCCTACTCAACTTATCCATCCTTAATAAGAGCGTTTGCTTCTGATCCCTTGATTTGGAAATCATAATTCCTTTGCATTGGAGTTCTGAATTAATCAGTTGTTTCTATAATCCAATGCCTTTGCATTTTTCTTCTTCTTCCGACTGAGTACCAATACTCATTCCAGATCCTTTGTGGACCGTCAAATCCTTTGTTGGATTTTATCCGACAGTGTCCTTCATATTTAACCACCTTGCGAGTTCTCCCATGATACATAATGCCTTTGGTAAACTGTATCCTCTGCGCTCTCAACCATACTCTGATTTCGAGCTTGTATAATTTACTCCTGAAGCGTTATATGTTCCTAAGATGCCCCAATGGGTTGAACCTATGCTTGCCCTAATCAGTGTGAACTCGAAAAGTTATGTGGGTTATACTCTACTGGCTTTTCGCCATATGAAATTTCAATGTTACAACTTCTTCGAAGGCGAGAAGTGAATGAAAGGTTATGTATCGAAGAAGTGGGAGTCGACCTTGAACTTTGTGTTCATGCCCATGGAACCGATGTGGAACTTATCATGAAAGCTTCTTGCAAGAATATTTAATCATTTGGATAATTCTTTCGATGTCATTAAATTGGATCCCTTGCCGCTATGGTTCCGACCATATTGTTCTTCTTTGATCCCATTTCTCGGGCAAGTTTAAGCATTTGTCTTCTACAGATCAACACCCCAGTCCAACCTTTACTTTGATCAACCGTCAGGTTTTACCCTCTGGTATCTCGATAATATCACAGGATCATGTCGCTTAATTATGAGCCCTCATCAAGTATTAATTCCCACCGATTCCAATTTTTCTGGGTTCTGAGTTATTAGTCACTCGAGAACACCGATAAGTGAATCGATTCCGCACGCCGATTCAATAACTCTAAGTAATTTTCATTGCTTACCCGTTTATTAATCCGTCAAGTCATTCCCTAGACTAATTGGCTATATCATTATCGTGCTGGTGTTAGCTGTGCTACTGGTCCTTATTCCCGGAGCACAACTTTTGACGATGAGCTAAGCTTACGTCGATCTTCCTCATCTTATTGTTTCACCTCGAACAGAAAGCTTGATTCCGAGTTGGTGTCGTACTCGTGGGTCCAATAATCTTTCGCTGCATCGGTCCTCTTGCTTGATGCCGTCGCTGTTCAATTGCTTCTTTGAGGAGCCTCTCGACAAAATTTATCGTAATCATCATCAACATTCTGACTCCTTCCAAGATATCTATCGAATTCATGATGAGAAAATACCATCCTTGCCCTTGATGGTTTGTGATATCATCGAAAACCTTATTGCCTTCCCTCCGACACAAACTTGATCATGTTATGGAGCTCCTTGCTATCCAGCATTTGTTCTTCTTTACCTTGGAGTATTACCATCTTTTATATCAAGAATGTCGCAAGAATTTCGCCACCCCTTAAGAATTCTTGATACAAGTGATACTTATTACCATCACCATTCTTTTCGTGGTCCCCGTGTTGTTTCTAACCGGAATACCAACAAATGGCCTGTGATGTGTAAATTCAAAACTTCTAGAAACCCTATTGCTTTGACGTTAATGGTCGATAGCTTCATTCTAAGTCTATTGCTTATTGAATCATCATTCAAGCATTGATCGTGCTACCTAGTCCAGATTTTCGGGTGCACCTTTCTATCATTGTTCAATCGTGTATGTTTTCAACGAACATACATCATTATATCACTTGATCTGACTAATGTTATCTCCTTGTTCACATAATTGTGGAAATCCATCCTTTTGGAAATCTCGATGAATTGTCGCTGAGTCCATAAGCCACCTCCTCATCCTCTCCTTGGTTTAATGATGAACTCTTGTTTCGGAATTCGCTTCCATAGTTCATTTCCCGAGAACCTTACAATGTTATCTCGTCAATTTGTGTCGCACCTTTTCTTCCTAGGCATCCTAAGTCTGAGGTATCCTGACACCAATCAGATCTGAATCTCGGCCAGATATGATGGTTGGAACATATTTCCAAGAGTTATAGCATTGGTCTATATACGACCCGGTAAGGTGATGTCATGCCTAGCACACCTGGCCGGAGGATCTATTCTTATAGTTTCCTTTTTTGCAAGGCTAGCCATTCATCCATGCAGAAATCGTAAGACTTATTCTATAAAGAAGTTCCCGCTAGATCCTTTGTATTCCGAAAGTCTGACCTTTACTTGATGACCATGTCTATACTATCTCGAAGCATGTCTGTGGTACTCTGATCTTCTATAAGAGCATTTGAAGCACAATGCTAAATTTTCTTTGTCCATTATCCAAACACCGTTGTATGGGTGATGTCATGAAATTCCTCTCCCCTTACCTAAATGGTTTTCTACTTTCTATTCTATCATGGATATAATGCTCTGCTTAACCTTGGGAAGGATATACCCCTGAAATAGGTGTTTAAACATATTTTCCTTTCCATTGTTCTGTTTAATCTGATAATCGCATTTTCCTTTCCATTTTTTTATTTAACCTTTCTTGTAATCTACTTAACTGAACAGTGCAAATTCCCTGCTTAGGTAAGCACCTCGTTGTACCACTCTGTCAGTAAGACCTTGTTACTATTGTTGATAACATTCCGGTAACCACCGATGGACGAGAACTTTGCCTACAGGTCCGCCTCATTTCAACGAGCAGGAAAATGGTTCTCTTCGTCCCTCGCCCTTGGTACCGACGTTGTTGCCGATATAACTGACAGGTTATTCTCTAACATGCCTTTCCATCATGATAGTGCAAGATGACATCCCCCTTTCTATCTTTAACCCACATGGTGGGCCCATAACCCACAGTTCCACTAGAATCAAAACCTGACTCTCTTGTACACCCCGGTTTCTAAAGGTTGTTCCTCGTGCGTGGCCTCGTATGTAATTCACGAGCCACCTTCCGAGAGATCATCAATTCTGGTATCAGACACAATACTTATTCCCGTTGCTTTGAACTCCTTTCACGCCCTGTATCAAGCATCGAACGATTGCCTGCCTACTCGAAACTTCTCATGGTACCTTCTTACTTTGCTCTCGACATCTTCTTAAGTTTAAATTGAAGAGTTACTTTCCGCCACCTTCCCCGAAGTTATCTACCAGATAGTCAACCTTGAAGAGGTCCGTCTTCCGGAATACCCCCCCCCCCTCCTTATTCTTTCGTAAGTACGATGGAGTTCCCAAAGAAAGGGTGACGACTTCATCTTGATGACCTGGAGCAGAGAAATAAAGACATCACCAAAGAGGGATCAACTTCTTCGAGAAGAGCAACCAAGACTGAGAAGATCTGTTAGACCTTCGTAACCATTCTTTCCCCTTAAGTCTACCTCTTAAATCTTAGGATGAGATTTCTTGTAGTGGAGGAGATTTGTAACACCCCGGTAGTTAAACTACAGTAATCACACACTAATGGTGCCAAGTCACCATATTTAATTTTTGTTAACCACTTTGTTCCGAACCGACCTCAAATTCAATTTTTAAAAGACAAGCTAAATTATTATTTCTCCAAACTATAAAGCTAAAATGTTCGCATTTTAGTATACATTCCCCTAATCATTTTCATGTTACAACCAGCCTCATTTGACTCACCAATAATTCCCTAGTAAATAATGAAGTGGCCCAATAGCACCTATGTGGAGCATTTAAACTCAAACATAAATTGGAGGGATTTGAAACAACCCCTAAACCTTGTGGGAAACTCCATAGTATCGCCAAGTATTTTAATGACAAGTCTCACGTTCAACAAAAATCATTTGGTACAAAAGAAAATTAAAAAATAATACCTAAAGCAGAAAACAGAGAGAGAAAAGAATAAAGGGAAAACCACAACTGTGCACCTAAACGGCCCAATGAACAGTGCAGCCCAGCCCACTCAATGGGCCTTCTTCCACCCCCTCCCGCTACAGGTCACAGTGGGTGTGCGTGGCGCACATCCACGACGGCCATGGCCATGGATGCTCTCCACGTCGCCCCCGTTGGCTTATAACTACGTCGACTGAAACCCTAGCCCGCACCTTGTCCAGCCCCCCTCGATTCCCCTTCGTCTGCCTCCTCATCTGCTCATTTTTGAGCAGGAAAGCTCTGAGGTCACCACTGTCTCGCCCTTGTGGCCACGGCCATCGTCATCGCCGTCCCTCGGGAGCACATCCAAGAGGTCCTCCAAGGTCGCCTTCGTCCGTTCCGGGCATCGATTCGAGCCGAGGCGCTGCGTAGCCGTTGCCATCTTCATCTTCTCCGCACGGCCGCCGCCACCTCGTCGTCGTTGCCACTGTTCCGGGCCTCTCCCGACCTCCTAACCTCGTCCACAAGAACCGGGGTGAGCTCCTCCCTCGGACCCCCCTTTTTCCTGTTCGATTTGGACGCCGTAGGCCGCCTTCACCATCGTGCCCGATCTCGCGTGTATGTGTATGTATGTGCGTGTGTGCTCTGCGCTGCTGCTGCCCTTGCTTCTGCTGCTACGCTGCTTTGACTGCTGCTTCTCTGCTACTGCTGAGCGCTACTTGCTACTGCTGCATACTCCTGCGCTGCTATAGCTTGCTGCTCCTGCCAATGCTCTGCTCTACTTGCTAGCAAGCTGCGTCTGCTGCTGCTCTTGCTGGTACCACCGCTTAGGTGCTGTCGCTGCCGTTTGCTACTCTGAATAGCTGCTGATGGCGATGGCCGAGTGTGTGTGTTGTGTGCTTGTAGCGTGTGTGTGTGTGCGTGAGTGTGTGTTCTGTGTGTGTGGCCGGCCCAAATGCTAGTTTAGGAACTAATTTAGTTAGTTAGTCTAAATAGTAGTACTAGTTAATTAGTCCAATAATAGATGACATGTGGACCCACTGTTAGTTTAAAGAAAAACAAATTTTAAGAAAAGTCTAAGTCAATGACATGTGGCCCCTACACTGTTCATATATTGACTAGTCAACATTTGACTGGGTCAACCCAACCCCACTGGCCCCACTGTCATACACTACGGCTATAATAGCACTAGGTGACAAAAGTATTTTTCTGTTTTAGTTTCGAATTAAAGGAATTCCGTATTCTCAGAAAATGATTAAAACTTTAGAAAATCATATAAAATAATCCGTAGCTCCGATGAAAATAATTTATATATGAAAGCTGCTCAGAATTTTGATATGAACCCGAATACGCCCTCCCTATTCCTGTCAGTTGCCCCTAGCTAGATGAATATGGAACTTTTAGACCGATTTCGATAAATGAATAGTGCCCAACTTTAATTAAATAAATCCGGATAAATTCCTAAAATTAACTAAAGCATTTAGTTAGGCAGTAGAACACCCCGGCATATCATTTAGTCATGTCATGCATATTGTTTGCATTTTTGCCGTGAATTTATTGTTTCTCTCCCCCTCCTTCTCTCTCGATAGACGCCGAGACCGACGATGTTGCAGCCGGGTACGACTACGCTACAGACGAGCAGCCCGTTGACGATCCCTCTCTCTTGCCAGAGCAACCAGGCAAGCCCCCCCCCCCTTGAGCATCCAAATATCGCCCATTCCATTTCTCCTGCTTGCATTAGATTTTGCTACTATTAATGTTTCCTCCTATTCTGATGCATAGCCTGCTTTTGTAACATGTTTATTGTTACCTTACCTGCCTATGTTAAATTGCTTAGTATAGGTTGGTAGTGAACCATTAGTGACCCCCACCACCTTACCCTTGTTGCCCCTGCTTGATCGTCGACGACTCAATCAATGTGATCGTCAACCAGAGACCAACACATCACCTCACCCCCCCCCCCTAGTTGTACGACTCTGCATAGTTACTATCGAGTGCCGAGGGTGATACCTCGTAACGCACTCCCGATGAATACTCTGTAGTGTAGCTGTTCAGTCGTGGTCATCGAGGGTGATTCCTCCTTCTCCACTTCCGATACGACTCTGTCATGCAACCCCTCAGTGTGAACCTCGAGGGTGGTGCCTCATACGTTCACCCTGATGATTTCATCAAGTGGAATCCGTCGAGGGTGATTCCTCGGGGTTTTCCCACCTTGATGTTATGACCACATGGTTACTTTGACCTTTGTTACAGGCGGGTCGACCCTGATGGGTACCCGCAGGGGATCTATGTTGTCGGGTGTGCCGGAAAGGCACTCGAGTGTGATATTGTGGCGGAGCTTCAGAAACTCTGATCGTCTCCGCGTGTTACTAAATCAGCCTATTAGATTTGGGTATTTGATCTGAGTGGGTCGACGTGCCCTATACGCACTACCACCACGCGGGATTATGGTTTATGGGGCCCTCTACGTCGTACGTTTCTCCCGAAAGCTCTTCAGACGTCACGGTTCACCATGCGGGCTGATTGTTGGGATTGGGCTGGATACTTCACTGACGAGTTCAGTGTCGCGCCTGCACCCCGGCCAGTCTCGCAACGCGCAGGGTGCCCAGGGCGATGGCCCAAGACCTCTGGGTGCATAGGTTAGTCCGGCGTGCTGACCTCTCTGCTGAGCCTAGGTAGGGCGCTGCTTCGTGTTGATCTTCCGAGGCCGGGCATTACCCAGCAAATGTGTCCGATCGGAGTTGATCGAGCATGTTGGGTAACAGTAGTGCACCCCTGCAGGGATGAATGATCTCTCGATAGCCGGTCATACGGTAAAGGACGCTCAGTTTGTATATCCCGATCTACTACTTGAACTGGATACTTGTTACTTAATTGAAGCTTCGGGATCCCTTTCTCGCTGGGAGTCGAGGAAGGATCTCTAGGCTTTGCTTCAACATGTTTGCTTAATAAAATGCTATTCTACTCTCTTCTATTACTGCAAGATGGTGGTTCGTGAAGATGCTTGAAGATGCTAGTCTTCGATAGGACTAGGCCTTCTCTCTATTCTGGCATTTCTGCAGCCCAGTCCACATATACAGCCTGTCTTCTTTGATAATGTTGCATATGTAGTGTAGATCCTTGCTTGCTAAGTACTTCGGATGAGTACTCACGGTTGCTTTGTTACTTCTTTTTCCCCATACCCCACTTTGATGATACATTAGACGATGGAGCCCCGGAGCCAGATGCCACCTCAGGAGCTTACTACCAGGAGGGTCCAGACGGTACTTACTACTGGATCAAGCCAGCCGACCAGGAGTAGGATCGGAGGCTCCCAGGCAGGAGGCCTACGCCTTTCGATCTAGAGTCGTTGTTTGCGCTAGCCTTCTTAAGGCAAAACTTGTCTAACTAATTATGTACCCAGATATATTTGTTTGACTGACTTATGTATTCGGATCCTCGTGATCCCTGGTCTATAATATTATGGATCTCCGTTAATTTGTGTTAGAGTTGTGTTGTGATATCTTCCCGTGAGTCCCTGTGCTTGATTGTGCATGTTTGCGTGTATGATTAGTGCACGATTGAGTCGGGGGCGCCACATCAACCCCTATGCATAGATTACCCCAATGTCACCTCGGGAATCCGTGAGTTGAGTGCCAAGACTTAGATCAAGTGCTCTCAAATCCATAAAAGTATTCAATCCGATAAAAAATGAAATCTCAAAGGGAAAACTCAATTCATCACAACAAGATAGAGAGGGGAAAACACCATATGATCCAACTATATTAACAAAGCCCGCGATACATCAAGATTGTGACATCTCAGGAACACGAGAGAGAGAGAGAGGGATTAAACACATAGCACTGGTACAAACCCTCAGCCCCAAGGGTGGGCTACTCCCTCCTCATCATGGTGGCTCCCGGGATGATGAAGATGGCCACCAGTGATGATTTTCCCCTCCGGCAGGGTGCCAGAACAGGGTCTAGATTAGTTTTTCATGGCTACAGAGGCTTGCGGTGGAGGAACTTCTGATCTAGGGTTATTTCTGGAGGTTTCTCTATTTATAGGATTTTTCAGCGTTGGAATCACGCGAAGATGGGCCTGGAGGTGGGCACAACACACCTGGGTGCGCCTGGGCCTGCTGGCGCACCCAGGTGTCTTGTGCTCACCTCCTTCACCTTCTGGTCCTCCCACGAAGCTTCTAGTGCCTCTTTTCTTCCAAAAAAAATCTTCAAAAAGTTTCGTTGCATTTGGAGAACTTTTATTTCTGCACAAAAAACAACACCACGGTAGTTCTGCTGAAAACAAGGTCAGTCCGGGTTAGTTCCATCCAAATCATACCAAAACCATATAAAATTGTTGTAAACATGGCATGAATACTTCATAAATTATAGATATGTTGGAGACGTATCAGTATCCCCATGCTTAATTCCTACCCGTCCTCAAGTAGGTAAATGATAAAAGAAATAATTTATGAAGTGTGAATGCTAGCATAGTGCATAAGTTTGATCAATGATAATTTCAATCACTTTTCCTAGCATCATAACAACAATTCTTTCTCATAAAGTAGCAACCAATTCACATGTTAAGGTTCAAACAATGAATTCTCTTGAAACTCAACAACCTATATTCTTAGTCACCAAACAATTGCAATTCAATTTATTCAACAGAGTCTAAATAAGAGCTCCACATACTCAATCATCATATAGTCTTCTATGATTGCTAGTACTCAAAGCATATTTTTAGAACAAATGGCATCCATCGAACACAGAGAAAGATAGGGGCTTAATATTTTGCCTCCCAACTCATTTATCATAGAGATAATTGTCAACAATAATAAATCATGATCAAATATATT
Organism: Thinopyrum elongatum; assembly: GCA_011799875.1. Lineage (NCBI taxonomy): Eukaryota > Viridiplantae > Streptophyta > Magnoliopsida > Poales > Poaceae > Thinopyrum > Thinopyrum elongatum. The sequence continues at coordinate 435,129,510 of CM022302.1, forward strand.
TAACTGGTCATATGTGCCTAGATCTTTCCCCACCACATGATGCTTGCCAACTAGAGAATAGTTGAGGTTGAAATGGGAATTCATACTATTGACTCTTTGCATAAAAGTAAATACTGAAAAGTAAAAGATAGGCCCTTCGCAGAGGGAAGCAGAGGTTGTCATGCGCTTTTTGGTTTTGTATGCACAATCCCTTAATGCAAAAGAACGTCACATTATATTGCCCCTTATGATAGCAACCTTTATTATGCAGTCCGTCGCTTTTATTACTTTGCCATCACAAGTTCGTACAACGCTCAATTTTATCTTACACTAAATGATCAAACACATTTAGAAGCAATTTTTATTGCCTTTTTGCACCGATGACAACTTACTTGAAGGATCTTATTCAATCCATAGGTAGGTATGGTGGACACTCATGGCAAGAAACTGGGTTTAAGGGTTTTTGGATGCACAAGTAGTATCTCTACTTAGTACGAATTTTTGGCTAGCAAAAGATCCTAAGCAAACACCACATGTTGGAGGATCCATCACAATATAACTTCTATGCAAATATACCCTACCATAACTCATTACGTTGTCTTCCTTGTCCAACTTCAACTAATTTGCTCAAGTTTTAAAATAATTAATGGGTATTCACAATCATAGAATATGTCGAAGATAATATATTTGTATGTGAAAGTTCTCTTCCTTATACTAATCATTCATGAATTGCTTGTATGACCAATATTGCGATTGTCAAGCTTCAGAAGATTTCACTTTCTAAACCGAATGTGAAGCCACTACTAGGCATGATATGAACATATAATTTCAACGTCATGATATTCAATTCATTCAACAATTTACTCATAGGATATAAGTGAAGCACAAGAGTAAATGACAAACTACTCCAAAAAGGTATAAATGAAGATCGAGTAGTTAAGTAAATGGGTAGCTATTTGAGGACTCTCTCTTATTTAGAAACTTTCAGATCTAAGTGTTTATTAAAACAGCAAGAAAAACAAAAAAAATGACATTCCAAGAATTGCACAACTCATGTGAAGAAGCAAAAACTTAGGCTCAACCGATACTAACCGATAATTGTTGATGAAGAAAGGTGGGATGCCTACCGAGGCATCCCCAAGCTTAGATGATTGATACTTCTTGAAATATTATCTTGGGATGCCTTGGGCATCCCCAAGCTAGAGCTTTTGTGTCTCCTTAATTCCTTTTATATCACAGTTTCCCTAAATCTTAAAAACTTAATCCACACAAAACTCAACAAGAACTCGTGAGATAAGTTAGTATAAATCAATGCAATAACCTTATCATTCTCTACGGTAACAAATCATTAAAATTATTATTTAACATTGCATACTAAATGCCTCTTCATATTTAATACTTCCATCCTCAAATAGAATCATTAAACAAGCAAACATATGCAATCAATGCAAACATAACAGCAATCTGTCTAAACAAGACAGTCTATAAAGAGTGCAATTACACTCATACTTACCTAACTCAAAAACTTCTGAAAAATTACCACACTGTAGAAAATTTATCATAGCTGATTTTGCAAAAAAAAATTCAACATTTTATCACATTCTGACTTTTCTGGAGAATTCACGCACTAGCGTGCAACTTTCTGTTTTCAAACAGCAACACATAGACTTGCAAAATAAGCATGGCAAAGGCTATACTTGACATTTTTATTGAAGTAAAAGATATAAAACATTATTACAAATAATAGAAAGCAAATACTAATAAAAGAAAATGATGCTAAAAGCAAAACACATATCATGTGACGAATGAAAATGTAGCTCCAAGTGAGGTTACCGATAATGTTTGAGACGAAAGAGGGGATGCCTTCAGGGGCATCCCCAAGCTTAGTTGCTTGGATCTTCCTTGAATATTACCCTGGGGGTGCCTTGGTCATCCCCAAGCTTATGGTATTGTCACTCCTTATTCTCCTCATATCGATATCTCACCCAAAACTTGAAAACTTCAATCACACAAAACTTAACGGAACTTCGTGAGATGGGTTAGTATGATAAAGACAAATCATTCACTTTGGTACTGTCAAGAAAAGATTCATAATTGTTTCCACATAATTCCTACTATACTCTACAATTTCCACAATTTATATTAAGCCATAGAAACCATAAAACAAGCAAACTATGCATTGAAAACCGAATATGTCAAAAACAGAACAGTACATAAAAATCTGAATTTTAGTCATACTTATATAATTCCAAAAATTCTGAAAAATTAGGATAACGCAGAAAATTTGTATACCCAACAACTGTAAAATATTCAGAGTTTGTCGACGCCCCAGTGTATTTAAACAATTCTGTTACTGGGCGCAAAAGTTTCTGTTTTTGCACAGAATTAATTCAACTATCATCCACACTATCCCAAAGGCTTTACTTGGCATTTTATTGAAGCAAAAGCTATAAAACATGATTACTACAGTATCCTAATCATGTGAACACACAAAAACAGTAGGGGTGAATGTTGGGTTGTCTTCCAACGAGCGCTTTTCTTTGATGCCTTTAGCTAGGCATGATGATTTCAATGATGCTTGCGTAAAAGATAAAAATTGAAACATAACAAGAGCATCATGAATCATAAGTTCCTCTCTCATTATAATTTTCAGTAGAATCATGAATAGATTCATCAATATAACCATCACATAAAGCATTCTTTTCATGATCCAAAAGCATAGAAAATTTATTACTCTCCATATAAGCAATTTTATTCTCATTCACAATAGTGGGAGTATCATATGAAACTCGAATACTATAAATTGTTTCCACATTAAAAGAGTAATGTTCAGTAAATGGATATTAAAAATTATGACAATAATTATCACTACTTTTTATAACATAAGTATCATCACAATAATCATCATAAGTAGCAACTTTGTTCTCATCATAGTTAATTGAAACCTCTTCCGGAATAGTGGAATCATTACTAAATAAAATCATGACCTCTCCAAATCCACTTGTATCATTATAATAAGATTCAACACCCTCCAAAATAGTGGGATAAATATTATCTAAAGTTGACACTCTTCCAAACCCACTTTCATAAATATTGCAATCATCATAAATAGGAGGCATGCAATCATCATAGCAAATTTGATCATTCAAAGTAGGGGGGCTAAAAAGATCATCTTCATTAAGCATAGCATCCCCAAGCTTGGGACTAACATTAATTGTAGCAAATAAATTCTCAAACATGTCATTCTCATCAAACATAGCATCCCCAAGCTTGTGGCTTGGCATATCATAAGCATAATCACTCTCATCATTAATAGTATGAATAGCACCAATGGTATAACAATTGCTATCATCATAATTTCCCAAGTTGGTGCCAAAAAGATTTCCAAGATTATAAGAAGTATCATTATCTTCCCAATCATAATTATCACAACAAGCAATCGGCATAATAAAATCATCATCAATAGTGCTCTCAGACATTGTGCCATAAGACAAAGAAGCAATATCATCATCAAGTGCATCATCTTCCACGATTATTTTTGATTCATTTTCATGAGGCATAACAATAATAAGAGCAACATTATTTTGGAGAGATACCTTTTTACCTCTATTCTTTCTTCTTTTCATCTTCTTCACCACTCATGTGTGGGTTTAATTAATTTTTTCCAGCTTCTTATTGATGAGATTGGTTTAATAAGGAGCTCCTCCTCGTCACCTATTTCATCATGAGAGACAATAGGAGGGAAAGTGGAAATCTTTACCCTTTCATTAGTATTCCTTTTATATTCTATTGGTTTTCCCCATCTTTCTATAGTTGGCAATATAAGCATTCTCATTGCAATTTACCATGCAAAACATATAGATATTTTTTAGATTAGTTTCAATGTCGTCCGTGAGAATGAATACTTCAAACCAACTATTTTTATGTGTCAATTCTTCACTCCCCAAAAATAGACAAAACTCATTATAAAGTTCAAGGGTGATCAAATCATTACAATATTTGGCCATGATTCGAACATGAAAAAGTTTGCATTGGAAATTAAGATGACCAACCTTATTGCAAAGTTCACAAGTAATAGGACAAAGAGAACATAATTTTGTAGCAAATTCATCTATCACTTTGACCAAAAAATTGGTTCTATCATGTTTATGCTTCTTACAAAATCTATCTTCCCTATAAGACACGTCTTCACAAACTTTATGCACTCCACAAAAATTGACATGCTTATAAGAAACATTTTTATCACGACTAGTGCAATCATCATTAGTATTTTGAATATTCATAGAATTCATACTAACAACATTGCAATCATGCTCATCATTTATGCCAAACATTTTATTGAATTCTTCTATCAATTGAGCACAATTTTCCTTTCCATCATTTTCAAGAAAGACATTATAAAGATGAATAATATGAGGCCACCTCAATTACATTTTTTGTAGTTTTCTTTTTATAAACCAAACTAGTGATAAAACAAGAAACTAAAAGATTCGATTGCAAGATCTAAAGATATACCTTCAAGCACTCACCTCCCCGGCAACGGCGCCAGAAAAGAGCTTGATGTCTACTACACAACTTGTTCTTGTAGACTCATGTTGGGCCTCCAAGCGCAGAGTTTTGTAGGACAGTAGCAATTTTCCCTCAAGTGGATGACCTAAGGTTTATCAATCCATGGGAGGCGTAGGAGGAAGATGGTCTCTCTCAAACAAACCTGCAACCAAATAACAAAAAGTCGCTTGTGTCCCCAACACACCAAATACAATGGTAATTTGTATAGGTGCACTAGTTCGGCGAAGAGATGGTGATACAAGCATAGTAATGATAGTAGATATTGATTTTTGTAATAGGAACAATAAAAAATAGCAAGGTAGCAATTGATAAAACGGAGCACAAACGGTATTGCAATGCTTGAAAATGAGGCCTAGGGTCCGTACTTTTGCTAGTGCAATCTCTCAACAATGCTAATATAATTGGATCATATAACAATCCCTCAACGTGCGATGAAAAATCACTCCAAAGTTCCTATCTAGCGGAGAACATAAGAAGAAATTGTTTGTAGGGTACGAAACCACCTCAAAGCTATTCTTTCCGATCAATCTATCCTAGTGTTCGTACTAAAATAACACCAAGCTATTCTTTCCGATCGATCTAACCAAGAGTTCGTACTAAAATAACACCATATGATACACATCAACCAACTCTAATGTCACCTAGATACTCTAATGTCACCGTGAGTATCCGTGAGTTGATTATATGATATGCATCAAACAATTTCAGATTCATAATACTCAATCCAACACAAAGAACTTCGAAGAGTGTCCCAAGATTTCTACCGGAGAAACAAGGACGAAAACATGCATCAACCCCTATGCATAGATTACCCCAATGTCACCTCGGGAATCCGCGAGTTGAGTGCCAAGACATAGATCAAGTGCTCTCAAATCCATAAAAGTATTCAATCCGATAAAAAATGAAATCTCAAAGGGAAAACTCAATTCATCACAACAAGATAGAGAGGGGAAAACACCATATGATCCAACTATATTAACAAAGCCTGTGATACATCAAGATCATGACATCTCAATAACACGAGAGAGAGAGAAAGATTAAACACATAGCTACTGGTACAAAACGTCAGCCCCAAGGGTGGACTACTCCCTCCTCATCATGGTGGCTGCGGGGATGATGAAGATGGCCACCTGTGATGATTTTCCCCTTTGACAGGGTGCCAGAACAGGGTCGTCTAGATTGGATTTTCGTGGCTACAGAGGCTTGCAGCGGCGAAACTTCTAATCAAAGGTTATTTCTGGAGGTTTCTCTATTTATAGGATTTTTCAGCGTTGGAATCACGCGAAGATGGGCCTGGAGGTGGGCACCACCCACCTGGGCGTGCCTGGACCTCCTGGCACGCCTAGGTGTCTTGTGGTCACCTCCTTCACCTTCTGGTCCTCCCACGAAGCTTCTAGTGCCTCTTTTGTTCCAAAAAAATCGTCAAAAAGTTTCGTTGCATTTGGAGAACTTTTATTTCTGCACAAAAAACAACACCAGGGTAGTTCTGCTGAAAACAGTGTCAGTCCGGGTTAGTTCCATCCAAATCATACCAAAATCATATAAAATTGTTGTAAGCACGGCATGAATACTTCATAAATTATAGATACGTTGGAGACATATCACCTGGCCACCCTCACACCACCGCAGCGCCCATGCCGTTCACCACCGGCGCCACAGCCCGTTCATGGCCGATAGCCGAGGCCGTTCAATGACGCAACGACGAGGTCTGGCCTTCCCCATTCCTCTTTTCATGTTGTGGCATTATCGAACTCGTGTAATGACTGATTCTGTACTGCTGTTGGTTGCATTGGTGATGCATTTACAAGTGTGGAAACAAAGCTAGTGTCCTATTTTGCTTGTACATTAAGAGTTTGCCTATGAGTCTCCTATATGTACTGGTGATGCTACTTCATCTCTACTTGTTGTGAAATAAGTTTTTAATTTTAGAGAATCGCACAAGTGGGCAGGTCCCCAATGGTGAGAACTTGTTCTATTCCTGTTGCTATCAAGCTGTTTGTTGATGTGCTTACAAGAAATGAAATATCCTTTTGATGTTTCTTTGTTGCCAAATAAAAGCTATAGTTTGATTGACACCAAACATGTTAGATTGAATGTTCACAAGAAATGATCACACACCAAAGTGACACCCTCAGTTTAAATAGTAATTTTAGATCAGTGCAATTCTTATTTTTATTCAGTACTCTTCCCCGCGAATGATTCCTGGTTGCTTCTCCTGTTCTGAACTTGTTGCTCAATTGCACAGGTATTGCAGAGTACCATCGAGTCTGAAGCCAGCTGCACATTCACACCTGAGTTGGTGCTCTTGAAGTGCTATAATTAGCAAAATAAAATGACAAGGGAAGTGCATCCAAAAGAGAGGTGGCAAGCATCCCTGCTTCGGTGTGTTGATAACTGAATTGAAGGATCTTCAGTATATGAACCACAAAAGAGAGGTGCATCCCGTACAAACAAAGAAGTGCATCCAGTACATCAGCTCAAGATCCAACGGTTCAATTATCTTTTGGTTTGGCAAAATGCTTCTCTTGCAGGTTTTTTGTTTTGCTGTAATTTTCATTTATATCACAGGATGTAACACCATCTCTGAAACAAATGCATGTGTTCAGTTAAGAACTTGGCATGGTGGTGTACTGTTGATAATCTGAACTTTTGTCTCTCAACTACAGAAAACATGTAACCTTTGTTGTGCTACTCTGCAATTTCTCCAGAAAATATGGATTGTTTCGGTTTAAGGCCATCTTGAATCCATGTGCCATCATGCTATGTTTTTTGGAATCAATAAATGGCATCGACATTCCACAGAACAAATGTCAACTAGGATGTGTGTGTATGTATCAAATATGGCAGGAGTTGTTCCTCGCGCCGGAGTACACAAATGCAATGGTGCGGAGGCCGTAGAAATTTCTTATTTCTATTGCTACAAGTTTGAGTGATAAATTACGGTAAGCTCACATGTTATTGTCCAATTTGTTCAAATGATCATTGTTTTCTTCATTGAACAAAACAAAAAGAAGTACAAATATTTATTACAAAAATCATGAAAATTGTTCAAGTTGCAAACAAAAGGAAGTACATACCTTCATTGCAAAAAATGTTCGAGTTTGAACAAAACAAAAAGAAAACATCCATCAGTTCAACTAGTGAAACCATGCAAATTCGGAGCTGATGGTGTCATCAGTTTGGACGAGAAAACAAATCTAAAATTGTAATCACAAAAAAGGTTCAGTTCTATAAGTCCATGTCTTGACGGGAGGCCGTTCAAAAATAGAACGCTCAGTACAAACACAAAACTTCACTCAGTACTAGTACTCTGTTTTTCGACAGGAAAACAACACGATGATTCTCACCGTATTCAAAATTACTCTTAAACTATTACAAATTTGCGAAAATGTTCAACATGACTAAGTTTCACATTTTTATAGCTTTATAACGGTATATTATTTGCCCCATTTCGACAAACTTTAAAAAAAAGCGCGTTCGAAACTAATTTTCACCGTAATCGAATTTGAATTTAAAACGTAAGGAATTAGAAAAAAACTTTCTATACGCAAAAGTTGCATATTTTCTATAGCTTTCCAACGCCGTGTCATTTCCATCAATCCGACTAACTGTTTGCAAAAAAATCATGGAAATACGTTTCGCCCAGAATTTCACCGTTTTTCAAATTACTTTTAAATCATTTAGAATTTGAAAAGAATAATCTATATATGGAAGAAGCGGATTTTCACCAGCTTTCCAATGCCATCTTATTTGCTCAATTCCGACAAACCGTTTGAGAATTAACTCCAAAATACGATTCATGTTTTTGGTTTTGAAAAAAATAATTTTTTCAAAACTGCTCTTAAACCATGATAATTTTGCAAAAAAGTTCTATATGATTGTAATCTGGATGTCAAGAGCTTTCCAACGATATATTACACACCCCGTTCCGACGAAAAAAATCATAAGAAAATTTGAACTAAAGAAGACGATCAGTTCAATGGAATAACAACATCAGTACAACTGCTCGAAGTCGTCAGTTCAAAAATAGTAACAGAATAATATTCTGTTACGCGAAACAAAATAGCTCAGATGTATATATATATATATATCTATAGTTGGCCACCCGCAGGTAGTTCGTATGTGGTCTCACCCATCTCGCGCCACAAGCACACATTTGTGGGCCTACACACGGTCCACATTTGATCGGAAGCGAAAGGGGTTTTGACCACGAGGGACTCCTATAGGTTTTGTGTTACGGTAGGGTGAGATGTCAGACCTAGATATTTGGGGGCATACGTTCATAGCTAGAATTCTCTCCTGCCAACACGAAGTGTGTGTGTGGGGGGGGGGGGGTTGCGAACTAGCAATAATAACGTGCGCTTTGTGAGACAGGTGCCACATCAAAGTTGTTTTGATAGTTGAACATCAAACCACCCGTTTCATACATATATTTGGTCCACATGCAAGTGTGTTCATGTTCTGACCCTTTCCCGCATTTTTTTGCCAAATTTATAAACAATAGACAAGTCGGATGTAGCAACCGTCTGCGATTGGGGACGCAACAGACACGGTTCCCTCAGACTACCCGTGTGCCGCGCATGTGCCCCTGTCACCCACATCAGCACAGTAGATTAGGCTCCACAAGGCTTCCCTCCTGCTCTTGAAAATATCTACTCCCTCGCAATATCAAAAATATCTACCCGCCTGGAGGGTTTTTCTGTTTGATAGCACACAATTATTATGTGTGGACCATGTGCGATGTCTGTTACTCCCGCTCTGCTTCAATCCCTTGATCCAAATTTTGAGTAGCCCCGACATTTTACTACCGCCTGCATCCCTTGCAATCTCAAAAATATCTGCTGGGCTGGAGGGTTTTTCTGTTTGATAGCACACGATTATTATGTTTTGACCATCTGCAATGTTTGTTACTCCCGCTCTGCTTGAATCCCTTGATCCAAATTTTCAATAGCCCCGACATTTTACTCCCGCCTAGTAAAATTTTTAGTAGCCGTGACATTTCCTCAAACACCACCTTGGCCCTCCTCCACACACACACCCCAAATCCTCTGCTCATACACACCACCCCTCCCTCACTCGAAACCCTAGCTAGGTCGCCGTCACCGCCACCGCCGCGCCGTCTCCATCGTCAACCTCTGACGGTCTACCCGTGTAGGTTACCCACTGATCTACATACCCTCGCTACCCTGAGTTTCTTAGATGAAGCCTACGAAACTCCCCCTTTCCGACAGATCCTCATCATCACCCTCTTCCCCACTCTAGAGCATCACAGCCTAAGGCCGGCTACGCTTCCCGGGGAGCTCGAGGAGCGAATGGCCCAAAAGAGGTTTATCGCGGCCTCTTTGCCTGACGTCGGCGAGGTGTCTGCCGAGGAAGCTGATGATTGCTTTTATCTGCGTTGGTATTTCCCTGAAGAGGAGAGGATGATCCAGCACAGCAACGGTAAGTATTTCCCATAGTTATGAAACCATGGTTATCAATCCAGTAGAAGAACCAAGCAACACTATGTAAACGGATCCTGCACATAAATAATAAATACTTGCAACCCAACGCGTAAGAGGGGTTATTAATCCCTCCTCGGTATTGAGATAGATAAAATTGTATGAGATTGGATAAATAGATCTGACAAAAACACAAAATAAAATAAATAAAGAAAAAGTGTAGCAAGGTATTTTTGGGTTTTTGGAATAATAGATCTGAAAACAATATGATAGAAAATAGACCCGGGGGCCATAGATTTCACTAGTGGCTTCTCTCGAGAAAATAGCATACGGTGGGTAAACAAATTACTGTTGGGCAATTGATAGAAGAGCAAATAATTATGACGATATCCAAGGCAATAATCATGTATATAGGCATCATGTCCAAGATTAGTAGACCGACTCCTGCCTGCATCTACTACTATTACTCCACACATCAACCGCTATCCAGCATGCATCTAGTGTATTAAGTTCATGGAGAAATGGAGTAATGCAATAAGAACGATGACATGATGTAGACAAGATCTATTCATGTAGGTACATACCCCATTTTTTTATCCTTAATAGCAATGATACATGTGTGCCTCGTACGCCTTCTGTCACTGGGTGAGAACACCGCGAGATAGAACCCATCACAAAGCACCTCTTCCCATTGCAAGAAATATCAATCTAGTTGGCCAAACCAAACCAAAGTTTCGGAGAAGAAATACGAGGCTATAATAATCATGCATATAAGAGATCAAAGAAGACTCAAATAATATTCATGGATAGAAATGATCATAAACTCACAATTCATCGGATCCCAACAAACACACCGCAAAAAGTCATTACATCAAATAGATCTCCACGAACATCGAGGAGAACATTGTATTGAGAATCAAAAAGAAAGAAGAAGCCATCTAGCTACTGCATACGGACCCGTAGGTATGTGGTGAACTACTCACGCATCATCGGAGGAGCACCAATGAGGATCATTAACCCCTTCGTGACTGTGTTCCCCTCCGGCAAAGTGCCGGAATAAGGCTCTAGATTGGATCTCATGGTTCTGGAACTTGCGGCGGCTGGAATTGTGTTTCGTCGACTCCCCTAGGGTTTGTGGAATATTTGGGTATTTATAGAGCTGAGAGGTGGTGGAAAGGACCTCCATGGGCCCCACCACCCATCAGGGCGCGCCAGGGGCCTCTGGCGTGCCCAGGTGGGTGGTGGGCCCCACGGGCCTCCCCTTTGGTAGTTCCTTGGCTCCCAAGTTGTCTTCTGGGCAGAAAAAATTTTCCAAAAAGTTTTGTGGCATTTGGACTTCGTTTGGTACTGATATTATGGGATGTAAAAAGCAAGCAAAAAGCAACAACTGGCACTGGGCACTATGTCAATAGGTTAGTCCCAAAAAATGATATAAAGTTAATATAAAATGAATGTAAAACATCCAAGAATGATAATATAACAGCATGGAGCAATAAAAAATTATAGATACATTGGAGACGTATCAGCATCCCCAAGCTTAATTCCTGCTCGTCCTCGAGTAGGTAAATGATAAAAATAGAATATTTGATGTGGAATGCTGCCTAACAGGTTCATCACATATTCTTTCGTATTGTAGCATGGACATTTAGACTTTTAGATGATTCAAATCAATAGTATATATTTGACATGAAGACTTCAATACTCAAGTATATGAATAAGCAACTATGTCTTTCAAAATATCAACACTAAAGAAAGTTATCCCTAGCCCATCATGCTCAATCATTGATCCATTCATGAAACACACTTGAATATTAGTTACATCCAATGCACAAGTATGATCATAGTGCTCCCTAGTTGGTGCTTTATAAGAGAAGATGGAGACTCAAATAAAAATAAAAATTGCATAAAGTAAATAGATAGGCCCTTCACAGAGGGAACCATAGATTTGTAGAGGTGCCAGATCTCAAAGCTTAAATTGAGAGATAAAAAATATTTTGAGAGGCATGCTTTTCCCGTCAACAAAAACGACCGAGAATTCTCAATATTTTCCATGCTAGATACATCATAGGCGGTTCCCAAACATAAAATAAAGTTTATTCCTTTTTCCACCATTCTTTCACAATCCATGGCTAGCCGTATCCACACTACTGCAAGTTGGTCCAAACGTGACAGTCCAATCAGAGACCCTTCGACGAAACTGTGTGCGATGCATTAATCATAAACGGTGATGTAATAAAACCGTAAAAAAAAGATACAAAATATTTGCGATGGCGGTGACATCAAACACGGTTCAGATTAGAGTTGCGTGTGCGATGCGTGGCATATGGTTAATCCAGCAGAACTGTTTGCGATGAGGCAGAACAACAGAAATGGGCAGCCAGATGAGGGTGTGTGCGATATACGGCATACAGTTCACTAGGATCAACTGTATGTGATTAGGCAACATAATAGAAACGGTCAGCCAGATCAAGGTGTGTGCGATGGAGGGCATATAGTTCACTAGGATTGACTGTTTGCGATGAACCAAGACAACAGAAACAGTTCGACTGAAGAAGATGTGTGTGATACACAGCAAACAAGTCCGTAATCAGAAATGTGTGCGAAGACCAATAATAACACAGACGATTGCTGATAATGAGCCATGTGATTTGCTCTGTCTACAGAAGAATAACATATATATATATATATATATATATATATATATATATATATATATAACTGAAATAAACATCCAATTACGTAAGTGACTATACAGATCATTCGCACACACCTCAATAAACAATTGTATGCATTCTAAACTAGGAGAAACGATCGTCTAGTCATCTACTTCTTGTGACGCTCCCGCCACTGCTCTGTGGCTCGATCCCTCGTCTGGGGCAGGAAGAAGACACTTCCTCATGTCAACAATCCGCCTGTACATCTCGTAGCTTGTGTATGCGTCCTTGGTTACGTACTTGACGTGTTGTTCATCCAGTCTCTGATGCCAGACACTATGCCAGGTGTTCTTGTCCTTCTTGCTCTTATCCTTCATCTTCATGTAGTAGGGGTCGATGATGGCCGAGGCGAGGTCAACCAGGGAGTTCTGTTTGTTGTTGTTGCTGCCCTAGACCTTGTAGTGGTCCTGGATGTTGACAAGATTCTGGCATTTCAAGCCCGAAACCTTGAGTGCTTTTAGATCATTGGTGGTGTGAATAAACCTGGAGAAACGCTCGCAAGGCCTTGTGGCCAGGTGGTAGTGGTAGACGAGGACGTCATGTTGCACGCACAACTAGGCGACGACAACCTTCTGATCGTGCCTGGCACGACCGATGGTGTACTCGAGGTCGAAGCCGACCACTTGGTACTTGTCCTCAGCAAGCAACTGCTCCATAGTCTGGATGGAGCTCTCCACCGAGACCGGCTCGTTCATGTACATCACCGAGAGGTCCTTCCCCCTCACGTGGGTGTCCACTACGTGATGCGTGGTGAACTGCCCCCCGTTGTCGTCATGGGCCGCTAGGAGCGCCATTGGAGCCACGGGGAGCACCATTGGAACCGCTGGATGTCCTCTCTGTATGTGTCGTCGTGGGTTTGCTTATTGTGTCGTGTGGCGCGAGAGATGAAGGTAAATGGCTGCAGGAATAAATGGGGGCTGGGCGGCCTGGATTCTCGGCGCGTCCGCATGGAAGTTTTTGCAGCGGGTAACTGCATCATGGTGCCGCGCCCGGCGCAACCGCATGCATAATGGCAGCACGAATGTACGTGATCATGCGCCGGCCCCAAACACTGGTTGCGCGCCTGGAGGGACAAGGGCAGAGCGCTCGGAGGGGCACGAGAGCATAGCACGCGCGGCGGGATGCGAGCAGAGCGCGTCACGGCCGCCTCAACCGCGAGCAACCACACGCATAGAGCATTTGAACACACAGGGAATATGGTCGTCTACAAGCCGGCCGACAGTTGCGACGCTGTGTAGAGAGCGGCCGTGTGCTACTACCTTCGTCTTCGTCTATTAGTCCCCTTTATATTTTTTGCCATATTTTGACCTTAAATTTAACCAACAAAATGTTGATGCATGTTATAAAAATTATATAATTGGAAACTATGTTCAAATACGAATCCAACGATATAATCTTTGGCGACATGCATTCGTATTTTATTAGTTAAATCTCTAGTCAAAATTTGGCACAAAAATACATGGACGACTTATAAATCAGGACGGGGGTAGTAGGTAATTAAATCGCAAACATTTTTTTATTAACCGTGTGTGTACGTGTCCTTTCGTCCTCCTCTCGCACGTCTTGTCACCCCGCTGCCACAGACGGCTTATAGCGCAAGCTTGCGCAGCGCGCGGATGAAGGAAATATGCCCTAGAGGCAATAATAAAGTTGTTATTTATATTTCCTTATATCATGATAAATGTTTATTATTCATGCTAGAATTGTATTAACCGGAAACTTGATACATGTGTGAATACATAGACAAAACACAGTGTCCCTAGTATGCCTCTACTAGACTAGCTCGTTAATCAAAGATGGTTAAGTTTCCTAACCATAGACATGTGTTGTCATTTGATGAACGGGATCACATCATTAGGAGAGTGATGTGATGGACAAGACCCATCCGTTAGCTTAGCATAATGATCGTTAAGTTTTATTGCTATTGCTTTCTTCATGACTTATACATATTCCTCTGACTATGAGATTATGCAACTCCCGAATACCGAAGGAACACCTTGTGTGCTATCAAACGTCACAACGTAATTGCGTGATTATAAAGATGCTCTACAGGTGTCTCCGATGGTGTTTGTTGGGTTGGCATAGATCAAGATTAGGATTTGTCACTCCGAGTATCGGAGAGGTATCTCTGGGCCCTCTTGGTAATGCACATCACGATAAGCCTTGCAAGCAATGTGACTAATGAGTTAGTTACGGGATGATACATTATGGAACGAGTAAAGAGACTTGCCGGTAACGATATTGAACTAGGTATGAAGATACCGACGATCGAATCTCGGTCAAGTAACATACCGATGACAAAGGGAATGACGTATGTTGTCGTGCGGTTTGACCGATAAAGATCTTCATAGAATATGTAGGAACCAATATGAGCATCCAGGTTCCGCTATTGGTTATTGACCAGAGATGTGTCTCGGTCATGTCTACATAGTTCTCGAACCCGTAGGGTCCGCACACTTAACGTTCGATGACGATTTGTATTATGAGTTACGTGTTTTGGTGACCGAAGATTGTTCGGAGTCCCGGATGAGATCACGGACATGACGAGGAGTCTCAAAATGGTCGAGAGGTAAAGATTGATATATTGGAAGGTAGTATTCGGACACCGGAAGGGTTCCGAAGTGTATCGGGTACATACCGGAGTACCGGAGGGGTTACCGGAACCCCCCGGTGGAAGATATGGGCCATATGGGCCATAGGAGGGAGGCTAACAAGCCCACAAGAGGCTGGTGCACCCCCCACAAGGGAGGAGGCCGAATTGGACTAGGGAAGGGGGTGGTGCCCCCCTTTCCTTCTCCCTCTCCCTCTCCTTCCCTCTTTCCACCTCCGGAGAAAGGAAAAGTGGGGGGGGGGCGAATCCTACTAGGAGTGTAGTCCTAGTAGGACTCCCCCCCATGGCGCGCCCCCTTGGTGGCCGGCCTCCTCCTCCCCTCCTTTATATACGGGGGCAGGGGGGCACCCTAGAACACAACAGATATTCTCTTAGCCGTGTGCGGTGCCCCCCTCCACAGTTTACTCCTCTGGTCATAGCGTTGTAGTGCTTAGGCGAAGCCCTGTGCGGATCACATCACCATCACCGTCACCACGCCGTCGTACTGATGAAACTCTCCCTCGACCTTCTGCTGGATCAAGAGTTTGAGGGACGTCATCGAGCTGAACGTGTGTAGAACTCGGAGGTGCCGTACATTCGGTGCTTGATCGGTTGGATCGCGAAGACGTTCGACTACATCAACCGCGTTAAGCTAACGCTTCCGCTTTCGGTCTATGAGGGTACGTGGACACACTCTCCCCCTCTCGTTGCTATGCATCTCCTAGATAGATCTTGCGTGAGCGTAGAATTTTTTTGAAATTGCATGCTACATTTCCCAACAGTGGCATCTGAGCCAGGTCTATGTGTAGATGATATGCACGAGTAGAACACAAAGAGTTGTGGGCGATAATAGTCATACTGCTTACCACCAACGTCTTACTTTGATTCGGCGGTATTGTTGGATGAAGCGGCCCAGACCGACATTACATGACCGCGTTCATGAGACCGGTTCTACCGACATGCTTTGCACACAGGTGGCTGGCGGGTGTCTGTTTCTCCAACTTTAGTTGAATCGAGTTTGACTACGGCCGGTCCTTGTTGAAGGTTAAAACAGCACACTTGACGAAAAATCATTGTGGTTTTGATGCATAGGTAAGAACGATTCTTTCTAGAAGCCCGTAGCAGCCACGTAAAACTTGCAACAACAAAGTAGAGGACGTCTAACTTGTTTTTGCAGGGCATGCTGTGATGTGATATGGTCAAGACATGATGTGATATACGTTATTGTATGAGATGATCATGTTTTGTAAAAGTTATCGGCAACTGGCAGGAGCCTTATGATTGTCGCTTTATTGTATGAAATGCAATCACCATGTAATTGCTTTACTTTATCACTATGCGGTAGCGATAGTCGTAGAAGCAATAGTTGGCGAGACGACAACAACGCTACGATGGAGATCAAGGTGTCAAGCCGGTGACGATGGAGATCATGACGGTGCTTTGGAGATGGAGATCAAAGGCACAAGATGATGATGGCCATATCATGTCACAGATTTTGATTGCATGTGATGTTTATCTTTTATGCATCTTATTTTGCTTAGTACGGCGGTAGCATTATAAGATGATCCCTCACTAAATTTCAAGGTATAAGTGTTCTCCCCGAGTATGCACCGTTGCGACAGTTCGTCGTGCCGAGACACCACGTGATGATCGGGTGTGATAAGCTCTACATTCACATACAACAGGTGCAAGCCAGTTTTGCACGTGCAGAATACTTGGGTTAAACTTGACGAGCCTAGCATATGCAGATATGGCCTCGGAACACTGAGACCGAAAGGTCGAACGTGAATCATATAGTAGATATGATCAACATAGAGATGTTCTCCATTGAAAACTACTCCATCTCACGTGATGACCGGACATGGTTTAGTTGATATGGATCACGTGATCATTTAGATGACTAGAGGGATGTCTATCTAAGTGGGAGTTCTTAAGTAATATGATTAATTGAACTTAATTTATCATGAACTTAGTCCTGGTAGTATTTGCAAATTATGTTGTAGATCAATAGCTCGCGTATAGCTCCCTTGTTTTATTTTTGATATGTTCCTAGAGAAAACTAAGTTGAAAGATGATAGTAGCAATGATGCGGACTGGGTCCGTGATCTGAGGAATATCCTTGTTGCTGCACAGAAGAATTATGTCCTTGATGCATCGCTAGGTGACAGACCTATTGCAGGAGTAGATGCAGATGTTATGAACGTTTGGCAAGCTCGATATGATGACTACTTGATAGTTTAGTGTACCATGCTTTATGGCTTAGAACCGGGACTTCAAAAACGTTTTGAACCCCACGGAGCATATGAGATGTTCCAAAGAGATGAAATTGGTATTTCAGACTCATGCCCGTGTCGAGAGGTATGAGACCTCTGACAAGTACTTTGCCTACAAGATGGAGGAGAATAGCTCAGCTAGTGAGCATGTGCTCAGAATGTCTGGGTACTACAATCGCTTGAATCAAGTGGGAGTTAATCTTCCAGATAAGATAGTGATTGACAGAGTTCTCTAGTCACTATCACCAAGTTACTAGAACTTCGTGATGAACTATAATATGCAATGGATGACGAAAACGATTCCCAAGCTCTTCGCGATGCTGAAATCAGCGAAGGTAGAAATCAAGAAATGGCATCAAGTGTTGATGGTTGACAAGACCACTAGTTTCAAGAAAAAGAGCGAGGGCAAGAAAGGGAACTTCAAGAAGAATAGCAAGCAAGTTGCTACTCCCGGGAAGAAACCCAAGTCTGGACCTAAGCCTGAAACTGAGTGCTTCTACTGCAAAGGAAATGGTCACTGGAAGCGGAACTGCCCCAAATACTTGGCGGATAAGAAGGATGGCAAAGTGAACAAAGGTATATTTGATATACATGTTATTGATGTGTATTTTACTAGTGTTCATAGTAGCCCCTGGGTATTTGATACCGGTTCAGTTGCTAACATTAGTAACTCAAAACAGGAGTTGCAAAATGAACAGAGACTAGTTAATGACGAGGTGACGATGTGTGTTGGAAGTGATTACAAGGTTGATAAGATCACCATCGCACACTCCCTCTACCTTCGGGATTAGTGTTGGACCTAAATAAATGTTATTTGGTGTTTGCGTTGAGCATGAATATGATTGGATCATGTTTATTGCGATACGGTTATTCATTTAAGTCAGAGAATAATTGTTGTTCTGTTTACATGAATAAAACCTTCTATGGTCATACACTCAATATAAATGGTTTATTGAATCTTGATTGTAGTGATACACATATTCATAATATTGATGCCAAAAGATGCAAAGTTGATAATGATAGTGCAACATATTTGTGGCACTGCCGTTTAGGTCATATTGGTGTAAAGCGCATGAAGAAACTCCATGCAGATAAGCTTTTGGAATCACTTGATTATGAATCATTTGATACTTGCGAACCATGCCTCATGGGCAAGATGACTAAAACTCCGTTCTCCGGAACAATGGAGCGAGCCAATGACTTATTGGAAATAATACATACCGATGTATGCGGTCCGATGAGTGTTGAGGCTCGCGGCGGGTATCGTTATTTTCTGACCTTCACAGATGATTTAAGCAGATATGGGTATATCTACTTAATGAAACTCAAGTCTGAAACGTTTGAAAAGTTCAAAGAATTTCAGAGTGAAGGGGAAAATCATCGTAACAAGAAAATAAAGTTTCTATGATCTGATCGCGGACGCGAATATTTGAGTTACGAGTTTGGTCTTCATTTAAAACAATGTGGAATAGTTTTGCAACTCACGCCACCTGGAACACCACAACGTAATGGTGTGTCCGAATGTCGTAGCCGTACTTTATTAGATATGGTGCGATCTATGATGTCTCTTACCGATTTACCACTATCGTTTTGGGGTTATGCATTAGAGATAGCTGCATTCATGTTAAATAGGGCACCATCTAAATCCGTTGAGACGGCACCGTATGAACTGTGGTTTGGCAAGAAACCTAAGCTGTCATTTCTTAAAGTTTGGGGTTGCGATGCTTATGTGAAAAAGCTTCAGCCTGATAAGCTCGAACCCAAATCGGAGAAGTGCGTCTTCATAGGATACCCAAAAGAAACTGTTGGGTACACCTTCTATCACTGATCCAAAGGCAAGATCTTTGTTGCTAAGAATGGATCCTTTCTAGAGAAGGAGTTTCTCTCGAAAGAAGTGAGTGGGAGGAAAGTAGAACTTGATGAGGTAATTGTACCTTCTCTCGAATTGGAGAATAACTCATCACAGAAAACAGTTCCCGTGATGCCTACACCAATTAGTGAGGAAGCTAATGATGATGATCATGAAACTTTAGATCAAGTTACTACCAAACCTCGTAGGTTAACCAGAGTACGTTCCGCACCAGAGTGGTACTGTAATCCTATTCTGGAAGTCATGTTACTAGACCATGACGAACCTACGAACTATGAGGAAGCGATGATGAGCCCAGATTCCGTGAAATGGCTTGAGGCCATGAAATCTGAGATGGGATCCATGTATGAGAACAAATTGTGGACTTTGGTTGACTTGCCCGATGATCGGCAAGCCATAGAGAAAGATGGATCTTTCAGAAGAAGACTGACGCTGATGGTAATGTTACTGTCTACAAAGCTCGACTTGTTGCAAAAGGTTTTCGACAAGTTTAAGGAGTTGACTACGATGAGACCTTCTCACTCGTAGCGATGCTTAAGTCTGTCCGAATCATGTTAGCAATTGCCGCATTTTATGATTATGAAATCTGGCCAATGGACGTCAAAACTGCATTCCTCAATGGATTTCTTAAAGAAGAGTTGTATATGATGCAACCAGAAGGTTTTGTCAATCCTAAAGGTGGTAACAAAGTGTGCAAGCTCCAGCGATCCATTTATGGACTAGTGCAAGCCTCTCGGAGTTGGAATATATGCTTTGATAGTGTGATCAAAGCATATGGTTTTATACAGACTTTTGGAGAAGCCTGTATTTACAAGAAAGTGAGTGGGAGCTCTGTTGCATTTCTGATATTATATGTGAATGACATATTGCTGATTGGAAATGATATAGAATTTCTGGATAGCATAAAAGGATACTTGAATAAGAATTTTTCAATAAAAAGACCTCGGTGAAGCTGCTTAAGTATTGAGCATCAAGATCTATAGGGATAGATCGAGACGCTTAATAGGACTTTCACAAAGCATATACCTTGACAAAGTTTTGAAGGAGTTCAAAAAGGATCAGTCAAAGAAGGAGTTCTTGCCTGTATTCAAGGTATAAAATTGAGTAAGACTCAAAGCATGACCACGGCAGAAGATAGAGAGAGAATGAAAGTCATTCCCTATGCCTCAGCCATAGGTTCTATAAAGTATGCCATGCTGTGTACCAAACCTATTGTGTACCTTGCCATGAGTTTGTCAAGGGGGTACAATAGTGATCCAGGAGTAGATCACTATACAGCGGTCAAAAATTGTCCTTAGAGGACTAAGGAAATGTTTCTCGGTTATGGAGGTGATGAAGAGTTCGTCGTAAAGAGTTACGTCGATGCAACCTTTTACACCGATCCAGATGACCCTGAGTCTCAATTTGGATACGTATTGAAAGTGGAAGCAATTAGCTAGAGTAGCTCCATGCAGAGCATTGTAAACATAGAAATTTTGCAAAATACATACGGATCTGAATGTGGCAGACCCGTTGACTAAACTTCTCTCACAAGCAAAACATGATCACACCTTAATACTCTTTGCGTATTAATCACATGGCGATGTGAACTAGACTATTGACTCTAGTAAACCCTTTGGGTGTTGGTCACATGGCGATATGAACTATGGGTGTTAATCACATAAATATGTGAACTATTGGTGTTAAATCACATGGCGATGTGAACTAGATTATTGACTCTAGTGCAAGTGGGAGACTGAAGGAAATATGCCCTAGAGGCAATAATAAAGTTGTTATTTATATTTCCTTATATCATGATAAATGTTTATTATTCATGCTAGAATTGTATTAACCAGAAACTAGATACATGTGTGAATACATAGACAAAACACAATGTCCCTAGTATGCCTCTACTAGACTAGCTCGTTAATCAAAGATGGTTAAGTTTCCTAACCATAGACATGTGTTGTCATTTGATGAACGGGATCACATCATTAGGAGAGTGATGTGATGGACAAGACCCATCCGTTAGCTTAGCATAATGATCGTTAAGTTTTATTGCTATTGCTTTCTTCATGACTTATACATATTCCTCTGACTATGAGATTATGCAACTCCCGAATACCGAAGGAACACCTTGTGTGCTATCAAACGTCACAATGTAATTGCGTGATTATAAAGATGCTCTACAGGTGTCTCCGAAGGTGTTTGTTGGGTTGGCATAGATCAAGATTAGGATTTGTCACTCCGAGTATCGGAGAGGTATCTCTGGGCCCTCTTGGTAATGCACATCACGATAAGCCTTGCAAGCAATGTGACTAATGAGTTAGTTACGGGATGATACATTATGGAACGAGTAAAGAGACTTGCCGGTAACGATATTGAACTAGGTATGAAGATACCGACGATCGAATCTCGGGCAAGTAACATACCGATGACAAAGGGAATGACGTATGTTGTCGTGTGGTTTGACCGATAAAGATCTTCGTAGAATATGTAGGAACCAATATGAGCATCCAGGTTCCGCTATTGGTTATTGACCGGAGATGTGTCTCGGTCATGTCTACATAGTTCTCGAACCCGTAGGGTCCGCACACTTAACGTTCGATGACGATTTGTATTATGAGTTATGTATTTTGGTGACCGAAGATTGTTCAGAGTCCCGGATGAGATCACGGATATGACGAGGAGTCTCGAAATGGTCGAGAGCTAAAGATTGATATATTGGAAGGTAGTATTCGGACACCGGAAGGGTTCCGAAGTGTATCGGGTACATACCGGAGTACCGGAGGGGTTACCGGAACCCCCCGGTGGAAGATATGGGCCATATGGGCCATAGGAGGGAGGCTAACAAGCCCACAAGAGGCTGGTGCACCCCCCACAAGGGAGGAGGCCGAATTGGACTAGGGAAAGGGGTGGTGCCCCCCTTTCCTTCTCCCTCTCCCTCTCCTTCCCTCTTTCCACCTCCGGAGAAAGGAAAAGTGGGGGGGGGGGCGAATCCTACTAGGAGTGGAGTCCTAGTAGGACTCCCCCCCATGGCGCGCCCCCTTGGTGGCCGGCCTCCTCCTCCCCTCCTTTATATACGGGGGCAGGGGGCACCCTAGAACACAACAGATATTCTCTTAGCCGTGTGCGGTGCCCCCCTCCATAGTTTACTCCTCCGGTCATAGTGTCATAGTGCTTAGGCAAAGCCCTGCGCGGATCATATCACCATCACCGTCACCACGCCGTCATGCTGACGAAACTCTCCCTCGACCTTCTGCTGGATCAAGAGTTCGAGGGACGTCATCGAGCTGAACGTGTGCAGAACCCGGATGTGCCGTACGTTCGGTGCTTGATCGGTTGGATCGCGAAGACGTTCGACTACATCAACCGCGTTAAGCTAACGCTTCCGCTTTTGGTCTACGAGGGTACGTGGACACACTCTCCCGCTCTCGTTGCTATGCATCTCCTAGATAGATCTTGCGTGAGCGTAGAATTTTTTTGAAATTGCATGCTACGTTTCCCAACAGCGGGGGCGTTCTTTTGGCCAAACGGTGGCTCAAAGTGGCGCCAATGAATCATCGGTGAGCTCGTTCCCGCGCAACCTCGCATGTTCTCGCGCAAGCTTCCCGTGCGACTCGGTGAAATCCCCCAAAATCCCAATGCTTACCGGCCTGCTATATAAACCCTCATGGTCGGTGAGTCCTGCATTGGATTTTCCCCTCCCTGTAGCTTATCTCGTCTGCTTCTCCCACAATCGCCAATGGCACCTGTCCGTCGTTGTCGCTCAGCCACTCTGCCATCATCAGAGGACAGCTCCAGCTGGGAGGCTACACCACGGCGGTGGCGCAGTCCCCGGCGTGGTGTAGTGCGCGTGGCGTCCCTGTTGGTTGTTCGCAAAACACCCACCACACACTCCGCCGCCGCTGCCCGTTGGCAGCTGTTGTCGGCCGCCGTTGCCGCCACCCCACCGTCTGCCGTCGTGGCCACCACACCACCGTCGAAAGCCAGGGCCATCGCCCACTCCGCCGCCGCGGCCCGAAGGCGGGAGGTGGCCGTCGTGGCCGCCACCATGGCCATCACCCGCTCCGCCACCACGGCCCGAAGGCGGGAGGTGGCGGTCGTGGCCGCCACCCCATCATCGCCCGCCGTGGCCGCCAGCCCACCAGCGACCGCTGGGGTCATCACCTGCTCCGCCACCATCGCTCAAAGGCGGGAGGCGGAGGTGGAGGCCCGCACGTGTGTCAGCGACCTTGCACGCTGCACCGAGTTCCCCCGAGAGGAGGAGGAGTGCCTCGTCGAGCATGCAAAGAGCCTTACCGCCGCGATGGCCGCAGCACACGTCGCCGCAGAGGCGAGTAATCAGGAGATCTACAAGGAGAACCATCGCTTCGAGAGGGATTGTCTAGAGCGGCAGAGGGCATTCGAGGTGAGCATCGCTGAAGGTGCAGCAGCGGCAGGCACCATATTGCAGTTGTCCAGCTCGTCGGTAGGCTCCTCCTCCTCTGCCTCTTACTGAGCACACTCGGCAGAGGAGAGGCTGCCGGAAGTAGTACAAAGCCCCTCCATAGTAGTAGTATTTAGGGGTTATTTTGTTCAGTTCATCTGACTATAGATGTGGTGGAACTATAGAACGTACTTAAAATTAGCTAGTATATATAGTTGAACTAGCTATTTCAGTACGTGGTTGGCAACAATTGGGGAAAAGTTTGGTCGGTTCAACTGTCGAGTTGAACTGTTTGTATAAAGAACGATTGCTTAATCTATGAATGAAATCTATGCTTAATTACTGAATTTTAGTTACAAAAATTAGATAGTGCTAGTGATTATTAGCTGCATATTTTGACAAATGGCAGCGTTACAAGGTTGACAAATGGCAATCTTACTAGATCAATAAATGTCAATCTTTCCAGTTTGACAAATGGCAATATACAAATGGTCAAAAAATGGCAATATACATAATATGACAGATGCAAATCTTACCAAATTGTCTGTATGTGCTTGCACACGGGAAATCCAACACAACCATTTGCGTTGAAGGGATGTACAAATTCTGCTCGGCACATTTTCTCTTGGCTTAGCGCCGAAGTCTGGCTTTGCATACCGTATTCAATCTGAACCGTTTGCGTTGAAGAGATGCACAAATCCTGCGCTGCGAATTTTCCCTTGGCTTACTGGGGAAGACCGTAGCTCTCACTTTGCATACGGGTGTTCTATCTAAAACGTTTGCGATCAAGAGCTGCACAAATCCTGCTCGGCACATTTTCCCTTGGCTACCTGGGGAAGCTGTCGGTTTGCATACGGGTGTTCTATCTAAAACGTTTGCAATGAGTGTTTTATATTTAAAAACCATTTACGTTGTTTTTAAAGAAAACCATTTGATAAGTCTGTACATTCAGAGAGAAAAACGCAAGTTTGTTCAAACCATATCTTTCATTCAGTCACACTACAAATTTATATTCATATGATTGAGATACACTGATACAATATTAAACCCCCAAAAACACTAATTTCGGCCGCGGCGGCGGCGTGCCGCGCCGGCGTTGTCGTCCTCCGGGACGCCATTGTTGAAGTCTTCAAGGCAGCACAGAATGTTCTTCACATGGAAATCAAACATCATGTCGTCGCACGATCGATGGGCGGGGTGCGGGAGGACGGGAACTCGCGGTGCTGCGAGGTAGCGGTCGACGGCGGCGTCCCATGCCGCTGAGGGGAGCGCACACACGGGCACGGGCGCGGCGGGTGCAGGCAAACGCATGGGGACCGGCACCACGATGGGTGCATGGCGTGCACGGGCATGGGCACGGGCGCTGGCGCTGGCATGTACACGAGCTTGCGCGGGTCCGCGGAGACCTCGCTGACGCCAGCGGCTTACAGCTCTGTGACCAGCCCGTTAATGCTACGGGGATGGTCGCTGGCGCGAGCGCGGGGATGGGAGCTGGGGCGAGCGCATCAACCACCGCGGCCAACTCGTTCAGGGCCATGTCCATGAGGCCCCATTCCTCCTTATTTTCTATCTCCTCCGGCTCGGAGTCGACTTCACCAAACTGGAAGACTAGTGGCAGATGATCCTTCTGCGCCATGGCGTTGGTGGAGGTCTGCGGGAGGGAGGGGAATGGGAGGCTTACAGTAAGGCTGCCCATATTAAATAGCAGCTCGGGCGCCATTACTGGAGAGGATGCGAGCAAGGCGGGCGGCCATGGAAGTCAAAGGGCTCGCTTCCCAGTGAGCCTGCGCAGCGTATAATTCGCACGCTTCCCGGTGAGCCTGCGCATTGGAGGACAACTTGCACGCCTCCCGTTTAGTCAAGCAGCTGTCCGCACGACACCTCATATAGCCATTAAAAGAGAGACACGTGGCGTCATGTGAATGGTTAACAGAATGCACACGATTTAAATTATACAAATGTTTGAGATGTTAAAGTGGCAACTATTTTGTTTCAAAATGCCTTTGTTGGCAGTTATTCGAGTGCGCCTTCTCTCAAAATGGACACAAAAAATACCACAGCATGTCAGGTGCCATTCCATGATAGCATGCCAAGTTTCATGAATTTCAGACGAGTTTTGGATTTACTAGAATTTAAAAACAAAGTATCTCAACGTTTTGCGAGCAATCAACAATGCCCTGGTGTTTGAAATTCATTCCCATTTCTTGCATGGGACCTAAGCACGCACCCAACGACACACATTTGATATGTCAACCCATTTTTCTGCACCGGAGCTTGTGCATGTAGTTCAAATTTGAATTATGCACATAAAATGCCTAGAAAACCTAGTTAATGTATAAAAATGTCCAAGCAAACCTCGAAAAATCCCAAAAAATGACACAATACTCCTGTTGTTCTATTTTGACACTAGAAAAAATTTGAAAGCAAGAAGAGGCAATGGATATCGTTTGGTCCCGAAAAGTGGCACGTTCCCTACCGAAACCATTAGGCTTGTTGTGAGAAGCTCTGGTTTGCGAGAAACTTATTCCCAAACCTGCCCCAAATGGGACAAATTTTTACCACAGCATGTTGATGCCACTCCCTGATAGCATGTCAAGTTTCATGAACTACAGACGAGTTTTAGATTTATTAGAATTTAAAAACCATGTATCTCAATGTTTGCGGCCGAGCGACGGTGGCAAGGTGTTTGACATTCATTCTCATTTCTTGCATGGGACCTAAGCATGCAACCAAGGACACAAATTTAATATTTCAACCAATTTACATGCACTGGAGCATGTGCATGAAGTTCAAATTTGAATTATGCACATAAATGCATAGAAAACTCAGTTAATGTATAAAAATGTCCAAACGAACCCCGAAAAATTCCTAAATTTAACACAACATTCCTGTTGTTCTATGTTGACACTAGAAAAAAATTGAAATCAAGAAGAGGCAACGGATATCGTTTCGTCCAAAAAGGTGAAACGTTCCCTACCATAACCATGAGGCTTGTTGTGAGAAGCTCTGGTTTGTGAGAAGCTTATACCCCAACCTGCCCCAAATGGGACAATATTTTTACCACGACATGTTGATGCCGTTCTATGCTAGCATGTCAAGTTTCATAAATTTCAGACGTATTTTCGATTTACTAGAATTTAAAAACAATGTATCTCAATGTTAGCGGCCGAGCGACGGTGGCAAGGTGTTTGACATTCATTCTCATTTCTTGCATGGGACTTAAGCATGCAACCAAGGACACACATTTCAATTTTGAACCCATTTATATGCACTGGAGCATGTGCATGTAGATCAAATTTGAATTATGCACATAAATGCATAGAAAACTCAGTTAATGTATAAAAATGTCCAAGTGAACCCCAAAAAATCCCAAAAATTGACACAACACTCCTGTTGTTCTATGTTGACACAAGAAAAATTTTGAAAGTAAGAAGAGGCAACGGATATCGTTTCGTCCCCCAAGGTGGCACGTTCCCTACTGAAACCATCAGGCTTGTTGTGAGAAGCTCTGGTTTGCGAGAAGCTTATAGCCAAACCTGCCCCAAATGGGACAATATTTTTACCACGGCATGTCGATGTCGGCCGTTACATGATATCATGTCAAGTTTCATGAATTTCAGACGAGTTTTCGATTTACTAGAATTTTAGAACCATGTATCTCAATGTTAGAGGCCGAGAGACAGTGTCAAGGTGTTTGACATTCATTCTCATTTCTTGCATGTGACCTAAGCTTGCAACCAAGCACGCACATTTGATTTTTCAACCCGTTTTTATGCACTGGAGCATGTGCATGTAGTTCAATTTTGAATTGTGCACATAAATGCCTAGAAAACTCAGTGAACATATAAAAATGTCCAAACGATCCCCGAAAAATTCCAAAATTTAACACGACACTCCTGTTGTTCTATGTTGACACCAGAAAAAAATTTGAAAGCAAGAAGAGGCGACAAATATTGTTCTGTCGACAAAGGTGGCACGTGTCCCTAACGGAACCAAGAGGCTTCTTGTGAGAAGCTCTGGTTTGTGAGAAGCTTATACCATAACCTGCCCCAAATGGGACTATATTTTTTACCCCAGCATGTTGATGCCATTCCATGATAGCATGCCAAGGTTCATGAATTTCAGACGGGTTTTGGATTTACTATAATTACAAAAGCAAGTACCTCAACGTTTGCCGGAGAGCCACGGTGCCGTGGTGTTCGAAATTCATCCCCATTTCTTGCATGGGACATAAGCATAAACCCATGGACACATATATGATTTTACAACCCATTTTGGTGCACTGGAGCATGTGCATGTAGTTTAATTTTGAATTGTGCACCTGAAATGGCTAGAAAACCAAGTTAATGTATAAAAATGTCCAAACGAACCCTGAATAATTCCAATTTTTTGACGACACACCTATAGTTGCATGTTCACTGCAGATAAAAGTTCTAGCAATTCAAACACCCTCCTTTGCCGCAGTGACACCATTATGTAATTCAAATCAAGTTAAAAAAATCAAATAGATCGCACACAGTTTATTATCACCAACCATGTGAGATGCAGTACAAAATATCTTGGAGCACCGTCGGAGTATAGTACGCCTATGGCTTACGCGAGTAGGTGCGTCGGCTACTGTCCACAGCCGGCGTGTCAAGCACACTAGCTCGCTCCCCAAATATCATTTCACTTTTCAATCGTCGCCGGTGAAAGATGGGGACGTGGTCCTGCGTTGTGAGAGCAACTTCGGCGGCCCACTCCGGCAAGAGTACGGCCGCAGCCGCCATGCGCGTGCTAACAAGCTGCATGAGCGCGGCCGCAATCTGCGACAGGGTAGCCAAGGCAGCCCAAACGGCCGCTGTTGCTTCTCGGGTGGCGACAGCAACATCTGCCTCGGGTATAGCAACTGGCGAGAGAGGCATAGCAGCTGTCCGTTCTGCAGCAGCAGCCTTAGCCCTGATGGAGGCCGCCCACGACCATGTCGAGGCCGCCCACGCCCAGCTCATGGCGATCACTGTAACACCCCCATGTAATAAGCACTGTGACACTCTGCTAAGTATGCCAAGTCATCTCCATTTGCAGTACCTAGTCATAAAGGTTAATGAAAACAATTCAAATTCTATTCTGAAAATCAACTCAAATTCAAAAGTGAAATTTCAAGTTGCTCAAAGCATGTGGGAAAAATGTTCAATAAATAGCAAATAACCAGAGGCAATGATAAAATTGTAATCAATAATTATAGAATTAGTTAAGTAAATCAAACCACCTCAGACAGTGGCTGAAAACAACATTTGATAACCTTTTAAAATTAATACTCCCTCCGTTCCAAAATATAGTGCGCCCTTGTTTTCCGTGCTTCAACTTTGACCATAAATTTAACCAATAAGACCGACTGCGGCGGGACCAAAAAATATATATTTGAAAACTTCTTTTGAATACGAATTGACTGCTATATTTTTTGCTCCCGCCGCAGTCAATCTCGTTGGTTAAATATATGGTCAAAGTTGAACCTCGGGAAGCGTGGGCGCGCTACATTTTGGAACGGAGGGAGTACACAATAAAATGAAATAGTATTTTACCCAAACTTCTTTTTGGTGTTAGGATATATTGCACTGCAAATCATGGGCTAGGTCACACATTTTACAAATATCATTAAGTGCTCAAGCAATTAACAAAACAGGAAATAAACAAAGAAACAGAAAGAAGAAAAAGAAAAAGGCCTGGACCGACTGGGCCTTAGTGCACAGTGGCAGGCCTAGCCTACCCCGCTACAGTCATCGTCCTTCTCATCGCCGTGTCGCCCGCGCCGTGGTCGCCGCGCGCTGCTCCGGTCGTTCGTCGACACGCCGACGCCACCGACGTGGGGAAGGATAAGGCCGAAGCCCGTGCACTCCCCCTGGTCCTCCTCCTTCATTTTCCCCTCTCCCCTCTCTCGCTCCGCCCTTCTTCCCCTTCATATCCGTCGAGGCCGACGCGATCGCCGCCGCGCCTCGCACCTCTCCGCGGCCACGGCTACCGTATCGCCTCGCCGACATGTCCGTCGTCTTCGTCCTCGTCTTCCTCGTCGCCTGGAGGCCGCAGCTAGAGCTTGGAGGCACCGCAGCGCCGGAATTCCTCCGTCCCCATCTCCGATTGCCGCCGCCCTTCCTCGGCACCGGCGACCTCCTCTGCAGCTCCTAAGCTTTCGAGGGCCTTCGGCGTGCCGCTAGGTGAGCTCCGTCACCATCTCCCCCTTCTCCTTTGACCTGCCGCGCCCATATCTCGCCGCTCCGCTTATGGCCGAACCTAGCGCCGCCGTCGAGCTCATCGACGTGGCCCCGTTCACCGTTGAGCTCGTTCAAGCTCGTGGTCGAGATTAGCACGCGCGTAGGGCTCTGCTGCGCTAGCTAGCTCACTCCGCCGTGCTATATATCGTCGAATCCGACGATGCTTGAAACACCTCGTCGCCGGTGAGGTCCTAGCGATCGTTTGCGGCCGTTTTAGCTCACGCTCGTGCCACAGATCGACGCGGAATGATGTTGCCGTTCGAACGCGACCAGCCGCTGTCGTTTTGGTCACCGGACGGCGAAACCCGAGGTCCTCCCGCACGCGCCACCGCGTTTTGGGCCACCGAAGCAACTCCGGCGCCGGCCATCCACGTGGCACACCTGGGGCCCGCCCCTGGGTCACTGCCAATGGGCCCCTGGCCCCAGTTGACCACGTTGACCGTGGTCAACTGTGCTGACTAGGTGGCCCCAGTCACTGACACGCGGGCCCCACTGCCCTCTTAATTAACTAAACCATTTTATAAATAAAAATTGATTAATTAAGTTAATTAGTCTATGACAGGTGAGGTCCAGTAGTTAATTAGATTCAGTTTAGTTTAAAATAAACTCTGTTTTATAACAGAGGCTGACATGTGGGTCCCGCTGGACCCACAGGTCAGGTTTGACCCTGGTCAGCCGACCTGTTGACTGCTGACGTCACTCCTACACAATGCTGATGTCATATTTCCTTTTCTGTTAACAAAAATAATGTCAGAAAATAGTTTAAACATTGAAAATTCATAATAAATAAACCGTAGCTCAGATCGAAAAACTTTCTACATGAAAGTTGATCAGAACGACGAGGCGAATCTAATCATGTTGTCTATTTCGATGACGAAACCCCCTACGTAGGAGAACCCATAACTTTCCGTCCATTTCCGATAGATGAATAGTGCATATACACCAGATAATAAATCCAACTTAAATCCTAAAATAACTATAATGACTTAGACAAATCTTTAGGCAACCCTGCCCTGCATCCTAGGCATGGCATGCTCTGTGTTGCAATATTGTTGTGTATTTATTTGTTTCCTCCCCCTCTTCTCTCTCGGTAGACCCCAACGCCGACGTAGCTCCCGAGACCGACGCAGCTCCGGAGGTCGACTACGCTCCTGACGATCAGACCCTTGCCGCCGAGCTTCCAGGCAAGCACCCCCCTTTTGAGCATTTCCGATATCGCCCACTCTCTTATGCTTGCATTAGAAGTTACTGCTGCTGCTGTTATCCTATTTCTGCTGCATAGCCTATTTATTGTAACCTGCTATTGTTACCTACCTGGTTATCCTAAACTGTTTAGTATAGGTTGGGTAGAGACCCAGCAGAGACCCCACTTTATCCCGACTGCCCCGCTGGATTATCAGAAGACCCGATCAACGGGATAGAAGACCAGGCCCCAGCACTGCACATCACTTCCCTCTTAAGTTGCTCGACACTACTGGGTTACTATCGAGTGCCGAGGGTGATACCTCGTCAGCACTTTTGATGATAACCTTGTAGTTTAGTTAACCGGTCGTGGTCAGCGAGGGTGATTCCTCCTACACCACCCCCGATAACGACACCGTCGTGCAACTCTTCAAGAGTGGACCTCGAGGTTGATTCCTCCTTCGATCACCTTGATGTTTACATCAGGTAGGAATCCAACGAGGGTGATGCCTCGGATTCCTTCTTGATATGGTAGCCACACGGATGTATTTACATTACTGTTGATACTGTTTATTCTGGATAAAGATGGGTCGGCCCTGAGGGGTACCCGCACGAGATTATGATGAGAGTGATATGGAGTCGGGTTGACCTGGAAGGTGCCCGTGAGATATCTACGAGGCGTGGCCAGGCATTCTTAGCCCTTGCCGCAAGTCCTCGAGACAGGGCGACGGGGTCACATCTTTGGTGAGCCTCTGCTCGTTACCGCACCACCAACACACTAACGGTTTGGATATTTGATCCGAGGGGCCTCTGGCCTGATAGCACTAACCATCACGTGGGCATAGTATGGGCGTTCTGCGTCGTATACATCAGCCGAAGCTTAATAGACGTCAGCAAGGAGCGGCGCGCGCTGGATTGGACTGGTTAAGCCCGCGCTTGTATTAAGGGGGCTAGGTCTGCTTTCAGCCGCCCGCGTAACGCACAAGAGTTCCCGGGGCGAAGGCCCAAGACCCCTGGGTGCATAGGTTTAGTCTGGCGTGCTGACCTCTCGATTAAGTATTTGGTCGGGTTGCAGCGTGTCGTTTGGCCGAGGCCGGGCATGACCCAGAAAAGTGTGTCCGGCCGGAGTTAAGCGAGCGTGGTGGGTAAGTTGGTGCACCCCTGCAGGGAAGAACTAATCTATCGATAGCCTGTCCTACAGTAACAGACACTCGGAGTTGTATCCCGATTGGTACAACTAGAACTGGTGACTTGAGATGATAACTGGATACTAGGATTGCTTTCTCATAGGGAGTCGAAGAAGGATCTCTGGGCGAGGTTGATAACATTACTACTACTTTACATTATGTTAATCTGCACTCTTCTAATGCTGCAAGACCGATGTAGATGCTTGAAGATGCTAGTCTTTGATAGGACTAGGCTCTCCCCTCTATTCTGGCATTTCTGCAGCCCAGTGCACATATAAAGCCTCCCTTTGATAATGTTGCATATGTAGTGTAGATCCTTGCTTGCTGAGTACTTCGGATGAGTACTCATGTTTGCTTTACTTTCTTTTTCTCCCCATATCCACTTGTCGCCGCCAAATGATAGAGCCCCTGAGATAGCTGCCTCTATCGATGAATACGGCTACTACTACTACCCTCCCGGCTAGTACTACTACGAGGAGCCGTCCGACGACCGGGAGTAGGTTCGGAGGGTCCTAGGAAGGAGGCCTACGCCTTTTCGATCGTAGTATTTTATTTTGCCCCGGCTTTCTAAAGGCCTATCTGTAACTCTGTTATATCTGTACCCAGATATCTGATGCTTCCGCTGACACTTGTATGCCATCGAGCTATGTATTCGAGCCCTCGAGGCCCTGGCTTGTAATATAAAGCTTGTATGACTTTATTTATGTTTTAGAGTTGTGTTGTGATATCTTCAAGTGAGTCCTTAGGCTTGATCGTGTGCATTTGCGTGTATGGTTAGTGCACGATTAAGCCGGGGTCGTCACAGGTTGGTATCAGAGCCGACTACCTCTAGGAATTCCCCTATCCAACTCCTTGGCCGAAGTTGAGTCAAGTAACCAAAAACTGTTTTACTAACTTGGCTGTGTGGCTTACGGGCCCATGTCGCCAACTGGGTGGTATTAGGATCTTTTATTCCTCGTCTTTACGCTAGGACTCTGATCACTCTTCTATTCGGGTTTAATAAATTTACTAACGCCGACACTTAGGATCTCGTAAATCCCGTCCTCCCGGAGAGCTGGATATCTGTGCGATTTCCCTGTCATTGATCTGATTAGTCTGATAATCATTTTCCTTTCCATTGTTTTGTTTAACCTTTCTCTTCAAGATCTGTTATACTTCTCATCGTCAAATGACAATCCTGAATTTCCTTTATTTCAGATGGATCGTCTGTTTCCACCACGTCCTACGATGCAGCTTGTGCTTCGCACTTGGGCTTGAGATGCCCCTGGTTTTCCAGCTATCCTGATCGCCCTCCTAACCAGACTGGGTTACCGCTGGTACCCCGAGTACATGGTCTACGAGGTTTACCGCGAGTTCAACCAGGAGCAGTACTATGCTGATGTTCGTATCGATGATCAGCAGGATGACTCAGACACTGAGCTGCACCTTTTCCACGGTATCGGCGTGATGATTGAGATGGCAGTCCATGATGCCGCCTACTCTACTGTCACACGTCTCCGAGGAGAGCTCAATGCTAGCTTGGATGCCTCTGAGTTTCGATACATTCTGTATGCCCCTGCTAGAGATGCTACTGGATACTACACAGCTATTTGTGCCCCGTACGAGCCTCATCGCTACGATCCGCGAGTTCTGATTCAATGTACTCAGGCCCTGGATTGTACTATTGGGGCTCTTGCCATCGAGTTGTTTGCCACTCAAGCATGACTCTACGATGCTATGACGCAGTTGCTACCAGCTGTTCGTGCAGGGATACATCCGGAGCACATCCTTTACCCACGCAGGACCGAGATGCCACCAGGGATCGACTGGCCTGCTGTGGGAGGTCACACACCTGCACGTGGACCTCTTCTTTCAGTTCGAGACCGGGTTCTGCATCAGAGTGCACATGGAGCGCAGGATCCTTCCACGACGAACATCCGCCGTCCGCACTTGCAGCTACCCCGTTTCAGTGGTTTTCTCCGACGTTGATGTAGCCTTTGCTATGTCTTGTTGTGTACTTCCTTACCGCGTGCCTGCGTGCCGCCTAGTATGTCTAGCTTTTGAATTTGCGTCGTTATGCTGTCCGATTGTAACCGACTCTGTATGGATCTGTTTGTCTTAAATGACTACTCTTAAGTATCTGTTACACTACTTAAATTACATCGTGTTACATCATGCTTGTTGCTAAACACTCGCAAAAGCCTCTGCTAAACTACCCCTATTGAATTTAGTAGGATGGGTGATAACAATCCACCACCGCCGCCACCGCCTGACTACATGGCCGCTATGATGCAACAATTTGAACTCAACCGTCAGTTCATGACGGGGATTATGGATCAATTCCCCCGTCCCAATGCCAACCTCCAGCCAGCTTCTATTACGCTGCCAGAGTTTGTGCGTCTCAACCCCTCGGTAGTCCGCAACACAGTTAATCCGCTGGATGCCGATGACTGGCTGCGTGACATCTTCTATGAGATGGAGTCAGCTGATGTTCCCCTTGTCAGCTATGACACATTCGCGACAAACTTCCTGAAGGGACCCGCAGCACAATAGTTGGCAACTCACAGACAGACCTTACCTCCTGGAACTATCGTCACCTGGGTGGAATTCAAGGCTGCTTTTCGTGCCCGGTATATTCCTCAAGGGGTTATAGATCGGAAGAAGGCCGAGTTCCGCAGCCTCGTTCAAGGCAACAAGACTGTAGAAGTCTACCAGTGAGAGTTCCTTGATTTGTCTCTCTATGCTGAAGAAGACATTCCCACTGATGCTCGTAGACAGGAGAAGTTCCGTGAAGGTCTACACCATGACATTCAACTAGCCCTGCTCGTCCAAGACTTTCCTGACTTCACCACCTTGGTGAACAAGGCTATTATGGTCGAGACTGGTCTGAAGAAGCACAAGGAAGCAACCAGACGCACTCGTGAAGCGGGCTCATCTTCGGACTCATCTTCGCAGAAGCGCCGCATCTGGATTCCACAAAGCATGTATCGTCCCACAGCTCCAGTGTACAGACCTGCTTATGCAGCACCTCATCTGCCTCCTCCACCATCGAGGCAGCCTCTTCGAGCTCCACCACCTCGAGCTCCTGCACCACGTCCAGACAGTGGACTCTACTTCAAGTGTGGCCAGCCAGGTCACCGTGCCAGAGACTGTTCTTAGAGTCAGAATCAGCTGGTGCCTCTTCTTGCTGGCCATGGTAATGGCCGTGGAATTCCTCAGCAGTGTAACAACAATGCCAGGCCTTCTCATGGTCGTGGACAGTACTACCACGTCAACATGACTGAAGCTCAGGATCAACCAGAAACTGTGATGGGTACACTCCTTGTTAATTCAGTACCTGCATCTGTTTTATTTGATTCAGGAGCATCACATTCATTCATGTCGGAAGATTTTGCATTCATGCATGGCATTAAGTGTGAAAATTTGCAACATCCACTAGCGGTAAACACTCCCGCGGGCCAGTGTCGAGCCTCCCTATTCAGCCCCGTAGTCACTATTGAAATTGAGCGGTTGAAGTTCCAAGCATTCCCAATTATCCTGAGATCTTCCAAAATTGATCTTATTTTGGGTATGGATTGGTTGAAGGCTCACTATGCCTCAATCAATTGCGCTACTAAAGTTGTACACCTCCTACACCCATCAAATGAGTTAGTGAATTATCATGCTCACCTCACTCAGAACGCCGAGGCTCAAATTTATGCCTTGAATGCGTTGAACACCTCTCCGCTTGAGGGGATCAAAAACATTCCAGTCATCTATGACTTCCAGGATGTTTTTCCAGAAGAACTTCCAGGAATACCCCCTGCTAGAGCTGTCGGGTTTGTTTTCGACTTGAAGCCTGGCACCACTCCTATTGCGAAGCGTCCTTACAAGATGCCTCCGCACCACCTTCTCGAGCTTAAGGAAGAAATCGACAAGTCACTTAAGAAGAGCTTCATCCACCCTCTTTCCTCTGCCTGGGGAGCATCGTCTCTCTTCGTCAAGAAGAAAGATGGTACGAATAGGCTGGTCCAAGATTACTGTCCTATCAACCAGGCAACCATTCAGAATAAATATCCGCTTCCTCGGATCAATGATTTATATGATCAACTTGCTGGATCTTCGGTGTTCTCTAAACTCGACTTGAGGTTGGGTTATCACCAGATCTATGTCTGTGAAGAGGATATTCCAAAGACCGCCTTCG
Source organism: Thinopyrum elongatum (assembly GCA_011799875.1). Classification (NCBI taxonomy): domain Eukaryota; kingdom Viridiplantae; phylum Streptophyta; class Magnoliopsida; order Poales; family Poaceae; genus Thinopyrum; species Thinopyrum elongatum. Next base: position 435,166,133 of record CM022302.1, read on the forward strand.
TTACTCGTTATGGCTCCTATGAATACACTGTCACGTCATTTGGCCTAACAAATGCTCCAGCTATGTTCTCCCGCCTGATGAATTATATATTCATGGATTACCTCGATAAGTTCGTCGTGGTATATCTGGATGATATTCTGGTATATTCGAAGAATAAGGAAGAACATGCTGAACATCTTCGCCTTGTTCTGGAGAGGCTTCGAGAGCACAAGTTGTATGCCAAGTACTCCAAATGTGAGTTCTGGCTTTCTGAAGTGACCTACCTTGGACATGTGATTTCCAAGGACGGTATAGCCGTCAACCCGGAGCGTGTTCAGGCTATCCTTGACTGGACTCCTTCAAAGAACGCCAAGCAAGTCAGAAGTTTTCTCGGCCTTGCAAGTTATTGCCGTCGATTCGTCGAGAATTTTTCCAAGATTGCCAAGCCCCTGACTAATCTGCTCCACAAAGGCATTAAGTTTGAGTGGACAGACAAATGTCAGGAGAGTTTCCAGACCCTCAAGGACAAGCTTACTTCTGCTCCAGTGCTTGCCCCTCCAGATTCTCGCAAGGACTTTGTGATATATTGCGACGCCTCTCGTCAGGGATTAGGCTGTTTTCTAATGCAAGAACGAAAGGTAATTGCATATGCCTCGTAATAATTGCGTCCGCATGAAGAAAACTATCCAGTGCATGATCTCAAACTCACTGCTGTGATATATGCTTTAAAGCAGTGGCGACATTACCTTCTTGGTAACCGGTGTGAGATCTATACCAATCATCATAGTCTGAAGTATTTGTTCACTAAGCCGGATCTTAATCTCCGTCAACAGCGATGGTTGGAAACAATCACGGACTATGGCTGTGGTATTTCTTATACCCCTGGCAAGGCTAATGTGATGGCTGATGCCTTGAGCCGCAAGTCCTATTGCAACAACCTCATGGTTGAGCAATCTCAACCCCATCTTTATGAAGAATTGTGCAAGTTGAATCTCGGTATCATTCCGCAGGGTTCTCTTAATAACCTTGTGGTACAGCCAGATCTTGAGAAAGCGGTAAAGATGGCGCAAGCCAAAGATGCCGAAGTAGATCTGATGAAGAAAGAGCTTCACCTCGAGAAGTACAGGGATTTCTCAATTGCTGAAGACGGAACCTTGTATTTCAGAGATCGAATTGTTGTTCCTCATTTAGAGCTTATGACCGACAAAGCCATGAAGGAGGCACATGATACACCGCTGTCTATCCATCCGGGTAGCACTAAGATGTGTCATGATCTTCGTCAAAGGTACTGGTGATCTAAAATGAAGCACGACATTGCTCGATACATTGCTGAATGTGATGTTTGCCATCGCGTGAAACCAGAACATCAGAAGCCTGCTGGAATTCTTCAACCACTTCCTATTCCTTTGTGGAAATGGGATAAGGTTCAAATGGATTTCATTATTGGTCTTCCCAAGTCTCAGAAGGGTCACGATGCTATTCTTGTCGTCGTCGACCAACTTTCCAAAGTTGCACATTTTCTGCCTGCCAAGGACACTATCACCGCTAGTCAGCTGGCAGAATTGTATACTTTCAGAATCGTTTCACTCCACGGTATTCTGAAGGAGATCAATTCGGACTGTGGTAGTCTTTTCACTTCCAAGTTCTGGGAAAGTTTCCAAGAAGCTATGGGAACTCACATTACCTAGAGTTCAACTTATCATCCCCAATCCCAAGGCCAAGTCGAGCGAGTAAATCAAGTGCTTGAAGATATGCTTCGGGCTTGTGTTATATCATCCGGTTAGAAGTGGGAAGAATCTCTCCCATATGCCGAATTCTCTTATATCAACAGTTATCAAGCCAGCTTGAAAATGGCCCCCTTCGAAGTGCTTTACGGACGTAAGTGTCGAACCCCTCTGAATTGGTCAGAAACTGGGGAACGACCTCTCGTGGGACCGGACATTATTCAACACGCTGAAGAACAAGTCCGCATTGTCCGAGAAAATCTCAAGGCGGCTCAGGACCGCCAGAAGAGCAACTATGATTACAAGCGATGGGGCTTGACCTATCAACCCGGTGATCAAGCTTATCTTCGTGTCACTCCTATGAAGGGCACTCATCGTTTTGGAATCAAGGGCAAGCTAGCTCCACGCTACGTCGGCCCCTTTCGCATTGTTGCCAGACGTGGACAGGTGGCATACAAACTGGAGTTGCCACTGCAATTCTCTCATATCCACGACGTCTTCCATGTGTCGCAACTTTGTAAATGCTTCAAGGAATCCCCGCACCGCACAGTGGATCACGAGATGCTCGAACTACAAAATGATCTTTCCTATAAGGAGCATCCAATCCGCATTCTCGTTGAAGCTGAACGTCGAACTCGTCAGAAGACGACCAAGTTCCTGAAAGTGTAGTGGTCGAATCACACTGAAGATGAAGCCACTTGGAAACGCGAGGATCAACTTCGGGAAGAATATCCCGACCTCTTTCCTTCTACCTCCTAAATTCTCGGGACGAGAATTTCTTTTAGACAAGGAGAATTTGTAACACCCCCATGTAATAAGCACTGTGACACTCTGCTAAGTATGCCAAGTCATCTCCATTTGCAGTGCCTAGTCATAAAGGTTAATCAAAACAATTCAAATTCTATTCTGAAAATCAACTCAAATTCAAAAGTGAAATTTGAAGTGGCTCAAAGCTTGTGGGAAAAATGTTCATTAAATAGCAAATAATCCAGAGGCAATGATAAAATTGTAATCAATAATTATAGAATTAGTTAAGTAAATCAAACCACCTCAAACAGTGGCTAAAAATAACATTTGATAACCTTTTAAAATTAATACACAATAAAATGAAATAGTATTTTACCCAAACTACTTTTTGGTGTTAGGATATATTGCACTGCAAATCATGGGCTAGGTCACACATTTTACAAAAATCATTAAGTGCTCAAGCAATTAACAAAACAGGAAATAAACAAAGAAACAGAAAGAAGAAAAAGAAAAAGGCCTCGACCGACTGGGCATTAGTGCACAGTGGCAGGCCCAGCCGGCCCAGCCTGCCCCGCTACAGTCATCGTCCTTCTCATCGCCGTGTCTTCCGCGCCGTGGTCACCGCCAACACCACCAGCCTGCTCCGGTCGTTCGTCAACACGCCGACACCACCAACGCGGGGAAGGATAAGGCCGAAGCCCGTGTACCCCCCTGGTCCTCCTCCTTCATTTCCCCCTCTCCCCTCTCTCGCTCCGCCCTTCTTTCCCTTCAGATCCGTCGGGGCCGACGCGATTGCCGCCGCGCCTCGCACCTCTCCACGGCCACGGCTACCGTATCGCCTCGCCGACGTGTCCGTCGTCTTCGTCCTCGTCTTCCTCGTCACCTGGAGGCCGCAGCTGGAGCTTGGAGGCACCGCAGCACCGAAATTCCTCTGTCCCCATCTCCGATTGCCGATGCCCTTCCTCGGCTCCGGCGACCTCCTCTGCAGCTCCTAAGCTTTCGAGGGCCTTCGGCCTGCCGCTAGGTGAGCTTCGTCACCTACTCCCCCATCTCCTTTGACCTGCCGCGCCCGTAGCTCGCCGCTCCGCTTATGGCCGAACCCAGCGCCGCCGTCGAGCTCATCGACGTGGCCCCGTTTACCGTTGAGCTCGTTCAAGCTCGTGGTCGAGATCAGCACGCGCGTAGGGCTCTGCTGCGCCAGCTAGCTCGCTCCGCCGCGGTGTATATCGTCGAATCTGATGATGCCCGAAACACCTCATCGCCGGCGAGGTCCTAGCGATCGTTTGCGGCCATTTTAGCTCATGCTCGTGCCACAGATCGATGCGGAATGCTGTTGCTGTTCGAACGCGACCAGCCGCCGTCATTTTGGTCACCGGACGACGAAACCCGAGGTCCTCCCGCACGCGCCACCGCGTTTTGGGCCACCGGAGCAACTCCGGCGCCGGCCATCCACGTGGCACCCCTGGGGCCCGCCCCTGGGTCACTGCCAGTGGGCCCCTAGCCCCAGTTGACCACGTTGACCGTGGTCAACTGTGCTGACTGGGCGGCCCCAGTCACTGACACGCGGACCCGACCATCCTTTTAATTAACTAAACCGTTTTATAAATAAAAATAGATTAATTAAGTTAATTAGTCTATGACAGGTGGGGTCCAGTAGTTAATTAGATTCAGTTTAGTTTAAAATAAACTATGTTTTATAATAGAGGCTGACATGTGGGTCCCACTGGACCCACAGGTCAGGTTTGACCTTGGTCAGCCGACCTGTTGACTGCTGACGTCACTCCTACGCAATGCTGACATCATATTTCCTTTTCTGTTAATAAAAATAATTTTAGAAAATAGTTTAAACTTTGAAAATTCATAATAAATAAACCGTAGCTCAGGTCGAAAAACTTTCTACATGAAAGTTGATCAGAACTCGTGTTGTCTGTTTTGATGCCGGAACCCCCTACGTAGGATAACCCATTCTTTTCGTCCGTTTCCGGTAGATGAATAGTACATATACACCGGATAATAAATCCAACTTAAATCCTAAAATAACTATAATGACTTAGACAAACCTTTAGGCAACCCTGCCCTGCATCCTAGGCACGGCATGCTCTGTGTTGCAATATTATTGTGTATTTATTTGTTTCCTCCCGCTCTTCTCTCTTGGTAGACCCCGACGCCGACATAGCTCCGGAGACCGACGCAGCTCTGGAGGTCGACTACGCTCCTGACGATCAGACCCTTGCCACCGAGCTTCTAGGCAAGCACCCCCCCTTTTGAGCATTTCCGATATTGCCCACTCTCTTATGCTTGCATTAGAAGTTACTGCTGCTGCTGTTATTCTATTTCTGCTGCATAGCCTGTTTATTGTAACCTGCTATTGTTACCTACCTGCTTATCCTAAACTGTTTAGTATAGGTTGGGTAGAGACCCAACAGAGACCCCACTTTATCCCGACTGCCCCGCTGGATTATCAGAAGACCCGATCAATGGGATAGAAGACCAGGCCCCGGCACTGCACATCACTTCCCCCTTAAGTTGCTCGACACTACTGGGTTACTATCGAGTGCCGAGGGTGATACCTCGTCAGCACTTTTGATGATAACCTTGTAGTTTAGTTAAACGGTCATGGTCAGCAAGGGTGATTCCTCCTACACCACTCCCGATAACGACACCGTCGCGCAACTCCTCAAGAGTGGACCTCGAGGGTGATTCCTCCTTCGTTCACCTTGATGTTTATGTCAGGTAGGAATCCAACGAGGGTGATGCCTCGGATTCCTTCTTGATATGGTAGCCACACAAATGTCTTTACATTACTGTTGATACTATTTATTCCGGATAAAGACGGGTCGGCCCTGAGGGGTACCCGCACGAGATTATGATGAGAGTGATATGGAGTCGGGTTGACCTGGAAGGTGCCCGTGAGATATCTACGAGGCGTGGCCGGGCATTCTTAGCCCTTGCCGCAAGTCCTCGAGACGGGGCGATGGGGTCACATCTTTCGTGAGTCTCTACTCGTTACCGCACCACCAACACACTAACGGTTTGGATATTTGATCTGAGGGGCCTCTGGCCTAATAGCACTAACCATCACGTGGGCATAGTATGGGCATTCTGCGTCGTATACATCAGCCAAAGCTTAATAGATGTCAGCAAGGAGCAGCGCGCGCTGGATTGGACTGGTTAAGCCTGCGCTTGTATTAAGGGGGCTAGCTCTGCTTTCAGCCGCCCTCGCAACGCACAGGAGTTCCCGGGGCGAAGGCCCAAGACCCCTAGGCGCATAGGTTTAGTCCGGCGTGCTGACCTCTCTATTAAGTATTTGGTCGGGTTGTGGCGTGTCGTTTGGCCGAGGCCGGGCATGACCCAGGAAAGTGTGTCCGGCCGGACTTAAGCGAGCGTGGTGGGTAAGTTGGTGCACCCCTGCAGGGAAGAACTAATCTATTGATAGCCTGTCCTACGGTAACGGACACTCAGAGTTGTATCCCGATCGGTACAACTAGAACTGGTGACTTGAGATGGTAACTGGATACTGGGACTGCTTTCTCGCAGGGAGTCGAGGAAGGATCTCTGGGCGAGGTTGATAACATTACTACTACTTTACATTATGTTAATCTACACTCTTCTAATGTTGCAAGACCAATGTAGATGCTTGAAGATGCTAGTCTTCGATAGGACTAGGCTCTCCCCTCTATTCTGGCATTTCTGCAGCCCAGTCCACATATACAGGCTCCCTTTGATAATGTTGCATATGTAGTGTAGATCCTTGCTTGCTGAGTACTTCGGATGAGTACTCATGTTTGCTTTACTTTCTTTTTCTCCCCATATCCATTTGTCGCCGCCAGATAACGGAGCCCCTGAGATAGCTACCTCTGTGGATGACTACGGCTACTACTACTACCCTCCTGGCGAGTACTACTACGAGGAGCCGTCCGACAACCAGGAGTAGGTTCGGAGGGTCCTAGGCAGGAGGCCTACGCCTTTTCGATCGTAGTACTTTATTTTGCCCCGCCTTTCTAAAGGCCTATCTGTAACTCTGTTATATCTGGACCCAGATATCTGATGCTTCCGCTGACACTTGTATGCCATCAAGCTATGTATTCGAGCCCTCGAGGCCCTGGCTTGTAATATAAAGCTTGTATGACTTTATTTATGTTTTAGAGTTGTGTTGTGATATCTTCAAGTGAGTCCTTAGGCTTGATCGTGTGCATTTGTGTGTATGGTTAGTGCACGATTAAGTCGGGGTCGTCACAATCACCGCACAAATCAAACGAAGCTTCTCCGACAATGGTCGGCAACCCACGGCCGAAGAGTTGGCAATCGCCGAGAGCGTTCGAGCAGTCGTCCGTTCCTCCGTGGCATACCTTGCCACGACAGAGCCTGTCCAAGCCCAGATCATGGCCGCCCATGCCCAGCTCGTGGTGGCCTTTTCCAAAGAGATGGCAGATGCGGATGGCGAGATGCTTGCCGAGTATGGTGTAATGGATGCTATGGAGCCCCTTCCCCAGGAGATCGTCGGACGCGAGCTGGACATGGAGAAGGCGGCGAAGATCGACGAGCACCAGCCGTAGTAGTACTCTTTGTTTTGTTTAATTAAGAGCGCCGGTCTTTAATTTGTTAGAGTAATGTTTAGGTCAGCTAGCTCTGTTTAATTGCTGAACTTGCTCGATTAAGAAGTGTGGGTGTGCTGTAGTCTCCTTTGTGTACCCAAAATATGCAATGACGTTGATGACCACTGTAACCAGGGAAATTCGAACCAAAATTTGCACGTTCAAACTCATCACACACGGGTTAATCTATATGAATCATTTGTGATGTTCACATATCGTACACAGTGCTGAATAAGGGACCGTGTCTGATGACACTTTGCGAGCCAGTTTTTTCGCTGCACCGATTCAAAATTTTCGGCTTCTGCGGAAATATCTACCTCCCCGCCCCCTCCCCCTTACCCAAAGCCACATTTCCCCTGTTTCCGCCTTCCTTTCCAAGTTGAAACCTTCACTCCTTGCATGCAGCGCCGCCTTCTCACCGGCAACCCTCCTTCACGCTGCTCGGCCTCATCGATCCAGGCAGGTAATCCACACCCGACACTTATCCTCCTCCTCCTTCCACGTCCCACATGCCCCGACCGCCAGCACGACGTCTTCCACCCAAATCACCGACCCCCCCCCCAAATAAGCGCCGCCATAAGCCATGGTGCACGCAGTATAGCCAGGAGCTCAAGGAGCATTTGGCAGCAGAGAAGCAAATCGCGACCGCACGTGCAGATGAGGTCGCGATGGCTGCCATTCGTGCCGACCCCCAGATCTTGGAGGAGCACCTCGCCGTCGAGGCCACCGTCGACACCTTGCGTGCCGACGCCGTGATGCGGTTGGCTGCTTTAAACGACAGTTCATGGTGTTTTCTCGCGGCCACCATTGGTGCCTTCAACGAAGACTATGAGCTGTTTTCTCAGCGTGCCCGTGCTTAACTCAACTCGAGAGCCAGCAGGTTGGTGCCCGGAGCGGCTCAGGAAACTCACCACTATGACGAGGGCACCCACGATGTGGAGGCCTCGCCATCTTCCATGTCCAAGGAGCCAATCATCATCGATATCTCCGACGATGAGGAGTAGCTTGTCTTATTAGCTCACTATAAGGACCTATGTTCAGTTTGCTAGCTACACCGGTTAAGCATGCTCGGTTTACTCGTTGCATGTGCTGCTCCTGCCTTTCCTTCAAAATTCTAGTGAATTAGCCTATCTACTTTTACCATGCAATCTGCTGCTCTAGTGTATATGTTCTATATGTCGTGCAATGTGGTGCTCACTTATTAATTGTTTGGTTAATTAGTTATCATCTTCAGTTAACTGTTTGGTTCAATTCTGCAAATGTGATGTTCAATTTTTCAGGGTGCAATTTTGTATTGTCTTCCATGTGAGAAATAGATCAAATTTATCTTTACAAAATACATGAGAAACAAATACAATTGCTATATTTCCAAGTTGTCAAGAATGCTTGGTTTGGTTAACTGTCTGATCTTTTAGTATGTTATACATTGTGCAATGTGGTGCTCAGTTAACATTTGGTTCATTTGTTGTGGTGTTTAGTTAACTGTTTGGTTCAATTCTGCAATGCGATGTTCAATTGTTGTGGGTGCATTCTGTTATTGTATACCATGTGAGAAATAAATCGAATTTGGCTGTACTAAATACATGAGAAACAAATACAATTGCTATATTTCCAAATTGTTAAGCATCCTTGGTTTGGTTAACTATCTGATCTTCTATTAGGAGTATGTTATATTGTGCAATGTGGTGCTCAGTTAATGTTTGGTTCATTTGTTGTGGTGTTTAGTTAACTGCTTGGTTCAATTCTGCAATACGATGTCCAATTGTCGTGGGTAGAATTTTGTATTGTTGTGCATGTGAGGAATAAATCGAATTTGGCTGCACTTAATACATGAGAAACATATACAATTACTATATTTTCTAGTTCTTAATCATGCTTGGTTTGGTTAAATGGGTTTTCCATGTGGCTTGAATTAATCTGATGAATCTGCAATGTGCTTATTTTTCATCAACATATTTTACTGATAGCATGCGAACCCTCACTTAAGCTGATCACTAACTTCCTTATATGTGTTGTAGGGAAACAATGGGAAGCACTGAGGTTTACAATCGAGGTTTGCACATGCATGGTCCTTTGTCTAATAGCACATTATTGTGCAATTGCAGGAACCATTCTAATATTTAGGTTTTTAACAATTTGGTCTTGCACATGTAGGTCCTGCTGTCAGAGGTTTTGACCCACTGTTCGACCCTTTTTGCATATGGGGAAATGAGTTGTTCATGAATATCAGTCAAGTCAAGAAACTCAGAAAGATTGTTAGGACAAAGAAATTAGCGACAAAAAACAACAAGATCTTTGTCTGCACAATGAAGAAGACGTCAGTTCACTACAGGATGGTACTAACTATTATACCTTGCCTTTTTTATTCCTTTGCCCCATTTCCAATATAGAGAAGATATTTATGCACATCCTTGTTTTCAGGCCTTTCCAAAGTAGTTCACTGATGATTGCCTCTCAAACCACCTGTATGGTCAGGAGGTGAGGAAGGTATTCATACAACACCCACGGTTCAATATTGAAGGGTTCCTGAAGAGGACGAAGGATGGACGGTCAATCATCCACAGGCACTGGCCTAAAGTTGCAAAGACCTTCAACATCAATGAAGGCTCAATATTCGCCTTCCGCTTCAGCAGTTTTCCAGATGAGATTCATCTGTCTATGTACCGTCTATGATGCTAATATCGAAAGGTTATAGATGTTGCATGTGAAACTTGGTGCTCGTGCAGTTGTGTAATGGGGTAGCTAAGTGCTGAAGCTGTATGATGTTGTCATCTGATGTATTTCAATTATGAAATCCTGCTTCCTTAATATAAAAATGAAATATATTGTGTGCTTAATATGAAATGTCAATTAGATTAATAAATGGATTATTAATAATAGGACAATTAGCCTGCTAATTGGGTTTTTCTATTGCAAACGGTTATTGAGAAAACACCATGGGCGATGACCTCAGGCAACGCACATAGTTTCTAGGAATAAACCATGTTGGATCAATGAACAATCACACACGACATCCTCTTGAAAACTGTTTGTGTTAGGCTACCTTGCGCAAACGTTTACCACATAAATAGTGTGTGTGATGGACAGCCTTTGCCACACAGTTTCTTCTACGCACCGTGTGTGATGCATTCAATAACGCAAACAATAAAATTGTTAATATCATCTGCAATGGCAACACTATCACAAACGATTTAATGGGGAAAATTGTGTGTGATGTACCTGCGAACGGAAACGTTTTCCTTGGAGTGATTGTGTGGGATGTATATACGAACAGAAATGTACTTCTTGGATTAACTGTGTCGGATGTACATACTAACGGAAACGTATTCCTTGGATTGACTGTGTGGAATGTACATACGAACGGAAACGTTTAGCCGGGACTGACTGTGTGGGATGCACTTACGACCGGAAACGATTTGGCCTGTATAATTGTATTTTAGCACAACTGTACGTATAACCGTATTTGATCGCTCGCCTGTCGCACACGGCCTCATTTTGCCGAGCATGTGTGCCAGGAGGGCCTATCCCCGACGGTTTCTGGGTCGTGTGGGAAGGACCCCCCTATCATAGTCACTCACTTGGCGACGGTTCCAAATGTCGTCGCGAAAATGAGTTAAAAACCGTTTGTGTAGCACCTCGCTGTACCAGTGCCAGGTGCCTTCCATACCAACACTTTCCAAGGAATTTATTATTTGACAACATAAAGTAAATTTCTTTTTCATTTCGGGACTGGGCATCCCTATTACTGATACGTCTCCAACGTATCTATAATTTATGAAGTATTCATGCCATGTTTACAACAATTTTATATGGTTTTGATATGATTTGAATGGAACTAACCCGGACTTATGCTGTTTTCAGCAGAACTACTGTGGTGTTGTTTTTTGTGCAGAAATAAAAGTTCTTGAAATTGGACGAAACTTTTTGACAATTTTTTTCAAAGAAAAGAGAAATAATGGAGCAAAGAACCGCCAAAGGGGGGCCCCTTGCTTCCACTAGTGCCCGAGTGCCATGATTTCAGATCTGAACCTATTATGTTTTCATGAATATATTCGTGTTCTTGATCCTATCTTGCAAGTCGTAGACACCTATTACGAGTTATGATCCGCATACCCCAAGGTGACAATAATTGGGATTCTTTCCGGTGATTACCGTAGTTTGAGGATTTCATGTATTCACTGAGTGCTAATGCTTTGTCCCGGTTCTCTATTAAAAGGAGGCCTTAATATCCCTTAGTTCCTTATGGACCCCGCTGCGACGGGAGGGTAGGACAAAAGATGGCATGCAAGTTCTTTTCCATAAGCACGTATGACTATATACGGAATACATGCCTACATTACATTGATGAATTGGAGCTAGTTCTTTGTCACCCTAGGTTATGACTACTACATGATGAATATTATCCAACACAATTATCCATCACTGATCCAATGACTACAAGCTTTTCACATATTGATCTTTGCCAAGTTACTTTCGTTGCTGCTGCTGTTACAATCACTACAAAACTGCTACTGTTACTTTTGCTACCGTTACCGTTACTTCCATACTACTTTGCTACTAAATACTTTGCTGCAGATATTAAGTCTTTCCGGTGTGGTTGAATTGACAACTCAAATGCTAATACTCGCGAATATTCTTTGGCTCCCCTTGTGTCGAATCAATAAATTTGGGTTGAATACTCTACCCTCGAAAACTGTTGTGATCCCCTATACTTGTGGGTTATCAAGACCTTTTTCTAGCGTCGTTGCCGGGGAGCATAGCTCTATTTACTGAGTCACTTGGGATTTATATATGTTGATCACTATGAGGAATCCGAAAGATTCTAGAACAAAGATTTTTTTCCTCTACAACGAGGGAAAGTAAGGAACTGCCATCTAGCTCTGCACTTGATTCACCTTCTGTTTTGAGTAAGCTTGCGCCACCTACACTTGCTATTAATCCTGATATGTCGCAAGTAATTGATGATGCTACTTCTGCTATGAATGATGCTTATGATGATACTAGTACTTTGCTTGATAATACTATGCCACTGGGTGAATTTCTTGATGAACAACTTGCTGGAGCTAAAGATATTGAGAATGCTGAAACTGATGAAATTATTGAAACTGAAAACTTTGAAACACCCACCTAGCACTCCTAGATATGAATTGCCTGTTATACCTGAGGGTTATGTTATGGATGGAGAGGTAGCTAGGGACTTTCTTGCTTGTAAAGATAAAGAGGATCTTAAGAATTTACTAGTCAAGTTGAAAGTAAAATCTTTGAATGCTAGACTGGAATATGATCCTAAGTTTGCTACTTCACCTATCTTTGTTACTGATAAGAATTATGAATTCTCTATCGATCCTGAGTTAATTACTTTGGTTGATTATGATCCTTTCCATGGCTATGAAACTAAAACTGTTGTGGCACATCTTACTAAATTAAATGATATAGCCACCCTATTTGCACATGAGGAAAAAATTTGCTACTACTATATTCTTAAGTTGTTCCCTTTCTCATTAAAGAGTGATGCTAAGATATGGTTTAATTCTCTTGCTCCTGGTTGTGTGCGTAGTCCCAAGGATATGATATATTACTTCACTGAAAAATATTGTCCTGCTCATAAGAAACAAGCTGCTCTATAGGAAAAGTTTAACTTTGTGAAAATTAAAGAAGAGAGTCTCCCACAAGCTTCGGGGAGGCTTATCCAATTACTTAATGCTTTGCCTGATCATCCTCTCAAGAAAAATAAAATACTTGATATCTTTTATAATGGACTAACCGATGCTTCTAGGGACCACCTAGATAGTTGTGCTGGTTGTGTTTTCAGGGAACAAACTATTGAATAAGCTGATTGAATAATATCTTGAGGAATGATAATGATTGGACTCTTCCCAAACCACCGCCTAAGCCAACTCCAAAGAAGAGGGGTATTCTATTTCTCAGTCCTGAAGATATGCAAGAGGCAAATAAATCTATGAAAGAAAAAGGTATTAAAGCTGAAGATGTTAAGAATTTATCACCTATTGAAGAAATACATTGTCTTAATACCCCGACACAGGTAGTAGATGTAAATTCTCTCTATAGATTTGATGAAGGTGATATTCCTTATAATAAATCTGCTAGTCAATGCTTGGATGAATTTGATAACTTTATTGTTAAACAAGGAAATTTCAATGCATATGTTAGTAGACAATTGAAAAGAAATGCTTATATGATTGAATGCTTGGGTGACTATATGTTTAGAACTATTAATGATCTCAAGATTGTTAGTAAACATGCTTCCATGGTAAAAACTCAAGTAGAACAAGTTCTCAAGGCAAAAAATGATTTGCTTAATGAAATGAACAATAAGATGAATGATCATGTTGTTAGGATTATGACTAGAGGTGGTAAAATGACTCAGGAACCTTTGTATCCTGAGGGCCATCCTAAGAGAATTGAACAAGATTCTCAGAGAATTAATACTGATGCACCTAGTCCATCTAAAAAGAAAAAGAATGATGATAGGACTTTGCATGTTTCTAGTGAACCTATTATAGACACACCTGAGAATCCAAATGATATTTCTATTTTTGATGCTGAGACACAATCTGGTGATGAACATGAACCTAGTAATAATGATAATGATGATGTTCATGTTGATGCTCAACCTAGTAATGATAATGATGTGGAGATAGAACCTGATGTTGATCTTGATAACCCACAACCTAAGAATAAAAGATATGATAAGAGAGACTTCATTGCTAGGAAACATGGTAAAGAAAGAGAACCGTGGTTTCATAAACCCATGCCCTTTCCCCCTAAAGCTTCAAAGAATAAATATGATGAAGAATTCAAGCGCTTTGTTGAAATTCTTATACCTGTCTTTTTGCGCTTGCGTTTGACTGATATTTTGAAAATGTATCATTATGCTAAGTATATGAAAGATATTGTTACTAATAAAAGAAAGATACCAGAAGCTGAAATTTCCACTATGCTTGCTAATTACACTTTTAAAGGTGGAATACCAAAGAAACTAGGAGATCCAGGAATACCAACTATACCATGCTCCATTAAAAGAAACTATGTTAAAACAGCTTTATGTGATCTAGGAGCCGGTGTTAGTGTTATGCCTTTCTCTTTATATCGTAGACTTAATTTGAATAAGTTGACACCCATTGAAATCTCTTTGCAAATGGATGATAAATCAACTGCTATACCCATCGGTATTTGTGAGGATGTGCCTGTTGTAGTTGCAAATGTTACTATCTTAACGGACTTTATTATTCTTGATGTACCCGAGGATGACAGTATGTTGATCATCCTTGGTAGACCATTTTTGAATACTGCAGGGGCTGTTATTGATTGTAATAAAGGCAATGTCACTTTTCTTGTTAATGCTAATGAGCATACGGTACACTTTCCGAAGAAACAACCTCAAGTGAATATTATCAATTCTATTGAAAAAAATTCAACAATTACTATTGGAGGTTTTGAATTCCCTATTCCAACTGTCAAAAAGAAATATGATATTCTTGTTGTTGGGGACATGCATATCCCTGTTGAGGTAACCTAGTGCTATACGAAGATTCTCCGGTTTTATGTCATTCGGAAGAAGTTTGTTAATAAGACTTGATCAACCTTGTTAATGGATTCCTTTTGATGGGCATGAGATGGATGAATTTAGTAAACACAACTTTCTGTACCCACTTTTTACTTTCTATTATTTAGAATTAATAAAGTAGAAATGCTATTATTTTACTGTTTTCTGAATTATCCGTGCAATAAAAAAATGACCAGAAAATAAAAGTTCTCCAAATGCCCTGAAAATTTAGTATGATTTTTTATGCAATATTTTAGAATTCTTGGCACTGAACACACCCCAGGGGGGTCCCCTCACTTATTCCAGCCACCCATCCACTTCGTCTTCCTCCAGAAAAAATCACACCATTGCTCAAACCCGTGTTCTTGCTCATCTTGCTGCCATTTTCGATCACTTTGCTCGGAGCTCCATTTCCGAAACTGTTTTGGGGGATTGTTCATCGGTATGTGACTCCTCCAATGGTCCAATTAGTTTTTGTTCTAGTGCTTTATATATTACAAATTTTTGTTGCTGTGGTGACCATTTTCTTGAGCTTGCATGTCAAATTTATATGGTCCAAAGTAGTTTTGTTGCATAATATAGCCAAATTTATATGGTCCAAAGTTGTTTTGTTGCATAATATAGCCTCTAGACACTTGTGGGAGTAGTTGCTATCAATTTTGTTGAGTTTGGTTCACTTTTATTTTGAGTCACTAAAAAAATTTCACAAATTTTCAGAGAAAAGAAAAACCATGAGGAGGTGGTTAAGGGGCTCATCAAGCCGTAATGCGGAGGAAACTCCGGTAGAGAAGCCCAAGTACAATCTTCCATGTGCGGCAGAGGTTCGGACGTGCGAATGGCCAAGTGATACATTTTTAAGGAGGCGGGAATTTATGATGATTTCTATTATTTTGCGGAGAATGCTGGCATTGTCCCCTTCCTCCAAGATAAGTGTGACCAATACCTCCTACTCACTAATACCTTCAGGCAAAACTTTCCCTTTCATTCTAGGAAGGATCCTCCCATGGTAGAATTTCACTTGTATGATGAGCCTAAGGAAATGACACTATTTGATTTTTGCAATGTTTGCAAAATACCTTATGATGGCCGCATCAGTGAGCCACGTCCTAGATACATGGCAGATTTCTTCGCTGACACTACTGTGGGGGAAGAGAGAGGAGTGTCAGAAGCTAGAGTAGCTAGTTTACATTTTCTTGTTTTATGTTACTATGCATTATTTGTAGGGAGATGCCTGATTGCTCGTGGGGAGAGTGGAACTCTCAGCTCACCTGACATTGCTATTTTGCGCCATGCTTTATATGCTGATAGAACATTTAGTTTGGGCGTTATAGTTGCTCGACGGTTACACACAAACCGTACGAAGGGTAGTATTTTTGGTGGTGTCTATGCCTCCTGATACGTCTCCGTCGTATCTATAATTTTTTATTGTTTCATGCTAATATTCTACAACTTTTATATACTTTTGGTAACTTTTTATATTATTTTTGGGACTAACATATTGATCCAGTGCCCAATGCCAGTTCCTCTTTGTTGCATGTTTTTTTCCGCAGAATATCCATACCAAATGAAGTCCAAATGCGATAAAAATCTACGGAGATTTATTTTGGAATATATGTGATTTTTGGGAATTGGAATCAACGCGAGACGATGCCCGAGGGGCTCACAAGTACTAGGGGTGCGCCACCCTACCCTGGGCACGACCAGGAGGATTGTGGGGCCCCTATAAGGCGGTTGGTGCCCTTCTTTCGCCCCAAGAAAGATAATATCCGAATAAATATCGTGTTAAAATTTCAGCCCAATTGGAATTACGGATCTTCAGGAATTTAAGAAACGGTGAAAGGCCAGAAAATAGGAACGCGAAACAGAAGGAAACAGAGAGATGGATCAAGGAATAATAAGAAGGAGGGGGCTCTCTCCCCCTCTCTCCTGGTGGCGCCAGAACGCCGCCGGGCCATCATCTTGACGGCGATCTACACCAACAACTTCGCCGCCATCATCACCAACTCTCTCCCACTCTATGCAGCGATGTAACACCTCTTCTCCCCATTGTAATCTCTACTTAAACATGGTGCTCAATGCTATATATTATTTCCCAATGATGTATGTCTATCCTATGATGTTTGAGTAGATCCGTTTTGTCCTATGGGTTGATTGATGATCATGACTAGTTTGAGTTGTATGTTTTATTATTGGTTCTGTCCTATGGTGCTCTCCATGTCGTGCAAGCGTGAGGGACCCCCACAGTAGGGTTTGCAATATGTTCATGATTCGCTTTTGGTGGGTGGCGTGAGTGACAGAAGCACAGACCCGAGTAAGTAGGTTGTTTGCGTATGTGAGTAAAGAGGACTTGATACTTTAATGCTATGGTTGGGTTTTACATTAATGATCTTTAGTAGTTCGGATGCTTGCTAGAGTCCCAATCATAAGTGCGTACGGTCCAAGTAGAGAAAGTATGTTAGCTTATGCCTCTCCCTCATATAAAATGCAATAATGATTACCGGTCTAGTTATCGATTGCCTAGGGACAAATAACTTTCTTGTGACAAAAAGCTCTCTACTAGAACTAACTTAATTGTTTATTTATCTAAAAAACCCCTATCTTTTATTTATGTGTTCTTTATTATCTTGCAAACCAATCCCTTTACACCTACAAAGTACTTCTAGTTTCATACTTGTTCTAGGTAAAGCAAACGTAAAGTGTGCATAGAGTTGTATCGGTGGTCGATAGAACTTGAGGGAATATTTGTTCTACCTTTAGCTCCTCGTTGGGTTCGACACTCTTACTTATCGAGAAAGTCTACAATTGATCCCCTATACTTGTGGGTTATCAAGACCTTTTTCTGGCGCCGTTGCCGGGAAGCAATAGCGTGGGGTGAATATTCTCGTGTGTGCTTGTTTGCTTTATCACTAAGTAGATTTTATTTTCTATTCTAAGTTGTTCTCTATCTTAATTCTGGGTAGGAAACATAAAATACCAAAAAAAATTAGTTGCCTGCTAAACCAATGGTTGAAGAACCACCCAAAATCTATCACACTGCTGAAGCTTTCTACTTGGATCATCTTCGATCCGTATGTGCTCGTGCTGAAAACCCAACTAGCTTAGTTGACGGAAAATCATTAAATGAGCATGCTTATTTTGTGCAACACTGCTTATCTCAAAAAAGGAAAGTTTTACTGCATCAAATTAATTGTTTACAATGATATGCTTGGAATTTATGCGAAATATATGATTTTACTTGTTGTTCTGAAGACCCCAAGAAACACCTTCCCTACCAATGTGAGTTTAGTGACAATGGAATCTTATCTTCTCATGCCAAAGATGCTTATAATTACTTTGATATTGAACAAATTGGAGAATTTGTTGCTTTCAAGGGTGCTTGTGAAATTGCTTCTTTGATTAAAATGTATGATGCTACTCTTTACGGATCTGAAAATTTTGCCATACTTAAATATTGCTATGAAAACTATGCTTCTAATGCTTATGTTAAACCATATATTGAGGACACCTCCGTTGTCCAAGAGGAGACGAATATTTCGCAGGAAACTATGGAAGAAGAAATTGATGACACTGTGAGCTAATTGGATGAAAAAGATGACGAGGAAAGTGAAGAACAAAAGGACGAAGAGCGGATTAGCTAGCCGTGACACCTTCTAATGAGAGTAACTCTTCAACTCATACATTGTTTAACTTCCCTTCGTGCTTACCGAAGGATGAATGCTATGATAATTGCTATGATCCCTTGCATTCGTTTGAAATATCCCTTTTTGATGAAATTGATGCTTGTTATGCTTGTGGCCATGATGCCAATATGAATTATGCTTATGGAGATGAACTTGCTATAGTTCCTTATGGTAATAATAAAATTGTTGCTATTGCACCCACACATGATAGTCCTATTATCTTGTTGAATTCTCCCAACTACACTATATCAGAGAAGTTTGCGCTTATTAAGGATTATATTGATTGGTTGTGTTTTACCACTACACATGATGATTTTGATAGATATAATATGCATGTGCTTGCTGCTCCTACTTGCAAATTTTTTTGAAACTATCTACTGCGGAGCAAAGCCCCACAACCTTTTATTCCAAAACCAAACAAAAAAAGTCACAAGTGCGTATGTTACAAGAGAAGGAGGAAGCCTACCTGTACTTACTTATAATCTAGACTAGAGAGTTAACCCAAGCCAGAAGCTTATCTCTGGTGGGACTAGCTAACCTATGGGACAATAAAGTTACATCATGTACAAAGTTACATTTCCAAACAGCAAAAGAAGCTCGTTCCCCTCTGAAAGTTCTTCCATTGCGCAATATCCAGATGTTCCATGCTGCTGTGAGCATAACCTCAAAGAAGAAAGGGTGCCTGAATGAATTCCTTGCATGTGAGATACATTGCTGAATATCACCACATGTCCACTCTATCCTCAGGTAGTTCCAGACTCTGAAGCTAAAATTGCAGTTGAAAAAGAGATGTAACCTGTCTTCATAAACATGGGCAGTGCAAATGACACACAAGTTATCTTCCTCAGGTAGCCTCTAATGCCGTCTGACAAACATATCTTTGGTGTTCAGGCGATCAAAAAATAATAGCCAACCAAAGACTTTGATTTTCATGGTGCATTTTCTTTGCCAGAGCTACTTGCAATTATTATGAGAGAGGAACTACATCTCCACCTCTCTATGTTTCCAACACAATAATATTGCAGGAAATTGTTTTGCTATGTATCGGCCTTTACTTTGTGTGCATGAATTGTTCTTTTATGACATGTCGATGCATAGGAAGAGAGTTAGACTTTGTCATTACATGATATATGTTGCTTTGTGCTCACTACAAAATTACAAATCATTGTTAATTAAAATTGGCTTTGATATACCTTGGGATCCGGGTGGATCCATTACTTGAGCACTTTATGCCTAGCTTAATGGCTTTAAAGAAAGCGCTGCCAGGGAGACAACCCAAAGGTTTTAGAGAGTCATTTTATTCTGTTTTGTGCTTTTAAAAAGTTTTAAAACAAAAAAATATAGTGGGGAACCTAAAACTTTTTCAAAAAGGAAAGTGAAAGTAAGAAAGACGAGCACCATTGAAGTGGGGGAGTTCCTTGAACTTTGTTCATGCCCATGGAAACTTTGAAAATCTGGAATTACAGAAACTTTTCAACAAAAATAATTATCCCCTTGTACAAATCCATTGTATTATAAAAATAATGTGCCAATATTTGCCTTTAGGATGATTAGATTGCTTGTTTGGTTTGTGCAGTGCAAAAACAGAAACTTTAGCTGTAGTGCGTGAATTTACATTTTTTACTGGAATGCCAAAAGTTTCTGAAATTTTTACACAGTACTTCTATGAAAATTGGTTATTTTTTCCTAATTTTTCAGAATTTTGGAAGTTACAAAAGTTTGGTAAATGTTCAGATTGCTACGGACTATTCTGTTTTTGACAGATTCTGTTTTTGATGCATTGTTTTGCGTGATTTGATGAATCTATGGATTGTATCGGTGATATAAGCCATGGTGAAGTTAGAGTACAGTAGTTATAATGCAATAAATAAAATATTAATGGGTTTGCAATAGTACTTAAAATAGTGATTTGTTTTATTATACTAACGGATCTCACGAGGGTTTTGTTAAGTTTTATGTGATTTAAGTTTTCAAGTTTTGGGTGAGATCACGACGTATGAAGGAATAAGGAGTGGCAAGAGCCTAAGCTTGGGGATGATCGAGGCACCCCAAGGTAATATTCAAGGACTCCCAAGCAACTAATCTTGGGGATGCCCCGGCAGGCATCCCCTCTTTCTTCTAACGACCATCGGTAATTTTACTTGGAGTTATATTTTTATTCATCACATGATATGAGTAAATTCTTGGAGCGTCGTGTGCCTTTTATTTTTATTTTAGTAATGAACCATGCTGGTATGAGATAGTCCTTGGTTAATTTATAGAATGCTTCATGCACTTCACTTATATCTTTTGAGTATGGCTTTATAGAATGCTTCGTGTGCTTCACTTATATCTTTTGAAGTTTGGATTGTCTGTTTCTCTACACATAGAAAACCGCCATTTGTAGAATGCTCTTTTGCTTCACTTATATTTGTTAGAGCATGGGCAAATCTTTTGTAGAAAGAATTAAACTCTCGTGCTTCACTTATATCTATTTAGAGAGTCAACAGGAATTGGTCATTCACATGGTTAGTCATAAATCCTACATAAAACTTGTAGATCATTGAATATGATATGTTTGATTCCTTGCAATAGTTTTGTGATATAGAGATGATAATATGTGGGAGGTACTAATGAATGATTGTGGTTTAGTAAGAATATTGGCGTTAAGGTTTGTGATTCCCGAAGCATGCACGTATGGTCTCCCGTTATGCGATGAAGTTAGAGCATGATTTATTTTTTATTGTCTTCTTATGAGTGGCGGTCGGGGACAAGCGATGGTATTTTCCTACCAATCTATCCCTCTAGGAGCATGCATATTATTACTTTTCTTCGATGGCTAATAAACTTTTGCAATAAGTATGTGAGTTCTTTATGACTAATGTTGAGTCCATGGATTATACGCACTCTCACCCTTCCACCTTTGCTAGCCTCTCTAGTACCGCGCAACTTTCGCCGGTGCATAAACCCTCCATATACCTTCCTCAAAACAGCCACCATACCTACCTATTATGGCATTTCCATAGCCATTCCGAGATATATTGCCATGCAACTTCCATCATCATCATATACATGACTTGAGCATTCATTGTCATATTGCTTCGCATGATCGCAAGATACACTACAAAAAAAACCACTTCCGTGATGATACATGTTTGTCATAGTAAGTCACGTTTTCTGTCATGCATGTACATCCATGACGATTTTATGACAGAATCAAGATAGTCATACCTGTGCTGTCGTAGAAGTGTTCCATGACAATACCAAAATTATCATCACGGAAGTGTCCACTTCCATGACGATAAATGGCGCGTCATGGAAGTGCTTTCGTCAAGGGTAACCGACACGTGGCATCCACCGTAACGGGTCGCCGTTAAGCTATCGAGTTCCAGTTTGAATCCGATAACCCGTTAACAGCTAGGACCAATGGGGATTTTCCACGTGTAAAATCATCATTGGCCGGAGGAAACACGTGTCGGCTCCTCGGTGGGCCAGATGTCGTCCATCCAATGGAGGAGATGTGCCTATGATACGTCGACACGTGGTAGGGCCCAATAGAGGCCCATATAGGTTAAAAAGGACAGCCCAGTCAAAGGCCCATAGTATTTACTCAGGTACTAGTGGGCCAGCCCACTAAC
Organism: Thinopyrum elongatum; assembly: GCA_011799875.1. NCBI lineage: Eukaryota > Viridiplantae > Streptophyta > Magnoliopsida > Poales > Poaceae > Thinopyrum > Thinopyrum elongatum. The sequence goes on from CM022302.1 coordinate 435,188,042, forward strand.
GGCCTGCTTAAACATGGCCCATTTACGGCCCAAAGCCAGATCTGGCCCGTTATTTGTTCGTCGAGTATTTGGGCCCAATTATGACCTAGTGATATTTTGGCCTGTTAGAGGCCCGATGTAGACATGAGCCCATTTCAGCTCGGTGTGTCTTTCCACCTGGGAATGGCCCGTGCTGGCCATGGGCCATATATGGTCCGACGCGACATCCGGCCCACTAACGGCCCATGATCAAGGTGGCAACAGTTCAGCCCAACGTGACTTTGGGCCTGTTAAAGGCCTGTCGTATAATTCGGCTCGTTGATGCCTCTACTAAGCTTTTGGCCTCTTAAAGGCCCATGATATCAGTGGGCCAACTAAGGCCCGAGATATGTTTTGGCCTGGTAATGGCCCATCATATAACTAGGCCAATAATGGCCTGGCCTACATTTCAGCATGCTAAAGGCCCGTGGACGACTATTGAAAATTGAGGCCCAACATGCATTTTGGCCTGCTAAAGGCCCATGGTATCTTCTGGGCCGTAACAGGCCAGAAGAATACTCAGCCTGTTAATGGCCCGAAGCTACATGGGCCAACTAAGCGCTAGGTCCACTAAAGGCCCAACTAAACTTTGGGCCGAATGGAGGCCCGTGTAAGTTGTGGGCCTGACGCAAAGTGTGAAGGCCCCAATGGCCTTTCAGGCCCAAGAAAGTTGCAGGCCGGCCAAATTGTGGCCTGCTAAAATGCAGGCCCGTTAGAGGCGAATGTTTCGGCCCGGTCGCCTACATCAGATTTTCGCCATTTTTCCAGATAGTGAATGATGGCATATACGGTAATTAGTAGGAATTAAGAACAAACCTACTCTATACAATAAAGAAATTATGGCATAGTAACTTAGAATAAACCTACACTATACAATAAAGGATTTATGGTATATTACATCCACTGGGCATCGAAGTTCGCCACCAGTGATCATAAAGCGCAACGAAGAAGCAGATTACAAAAACTGGGTGCCATTGCAGCGTAACAAAATAATACTGAACCAAGACCACTTCGAGGATAGTTCAAGAAAGGTTAGCCTTGCGCGGGAGCTGCTGCGCAAGCTGTTGAGCAAGGCTGTGAGACTGGCCTAGCATGTCGCTCATAGCTTCCAGCTGTAGCTGTTTAGCAATGAGGTTCTCATTGGTGTTCTCCGCGATCTTCCTTAGAGATAGGACTTCAAGTCGAAGTTGAGTTGCAGAATGCCTTTCTTCTTGAACTTGGGACTGAAGAAGTCGAACTGATTCAGATAGCGAATTATGTGAGCTTGTCTGACTGCTAGTATCAAGTAACTTGAACACTGCATCAAGACATGACTTTGGGGTTGTCTCGCTATCTTCAAGATGTTTTGCCTTATTTGCTGCAATATATGTTGGGTTTGTCTCACAGCCTTCAGCAGACTTGTGCATGCCGTCAGACATATCACCCTGAAACAAGCAGAGAAATGACAGGTTTTGCACGTGTATAAACAAAGATGGTAACTGTGCTGTCAATTCCATCCAATTTCAAATTAGAAAATAAAGAGTCAGTTCAAAATATCAATAGCATAATTTGGCATTGTCCATAATGCAGGCAGCTTCACCACACTACTGGATTACCATGTCAACAAAACAAGCATAGATGAAGGGCAAAAACAATCATTGTATCTATTTTGGTTAATGTGCATGGCATGTTGTTCAAATCATCAGCCACATCAGTAAGATAAAACCGGAGATGACAAGGTGCAAACGTGGGTGGCTTCACCACACTGGATTATAGATCCACAAAAACAAGCATACATATAGGGAGTATTGAGTAATGTGCATGGTATGAATAAGGAATTCGGTTTTATAACTAAAACTTTGAACTTACAGTTGTTGCGAACATGCATTTTGATAGAAACAACAAACTAAATAGCAGTTGACGATAGGGAGTATGAGCAAATTAAACATCAGTTAAGGATAAAGGCTTTAGAAGGACTGACTTACATTAACAGTTAACACCAGCTCTATAATGCCCTTCTCCATGTCAAGGGAAGGATAACTCAAGAATTTCAGCACAGAAACTTCTTCATAAGCATTGCCCGTACTCTGCATTTTGTAGAGAGTAATTATAGATATGATAATACTGGAAGGGATAGAGGATAATGAAGATAAGATGCAGATTGATGCTACATAATCAACTACCAATCCCTGTAAGTACAAGCGTTACAGGACAAAATGTACTGACAAGAGCAATGGGCTACTCTTCTGCACTGGCATTGTTTGTGTATTCAACTTTTTGGTAAGATTAAATATAGATCTGATATTTTTTAGTAAATGGTGGGCAAGGGAGATAAGATGCAGAATGCTACACAATGAACCAATCCCTCCTTCCCATAATATAAGAGTGTTTTGTACACTGGTGTACTGTACAAAACGCTTTTATATTATGGGACGGAGGGAGTAGCTGTTAATGTAAGTACAGTGATAGACGTCGTTCAGTCCTTACAAGAGGACTACAGAGCTAAACCTCTTCAAAAGCATTGGGTTGATTCTAAATTTATGTAAGAGTCGATATGGATCTTATAATGTCCACCAAATGGAGGATAACAAGGCTAACATGTGCAGTGATGCTACATAATCAACCAGCTATGAAAGTAAGTATGGTCATACAGAGCAAGAGGTACTCACAAGAGCAATGCAATATGTAGTATAGTTGCGAGATTCTGTGGTCCCTTGAGAATGAATGTTCTTCTGCAAACAGTTTTCGTACAAGTGAGACGGTAAGGCACATGCAGAAATGTAATTTAAATTGTGATGTGATATCATAGACAGTACCTTACGCTGCAGACGAGACCAATGTGTAACAAGATTATTCCAGTCACTGTCTGATAAATGTAGCATCGGAGACTTTACAGAAATTTCATTTAGAGGCTTGCCATCGAAGTGCGCTTCCCTCAGGTAGGAACGATACTTCATCAACGAGTGCTTGAAAAGCGCAACCAACCCTTACTCGTCTTGACTATCTAGTTTGGTCCTCGCCTATTTAAAAGAATGAAATCTTGTGTCTTCTGTCAGCAGAAACATATGCACTAATTACCATGAATAACATTAGTACATTACTTACACGTAAGTTCCGGAGGAAGATTGGAAATTGTTCTGTGTCTATGGTATAATCTTTCCATGAAGGAAAGATGCGCACAAAGTTCCTGACAACAATATAAGCTTCGTCTTCTAAACTAGGAAGAAGTGGAACAGGGGTCCTATTTGCTGCAATTGGGGCTCGCTCTTGTTCGAAAAGGGACTTGGCAACTGGATTTGGTGTACTCTTTGCTGGAATGGGGGTTTTTCATCGTAGAGCTGGTGCTATGTCAACTGGCATCATCATACTGTTTGCTGCAGTTGGGGTCTACTGAGTTGGGCATCAGAGATGACCAGTGTAGTAGGGCTAGAGTCTGCTAGAGTTGGGGCCGTGTTTTGTGGGTCTGGTGATATTGCAACTACACCTAATGGGCTATTTGATTTATCAGGTGTGACTACCTTTTCCAAATACTTTGTTTGTGCTCCTCCGCGATCAGCAATCGCCCTCTTCCTTTTGAACTTCTGATACCCAAGAACAACATTTGAATGGATAAATATGGTATGATGACAGATGGAATATGTACTGAAAATGGATAGGCAGGGCGTATTCACATACATGATGTGTAAACTAAGCTAATGGCAGTGCAACAAAGTAGAAGCAATGCAAAGCATCAGTTGCAAGATATGTGTGACCAATATAACCTTGGAAAGTTAGAGCAAACACCTTGATGGGTGAATAAGATAGGGCATCTGCCTCTGACCCCTCCACTAGGTAGCTACATTGACTTAGGTCTCCCTCTAGCTCAGAATCATTGTTAGGATCATATTCTGAGCACGAATCTGTAGGTGGAGAGCATTTGCATTGCATTGCATCCAGACTTGATTTCAATCCCTTAATGCCAAGTTTGACAGCCATGGCATTGTTCTGCTTTGTTCTTTTCATGCGGGCAAGCTCGTAATCATTATGACACTGTTCAGTATCTGAGATTCATGAAAACATAAAAAGTAGTCAGATTATCTATGGAATGCATTGCGGATTCAACTCGGAGAGTGTCTCCCTACAAACCCCTGCGTATACAAAGTTCATCCCCCAACTGTGCTGACCAGACCACACACAAAAATACAAACCTCTTATGTCTCTATAACAGGCGGACACACATTTCAAAACTGAAGTAGGAACATTAGAATCATATCAAATTCGTATTTGAACAAATAAACTAAGGAATTATGAGTGGCATGATGTTTAGCTTCAAGGTTGGAGTGCTGGTAGTGCGACAAAAAACAAGTAGGCAGATTGTATTCGATGTAAAAGATAATAGTCTATGTAAAAGGTGGATATGACATAAACTTTACAGGTACTAAAGATTACTGAAATATCTGAACCATTAAGTGTAGGTAGCACTCAGTACACAACAAACCCTAATGACAGTCCTGCCTAATGAGTAATGAATCAATTAGAAAATGGGTGATGAGGAGTGACTGCTGAGTGTTGCGGATGTATCTCAGGATAAATCGGGTTGGCTTAGTGGGTGCTGCACGCCTGAGCCCTGAACGGACTAGGAAGGTAGGCACGACGGCGCCCCCGGACAGCGGTGACGCTGTTGGGCGAGCGGCTCCTGACCTCCTGTTAGTCCGGCGTCTCCTCCTAGAGTCATGCCGTCCGGGGACGGCAAGTCGCCGGCGAGGCAGGAGGCTGGGGGCAAGTAGAAATCGGAAGCACAGCAGAACAGAGGGGAATCAGGGTCTGGGCCGACCCAAAATCCCAGGGTGGGCCGCGGCCCACCGTGGGCACCCTGTAGATCCAGACCCGAGTGGCGTACATGCATTTTCAAAACTAAATTAGGAACATTTAGCTGACCAATTAAACGATTCTGTTTTAATAATATCATATTCGTATTTGAACAACTAAGCTTGTTTAGCTTGATGGGTGGAGCAGTGCTATTATGACACGAAGCACGTAGGCTAATCATATAGTGATCATAAAAGGGAGGAAACCCTAAGCATGATCAATTAAACCCTATTATGACTGTGCCATGGCAGATTTGAAGCTGCAAACTGCAGAAATGCTATTTAGCAACCATTTTTTGCTTCGAACTAAGAACTAAATTTTAAGAGCTGAAAAGAAAGTACAGTAACCAAGTTATGATCTATTTTCTGGTTGAGATAAAAAAGTTGAGCAGATATGAACCACCTCTCAAGCGGCGGCGTGTAGGCATCGGGGGTGCGATGGCTGTCGGTGGTGTTGAAGCAGATCCGCGATGGTAGACGGGTGCATCGGGGAATAAGTCCCATTGCGGTGGACGAGAAGGTCATGGAAGTGGCCCCGGCAAGGAGGACGACGGCGCCGATGAAGTGAGAGGACGCGATGCAAGGCTCCTGGTCCATCGTCGTGGATGAGAAACGTCCATCTCTAGCAGTGGACGACGCGGTCTTGGTAGGCGCTCCGGCATGGTGGAGGACGGCGGCCATGGATGGGGTGGAGGACGGCGGCAATGGATGGGGTGGCGGACGGAGGAGGTTGGTGTGGGGATGGTGTTCTAGCGTGGATGTTGTATGAATGGAAAAACGGAGGGAGACGTACGGAGAACCATGTTTTTGGGACACGCCTGTTTGAAATATGGGAAAGTTATGAACTTAGCCCCCGTTTAAAATTTGGACGCCTCGTTGGTTGGGGATAGGACGGTAATCTCGCATCTCTCCCAATATTTGCTCAGAGCGATTTCGGGCGAGGAGAGGGTGTTTTGGCGCCCACAGTTGGCGCCCACGGTGTATGGATGGGGCTGACAGGTAGGGCGATTTGTGTCACGTCTGAGTGAAGTTACAAACCTGCCCCTATTAAAAATATTTGCCTACATCGATTTCGGCCGAGTCGAGTTTGTTTTGCCGCCCATCGTGTATGAATGGGGGAATGGAGGGAGAGACAGAGGTCTTTCATACGAGCTTGAATCAAATGTGTTTTGCCGCCCACGTTTGGCACTCACCGTGTCTGAATGGGCTCAGAGGCGGTCGTGTCACGTCTAATTGAAGTTACTAACCTACCCCTATTGAGAGTAGTGGAAATCTGGCCGATGGATTGTCCGTGTAAGGGGTAGACAGTAATTTCCATCTCGCAAACACTGGCTTCGGGCAGCCGACGTGGGAGTGGATATTTTGCCGCTTCTTTCAAATTTTGGGACAGTAAGCATTCACGTTTACCCTGGCAACTAAATTCGAATCCATTTTGTATTCTTATACGAATCTTTATAAATCATTCTATGTTTTTTTATATATTTTCAAATGGACAACAAAGATGTATTCCACTATCATATATGAATATGATTTACAAATGCCGATACTCGAATTCAGAAGGTAGAATCCATTTTAAGGTGAATTTGAATATTTGAAACCACTTTATGTCCAACTCAAGTGTAATATGTATGACACAAGCAGCATATAGTGTACTCCCATTTAGATATGTACACAAGCGATGTCCCAAGATTCAAAATACTGATTCAATCAACCAATAATGTACAAAACTAACAGACATATAAACACTTATAGAGTATATGGATCAATAATATCAACTAACATACATAAGCCAGGCCGTTGTACTTTTTTTGCTAGAAGAGCATCATTTTTTAGCAAAGCTAGTACATCATCTTGGCCCTTTCAGATGCGTGCCACTTAAGGACCATCTATATTACTATTATTGCTGAATGCACATTCAGCCCGATTGGCATATTTGTAGGTCTGGCATAGCAATCAAAATAAAATGTCTCAGAGTCTTATCAATTAATACAGACTCGTGCTAAAAAAAATACAAACCAAAAAACAAAAAACAATTATTGCATGATCTCTAGAACAAATGGTTTGATCGATTACATGAATAAACAATACAAAGGTTATTCAACGATGGAAAAAACATTTCACCTATGATTTACCAAGTGGGAATTTAATTTCCTTTTTTCCTTCAGGACCTAAACAATGCGGTCAGTCTTAGCTTGCTTCATTTTGAAATCCATCAAATATTTAATGGTTGTCTTGAGTACTGCTTGTGATTGTGCTGTTTGCTTCCTCAACATGTCAACTTCATCTCTAAGTGAAGAAGAAGAATCTCTTTCTACCAATAATTTAGCCTCTAGAGCATCAGCAGTTGGCAATTCATGATGCATGATTGGGCCAGTGCCACTGCTGTGGGATGATACGACGTCCATGGGGCTAACCTGCTTTGCCATTAAAGTTCTGATTGGATTCCGAAAAGCTGAAATTAGCAAAACATCTCAACTGGGAGTTAGAACAACAAACCAGTTAAACAAACAAGGAATTAAAGAGTTTCGACTGGATGCTGAAAAGTAGTTATTAACATCATTGTAATCGGTTGCAGCAGCAAAGCAGTTAAACAAACAAGTTTTGCAAAAGGTACCTGTTGTGGCATTGGAGTTTCTCTTGGATCCTGAAAAGTTGAGTAGCCAATAACATGATTAGAGCAACCGGTTGCAGCAGCAAAGCAGTTAAACAAACAAGTTTTGCAAAAGGAACCTGTTGTGGCATTGAAGTTTCTCTTGGATCCTGAAAAGTTGAGTAGTCAGTAACTTGATTAGAGCACCAAGTTACAACAGCAAACCTATTACACAAATATATTTTTGAAAATGTACATGATGTGCAATTGGACTTCCAATTGGATCCTGAAAACTTGAAGTTGGTAAGATGATTACAGCAACAAGTTACAGCAGCAAACCAGGTAAAGAAGGAAGTTTTTGAAAACATACTTGTTGTGCCAACGAAGTTTCAGTTGGATCCTGCAAACTTGAATGTTAGCAATCATAAATAAAGTGTTGCAAGAGCCATAAGAAACTAACATCAAACTAGTAAAACTAACCAGTTTTGGCAACGTATTTAATTACACATGAACTAGTAAAACTAACAAGTTCTTGGCAACGTATTAAAGTAACAAGTCGGTACAGTTTACCAGCAACACAGACATCTGTAAATATCTTTGATGTAAGCAAAATGATTCCGACACACATATATATAAGTTCAAAAGACGTTGTCCCTCATATAAACCTGACAGTTGTCTGTCTATGAACATGCAAACATTACTAGTGCTACAAGTGATAACAACAAACCATTTAAACAAACAGGGTATCAGAACGTAAATTACACATGAATTTTGCTGCACCCTAGAAGTACATATGACCAGCTATCTACATGCTTAAGTAGCTATTTAAGTTCAGGCGAACAGGTAATTCTTAACAGTAAGTATCAAACACACAGATAGGCGTAGTCTATAATAGGATTAACAGGCTATGGCATTATGTAATCAGTAGCAAACTAAATTAAGCCAAGCAACGTAATTGAACAATTTTGCAATCAGTGGCTAACTAAATTTCCGAGAAGCAGGTAACTGAACTTACGCTAGCTCTTTGTACAGGCACACTGCAACTTCTTTTTCGCTTACATGGTTCTACGAAGGAGTCCATCGCATCAATTGCTTGGATACGCAGTCCCAATACTTCTTTCTTCCCACACTGCGTTGGTAAGTCGAATGGTTAATCTAATAAGATGGTGCGTCCTTGATATGTTATATGAGGACGGGTTGTCAGACTAGTTGTAGAAACACACATCACACTGGCTTTTACTGTATATTTCATGCGATCACATTTGGCATATCGAGATCTAAGCAATCTACAATAGGATGAAAAGACTAGCATCCTTCACATTATTGGCAAACTCAGTTCATAGAAACAAGCAATTCAACCATTCTGTGGGTAAATCAAAAGCGCCACTGGAATATTTTTCACTACCCCAATCATACACGCAAAAAGGGGTGACGCCACCGTAGGGGCTGGTATCGGCGGCCGCTTCGGGTGGCTGGAAAGTGTGCACCTAGTTTGAGTCGTCCAGGTTGGCCCAGACTAGTTTTGTTCATCCCAGCGCACAAGCAGGCAATGTAAAAAATGAAGAAACCATTTCAATTTGGATGGGCCAATAACGTAAGTGCAAGGCAGGCCCTATAGCAGGCTCGCGGCCCAAACGAGCGCCTCCCATATCGATCGACAGCAGGAAAAATCCCCAATGCGTTCGCTCCAGCCTCCAGTCTGGTTCGCTCCTAACCTAGCCGCCGCTAGACAGACCGACACAGCACTTCCTCGCACCCTCGTTGGACGCCGGTCGCCGGGCTTCAAGCGAATGGAAGGACAAGAAGATGAAGATCCAACCCTGGGTGTAGCCTGCATGGGAGGCAGCGGCGGCAGCACGGGCATGGCATCGAGCTTGCGCAAACGGGCAGTCGCAGCTTGCAAGAGCAGCATGCGCAACGAGCAGGTACATCACATCCCTGATTATATCTAATTCAACTATTCAATTTCTGGCCAATAGTTAAATCTGACGGTGTTGTAAAACTGCTTGTATGTAGGGAATCTATAAGAAAATGAAACCAATTTCTGCTTATTTTGTAACTCCCCCAATCAATACTGAACTGACTGAACCTGATGTGTCTAATCAAGTTTCCGGTGCAAACATACAAGCTCATGTTGTTCTTGAGCCTGAAGTGTCTAATGAACAGACTGCTAATGAAGGATTTGATGCAAACATTTTACATGCTCCTGGTGATGAACATATAGTGTCTAATGAGGGATCTAATGCAAGCATTTTGCAAGCTCCCATTACAGGATTTAGTGTCTAATGATGATCTGCTATGTTGAGAGAGAGAGAGAGAGATTTACAGGAATTGATGACAAGCAAATTATAGTACATTTTCAAGGCTTGAGGAAATGTCGAGGCCATCTACCAGAAAGTCCCCGTATCATGACAACCTAGCATAAATACTTTTCTAATCTACTATTTGAAACTATTGGCATACTTGTGCAGGATAGATATATTGATATGCAGTTTGTGCACTGGTTATAGGCGCAATTACACTTGGATATTTTCGGCCAGAGAACAAATAATTCAAGCAGGTACAGTCCATGTTAGTAGTCCTTGTACACCATGTTGCATTTTGTGTTTTTTGGTGCTTACATCATTTAGTGTTTTATAATCTAGAACTACTTTGGATCATTAGCTGGTTTTCAAAGTGGATGTAGCTTCACATTTCTCAAGTTATGTTGATTTTCGGAGTGCAAGTGCCTTCGTATTTTTTAAGTTAAATTTTCACCCCTGGTAACTTGAATTCGTGGATCCGCCACTGCACACAAATCATACACGCAGGCCAGTATGAATTAAATGAAATGCGGGGACTTACGCTAGATCGTTGTACAGGCTCACTGCAGCTCTGCTTGCGCTTGGGATGTTCCATGTACAAATCCATGTTACCACTTACTTGGATGTGCAGGCCTTGTGCTCCTTGCATCCCCCTCTGTATTTTTGACACGGCGAATGGTTGATCAAATGAGATGAATCGACCTTGCTGTTGTACCGGAGGACAGGTACTTACAAGGTTATACAGGCGTGCAGGATGTGTACCAGATCCCGTAGCGCCGTCATGCTTCGCTAAAAAATGGTTTTGCTTGTTTCAGATGATATCTCTAGAAGAAATAAGTGTTAAAGTCAGAGTTGCATAGGCGTGTAAGCTAAGAGAGCAGTAAAAGGATATCCAAACATCGTCGGAACAGTGCACAAGGGAGTGATATGTGGATACCTAGTTCGGGCCGGCGTTTGGGCATGCTCGCCTAGCTAGAGTGCGGGTCACTTCAAAGCCGTTGAGGGTGATGCGCTGGCATTGGCTGGCCGCGTACGGATGCAGATCTCGAGCGCCAGCGGAGCGCTACGATGCGGTGGACGAGGCCATTGGTGAAGCACCAACGGCGTCGGGGGGTGGAGGTGCGACGATGTTCTCAGTGAAGTGGCCCCGGTGAGGTGGGAGACAACGTCAGTGAAGCGCACCTGATGCAATGGAAGTCGGTGTCTGAGGCACGTCGGCTGCGGCGACCGATGTTGTGGGTGGACCACCCGGTGCGGTGGATGAGGGGGTAGATGAGGTAACTCCGGTGCAGTGGTGAAGCGCGACCGTTTTCTTCGTCGTCGCCGTCCGGCACAGAGGTGGGGAAAGAGACGAGATGAAGGGCGATTTGAATTTTGCTTGGGTTGGCAGCGAATTAGGGATTTGAGAGCTCTGGGCGCAGAAGGGGACGGGGGAGAAGGGAGATTTTGCAGGGCTGGAATTGGGGCCGCCAGATATTTCAATCCGAAACATGGAAGCACGAACTTTTTTGTCGTCGTTCTTTTTGGGGGGGGGGAGGAGGGAGGGGGTGTTAGCGTTCGTACGACACACGCGACCACCACGACACAACCCTGGTCTGCTTGGTGCGCCTACATTTGAGAATTCAAACGAATCTTCTTTCATTGGCAAACGAATCTTGTACTATGTATTACCATGCCCGTGTTTTCCTTGCAAATAATTAGTCCTTCGAAACAAGATACTATGAATTAATTAATGAGGAGTTCTTTGAATTAGAGTGTGTTTGTCACATAGCGATGTCCAATTCTAATGTGGATTTCGCATTTCAGGGTATCCACGCTACTTTTCTAATACAAAATCATATATGTATAAGATGAACACCATGGTAGTGAGAAAACTTTGGATGGATTCAAGCATATGACCAGACACATACAAAATACCACAACAATCGAGTCAAAATCAACCTTTCCAAACCTAGTATGGCACGAATTCGAAATAAATACGGAAGCCATATGCATGATCCTTAATTCAAATCTTACAATGTACACTAAATTAAAATGTCAATATTAAGTCTAGTACTATATACATTCAAATGTTGTCTCGGCACACACGCTACATACTTCCTCTATTGATCAATCTTCCTCTCCTAACCACCTTACAAAGCTATTGGTTTCTGCACGTTCATTCTTTCTCTCCATGTTTCGATCTCTAACTCACACACCCGCCATTGGACTCCATGTCGAGCTCTCTCTCTCCCCCCTCCCGCCCTCTCTCGGTAGATACGTGCATTACCTATCTAGACCCCCCTCCCTCCCTCTTGTGTGCACGCACGCACATTATCTATCTAGGTCACTATCGAGAGACCGTCTCACTCTTTCTTCCGCACAGCGGCCCACACTCGCTTAATCTCTCTCTCTCTCTCTTTATCTAAGTCCCGATTAACCTCGCTTTCTCTCACACACAAACGATATATCTCCCTGTTCGGGCCTCGATCGACACACTCTATGCTCTCTCACGCAGATTGTCTATATAGATCAGTTTCTCCAAGCCGTTCCACTCATTCGACCTCATGGCGGCCCATGCTCGCTCAAACTCTCTCTCTCTCTCTCTCTCTCTGCATGTCTCGATTGACCTCGCTCTTTCTCACACACAAACGATATATCTCCATGTTTGGGCCTAATTCGACATATTCATAATGTATACTCTCACACGCACATTGTCTATCTAGGTTACTCTCTCCAACCTGTCTCACTCTTTCGATCGCATGATGACCCACACTCGCTCAATCTCTCTCTCTTTATCTATGTATTGATTGACCTTGCTTCCTCCCACGCACAAACAATATGTGTACCTGTCTGTGACTGGATCATCTCTCAAGCTCTCTCTTACAGCCCTCACCCTTCCCAAAAGCTCAATCGGACAATATCTATCCACAGCATATATATATTTTCAACGAATGTCAGGGCACACTCACTTTGTATCTCTATCTATGTCTCGATTGACCTCGCTTTCTCACGCCGTCTCTTCCACATATTGAAGCTACCTCTCCATCCCTCGCAGAGCCGGAGCTATTTACATTGCGAGGGAGACTCCAACCTTCGATTAATTTATGAAGGCATGTATTCCAGTGGGTTTAGATTATATTTTTGTAGCATTCGCCCCACAACTACTCCAAACACCGTTGCAACCCCCGCCCCTCCCCCAATTGTTCTCCCTATGGATCGGTCACCGCTCTCTCACACGCCCTTTCTAACCTTCCACGTCGCACCATGGTATTTTTGCAAAAAACTATGGTGTCCTCTTTAATTATTACAAATAAGCTACAAACTACACACCTGGAGTCCACCTGTAATGGAACAAATTTTGACCCAGAAATTAAAGTGCTACAAACTACACACTGGGGGGCCCAACTGTCATGGAGCAAATTTGGAACCATATCTACACCCCTATATAGTGTGTGAATAACTTTGAAAGATGGTTGTTGGATGAAGCCAATCCGACGGTGCAGAGATGGCAAATCTGAGCACCACTGGCCGTTCGATATCTTCTACATTCCACCACATTCTACCACATGTACAATCTAGAAGACTACATGGTTGAACTTAAGCATAATGCACAAACCTCAAAACACAAGCACTTCTCCTTTGTTCTAGAATCTTCTATATCATAATTGTCCAATTTTCTTTCTTTAAATGAATTGCCATTATTTGTTTTTACTTTATGCTCTACAATGAACAATTCCATGAATCTTAAAATAGATTAACTTTTTTATAAAACTTATTGATTTTGAATGAGATGAACTATAAGAATTAAATGAACATCTACATCATGCATATATGAATCAAAGCTTACATGCTATGGAGTGGTATTTATTCATAATTTGGTTGCCAAATCTCATGCGTGCAATGCACATGTACCTTACAAGTATAAATTAAAAATGAAAAAGGACGAGGATCGAACATGCGACCAGGGCCTTCAAGCCGCACGTCAATAGGCAACATCGTAGCAACGTTTGTTGTACTCCCCTTTGTTGATATAATGTTTTTATATTACCACAACCTATTTAATGGACAACATGTTTTTATATTAACTTTAGTACATTAGTGGGACCGGCTCGTGAGCACGTACTATTCCACTTCACTTACTAGTGGGTTCCATGTCTGCTCTCTCTCTCTCTCCTCCTCTTCTACGTTTAGACGCACGGGCAAACACGAAGAACACGCGGGCGGTGTGGCCGTTGACCGAATCTGGACGCGTTCACAAGTTACGGCACCAGTTTCACGTAATCCCTACTCTTATAAAAAATAGAGTTGGTGATGATGGTGTGCCTACCATCCTGCAATATAAGCCGTCCGATTTATATCTGACGGATAGGAAGGAAACTATGGCAATTTTGCAAAAATATACCCACACCCCTCTCCACATTTGCAAATAAGGCCTTTCCTCGTTCATCCTTTTCTCCCACAAGATAAACTACTCATACAAATTCATCTTGATGTTTTGTGCAACGCACAGGCATCTTGCTAGTACTAGTACTAGTATTGGAGTATGTAACAAGTTTAGGAACAAAAGTGACAGTGACGGACAAGTTAGGCTAGTAGTATCTACTAACAATTAAATGCGTGGATAAATAGATGTATCGCCTATAGTGCTCGAACAAGGGGACTGCTCGCGCCCTACAAGTATTTGGAACTGGCTTTCCTAAAAAAAATATTTGGAATTGACGTGGTATTTAATATGAAATGTTTGCGATGAGAAGGAATACATGTCGCTTGATGATGTTTATATTTAATTTGATACGGCTCTAGTAGAACATTCAATCGATCAAACCATAGATTTCATTCAGTCTAACTACGACTTTACATTCATTCCATGATCAAACTAAAATAAATGCAAATGATAAATCCCAAACGTTTGGATTTTAAGCATGGCAATCCGAACGTTTTTCATGGCATATTTAGATCACACGGCGGCGGCGGAGGCGTCTTGCGGCGGGAAGCGGCTCCTCTACCGTGCTCTGTGTGTCGTCGGGCCACTAACCGGCAGCGACGGCGGCGTCTTGCGCCGTTGTTGGCATACTCCTGGACGTTGGCCCTAGCTTCAAGGAAGGCCAGAATGTTCTGGACTTCGATCTCAAGGAGCCAGTCAACTGGCGGGAGGAGGCGACTGGCGTCGGTGCAAGGAAGCGGTTGACGGCGGCAATCCAGGCTGTTGAGGGGGGCACTGGCACCGGCGCGGGGACAGGCTCTAGCAACGGCGCGGCGGAGACATTTGTGTGCACGGGCACCGGCACGGGCGCATGCGTTTGTGCACGCACAGGCGCATGCGCTTGCAGGTGCATGGGCGCGTGAAAGTTAGCGGGGACCTCATGCAACCCCATGGCTTCAAGCTCGGCGACAATGTGCTGCTCCCAGACCATCAATGCCACGGGGATGGGCACTGGCGCAGTCGGGGTGACAGGAGCTGGAATGGGAGCGGGGACAGGAGCGGCATCTTCCCGCAAGGCCAGTTCAAGCTCGTCCCAAAGCGCCTTATGTTCTTGAGACTCCGGCTGGGTGTCTTCCTCAGGAAACTGGAAGACTAAGGGCAGACCATCGTGATGCGGCATGGCGTACGGTGAGGTCAGGCTGGTTGGGGGTAGACGACAGGAGAATCCGGGAGGAAGAGAGAAGATTGTAGCGAGACCGGGGAGTGCGAGGGTGATTTAAACTGCGGCGCCAGCGCAATTAAAAGTGGGGGCAGTTGGGAGGAAGGTGGGCGGCGGAGCCTGGTCAAAGGGCTCGCCTCCCGGTGAGCCTGCGCAGCGGCCTACTCGCACACCTCCCGGTCAGCCGGCGCAGCGGTCTGCTCGCACGCCTCCCGTCGACTCACACGCTTGCTCAGACGGCACCTGCCGATGAGAAGCGGGACTCGTGGCGGCACGTAGGTCTAATGCCCATGGTTTGAATAGTGAAACCGTTTGCATTAACGTGACATGTCTTTGTTCCAAAATACCTTGGCTTTTCATTTGTGCAACTTTTCATAAGCAGCTTGTCTCTTGAACAAAAAAAATACGACAGCCTATTTGTGCCATATCACGTGACCATGCTCAGTTTCATGAATTTCAGGTCAGTTTTGGATTTTCTGGAATTTAAAATCCAGGATTCGAAACAATATCATAACCTGCATCATGAAATAAATTTTCAAGCCATACATCCTTACTGTTGTAGATATTAATATTTCTTAAGAAAGGATTTGGTCAAACATTTTTCTTAGTTAGACTTCAGACAAGTTATATTTGCAGAGTAAAAAGATAATCCGTTCGTACCAGTGCATTGCCTGATATAGTAACTCTAGTAGGCACGAACAACACACGAACAAAATCAACAAACGGAGATTCATTCTGTGCCCATCCTGGTGCAGTACTATTAGTACTAGGCAATGGAGTTGACGGGTGACCTTGGGTAGCGGCGACCAAGGGAATTGAACCGTGCTCGGCACGTAGGTAACGTGGGCTAGTTACTAAAGCATCCCTCCATTGTTCATTGGTTGTCATTATGGACTGGGGACATGAGGGGAATTTCCTAGGGCTAGAATTCTGGCTGCCTGATATTTCGACTAGAAACGCGGAGGCTCGAGTGGAGGCGCGAAGTTTAATATCACGGTTCTTTTGGTTGGGGTTGGCTAATGTGCGTACCACGCACGCCACCACCAGGACACGAGCCCGGGTCTGGCTGGTACACCGTCGGGTGCTACCTTTCGAGAATGCGAAAGGAATCTTTTATTTAAAATTGCCGAACGAATCTATATGTATTACAATGCCCGTATTTTCCTTACAAATAACTGGTCATTCCAAAAGGCACGGTAATTTATTTATGACGAGTTCTTGAATTAGAGTGAGTTTGTGGTATAGTGATCTCAACTTGGATGTATGACCATGCATGTATGACATGAATTCAAAACTAAAATGTAAGCCATGCATGGTCTTCAATTCAATATTTAAAATGCACAATAAATTGAAACATGAATATTAAGTCTAGTACTATGTACATGTAAATGTTGTGTTTAGGTCTCTCCATCGACACCCCCCCCAACCACCACACATACTTCATGTATCGATCGATCCTCATTTCTTTGTTAATAGAGCTATTGGTATCCGACACACGCACGCTCATTATTTCTCTTCATGTTTCGATCTCCATTTATGTCACACCCGCCCACACACTCTCAAAAAATGTATTTATCACACACAACCTAGTTGTGCCCTCCATGACAAACCCTCCCTCTCTCTCAAGACACGTACGTTGCCTTTGTAAAACACCTTCACCATGCGCGCACACATAAAGTCTATCTAGGCCACTCTCGGTAACTCTCTCCCTCCAGCCCTCACTATAGCTTCGCCGCACGATATCTCGATGTATCATCTTTAACATTCGAGTGTACGCTAGGCCACACTCACTTGATCTCTCCCTCTATAAATGACTCGATTGACCTCGCTTTCTCGCGTCGTCTCTCTCACACCTAGACGCTCCCACTACACCTCTTGCATAGGCGGAGCTATGTAGATTGTCGGGGGGTAACCCCTCGACCTTAGATAAAATTGTGAAGCTGTGTTTAGGATTGTTTGGATTATATTTTTTGAACATTATCTTTGTCCCCACCCTCCCAAACACCGATGGGTTGTGCACCCCCCTCCCCCCGAGAGAATATCATGTGCCCCCACACCTTAGATGCTATATGGTGATACAAGTTCCTTGGAGTGTGTAGATCTAAGATATAGCGGCTCACAGATGTCTTAATATTTTTACAAGAAACCTTAATGAGTTTGGGAATTGCACATAATTAGTACCAAAACTACTCAGATGCCCTTGGATCCCATATCCAATGGCCTCGAAGCTCGTATCATCGTAGCATCTAAGATGAGGGAAGACCTCATATTCTCTTGTGTTTAAGAATATCACGTGCTACCACACCTTAGATGCTATGGTGATACAAGCTCCTCAGAGTCGTTGGATGTGAGATCCAACGACTCCTTGGTGGTTAAAATGTTTTTGCAGAAAAGCCCCCAAAGAGTTTGGGCGCAGCCCACAAGCACAAAGACTACTCAGATGCCATTGGATCTCAGATCGAACGACCTCGAAGCTCGTATCACCGTAGCATCCAAGCTGTGAGAGCACCTGATGTTTTCTCGCACTGACGAATATGAGGTGCTCCCACACCGTAGATTCTATGGTGATACGAGTTCCTGCAAATATAGGCCTCAAAGAGTTTGGGAATTGCGCAGAAAGTACAAATACTATGCACATGCCATTGGATCTCAGATCCAATGACCTAGATGCTCGTATCACCATAGCGGCTAATTATGCTGCGGGGAGCACCTAATATGAGCTACCGGGAGCCGTTGGATCCAAGATCCAGCGGCTCACACGAGGCCTGAATTGTTTTTTTTGCACAAAAACCCTTGAAGAGTTTGGAAATTGTGCACAATTACAAAGACTACTCCCAAGCCATTAGATCTCAGATCCAACAACGTAAAATCCCGTATCACCATAGCATCTAAGCTGCGGAGAGCATGTGATATTATATGCCGCTGTCATTTTTGTTCCTAAACTTGCAAAATACATGTAACTGGTGCCGTAACTTGTCTAACCGTGCAAAGTGTTTGTGCAAAAAAACCATCCTACACTGAAATATCGGAACAACACACGGGAGGCCCACTTGTCATTGATCAAATTTGGACCTAAAACTAGCAAATCTGAAGGATGAGATTCGAACCGGCAACCTGGAGTACAAAGTGTATGTCGATAGCCTGAAACCGCAACGGTTGTTGGCTTTGTCGCATAACTTGATTTTTTACAGTATTACGTTGAGTAGAGTAGAGGGAGTGGTTCGTCAACAGGTGCATTAACGTTGACTCACTTACTGGTGGGTCCCATGTCTGCCATCTCTCTCTCTCCTCTTCATCTAGTAGTACAACCTTTAGACGCACGGGCACACACGAAGAGCGGCGCGAGCTTGCCGTGGTGTTATTATAACTAAAAAAATGATAGGAAAATAGATGAATCGCCTAGAACAAGAGACGTTGTGGCTGGTCGAGACGGAGCTAACCACACCTATCCTCCATGCCACGTAAGCATGATGAAGTTGTGTGGCCAGTGGGGTGTTTTCGACTGACTGGTTGGGTCCCGAGGTCGAACCATAGGTAGTTTGATACAGTTTATTTTTACGCGCACATTTTTCCTCCGTGTCGAGATGTGGCAAACCCTACCACGCGGTTTCTGGGTCCTCCCGGGTGGTGCACGCACATTTTCTTCCTTGCTGAGATGTGGGACGCCGTACCGCGCATTTTCTGGGTTCTCCTCGGTCGTAGCACCGAAGCAAGTAAATGAATCGTCAAATCACAAAAACCCACCTTTCCCGCCGAGTACATCAGTGAAGCATGGTGGCTAGCTAGTTGGGCTAGTGCGACCGAGTAGCTAGGCTGCCGCCACATTTTTTTCACACCTTTTTTTCTCTCCTTGCCGGTAGGTAATTTTAAATATCCACCGCTTCATTGCACTGGTCTTTGGGTGTGGCAGGATTTTTATTTTTTGATTGATGGGAGTAGGCGCGGCAGCAATTAGTCATGATGACTCCGCCTGTAAAACCCACTGCTCCGTGAAGTGAAAAGCCGTCGACTGGTGTTTTCCCATGGTGAAAACCAAAAGATTCACCCCGCTCCTCGGCTGGCTCCCTTCACCTTCCCGTAGATTGCATTGCCTTTCAGCTGTTTCGCCCCCTTTGCTTCCTCTCCCCAAGACTTCTACCTGGTTCCATGGCGGCGCACCAGATGACGGACTCTGAGGTGAGGCGCCTGACACAGGAGCTCCATGCCAAGGATGCGGAGCTCAGGGCCAAGGATGCGGAGCTCAGGACCAAGGACATGGAGCTCCGTGAGCTCAAGGAGGACAGGAGTGCCATGCTCCTCCTTTATGTGCGGGAGTTCACGGAGCTTCAAAAGCGGCAGGCGTCCACCACAAAGATGCTCGAGGCGTCGGTGGCGTTGCTGCAGAAAGCGGGAGATACGATAGGCAGTCAGGCGAGCCGGCTGGAGTGCGAGCGGGCCGATCATGACAAGGTCCAGGATCGCCTCAACCACTTGGTGGACCATGTTTCCACGCATGTGTTGTGGTTGCGCAATGCCTACCATCGTGCCAGCGTGACCTTGCCGGCCGTCGAGCTAAACCTGCTCGACCACCCCGTCGACTTCAATGAGCTGCGGCTTCCTGACCTGGTTTCCTTCTTCACATATATCTTCGAGGAGCTGAGCCGTCTCCGTGCGATGGTGGGGGCAGAGCTGGACAAGGAGGGGTGGCGGGCGGCCGTCACCGTTGTCGGGTGAGTCCTCTCAGGGCTTCGTCACCGGAATCCATTCGTGCCATTGGACGCCGTCTTTGATGAGCTGGCTCCCGTCGACCGGGAGCGGGCTCTGCGGGCGGTGGCACCCTGCATCACCAACGTCATGCGCCTCGAGAAGCAGAGGGACTTCGGTGGTGTTTAGGCGTCCTCTGCATGGGCATGGCCATGTCTCGGCGCAACATGACCGTTGGATCGAACTCAGACAGTGCAGATCAGTCACTGTAGCACAAAGCGTGTGGGTGTGTTTGGTTGCATTCTCATCTCAATATAGTTGTTCCCTCTTCGTGCATGCTCATCTCAGCACCCCTCTTCATGCATGCTCCTAGTGTATTTGTGTTAGCCTACTACTATGGACTCATGCACCCTTCATGCACTCTGCCAAACACCCAAAAGTGGGTCGAGAAGGGAACTTTTGCTCCCATGCACCCTTCATACACCCTGCCTAACACTGATTCGTGCTTCATATGGTTCATGTTCCGTGGAGTACTGTAGCACCGTACTCTCCGTGCGTTGTAGACCTAGTTCTGTTAACATTGATCTCATCGTTCATTCTCGACCAGACAGTCAAAAAAGGGGTATGTTACATTACTGTTCATATAGTTGACATGCGCACAACATCATTTGTTATCGTCATATCTTACTACACTAGCAACAAGATTATATAGTACTGACGTATGAACCACTACACATGCCTAGTAGTAGGAGTACTGTGTAAGTTCAAGTGGCTGCCGTGCTTCGCACTCCTCCGTCGTAATAGTGGAAACGCTTGCTGTAATCATTTTTTTCTTCAAAAACAGTGGACACACTCTATCATGCAGATCCTCCTCGACGGTCATCGGGAATCTTGCTACTCACTTTCACCGACGTGTGGGACAGCCGGCATCGGGGTCCACTTGCCATGCACTAAATTACTCTGTACTCGAGTGCACAACTGCACGGTAGACTACACCGGTCGAAGCGCCGCAGTAATGCCCAATGAGCCGTCAAATCACAAAACCCCCACCTTTCCAGCAGTAAGTTGGACAGATGAAGCAACCATCATTTCACTCTTCTCCCTCATCTTCCTCTCTTGAAGAAAACCCCAACTCGCTTCTCACTCATCTTGTTCCTCATTTCTTCAAGAAAACCCCGACGCGCTTCTACCATTGTTCTTCTCTCCCAAAGAAGGAAAGGTGAGCGCATCAATGGTGTTGCTTCTGGCCAAGGCCCGGTCTTGCAACCCCGAGACTGATCCTATAACTCCCTCTCTGTTCTTCTTTTGGGTTTGTGATTATGGTTTCTTTTCTTATATTTCTATTTGACAGTTTCTTGATGGACCCTGGAGCACCGGCCGAAGTGATGTCTATGGCTCTGGCCAAAACCGTCGAGGCTCAGGGTACGAAGAAGCGCAAGCACCCTGCCGAGACTACCGCAGACAAGCTCAAGGCCATCGCCATGTCCAAGCCCCCCTCTCCGGGATCCCTCGTTAAGCAAGTCCAGGTAATATCTCTTCTTGACGATCTTTTTGGCGATCTTGATCATGTTTTTTCATCTAACACGCAGTACTAGTACTAGTACTAGTAGTACAACTTTCTGGGTGATCTTGCATGTGATTTTTGTGTGGCAAATGACGGTTCTAAATTGCTCTTTTGACCAAAACATGCGAGAGGTTGACATACATATGATTATTGCACATAACACTGATTTCTTATATATTACTTTCAACTACTTTATGAACATCAATGCTAGCTGTAGGAAATGCAAGATTTTAGCTCTCATGCCTTTGCAGAGAGTATAGTAGCCTCAGTAACTTGTGTTATGGATATTGGAAGTAATCCCTCTGCTCTCATGCCTTTGAAGACATGTTCTAGTGTCTTTGATCACTCATTTATGTGCATATATGTAGTCTTATATGGAGTAAAATATCGAAAGTCACCTTATATTTCTGAATGGATGTAGTAATAAAATATTTGGTTTCTTTTTTAATTAGAACCAGGTCCATGGTGGAGATGAAGTTCTCAAAGTCATGCCGTGTGAACTGGAAGACCTGAGGATGAGTTCTACTACTAAACTATCCAGCTGTTGTGCCCTTGTCGCCACGTGTCGTGAACAAGTGTTTTCCGGTAGCATTGTTATCAGTGTGTTCTCGAGGGTGTACTTCACCACAACAATTTCCTAGTTGTGCCTTCGATTACGAAGGGTGTGGTTCTTGTAAAGCTTCCCGACAAATCTTATGCGGACTGTCTTCATCATCATGTTTATGAGTGGAAAGACCACTCTATTAGGTTCTCCAAGGTTGACGATATGGCGATGGTGCCGGTAGACATCTCTCACGAAGACCATGGCCTAGTCAGTTATGTGGGGTACATCCCGTAGGTCGGTGGTAAGAAATAGTCTGCAGAGTTTAATTAGTGCAACTTTGCTTGTCTGTAGTAAGTACTATTGTTCAGTACTTGATTTGTGTGTGTGAACCCTGTATTGTTTAGTACTGCCGCTTTTGTTGTGAGGTGAGTCCTGAGAACAATCTATGTTAATGTCTGTCCACTCAATTCAGTCTGTATATTTTGAAGTATCCAAATCATCTTTTTTGTGAGGACGGTTTATCAATTATGGTTACATTCCAATATCTGTATGCATTGCAGGGTTTATCGCACCCACCAGGATTTCCGGTCCCATGGATGTTCGGTCCATACGATTTGTCATGACCTTTGGACTGTCCTGCTTGTGGGAGTAAGCGGAGGCCCTGCATGCCACCCGTAATTGGACGATCAACCTTCAGTTTAGAACTTGAACATAGTGATTTCCTGGTAAGGATTCACTCGTGTCACATCAAGTAAATCTTATTGATTTACTGTCTAAATCTTATTGATTTACTCTCATGTTTTCTTACTTTTGCTGCAATTTTACGATGCAGGTTTTGCCATGTGACATTCGTTACAGAATAAACTGTTTGGTTTGCTCTATGATGGTTATTTTTGCAGGTTTCACTTCTTATGTCGTGTCAGTAACGAAGGCACTGTCCATCACTTATATTACTGGACACAATTGGATCAGTTTGTTGTCTGAGTACAATCTGAAGCCCTATGATGAACTGTAGTTTGGTTTAACAAACATGCCACAATTAGTCCTTCTCGCGTTTAAAAGAAGTGAAGAAAAAGACTGGATCAAGGTCACGGAGCCTAGTGAAGTTAGAAAGCTGAAGTATGAAATCATAGCAGACCAGAGACGATCGCTGGTGTCTCGCACATCGGTACCACCTTCAGCATCGGATCGAGCACCGGCACCTTCTCCGACGGCACTGGCTCTAGCACTGACAGCAGTAGCAGCTCAGTCTGATCCACCAGAGGATTGGGCACCGACCGTGTCAGCGGATCAGGCTAATCTACCAGAGGATTGGGCACTGACACGGGCACCTGCTCCGACACCGGCACCAGCTCCACAAGGAGCACCATCTCCGGCAGCAGCAGCGGCACTACCAGTCGCACCGGCACAGGCACCAGCAACGGCTCCGACACCTGCACCAACACTTGAAGTTGCACTTGCATCTGCTCTGGGCCGTGCAGCGGCAACAGAACCAGCACTTGCACTGGCAACAGACTGGGCTGCAGTTCGCACTGCATATACCAAAGTCCTTACAAAAACCGACATCTCCACCTTCTTGGTAAGCATTGGCAGCCCAAGTGCTTCATTCTTTTTTCTTTCCATGTTGTTTCACATGATTCACTGTGTTGATCTAACTGTTTGTGTATGTCTTCTTGTTTACAAACAGAGAATTCCTAGAGCAACGAGGGAGTTGTTCAATAATCCAGGCGACCATGGCCAAGTTTCTCTTACCATGCGCAGCCTTGGTGTGAATGAACCTGCTCAATATACCGTAAGTACAAAGGATGGTCGCATGATGATTGATGCTAAAGGATGGTCAAGGTTCAAAACTCTATCAAATCTTGCGGTAGGGGATGATGTCAAAATCCAACTTTCTTGGCAAGGAGAGCTGGTCCAAATCAACTTTGAAATTCTTCAGTAGCAGCACGCAACTGCCGAACTGATCTATCCTCCGAGAGCTTTTGATGTAATAATATGGCATGGTGAAACAAGTGTCCTGTGTGTATAAGTAGTACGACAATATTATTTATCATGTAGGATATCATGAAAGAATTGCAACTCTGATTGCTAGTTAGGAACTGTCATTCAATTTCATTCTAACAGCTGCCGTGCTTTATTTAATTTTCTATATTCGCCTTGCGATAGCATCTAAAACCAGCGACGTACCGATCGCTTGCAATATGAAATGCACTGAGTTAGAACACATGGGCCCCCAAACATGCAGGCCCACCGGCCTGTGGCCCAAAGTCCAGAACCGTCAGCCTATTTGAGTATTATATTCTCATCTGAACCCCCATATTATGTTATATATATTCCCCTTGATTTTTCTTATGTATAAAGTTATGTGATTCTAGTTACTCCTGCCTTTCTACTTCCTTTCACTGATATGTGGGGCATCCAGTTACTCTTGCGGTAGGGGATATAAAAGATTTTTATATTTCTTTACAGAGGGAGTATCTCTCTATCGAAAATATATTTATGTGTAACTAGTTACTCCTGCCTTTCTACTTCCTTTCGCTGATATGTGGGGCATCTGGCAACGGGGTCCACATGCCATGCACCAAATTAGAGTGCCCAACTGCACGGTAGACTCACCCCGGTCGTAGCACCGCAGTAATGCCCAATGAGCCGTCAAATCACAAAAAACCCCACCTTTCTAGCAATAGCAGTAAGCTGGATGGACAAAGCAGCAATATTTCACTGGGCCTGAATCCCCTTCTCCCTCGTCTGCTTGTTCAGACAAAACCTCCTCTCGGCGATTGCGTAGGGTTTTCTCATGGAGAACCAGGTACGAATTCTTCATCCATCCCCGATAAATCCTAGTCCCTTGGTCGCGGGTAATCCTAGGATGGCAGCCGCCGCCGTTGATGCATTTTTCTTCCTACTGAATCTAGTGTGTTTCATTTGCAGTGCCCGAAGTGCGAGGACCCTACAGGTTTCTATGCCCTCGACGAGATGCCACACTTGTTCCTTCTCATCCTAACACAGGATTTTAAAATGCGCACAGTATGTTCCTAGAATCCTCTTTTCTATCTAGGAGGGTGGGGGTTTTTGAACATGTTGTCGACTAATTTGAAAATTTGGATTGCTATATTTGGATAAAAGGTACTAGTACCATGGTCAACACTGACGTGAAATAGGAAATTATTTCTAGATTTGGATAGCGAATACATTGTGTTCTCATATTATTTTTCCTGCGGTGCATTCCTTGCTCTACCAGAACACATGTACTCAAGATGGTCGGCCTTGCCATAACTGAATACACCAGTTTAATGGTCACATTGAAGACAAGCCATGGATATAAGTTCTGAGTTGGGTTCATGAACCAAGAAGATCGTTGCTTTTTTTATGGCCGAACTTGGATAAACTTTCTCAAGTGTTACAGACTGAAAGTTGGTGCACGAATGTTGATGGAAATAGCAGAACCTGGTCTCATCTTCACTATGATCTTCCACCCCGACGTCTTTCCAGTAGTTCAGCCATGTTAGTTTTGTATCTGGTTCTTGCATATTGCCTCGATTACTTCTTAATCCACCTATTTTGTCTAACTAATCACAATTTGACTTTAGAAGTAGCAACGATTTGTGATTCCCTTCTCTCACGAAGATGCTACTTCTAACTAATATTTCTTATAATTGGTGGCACGTGTAGGTTATTTCAAAGTTAAGCACACTACTCGTTTGTTATTCTATAAGAACTCGACTGTTACTGATGGCACTGAAGTTGACTGGGACGACATCCACCCGTTCCTACACTTTATTGATCGTCCTGAGGTCCTTGTGGGGCGTTCCAATGGTGGAAGGCCACGTGGGATATGTGTGCCACTGGTGCACACGTTGAACAGGTCCAACTGTGTCAAGAAACTTATGGTACGAGCTGTTTTCTGTTATATATGTTGTTCATAAACTCTTGCTTATACAGAGTTTTACAGTTGTGATCTTCTTGAAACAGAAACTGCCCAGTTCTATTGTTCCTATACAGATGCCTGACCATGGTCGGGTCAGACTTGCGCTTGGTCACAACATGATATTTATGTCGACCAACTCCATTTCCCTTGGAGGTGAAAATATACTTATTCATGGGTGGTCTCAAATAATGAAGGCCCATCCATCTTGGCGAATAGGACAGAAGGATATGCTCATACTTTTCCATGGCTCTAAAGCGAATATCCTATTTATTGACCACATTGCGAGATGAAGCCACTTTTAGAAGGTTGTGGATGCGCGGGGTGGCACCTGGGGCTTGGTGGCCTCACACTTGGTTAACTGTAGGCAAAGTAGCACTGTTCAAGGCGTGCTTTGTATGGTTGAACCTGTATAAGTACACATACTGCTTTTAGCTATAGTTGTTAAGTGCCCCTGCTGGTTTTAGTTAAGGTTGTTAAGTACTCCTGTTGCTTTTACAGTCTGTCGTGTTTCTTCAGTTTCGTCTTCCTCTGGCCGCCAAAACCAAACCAGCGCCGGCGGGGCCGCCTGCTTCCGCCTCCCACGGCTGGCTGCGCCTCGGCGCACGCATCGCCGCCCCACCGTCTCCTAAATCGTTAACGCCGACGTCCGAGGCCTCACCGTCGTCCTCCGCGCGCTTTGATGCGCTCGTTGTTGCGCCGCCCTCTCGCGTTGTCAACATGGTCAACAAACAAGAGGAATCGGAAGAGGACTGTACATCGAGAGGATGACAGTAGGGACCCACCATGTCCATGGTCGTACGCAAGCAAGTTCCTCACTTTTTGTTATATACTCCATTGTCAGCGTCAATGTTAGGGATATCGCTTATCGGGAACTTATCGGTCGACCCATGATAAGGGGTAAATCGGTTAATTTATTGGCATATCGGCTGATTTATCGCCATATCGGCTGATTTATCAGCCGATTTATCTTATCGGTTAGACAACGGTAAGCGATAAATCGGCCGATTTATCGGAATATCGAAAGATATCTTGAACAGTGGTCAGCGTATAGAAAAAGAAAATGCTTCCTCCTAGTGGTTTGCTGACATCTGGGACCCACGACATTGTCAGCATATAGTCAATAGACAAGAGAACAGCACAAGATCGGCTGACACCTGGGACGTAGCTGCTCGAGCAGTATTTTTTTTGTTATTGTTGAGATGGAGCAGGGTTTCAACTGGGCAGTGGCCCGTCTAGCCCATGCTTCTATTTTTCTTTCACCACATGACCAGCCCAGCTATTTTTTCTTTGTGAAAATGGCTAGCCCAGTTTATTTTTTCTAAAGATACCCAATCCAGGCCTACTTATTTTTCTCCGCCCTGCTGGGCTGCAACTCTTTCAAGACGGCTGCAAATCTTAAAAGTAATATGAAATGGGCTATAAATATAAAAAACACACGACAAATTGGCAATTACTTTCAAATTTCTGAATTTTTTCACATTTTCATATTCCAATTTCACTGGGCTTTAACCTAATTTAAATATATCTTCAAACTACTTTAAATCTGGCTTGACATTTTGGTATTAAAAATAGTTTGGACCCCACCGAAATATGTAAAATTTAGTTTAAATTTTTAACCCTGGCCAACAAAAAAACGGACTGCAATAAATTGCATAAGTAGTTGCAATGAGCTGTAAATTATTAAAAAAATAGGGAATGGTCTGACTTGTGGGCCTATTAAGTTGACGCGTATGCACGATTTTTTTTACTTATTATATACGTCAACAAACGATTCTAGCAAACGTGACCGCTGGATGTTAAGCCAACGGCCGTCGTGCTTCTTCAATCTCTGATCTTCTTGCTCCAGCCGCCAAATCCACCGCCGGCAGGACCGCCTGCTCCCGCCTCCCGTGGCCAGCTGTGCTGCCACGCAGGCCTCTCCGCCCCCTACTACTCCCACCACTGGCCTGGCCATCCCTCTACTCACCCACATCCCTCCACTAATGTGGCTTCGCCGCCTCCGGGTCATTCCCTTTCTGGGTCTCGCTGTCGTCCATCGCGTTGGTGTTCTCGGCACGGCGTGGTCAACGTTGTCAACAAATGACAACATCGGAAGAGGGATGTACATGGAGAGGCTGACAGTTGGGATCCACATGGTCCATGGCCGCACGCAAGCAAGTACCTCCTTATTACGCCAAAAAGAATGAATCCTCCCCATGACAGCTGGGACCCACCAGCTATATCTTGGCACGGAAGGAAATGCCTCCTTATTAAGCGAAAAATAATGAGTGCTCCCCATGACAGCTGGGGCCCACCAGATTTGGAGGGCGACTTGTTGCCCTACCAAGTTGACACGTATGCAGGGCTTTGTCAACTTAGTCAACAAACGATTCTATCACCAGTGACCGTTGGATTGTTACATCCAACGGTCGTCCTGCTTCTTCAACCTCTGATTTTCTTGCTCCAGCCGTCCAAACCACTGCGTGCTCCTACCTCCCGTGGTCGGCTGTGCTGCCGCGCAGGCCTCACCGTCCCCTACTACTCCCACCACTGGCCAGGCCATCCCTCTACTCACCCACACCCGCTGTTATTCTGCGGCGATGACAGCCTCACACCGCAGCCGAACCAATCAACCCTCGTACTACCCTCCGCATGTTCCCCGGCTCTGGGTCGTTCCCTTCCTAGGCCGCGCCGTCGTCCACCACCTTGGTGCTCTCGGACGGTATGGCGTCGTCAACGCGGTCAACGAACAACAACCATCAGAACAGGACTGTACGTGGAGAGGCTGACAGCTGGGTCCATGGCCGGACGCAAGGAAGTGCCTCCTTATTACGCGCAAAATAATGATTCCTCCACCTGATAGCTCGGACCCACCGGAAGGGCCTCTGTATTTCACAAAAAAAATGTTCCCCCTGATAGCTGGGACCCACCGGCTTTATCTTCGCACGGAAGGAAGTGCCTTTTACCCCCTGACAGCTGGGACCCACCAGGTTGAAGCGAAGGTAGCGTTATCTGTTTGGCCGTGAACGTGTACGTACATAGCGGTCGATCTGTCTCTCTGCAGTGATGTACCGTGGCCGAGTAAGGAGCGGCACGTGTTGAAGTACAGGCGTCGAGGTAGCATGTCACGCAGTCCCGTCTATATCATGTACACGTACATACTGCCACGCTAGAACATAGTAAATACGGCTACGTATGTACATACGGGCGGGGTCTCTAACGCGTATAGCAACGTCGTCCTGTTCATCGGTAGACAACCGGCTGGTTCGAAACGGAGTAAACGGCATCGCGTGTTCATTGGGAGCCAACCGGCTTGGACGGAACAGCCGAAACGAGGTCTGGCATACCGCAGAACGGAGGAAACGACCTTTTTGTTCGACCGCGTACGGTCGAAACGGGGTCCTGTTCATCGGTAAGGGTCTGGCATACTGCAAAACGAAGGAAACGGACTTCTGTTCGAGTGCCTACGGTCGAAATGGGGTCCTGTTGATCGGGAGGGGTGTGGCGTACCGCAAAACGGAGGAAACGGACTTGTGTTGGAGCGCCTACGGTCAAAACGTGGTCCTGTTCATCGGGAGGGGTGTGGCATACTGTACAACGGGACTCCACGGGCTAATGTTCATCCACCGTCTACTGCCTCGCTCCAGCCTCCACGGAATATTGTTTATCCACCGTCGACTTCCTCCAGCCTCCACCTGCTACTGTTCATCCACCATCGACTTCCTCATGCCTCCACCAGCTACTGTTCATCCATGGGGTCCTGTTCATCCAGCCTCCACCGGCTACTGTTCAACCAGCCCTCCACGGGGTCCTGTTCATCCACCCCAACCGGCTCGGGTGTGGCGGCCTCCTCGATTGGGGTCCTATTCATCCAGTGGCAATGGCCAACTACTACTACCACGGGATCCTGTTCATCCAACCCCCACCAGGAACTGTTCATCCAACCCCCAACAACGGTCACTGTTCATCAATAGGCAGCAGGTTCGATCGGCTTCAGTTAGCAGCAGTAGCGAGGAATCGCTCGGGTTTAGTTAACAGCCAAGGGATCGATCGCTCGGGTTGAGTAACATAGCTAGTGCAATCACTCAGGTACAGTAAGCGAACGCCTCGCTCGGGTTCAGTTAGAGCCCAACGCCTCGCACCCACGCGTGTACGTGTACGAGAGAAACACGCAAACCTCTGCGCATCGCTCGGCCCCGACCACCCACCGTAACCGGGAACTCCCCGAAATTTCCCTCACCCTCGCTTCTACCACGATTTTTTCCGCCATGGACGACCAAAAGAATGTCATGCAGGTGCGTCCCCGGCCTACCCAGGACGAAAAGCCCATTTTTTGTCATGATTTTTTGTCATAGAAGTAGGAGCCCACCACATCTATGATGATACGTGCTTTTGTCACAATTATCGTCATAGAAGTGTCATAAGCATGATAGAAAAAAAATCGTTCGGCCCAAAATGTCACGGATGTGTCTTTTTTTTGTAGTAATAGCTAGCATGATATTTCCATGGCTTGTCCGTTTTTTGATATCTTTGCTACGCTACATCATTGCACATCCTGGTACACCGCCAGAGGCATTCATATAGAGTCATATTTGTTCTAGTATCGAGTTGTAATTCTTGAGTTGTGAGTAAATAAAAGTGTGATGATCATCATTATTAGAGCATTGCCCATGTGAGGAAAGGATGATGGAGACTATGATTCCCCCACAAGTCGGGATGAGACTCCGGACTTAAAATAAAAAAAGGGGCCAAAGAGCCCAAAAAAGAGAGGCAAAAAAGCCCAAAAAGAGAAAATAAAAAATGAGAGAAAAAGAGAGAAGGGACAATGTTACTATCATTTTCCACACTTGTGCTTCAAAGTAGCACCATGTTCTTCATAACAGAGAGTCTCCTATTTTGTCACTTTCATATACTAGTGGGAATTTTTCATTATAGAACTTGGCTTGTATATTC
This sequence comes from Thinopyrum elongatum, assembly GCA_011799875.1. Taxonomy (NCBI): domain Eukaryota; kingdom Viridiplantae; phylum Streptophyta; class Magnoliopsida; order Poales; family Poaceae; genus Thinopyrum; species Thinopyrum elongatum. Next base: position 435,219,054 of record CM022302.1, read on the forward strand.
CAATGATGGGGTTCCTCAAATTGCCCTAGGTCTTTATGAGCAAGCAAGTTGGATGCACACCCATTTAGTTTTCTTTTGAGCTTTCATACACTTATAGCTCTAGTGCATCCATTGCATGGCAATCCTTACTCACTTGCATCGATATTGATTGATGGGCATCTCCATAGCCCGTTGATCAGCCTAGTTGATGCGAGACTTTCTTCCTTCTTCTATCGATCCCTACCACCGAATTCTATTCCACCTATAGTGCTATATCCATGGCTCATGCTCATGTATGCGTGAGGGTTGAAAAATCTTAAGAACATTAAAAGTATGAAACAATTGCTTGGCTTGTCACCGGGGTTGTGCATGATAAATAGTTTGCATGATGAAGATAGAGCATGACAAGGCTATATGATTTTGTAGGGATAACGTTATTTAGCATTGATATTTTGAAAGACATGATTGTTTGTTGGGATGCCTGACTATTGATGTCTTTATGTCAAATGATAGACTATTGCTTTGAATCACTCGTGTCTTAATATTCATGCCATGATTAGATTATATGATCAAGATTATGCTAGGTAGCATTCCACATCAAAAAGTATCTTTTTTATCATTTACCTACTCGAGGACGAGCAGGAATTAAGCTTGGGGATCCTGATACGTCTCCGTCGTATCTATAATTTTTGATTGTTTCATGCTAATATTCTACAATTTTTATATAATTTTGGCAATTTTTTATATTATTTTTGGGACTAACATATTGATCCAGTGCCCAGTGCCAGTTCCTATTTGTTGCATGTTTTTTGTTTCGCAGAATATCCATACCAAACGAAGTCCAAACACGATAAAAATCTACAGAGATTTATTTTGGAATATATGTTAATTTTGGGAATTGGAATCAACGCGAGACGATGCCCGAGGGGCCCACAAGACCTAGGAGCGCGCCCCTACCCTGAGCGCGGCCAGGAAGCTTGTGGGGCCCCTGTAAGGTGGTTGGCGCCCTTCTTTGGCCGCAAGAAAGATAATATCCGGATAAAAATCGTGTAAAAGTTTCAGCCCAATCGGAGTTATGGATCTCCGAGAATTTAAGAAACGGTGAAAGGCCAGAAAACAGGAATGCGAAATAGAAGGAAACAGAGAGATAGATCCAATCTCGGAGGGGCTCCCGCCCCTCCGCCACCATGGAGGCCATGGACCAGAGGTGAAACCCTCTGATGTCTACTACGCAACCTTTCTTCTTGTAGACATTCTTGGGCCTCCAAGTGCAGAGTTTTGTAGGACAGTAGCAAATTTCCCTCAAGTGGATGACCTAAGGTTTATCAATCCGTGGGAGGCGTAGGATGAAGATGGTCTCTCTCAAACAACCCTAGAACCAAATAACAAAGAGTCTCTTGTGTCCCCAACACACCCAATACAATGGTAAATTGTATAGGTGCACTAGTTCGGCAAAGAGATGGTGGTACAAGTGTAATATGGATGGTAGATATAGGTTTTTGTAATCTGAAAATATAAAAACAGCATGTGACAAAAGTGAGCAAAAACGGTATTGCAATGCTTAGAAACAAGGCCTAGGGTTCATACTTTCACTAGTGCAAATTCTCTCAACAATGATAACATAATTGGATCACATAACAATCCCTCAACGTGCAACAAAGAGTCACTCCAAAGTTTCTATCGAAGAATGTAGGATGAAAATGTGCATCAACCCCTATGCATAGATTACCCCAATGTCACCCCGGGAACCCGCGAGTTGAGTGCCAAAACATACATCAAGTGAATCAATAGAACATCCCATTGTCACCACAGATATCCCATCGCAAGACATACATCAAGTGTTCTCAAATCCAATACTCAATCCAACATAACAGAACCTCAAAGAGCAAGACTCAATTCATCACAACAAGAGATAGAGAGGGAAGAAACACCATATGATCCAACTATAATAACAAAGCTCGCGGTACATTAAGATCGTGCCAAATCAAGAACACGAGAGAGAGAGAGAGATCAAACACATAGCTACTGGTACATACCCTCAGCCCCGAGGGTGAACTACTCCCTCCTCGTCATGGAGACCACCGGGATGATGAAGATGGCCACCGGTGATGGTTTCCCCATCCGGCAGGGTGCCGGAACAGGCTCCCGATTGGTTTTTGGTGGCTATAGAGGCTTGCGGGGGCGGAACTCCCGATCTAGGTTTATTTCTGAAGTTTTCTCTCTTTATAGGAGTTTTTGGTGTTGAGGACAAGTCAAGGGGGTCCACGAGGCGGCGGGAAGGCAGGGGGCGCGCCCTGGGGGGGCACGCCCTACGGGGGCGCCCCCCACCCTTGTGGTTGCCTCAGGACTCCTCTCTGGTATCTTTTCGCTCTAGTATTTTTTATATTTTCCAAAAATATTCTCCATAAATTTTCAGCTCATTCCGAGAACTTTTATTTCTGCACAAAAAACAACACCACTGTAGTTCTGCTAAAAACAGCGTCAGTCCGGGTTAGTTCTAATAAAATCATACCAAAATCATATAAAATTGTTGTAAACATGGCATGAATACTTCATAAATTATAGATACGTTGGAGACGTATCAGCATCCCCAAGCTTAATTCCTGCTCGTCCTCGAGTAGGTAAATGATAAAAGAAATAATTTATGAAGTGTGAATGCTAGCAAGTGCACAAGTTTGATCAATGATAATTTCAATCACCTTTTCTAGCATCATTATATATCATAAACAGTAGCTCATCTCATAAAACTTCTCATGATCAAGTAACAAGCTATTCACATGTTAAAGCATAGACCATAAACTTTCTTGAAAACTAACAAACTATGTTCTCAGTCATCAAAAAATTGCAATTCATCTTATTTTCAGGAAGGGTCTATGTGAGAGCTTTGATTTAGCAAATTCCACATACTCAACTATCATATAGTCTTCCATGATTGCTACCACTCAAAGCATATTTTTAGAACAAATAGCATCCATCGAACACAGAGAAAGATAGGGGCTTAGTGTTTCGCCTCCCAACTTATTTATCATATAGATAATTGTTAGTAATAATAATTCATGATCAAATATATTTGAATGGCCATATATGCTTAGATCTTTCCCCACCACATGATGCTTGCCAACTAAAGAATAGGTTGGAATAAGAAACTGACTCAACAAAAATTAAAGTAAAAGATAGGCCCTTCGCAGAGGGAAGCAGGGCTTTGTAGAGGTGCCAGAGCTCGAAGCTTTTAAAACAGAGATGAACATAATTTTGAGAGGTATGCTTTCATTGTCAACATAACAACCAAGAGTTCTCACTATCTTCCATGATAGATACATTATAGTCAGTTCCCAGACAGAATGGTAAAGTTTTTACTCCCCCTCCACCAACAATCACACTCCACGGCTGGTCCGAAACAACGGGTACCGTCCATACCAACAGCAGTCCTGGGGGAGTTTTGTTTGATTATTTGAAATTTTGTTTTTGATCTTTTGATCATAGGACTGGGAATCCCAATTACCAGCCACTCTCTCGTGAATTACAAGTGAATAAACACTCATCGTGAGAATAACCCACCTAGCATGGAAGATACTGACAGCCCCTAGTCACTACATGAGCGATTCGGGTATACAAAACAGATTATTATTTGAAGGTTTATAGTTTGGCACATGCAAATTTACTTGGAACGGCAGGTAAATACCGCACATAGGTAGATATGGTGGACACTCATGGAAGAAACTTGGTTCAAGGATTTTGGATGCACAAGCAGTATTCCTGCTTAGTACAGAAATTTTGGCTAGCAAAAGATTCTAAATAGCAAGCATCACATGTTGGAGGATCCATAACAATATAACTTCTATACAAATATACCCAAGCATAACTCATTGTGTTGTCTTCCTTGTCCAACTTCAACTAATTTGCTCAAGTTTGAAAATAACTAATGGGGCTCACAATCATAGAAGATGTCCAAGATAGTATATTTATATGTGAAACCTCTCTTCCTTCAATATTCTTTCATGAATTGTTCAAGTGACCAATACTATGTTTGCTAACTTTCAATAAATTTACCATCTCTACTTCTTATATGTGAAGTCATTACTCCCCATGGGATAAGCATATGAAACATATATAATTTCAGATTTATGATATTCAATTCATTCAACCATTTACTCATAGGATATAAGTGAAGCACGTGAGTAAATGACAAAATTACTCCAAAAAGATATAAGTGAAGATCAATGAGTAGTTAAATAATTAAGTAGCTATGTGAAGACTCTCTCTCATTTAAAAATTTAAGATATTGGGATATTATTAAAACAGCAAGCAAAACAAAATAAAATGACATTCAAAGGATAGCACATAGCATGCGAAGAAGCAAAAACTTAGGATCAACCAAAACTGACCGATCATTGTTGAAGAAGAAAGGTGGGATGCCTACCGGGGCATCCCCAAGCTTAGATGCTTGAGACTTCTTGAAATATTATATTGGGATGCCTTGGGCATCCCCAAGCTTGAGCTTTTGTGTCTCCTTAATTCCTGTTATATCACGGCTTCCCTAAATCTTAAAAACTTCATCCACACAAAACTCAACAAGAACTCGTGAGAAAAGTTAGTATAAATCAAATGCAAAACCTTATCATTCTCTACTGTAGCAAATCACTAAAATTATTATTTAACATTGCATACTAAATGCCTCTGAATATTTAATACTCCTATCCTCAAATAGAATCATTAAACAAGCAAACAATGCAAACATAACAGCAATCTGTCAAAACAGGACAGTCTGTAAAGAGTGCAATTGTACTCATACTTCCCTAAATCCAAAACATCTGAACAATTACCACACTGTAGAAAATTTGTTGTTACTCATTGTGTAAAAATTTCAAGATTTTATCACGTTCTGACTTTCCATAAGAATTCAGACAATGATAGAAAACTTTCTGTTTTCAAAACAGCAACATATAGACTTGCAAAATAGGCATGGTAAAGGCTATACTTGACACTTTTATTGAAAAAAAATCTACAAAACATTACTCTAAATAACATAAAGCAAATCCTAATAAAATAAAATGACGCTCCAAGCAAAACTCATATCATGTGACGAATAAAAATATAGCTCCAAGTAAGGTTACCGATAATGTTGAAGACGAAAGAGGGGATGCCTTCCGGGGCATCCCCAAGCTTAGTTGCTTCGATATTACTTTAATATTACCTTGGGGTGCCTTGGGCACCCCCAAGCTTATGGCCTTGTCTCTCCTTATTCTCCTCATATCGATATCTCACCCAAAACTTGAAAACTTCAATCACACAAAACTTAACGGAACTTCGTGAGATGGGTTAGTATGATAAAACAAATCATTCACTTTTAGGTACTGTCAAGACAAGATTCAAAAAATTTCTCACATGATTCCTACTGTACCCTATCATTTCTACAACTTATATTGAGCAATATAAGCCATAGAAACTAGAAAACAAGCAAACTATGCATCGAAAACAGAATCTGTCAAAAACAGAATAGTACATAAAGATCTGAATTAAGGTCATACTTCTGTAACACCAAAAATTCTGAAAAATTAGGACAGCGTAGAAAATTTGTATACCAATAAACTGTAAAATATTCAGAATTGTTCTACGTTCCAGTAAAATATAGGAATTTCTGTACTGGACACAAAAGTTTCTGTTTTTGCACAGAATAAAATCAACTATCAACCACACTATCCCAAAGGCTTTACTTGGCACTTTATTGAAACAAAACCTATAAAGCATGATTACTACAGTAGCCTAATAATGTGAACACACAAAAATAGTAGGGGTAAATATTGGGTTGTCTCCCAACAAGCGCTTTTCTTTAATGCCTTTTAAGCTAGGCGTGATGATTTCAATGATGCTCGCATAAAAGATAAGAATTGAAACATAATGGAAGCATCATGAAGCATATGACTAGCACATTTAAGTCTAACCAACCTCCTATGCATAGGGATTTTGTGAGCAAATAATTTATGGGAGCAAGAATCAACTAGCATAGGAAAGCAAAACAAGCAAAACTTCAAGATTTTCAACACATAGAGGGGAAACTTGATATTATTGCAATTCCTACAAGCATATATTCCTCCCTCATCATAATTTTCAGTAGCATCATGAATGAATTCAACAATACAACTATCACACAAATCATTATTTTCATGATGCACAAGCATAGAAATTTTATTACTCTCCACATAAGCAAATTTATTCTCATGAATAGTAGTGGGAGCAAACTCAACAAAATAACTATCATTTGAGGCATAATCCAATTGAAAATTAAAATCATGATGACAAGTTTCATGGTTATCATTATTCTTTATAGCATACACGTCATCACAATAATCATCATAGATAGCAACTTTTTTATCATAGTCAATTGGAACCTCTTCCAAAATAGTGGATTCATCACTAAATAAAGTCATGACCTCTCCAAATCCACTTTTATCAATATTGTGAAAAGATTAAACACCCTCCAAAATAGTGGGATCATTAGTACCTAAAGTTGACAGTCTTCCAAACCCACTTTCATCAATATAATCATCATAAATAGGAGGCATGCTATCATCATAATAAATTTTCTCATCAAAACTTGGGGTACTAAAAATATCATCTTCATCAAACATAGCATCCCCAAGCTTATGGCTTTGCATATCATTAGCATCATCGATATTCAAAGAATTCATACTAACAACATTGCAATCATGCTCATCATTCAAAAATTTAGTGCCAAACATTTTATAGACTTCTTCTTCTAACACTTGAGCACAAATTTCCTTTCCATCATTTTCACGAAAGAAATTAAAAAGATGAAGCATATGAGGCAACCTCAATTCCATTTTTTGTAGCTTTCTTTTATAGACTAAACTAGTGATAAAACAAGAAACTAAAAGATTCAATTGCAAGATCTAAAGATATACCTTAAAGCACTCACCTCCCCGGCAACGGCGCCAGAAAAGAGCTTCGTTGACGGGATGTGAGTGGCGCTTACCTAGCCTCCCCGACAACGGCGCCATAAAAGAGCTTGATGTCTACTACGCAACCTTTCTTCTTGTAGACGTTGTTGGGCCTCCAAGAGCAGAGTTTTGTAGGACAGTAGCAAATTTCCCTCAAGTGGATGACCTAAGGTTTATCAATTCGTGGGAGGCGTAGGATGAAGATGGTGTCTCTCAAACAACCCTGCAACCAAATAACAAAGAGTCTCTTGTGTCCCCAACACACCCAATACAATGGTAAATTGTATAGGTGCACCAGTTCGGCGAAGAGATGGTGATACAAGTGTAATATGGATGGTAGATATAGGTTTTTGTAATCTGAAAATATAAAAACAGCAAGGTAGCAAGTGACAAAAGTGAGCAAAAACGGTATTGCAATGCTTAGAAACAAGGCCTAGGGTTCATACTTTCACTAGTGCAAATTCTCTCAACAATGATAACATAATTGGATCACATAACAATCCCTCAACGTGCAACAAAGAGTCACTCCAAAGTTTCTATCGGAGATCGTAGGACGAAAACGTGCATCAACCCCTATGCATAGATTACCCCAATGTCACCTAGGCAATCCGCGAGTTGAGTGCCAAAACATACATCAAGTGAATCAATAGAACATCCCATTGTCACCACAGATATCGCATCACAAGACATACATCAAGTGTTCTCAAATCCAATACTCAATCCAACATAACGGAACCTCAAAGAGCAAGACTCAATTCATCACAACAAGAGATAGAGAGGGAAGAAACACCATATGATCCAACTATAATAACAAAGCTCGCGGTACATCAAGATCGTGCCAAATCAAGAACACGAGAGAGAGAGAGATCAAACACATAGCTACTGGTACATACCCTCAGCCCCGAGGGTGAACTACTCCCTCCTCATCATGGAGACCACAGGGATGATGAAGATGGCCACCAGTGATGGTTTCCCCCTCCGGCAGGGTGCCGGAACTCCCGATCTAGGTTTATTTCTGAAGTTTTCTCTATTTATAGGAGTTTTTGGCGTCGGGGACAAGTCAAGGGGGTCCACGAGGCGGCGGCAAGGCAGGGGGGCGCGCCCCCCACCCTTGAGGTTGCCTCGGGACTCCTCTCTGGTATCTTTTCGCTCCAGTATTTTTTATATTTTCCAAAAATATTCTCCGTAAATTTTCAGCTCATTCCGAGAACTTTTATTTCTGCACAAAAAACGACACCACGGTAGTTCTGCTGAAAACAACGTCAGTCCGGGTTAGTTCTAATAAAATCATACCAAAATCATATGAAATTGTTGTAAACATGGCATGAATACTTCAAAAATTATAGATACGTTGGAGACATATCACCCTCCAAGCATCTAGGGGTGAGGTCAAGGAAGAATAAGAAGGAGGGGGGCTCTCTCCCCCTCTCTCCCGGTGGCACCGGAACGCCGTCGGGGCCATCATCTTGACGGTGATCTGCACCAACAACTTCGCCGCCATCATCACCAACTCTCTCCCCCTCTATGCAGTGGTGTAACACCTCTTCTCCCCGCTGTAATCTCTACTTAAACATGGTGCTCAACGCTATATATTATTTCCCAATGATGTATGGTTGTCCTATGGGTTGATTGATGATCATGATTAGTTTGAGTTGTATGTTTTTATTATTGGTGCTGTCCTATGGTGCTCTCCGTGTCGCGCAAGCATGAGGGACTGATACGTCTCCAACATATCTATAATTTTTGCTTGTTCCATGTTGTTATATTATCATTGTTGGATGTTTTACAATCATTTTATAGCAACTTTATATCACTTTTTGGGACTAACCTATTGACATAGTGCCCAGTGCCAGTTGTTATTTTTTGCTTGTTTTTTACTTTGCAGAATATCAGTACCAAACAGAGTCCAAATGCAGCGAAACTTTTTGGAGATTTTTTCTAGACTAGAAGACACCCAGTGGGCCAAAGAAATACCAGAGTGGAGGCCCGAGGTGAGCACAAGACACCTGGGCGCGCCAGGAGAACCAGGTGCGCCCAGGTGGGTTGTGCCCACCTCGGTGATCTCCCGCACCGCCTCTTTGCCCTATAAATTCCCAAATATTCCAGAAACCCTAGGAGAGTCCATGAAACACAATTCCAACCGCCGCAAGTTCCAGAACCACGAGATCCAATCTCGACACCATCACGGAGGGGTTCATCATCCTCATTGGTGCCTCTCTGATGATGTGTGAGTAGTTCACCTTAGACCTAAGGGTTCGTAGGCAGTAGCTAGATAGCTTCCTCTCTCTCTCTTTTGATTCTCAATACAATGGTCTCTTGGAGATCTATTTGATGTAACTCTTTTTTGCGGTGTGTTTGTTGGGATCCGATGAACTTTGAGTTTATGATCAGATCTATATCCATGAATATTATTTGAGTCTTCTTTGATCTCTTATATGCACGATTATTTATAGCCTCGTATTTCTTCTTCGAATCTTTGGTTTAGTTAGGCCAACTAGATCGATTTTTCTTGCCATGGGAAGAGGTGCTTTGTGATGGGTTCGATCTTGCGGTGTTCTTTCCCAGTGACAAAAGGGGCAGCAAGACACGCATGTATCATTGCTATTAAGGATAACAAGATGGGGGCTATTCCTACATGAATAGATCTCGTCTACATCATGTCATCGTTCTTATTGGATTACTGCGTTTCTCCATGAACTTAATACACTAGATGCATGCTGGATAGCGGTCGATGTGTGGAGTAATAGTAGTAGATGCAGGCAGGAGTCGGTCTACTAATCTTGGACGTGATGCCTATATATTGATCATTGCCTTGGATATCATCATAATTATTCGATCTTCTATCAATTGGCCAATGGTATTTTGTTTACCCACCGTATGCTATTTTCTCGAGAGAAGCCAGTAGTGAAATCTACGGCACCCGGGTCTATTCTTTATCATATATGCTTTGAGATCTATTTTTATTCGCTTTTATTTTCAGATCTATTATTCCAAAAACCCAAAAATAACTTGCTGCACTTTTTTATTACTTATTCATTTCGTGTTTTATCGAGAGCTATTTATCCAATCTACCACAAATTTATCTATCTTTTTATCATGGAGGGATTGACAACCCCTCTTACGCGTCGGGTTGCAAGTATTTGTTCTTTGTGTGCAGGTACCGTTTACATAGTGTTGCTTGGTTCTCCAACTGGATTGATACCTTGGTTTCATAACTGAGGGAAATACCTACCGTAGTTGTGCTGCATCATCCCTTCCTCTTTGGGGAAATACCGACGTAGTTCAAGCGACATCAAAAGGAATTTCTGGCACCGTTGCCGGGGAGGATCAAGTCAAGTAGTCTCCCGCCAACTTGCCAATTTCTGGCGCCGTTGCCGGGGAGACATCATCAACATCTATCAGGTTCCTAATCACAAATCTCATCTCCGTGCAAGTTACATTATTTTCCTCTCATTTTCATCTCCCCACTTCATAAAGAAAATTGCCTTTTTATTCGCCTTCTTTTCATTTGCCTTTTTCTTGTTTGATCTTTTGTTTGCTTGTGTTGCCATGTGCCTTCTATATGCTTGCATCTTTGCTTTCTAAAAATCTATTGATATGGATCCCTATCCACTTGCTAATCTTTTTAAAAGATCCAATCATGATGAACCAATTGTTAGTGAGTTGAGTGCACTAGATTATCTTTATGAAGTTTTGCTTGAGATTCATGAATCTGAAAATTGTGATGAAGAAATTTATGAAGTGATTCATGATAGCTCCTTGAATGAAAAGCATGATTGCAATGATTTTACTATAAATTCTATTAATTTCAATTATGCTAATAATATGCAAAACTACAAGCTTGAGGATGATAATTTTGTTCTGTCTGCTACTTATTGCATGGATCACGATTGGGGGGATGATGCTTCTTATGATCTTGAAAATTTATTTAAGCCTCATGATGAATATGATATTAATAATAATGTTTGCAATAATATTGAAAGTGGGTTTGGAAGAGCATCAACTTTAGGTAAAAATAATCCCACATATTTGGAGAGTGTTCAATCTTATGAAATTTTTGATGAAAGTGGGTTTGGAGAGGTCACGACTTTAGTTGATGTTAATCCCACTATCTTGGAAGAATATAAAACTTGTATGCATGTAGATCATGAAGAGAAAATTTTATATGATAGCTATATTGTTGAATTTGATTATGATCCTACATTTAATTATTATAAGAGAGGAAAATATGATTGTAGAAATTTTCATGTTAATAACTTACCTCTCTTCATGTTGAGATTGTTATTGTTTATTTCTTCTTACTTGCATATGCTAGATATCTCGTGCTTTGATAATTTGTTTGCTTATAAAATACCTATGCATAGGAAGAGAGTTAGACTTAAATGTGTGTCACATGTTTCATGATGCTCTCTTTGTGTTTCAATTATTATCTTTTATGTGAGCATCAATAAAATCTTATGTCTGGCTAGGGGCGTGAAACGATAGCGCTTGTTGGGAGCCAACCCAATGAATAAAATATTTTTTCCTTTTTGTTTCTGTTTTTGTGTGTCCACACAATTATTCCTATGTTATGATTGTGTTTTTTATGTTTTAATAAGTTTTTGTGCCAAGTAAAGCCTTTGGGATAGCTTTGGTGATAGTTGATTTGATCCTGTTGAAAAACAGAAACTTTTGCGTCCATACATAATTGTTTAAATTCACAAAAGGGACGAAAAATTCTGAATTTTTTACACAATATTTATATACAAATTGCCTATGTATTGCTAATTTTTCATAATTTTTGGAGTTACATAAGTGTGGGAACAATTTGCATCTTTACAGACAGTTTTGTTTTTGCAAGATTCTGTTTTCTTTGCATTGTGTGCTTATTTTGATGAATCTATGGATTGTATCGGGGGGTATAAGCCATGGCAAAGTTAGAATACAGTAGATATAATGCAATAACAAAATTTTAATGGGTTTGCAACAGTACTTAAAGTAAAGATTGGTTTTCTTATACTAACGGATCTCACGAAGGTTTTGTTAAGTTTTGTGTGATTGAAGTTTTCAAGTCTTGGGTGAGATCGCGATGGATGAAGGAATAAGGAGTGAAAATAGCCTAAGTTTGGGGATGCCCCATGGCACCCCAAGTTAATATTGAAGGAGAACCAAGCAACTAAGATTGGGGATGCCCCGGAAGGCATCCCCTCTTTCTTCTAACGACCATCGGTATTTTACTTGGAGCTATATTTTTATTCGTCACATATCACGAGTTTTGCTTGGAGCATCTTGTATTATATGAGTCTTTGCTTGTTTTGCTTTTAGTTTGTCACAAGTATCCTTGCTGGACACACCTAATTGAGAGAGCCAAAATTATGCTATGATTTGTTAGAATTGCTCTTTATGCTTCACTTAAATTTTTTTGAGCTATGGAATTGCTCTAGTGTTTCACTTATATCTTTTTGAGCATGGTGTGCTTTAATATTTTTGAAGAAATGCTCTCATGCTTCACTTAGATTTATTTGAGAGTTAGTAAATTTTTGAAGAAATTCTCTCATGCTTCACTTATATTATTTTGAGAGACGATAAATTTTATGCTCATGTACTTCACTTAAATTTGTTTGAGCTTGTCAAAAGCAATTGCAATATATGAAACTAGTCCCAAAGTGATAGATATTCAAGAGGGATATAATAAAAACTTTAATGAAGATCATTGGACAAAATAAACTTGATTCTTTGTAATAGTTTTGAGATATGATGATAGTGATATGTGAGTCATGTTGGTGAGTAATTATGCTTTAGTAAGAATATTGGTGTTAAGATTTGTGATTCCCTATGCAAGCACGAAAGTCAATAGTTATGCAATGAAATTACATCCTACTTGTGGTGCATTATTCGGTGTTAGTTATGCTTAATGCTCGCTTATGTGATTTTTCGTTTCTTGGTTGGTTGCTTCTCAATCTTTTTGCTAGCCTCCATCTTTAAACCCAGTTTTGCCATATGATTCCACCATACCTACCTATATGCGGTATTTCCATGTCGTTCTAAGCAAATTTGTATGTGCCATCTCTAATTTTCAAAATGAATTTCCTTTTTGTGTGCCCGTACCGCTCATGAAGCGGCAGGGGGTGGCCAATATTTTCCATGCTAGATGTGTTATTCTCAAGATGAGTGTTTATTCACTTGTCATTGCATGAGAGTATGGCGGTAATAGGGATGCCCAGTCCCGAAATGAAAAAGAAATTTACTTTATGTTGTCAAATAATAAATTCCTTAGAAAGTGTTGGTATGGATGGTACCCGTGGATACGGCTAGCCGTGGAGTGTGAAAGTATGGTGGAAAAAGGAATAAACTTTATTTTTTGTTTGGGAACCGCCTATGATATATCTAGCATGTAAAGTGTTGGGAATTACTCGGTCGTTTTCGTTGACGGAAAAGTATACCTCTCAAATTTTTTATCTCTCAATTTAAGCTTTGAGCTCTGGCACCTCTACAAATCCCTACTTCCCTCTGCGAAGGGCCTATCTATTTACTTTATGCAAAAAAAAAATTTGAGTCTCCATCTTCTCTTATAAAGCACCAACTAGGGAGCACTATGATCATACTTGAGCATTTGATGTAGCTAATATGCGAGTGTGTTTCATGAATGGATCAATGATTGAGCATGATGGGCTAGGGATAACTTTCTTTAGTGTTGATATTTTGAAAGACATGGTTGCTTGTTGATATGCTTAAGTATTGATATCTTCATGTCAAAACTAGACTATTGCTTTGAACCATATAAAAGTCCAAATGTCCATGCTACAAAAGAAAAGAATATGTGATGAACATGTTAGGCAACATTCCACATCAAAAATTCTGTTTTTATCATTTACCTACTCGAGGACGAGTAGGAATTAAGCTTGGGGATGCTGATACGTCTCCAACGTATCTATAATTTTTGCTTGTTCCATGTTGTTATATTATCATTCTTGGATGTTTTACAATCATTTTATAGCAACTTTATATCATTTTTTGGAACTAACCTATTGACATAGTGCCCAGTGCCAGTTGCTGTTTTTTACTTGTTTTTTACTTTGCAGAATATCAGTACCAAACGGAGTCCAAATGCAGCAAAACTTTTTGGAGATTTTTTCTGGACCACAAAACACCCAGTAGGCCAAAGAAGTACCAGAGGGGAGACCCGAGGTGAGCACAAGACACTTGGCCGCGCCAGGAGGCCCAGGTGCGCCTAGGTGGGTTGTGCCCACCTCAGTGACCTCCCGCACCGCCTCTTCGCCCTATAAATTCCCAAATATTCCAGAAACCCTAGGAGAGTCCACGAAACACAATTCCAGCCGCCGCAAGTTCCAGAACCACGAGATCCAATCTCGACACCATCACGGAGGGGTTCATCATCCTCATTGGTGCCTCTTTGATGATGCGTGAGTAGTTCACCATAGACCTAAGGGTTCGTAGGCAGTAGCTAGATGGCTTCCTCTCTCTCTTTTGATTCTCAATACAGTGGTCTCTTGGAGATCTATTTGATGTAACTCTTTTTTGCGGTGTGTTTGTTGGGATCCGATGAACTTTGAGTTTATGATCAGATCTATATCCATGAATATTATTTGAGTCTTCTTTGATCTCTTATATGCATGATTATTTATAGCCTCGTATTTCTTCTTCGAATCTTTGGTTTAGTTAGGCCAACTAGATCGATTTTTCTTATCATGGGAAGAGGTGCTTTGTGATGGGTTCGATCTTGCGGTGTTCTTTCCTAGTGACAGAAGGGGCAGCAAGACACACATGTATCGTTGCTATTAAGGATAACAAGATGGGGGCTATTCCTACATGGATAGATCTTGTCTACATCATGTCATCGTTCTTATTGCATTACTCCGTTTCTCCATGAACTTAATACACTAGATGCATGCTGGATAGCGGTCGATGTGTGGAGTATTAGTAGTAGATGCAGGCAGGAGTCGGTCTACTAATCTTGGACGTGATGCCTATATATTGATCATTGCCTTGGATATCGTCATACTTATTCGATCTTCTATCAATTGCCCAACAGTAATTTGTTTACCCACCGTATGCTATTTTCTCGAGAGAAGCCACTAGTGAAATCTACGGCCCCCGAGTCTATTCTTTATCATATTTGTTTTGAGATCTATTTTTTATTCGCTTTTATTTTCAGATCTATTATTCCAAAAACCCAAAAATACCTTGCTGCATTTTTTTATTACTTATTTTATTTCACGTTTTATCGAGAGCTATTTATCCAATCTACCACAAATTTATCTATCTTTTTACCGTGGAGGGATTGACAACCCCTCTTACCCGCCGGGTTGCAAGTATTTGTTCTTTGTGTGCAGGTACCGTTTACATAGTGTTGCTTGGTTCTCCTACTGGATTGATACCTTGGTTTCATAACTGAGGGAAATACCTATTGTAGCTGTGCTGCATCATCCCTTCCTCTTTGGGGAAATACCGACGTAGTTCAAGTGACATCAGGGACCCCCGCTGTAGGGTTTGCAATATGTTCATGATTCGCTTATGGTGGGTGGCGTGAGTGACAGAAGCACAGACCCGAGTAAGTAGGTTGTTTACGTATGGGAGTAAAGAGGACTTGATACTTTAATGCCATGGTTGGGTTTTACCTTAGTGATCTTTAGTAGTTGCGGATGCTTGCTAGAGTTCCAATCATAAGTGCATATAATCCAAGTAGAGAAAGTATGTTAGCTTATGCCTCTCCCTCATATAAAATTGCAAGAATGATTACCGGTCTAGTTATCGATTGCCTAGGGACAAATAACTTTCTTGTGACAAAAATCTCTCTACTAGAACTACCTTAATTGTTTCTTTATCTAAACAGCCACTATCTTTTATTTATGTGTTCTTTATTATCTTGCAAACCTATCCCTTTACACCTACAAAGTACTTCTAGTTTCATACTTGTTCTAGGTAAAGCAAACGTAAAGTGTGCATAGAGTTGTATCGGCGATCAATAGAACTTGAGGGAATATTTGTTCTACCTTTAGCTCCTTGTTGTGTTCGACACTCTTACTTATTGATAAAGGCTACAATTGACCCCCTATACTTGTGGGTTATCACCTCCCGCCTTGCTAAATATTTTGAGATACCTATTAGGCATGATGAGAAGGAGGAGATGTTGCTACATACTAAATACTTAGATTATGCTAGCATGGTAGCACATGATTTTATTAACAATGATAAGCAAAAGTGACTCCAGTACAACCTGGTATTCAGCCAGGGTACGTGTGAGATTATTACCTTGCCTACACCTTCTTTGTTCAATATTCGTTTAGGCAGGTACATTATTATGCCCAAGGACATTTATGCGTACTGGATCTTAACGCAACCCCCAGTACCTGAGCCAGTTCCAGCACCTGAGCCATATCAGGAGCCTATTTATCAATGAGAGCCACAGGAGCTCGCCAACTAGTGGAACCCTCAGGACCCTCCGCAGTATCCAGGAGAGGGTTATTTCGAGCCGTGGCCATAGACCAACTTAGGCCAAAAGCCTAAGCTTGGGGGGATTCCAGCTTAGTCCAATGCACGTGCACTCTTATTATTATTCACATCTTTCGGTCGTGCAAGTGAAAGGCAATAATGACGATATTTAATGAAATGATTGAGATGAGGAAAAGCTGGTATGAACTCAACCTATTTTGTTTTTGTAAATATGATTAGCTCATCGTTCCTGATTCAGCCCATTATGAATGAAACATGTTTGCTATGACAATTAGAGATTATAGTTACTCATGCCATGCTTAATTAGCTAGGAGTGGATAATGGTTTGTCTTGTGTGCCAACATGCATTTTAAAATGGTTATGATGTAGTATGATGGGATGGTATCCTCTTCTGAATGGTTCAAGTGGCTTGACTTGGCACATGTTCACGCATGTAGTTGAAATCAAAAACAATATAGCCTCCACGATATTTATGTGCATGGTGATTTATATCCTACTCATGCTTGTACTCAATGTGGATTAACCTCAATGCATGTTCATGACCGTTGTCGCTCTCTAGTTGGTCGCTCCTCAATCTTTTTGTTAGCCTTCACTTGTACTAAATGGGAATACTGCTTGTGCAACCACTTCCTTAAACCCAAAGTTTATCCATATGAGTCCACCATACCTACCTATATGCGGTATTTACCTGCCGTTCCAAGTAAATTTGTATGTGCCAAACTCTAAACCTTCAAATAATAATCTGTTTTGTATACCCGAATCGCTCATGTAGCTACTGGGGGCTGTCAGTATCTTCCATGCTAGGTGGGTTATTCTCACGATGAGTGTTTATTCACTTGTCATTCACGAGAAAGTGGCTGGTAATTGGGATGCCCAATTCCAAGATCAAAATCAAAATTGAAATATAATAATGAAACAAAACTCCCCCAGTACTGTTGTTGGTATGGACGGTACCCGTGGATTCGGCTAGCCGTGGAGTGTGTTTGTTGGTGGAGGGGGAGTAAAAAAACTTTACCATTCTATTTGGGAACCGCCTATAATGTGTCTAGCATGGAAGATAGTGAGATCTCTTGGTTGTTATGTTGACAAGGAAAGCATACCATTCAAAATTATATTCACCTCTCTTTTAAAAGCTTCGAGCTCTGGCACCTCTGCAAATCCCGGCTTCCCTCTGCAAAGGGCCTATCTATTTACTTTTACTGTTGAGTCATCATCCTCTAATTAAAGCACCAGCTGGAGAGCACTATTGTCATTTATATGCTTTGTTTTTATCTGATGTTGAGTATGACTGTGACTGGATCTCTTTTGCCATGAATTACAATGTCCAGGCAGTCCTTGATCTTCAGGGGTGCTCTGCATTTATGTTTTGCGGTCTCAGAAAGGGCTAGCGAGATACCATAATGTCATATTATATCATGATTGCTTTGAAAAAGTGTTGTCATCCGAGATGTCTTATTATTGCTCGCTAGTTGATTATGCCATTGATATGAGTAAATGTGAGACCTAAGTGTTATTGGTTCATCATAATTGGATCTTTTGAAAAGATCAGCAAGTGGATGAGGATCCATATCATAAATTTTTAGCAAGCGAAGATGCAAGCAAATAGAAGACACATGGTACACAAGCAAAGATAGCAAACGAACAAAAAGGCAAACTAAAAAAGAAGGCAAATATTTTTGTGTTTTTCAGAAAACATTTTAGAAGTGGGGGAGATGAAAACGAGAGGCAAATGGCAAATAATGTAAATTGCAAGGAGATGAGATTTGTGATTGGGTACCTGATAGATGTTGATGATGTCTCCCCGGCAAAGGCGCTAGAAATTCTTCCCGATTGCTTGTATCTGCGTTGGTATTTCCCCGAAGAGGAGAGGATGATGCAGCACAGCAACGGTAAGTATTTTCCTCAGTTATGAAACCAAGGTTATCAATCCAGTAGGAGAACCAAGCAACACTATGTAAACGGATCCTACACACAAATAACAAATACTTGCAACCCAACGCGTAAGAGGGGTTGTCAATCCCTCCTCGGTATTGAGATAGATAAAATTGTATGAGATTGGATAAATAGATCTGACAAAAACAGAAAAGAAAAAAAAAGTGCAGCAAGGTATTTTTGGGTTTTTTGAATAATAGATCTGAAAACAATATGGTAGAAAATAGACCCAGGGGCCATAGATTTCACTAGTGGCTTCTCTCGAGAAAATAGCATACGGTGGGTAAACAAATTACTGTTGGGCAATTGATAGAAGAGCAAATAATTATGACGATATCCAAGGCAATGATCATGTATATAGGCATCACATCCAAGATTAGTAGACCGACTCCTGTCTGCATCTACTACTATTACTCCACACATCGACCGCTATCCAGCATGCATCTAGTGTATTAAGTTCATGGAGAAATGGAGTAATGCAATAAGAACGATGACATGATGTAGACAAGATCTATTCATGTAGGAATAGACCCCATCTTTTTATCTTTAATAGCAATGATACATGCGTGCCTCGCTACCCATTCTGTCACTAGGTGAGGACACTGCAAGATCGAACCCATCACAAAGCACCTCTTCCCATTGCAAGAAAAATCAATCTAGTTGGCCAAACCAAACCAAAGTTTCGGAGAAGAAATACGAGGCTATAATAATCATGCATATAAGAGATCAAAGAAGAGTCAAATAATATTCATGGATAGAACTGATCATAAACTCACAATTCATCGGATCCCAACAAACACACCGCAAAAAGTCATTACATCAAATAGATCTCCAAGAACATCGAGGAGAACATTGTATTGAGAATCAAAAAGAGAGAAGAAGCCATCTAGCTACTACCTACGGACCCGTAGGTCTATGGTGAACAACTCACGCATCATTGGAGGAGCACCAATGAGGATGATGAACCCCTCTGTGATCGTGTTCCCCTCCAGCAAGGTGCCGAAATAGGGCTCTAGATTGGATCTCGTGGTTCTAGAACTTGCGGCGGCTGGAGTTGTGTTTCGTCGACTCCCATATTGTTTCTGGAATATTTGGGTATTTATAGAGCTGAGAGGCGGTGGAAAGGACCTCAGTGGGCCCCACCACCCATCAGGGCGTGCCAGGGACCTCTGGCACGCCCAGGTGGGTGGTGGACCCCACAGGCCTCCCCTATGGTACTTCCTTGGCTCCCAAGTTGTCTTCTGGGCAGAAAAAAATCTCCAAAAAGTTTCGTGGCATTTGGACTTCGTTTGGTACTGATATTCTGCGAAGTAAAAAACTAGCAAAAAACAGCAACTGGCACTGGGCACTATGTCAATAGATTAGTCCCAAAAAATGATATAAAGTTGCTATAAAATGAATGTAAAACATCTGAGAATGATAATATAACAACATGGAACAATAAAAAATTATAGACACGTTGGAGACGTATCAGCTGACGACGATGACTAGCAGTAGCCTTTCACTCAGCGGGCTAGAGTATTCTGGTATGTCGCGGACGCCGGCTACGACATCGAGGTCGTTGACAGCGACGGCTTGATGCGGGCTATGTCACAGGTTAGGTTGCCCACCCCAACCCCTCGGGTTCAACAAGCGTCGATCTCATCGATGGCCATGCCGCTGATCTCCTGTGGCTCATTGTCACAATTTGCCATACTTCATCGCCATAGAGCCCCTTTTGTCATTTCCGAAGGACATGTTCTGCGATGCTGTCTTGGGATCCTCGGCTGCCAAGTCAGATCTCATCAATGGCGACCACGAGGAGGAGCCCATCTGTGACAAGTGAGGACACCCATGATTTGTTTCGCCGTGCCTCTTCACAAGGGGAATCCCATGATTTGTTTTCTCGAACCCCTTTTGTAGTGAGAATATGTCCAGTTTTTATTGCTATACTTGGTTATTTGCATTATGCCTTGTTTGTTTCAACGGTTGTTCGGTTGTTTGTAGTTAGCATATGTCCAGTTTCAATTGTTATCTTTGGTTGTTCGTAGTATGCCTTGTTTATTTCAGTTATTCATAAGGTGATGTTCTATATGTGCAAGTATGAACTGTGCAGTTCAATTTCATCAATAACAGTTTCAACAATACCTCTATGAATGACTATATTTGGTTGTTGTTAAGCATGTTGTAGTTAACACGCCTTTCTATTTCAATTTAACAATAACTAATGTACTTAGACCTGCACAATACCAGTTTGAATGACCATGTTTGCTTATTTTTTAAATGTTAGGCCTGTGGCAGTTAACACACCTTTTCACTTCTTATTTTACTTAACTAGCGTGCTTCAACCTTCGCCCTGAAGCTATCATTTGGAGATTATGTTGTCTACCATGGATATATTTGGTTGATGTTTAACCTGTTGTGCTTAGCATGCCTTTAGATGTACTTACACAAGACAATATTGGGAACAGCTGCTGTTTACCATCGAGATTAGTTTCACCCCATGGCTTATATATACTCACTGTTCAGGATATCGGTAGCTGGTACCATATAGGCCGGGGGCTAATAAGGGATTAATCGTTGAATCGGACATTTAACTGAATATATCTGTAACCCATTTATCGGTAGGTTAAATAGGGCCATATCTAACATATCTGAGGCTATATAGCAACATGCATTGTACTAAATGACTAAATATGCAATCCTAGGCCACATAGCAACAAGGAAGAGTGTTACCTTAATATTCTGATGATGTCTATATATACATAGAAGAGCAGCAGCACCACCACCACCAACAACAACAACAGTAGTTAACTGTAGTTAATCGGCTGATATTTATAAAAATGTAATAAACTCCCTCGGTCCCATAATATAATATGTTAATTCATCCAATATGTGAGTATATTGGATATCATAAGATCTTATATAATGGGACAGAGGGAGTGTTGTACTACATCATTGTGCAATTGTTGTTTAGCTTCTAATATTAACTTGGTGCTTTTAGGTACATATGTCATTTATAAAGATCCGCGCTTCGACCCTTTCTACGTATGGGGCAATGCGATATTGGTGAACCAGCATCAAGTAAGGAAACTGATAAAGATTGTTAGTAAAATGGGTCAAAAAATGACAATTAAACTATTTGTTTACACTTTATCCAAGACAATAGTGAACTACAGGATGATAATTAAGAACTCTGCAGTCTTCTTCTGACTGCCCATTATGAGTTGTGTTAGATGACAATGTCTGAATCTTTTTCCTTTGTGGTGATTCCCGAAGGAATTTACTCAATATTACCTCTCAAACTACATGATTGGTAGGCATGCAAAGGTTAAAGTATTTCTACCAGAACACAATGACTATCTAGATGTCCTCATGAGTCCTGAAGACAGTGAAGGATGGGCGGTCAGCCATCGCAAGGGGTTGGACTAGAGTCGTGCGTGTCTTCTGCATGGAGGAGAGCATAATACGGGCATCCCGCTTCACTTTGTTCAGCAACCAGAATGTCTTTCGCCTCTTTCTTTACCGTGTTTAATAGTACAAGTATACAACCCTGGTTCATCATTTTTTATTTGGTGCTTATGTAATTCTTGAACATATGTACCTGCGAATCAAATAATGCATTGGTTGTAGAACCTGATGGATATGAATAAAGTTATAGACAACTTTCAAATTTAAATTCGTTATAATTTTAAATAGCAGCAATTAAATTAGGGTGAAAATACACTCTGCAGGTCGTTACGGCACACACGGTCTGAAAGCACAAACGTGTGTGATATACATCATAATCTGTCACGGTTTACAGAGAGAAAACGTGTGCGACCATGCACACAGTTGCTGTTTGCGAAGTATGTGTGATGTGAAACAATATCACAAATGATGCGAGCAAACTAAATGTTTATGATAGTCGCATTATCGTACATGGTTTACAATCATTAATTGTTTGTGATGTCATACGCATCGCAAACGTTGCACCACATAATAGCCTGTGCGATAGTTATATTGTACAAGACTAGTATGACGGTCCGACATTGCTAATCCTATCCGACACTCGTACGATGATTAGCTAATCTTCTTAATTACATATCGCACACGGTTTGGGAGAAGTGAATGTGTGTGATAGTCTCCTTATCATACACGTTTTACAATCATGAACTGTTTGTGATGGGGTGCGCATCGTAAACGTTGCAGAAAGAATAGCGTGTACAATGGTACTGTCAGCACACATGAGTAGTAAGGATGGAGCGTTTGGGATATTCGATATATCACAAACAGTTGTGTGGCGAATTGCATTTGGGACAGATGCTGGCATCGCATACGCTTTATTCTGGAAAACGTATGCATTCCTACTACCTATCCCCGACAGTTTCTAGGTCGTGTGGGAAGGCTCCCCTATCGCACACACTGGTAAGGCGACGGTTTAAAACTCCGTCACGGAAAGAGGTTAAAAACTGTTTGTATAGCAGCTCGATGTACCAGTGCGAGGGGAGAATATCCGGTACTCCCAACCCATAGGGTGCTCCTGGAGCTCTAAACTTCGTAGCACATTTTTAAATGTTCAAAAAATCTGAAAAAAATCCAACACATAAACACAACATCATTGTATGTTGTCACAAAATTTGAAATCCAAATTTGAAACATAGCTTGAGAAACATAAATGAAAAATTCGGCAGTAAATAGTACACAACATAAGTTGGGCTTTAGATTTGGCACATTATCACATTGATGTCAATTTTGTCATTTTTGTATCTCGAGCAATGTTTTGAATTTTGATTTGAATTTTTTTGGTAACATACATTTATGTTGTGTCAATGTGCTGGATTTTTTTTAGAATTTTTCAAACATTTAAAAATGTGCTACTGAGTTTGGAGCACCGGGAGCACCCTAGGGGTGGGCGTGATTATCGGTCGACAGTGATGCTCTCTCGGGTTGGTTGGTGGGGCGCCGACAAATGTCGTGCTTGACCTTGTCAATCCGATGACGACGGCGGCCGCGGACGCCGTTCTCTTCCTTCGAGGCGTTGTCTATTTGGCCCTCCCTCTGTTAAACTGTAGGTAGCTTATTTCGCCTGGCCTGTCGATTGGAATGCCTTGGAGTGGTGGCCTGCTTTGTGAAGTATCTGGATTGGTCCATTGTTTCTGCTTGCCCATAAATCTACTCCGTAAAAAAAGAGTAGATTTAGAGCAACTCCAACCTAGCGACCCATTTTGTCCGTTTGGGTCATCCGGACACAAAACTTGGCCCAACGGGGCGACGCAAATGGACGCGCATGTCCGTCTGTTGTCCGTTTATTGTCCTCCCCGACCCAAACTTGGCCCAAATATGGGCACAAATGGGTACGAAGCGGACAAAAGCAGATGCTCACGTTGACCGCTGTCGTCCGCCTGTGTCCGCCCCTGGTCCCACCTAGCAGTGACTACCCACGACCTGGCGTCTACCTCCACAACCGCCGTGAGGAGGAGCGAGGCCATCGGTGAGGCCACATGCGCAGGTGGCCGCCGCGCTCACGGTGCTCCGTGGAGGTGGGGAGACGGCCGAGGGCCACGGCGAAGCAGAGGTCGAGCGCGCGGCACCGGAGCGGGTACGACGATGCGAGGCCCGCGACGCAGGCGTCGCGGAGGAGATGCGCCGGGCCGGACAGCAGTGCGGCGGCGGCGTGGAGCGGCGTGGTGTGCGCGTGGCGGCGCCTGGACGCGTCGCCCGCGTCGCGGGACAGCACGACCGCCGCGTCCGGGTTCAGGGGCGGGGTCGCGGCCGACGACAGCGGGACGACGGCGTGGAGCGGCGTGGCGGCGCCTGGACGCATCGCCCGCGGCGCGGGACAGCACGGCCGCCACGTCCGGGGTCAGGGGCGGCGCCGCGGCCGACAGCAGCGAGACGTCGGCGTGGAGCGGCGTGGTGTGCGCGTCGCCCGCGACGCGGGACAGCACGGCAGCGATGGGGATCTGAGAGGAAGGTCGACGGCGCGAGGGGAGCGCAGTGGCGCAGCAGTGCGAGGGAGAGCGGCGGGGCCCGACGGCGCGAGGGGGAGCGGAATGGCACGGCGGCGCGAGGGGGAGAGGAGGGACGGCGGGAGGAGGTGCCTGCCGGCACGGAGGAGGCGGGACGCCTTGTGTAGCTGTTGTCCGCTCTGTCCGCTTTTGTGTTCTCGCGTTGGGTGCCCGCCGTGTTCGTCCCATGTCCGCTTGGCGGACAGGAAACCCAAGTGGACAAAAATCGTGTCCGTTTAGGTCCCTGCGTTGGAGTTGCTCCTAGTGTCGCTCTTGCTTGCACATGTCTTATCCGTGGCTGGCTTCCGTGACGCGTCGCAACTCATGCTGATGGTGCACATGAGGGAGGCGCTCTAATTCCGACGAGTGCTGCCGTCCCACGAGCGCACACGACAGTGATCCACACGGAAACATCACATGCTCTCACACAGACTTTGAACGAGTCCTTGGAGTATGAGTCGAGCCTTATGATTGCTGCGATTGCTTCACTGTGTGTTTCGCCCTGTTTCAGCTGATTCTGAAGAAGAGTCCTTCGAGTTTTAGTTGAGCTTTATGATTGCTCTGTTGTGTGTTTCGCCCTGTTTCAGCTCTGATTCTGAAGAAAAGTCCTTCCGAGTATGAGTCGAGCCTGATGATTGCTTCGCTGTGTGCTTTCATCTCTGATTCTCAAGAAGAGTCATGTGAGTACCAGTCGAGCCTTTTGATTGCTAACCACGCGTTCTGCATGATTGATTCTTGCGAGACCCTGTGTGGACGGATCGGCGGCCCTGTCGCAGATTAGGCCCGGTCCCCCTCATAAAAAATCATGTGTGTATAACTTACTATCAGGCGTATTTATTCACCAAAAATCATCCCAAAGCGGCCCCAACCCATAGCCCCATTTCGGCTCAAGCTTGGCCACTGGTGGAGAGCTCTGTTGTCGACCAACCATGAGACCCTCCACGGACGGATATGGAGCTGTCTCCGACCGTGACGCCGGACCAAATACCTTCAAGCCGGGGACAGGGATTTTTCAGCTGGCGAGTCGTGCTCGTGTGGAAGACAACAAGTCGGTCTCTTCCTTGAGCAGGTCCCCGGCGCCGGCTGCATCCCCTACAGTGTGGGACAGAATGGATGATTTGAATAGGCAGTGGCGTAGCCAGGTCCAGCCGCGTCCGACTCCGGAGACAAAATCCCGTCAAGTCACAGTTCAGGGCACAAGTGCTGCAAGAGCAACGCTGTATTTGTGCACTACTGTAAGTTTTATGCGGTCCGGCCTGATGTAACAACGTGTTAGGTACCGTCTCTACATGCGCAAACAGTTCTGCTCTTTGGATCGGAGGGAGCATTACTTTTTCTACGTCAAGTTTGGATTGCTTACCAGTTCTACTACACATGGCCATACCAAACCTTGTATGATAAATTTGGTCGAAAGTGCTCTTCTGCGAGCTCACATGCATCCGGGTGAGCAGTATTTTTCTTTCTTTCAAAAAGACTGTATTTTTTGGAAGCAAACATTGATAAGTGTTTCATCTGCGTGCAAATTTTAGTAATGAGATGGCAGTCGTAGAAATTTGGTAGGAAAAAAATTGATGCTCCAAAATACTTTTAAGGATATTCTTTTTGGACCATCAATTTTGACTTTTTTCATAGGCCTCAACGAATGTCATTGTAGCACAAAATTTTGCACGCCTGTAAAACACTCATCAATGTTTATCACTAAAAAAATTTAGTAGAATTTTTTGAATGTTTAGAAGTTTTTTTTAACGGAAAGGGTTCAGAAAGAGTTTACTCCACTGTCCTAGTAAACTTCCAGCTCAATATTTCCGTCAGTGTCATGACTTGGATGCATAACCACATACTGCTACGGCTCGAAAGCCGTATCTTTCATGACTTAAATTTGTGCCTGCATCATTATGACAAATCACAGTTGCAACCACGCAACAAGTTGAATTAATAAAACTCCCACGTGTTGTGCCTGCATCATTATGATGTTGACATGTGTTTTATTTTGCAGGGGACACGCAAGTTTCTTTCGGTCTACAGGATCTAGAGAAGCTTTTTTTTTTTTAACCGAAACCGTAGAACAATCGTTCTACAAAAATTTCATCTATACCAATATAAAAAGACCCAAAGGGACAGATCCAATTAATCTCGGTCATCAAATCATGTCAATCCAACGACCTAGACTGCTTCAATGTCGAGCGCTCAACACGTTTAGCGTGCAGTTAATTTCATGCCAAATATAGTGCTAATCACATAATAACACGCAAATAAATAATATCCTACTTAATATCCGCATGCACTTAATATACTTCCAAATTAACGTACAGTTAATTTCATGCCAAATAGTGCTAATCACATAATATCACACAAATAATATCCTACTTAATATCCGCATGCACTTAATATACTTCCAAATTAACGTGCATTGCACGTACACATTGACTAGTTAAGAAAAAAGTAATGTACAATATATACAGAGTCTACACAGGCTGAATGCTCAACCTACTCCTGTTTTGATGAAACCTGAGGGTAACATAATGATTAATTCAAATTCTGATCAATCCAACTAGAAAACTGGTCTCTGAACTTAGTTTTCAGTCTGTGCATCAGCAGAATCAGGTCTGTCTTGAGGGAGATTTTTCAAGCTTGGACAGATGCCTCTTTTGCCTTGAATATTTTCCCATTTCTTTGCATCCAGATATTCCAACAGCCCATGATCATGACCTCCATGGCAATGGGGGCAGGCAGTGCTTGAATAGCAAGCGAGACCTCATCAAAAATTGAGATACCTCTGTTTCTAGGACCCAGGATGGAGTACCAAAGTAAAGCGGTTGGCAATTGCCAGAAAAGCTCCACACCACTAGCTAAGGTAATTCTGATATTTAGAGTAGAAATCCAAAATAGGAAAAGAACTGTTATACATACGACAATTAGGTATCCGATCCTTGTACCACATCTAAGATCAGCCATCTATCACGTTTTTAGTTTAAGCTACATGATCAGATTGCACGTTGTACCAGCATCAGACTCAGAGTCTTTGTGCACGTAAAGGCAATACTCCTGTCAATTATATACTCCTATATTCGCAAAAATAAAAAATACTCCTATAATGGATGATGGAGTATCTACCTCCTCGGGGCATCGGCGCCTACGAGTGCGCT
This sequence comes from Thinopyrum elongatum, assembly GCA_011799875.1. Taxonomy (NCBI): domain Eukaryota; kingdom Viridiplantae; phylum Streptophyta; class Magnoliopsida; order Poales; family Poaceae; genus Thinopyrum; species Thinopyrum elongatum. The sequence continues at coordinate 435,246,492 of CM022302.1, forward strand.
CGGCACCGTCCATTTAGTGCGCCCTTCCTGCCGAAGATGATCTGGCGCGCTCCGCGCCGTCCGCACCCAGCCAATTTCCTCAGGAGTCCATGACACATGGGCCAAGGGCGCCGGTGGGGCCACTTTTTGCGGTGGTATTTGTGGCGCGCGCATGTGCCGTCTCGTGCGCTGCTCCACGTGTGTCGGGTGGGCCCGAGTCAGCGTGTCAGTGTAGTTCGCTTCCTGTCGGACAGCTTCTTTCTCGTGAGCCTCGTGTGTGGAGCCTCCTCGCCTGTGCGTGCGCGTGCTGGATGGCTCGGGGTGTTGGCCTCGCATCGCGCGTGCCGCCTCACGCGTTTGAGAGGTGCATGCCCAGGCTCTCTGTCCACCCGACTGTTCGAGTTCCCTGCTCGGGCTTATTCATGGCTGCTGTGTAGGCTGCCTAGATGCCCCGTTGCCCTCGCTCCGCATGTGCCACCTTGTCTGATGGAAAAGTGATTGCCCTGGCTTTCCGACAACCCGGCCGACCGGTTATCCTGGCCAGTGCTCTTTGTGGCTGCTTGGTTGTTTCGGTTGCACGGTTTATGTGATGCTTGTATGTTGCGTTCACCTGTGCCGGGGACGCCTATGCGTCCGGTCACCCACCAGTTAGGTCCATGCGTCCGGGCACCCTCTAGGTACGCCCATGCTTCCAGACACGCGTTGTGGGTTTGGTCAGCCATTCTCGTCGGGCCATGAGTGCGGGTTGTTTTCCCCATATACACCGGGTGCAGACATTTTTGTTGTATTCGGGTGCGCCAGGTGCGATCATGCTTCTCCGCACCTATATGTGTTTGGTCAGCCTCTCTCGCCGCGTCTAAGATGTGTTCTGGAAGAATTGTGCCCAGGTATTCAAGTGTACAATTATTGGTGTGTGTGTGTGGGCTTACTGTTGGGAGTCGGATGCTTCGCACTCGCTTTGTAGACGAGTGCCTTTGTCTAGTTTGTCCTGAGTTGTTAAGCGCTAGCGGGTGAGTGCTCGGGATGTGGTATGTCGGTTTATTATGGGGACTGCCATTTTCTCTATGGTCCCGCGTGTCAGTGGTTTTATGGGTTTATCGTCGACTGTTTTCTTTCTGGTCCCGCGTGTCGGTAGGTTTGTGGGTTTTCACTCCGATTGGTTTGTCGAAGGTGCGTCTGCGTTGTGTTTGGGTGTTCTGGTACATAATGGGGGTGGTCTTCTTATTCTCCCCTGCTTGCCCCACATAGCATTTTCTTTTCGTTGTTGTTAGGGCTTCTTCGAGCATTCTCTGTGTTGGTGCTTTGTTTGCCGTCGGTGGTGGCCGACGGCCCGTTAGCTTTTCGTACCAGCTCAGGTTCAGATTTGTTTGGCCCTTGATTATGTCGGGTCTTTTCGTTGCGCTCACTATTCTTTTGCTTCGTCATAACCAATGGTGTCCATAGCTTATGCTTTGTTTTTCATCTATGGTTGTTTCTATATTGACGTCAGTGTTGTTCAAGGTGGTTGCTTCTTCGCTGTGATGTTCGTGATGTTTTCTCCCTATTTCTGGGTGTTCGTTACATATGGTTTGTTTTGCGCCTCTTCTCCTCGCTCACCGTCCTTTTTCTTTCCTCCTCTCGGTTGTAGGTCCTCTTGGTAGTTGTTTGTTCTTCGTTTGTGTCTGTTCTTAGGTCCGCGTGAGGTCGCTCGCTTCTTCACTATATTGCTCTTGTTTGTCATCTTCCTGTTGGGGAACGTTGCATGGAAAATAAAAAAAAATTACGCACATGCAAGATGTATCCGTGGAGATGCATAGCTACGAGAGGGGAGGGTATTTCTACGTACCCTCGTAGACCGTTAAGCGGAAGCGTTTATCAATGCGGTTGATGTAGTCGTACACTTTCACGATCCGCCCGATCAAGTACCAAAAGCACGGCACCTCCGCGTTCAGCACACATTCAGCTTGATGAAGTCCTCGCCTCCTTGATCCAGCAAGTCGGGCGAGGTAGTAGATGAGTTCCGGCAGCACGATGGTGTGGTGACGGTGGTGGTGCAACTATCTCCGCAGGACTTCGCCGAACACTACGAAAATTATGATCGAGGACGAACTAGAGGGAGAGGGGCGCCGCACACGGCTTGGGGATCGTGGTGTGTGTTGCCCCTCTCCCTCCTCACATATATATAGGTGGAGGGGGGAGAGGAGGAAGCCCTAGGGCACCCCCAAGGGGCCGGCGGCCAGCCCTAGGGACTGCCTAGCCGCGCCCCCCCCCTTCCATATGTTGACATGGGGGAAGGAAAGGGGGGCTGGCTGCCTTAGGGTGCCTCCCCCTTCCTTCCCTCCCTTCCTTGGCGCATGGGCAGGGGGGGAGGGGCGCGCCAGCCCCCTTGTGGGCTGGTGTGCTTCCCCCCTTTGGCCCATAAGGCCCACCACTTACCGGTGGCCTCCCGGAACCCCTTCCGGCACTCCGATAAATACACGGTACATTCCGAAACCTTTTCGGTGACCGAATATCATCGTCCTATATATCAATCTTTACCTCTGGACCATTCCGGAGCTTCTCGCCATGTCCGTGATCTCATCCGGGACTCCGAACAACATTCGTTCACCAACTCACATAACTCATATAATACTATATCGTCAACGAACGTTAAGCGTGCGGATCCTATGGGTTCGAGAATGATGTAGACATGACCGAGACGCCTCTCCGGTCAATAACCAATAGCGGGACCTGGATTCCCGTATTGGTTCCTACATATTCTACGAAGATCTTTATCGGTCGAACCTTTATGACAACATACGTAATTCCCTTTGTCTGTCGGTATGTTACTTGCCCGAGATTCGATCATCAGTATCTCCATACCTAGTTCAATCTCGTTACCGGCAAGTCTCTTTACTCGTTCTGTAATACATCATCTTGCAACTAACTCCTTAGTCACTTTGCTTGCAAGCTTCTTGTGATGTGTATTACCGAGAGGGCCCAGAGATACCTCTCCGATACACGGAGTGACAAATCCCAATCTCGATTCACGCCAAATCAACAGACACCTTCGAAGATACCTATAGAGCATCTTTATGATCACCCAGTTACGTTGTGATGTTTGATAGCACATGAGGTATTCCTGCGGTATCCGGGAGTTGCATGGTCTCATGGTCGAAGGAATATGTATTTGACATTAAGAAAGGAGTAGCAATAAACTGAACGATCATATGCTAAGCTAACGAATGGGTCTTGTCCATCACATCATTCTCCTAATGATGTGATCCCATTATCAAGTGACAACTCATGTCCATGGTTAGGAAACCTTAAGCATCTTTGATCAATGAGCTAGTCTAGTAGAGGCTCACTAGGGACACAGTATTTGTTTATGTATCCACACATGTATTTAAGTTTTCGGTCAATACAATTCTAGCATGAATAATAAACCTTTATCATGAATAAGGAAATATAATAATAACAACTTTATTATTGCCTCTAGGGCATATTTCCATCAGTCTCCCACTTGCACTAGAGTCAATAATCTAGATTAGATAGTAATGAATCTAACACCCATGGAGTCTTGGTGCTGATCATGTTTTGCCCGCGGAAGAGGTTTAGTCAACGGGTCTGCCACATTCAGATCCGTATGTATTTTGCAAATTTCTATGTCTCCATCCTTGACCTTTTCACGAATGGAGTTGAAGCGTCTCTTGATGTGTTTGGTTATCTTGTGAAACCTGGATTCCTTCGCTAAGGCAATTGCTCCAGTGTTTTCACAAAATATTGTCATTGGACCCGATGCACTGGGTATTACACCCAGATCGGATATGAACTCCTTCATCCAGACTCCTTCATGCGCTGCTTCCGAAGCAGCTATATACTCCGCTTCACACGTAGATCTCACCACGACACTCTCCTTGGAACTGCACCAACTGACAGCTCCACCATTCAATAGAAATACGTATCCGGTTTGTGACTTAGAGTCATTCGGATCTGTGTCGGAGCTAGCATCGAACCTTTTAGGATGAGCTCTTTGTCACCTCCATAAACGAGAAACATATCCTTGGTCCTTTTCAGGTACTTTAGGATGTTCTTGACTGTTGTCTAGTGATCCAATCCTAGATTACTTTGGTACCTCCCTGCCAAACTTACACTACTGCAGGATGGTCCAAACGCGACAGTCGAATCAGAGACCCTTCGACGAAACTGTGTGCGATGCATCAATCACAAACGGTGATGTAATAAAACCATAAAAAAAGATGCAAAACATTTGCGATGGCAGCGACATCAAACATGGTTCATACTAGAGTTGCGTGTGCGATGAGTGGCAAACGGTTAATCCAGAAGAAGTGTTTGCGATGATGCAGAACAACAGAAACGGGCAGCCAGATGAGGGTGTGTGCGATATACGGCATACAGTTCACTAGGATGAACTGTGTGTGATTAGGCAACACAATGGAAACGGTTCAACTGAACAAGATGTGTGTGATACGCGGCAAACAGGCCCGTAATCAGAAATGTGTGCGAAGACCAATAATAACACAGACGATTGCTGCTAATAAGCCGTGTGATTTGCTCTGTCTACAGAAGAATAACATGTGTATATATATATATAACTGAAATAAACATCCAATTACATAAGTGACTATACAGATCATTCGCACAAACCTCAATAAACAATTGCATGCATTCTAAACTAGGAGAAACGATCGTCTAGTCATCTACTTCTTGTGACGCTCCCGCCACTGCTCTGTGGCTCGATCCCTCGTCTGGGGCAGGAAGAAGACACTCCCTCATGTCAATGATCCGCATGTACATCTTATAGCTTGTGTACGCATCCTTGGCCGCGTACTTGACGTGTTGTTCATCCAGTCTCTCATGCCAGACACTGTGCCAGGTGTTCTTGTCCTTCTTGAACTTATCCTTCATCTTCATGTAGTAGGGGTCGATGATGGCCGAGGCGAGGTCAACCAGGGAGTTCTGTTTGTTGTTGTCGCTGCCCAAGACCTTGTAGTGGTCCTGGATGTTGACAAGATTCTGGCATTTCAAGCCCGAAACCTTGAGCGCTTTTAGATCATTGGTGGTGTCCACCGTAGCGAAACTGTAGTCGGAGCTGTTGATAAACCTGGAGAAACGCTCGCAAGGCCTTGTGGCCAGGCGGTAGTGGTAGACGAGGACATCATGTCGCAAGCACAACTGGGCGATGGCAACCTTCTGATCATGCCTGGCACGACCGATGGTGTACTTGAGGTCGAAGCCGACCACTTGGTACTTGTCCTCGGCAAGCAACTGCTCCATAGTTTGGATGGAGCTCTCCACCGAGACCGGATCGTTCGTGTACACCACCGAGAGGGTCTTCCCCCTCATGTGGGTGTCCACTACGTGATGCGTGGTGAACTGCCCGCCGTTGTCATCGGCGGCCGCTGGGAGCACCATTGGAGCCACGGGGAGCGCCATTGGAACCGCTGGATGTCCTCTTTGTATGTGTCATCGTGCATGTGCTTATTGTGTCGTGTGGCACGAGAGATGAAGGTAAATGGCCGCAGGAATAAATGGGGGCCGGGCGGCCTGGATTCTCGGCGCGTCCGCATGGCAGTTTTTGCAGCGGGAAACTGCATCGTCGCGCCGCGCCCGGCGCAACCGCATGCACACGAACGTGCGTGATCGTGCGCTGGCCCCAAACACTGGCAGCGCGTGTGGAGGGACGAGGGCAGAGCGCCCGGAGGGATGCGAGAGCAGAGCGCGCGCAGCGGGACGCGAGCAGAGCGCGCCGCGGCCGCCTCAACCGCAAGCAACCACACACATAGAGCAGTTGAACACGCATGAAATGGTCGCCTACAAGCCGGCCGACAGTTGCATCGTTGCGTAGAGAGCGGCCGTGTGCTACTACCTCCGTCTTGGTCTATTAGTCCCCTTTATATTTTTGTGCCATACTTTGCCCTTAAATTTAACCAACAAAATGTTAATGCATGTTATAAAAATTATATAATTGGAAACTATGTTCAAATACGAATCCAACTATATAATCTTTGGCGACATGCATTCGTATTTTATTAGTTAAATCCTACTTATAAACCAGGACGGGGGTATAGTAGGTAATTAAATCGCAAACATTTTTTTTATTAACCGTATATGTACGTGGCCTTTCGTCCTCCTCTCGCATGTCTTGTCACCCCGCTGCCGCAGACGGCCTACAGCGCAAGCTTGCGCAGCGCGCGGGGGCGTTCTTTTGGCCAAACGGTGGCTCGAAGTGGCGCCAATGAATCGTCGGTGAGCCTGTTCCCGCGCAACCTCGCAGGTTCCCGCGCAAGCTTCCCGCCTGACTCGGTGAAATCCCCCAAAATCCCAATGCTTACCGGCCTGATATATAAACCCTCACGGCCGGCGTCGCCTTTTCCCCTCCCTCCCTGTAGCTTATCTCGTCTACTTCTCCCACAATCGCCAATGGCACCGGTCCGTCGTCGTCGCTCAGCCACTCCGCCGTCATCATAGGACAGCTCCAGCTGGGAGGCTACACCGCGGCGGCGGCGCAGTCCGCGGCGTAGTGTAGTACACGTGGCGTCCCTGTTGGGTGTGCGCGGAACACCCACCACACGCTCCGCCGCCGCTGCCCGTCGGCAGCTGTTGCCGGCCGCCATTGCCGCCACACCACCGTCGAAAGCCAGGCCCATCGCCCGCTCCGCCGCCGCGGCCCGAAGGCGGGAGGTGGCCGTCATGGCCGCCACCCCACTGCCGGCCACCGTGGCCATCACCCGCTCCGCCACCGCGGCCCGAAGGCGGGAGGTGGTGGTCGTGGCCGCCACCCCATCATCGGCCGCCGTGGCCGCTAGCCCACCGTTGACCACCGGGGTCATCACCCGCTTCGCCACCGCCGCCCGAAGGCGGGAGGCGGAGGTCGAGGCCCGCACGTGCGTCAGCGACCTTGCGCGCTGCACCGAGTTCCTGTGGGAGGAGGAGAAACGCCTCGTCGAGCACGCAAAGAGCCTTACCGCCGCCGTGGCCGCGGCACACGCCGCCTCAGAGGCGAGGAATCAGGAGATCTACGAGGAGAACCACCGCTTCGAGAGGGGTCATCTGTAGCGGCAGAGGGCGTTCGAGGTGAGCGTCGCTGAAGGTGCAGCAACGGCAGGCACCGTATTGTAGTTGTCCAGCTCGTCGGTAGGCTCCTCCTCCTCTGCCTCTTACTGAGCGCGCTCGGCAGAGGAGAGGCTGCCAGAAGTAGTACAAAGCCCCTCCGTAGTAGTAGTAGTATTTAGGGCTATTTTGTTTAGTTCATCTGACTATAGATGTGGTGGAACTGTACAACGTACTTAAAATTAGCTAGTATATATAGTTGAACTAGCTATTTCAGTACGTGGTTGGCAACAATTGAGGAAAAGTTTGGTCGGTTCAGCTGTCGAGTTGAACTGTTTGCATAAAGAACGACTGCTTAATCTATGAATGAAATATATGCTTAATTACCGAATTTTAGTTGCAAAAATTAGATAGTGCTAGTGATTTTTAGCTGCATATTTTGACAAATCGCAGTGTTACAAGGTTGACAAATGGCAATGTTACTAAATAAACAAATGTCAATCTTTCCAGTTTGACAAATGGCAATATACCCAATATGACAGATGCAAATCTTACCAAATTGTATGTACGTGGTTGCACACGGGTCATCCAAAACAACCGTTTGCGTTGAAGGGATGTACAAATCCTGTTCGGCACATTTTCTCTTGGCTTAGCGCCGAAGTCTGGCTTTGTATACCGTATTCAATCTGAACCATTTGCGTTGAAGAGATGCACAAATCCTGCGCTGCGAATTTTCCCTTGACTTAAGGGGGAAGATCATAGCTCTCACTTTGCATATGGGTGTTCTATCTAAAACATTTGCGATCAAGAGCTGCACAAATCCTGCTCGGCACATTTTCCCTTGGCTTCCTGCGAAGCTGTCAGTTTGCATACGGGTGTTCTAACTAAAACATTTGCAATGAGTGTTTTATAGTTAAAAACCATTGATGTTTTTTTAAAAGAAAATCATTTGATAAGTCTGTACATTAAGAGAGAAAAACGCAAGTTCGTTCAAACCATATCTTTCATTCAGTCACACTGCGAATTTATATTCATATGATCGAGATACAGTATTAAACCCCAAAAAAGGCTATTTCTAGCGTCGGCGAAGGCGGCGTGCCGCGCCGTCGTTGTCGTTGTCGTCCTCCGGGACGCCGTTGTTGAAGTCTTCAAGGCAGCACAGAATGTTCTTCACTTGGAAATCAAACATCATGTCGTCGCGCGATCGACGGGCGGGGCGCGGGAGGACGGCAACTGGCGGCGCTGAGAGGTAGCGGTCGACGGCGGCGTCCCATGCTGCTGAGGGGGCACGGGTGCGGCGGGTGCAGCCAAACGCACGGGGACCGGCGCCACGGTGGGTGGAGGGGCGCGCACGGGCACGGGCACGAGCGCTGGCGCTGGCATGTACACGAGCTTGCACGGGTCCGCGGAGACCTCGCTGACGCCCGTGGCTTCCAGCTCTGCGATAGTGCTCGGCGACCAGCCCGTCAATGCTACGGGGATGGTCGCTGGCGCGGGCGCGGGGATGCGAGCTAGGACGGGAGCGGGGGCAGCAACCACCGTGGCCAGCTCATTCAGGGCCATGTCCATGAGGCCCCATTCCTCCTTATTTTCTATCTCCTCCGGGTCGGAGTCGACTTCACCAAACTTGAAGACTAGTGGCAGATGATCCTTCTGCGCCATGGCGTTGGTGGAGGTCTGCGGGAGGGAGGGGAATGGGAGGCGAACAGTAAGGCCGCCCGTATTAAACAGCGGCTCGGGCGCCATTAATGGAGAAGATGCGAGCAAGGCGGGCGGCCATGGAATTCAAAGGGCTCGCTTCCCAGTGAGCCTGCGCAACGGACAGCTCGCACGCCTCTCGGTCAGCCTGTGCACCGGACTGCGCTCGCACGCCTCTCGGTCATCCTGCGCACCGGACTGCGCTCGCACGCCTCCCGTTCAGTCAAGCAGCTGTCCGCACAGCACCTCCTATAGCCACTAAAACCAACACACGTGGCATCACGTGAATGGTTAACAGAACGCACACGATTTGAATTATACAAACATTTGAGATATTAAAGTGGCAACTATTTTTTCAAAATGCCTTTGTTGGTTGTTATTCGAGTGCGCCTTCTCTCAAAATGGACACGAAAAATACCACAGCATGTCGGGTGCCATTCCATGATAGCATGCCAAGTTTCATGAATTTCAGACGAGTTTTGGATTTACTAGAATTTAAAAACAAAGTATCTCAAGGTTTTGCCGGCAATCAACAGTGCCCTGGTATTTGAAATTCATTCCCATTTCTTGCATGGGACCTAAGCATGCACCCAAGGACACACATTTCATATGTCAACCCATTTTTCTGCATTGGAGTATGTGCATGTAGTTCAAATTTGAATTATGCACATAAAATGCCTAGAAAACCCAGTTAATGTATAAAAATGTCCAAGCGAACCCCGAAAAATCCCAAAAATTGGCACAACACTCCTGTCGTTCTATGTTGACACTAGAAAAATTTTGAAAGCAAGAAGAGGCAACAGATATTGTTTCGTCCCCAAGGGTGGCACGTTCCCTCCTAAAACCATCAGGCTTGTTGTGAAAAGCTCTGGTTTGCGAGAACCGTATTCCCAAACCTGCCCCAAATGGGACAATTTTTTTACCACAGCATGTTGATGCCGCTCCATGATAGCATGTCAAGTTTCATGAACTTCAGACAAGTTTTGGATTTACTAGAATTTAAAAACCATGTATCTTAATGTTTGCGGCCGAGCGACGGTGGCAAGGTGTTTGACATTCATTACCATTTCTTGCATGGGACCTAAGCATGTAGCCAAGGACACAGATTTGATTTTTCAAACAATTTACATGCACTGGAGCATGTGCCTGTAATTCAAACTTGAATTATGCACATAAATGCATAGAAAACTTAGTTAATGTATAAAAATGTCCAAACGAACCCTGAAAAATTCCTAAAATTAACACAACACTCATGTTGTTCTATGTTGACACTAGAAAAAAATTGAAATCAAGAAGAGGCAACCGATATCGTTTCGTCCAGAAAGGTGAAACGTTCCCTACCGTAACCATGAGGCTTGTTGTGAGAAGCTCTGGTTTGTGAGAAGCTTATATACCCCAACCTGCCTCAAATGGGACAATATTTTTACCACTACATGTTGATGTCGTTCCATGCTAGCATGTCAAGTTTCATAAATTTCAGACGCGTTTTCAATTTACTAGAATTTAAAAACCATGTATCTCAATGTTAGTGGCCAAGCGACGGTGGCAAGGTGTTTGACATTGATTCTTATTTCTTGCATGGGACTTAAGCATGTAACCAAGGACACACATTCCAATTTTGAACCCATTTATATGCACTGGAGCATGTGCATGTAGTTCAAATTTGAATTATGCACATGAATGCATAGAAAACTCAGTTAATGTATAAAAATGTCCAAGCGAACCTCGAAAAATCCCAAAAATTGACACAACACTCCTGTTGTTCTATGTTGACACGAGAAAAAATTTGAAAGTAAGAAGAGGCAACATATATCGTTTCGTCCCCCAAGGTGGCACGTTCCCTACCGAAACCATCAGGCTTATTGTGAGAGAATCTCTGGTTTGCGAGAAGCTTATACCCAAACCTGCCCCAAATGGGACAATATTTTTACCACGGCATGTCGATGCCATTCCATGATATCATGTCAAGTTTCATGAATTTCAGATGAGTTTTCGATTTACTAGAATTTTAAAACCATGTATCTCAATGTTAACGGCCGAGCGACAGTGTCAAGGTGTTTGACAATCATTCTCATTTCTTGCATGTGACCTAAGCTTGCAACCAAGGACAAACATTTGATTTTGCAACCCGTTTTTATGGACTGGAGCATGTGCATGTAGTTCAATTTTGAATTATGCACATAAATGCCTAGAAAACTCAGTTAACGTATAAAAATGTCCAAACGATCCCCAAAAAAATCAAAAATTTAACACGACACTCCTGTTGTTCTATGTTGACACTAGGAAAAAAATTGAAAGGAAGAAGAGGCGACAAATATCGTTTTGTCCACAAAGGTGACACGTTTCCCTAACGGAACCATGAGGGTGCTTGTGAGAAGCTCTGGTTTGTGAGAAGCTTATACCGTAACCTGCCCCAAACGGGACAATATTTTTTACCCTAGCATGTTGATGCCATTCCATGATAGCATACCAAGGTTCATGAATTTCAGACGGGTTTTGGATTTACTAGAATTACAAAAGCAAGTACCTCAACGTTTGTCGGAGAGCCACTGTGCCGTGGTGTTCGAAATTCATCCCCATTTCTTGCATGGGACATAAGCATAAACCCATGGACACATATACGATTTTACAACCCATGTTGGTGCACCGGAGCATGTGCATGTAGTTTAATTTTGAATTGTGCACCTGAAATGGCTAGAAAACCAATTTATTGTATAAAATGTCCAAACGAACCCTGAATAATTCCAATTTTTTTACGACACACATATAGTTGCATGTTCACTCAGATAAAAGTTCTAGCAATTCAAACACCCTCCATTGCCATTGTGACCCCATTATGTAATTCAAATCAAGATGAAAAATCAAGTAGATCCCACACAGTTTATTATCACAAACCGTGTGAGATGCAGTACAAAATATCTTGGAGCACCATCGATGTATAGTACGCCTATGGCTTACGCGAGAAGGTGTGTCAGCTATAGTCCACAGCCAGCATGTCAAGCACACTAGCTCGCTCCCCAAATATCATTGCACTGTTCAATCGTCGCCGGTGAAAGATGGGGACGTGGACCCGCGTCGTGAGGGCAACTTCGGTGGCCCACTCCGGCGAGAGCGCGTCCGCAGCCACCATGCGCGTGCTAACAAGGTTCATGAACGCGGCCGCAATCTGCGACGGGCGGCCAAGGCAGCCCAAATGGCCGTTGTTGCTTCTCAGGTGGCGGCAGCAACATCTGCCTCGGGGATAGCAACTGGCGAGAGCGGCACAGCAGCTGTCCATTCCGCAGCGGCGGCCTTAGCCCTGATGGAGGCCGCCCACGACCATGTCGAGGTGGCCCACGCCCAGCTCGTGGCGGTCACCACACAAATCGAACGAAGCTTCTCCGACAACGGTCGGCAACCCACGGTCGAAGAGTTGGCAATCGCCGAGAGCGTTCGAGCCACCGTCTGTTCCTCCGCCGCATACCTTGCCACGACGGAGCCCGTCCAAGCCCAGATTGCGGCCGCCCACGCCCAGCTCGTGGCGGACTTTTCCAAAGAGATGGCAGACGTGGATGGCGAGATGCTTGCCGAGTATGGTGCGATGGATGCCATGGAGCCCCTTCCCCAAGAGACCGTCGGGCACGAGCTGGACATGGAGGAGGCAGCGGAGATCGACGAGCACTAGCCGTAGTAGTACTCTTTGTTTTGTTTAATTAAGAGCGTCGGTCTTTAATTTGTTAGAGTAATGTTTAGGTCAGCTAGCTCTGTTTAATTGCTGAACTTGCTTGATTAAGAAGTGTGGGTGTGCTGTAGTCTCCTTTGTGTACCCAAATTATGCAATGACGTGGATGACCACTGTAACCAGGGAAATTCAAACCAAAAATTTTGACGTTCAAACTCATCACACACGGGTTAAGCTATCTGAATCGTTTGTGATGTTCACATATCTTACACAGTTTTGAATAAGGGACCGTGTTTGATGACACTTTGCGCGCCAGTTTTTTCGCTGAACCGATTCAAAATTTTCAGCTTCCGCGGAAATATCTACCTCCCCGCCCCCTCCCCCTTACCAAAAGCCACATTTCCCCTGTTTCCGCCTTTCTTTCCAAGTTGAAACCTTCACTCCTTGCTTGCAGCGCCGCCTCCTCGCCGGCGACCCTCCTTCACGCTGCTTGGCCTCGTCTATCCAGGCAGGTAATCCACACCCGACCCCCATCCTCCTCCTTCCACATCCCACATGCCCTGACCGCCGGCGCGACACCTTCCACCCAAATCATCGACCCCTCCACCAAATAAGCACCGCCCTAAGCCATGGTGCACGCAGTATAGCCAGGAGCTCAAGGAGCATCTGGCAGCGGAGAAGCAAATCACGGCCACACGCGCGGATGAGGTCGCGATGGCTGCCATTCGTGCCGACCCCCAGATCTTGGAGGAGCACCTTGCCATTTGCTAGCTACGCCGGTTAAGCATGCTCGGTTTACCCGTTGTGTGTGCTGCTCCTGCCTTTCCTTAACAAATTCTAGTGAATTATGCTATCTAATTTTACCATGCAATCTATTGCTCTAGTATATATGTTCTATATGTCATGCAGTGTGGTGCTCACTTATTAACTGTTTGGTTAATTAGTTGTCGTCTTCAGTTAACTGTTTGGTTCAATTCTGCAAATGTGATGTTCAATTCTTCAGGCTACAATTTTGTATTGTCTTCCATGTGAGAAATAAATCGAATTTATCTTTACAAAATACATGAGAAATGAATACAATTGCTATATTTCCAAGTTGTCAAGCATGCTTGGTTTGTTTAACTGTCTGATCTTCTATTAGGAGTATGTTATATTGTGCAATGTGGTGCTCAGTTAACATTTGGTTCATTTGTTGTGGTGTTTAGTTAACTGTTTGGTTCAATTCTGCAATGCGATGTTCAATTGTTGTGGGTGCATTCTGTTATTGTATACCATGTGAGGAATAAATTAAATTTGGTTGCACTAAATACATGAGAAACAAATACAATTGCTATATTTCCAAGTTGTTAAGCATGCTTGGTTTGGTTAACTGTCTGATCTTCTATTAGGAGTATATTATATTGAGCAATGTGGTGCTCAGTTAATGTTTGGTTCATTTGTTGTGGTGTTTAGTTAACTACTTGGTTCAATTCTGCAATGCGATGTCCAATTGTCGTGGGTAGAATTTTGTATTGTTGTGCATGTGAGGAATAAATCGAATTTGGCTGCACTTAATACATGAGAAACATATACAAGTGCTATATTTCCTAGTTCTTAATCATGCTTGGTTTGGATAAATGGGTTTTCCATGTGGCTTGAATTAATCTGATGAATCTGCAATGTGCTTATTTTTCATCAACATATTTACTGATAGCATGCGAACACTCACTTAACCTGATGACTAACTACCTTATATGTGTTGCAGGGAAACAATGGGAAGCACTGAGGTTTACAATCAAGATTAGCACGTGCATGGTCCGTTGTCTAATAGCACATTATTGTGCAATTGCAGGAACCATTCTAATATTTAGGTTTTTAACAATTTGGTCTTGCACATGTAGGTCCTGCTGTCAGAGGTTTTGACCCACTGTTCGACCCTTTTTGCATATGGGGAAATGAGTTGTCCATGAATATCAATCAAGTCAAGAAACTCAGAAAGATTGTTAGGATAAAGAAATTAGCGACAAAAAACAACAAGATCTTTGTCTGCACAATGAAGAAGACATCAGTTCATTACAAGATGGTACTAACTATTATACCTTGCCTTTTTTTATTCCTTTGCCCCATTTCCAATATAGAGAAGATATTTATGCACATCCTTGTTTTCAGGCCTTTCCAAAGTAGTTCACTGATGATTACCTCTCAAACCACCTCTATGGTCAGGAGGCGAGGAAGGTTTTCATACAACACCCACGGTTCAATATTGAAGTGTTCCTGAAGAGGATGAAGGATGGACGGTCAATCATCCACAGGCACTGGCCTAAAGTTGCAAAGACCTTCAACATCAATGAAGGCTCAATATTTGCCTTCTGCTTCAGCAGTTTTCCAGATAAGATGAAATTGTCTATGTACCGTCTATGATGCTAATTTCGAAAGGTTCTAGATGTTGCATGTGAAACTTGGTGCTGGTGCAGTTGTGTAATGGGGTAGCTGAGTGCTGAAGCTATATGATGTTGTACTCTGATGTATTTCAATTATGAAATCCTGCTTCCTTAATATGGAATGAAATATATTGTGCGCTTAATATGAAATGTCAATTAGATTAATAAATGGATTATTAATAATAGGCCAATTAGCCTGCTAATTGGGGTTTTCCTATTGCAAACGGTTATTGAGAAAACACCGTGGGCGATGACCTCAGGCAACGCACATAGTTTCTAGGAATAAACGTGTTGGATCAATGAACAATCACACACGACATCCTCTTGAAAACTGTTTGCATTAGGCCACCTTGCGCAAACGTTTACCACATAAAAACTGTGTGTGATGGACAGCCTTTGCCACACAGTTTCTTCTACGCACCGTGTGTGATGCATTCAATAACGCAAACGATAAAATTGTTAATATCGTGTGCAATGGCAATGCTATCACAAACGATTTAACGGGGAAAATTGTGTGTGATGTACCTGCGAACGGAAACATTTTCCTTGGAGTGACTATGTGGGATGTATATACGAATGGAAACGTTTAGCGGGGACTGACTGTGTGGGATGTACTTACGGCCAGAAACGATTTCGCCTGTATAATTGTATTTTTTTAGCACTACTATACGTATAACCGTATTTGATCGCTCGTCGGTCGCACACGACCTCATTTTGCTGAGCGTGTGTGCCAGGAGGGCATATCCCCGATGGTTTCTGGGTCATGTGGGAAGGACCCCCCTATTGCAGTCACTCACTAGGTGACGGTTCAGAACGCCGTCGCGGAAAGGGTTTAAAAACCATTTGTATAGCACCTCGCTGTACCAGTGTTATGGCAAGGCACACATCAGGTCTGGTACACAGCATGGCATACATAATAGAACCTATGGCTGAGGCATAGGGAATGACTTTCATTTTCTCTCTATCTTCTACCGTGGTCGGACTTTGAGTCTGACTCAATTTCACACCTTGCAACACAGGCAAGAACCCTTTCTTTGACTGGTCCATTTTGAACTTCTTCAGAACTTTGTTAAGGTATGTGCTTTGTGAAAGTCCTATTAAGCGTCTCGATCTATCCCTATAGATCTTGATGCCCAATATATAAGCTGCTTCACCGAGGTCTTTCATTGAAAAACTCTTATTCAAGTATCCTTTTATGCTATCCAGAAATTCTATATCATTTCCTATCAGCAATATGCATCCACATATAATATCAGAAATGCTACAGAGCTCCTACTCACTTTCTTGTAAATACAGGCTTCACCATAAGTCTGTATAAAACCATATGCTTTGATCACCTCATCAAAGCATATATTCCAACTCCGAGATGCTTGCACCAGTCCATAGATGGATTTCTGGGGCTTGCACACTTTGTTAGCACCTTTAGGATCAACAAAACCTTCTGGTTGCATCATATACAACTCTTCTTTAAGAAATCCGTTAAGGAATGCAGTTTTGACGTCCATTTGCCAGATTTCATAATCATATAATGCGGCAATTGCTAACATGATTCGGACAGACTTAAGCATCGCTACGGGTGAGAAAGTCTCATCGTAGTCAACCCCTTGAACTTGTGGAAAACCTTTTGCGACAAGTCGAGCTTTATAGACAGTGATATTACCATCAGCGTCCGTCTTCCTCCTGAAGATCCATTTATTCTCAATGGCCTGCCAATCATCGGGCAAGTCCACCAAAGTCCACACTTTGTTCTCATACATGGATCCTATCTCAGATTTCATGGCCTCAAGCCATTTGTCGGAATCTGGGCTCATCATAGCTTCTTCATAGTTCGTAGGTTCGCCGTTGTCTAACAACATGACTTCCAGGACAGGATTACCGTACCACTCTGGTGCGGAACGTGTTCTGGTCGACCTACGAAGTTCAGTAGTAACTTGATCTGAAGTTTCATGATCATCATCATTAGCTTCCTCTCTAGTTGGTGTAGGCATCACGAGAACGGTTTTCTCTGATGTGCTACTTTCCAATTCGAGAGAAGGTACAATTACCCCATCAAGTTCTACTTTCCTCCCACTCACTTCTTTCGAGAGAAACTCCTTCTCTAGAAATGACCCATTTTTAACAACAAAGATCTTGCATTCGGATCTGTGGTAGAAGGTGTACCCAATAGTTTCTTTAGGGTATCCTATGAAGACGCACTTCTCCGATTTGGGTTCGAGCTTATCAGGCTGAAGCCTTTTGACATAAGCGTCGCATCCCCAAACTTTAAGAAAGGATAGCTTAGGTTTCTTGCCAAACCATAGTTCATATGGTGTCGTCTCAACGAATTTAGACGGTGCCCTATTTAACGTGAATGCGGCTGTCTCTAATGCATAACCCCAAAATGATAAAGGCAAATCGATAAGAGACATCATAGAATGCACCATATCTAATAAAGTTAGGTTACGATGTTCGGACATACCATTACGCTGTGGTGTTCCAGGTGGCGTGAGTTGTGAAATAATTCCACATTGTTTTAAATGAAGACCAAACTCGTAACTCAAATATTCGCCTCTGCGATCAGATCATAGAAACTTTATTTTCTTGTTACTATGATTCTCCGCTTCACTCTGAAATTCTTTGAACTTTTCAAATGTTTTAGACTTGTGTTTCATCAAGTAGATATACCCATACCTACTCAAATCATCTGTGAAGGTCATAAAATAACGATACCCGCCGCATGCCTCAACACTCATCGGACCACATACATCGGTATGTATTATTTCCAATAAGTCATTAGCTCGCTCCATTGTTCCAGAGAACGGAGTTTTAGTCATCTTACCCATGAGGCATGGTTCACAAGTATCAAATGATTCATAATCAAGTGATTCCAAAAGTCCATCCGCATGGAGTTTCTTCATGCGCTTTACACCAATGTGACCTAAACGGCAATGCCACAAGTATGTTGCACTATCATTATCAACTTTGTATCTTTTGGCATCAATATTATGAATATGTGTATCACTATGATTAAGATTCAACAAGAATAGACCATTCATCAATGGTCCATGACCATAAAAGATATTATTCATATAAATAGAACAACCATTATTCTTTGACTTAAATGAATAACCGTCTCACAATAAACAAGATCCAGATATAATGTTCATGCTCATCGCTGGCACCAAATAACAATTATTGAGGTCTAAAACTAATCCCAAAGGTAGATGGAGAGGTAGCGTGCCGACGGCGATCATATCGACCTTGGGACCATTCCCGACGCGCATCGTCACCTTGTCCTTAGCCAATCTTCGTTTATTCCGCAGCTCCTATTTCGACTTACAAATATGAGCAACCGAACTAGTATCAAATACCCAGGCGCTACTACGAGCATTAGTAAGGAACACATCAATAACGTGTATATCAAATATACCTTTGTTCACTTTGCCATCCTTCTTATCCGCCAAGTATTTGGGCCAGTTCCGCTTCCAGTGACCATTTCTTTTGCAGTAGAAGCACTTAGTTTTAGGCTTGGGTCCAGCTTTGGGCTTCTTCACGGGAGCGGCAACTTGCTTGCCATTTTTCTTGAAGTTCCCTTTCTTTCCCTTACCCTTTTTCTTGAAACTAGTGGTCTTGTTAACCATCAACACTTGATGCTCCTTCTTGATTTCTACCTCCGCCGATTTCAGCATCGCGAAGAGCTCAGGAATCATTTTCATCATCCCTTGCATATTATAGTTCATCATGAAGCCTTTGTAGCATGGTGGCAGTGACTGAAGAACTCTGTCAATAACACTCTCAATTGGAAGATCAATTCCCTGCTGAGTCAAGTGGTTATGATACCCAGACATTTTGAGTATGTGTTCACTGACAGAACTGTTCTCCTCCATCTTGCAGCTATAGAAATTGTTGGAGATTTCATATCTCTCAACCCGAGCATTAGATTGAAATATCAACTTCAGCTCTTGGAACATCTCATATGCTCCGTGGCGTTCAAAATGTCTTTGAAGTCTCGGTTCTAAGCCGTAAAACATGGCACACTGAACTATTGAGTAGTCATCAGATCGAGTCCGCCAGACTTTCATAACATCTGCAGTAGCTCCTGCAGCAGGTCTGTCACCTAGCGGTGCATCAAGGACATAATTCTTCTATGCAGCAATGAGGATAATCCTCAAGTTACGGACCCAGTCCGTGTAGTTGCTACCATCATCTTTCAACTTAGCTTTCTCTAGGAACGCATTAAAATTCAAGGGAACGGTAGCACGGGCCATTGATGTACAACATAGATATGCAAAAACTATTAAGACTAAGTTCATGATAAATTTTAGATCAAATAATCAAATTACTAATGAGCTCCCACTTAAATCAACATCCCTCAAGTTGTCTAAGTGATACATGATCCAAATCAACTAACCCATGTCCGATCATCACGTGAGATGGGGTAGTCATCAATGGTGAACATCTCTATGTTGATTATATCTACTATATGACTCAAGTTCGACCTTTCGGTCTTCAGTGTTCCGAGACCATGTCTGTACATGCTAGGCTCGTCAAGGTTAACCCAAGTATTATGCATGTGCAAAACTGGCTTACACCCGTTGTATGTGAACATAGAGTCTATCACACCCGATCATCATGAGGTGCTTCGAAACGACAAACTTTAGCAATGGTGCATACTCAGGAAGAACACTTTTATCTTGAAATCAAGTGAAGGGATCATCTTATAATGCTATCGTCGTTCTAAGCAAAATAAGATGCATAAAGGATAAACATCACATGCAATCAAAATATGTGACATGATATGGCCATCACCATCTTGTGCTTTTGATCTCCATCTCCAAAGCATCGGTATGATCTCCATCATCACCGACATGACACCTTGATCTCCATCTAGCGTTGAGGTCGTCTCACCAACTATTGCTTCTACAACTATTGCTAACACATAGCGATAAAGTAAAGCAATTACATGGCACTTAATGATTGACACGCAGGTCATACAATAATTAATGACAACCCTAAGGCTCCTGCCGGTTGTCGTACTCATCGACATGCAAGTCATGAACTTATTACAAAACATGATCATCTCATACATCAACATATATCACATCATATCTTGACCATATCACATCACAACATGCCCTGCAAAAACAAGTTAGACGTCCTCTACTTTGTTGTTGCATGTTTTACATGGCTGCTACGGGCCACTAGCAAGAACCGTTCTTACCTACACAAAACCACAACGGTGATTCTCAAGTTTTCTATTTTAACCTTCTTCAAGGACCAGCCGTAGTCAAATTCGATTCGACGTAGGAGAAACAGACACCCGCCAGCCACCTTTATGAAAAACAAGTTGCATGTCAGTGGGTGGAACCGGTCTCATGTGCGTGGACATGTAAGGTTGGTTCGGGCCGCTTCATCCCATAATGCCACCGAATCAAAATAAGACGTTGGTGGTAAGCAGCATGATCATCACCGTGCACAACTCCTTTGTGTTCTACTCGTGCATATCATCTACGCATAGACCTGGCTCATGATGCCACTGTTGAGGAATGTTGCATGGAAAACAAAAAAAATTCTACACACACGCAAGATCTATCCATGGAGATGCATAGCTACGAGAGGGGAGAGTATGTCTACGTACCCTCATAGACCGTTAAGCGAAAGCGTTTATCAATGTGGTTGATGTAGTCGTACACTTTCACGATCCGCCCGATCAAGTACCGAACGCACGACACCTCCGCGTTCAGCACACGTTCAGCTCGATGACGTCCTCGCCTCCTTGATCCAACAAGTTGGGTGAGGTAGTAGATGAGTTCCGGCAGCACGACGGTGTGGTGACGATGGTGGTGCAACTATCTCCGCAGGGCTTCGCCGAGCACTACAAAAATTATGACCGAGGACGAACTAGAGGGAGAGGGGCACCGCACACGGCTTGGGGATCATGGTGTGTGTTGCCCCTCTCCCTCCTCACATATATATAGGTGGAGGGGGAGAGAGGCAGCCCTAGCGTGCCCCCAAGGGGCTGGTGGCCAGCCCTAGGGCCTGCCTAGCCGCGCCCCCCTTCCATATATTGACATGGGGGAAGGAAAGGGGGGCTGGCTGCCTTAGGGCGCATCCCCCTTCCTTCCCTCCCTTCCTTGGCGTGTGGGCAGGGGTGGAGGGGCGCGCCAGCCCCCTTGTGGGCTGGTGTGCTTCCCCCCTTTGGCCCATAACTTCCTTCTTTATTGGGCTTTTCTCTGTTTGTGTTTTCGGTCTAATTGTCACTGTGCGCTTTTGATTCCTTGTCTCCTTAATGTTGGTTCCAGCTTTATTTCTCATTCTAGGATCGGGTACTTCCTCACCCTCAAGGGCCTGGCTAGGGATGGTTTCAAGGTCGTCGTCTTTGATCTTTCGGGCACACAGATCATGGCTAAGTGCGACCAACATGAAGAAGCGCCTGCCATGATCCAAGAGTGGTTGTCCTTACTGGGCCACCATTCCTGCAACTGTGTTCTTATGGATCTGTCTATGCCACTGGGAGGGTTGTGCGTACATCTTGATGTTGTTATGGGTATATTTGGTAACTAGATGATACCTCGCGCGTTGCTGTGGAAATTTGTAATAAGTCAACTGGGATTAAACTTAAGTTGTTTCTCTTGAGATAATGTGTGATAAAGAACATAAAATGGATATAGAATGAACCACCCTCGAATAGAAGGGAAATTCATAAGGTAAAAGACTGATTCCTAATATTAAACAAATTAAGTTCACAGTTTACTTGCTATGTGTAATCTCTATGAGAAAAACTTAACATTTCTGTTTAGATGCATGACTAAAATAATATTGTAAATAGTTTATATTCAAATAATAGCAGCTGAGTTGCATGCATATATAGAACAAAAATCAAAAAATTAACATAGACTACACCCTCCATGGTGGTTACTGTTATTGCGTAATAGTGGAGTAACCCATGAAAAGTACTAGGACCCCGATAAATCCCGAATGTTCGGATTTTAAGCATATCATCTCAAACTTTTTTCATGGCAAATTTTGTTCACACGAGGTGGCAACTTTAGTTGCTAAAACATGGCAACTTTGTCGCAGTTTATTTTTTTTGTCAGAAAATTGCCATTTGCCAACCTCGCGTGAACTAAAGTTGCCGTAAAAAACATTCGGGTTGCCATGCTTAAAATCCAAACATTCGGGATTTATCATTTCCGCAATATTTTGGGAATACAGAGAAGAGATACTATGAAGAAGAGGAAGAAGAAGAAGAAGACGAAGAAACAAGATAACCATCATGAGTTGTATATATACATCATTTTCCGTCTACAGTCTGTTTGAGAACATCAACAATTTTCTGCACCATGAGTATGTGTTGATTACATTTTCTGTCCAGGTTGAGGTTGCCATGATTCATAGATGAGCTATAGATTCTTTTTTTACCATACAACCATGTGATTTTTCTCCACACGTTTGATATATATGGTATTTCCGTGTTCATAGAATAATGATTCTTCAATCAATGGTTTTATAATTTCATTTTTACCTTGCATTATATGCAAATAAAAGTTCCTAAATTATTTGGTAAAAGACATATTGGCTCTATGATGAGTCATGTGTGCATCTTAGACCAAGTACTTTCAGGTACAAAGATCAATCCCTCACTTCCTTTCAATAGTAGTTCGGAAATGATAAATCCCGAACGTTCGGGTTTCAGTTGTTTGGGTGATTCAATCAATCATACTTACGTGTTATACAGTTGAGGGATGATAATAGGCAACGGAGATACTTCGAAGGATAGCAAAGGATTCTTACTACTCACCTGCATCATCCGTAGAGGGCAGATAGTTTATTTTCATCGATCTCCTACCCATGCGTGGTGTCTCTCTCCACCACCGAGGCCGAGTATGTAGCCGCCGCAAGTTGTTGTGGACAATTGCTATGGATGAGGCAAACTTTAAAGGATTATGGTGTCACTTGTGCCAAAGTACCTCTTCTATGTGACAATGAAAGTGCCATAAGGATCTCCTATAATCAGGTGCAACATAGCAAGACGAAGCATATTGAGATTCGTCATCACTTCATTCGGGATCACATCAAGCGTGGAGAGATTGAGATTATCTACATCAACACTCAAGAGCAACTTGCAGACATTTTCACAAAGTCTTTGGATGAAGCAAGATTTTGCGAGTTAAGACATGAGCTAAATATCATTGATTTGAGCAATGTGGCTTGAATCTAGGCACACCCCATCGCATTCATCGTGTTATCTTGTTCTAGATGTAGGCATGGACATAGGGGGGTGTTGTTCTCTCAATGAACTCTCCCTCCCCCCATTATGCATAGATTGATCAAGTCTTTCACATTAGCCATTCTTGATGGTACTTGCGCTTCAAAGATGAGTTTTGGCCATGGGCCGAAGGTTAAAATCTTTGCGGTGCCATACCAATTGACTCAAACATAGGTGACCTCGGTCACCCCCCTCTCCTTGAGAGGCTTGGCTCCGTTTGGTTAGAGTTGTGCTTTCGTGTCTTAGGCTTTTTGGGTGTTGGATTACTCCATGTGTGCTTGTGTTTTAGTTGTTTTTTAACCTTGGAGTACTCCTTTCCATTTGTGGTGTTTCCTTGTCTCCAACCCAAGCCGTCCCTCTCTCTAACCTCTTATAATTGCATAAGCCCCTCCCCTCAAGTTTGATCCTAGCAGTTTTTCTGGCAGCAAGTGGTACTACCGTTGGTAGGCACGGTACTACCACTCAGGCGGTACTACCATGCAGGTCTCCGGTACTACCGCGGAGTGAAGTGTGCCGACCTCCTGTCAAAGCACTGGGACGGTACTACCGCTTGGAGTGACCAGTACTACCACTTAGGCGGTACTACCGCTGACTCCAGCGGTACTACCGCTTCGAGGACCTGCGAGGTGGTTAAGTGCTGGGCATGGGGAGTTCTAACTCCCCCATACCCATTCACTTCCTTTCCTCTTGTGTTCTCTCTCTCTCTCTCTCAAGTGGCCAAGAACTGCTCCGGAGGCCATCTCCGGTCCTCCGATTCCGTGTCGTCTTCTCCGTTTCCGACAGGTGGGATCGATCCCCACCTCCTCCTCTTGCCATGGATACCAGTATTGCCCTTGTTTTTCTCTTCTAAGGTTCTATTTTTTGAATCTTGGTTCTAGGGCAATGCATGTGGTATTCATAGACTTTTGGCTAAATCTAGGCATGAGTAGGAAGCACGATGACTGCTAGATAGGGGTATAGTTGTCTTTGCCAAAATTTTGCAATTCTACGTCACCGGTACTACCGGATCCACGCCGCGGATGTAATCCCGTCGGGATGGCGGTACTACCGCTGGAACACGGACGGTACTACCGCTTGCTACAGTACTACCGCTCATATCCAGTGGTACTACCGCTTACCCTTCGGCGGTACTACCGCTGCTGGGCACGGTACTACCGCGGTGACCTGGTTTTTCAGAATTTTTGCACTGACTTCTATTCTCATTTTGTATCTCTTGGCTTATGCAATGGCTTTACACCTGCTTTTCCCCCGCTCTGTGTTTGTGGGTTCTAGGTGATGGTAGCTCCGTGTATCATGCTCGTCGCAAGAACCTAGATCGCCTCCGTGGTTCCAAGCGTTACCGTACCATAGATGGTACTCCAGCCAGTTCCAGTGGTCCTCCAAGACAGCATGTGAAGAAGACCGCTAGTAATCCCAAGGAAAAAGAGAAGTACACTCCTCCAGATGAGATGACCGCCAAGGATTTTGGTGAGTTCCGCATTCACAACCCGTATCACCATCTTCAGGATGAGGCTCTTGTTGGTCGTCCCTTCTGGACCAAGGAACAATCTTTGGTCTATTTTGACATTCTGAAGGCCAAGAAGAACCTGTTTGTGACTGTCAAGTCTATCGATATCACTCGGATGGAGAAGGACCCGGCTTACTTTGGATAGGCTCTTGCTCTTTGTCAACAATGGGGTCTCATTCCTATCATCACTTTCAACAAAGACTATGATGCAGAGATTGTGGCTCAATTCTATGCCACGGTTCACTTCCATGCAAATGAGGAGAGATCTATGACATGGATGACAGGTGGGAGGATATTGAATGTTGATTGGAAGGACTTCATGGATTGTTTGAGCAGTGTTGATGAGGGGGAAGACAACCCAGTTGGTCTCCGGCCTCACAAGGACACACCTGCTACTCACAACTCAAAGCTCATCCGTTAATCCGAGACTATGCAAACTCTCAAGGGGACTCACACGGAGCTCATTCCGTTCTTAGACATCATGCACTGTATCTTTCGCAACACTCTGTTCCCTCGCATTGGGAACCTGGATCAGGTACACTCCTATTTGGTGGATCTTCTCTTACTTTGCATCAAGGAGAAGGGCAGGACATCTACTTTGGACATCTCCCACATCATGTGGCTTGAGCTTCGTTCTGCAGTGCTTGACCGGAAGGTGCCCATCTATGGCCCTTATCTGTTTAAGTTGATTGAGGAGAAGTGGGCTGCTGAGTTTCCAGGGGAGGCTCTTCCTACTGAGCATATGGTATCTCATCTAGTTCTGAACCTGTGCCAAAAGGAGAACTGGGGGATTGTGCCTACTGCCCCCGGTGAGGAGATTGCCCCCACTGGCTCTGATGATGAATCGGAGCCAGACTAGGAGTTTGTTCCCTCCCCAGAGAAGGTACCATCTTGGGTATCCAAGCTCAAATCAAAGATGAAGAAGTTCTTCTGCATTGAAGCCCAGGGTCAGTATAGGGCTCATGTTGCTGAGAAGAAGGCATGTTCACGTCTTGGGCATGGAGATCACTAGTGGATCCGAGGATAGGATCACCGATGAGGAGCCGTGGATCGCGCAACATTGCAAGTGGTCAGATTCAGAGGCAGAGCATCGGTATGCAGCAGCAGGGGACTCAGATGAGCACGAGGAGTACTGATGTTTTGGAGCATCACCATCACCTCGGACGTGTTTAGTGCTCTTTGCCCTTTTGGTGTCTCGATGCCAAAGGGGGAGAGAGTTTAGGGATTTGCCGAGTCACGAGTGTGTCTTCTTTGTTTTATGCTTTAGTTCTCTTGTGAACTCTTTCTCATTTGGTTTGGTTTAATTTTGCGTGTGAGACCTTAAGTACCTATCATATGGTGTGAGACATATGCTACTTTATCAATAGCTTTATGTCAAGTACCATATTAGCTTGTGAGATGTTATTTATCGGTTGCCCTATCTTTATGCTCACATGTTATTTACTTGCATCCTTGTTTATCCATCTCATATTATTGATGCAAGTATTGCCGGTTGTCGGATTCAGGGCTCCGCAGACCCAAGAAAGGTTCAAACTCTGGGGCATGTGCAAAGAACTCAACCTATCGAGCCAACCAGTTCATCGCCCCCATGGCCTAGCTCGATGAACAAGAAAGAAGATGGACTCGGCAGTTTACCCAGGTTCGGGCCACCCTGCGGTGTAAAACCCTACTCCTGCTTTGGGGTGGATTGGCCTCACGAGGGGCTGAGGATGAACTAGTACAAAGGATGAACAACCCCGCGAGGCTTGCTCTGGTGTGGGTGGTGTGTAGAGGATTTTCCTCTCTCTCTATGGTGGTGGCTAACCTATATATATATAGAGGCCTCAGTCCTCTTCCCCCAAAATGTAGGTGGGAAGGGATCCCACAGTGGCCAATTTGAAAGGGAACAAGTAGTACATCTTATCCTGACGAAAGGTGGTCTTCGCCTGCAAAGCTTCTGGTCGTGATGCCGTGGTGGGATCGGTGATGACATCCGTCCTACCGTCCTGGAGGTCTTGGTCTTGTTGCACGGGAATGGAAACCTTTGGGTGATTCCTCGGGACCCCGCGCCTGCGCTTGCCTCCTTAGCACCAAAGAGGAAACCTGCCGCTCTGCGCCCGCTGGCGCCCGCCTGGCCTTGGTCGTCATGGCTTGCGTCACCTCAACCTCATGAGGTGGGCACCTGCATAGAAATCTCCGCTCCTCGGGAGCCAGCCTGGGGAGGCCGCTCCCTCCGGAGGTTTAGATGTCGTCTGCCTCACGAGGCTTGGCCCCTCGTGAGGGTCTTGTCTTGGGGGTGTTGTAGATGGGCCGTGCTAGGCCGTCGATGGAGCCACGCCATGGGCTGCAGGCAGGCAAGTCTGGGTACCCTGGTTCCCAGAACGCCGACAGTAGCCCCAGGCCCAAGGCGTGCTCGGACTTGGCTTCGAGGCGAAGCCAAAGGGCAAGGGCGTAGCACCGCGGGCCCCAATCACCTGCGGACCGAGTCGATGCGTGGCGCTTGATGGGACATGGGCGTCTCCACTTCCCCACAATGCCTCGGCAACTGCTTGACTTGACGACTGCCTGCTGCATGCAGAAAAACCATCATTACTTAGAATCGTGGGAGGCCGGCGGTTGGCCTCCCTCTGTCTATAAATGGGGCGAGGGCAGAGCCCCGAGCTCATCTTCATCTTCTCGCCGCCTGCTCCTACTTCTCCTTCTTCTTCAACCTGCCATCTTGCCAGTGCGTCCATGGCGCCGGTGAGGAGGTTCTCCGCCGCGGAGAAGGGAAAGGCTCCCAAGGAGGGACCGGACTCGCCGCCGCCCAAGCGGGGCCGTGGTCGCCCCCGCAAGTATGCCGCGACGCCAGCGGTGGCCCCCCGTGGGCGTGGGCGGACTCCCTCAAGGGCTGGCGCCACCTCCGGCAGCCGTGGGGGCGCTCCTTCCCGCGGCGGAAGCTGCCGCGGCCGGGGCAGCCGCAGCGAAGGGGGAAGGCACGCGGCAGCCATCCGGCCACTGCGCCCGCGATCCCACTCGGCCGATGCGCCCTTGGAGTTCGTGGTGTGGGCGGAGAGGCCTGCCGGTGTCTGGTTCCAACTCCCGCGCTTCTTTGCGGGTGCGCTGCCGGCCGGGGGACTCGGTGGCCTCTGGCTGCAGGCCGACGGCTGCTGCAGCAAGGCCTCATGGGTGGAGGTCGAGGTTACCCCTGCCGGCAACGTGTTCCTGAACCACGGGTGGCAGACGTTTGCCCGCGCACGCGGCCTGTGGGGGAGGTCCACCCTTCACTTTAGGCACAACGGCGCCGTGACCCTCTACGTCAGGGTCTTCGAGGAAGATGGCCAGCGGCTGGGGTGCTTCCCGGAGGACGATAGCGACGACGATGACGGCGGTGAGCTTGCCCTTGGCGACGGTCGCGCCGCCTCCAGCAGTGGCGACTCCTCTTGTGGGGAGAGCACAAGCGACGACGACTACGACGAGCCGCCCCGCCGCCGGGCTCGGACTAGGGAGGGTGACGAGCCGCCTCGCCGCCGCGTCCCGGTGAAGCAGGAGGAAGACTCCAACTGAGCGCGGGCGTTGCTGGAGCCGGATCTTGGGGGCTGCTATAGTCGCGCGGTTGCTTCTATTTATTTCTTTTTCCTGCATCAGAAAAGTAGTAGGCCTGCCGGGGCGTGTAATGAACCAGGCGCTTGCGCCATTATGCTATTGCTTTTGTATTGTGTCGTAATATCCGTGCTGCTGCTGATTGTGATTGGGATGACTTAGCTCAGCGTGCTTGCGGTAGACTCTCATGCTGCAAGGACGTGCCTCTTTAGGGCTTGAGTTTCCTTCTTGAAGATTCGAAAGTCTTCGATCCTCAGGAGGCACCCTGTGACTGCAGGGTTTAGGGAACCTCTGGAGGTGCCACACCTTGCGCGAGCCCCCGAAGGTGGGCTGGTCGCCCACTAGCACGTCACGTCGTGATGCCCGAAGGCACGGACTCAAGGGGGGCGTGAATGCCCGTAAGCTCGTTTGAGAGTGTCGCGCGAGGATTAAGACGCCAAGGGCTGGGGCACCAAGGCTTTGGCGAGGCGTGCTTACACATCGTGCCCAGCCCCCACGCGCGCGATGCGCGAGGAAGAGCAACGGGCAACTCTCACTCTCCCTAAGGCAAAAGCTGAAAAAGTGAACGCTGCAAGGAAGAGAAAAAAAATTCCCAACCCTTCAAATAAAAGACGCGAAAGCTCCAAATTTCATTTCAAGAAGTTGCAAGTCGGCTACAGAAAGCAAGCAAAAGAACAACCGCGTCCGGCACCTGCACTAGTCTTCTGGTCTTCCCGCCAGTGCGGAGCATGGGGCCTCCACTAGGACGTGGGTGGGAGCCCCCGTGAGGCCCAAGGGTGGCACTCAGGAGACTCTGGGGCGTGTACAGCCCCAACTCATTATTACGTGAGAGTGTCACGAGCGGAGGTCTTGAGAGGCGCATGGCCTCGTTCATGGGTAGAACTTCCGGAGGTGCTGGATGTTCCACGCATTCTGGATGGGGACCCCGTCCTGCGTCTCCAGGCATGCGGCGCCAGGCCTGGAGACATGGGCGATCCTGAACGGGCCCTCCCACATGGGCGAGAGCTTGTAAAGCCCCTCCCTAGAGAGCACCCGCCTCAGGACGAGGTCACCCACCTCGAGGGTCCTAGAGCGGACGCTACGGCAGTGGTACCACCGCAGCGCCTGCTGGTACCTCACGGCGTGGAGCACCGCTTGGCGGCGGCCCTCCTCCCCCAGCACGAGGTCCATCCCCCGCGAGGCGTCCTGGCGTGCCTCGTCAAACGCCAAGACCCGCGGGAAGCGATGTTTGACCTCGTGAGGGAGGACCGCCTCAGCCCCGTAGACGAGGAAGAAGGGGGTTTCGCCCGTCGGCTTGGTCGCGGTGGTGCGGATGGACCACAGCACGGACTGGAGCTCATCGAGCCAGCCCCTGCCGCAGGCCTCGAGTTTCTTCTTGAAGCTCCTTGTCTTGAGGCCCCTCAGGACCTCCGCGTTGGCGCGCTCGGCCTGGCCGTTGCTTCGTGGGTGTGCCACCGAAGCGTAGCATATCTGCGTTCCAAGGTTAGCACAATATGTTTTGAAAAGGTTGCTCGTGAACTGAGAACCATTGTTAGTGATGATACGGTTGGGGACCCCAAAATGGCTCACGAGGCCCTTGATGAACTTGACGGCTGAGCCAGCTGGGATGGTGCGCACGGGCTCCACTTCCGCCCACTTGGCGAACTTGTCGATGGCGACGTAAAGGTAACGGTAGCCCATGGGCGCTCAAGGAAATGGGCCCAGGATATCCTGCCCCCAGACCGCGAATGGCCACGAGAGCGGGATGGTCTGGAGGCCCTGAGCGGGCTGGTGGATCTGCTTGGCGTGGAACTGACATGCCTCGCAAGATCTCACCAGCTCAGTGGCGTCGTTGAGCGCCGTGGGCCAGTAGAACCCGCTGCGGAACGCCTTGCCCACGAGGGTGCGCGACGAAGAGTGATGCCCGCAGTCTCCGCTATGGATGTCCGCGAGTAGCTCACACCCTTGCTCCTTGGAGATGCATCGTAAGGAGACGTCGTTCGGGCGTCTTCGGTAGAGCTCGCCGCACTGGATGCAGTACGCCATGGCCTGGCGGGCCACACGTTCGACGTCTTCCTCCTTCTTCGGCAAGATGCCTCGGCAGGTACACCTCGAACTCCTCAATCCAGCTCCCCTCCTGAGGTTCGAGCGCGAGAAGCAGGCGGGCCCCCGAGGTCGGGCCGCAAGCTGGGGCACCAATAGTGGGCGCCAGGGGTGGCTCCTCCCTAGACAGCGCTAGCCCTGCGGTGGGGGGAGCCGCCGATGGCTTGAAGAGCCGCTCCTCGAAGACGCCAGGCTTCTGGGGGTCGCGCCGGGACGCCCTCTTGGCGATGTCGTCTGCCTCCTTGTTCGTGCCACGCGGTAAGTGCTGCAATTCCAAGCCCAAGAATCATTTCTCAATTTTGCGTACTGTTGGAAATATGCCCTAGAGGAAATAATAAAGTGGTTATTATTATATTTCCTTGTTCGTGATAATTGTCTATTGTTCATGCTATAATTGTGTTATCCGGAAATCATAATACATGTGTGAATACATAGACCACAACATGCCCCTAGTGAGCCTCTAGTTGACTAGCTCGTTGATCAATAGATGGTTACGGTTTCCTGACCATGGACATTGGATGTCGTTGATAACGGGATCACATCATTAGGAGGATGATGTGATGGACAAGACCCAATCCTAAGCATAGCACAAGATCGTGTAGTTCGTCTGCTAAAGCTTTTCTAATGTCAAGTGTCATTTCCTTAGACCATGAGATTGTACAACTCCCGGATACCGTAGGAATGCTTTGGGTGTGCCAAACGTCACAACGTAACTGGGTGGCTATAAAGGCACACTACGGGTATCTCCGAAAGTGTCTGTTGGGTTGGCACGAATCGAGACTGGGATTTGTCACTCCGTGTGACGGAGAGGTATCTCTGGGCCCACTCGGTAGGACATCATCATAATGAGCTCAATGTCACCAAGGAGTTGATCACGGGATGATGTGTTATGAACGAGTAAAGAGACTTGCCGGTAACGAGATTGAACAAGGTATAGGGATACCGACGATCGAATCTCGGGCAAGTATCATACCGGTAGACAAAGGGAATTGTGTACGGGATTGATTGAATCCCCGACATCGTGGTTCATCCGATGAGATCATCATGGAACATGTGGGAGCCAACATGGGTATCGGTCATGTCTACATGGTTCCCGAACCCGTAGGGTCTACACACTTAAGGTTCGGTGACGCTAGCGTTGTGATGGGAAATAGTATGTGGTTACCGAATGTTGTTCGGAGTCCTGGATGAGATCCCGGACGTCACGAGGAGTTCCGGAATGGTCCAGAGGTGAAGATTTATATATATGGGAAGTCATCATACGGTCACCGGAAGTATTCGGGGGTTTGCCGGTATTGTACCGGGACCACCGAAGGGGTTCCGGGGGTCCACCGGGAGGGTCCACCTGACCCGGAGGGCCCTATGGGCTGTATGTGGAAGGGAACCAGCCCCTAAGTGGGCTGGGCGCCATCCCCCTTAGGGCCCATGCGCCTAGGGTTGGGGGAAACCCTAAAAGGGGCGCCCCCCTTGGCTTGGGGGGCAAGCCCCCTCCCCTTGGCCGCCGCCCCCCCTCTAGATCTCATCTAGAGGGGCCGGCCCCCTTCCCCCCTTCGCCCTATGAATAGAGGGGAGGAGGGAGGGCAGCAGGACCTCATCCAAGGCGCAGCCCTCCCCCTCTCCAACACCCCCTCCTCCTCCGTTGAGCTTGGCGAAGCCCTGCCGGAGAACTGCAAGCTCCACCACCACGCCGTCGTGCTGCCGGAGTTGTCTTCCCCAACCTCTCCCTCCTA
Organism: Thinopyrum elongatum; assembly: GCA_011799875.1. Classification (NCBI taxonomy): domain Eukaryota; kingdom Viridiplantae; phylum Streptophyta; class Magnoliopsida; order Poales; family Poaceae; genus Thinopyrum; species Thinopyrum elongatum. The sequence goes on from CM022302.1 coordinate 435,278,410, forward strand.
CTTGCTGGATCAAGGTGCGGGAGACGTCACCGGGCTGCACGTGTGTTGAACGCGGAGGCGCCGTTGTTCGGCGCTTAGATCGGAATCGACCGCGATCTGAATCACTGCGTGTACGACTCCTTCAACCGCGTTCTTGCAACGCTTCCGCATCGCGATCTTCAAGGGTATGAAGATGCACTCCCCTCTCTCTCGTTGCTAGTCTCTCCATAGATTGATCTTGGTGATGCGTAGAAATTTTTTAATTTCTACACCGATCCCCAACAGTGGTATCAGAGCTAGGTCTATGCGTAATTTCTATGCACGAGTAGAACACAAGTTGTTGTGGGCGTCGATTTTGTCAATTTACTTGCCATTACTAGTCTTATCTTGATTCGGCGGCATCGTGGGATGAAGCGGCCCGGACCGACCTTACACGTACGCTTACGTGAGACAGGTTTCACCGACTGACATGCACTAGTTGCATAAGATGGCTAGCGGGTGTCTGTCTCTCCCACTTTAGTCGGATCGGATTCGATGAAAAGGGTCCTTATGAAGGGTAAATAGAAATTGGCATATCACGTTGTGGTTTTGGCGTAGGTAAGAAACGTTCTTGCTAGAAACCTATAGCAGCCACGTAAAAATTTGCAACAACAATTAGAGGACGTCTAACTTGTTCTTGCAGCATATGCCGTGTGATGTGATATGGCCAAAAGGATGTGATGAATGATATATGTGATGTATGAGATTGATCATGTTCTTGTAATAGGAATCACGACTTGCATGTCGATGAGTATGACAACTGGCAGGAGCCATAGGAGTTGTCTTAATTTATTGTATGACCTGCGTGTCAATGAAAACGCCATGTAATTACTTTACTTTATTGCTAACCGTTAGCCATAGTAGTAGAAGTAATAGTTGGCGAGACAACTTCATGAAGACACGATGATGGAGATCATGATGATGGAGATCATGGTGTCATGCCGGTGACGATGATGATCATGGCGCCCCGAAGATGGAGATCAAAAGGAGCAAAATGATATTGGCCATATCATGTCACTATTTGATTACATGTGATGTTTATCATTTTTTTACATCTTATTTGCTTAGAACGACGGTAGCATAAATAAGATGATCCCTCGCTAAAATTTCAAGAAAGTGTTTCCCCCAACTGTGCACCGTTGCGAAGGTTCGTTGTTTCGAAGCACCACGTGATGATCGGGTGTGATAGATTCTAACGTTCGAATACAACGGGTGTAAGCCAGATTTACACATGCAAAACACTTAGGTTGACTTGACGAGCCTAGCATGTATAGACATGGCCTCGGAACACGGAAGACCGAAAGGTCGAACATGAGTCATATAGAAGATACGATCAACATAGAGATGTTCACCGTTAATGACTAGTCCGTCTCACGTGATGATCGGACACGGCCTAGTCGATTCGGATCATGTGTCACTTAGATGACTAGAGGGATGTCTATCTGAGTGGGAGTTCATTGAATAATTTGATTAGATGAACTTAATTATCATGAACTTAGTCTAAAATCTTTACAATATGTCTTGTAGATCAAATGGCCCACGCTAATGTTGCCCTCAACTTCAACGCGTTCCTAGAGAAAACAAAGCTGAAAGACGATGGTAGCAACTACACGGACTAGGTCCGTAACTTGAGGATCATCCTCATAGCTGCCAAGAAAGCATATGTCCTTGACGCACCGCTAGGTGACACACCTGTTTTCCCAGCAACTCAAGACGTTATGAACGCCTGGCAGTCGCGTAGTGATGATTACTCCCTGGTTCAGTGCGGCATGCTTTACAGCTTAGAACCGAGGCTCCAAAAGTGTTTTGAGCAACACGGAGCATATGAGATGTTCCAAGAGCTGAAAATGGTTTTCCAAGCTCATGCCCGAGTCGAGAGATATGAAGTCTCCGACAAGTTCTACAGTTGTAAGATGGAGGAGAATAGTTCTGTCAGTGAGCACATACTCAAAATGTCTGGGTTGCACAACCGCTTGTCTCAGCTGGGAGTTAATCTCCCGGATGACGGGGTCGTTGACAGAATCCTTCAATCGCTTCCACCTAGCTACAAGAGCTTTGTGATGAACTTCAATATGCAGGGGATGGAAAAAACCATTCCTGAGGTATATTCAATGCTGAAATCAGCGGAGGTGGAGATCAAAAAGGAACATCAAGTGTTGATGGTGAATAAAACCACTAAGTTCAAGAAAGGCAAGGGTAAAAAGAACTTCAAGAAGGACGGCAAGGGAGTTGCCGCGCCCGGTAAGCAAGCTGCCGGGAAGAAGCCAAAGAATGGACCCAAGCCTGAGACTGAATGCTTTTATTGCAAGGGAAACGGTCACTGGAAGCGGAACTGCCCCAAGTACTTAGCGGATAAGAAGGCCGGCAATACCAAAGGTATATGTGATATACATGTTATTGATGTGTACCTTACCAGCGCTCGTAGTAGCTCCTGGGTATTTGATACCGGTGCGGTTGCTCATATTTGTAACTCAAAACAGGAGCTGCGGAATAAGCGGAGACTGGCGAAGGACGAGGTGACGATGCGCGTCGGGAATGGTTCCAAGGTCGATGTGATCGCCGTCGGCACGCTACCTCTACATCTGCCTACGGGATTAGTTTTGAACCTCAATAATTGTTATTTAGTGCCAGCTTTGAGCATGAACATTGTATCTGGTTCTCGCTTAATGCAAGATGGCTACTCATTTAAATCTGAGAATAATGGTTGTTCTATTTATATGAGAGATATGTTTTATGGTCATGCCCCGCTGGTCAATGGTTTATTCTTATTGAATCTCGAACATGATGTTACACATATTCATAGTGTGAATGCCAAAAGATGTAAGGTTGATAATGATAGTCCCACATACTTGTGGCACTGCCGCCTTGGTCACATTGGTGTCAAACGCATGAAGAAACTCCATGCAGATGGACTTTTGGAGTCTCTTGATTATGAATCATTTGACACGTGCGAACCATGCCTCATGGGCAAAATGACCAAGACTCCGTTCTTCGAAACAATGGAGCGAGCAACCAACTTATTGGAAATCATACATACTGATGTGTGCGGTCCAATGAGCGTTGAGGCTCGCGGTGGTTATCGTTATGTTCTCACCCTCACTAATGACTTAAGTAGATATGGGTATGTCTACTTAATGAAACACAAGTCTGAGACCTTTGAAAAGTTCAAGGAATTTCAGAGTGAGGTTGAGAATCAACGTGACAGGAAAATAAAGTTCTTACGATCAGATCGTGGAGGGGAATATTTGAGTCACGAATTTGGCACGCACTTAAGGAAATGTGGAATTGTTTCACAACTCATGCCGCCTAGAACACCTCAGCGTAATGGTGTGTCCGAACGTCGTAATCACACTCTATTAGATATGGTGCGATCTATGATGTCTCTTACCGATCTACCGCTATCATTTTGGGGTTATGCTTTAGAGACTGCCGCATTCACTTTAAATAGGGCTCCGTCGAAATCCGTTGAGACGACACCGTATGAATTATGGTTTGGGAAGAAACCTAAGCTGTCATTTCTGAAAGTTTGGGGATGCGATGCTTATGTCAAGAAACTTCAACCTGAAAAGCTCGAACCCAAATCGGAAAAATGCGTCTTCATAGGATACCCTAAGGAAACTATTGGGTATACCTTCTACCTCAGATCCGAAGGCAAGATATTTGTTGCCAAGAATGGATCCTTTCTAGAGAAAGAGTTTCTCTCGAAAGAAATGAGTGGGAGGAAAGTGGAGCTTGATGAGATGACCCTTCTCGAACCGGAGAGTAGCACAGCGCAGGAAAATGTTTCTGTGGTGCCTGCACCGACTAGAGAGGAAGTTAATGATGACGATCATGATCAAGTTACCACTGAACTTCGTAGGTCCACAAGGACACGTTCCGCACCAGAGTGGTACGGCAACCCTGTCCTGGAAGTCATGTTGTTAGACAACGGTGAACCTTCGAACTATGAAGAAGCGATGGCGGGCCTGGATTCCAACAAATGGCTTGAAGCCATGAAATCCGAGATAGGATCCATGTATGAAAACGAAGTATGGACTTTGACAGACTTGCCCGATGATCGGCAAGCCATAGAGAACAAATGGATCTTTAAGAAGAAGACAGACGCGGATGGTAATGTGACCATCTATAAGGCTCGACTTGTCGCTAAGGGTTATCGACAAGTTCAAGGGGTTGACTACGATGAGACCTTCTCACCCGTAGCGAAGCTGAAGTCCATCCGAATCATGTTAGCAATTGCCGCATTCTATGATTATGAGATATGGCAAATGGACGTCAAAACGGCATTCCTTAATGGTTTCCTTAAGGAAGAATTGTATATGATGCAGCCGAAAGGTTTTGTCGATCCTAATAATGCTGACAAGGTATGCAAGCTCCAGCGCTCAATCTATGGGCTGGTGCAAGCATCTCGGAGTTGGAACATTCGCTTTGATAAGATGATCAAAGCGTTTGGGTTTACACAGACTTATGGAGAAGCCTGTGTTTACAAGAAAGTGAGTGGGAACTCTGTAGCATTTCTCATATTATATGTGGATGACATACTATTAATGGGAAATGATATAGAATTCTTCGAAAGCATAAAGGCCTACTTGAATAAGTGTTTTTCAATGAAGGACCTTGGAGAAGCTGCTTACATATTAGGCATCAAGATCTATAGAGATAGATCGAGACGCCTCATTGGTCTTTCGCAAAGCACATACCTTGACAAGATATTGAAGAAGTTCAATATGGATCAGTCCAAGAAGGGGTTCTTGCCTGTATTGCAAGGTGTGAGATTGAGCATGGCTCAATGCCCGACCTCGGCAGAAGATAGAGAAAAGATGAGTGTCATCCCCTATGCCTCAGCCATAGGGTCTATTATGTATGCCATGCTGTGTGCCAGACCTGATGTGAACCTCGCCGTAAGTTTGGTAGGGAGGTACCAAAGTAATCCCGGCATGGAACACTGGACAGCGGTCAAGAACATCCTGAAGTACCTGAAAAGGACTAAGGATATGTTTCTCGTTTATGGAGGTGACGAAGAGCTCGTCGTAAAGGGTTACGTCGATGCTAGCTTCGACACAGATCTAGATGACTCCAAGTCACAAACCGGATATGTGTATATTTTGAATGGTGGGGCAGTCAGCTGGTGCAGTTGCAAGCAAAGCGTCGTGGCGGGATCTACATGTGAAGCGGAGTACATAGCAGCCTCGGAGGCAGCACAGGAAGCAGTCTGGATGAAGGAGTTCATCACCGACCTAGGAGTTATTCCCAATGCGTCGGGCCCAATGACTCTCTTCTGTGACAACACTGGAGCTATTGCCCTTGCCAAGGAGCCTAGGTTTCACAAGAAGACCAGGCATATCAAGCGTCGCTTCAACTCCATTCGTGAATATGTTCAAGATGGAGACATAGATATTTGTAAAGTGCATACGGATCTGAATGTCGCAGATCCATTGACTAAACCTCTTCCACGAGCAAAACATGATCAACACCAGAACTCTATGGGTGTTCGATTCATCACAATGTAACTAGATTATTGACTCTAATGCAAGTGGGAGACTGTTGGAAATATGCCCTAGAGGCAATAATAAAGTGGTTATTATTATATTTCCTTGTTCGTGATAATTGTCTATTGTTCATGCTATAATTGTGTTATCCGGAAATTGTAATACATGTGTGAATACATAGACCACAACATGCCCCTAGTGAGCCTCTAGTTGACTAGCTCGTTGATCAATAGATGGTTACGGTTTCCTGACCATGGACATTGGATGTCGTTGATAACGGGATCACATCATTAGGAGAATGATGTGATGGACAAGACCCAATCCTAAGCATAGCACAAGATCGTGTAGTTCGTCTGCTAAAGCTTTTCTAATGTCAAGTGTCATTTCCTTAGACCATGAGATTGTACAACTCCCGGATACCGTAGGAATGCTTTGGGTGTGCCAAATGTCACAACGTAACTGGGTGGCTATAAAGGCACACTACGGGTATCTCCGAAAGTGTCTGTTGGGTTGGCACGAATCGAGACTGGGATTTGTCACTCCGTGTGACGGAGAGGTATCTCTGGGCCCACTCGGTAGGACATCATCATAATGAGCTCAATGTGACCAAGGAGTTGATCACGGGATGATGTGTTATGAACGAGTAAAGAGACTTGCCGGTAACGAGATTGAACAAGGTATAGGGATACCGACGATCGAATCTCGGGCAAGTATCATACCGGTAGACAAAGGGAATTGTGTACGGGATTGATTGAATCCCCGACATCGTGGTTCATCCGATGAGATCATCATGGAACATGTGGGAGCCAACATGGGTATCCAGATCCCGCTGTTGGTTATTGGCCGGAGAGATGTCTCGGTCATGTCTACATGGTTCCTGAACCCGTAGGGTCTACACACTTAAGGTTCGGTGATGCTAGAGTTGTTATGGGAAATAGTATGTGGTTACCGAATGTTGTTCGGAGTCCCAGATGAGATCCCAGACGTCACGAGGAGTTCCGGAATGGTCCGGAGGTGAAGATTTATATATGGGAAGTCATCATACGGTCACCGGAAGTATTCGGGGGTTTGCCGGTATTGTACCGGGACCACCGAAGGGGTTCCGGGGGTCCACCTGCCCCGGAGGGCCCTATGGGCTGTATGTGGAAGGGAACCAGCCCCTAAGTGGGCTGGGTGCCATCCCCCTTAGGGCCCATGCGCCTAGGGTTGGGGGGAAACCCTAAAGGGGGCGCCCCCCTTGGCTTGGGGGGCAATCCCCCTCCCCTTGGCCGCCGCCACCCCCCTCTAGATCTCATCTAGAGGGGCCGGCCCCCTTCCCCCTTCGCCCTATAAATAGAGGGGAGGAGGGAGGGCAGCAGGACCTCATCCAAGGCGCAGCCCTCCCCCTCCCCCTCTCCAACACCCCCTCCTCCTCCGTTGAGCTTGGCGAAGCCCTGCCGGAGAACTGCAAGCTCCACCACCACGCCGTCGTGCTGCCGGAGTTGTCTTCCCCAACCTCTCCCTCCTCCTTGCTGGATCAAGGCGCGGGAGACGTCACCGGGCTGCACGTGTGTTGAACGCGGAGGCGCCGTTGTTCGGCGCTTAGATCGGAATCGACCGCGATCTGAATCGCTGCGTGTACGACTCCTTCAACCGCGTTCTTGCAATGCTTTCGCATCGCGATCTTCAAGGGTATGAAGATGCACTCCCCTCTCTCTCGTTGCTAGTCTCTCCATAGATTGATCTTGGTGATGCGTAGAAATTTTTTAATTTCTACACCGATCCCCAACACGTACCTCTTCAAGTTATGCCTCCATGTGCTCGTCCTTTGGCTTGTACGTCTTGTTGGAGAAGTTGACAAGGAGCTGGGAGTCGCCCTTGATGGTAAGCCGCCTGACCCCAGAGCCGCCGCGGCCTTGAGGCCAGCGATCAGGCCTCGTACTCAGCAATGTTGTTGGAGACCTTCTCGCCATGCTGGAAGCAGAGTTGCACGGCGTAGTAGAGCTTGTCCTGGGTGGGCGAGATGAGGACGGCTCCAACCCCCGCGCCCTGGCGTGTGAACGCGTCATCAAAGTACATGGCCCAGCCATCTGGCGCTTCGTCTTCGGGCATGAGGGAACGGTCCTCTACCATCCCTTGGTCAGGGGCATCGGTCCACTCTGCCACAAAGTCTGCAAGTTCCGCGCCCTTGATGACTCCGGTGGTGTTGAACTCTAGCTGGAATGCTTGCAGCTCGATGTTCCACTCAGCAACCCTTCCCGCGGCGTTGGGGCTCTGGAGCACCCTCTCCAAGGGGTATGCGAAGACGACCTTGATGGGGTGGCCTTGGAAGTAGTGACGCAGCTTCCTGGAGGCGACGAGGAGTGCGAGCAGGAGCTTCTGCGGCATGGGGTAGCGTGCCCGCGCGTCACGCACCACCGTGCTGACAAAGTACACGGGGTGCTCGACGAGGGAGGAGGCGTCAACATCGTCCTGTCCCTCCTGAGGCGCAGGGGCCTCCGGAGTCTTGCCACCAGACGAGGTAGCAGGGACCTCAGGTGTCGAGGTAGCAGGGACCTCAGGAGTCTTGGTAGCAGGGACCTCAGGAGCGTCGTCCTGGGGTGGCAATGACGCGGTTGTAGGTGGTGCGCTGCGCCGCTCACCTGCTCCTGCGCCCCTGCCAGACCGCCACCAGTGCCGCACTAGCCGAGTGGGGGGTGGCAGCCAGATAAAGCACCAGGGGCTCAAGAGGTCGAGGTGCCACCATCATCGGAGGGCTAGTGAGGTACCTCTTGAGGTCTTGAAAAGTGGCTTCAGCCTCCAGAGTCCTTTCAAACGGGCCCTTCTTCTTCATCAGCTTGAAGAACGGGAGGGTGCGCCCGCTGAGCTTGGAGATGAAGCGCCCCAGCGAGGTCACGCAACCCGCGAGTTTCTGCATCTCCTTGAGGGTCTACGGCGGGCTCATCCTTTCTATCGCCTTGACCTTCTCCGGATTAGCCTCGATCCCTCGGTGCGACACCAGAAAACCCAGCAGCTTGCCGGACGGGACGCCGAATACGCACTTCTCCGGGTTGAGCCGCAGATTTACCTGGCGCAGGTTGGCGAACGTTTCTCCCAAATCTTCGACGAGGGTCCTCGCTTCCCGTGTCTTGACCACTATGTCGTCGATGTACGCCTCGGCATTTCTCCCGAGCTGCGGGCCCAGGGCGATGTGCATCAATCGTTGGAAGGTTGCGCCGGCATTGCGCAGCCCGAACGGCATGCAGGTACAGCAGTACACCCCGCACGGGGCCAGGAAGGCCATCTTCTCAACATCCTGCACCGCCATCTTGATTTGGTGGTAGCCTGAGAAGGCGTCCAGGAAGCACAGCAAGTCGCACTCGGCGGTGGAGTCGATGATCTAGTCGATGCGCAGAAGAGGGAAAGGGTCCTGAGGGTAGGCCTTGTTGAGGCTCGTGAAGTCGACGCACATGCGCTCCTTTCCGCCCTTCTTGGGGACAATGACCGGGTTGGCTAGCCAATCGGGGTGCTGCACTTCCCGAATGGTGCCAGTCTCTTGCAGCTTGTGGACCTCCTGGACGATGAATGACTGCTTCTCCAGGGCTTGCCGCCGCGCCTTCTGCTTCACAGGGCGCGCACCTGGGCACACCATCAGGTGGTGCTCAATTATTCCTCGCGGAATGCCGACCAGGTCCGTTGCTTCCCATGCAAACACGTCATTGTTCGCACGGAGAAAGTTGACCAGCGCCTCTTCCTGGTCCGGGGGTAGGCCGATGCCTATGGTGAAGGTGGGGCCTGAGCCCCCGGCATGAACTGGCACCTGCTTCGTCTCGACGCGGTCTTGGGAGAACAACTGCTTCTTCTTGGCCGGCGCGGCCCCTGGGACCTCCGGGGCTACCTCCGCGCTCAGTCACGCGGCCGCCGCGGCCTTGAAAGCGAGCTTGAGGGCCACGAGCACATCCTTGGTGTCCCCCACCACAGTAAGGACACCGCTGCTCCTGGCATCTTCATGACATTGTAGCCGGGGTGAGTCACTGCCATGAACTTGGCGAGGGCCGGGTACCCAAGAATGGCATTGTATGGGAGGCCGATGCGGGCAACGTCGAAGTCGATGAGCTCGGTGCGGTAGTTGCTGCGCGTACCGAAGGTGACGGGGAGGCGAATCTGCCCTATGGGGATGGTGGAACCATCGGTCACCCCTGAGAAAGGCTTGGTGGGGAGGAGCCGGCCGTGAGGCACGTGAAGCAGGTCGAAGGCCTCCATGGAGAGGACGTTGAGACCAGTGCCGCCGTCGACGAGGGTCCTGGTGACTGCAACGTTGCAGATGGTGGGGGTGCAGAGCATGGGGAGTGCGCCGGCGCCGACCGTGGTCCTGAGGTGGTCCCTGGAGTCGAAGATGAGGTCGGCCTTGGCCGCCGCCCAGCCTGGGGGAGCCCCCTGCTGCGGCCGGATGGCCCCCACTCGTCGGAGGAACTGCTTGGCGTGGCGTCTCGAGGCCGGCTCCTGTGACCCGCCGAGGATGGCCGCAACAACGTGGGGCACCAGTGCCGCGAAGCGCGTGACGAAGAGATCGCACAGCTCTTCCCAGGAGGTCACCGAAGATTCCGGCGGGTTGAGCAGCCAGGAGCGAGGCTCGCCTGTGAGAGCCATAGGGAGCCAGTTTGCCTTGACCTTGTCGTCGCGGCCCGCCGCCCAGATGGCCTCCGCGTACATCCGGAGGAACTCCGCGGGGTCCTCCGCCCCGTCGTACCGCGGTGGCAACCCCGGCCTGAACTTCGGCGGCCATCGCACCCGCCATAAGGCGGGGGAGAAGGCTCGGAGGTCTGCGCTGCCTCCGGATGTGCCCGACGAACTGGCGGGAGGGACGACGCCTACCATTGGGATCGAGTAGCAAGGGCGAAGTGAGGCTGATGAAGAAGCAGTTCCTCCGACACGCCCCTACCTGGCGCGCCAAATGTCGGATTCAGGGCTCCGCAAGCCCAAGAAAGGTTCGAACTCTGGGGCGTGTGCGAAGAACTCAACCTCTCGAGCCAACCAGTTCGTCGCCCCCACGGCCTAGCTCGATGAACAATAAAGAAGATGGACTCGGCAGTTTACCCAGGTTCGGGCCACCTTGTGGTGTAAAACCCTACTCCTGCTTTGGGTGGATTGGCGTAATGAGGGGCTGAGGATGAACTAGTACAAAGGATGAACAACCCCGCGAGGCTTGCTCTGGTGTGGGTGGTGTGTAGAGGATTTTCCTCTCTCTCTATGGTGGTGGCTAACCTATATATATAGAGGCCTCGGTCCTCTTCCCCCGAAATGTAGGCGGGAAGGGATCCCATAATGGCCAATTTGAAAGGGGATAAGTAGTACATCTTATCCTAGCGAAAGGTGGTCTTCGCCTGCAAAGCTTCTGGTCGTGACGCCGTGGTGGGCTCGGTGATGACATCCGTCCTGCCGTCCTGGAGGTCTTGGTCTTGTTGCACGGGAATGGAAACCTTTGGGTGATTCCTCGGGACCCCGCGACTGCGCTTGCCTCCTTAGCACCAAAGAGGAAACCTGTCGCTCTGCGCCCGCTGGCGCCCGCCTGGCCTTGGTCGTCATGGCTTGCGTCACCTCAACCACATGAGGTGGGCACCTGCATAGAAATCTCCGCTCCTCGGGAGCCAGCCTGGGGAGGCCGCTCCCTCCGAAGGTCTAGATGTCGTCCGCCTCGCGAGGGTCTTGTCTTGGGGCTGTTGTAGATGGGCCGTGCCAGGCCATCGATGGAGCCACGCCGTGGGCCGCAGGCAGGCAAGTCTGGGTACCCTGGTTCCTAGAACGCCGACACCGGTCTATAAAATATAGGGGGAGCATTGATCCTAGTGTGTGCGATTTGCGTTCCAAAGGCATACTCAATTAGTGCACACATCTAGTGGGAGCCCGTCTATATTTCGTAGATGTTGGGATTGCATACTTTCTTGCTCTATTTTTGTGCAAATCCCGTATTGTCATCAGTCCACCAAAAAGGGGGAGATTATTAGGGCATATTTCTCCCTTAGTGGTTTTGGTGATTGATGACAATGCTTTTGCGGACTAATCGTGTGCATTGAGAATTTCAGATAATCTATCATATGGCACAAGACAATTCGTGCCTCTCGAAGCTATTGTGAAGATGGTGTTTTTCCTTCGTTTCATTTTTGATGGATTTGAGTCATAGGAACACCGTACTATTAAGAGGGGGTCCGCTTCGGAAAGGTTTGGGTGGAATCAGCACGTACACAGTCACTTTACACCCTCGTTCTTTCCCGACAATTGAGCTTGTCCTTCCTGTGCTTGAGCTTTTCAGAACAACATAAGCGGTAGTAACGCTCTGCTCAGCGGTACTTCCGTATAACAGTGCTACCCTCACTTCCGCTTGTTCTGTGTGTTCTGTAAATCGGCGGTAGTAGAGAGGCAGTTCAACGCGGTAGTACTGCTCCGGTGGTACTACGGCTCTAACTACCACTCTACTACCGCAGGTTTACTAGGCACTATTTAGATAAGCCATAAGCGGAAGTACTGTGATCTTTTACCGCACAGAGTACCGCTTGTTTTGTGCCTTCTGGAAATCTCTATCCCACAGGTGGAAGTAGGGCGGCAGTGGCTAGCGGTAGTACCGCCCAGGGCAGCACTACCGCCATGTCTTCCTCTACTACCGCGGGTTCCAGCTGCTGTTCAACACCAAGCGGATGTACCGCTGGTGGGAGCGGTAGTACCGCTCCGGCGGAACTACCGCCTCCCTGACTTGCTCATTTGAACGCAATGGCTGAATCTTCCATGCCAGCGGAAGTACCGCTCACCTGAGTGGTACTACCGCTTATGCACGGGCTGTGGGTGCCTAACGGTTGGATTTCATCCCCCACTATATAAGGGAGTCATCTTCCCCAAGTTGACTCACCTCTTCCTACCCCAAGCTCCATTGTTGCTCACAAGCTCATTTCCGCCCGATCTCTCTCCCTAGCCAATCAAACTTGTTGATTCTTAAGGGATTGGGCGAGAAGGCCTAGATCTACACTTCCACCAAGAGAAATTTTATCCCCCCCACTAACCCCTTGCGGATCTTGTTACTCTTGGGTGTTTGAGCACCATAGACGGTTGAGGTCACCCCAAAGCCACATTCCATTGTGGTGAAGCTTTGTGGTGTTGTTGGGAGCCTCCAATTCGGTTGTGGAGAGAGCCCCAATCTTGTTTGTAAAGGTCCGGTTGCCGCCTTCAAGGGCACCACTAGTGGAATCACGGCATCTCGCATTGTGTGAGGGCGTGAGGAGAATACGGTGGCCCTAGTGGCTTTGTGCTTCCACACTGCTCCAACGGAGACGTACTTCCTCTCAAAGGGAAGGAATTTCGGTAACACATCCTCGTCTCCACCGACTCCACTTGTGGTTACTTATTACCTTTACTTTGTGCAAGCTTTATTTGTGTTGCATCATTTACTTGCTTGCGTTGTTGTTGTTGCTAGCATCATATAGGTTGCTCTCTTAGTTGCATATCTAGACAACCTATTTGTTGCTAACCCTAATTTGCTAAGAAAAGCTAAAAATTGGTAGTTGCCTATTCACCCACCCTAGTCAACCATATCGATCCTTTCACGCGGGCTTGAGAGCGATTCGGACTCCTACAAAGCCCCTCACATTTGTCTCTGGTTTGCAAAAGAAAGTGCGTATGAACCGTCCTGTGGACCGATACAGCCCGTGTTGGATGGCACAACATGTCCGAACAGTATGATCCAAATGCATACGAGCGTTTCAAAGGTCAGCGTTGAAGATGCCCTAATGGGGCGTGTGTTCTCCGTACATGGAGGACCTGCTGCATGAGCCCACGGAGCGACAAATATGTTGCGCACACGATGCGCCTCATAACACAGCTTTCTAATGGGTGCTAACGGCCGTGCTTATCAAAAAGTCACTTTGAAGGACGGGTGCATTGGAGCCCTATATTTTGGATAGTGCTAAAATGCTATTTTAAAATTTCAATTATTTTTTGAAACAAATCAACATGTTTATATGGATGTATATTACACAAGTGTAAATTTTGATGCTGAAATAAGAAACCACGTGAGTTAGACAAAAATGACAAAATCATGATTTTAGGAAGATAAGCAGTGCATGTATTGTTCACTATTTGGAAAACGCAATTTTACCATTTTTTATAGCTCACTTGATTACTTATTTCATCATCAAACTCTACACATGTCCAATATACATCCATATGATCATGTAGAATTATTTTTGGAAAATTTTGAAACTTTAAATGTGATTTTTAAAGTATTTAACATAAGGTCCTCCAATACATCCGGGCTCCAAAAATCGATTCTCCCCTACTTATAGGCTACTCCAACATGGCACACATCCCTTCTTTCCACATACTCCCTTCGTCTCAAAATAACTGTCCTTGATTTAGTACAAAGTTAGTAAAACTGTGTACTAAATCAGCGATACTTATTTTGGGATGGAGGGAGTACGAAGGATTGGGCCAACCCATTTAGGTTGTCTTTTTTTGTGTGTGTAAACATGAACCACTCGGTTTTCTGAAGCGTTTTGTGAAGATTCAAGAAGCTTCGTACCGGTATTTTCTTTTGTTTTTCTATTTTTTTTCTTTTCTTTGAACTTTTTTCAAATTTGTGAACATTTTCCAAGTTCTATAACTCTTATCAAATACACGAACATTGTTTTAAATTAGTGAAATTTGTTTTCAAATTCATGAACTTTTTTCACAAATTCATGAACTTTTTTTAAAATTCACAAAAAAAATCAACTTCGTGAGCTTTTTGTAAAAAATGGTTTTTTCCAGAAAACTGGTGTTTGTTCCTGACTTTATAAAATTCATTTTTTATTTTCCAAAAAATCATGAATGTTTTTTATGAATCAACAACAACTGTTTTTTTTTACGATGAGCAGCGAATGAGGTTTTCTTAGGGAAAGCAGCGAGCGAGGTGGCTAGCAAGCGGGCGAGCGCAACCGAGCGACTATCCTAATAGGCGGACCCAGGTGTCGCTCGCGCACACATAAATTCCCGAACCAGCGCTAAAGTCGCTAATTAGAAGGAATCCCTCATAACATGATCATGTGAGGGTGGGAGCTCCTATACGCCGCAAAATGCGGCAAACAGTCGACCGCACGCACAGGAGCGTCTCCGACTGGTCCAGCCCATATTGCGGAGATAAACCGCATAAAAGAAGCGCGGTTGCTAGGATTGAACTCGCGACGTCGCTCTAACTAACACGTACTTCCAGCCACTACACCGTATGGCCAATGGTGAAATATGTTAGCATGAACTGTATTTAACTATAACATGATATTCACTCTAGCGTCCTACTTAGTGTGTCGTACGAATTATTGAATTGTTATGAACCCATTTAAAAAAATACGAACAAAAATGTGAACAAAATTTGAACTTTTAAAATAGTTTTTGAATTACAGTAAAAAATTAGCAATTTATTCAGGTTTTGAAAATTTATGAACATTGTGTGTAAAAGAACAACAAATTATTTTTTTCCAAATTTGAACACTATTTGAAGATTTTCAAACATTATTTTTGAAACATGGGGACATTTTTTGATACCGCGAACAAATTCTGAAAACAGGAACATTTTTTGCAATTCCTAATTTTTTTCTGAAACACTAATATTTTTCTTCAATTAAACAATTTTTGAAAACAAGAACATTTTTTACAATTCCTGGAAAAAAATAAATACAATTTATTTTATGAAATCGTGAACAAATATTGAAAATGAGATAATTTTATGAAATCCCTGAACTTTTTTTCAAACACAAATATTTTTTCAAATCATGAATTAATTTTGAAAATGAGAACAATTTTGAAAACATGAACATTTTCTAAAATTGTGAAAAAAATTTGAAAGCTAGAATATTTTTGAAATTCCTAAACATTTTTTAAAGAGGAACATTTTTTGCAAATTGTGTACAAAATTTTGAACACGCGAACATTTTTTGAAATATGGAACAAAATATTTGAAAATTTCAAACAAAACAAAGAGGAAAAAGGAAAACAAAAAAAGGAAAAGAAAAAGAAAAAATAAAAGCGAAAAAGAAAAAGAAATAGAATCAGAAAAAGAAAAAATAGAAACGAACAAAAAGAAGAAAGGGAAAAGGAAAATAGAATAACCAGTCCACGAACCTTCTACAAGGTTCCCAAAACCGATAAAAACCGCTGGGAAACCTCTAGAAGATACTTTTTTTTAGGCAAACTCACAAAGCTTTTTATTAAACCGTCATGTTTACAGGGACGAAGAAAAGATCTTCAGAGTGGCCTAACCAAACATGATGACCGGTCCCGAGAGTTAAAGCATGCTTTGCTAGTTTGTGGGCCTCGACATTCGAGGTTCTAAACTCATGACTAAATAAACAAGAAATAAACTTGCTAGAGTGCTCCTTGATCTCCTGCACCACTGCTCCATAAGCCGACGATGTCCCTCTATGGATAGCTTCAACAGCTAACTTGCAATCGGAGGCGACAATTTTTTTTTGAATATACAGATCATTTGCTAGGGCTAGTGCTTCTCGTATTGCAAGGCTTTCCAACACTTTAGGCTGGTCAATGTTTCTGAAGACGACGGAAGATGCACCCTGAAAAACGCCTGAGAAGTCTCTGCAGATCGCTCCCACAGCGCCAAAGCCTCCGGCCTTGGGAACCGCCGCATCAACATTAAGCTTGGCATGGTCCTCCCTTGGTGGTAACCAGGTGGTCGGTCTAGGCTGAACCTTGTACGTACTACAGATGGCGTTTGCTCTACAGTTTGACGCAGTATCCGTCAAACACGGAATTCGCATGTGAGGGGTCGTTCCTATTATGCACCTGCCCACTGTATGGGCTAGCCCAGTCTGGTTTTTTTCTCACGCGGTTTTTGTAAGGTTCTAGAACCTTCCCTGCACCTTTTTTTTTTATTCTGATTTTTTTCCTTCTTTTATATTTCTCATTTTTTCTTTCCCCTTTTCTTTTTCTTTTATTTTTAAACTTCACTTTTTCCTTTCTCATTTTTATAAGTTTAGTTTTATTTCATTTTTCCATTGTTTTCATTTTTGCAAACATCTTTTTCTAATTTGTGAACATATTTTGAAATTGTCAAAAGTGATTTCAATAATGAAAATTGAATAAATTATGAACATTTTTTGTTAAACCCTGAACATTTTACATATTCAAGAATATTTCATAAACTCGCAAACATTTTAAAAAAATATGAATATTTTTTTTCAAATTATGGACATTGTTTTGAAACTTTGTGTACATATTTTTCAATCTGCAATCATTTTTTTAATCGATGAACATATCCTGTGAATCCGCTAAGTATATGTATCCCTGCATCCCTTTCTTTCTCAGCTGCCCGATCTAGGTCCTTCGCCTCAGGTGCAGCGAAGTGATTATTTGCACTCACCCACCCGCTTTCTAACTTTAGAAAGTTTTTCGTTTGCACAAACCCCCCTAATCCATCATCCCCAAACAAAGCTTCAAGTCGTGCTTCCTGCGACTCCTGGCCCGAATTCTTCCTTGCCAGATCTCTCGCATCGGCTCCCAAATCAAATCTCAATCCAAAGGCCTCGTAGGACGGCAACGCCCGGATGATTTCCTCGAATATCTCGGACGACAGCAAGCAAGTAGCGACAACAACGTCTCGACGGTCACTTGGACCCGGCCGGCCGGTCGTCTCGACGGCGAAGCCATGACGACCGACGACGTTCTACGGCCGTGATGATGCTGAACGATGAGGCACCAACGGCGCCCTGGATGGCCTCCCCCGCTGGCGATGATTCTGTCATAGGAAAGCTGCAGCCTCTCGTCCATAGGGATGCTGCAGCGTCTCGTCCATAGGAAAGCTGCTCTTATGAGTAAACTGTACTGTATCCGTATTTGCACCTAAATGAATGGCATCGTATGAGATGCTTTTACGTGTTTCTCGTCTTTTCTAAATTCCTTACCAATACGTGATATGCCTTATTAAGATTATAGGCTTTGGTTGAGCTTTTCCCTTGTTAAAATATACCGTTTGTTGTTGCCAAAAAATTCAGTGACTAGTTCAGTTACCAATATTGTTCAGTAAAGCTTTTGAGTTGCAGAAGTAGGCTGGGATATCTAAGCTACGAGCAGCAAGTCACTATCCAAAATATCCTGAGCATTCACAAAGTTTACTGACTAGGCTCTGTATGTGTTGAACAAAATCAGTGATTTATTTAGAAAATCTTCTGAATTACCCGAACTCCGGAAGTGGTCTGGGATGGCCGTAACCAGTTATAAGATAAAAAAGGCTATAAGAAACAAGTCCTATCCAAAGTTTCCTGAACATTTACTGTAGTTCTTGATTGATCATGTATAACAAGTAAATTGACAAACTGCATTGTGTGCTCCAGCATGATGCAGGTCTGAGCAAAGAATTTATTTAACATAATGCAAATTCAACAATCATCCGCCGACTGATGTTCATATAATGTAATAATTTGACAATCATCAGACTTGTAATAAATCAAGTCAAATATGATCTAACATAATGCAAATTACCATCCATTACATGTCTCTTGTATATCAAAGAGTAAATCATAACATTAATAAAATCATTCTTTGCTTGGCAAATTTGGCATCAGGAAGCACCATTTAGTTGCATATCTCAAAACTGGACAATGCTGTCACATGGTACTTCCTGCAAGTCAAAAGGTTTACTGAACAAAACATGTTTTCACCACATGAAGTCACTTATTTTTTCAACGCATAGCTGAACGTCACTGATTTTTTTTGGCAATAACAAAGAATACATTTTGCGAAATGCCAAGCAAACTATCAGGGGAGACATGCTACAGGCTATAAGCATTGCACGGATACATCTGCTACAGGATAAATGGTACAACTTCTTCGAAGGAATTACAGTAATATGAGCATTGCACTAATACTGTAATACATCTGCTACAGACCTACAGTCAGCTTCCTACCGACGACAGGCTTCAGCCTACAACTTTCTATGAGGGGAATTTTTGTAGTCGCAGGAGGCCGTGCAAGGGGTGCTGGCGCCTCATCTGCGACGAGTCGTCACCGTCGCGGAACGTCGTCAATTCGCCATGGCTTCACCGTTGGGACGGCCGTCTGGACCTTCCTTGCCATCGCCAGTGGCCGTCGGGTGGCGGTCGTCGTCGCTACTTGGTTGCCGTCGCTAGAGGACTTCACGGGAGTCGAGTAGGCCAAGGTTGCCGTCGCACGAGGCCTTCCGATTGGGATTTAGATTTTGGAGCAACGGCGCTAGGGATTTTGCAAGAGAGGATAGAGACGAAGCGACGTGGGGCCTCGGCTGAGGATCGTGGATGAGAGACTTAAGGGGGTCTTTTGTAAAAGAAATTGTTGTCAAGTGGTAAAGCGGGCGGCTAAATGTAAAAAATCGTTTGGCTTTAGGTGAGGCACACGATTTAGAGTGAGACGCTGAGATTGCACGGACACATGGATACACAATAGGCACCGGATTCACGAGATATGTTGCCTTTTTTAAACGGCAAACTTTTGTGGATCAATGAATATTTTTTTGGATTGGAGAATATTATTTGAATCAATGTACATTTTTAGAATCACAGAACCTCTTTTGAATCATGAATTTTTATTGAAATTCATGAACATTTTCTGCTTGACAAACAGTTTTTTGAAATCCAAGAATATTCTGTATCAGCGAATTGTTTCTGAATTGATGATTTTTTTGTAATTTACTATGAATTTTTATTTTGTGAACATTATTTGAATTCACTAATATTTTGTTCGAAATCAAAAACATTTTGTAAAATCTTGAACATTTTAAATCCAAAATTCACAATTTTTTAAAATCGTTCTTTTTAAAATCCTGAATTATTTTAAAGAAAAAACAATAAACAGAAGCGAGCGAGAGACCAGACACGGGCCGGCCCACTTGCTGCGAGGAACTGGTTTTCGGAACATTATAGAAGGTCCCCTGAACTTTTCCTGCTTTGTTTTATTTCACACGTTTTTCAAGTTTTCTTCTTTATTTTTGTTTTTGTTTTTTTTTCTTTTTTTCTTTTTTTCCTTTTCTTTCTTTTATAATTTTTTGTTACTTTTTATAATAAATTCGAATTTCCGAAATTTGTTTGACTTTTCGGACAACAATTGAAATTCAAAATTTCGTTTATGTTTTTCATTTTTTTTACGTTTTCTAATTTTGTTCGCATTTCCAGAAAAGTTCAGAATGTCAATTTTGTTCACCGTATGAAGAAAAACTTTCATCGTACGTTGAAAAAAAATGTTCATCATGTACATAATTTGTTCAGTGTGCATTTGACAAAAAGTTCATCGCATATTTTCAAAATGTTCATTGTGTATTTAAATAATGTTCACAGTATACTATGAAAATGTTCAGTGTGCATTTTCAATTCACTTTTTATAAAAACTGTTCACAGTTCAAAAAATTTATTCAGATTTTCGTAATTTGTTCACATTTCTAGAAAATGTTCATGTTTAAAAAAGACTATTCTTATTTTCTTTTATGATTTCCAAACATTTGTCTCATTTTTAGGAAATTTTGTTCACATTTGTTCCAAGAACTGTTGAAGAAGTTGAAAAAAAATCTGGATCTGCCAGTTTTACTTTGTACTTTAATAATACTGCTGCATTTCAGCAGTCCTCTGTCCTTGGCTAGCATCGCTGGCAAGCATCGTGAGGTTGGCAGTTCGACTCCCATCAGGTGGGCTTTTATTTTTTCGGCTTGCTCGACGCCTGTTAATGGGCCTTCCCATTTTGCGCAACACTTAAGCGAGAACTGCTCATTTTGACGCTCAAGAGCATCGACCAGGACCAAGAGCAATTCCTCAAAAAAAAAAAGGACCGAGAGCTCCTATTGGGCGCAAAACGCGCTACGAACAAAGCTAACGCGCCCCCCGGCCCATGAGGGGGCCGGGACGCCGCCTGTTTTTTCCTTCTTTTCCTTTTCTTTTTTTCTTTTTCAATAATTCAGGATATCAAAGGTTCTAAATTTCAGAAAATGTCGAGAATTTTGAATAAATTAATCATTAATTCAGAAAAATATTCATGATTTCAAAAAACTATTTGGGAATTCAACAAACCACGGTTCAAGAGAACATTCACGAATTTATAAAGAAGTGTTCACAAATTTTAAAAATGTTCATGATTTCAAAAAACATTCTTGATTTAAAAAAGTGCTCATGATTTCAAAAAATTATCATGATTACATAAAATGTTTGAGTTTCAAAAAATGTTCATGATTTCAAAAAAGTTCACGATTTCACAAAAAAACATGATTTAAAAAAATTCACTATTTCAAAAAATGTTCGGCAATCGGAAAATGTTAACGAATTTATAAAAAATGATCATGAATTTATAAATATTTCATGATTTCAAAGAAATTGTGTGAATTAAGAAATAGTCATGATTCAAAAAATGTTCAAGATTTCGAGAAAAATGTTTAATGAATTTGTAAACATATTCGTGTTTTTTAAACAATGTTCACGTTTGCAAAAAATGATCGTGTGTTTTAAAAAAGGTTCACGTGTTCAAACAATGTCCATGATTTTAAGATATCGTTGATGAATTTGCAAAAACACAATCACGACTTTAAAAATGTCCATCATTTCATTAAAAAAAATGCGACTTTGTAAAATATTCACGAATTTAAAATATGTTTCTAATTTAGAAAATAAGAATAAAAACCAAAACAGGCAAAAGGAAAAGAATAGAAAAACAAAAATAAAACAGAAAAAGAACAAAAAAAGAAAAAGAAAAATGGTAAAGAAAGAAAAAACCAAAATGAAACCAGAAAAACCCAGTTCAGGGAAGGTTCCAGAACCTTCCCAAAACCGGTTTTGGGGTAAACCCTATGCGTTATATAGGAGCCACGCGAGTAGGAGCTCATGGGCTGGCCCATGTGGCGAGCGCTCGATCGCTTCACTCGTCGCCCCGTCTGGTCACTCGCTCGAGCCCTGTTATACCGGTCGTGGCCAACCTCTGACTTAAAAAACAAAAAAAAACGTAAACATTCGTAATTTTTTTGATAAAAACCGAGAATGCAAAAATGTTCAAGGATTTTGAAAAAAGTTCATCCAATTTTAAACAAAGTTCATGAAATTTGAAAAAAACATTCACAGATTATGAAATAAAGTTCATTGATTTTGAAAATAAGCTCATCAAATTTTCATTGATTTTGAAAACAGTTCACAAATTTGAAATAACTTCATCGAATTTGGAAATGTATCATCAAATTTGAAAACAGTTCAATGATTTTTTTTAAGTTATCAAATTTTAAAAAAAGTTCATTGATTTTGAAAAAATGTTCATCATTTTTAAAAAAGTTCATCGATTTTGAAAGAAAATTCATTCGATTTAGCAAAAGAAAGTAGAAAAAGAATAAATATAAGACAATATCTTTCTGAATAAAAAAAGAAAAAGAGATAAGAAGAAAAGGGTGAAGAAAAAAGTAATTGGGCACGTGAGATGAGGACGGTGGGGTTGTTAGCGCAGGGTATTAACCGCTACGAGGTTGCTGGTTTAAATACCACAGGATGCGCTTGCATTTTTTGTTGTTTCACAACAGAAAAAAGGGAAGGCCAGCACGTCATGCGCTAAGTAGGGGCAGTCCATGTGAGGGATAGATAGACAAGGTGCATCTATGTGCCGCCCGTAGCGAGGCCTAGCCACGTCTGGCCTGCAGGAAGCTGGTACTCGGCCAGCCTAGTAACCATATGTCACGTCTTGTTAACATCACGGTGATGTCACAATTTTTTTTTGTCCCTGCCTTTTTTTGTCACATATTTGTTTTCGCTTATTTATTTACAAAAAATGGTTTACATAAATTATTGAAAAAAATTCTCATGCATTTGAAAAATATTAAATCTGTGCGACGAAAAATGTTTTGTGACAATGAAAAAAAGGCACGCCTTTCAAAAAAATGGAAATATCATTTCAAAACCTTATGCAATCTAGAAAAATGTTGTTCATTTAAAAGAAAATGTGCATACATCCAAAAAACTTTATCTTACATTATAGAAAATATCTTTGATTTTCAAAATGTGATTGTGATATTTTGAAAAATGTTTGCATAGTTCAAAAACTGTTTTTTATCATTCAAAAAATGTGCCAATCTGTATTTGAAATGTTAAAACATATTTTTGTAAAATTACTGAAGCCTATATTTTTGAATGTTAATCATACATTTGAAAAAAAATGTTAAAACATAGTTTTGTAAAATTACTGAAGTCTTTTTTTTAAACGTGAATAAAAATATTTTGGGTGTTTACAAAAAATGTGCAACCTGTATGAAAAAAGTAGACATTAAAACGTATATTAAAAACTACTAATCATGTATCTAAAAAATGTTGCTGATGTATAAAAAAACTAAATCATACATGAAAAGAATTAGACATCAAAACATATATTTGAAAAATAAATATAAATTTTTATTAAAAAGAGGAAAAAAAAGAAAACAAAAAATGAGATAAAAAGAGAATGGAGGCACACTACTATTCTTTTACCATACTTGTTCTTCAAAGTAGCACCATGTTTTTCATAAAGAGAATCTTCATTATTCGTCACTTTCATATACTAGTGGGATCTTTACATTATAGAACTTGACTTGTATATTACGATGACGAGCTTCCTCAAATGCTCGAGGTCTTCATGAGCAAGCAAGTTGGATACACATCCATTTGGCTACATTAGAAAAGCTTTCATACACTTATATCTCTAGTACATCCGTTGCATGGCAATTCCTACTCCTCACATTAACATCGATTGTAAAGCGTTTCCATTGCCTAACAATCAACCACGTTGGTGCGAGACTTTCTTATACTTTTTTCTTCACTTATGAACCCCCATCATCATTCTCTTTGCAATCCAAAGTGCCAAGTCCTTGACTCACGCTCAAGTATTGCGTAAAGATTGAAAAGCTGAAGCGAGAAAAAGTATGATTTAATTAGTCGGCTTGTCATCGGGGTAGTTCATGATTAATGTCTTTGTGCTAGGAAGACTAAGCATGCTAAGCTATATGATTTTGTAGGGATAGCGTTCTTTACCATCTTTATTTTGAAGGGCATGATTGTTTGTTAGTATGTCTGAGTATTGATGTCTTTATATCAAATGATAGACTATTTTCTTGAATCACTCGTATCCTAATATTCATGTCATGATTAGGTTATTTGATCAATATTATGTTAGGTAGTGTTCCACATCAAAAATTATCTTTTTATCATTTACTTACTTGAGGACGAACACGAATTAAGCTTGGGGATGCTGATATGCCTCCATCGTATCTATAATTTTTGATTATTTCATGCTAATATTTTACTACTTTCATATACTTTTGGCAGCGATTTATATGATTTTCTTGGACTAACATATTGATTCAGTGCCTAGTGCCAGCTCCTATTTGTTGCATATTTTTTGTTTTACAGTAAATCCATATCAAACGAAGTCCAAACACGATAAAATTTTACAGAGATTTTTTAGAACTTATGTGATTTTTGGGAAAAAGAACGCAAGATGGTGCCCGAGGGCCTCACAAGACAACATGGCACGCCCTATCTCCCAAGCGCGCCCTGATTCCTTGTGGTCACCTCATAGGTCTGTTGGAGCCCTTCTTTCGCCGCAAGAAAGATAATTTCGGGAGAAAAATCCCCTCAAAATTTCATCCTAATCAGAGTTATGGATCTTCGGGAATATAAGAAATGGTGAAGTGCTCCGAAAGCAAGCACGAAAACAGAGAGAGATATCCAATCTAGGGGGCTCCCGCCCCTCGGGGGCCATGGCGGCCAAGGACCAGAAGGGGAATCCTTCTACCATCTAGGGGTAGGCCAAGTAAGAAGAAGAAGGAGGGGGGGGGGGTTCTCTCCCCCTCTCCCCCGGTGGTGCCGGAGTGCCGCCGGGGGAACCATCATGGTGACGATCTACTCCAACAACTCCGTCGTCTTCCTCAACACCTCCATCACCTTCCCTCATCTATTATCAGCGGTCCACTCTCCCGCAACCCACCGTACCCCCTACTTGAACATGGTGCTTTATGCTATATATAATTATCCAATGATGTATAGCCATCCTATGATGTTTGAGTAGATTCTTTTTGTCCTACGGGTTGATTGATGATCTTGATTGATTTGAGTTTCATGTTTTATTTTGGTGTTGTCCTATGGTGCATTTCGTGCCACGCACACGTGGGGGATTCCCATTGTAGGGTGTTGCAATATGTTCATGATTCGCTTATAGTGGGTTATGGGGGTGACGACAGCCTAAACCCGAGTAAGAAGATTGTTGCGTGTGGGATTAAAGGGGACACTATGATGACCCACAAGTATAGGGGATCAATCGTAGTCCTTTCGATAAGTAAGAGTATCGAACC
This sequence comes from Thinopyrum elongatum, assembly GCA_011799875.1. Taxonomy (NCBI): domain Eukaryota; kingdom Viridiplantae; phylum Streptophyta; class Magnoliopsida; order Poales; family Poaceae; genus Thinopyrum; species Thinopyrum elongatum. The sequence continues at coordinate 435,303,214 of CM022302.1, forward strand.
CAATGAGGAGCAGAAGGAAATGACAAGCGGTTTTCAGCAGGGTATTTTCTGCAAGCACTGAAATTATCTGTAACAGGTAGTTTGATAGCAAGATAATTTTTAACAAGTAACAAATAGCAAAAGTAACAATAAGTGCAGCAAGGTTTCCCAATCCTTTTTGTTGCAAAGGATAGGCCGGAACGGTCACTTATAATAAGTAAAACGTTCTCGAGGACACATGGGAATTTCATCTAGTCACTTTCATCATGTTGGTTTGATTCGTGTTTGCTACTTTGATAATTTGATATGTGGGTGGACCGGTGCTTGGGTGCTGTTCTTACTTGAACAAGCCTCCCACTTATGATTAACCCCTCTCGCAAGCATCCACAACTACGTATGAAGAATTAAGATAACATCTAACCATAGCATTAAACATATGGATCCAAATCAGCCCCTTACGGAATAGCGCATAAACTAGGGTTTAAGCTTCTGTCACTCTAGCAACCCATAATCTCATAACTACTCCACAATGCATCCCCTTAGGCCCAAAGATGGTGAAGTGTCATGTAGTCGACGTTCACATAACACCACTAAGGGAATCACAACATACACATCATCAAAATATCGAACGAATACCAAATTCACATGATTACTTATGACAAGACTTCTCCCATGTCCTCAAGAACAAAAGCAACTAATCACAAATCATATTCATGCTCAAGATCAAAGGGATAATAAATAGCATAATGGACCTGAGCATATAATCTTCCACCAAATAAACCAACTAGCATCAACTACAAGATGTAATCAACACTACTAGTCACCCACAGGTGCCAATCTGAGGTTTTGATACAAAGATTGAACACAAGAGATGAACTAGGGTTTGAGATGAGATGGTGCTGGTGAAGGTGTTGATGAAGATTGATCCTTCGAAGATGAGAGGGCTATTGGTGATGACGATGGCTTCGATTTCCCCCTCCCGGAGGGAAGTATCCCCGGCGGAATCGCTCCGCCGGAGAGCAAAAGTGCTCCTGGCCAAGTTCCGCCTCGAGACGGTGGCGCTCCATCCCGAAAGTCCTCTCCTGATTTTTTCTAGGGCAAATGGGCTTATGTACCAGAAGATGGGCGTCGGAGGCTGGCCAGGGGCCCCACTACCCACCAGGGCGCGCCGGGGAGGGGGGGCAGGCGCGCCCTGGTGCCTAGTGGGCACCTGGGTGGCCTCCTCTAGTATTTCTTTTCTCCAATAATTTTTATATATTCCAAAATAAATCTCAGTAAAATTTTAGCTCATTTGGAGATGTGCAGAATAGGTATCTCTGACATAGCTTTTTCAGGTATAGAATTCCAGCTGCCGGTAATCTCCCTTTGTGTAAACCTTACATATTATGAGAGAAAAGGCATTAGAAGTACTCCACAAAGTTTTATATTGAATGAAAACACTATAAATGACAATAGGAAAACATGATGCAAAATGGACGTATCACACTACTGTAGGAATGCGTAGCAGTGGCGGGTGAGAAAATCCCAGCAGTGGTGGGCAAGGCTGTCAGGGGCGCCCGCCACTAATCTCCCGCCACTGCTATAATGGCATCAGTGGATGGCGCACACCCGTCACTGGTAGAATCTCTGCAGTGGTGGGCACTCCTTGCCGCCCGCCAGTGCAACATAATATAGTTGTGGCGGGCAGAGAATAGCGCTCGCCACTGACATTGATTTTTGTTCCCATTAATTTACCGTGCTCGAATTTGTACACATGATTTACAAAGAGTAAACTGATAAAAGTGTATAATCTATAGCATTAGCCGAACCAGGCTTAATCCATTATAAGAACAAATGACAAAGCTTCACATTTGTTCCACTTAACACACTAATATCACAGTACCACATCCATCTTAACAAACTCACTAACATGTCATGAGCTTACAAATGTTCATATCTGCCACTTATTTCGAATGAGGTTAACGACAACCGTCATCTGCCACTTGTTGTGGCGGCTCTTCCTTAGCGTGATTGCCACTGGTGTCTCAACCATTAGTCTCTTTCCCATCAGAAACTCCCCCTAGCCGGCCTCATGGAAGGATATGCACCCATCTGTTTCGGTCTTGTACTTAACGGTGGTGACAACCCCCGCTCCAAGGCGTAATCCAGCAGAACCGACCGCAGGGATGTTCAGGCAGGAAACCATCTTCGCGGGTAATTTCTATCACCACCATGATTAGAAGCACAAACATCACGCAATGTTAGACATCTCGCAATGTTAGTGTTACATGAACAAAAAGAGAGGAAGTAATACAGAACAAACCATGACATGTTTGACGATGTTTGTCTTGGTTAAATGGTGCACAAGGGGCACCCCCATGTAGTTCTTAGTTGGTGGTAGGATCACCAAGAGATTGTTCCTCTCATTGTGCGTAAGCTTCTTCATTCTTTGAGAAAAACTGGGAGAATTGAATTGAACATCATCGTAATCATCCTGACTATCCTCGTCTTGTTGGTCATCATCATCGTCATGGATATCCTCCTCATCATCATGACTATCTTCATCTTCTTGGCTGTCATCCCCATCGTCATGGATATCCTCATCCTCATGACTATCGTCATCATCCTCATCATCATGACTATCTTCATTATCGTCACCATCCTCACTATCCTCATCATCCACATCATCTTCACCATCCTCATCATCTTGGCTGCAGAAATAGATAATCCTTAACCTGTTGACCCACCCTTCTAAGTAAAATGCTATGTACTCTCCCCCAGTCAGCTTATTTTTTGAAATGAACTTCATCCATCCATCGCCGCAGATGATGGTTTTATGCTTTCCTTTCTTCACTACAGCTTGAATGACGCGCTTATCATCCTTGAAGAGAAAAGTATCACCTATTGCACTGTTAAATTTCACCCTTACGTTGCATGGGACACACTATGCAACAATAAAGTAAAATGCGAACCAAATTAGTGGCAATGACAGTAAATGACTGCAAAATGGTTATAATTGTATGCTGAAGTTAAAGACCGTTACCACCGATTTTGGGAACCCCTCATTCAAAAAGATCCCGAATTCCTTTGCAGTTTCCAAGCTGTCCGCACAACTACTTTTGCAAATTTGGCACGTTGGAAGCACCATGATCCCTATTAATCATATGATGCACTTATTATTATTAACGAAGGGCGAAAATGAATGAAAAAATTCGACATGACCTTTGCTAAAGAATGAACATATTGAGTGTCAGAAATTTGGCGAAACGGAAATTAATCAACGTTTCGCCAAAATGTTGGCACTCATTTTTGGATCCATGAAAATAATGTATAACATGTCCATTAAGCACTCATTTGGATGTACTTGTCATATTTAAACTTTATTTTTCTTAGGAAAAGTTCTAACATGAATGTACGCGCGCACATCAAACACGTGCACGCAACCTACTTGACATAGGTTTGCTATTCTACTACTCAAACTTGTCTTAGAATCAGAGAAGTACTACTCTAATAAGATGAAGCATATATACACGAGAACCTACAGAACTATATATAGAAAACATTTGATCACAACCTAATTAAAACTTGCTGACAACTACTGGCGGTGACATACTCGAAGAGCCGCAACGGCGACATAATCGTACCGGCGGCGGAACCCTGATTAATCCTATCTCTAGCTAGCAACGGTGGTGACCTAACCCTACTGGCGGCGGCCGACGCTCTAACCCTAACCCTAGTGGCAGCAACGCCCTACCCGTAGCCCTAGCGGCGGTGGAGGCGGCGCCCTAGAAGGAGGAGAGTGAGGGAGTTTGGGACATACCGGCGGGAGAGGCGCGGATGGGCTCAATGATGGGGAAGAGACGACGAAGGGAGAAGATGCACCACGCGAGATGAAGGGGGCGAACTCCAGAGAAGGGGATTTGCCTTAGTGCGGTTGTGACGGAGGATTTTGTGTGGGGGGAGAGCTGGCAGGCGGCCCAGAGGGCCCGCTATAGCATATTTTTGGAATTTTTGAACCATTCTGGCGCGAGTTGCCCAAAGACATGTGTGGCGGGCTCTACGGGATGCCGGCCACAGGACAGTGGCAGAACAATGGCGGGCCCTTCTTGCCACCTGCCACTAGAGTTTTCCACCAAGCGCGGATCCTGAAGGAAGTTCACCTGTGGCGGGTACAGGGAAATGCCCGTCACTGATGTGATTGTAGCAGTGGCAAGTGCATCTAGGTACCCGCTAGTGCTGTTTCTCCAAGGTAGTAGTGGCGGGTGCCACGCCGCGCCCACCAGTCATTGGGGTTCACCTATAAGCCTGTGACGCCCCCGGTTCAATCGTACACTAATCATACACGCAAACGTGTACGATCAAGCCCAGGGACTCACGGGAAGATATCACAACACAACTCTAAACACAAATAAACGGAGGTCCACAATATTACAGACCAGGGATCCGAAGATCCGAATACATAAGTCAGTCATACAAATAATATCTGGGTACAGACATAGTTAGACAAGTTTTGCCTTAAGAAGGCTAGCACAAACAGCGACACTAGATCGAAAGGCGTTGGCCTCCTGCCTGGGAGCCTCCGATCCTACTCCTGGTCAGCTGGCTCGATCCAGTAGTACGTGCCCTCTGGACCCGCCTGGTAGTAGGCTCCGGTGGTGGCGTCTGGCTCCTGGACTCCATCGTCTGGTGTATCATCAAGGGGGGGTAATATGGGGGAAAAAGAAAATAAAGCAACCGTGAGTACTCATCCGAAGTACTCAGCAAGCAAGGATCTATACTACATATGCAACATTATCAATGGAGAAAAGGCTGTATAGGTGGACTGGCGCTGCAGAAATGCCAGAATAGAAGAGAAAGGCCTAGTCCTCGAAGACTAGCATCTTCAAACATCTTCTCAAAGCCATCATCTTGCGCAGTAGAAGAGAGTAGAATAGCATTTATTTAGCAAACATGTTGAAGTACAGCTCAAAGATCCTTCCTCGACTCCCAGCGAGAAAGTAATCCCGAAGCTTCAATTAAGTAACAGTATCCAGTTTAAGTAGTAGATCGGATACACAAACTGAGCGTCCTTTACCGTAGACCGGCTATCGTAGAGATTCATCCCTGCAGGGGTCACTACTGTTACCCAACACGCTCGATCAACTCTGGCCGACATACTTGCTGGGTAATGCCGTCCTCGGAAGATCAACACGAAGCAGCGCTCTACCTAGGCTCAGCAAGAGGTCAGCACCGCCGGACTAACCTATGCACCCGGGGCTCGGGCCATCGCCCTGGGCACCCTGCGCTTGCGTGGCTGGCCGGGGTGCAGGCGCGACACGAACTCGCCAGTGAAGTATCCAGCCCCAATCCCGACGATCAGCCCGCACGGTGAATCGTGACGTCTGATAAGCTTTCGGCGAAACGTACATCGCAGAGGGCCCCATAACCATATATCCCCGCGTGGTGGCAGTGCGTATAGCACGTCGACCCACTCAGATCACACACCACAATCCATAGGCTCAATTAGTATCAAGCGGAGACAATCAGAGTCTCTGATGCTCCGCCACAGTGTCACACTCGAGTGCCCTTCCGGCACACCCGAAATCATAGATCCCCAGCGGGTACCCACCAGGGTGGACCCGCCTGTGAAAAAGGTCAAGTAACCGTGTGGTCATAGTCATCAGGGTGAACGTATGAGGTATCACCCTCGAGTTCACACTGAGGGGTTGCACGACAGAGTCGTATCGGACATGGAGAAGGAGGAATCACCTCGATGACCACGACCGTACGCTATGGCTGCAGAGTATTCATCAGGAGTGCGTTACGAGGTATCACCCTCGGCACTCGATAGTTACTACGCAGAGTCGTACAACTAAGGGGTGTGAAGTGAGGCGTCTGTCTCTGATCGAGATCACGATGTGATCGAGTCGTTGATGAACAAGCAGGGGCACAAAGTAAGGTTGGTGGGGTCACAGATGGGTCATACCAACCTATACTAAACAGTTTATCATAGGCAGGTAAGGTAGTAATGAGCAGGTTACAACAGCAGGCTATGCATCAATAGAGCATACACTAACAGTAGCGAAATCTAATGCAAGCAGGAGAATAGAATGGGCGATATCTTGAATGCTAAGGGGGGGGCTTGCCTGGTGCTCTGGCAGAGAGGGAGGTCGTCAACGGGCTGCTCGTCAGTACGTAGTCGTACTCGACAGCAGCGACGTCGGTCTCGGCGTCTATCGAGAGAGAGGAGGGGGAGAAGAAACAATAAATTCACGGCAATAATGCAAAACAATATATGACATGCCTAAATGATATGCCGGGTGTTCTACTGCCTAACTAAATGATTTAGTAATTTAGGAATTTTTTCGGATTTATTTAATTAAAGTTGGACACTATTCATTTATTGAAATCGGTCTAATTGTTCAACGTTCTTATAGCTGGGGCGGATCTGACGGGAATACAGAGGGCGTATCCGGGTTCGTATCGTCGTTCTGAGCAAGTTTCATGTACAAAGTATTTTCATCGGAGTTACGGTTTAAAAATATGATTTTCTAAAGTTTTTATTAATTTTGAAATTTAATTAATTATTTAATTCAACATTATCCGAAACAGTGATTATGACGTCAGCATGACATCATGCTGACGTCAGCAGCCACCTGACAGGGTGGGTCCCACTGTCATAGGCTTTGGTTAATTAGGTTTAATTAATTTAATTACTGATTAATTAACACTAATTAGTTAATTAGATTAACCTAATCAGGATTAATTAACTAATTAATTATTTAATTAATCATTTTCTTATTTCTATTTTTATTTCTATTTCTTTAAATTGTTTTTAGGGGTGGGCCCCATTTGTCAGCGGCACAGGGGGGCAGGGCCCACCGGGCAGTGGCCCATACGGCCAACGGGGCGGCGTGGGCGCAGCCGAGCGGGGGGCGCGCAGGGTGGCCGGACGCTGGCAGGCGCCGGAGGAGTCGGCTGGAGGGGTTGGTGGTGAGGGCGGCCACGGCGAGTCGATGGCGGGCGACGCGCGGGCGAGGTGTGGGGCGCGGCGGTGCGGTGGCGCGCAGCGGAGGCAGAGTCGAGAGGAACGAGCGGAGCGAGGCGGCTGATGGGCGCGAAGCCGGGGCGCGCGCGAGAGTGAGCATGCGCGCAGCGCGGTGAGCGGCGGCACGGGGGCGCGGTGCGCGCGGCGAGGTGCGGGAGCAGAGAGGGGGGGAAGAGGCCCGAGGCCTCACCGTGCTCGTAGGGACGGGGCAGCGGGGGGGTGGGGTGGTCGACGGGGACGACGGCGATGGGGAGGGGGCAGGCGGCGGGGAGGCGCGGGCTCGGCGGCGGCAAGGTCGTCGCGGCGTCGGCGACGGGTATCGGGGGTTTGCCCCGATCCGGATCCAGTCGAGGGAGGGGGCGACCGAGCGCCAGGCGCTGGTCGGGGAAGAGGAGAGGACGGGGCGAGGCTTCGGTGTGGCGTGGTCGGCGTGGCCACGGCGCGGGAGGGGGCGGGTCGGCGAGCGGCGTCGGCGACGGGCCGTCCCGCGATCCCGATCCCGATCTGGATCGGAAGGTGGGGGCTGACGAGGGGGAGGCGGCGACGGGGCGGGCGTCGGCGACGGCGTAGGCGACGGGGCGGACGGGATCGGGAGATCCCGATCCAGACGAGGGGGGGGGGAGGAGAGGAGCGAGGGGAGTGGGGGTGGGGATTAGGGTTTGGCCGGCTGGGGGCCATATAGGCCAGGGGGGGGGGGGGGCACAAGTGGGCCGGCCGGCTGGGCTTGGCCCAGTTGGGCCGGAGGGGGGGGGGGTCCTTCTCTTCTTTTCTGTTTCATTTTTCTTTATCTTTTTCTTATTCTCCTTTCTCCACTGTTAAATGTTAGGCCCCAAATGGTTTTGTAAAAGTGTGACCTATTCATAAACACCAGTGCATTATTCCCTAACACCTAAAATTAGTTTGGGCAAAACATAATTCCATATTTATTTCAGATTTAATAAATGGTTACTAATATTATCTTTATCCACTGTTTGAGGTTGTTCGAGTCACTTATCCAATTCCAATGATGTTGGTTTCAATTTAGAATAGCCTTGGAATATTTTGTTATTATCTGACATTTTAGCTCCTATGTGGTCAACTTTTATATTCCACTTTCATTTAATTTGAATTTGACTTAGGAGTTGAAATGCAATGTATGCTAATGATGATATGCACAGTCGATCATGCTAAAATGTCATTATCAACGTGATTTACTGTCTAGCTAATCACCGGGGTTGTTACAACTCTCCTCATCTATTAAGGATTCTCGTCCCGAGAATTAGAGGAAGACTTGAAAGAAAGAGGGGTATTCTTCGAGAAGACATCCTCAGCGTTCCCAAGTGCTTCATCTTCTTAGAATGATTTTGACCACTGAGACCTTAGGACTTGATTGACTTTGACGTGTTCGACGCTCGCTTGATCAAGATACGGATGGGATATTCTGGATATGACAGATCTTCCGTTTCAAGCACTTCAATGATCCCACAAGCTCGAATAGGACCTTGAAGCAGCGGCGGAGTTGGGATACATGAAAGACGTCATGACTTGAGAAGGTTTTGGCGGCAATTGCCAACTGATATTCCACTCTCTCCTCGTACGGGCAAGATCGGAACGACGGGCAATTTAGCGTGAGCTAACTGCTTTGATTCCGACACCGATGAGTTGCCCTTTCAATGGGCTACACCGAAGGTAAGCTTGTTCGTCCAGGTGGTAAGACCATTTCCTGGTGCTTAGGTCAGTTTGTCTTCTGACGAGAACTGAGCAGACCTTCAATTGTCACACACAATAGGACTTGTTCTTCAGCCCTTGCCGAATAATGTCCCGTCCGACGAAAGTGAGCGTTCCCCAGTTCTGTACCAATTCAGAGGGTTCGACACTTTACGACCGATAGAACTTCAAACGGTGTCCATCTTCAGACTAGCCTGTAGCATCTTGTTGTAAGAGAATTCGGCATACGGGTTAGAGATTCCTCCATTCTACGCATAGGAAGATGGACGCAAGCTCGAATCATATCTTCGAGCACTTGATTACTCGTTCAACTTGACCCTGTGACTGAGGGTGAAAAGCGGTGCTAAAAGACAGATGAGTTCCCATAGCTTCTTGGAAACTATTCCAGAATCTGGAGGTGAAGAGGCTGCCACGATCAGAACTGATCTCCAACGGAACACCGTGGAGTGACACAATTCGGGAAACATACAAGTCTGCTAACTGGCTAGCAGTGATTGTCTCCTTAACAGGCAGAAAGTGGGCAACCTTAGAGAATCGGTCAATGACAACAAAAATAGCATCATGACCCTTCTGGGATTTGGGAAAACCAGTAATGAAATCCATTTGGACCTTGTCCCATTTCCATTCAGGAATTTCCAGGGGTTGCAGAGTTCCTGCGGGCCTTTGATGTTGGGCTTTAACGCGGCGGCAAACGTTACACTCAGAAACATAACGAGCAATGTCTCGCTTCATATTAGGCCACCAGAATCTTTGACAAATGTCACGGTACATCTTTGTGCTACCAGGGTGAATGGACAAGGGAGTGTCATGAGCTTCCTTCATAACGTTTTCCCTCTCATTCTTGAACTTGGGTACGAAGAGACGGTGTTGGAAAAATAGGATCCCATCTGCATCAAGATGGAATTCCGATGGCTTTCCTTTCTCGAGGTATCGCTTGATCTTTTCAACTTCAGTGTCATACCTTTGCATAACCTTAATGCCGTGTTCTAAATCTGGTTCGACAACCAGGGTATTGAGATAACCCTGTGGAACAATATGGAGGTTCAATTTGCAAAGCTCTTCATGGAGAAGAGGTTGTGTTTCTTGAACCATAAGATTGTTGCTATAGGACTTGCGACTCAAAGCATCGGCCATTACATTAGCCTTGCCGGGGGTATATGAAATATTCATATCATAATCGGCAATTGTTTCGAGCCATCTTTGTTGACGAAGGTTCAGATCTGGTTGAGTATATAGATACTTCAAGCTTTGGTGATCCGTGTATATCTCGCAACGGTTACCGAGAAGGTAATGTCGCCATAGCTTCAAGGCATAGATAACCGCAGAAAGTTCAAGATCATGCACGGGATAATTTTCTTCATGAGGACGCAATTGTCGAGAGGCATAAGCAATCACTTTGCGCTCTTGCATTAGGACACAGCCTAATCCTTGACGAGATGCATCACAGTATATCACGAAATCCTTTTGGGAATCTGGGGGTGCTAGTACTGGGGCAGATGTCAATTTATCTTTTAGTGTCTGAAAGCTTTCTTGACATTTTTCTGTCCACTCAAATTTAACACCTTTGTGAAGCAGATTTGTCAATGACAATGAGAAGTTTAACACAACTCGGAGAGAAAGGTTAAACAAAACAATGGAAAGGAAAATGATTATCAGACTAATCAGATCAACGACAGGGAAATCGCACAGATATCCAGCTCTCCGGGTAGACGGGATTTACGAGATCCTAAGTGTCGGCGTTAGTAAAATTTTATTTAACCCGAATAGAAGAGATATTAGAGTCCCAGAGTATAGACGAGGAATAAAAGATCCTAATACCACCCAGTTGGCGACGTGGGCCCGTAAGCCACACAGCCAAGTTAGTAAATTAGTTTCTCGGTTTCTAGACTCAACTTCGGCCAAGGAATTTGGAGGGGGGCTTCCTACAGGCAGTCGGCTCTGATACCAACTTGTGACGCCCCCGGTTCAATCGTACACTAATCATACACGCAAACGTGTACGATCAAGCCCAGGGACTCACGGGAAGATATCACAACACAACTCTAAACACAAATAAACGGAGGTCCACAATATTACAGACCAGGGATCCGAAGATCCGAATACATAAGTCAGTCATACAAATAATATCTGGGTACAGACATAGTTAGACAAGTTTTGCCTTAAGAAGGCTAGCACAAACAGCGACACTAGATCGAAAGGCGTTGGCCTCCTGCCTGGGAGCCTCCGATCCTACTCCTGGTCAGCTGGCTCGATCCAGTAGTACGTGCCCTCTGGACCCGCCTGGTAGTAGGCTCCGGTGGTGGCGCCTGGCTCCTGGACTCCATCGTCTGGTGTATCATCAAGGTGGGGTATATGGGGGAAAAAGAAAATAAAGCAACCGTGAGTACTCATCCGAAGTACTCAGCAAGCAAGGATCTATACTACATATGCAACATTATCAATGGAGAAAAGGCTGTATATGTGGACTGGGCTGCAGAAATGCCAGAATAGAGAGAAAGGCCTAGTCCTATCGAAGACTAGCATCTTCAAACATCTTCTCAAAGCCATCATCTTGCAGCAGTAGAAGAGAGTAGAATAGCATTTTATTTAGCAAACATGTTGAAGTACAGCTCAAAGATCCTTCCTCGACTCCCAGCGAGAAAGTAATCCCGAAGCTTCAATTAAGTAACAAGTATCCAGTTTAAGTAGTAGATCGGGATACACAAACTGAGCGTCCTTTACCGTAGGACCGGCTATCGATAGAAGATTCATCCCTGCAGGGGTGCACTACTGTTACCCAACACGCTCGATCAACTCTGGCCGGACATACTTGCTGGGTAATGCCCGTCCTCGGAAGATCAACACGAAGCAGCGCTCTACCTAGGCTCAGCAGAGAGGTCAGCACGCCGGACTAACCTATGCACCCAGGGGTCTCGGGCCATCGCCCTGGGCACCCTGCGCGTTGCGTGGCTGGCCGGGGTGCAGGCGCGACACTGAACTCGCCAGTGAAGTATCCAGCCCAATCCCGACGATCAGCCCGCACGGTGAATCGTGACGTCTGATAAGCTTTCGACGAAACGTACATCGCAGAGGGCCCCATAACCATTATCCCGCGTGGTGGCAGTTCGTATAGGGCACGTCGACCCACTCAGATCACACACCCAAATCCAATAGGCTCAATTAGTATCAAGCGGAGACAATCAGAGTCTCTGATGCTCCGCCACAGTGTCACACTCGAGTGCCCTTCCGGCACACCCGAAATCATAGATCCCCAGCGGGTACCCACCAGGGTGGACCCGCCTGTGAAAAAGGTCAAGTAACCGTGTGGTCATAGTCATCAGGGTGAACGTATGAGGTATCACCCTCGAGGTTCACACTGAGGGGTTGCACGACAGAGTCGTATCGGACATGGAGAAGGAGGAATCACCCTCGATGACCACGACCGTACAGCTATGCTGCAGAGTATTCATCAGGAGTGCGTTACGAGGTATCACCCTCGGCACTCGATAGTTACTACGCAGAGTCGTACAACTAAGGGGGGTGTGAAGTGAGGCGTCTGTCTCTGATCGACGATCACGTTGATCGAGTCGTTGATGAACAAGCAGGGGCGACAAAGTAAGGTGGTGGGGTCACAGATGGGTCATACCAACCTATACTAAACAGTTTATCATAGGCAGGTAAGGTAGTAATGAGCAGGTTACAACAGCAGGCTATGCATCAGAATAGGAGCATACACTAACAGTAGCGAAATCTAATGCAAGCAGGAGAATAGAATGGGCGATATCTGGAATGCTCAAGGGGGGGGCTTGCCTGGTTGCTCTGGCAAGAGAGGGAGGTCGTCAACGGGCTGCTCGTCAGTAGCGTAGTCGTACTCGACAGCAGCGACGTCGGTCTCGGCGTCTATCGAGAGAGAAGGAGGGGGAGAGAAACAATAAATTCACGGCAATAATGCAAACAATATGTATGACATGCCTAAATGATATGCCGGGGTGTTCTACTGCCTAACTAAATGATTTAGTTAATTTAGGAATTTATTCGGATTTATTTAATTAAAGTTGGACACTATTCATTTATTGAAATCGGTCTAATTGTTCAACGTTCTTATAGCTGCGGGCATCTGACGGGAATACAGAGGGCGTATCCGGGTTCGTATCGTCGTTCTGAGCAAGTTTCATGTACAAAGTATTTTCATCGGAGTTACGGTTTAAAAGATATGATTTTCTAAAGTTTTTATTAATTTTTGAAATTTAATAAGATTTTATTCAAACATTCTCGAAACAGTGATGATGACCGGTCACAAGCAATGACACATGCTGACGTCAGCAGCCACCTGAACAGGGGGTGGGTCCACTGTTCATAGGCTGTTAGGTTAATTCGGTTAATAGATTTAACTACTGATTAATTAACAACTTAAACAACGTAGTAATTAGATTAACCTAATCAGGATGTAATTAACTAATTAAATTATTTAATTAAATCTTTTACTTATTTCTATTGTTTATTTTCTATTTCTTTTACATCGTTTTTAGGGGAGTGGGCCCATTGCTAGCACAGGGCGCCCAGAACAATACGGGAAGGGGAAGAGGCACAGCTCGACCGGAACCCGACTCGACAGCCAACATCTCAAAAAACGAGGTGCAGCGGAAAGATACCGCAGAAGGAGACGGGATGGAGGGGGACAATGACAAAGAAGGGATAAGGGGAAGCGAAGTGGACGGGAGGGGGAACGAGGGCGCGGAAAGGGAGAGATTCAACGGAGAGGTCTAGAGACGGGACTAGACACTACCCCCGGGAAGTGAGCGCGGAAGATAGCGAGGGGGGGAGGGGAGAGAGAGAGGGAGGAGGGGAAGAGGAGAGAGGAGGAAGAGGTGATGAGGGGAGACGAGGAAGAAGAAGCGGTAAGAGGAAGGCGGAGGAGAGAGGAGGGGAGAGGAGAGATGGGGAGGGAGAGCGAGGTCGGGCGCGAGGGAGAAGCGTGAGAGGAGCGAGCGAGGTGAGCAGGGGGGGGCGGCAAAGGGGGCGCGGTGCGCGCGGCGAGGTGCGGGAGAGAGAGGGGGGAAGAGGCCCGAGGCCTCACCGTGCTCGTAGGGACGGGGGGAGCGGGGGGGTCGGGGGGTCGACGGGGACGACGGCGATGGGGAGGCAGGCGGCGGGGAGGCGCGGGCTCCGGGCGGCGGCAAGGTCGTCGCGGCGTCGGGCGACGGGGATGGGGGTTTGCCCCGATCCGGATCCAGTCGAGGGAGGGGGCGACCGAGCGCCAGGCGGCTGGTCGGGGAAGAGGAGAGGACGGGGCGACGTCGGTGTGTGGCGGCGGCGTCGGCGCTGGCGATCGGCGCGGGAGTGGGGGCGGCGTCGGCGGCGGCGTCGGCGACGGGCCGTCCCGCGATCCGATCCCGATCTGGATCGGAAGGTGGGGGCTGACGAGGGGGGGCGGCGACGGGCGGGCGTCGGCGACGGCTAGGCGACGGGGCGGACGGGATCGGGAGATCCGATCCAGACGGGGGGGGAGGAGAGGAGCGAGGGGAGTGGGGGTGGGGATTAGGGTTTGGCCGGCTGGGGGGCATATAGGCCAGGGGGGGGGGGGGCACAAGTGGGCCGGCCGGCTGGGCTTCGGCCAGTTGGGCCGGAGGGGGGGGGGGGTCCTTCTTCTTCTTTTCTGTTTCATTTTTCTTTTATCTTTTTCTTTATTCTCCTTTCTCCACTGTTAAATGTTTAGGCCCCAAATGGTTTTTGTAAAAAGTGTGACCTATTTCATAAACACCAGTGCATTATTCCCTAACACCTAAAATTAGTTTGGGCAAAACATAATTCCATATTTATTTCAGATTTAATAAATGGTTACTAAATATTATCTTTATCCACTGTTTGAGGTTGTTCGAGTCACTTATCCAATTCCAATGATGTTGGTTTCAATTTTAGAATAGCCTCTGGAATATTTGTTATTTATCTGACATTTTAGCTCCTATGTTGGTCAACTTTTATATTCCACTTTCATTTAAATTTGAATTTGACTTAGGAGTTGAAATGCAATGTGATGCTAATGATGATTATGCACAGTCGGATTTTTGAAGCAATGGTAACATTATTTGAGGAAAAAGTACTGCTAACTCTTCGGTCAGAGTTAAATCTCTCGCAGCAAAGAGGATCACAGTCTCTTGCTGGCAAGTATTTGCTCGGAACACAAAGAGATTTCTCTCACAACTTTCATAGGATTGAGTTTAGCATTAGAGAACCTAAGCTTCAAACACTATACCCCTCTTAATAGTACGGTGGTCCTATGACTCAATGAAAGAAAAGAAGTACAACGAAAAGAATACTATGTCTTCACTTCGTCTCCGACTTCCTTCGGCTGCAGTCACTTCCTTCGAAAACCACCGAACAAATTGCTTTGCATCAACAATTTTAGGGGTCACTCTTCACAGCATAAGCTTTGTGAATAATGCTTGCTGCTACGCAGGGCATATTCTTCAGAGTTTCTAGCAAACTCCTCATGACTTCAGGGACTTGTTCTTCTGTGTGCACTAGCAAACACGTTAGTCCCTTACTGTTTATGTTAACAATCTTCAAAACACAAGGAGGAAAATTATTGCACAAATAATCTCCCCCTTTTTGAACGATTGTTGACAAAACAGATAATCATCAAAGAGAGAAAGATATGCGATAAAGAAAATGGTGAGAGTGATAAATTGTTACTGTTCTCAAGGATGAAATATGCTCCCCCTGAATGTATGCATGGATTTTAATTTTACGATGAGATATTCCAGCAAAGGGTGTAATGTATGGAGGAGATTTCATTCATTCGAGATAATGATTAGCACTGATGTGATAAAATCCATTGATAGCTATAGTGCAATCATTCATAACTTCTGATAAAGAACCACCTACAAAACAGATACTTCGAGAGAATAACATCGCAGGGGGTTATTAACATTGCAACATAGAAGTTATTGAGAGTTTTACAATAGGATACAGATAAACAAGGAATAGCTGTTGCAAACTTGAGAGAAAACCAGTTCAAAGAGAACACCAGAAAGCAAATCTATCGAACTCGATGTAATTCTCCCCCTTTTGTCAACAAGTGGCAAAAAGGTGACAAATAACATGAGGCAAGAAAGCGAAGCAAAGATCATTCCGAGGCATCACCAGAAGAGTTGTCCGAAGAAGTTCGTCTTCGAAAGTGACTGGAATTCCTTCAGCATCAGCAGCAATAGGATTGTCTTCGGGTATGGTGACTGGTTGGTGGGAAGGTGTACTTGGCACACTAGGATCATCCTCGGAGGAGCCGTGGATAGTAGATTGCCTTCAGTTGGTTTGACAGTAGGAGAGGTGGCTTCAGATTCCTTGAGCAATTTGCAGATTTGCAGATGAATATCATTGGTGGGAAGCACTCGAGCAGGTAGAGGAGGAGTGCTACACTCCTGAAATCTTCCACACTAAAGCCTTGATCAATTTAATCATACAACTCTTTGAGGTTCACATAAAGTAGTTGTTTTTCGGTGAAGAAATTGCGAACCAATTTACAGAGGCGTTTCTTATTTTCATCGGCTATCAGATGAATGAGCCTGGTGCGGTTATTGAGGAGATTGATCTCATGTGCAAGATGCTCTTTTTCACGTCGATCATCAGCAATGTGTTGCAAAATCAACTATTGCGTTCGCATGCTGATCTCCAAATGGGATGGTGGCTGAGAGGTTGGCATACGCACACGTTGAGGAAGCCTTGGACCATCAAAAGCTTGATATAATCTTCGGGAGGTGATGATGGTTTTCCTGAGGAAAAATTTTCCATGGCTTTCATAGTGTCACGCACCGGTGGAATGAAGCATTTGTGGCTAGCCTTGTGTCGGTGTACACAAATAGGGGTGTTTGTTTCCCCCTGACTTGTGTGGCCTCCGGGGCAGGCTGATCTTGCCGGGCGCCCCAAGCTCAAGAATAATAAGAAGACCAGACCAACAAGAGAAGCTTTTAAGAGGGCCTCCCTTGCCAGGAAGGCGAGCCCGGCGGGGTTGAGGTCACGCCTGTGGGCAAGGCCATGCCACCTCGGCAAGGCTCCTAGGGCCATCAAGATCAGAGCCCGACAGGCTCCGTGCCGGCAAACCTCCGCCAAGACACCACTGCTCCACCTCATCGCACGCAAGTCATTAATCAATGCGGTGTCGAGCTGTCAAGTGGCTAGGTGGATCCTGTCAGGCACGTGGCAACCTGCTGGAGAAGAGATTAGCTTTATTGACACCCGTCAAGATGGCGTGTCACGCTAATAAGAGACAGAGAGATAAGCGACATGGCAGGCTTGCCGGGCTTCAACCTCAGCATGACACCTAGCGGTGCATTTAATGTACTTTGTCCTAACTGCCAGAGTTAGGTATGATGACACTGTTAGCTATCTAATCATACTAGAATGACTCTTTTGCCACTATGGTCACCCCTTAAGCTATAAAAGGAGGCCCGATGCAACCTAGCAAAGGGTTCGAACATTTTGACCCACCAACACCTGTGCGTGCGCGCTGCTCTCCCCGAGGCACACTTGCCGGGCTTGAGCATGTCACATCTTTGTGTTCCTCCAGATCAATGCACCATAGCAGGAGTAGGGTTTTACACTGCAAAGTAGCCTGAACCTGGGTAAAAGAGAGATGTCCATCGCCGTGCTGCCCTGCTATTTCTGCTCTTTGTGCAATGTGACCGTCCCCTTCCCGAACCACAAACCAAGCCTGCTGCTTCAAGTTTCTTAATCTCCTCGGCAATGAACTATTGCCGCTCCTCGGCAATGAACTGTTGCCGCTCCAAGGCTTGCTTTCTGACCTTCTACTTGATAGGACGAGCATGAAGACAGACAACAAGGTGGTGCTCGATTACCTCCCTGGGAACACCGGGGATGTCAGATGGTTTCCATGCAAACACATCAACATTCGCCCGCAGGAAGGTAATGAGCGCGCTTTCCTATTTTTCTTCAAGGGTGGAACTAATGGTGAAAGTACCATCGGTGCCATCCTGCCTCGCCAGAACCTTCTTCATTGCAGGAGGAGCAGCCTTGGATCTTTTGCTAGCTGAACTTTCCGGCAAGTCGCTGCCGGGCGTAGCGCACTCCGAAGAGGCGTGCTTCCCGGGGTCCTTATCGGTGTCCTTGCCAGCTTTCTTAATTTTCCTTTCCTCCTTGGCGGGAGCCGAAGCCTTGACGGCCTCTGCTGCTACCGCATCCCTATACATCTTGTCGATGCAAATAACTGCATCCCTCTTATCTGATGGAATGGAGATGACTCCCATAGGGCACGGCATCTTCAAGATGTTATATGCATAATGGGAGTCCGCCATGAACTTTGGACAAAGCTGGGCGACCAAGGATTCCATTAAATGGCAGGGGAAGCTCAACAACATTGAACACAACCTTCTCAGTCCCGAAGTTCAGTTCCCCGCCAAACGTCACCGGCAAAGTAATTTTTCCCTTTGGCTGGCTCCTTCCTTGGTTGATCCTCTGGAAAGTGCCAGTCTTCTTTAGGTCTTCATCAGGAATTTGAAGTTTCTTAAGCACGTCAGGGGAAATCAAGTTCAACCCTGCTCCGCCGTCAACCAACATCTTTGTGACCTTGAGGTTGCAGATTGTTGGTGAAACCAACAATGGCAAACATCCAACCGCAGTGGTGTGATCAGGATGATCCTCAACGTAAAAAATTATGGGCGTGCGGGACCACTTGAGTGGTTCTCGTGCGCCTGCTACTGGCTCTGCCGCATTGACCTCACGCGTCCATTGCTTGAGTTGGCGGTGAGAGGAGTGCAAAGATGCGCCCCCGTCAATGTACATTGCCTCGGTAGCCTTCTAAAATTCCTGCTCACTGGTCTCATCATCTTCCTCTTCACTGTCATCTCCATTTTCCTTTTTCTCACAGCCTCTAGCGGGTTTTTCCTTCTGCTGGTTAACTTTGCCGCGATGACCATTGCGGCCACCACAGCCTTTCCCGCCAGCACCATTCTGGCCTCTCTCCTTATCAAGCCTTTCATACTCAGCCTTCTGCTTCTCAACCAGCTACTCAACTTGTTTGCAGTCTTGGAGATCGTGGCCTTTGGTCCTATGGATCTTGCAGTAAGCCCGTCGGACTTGCCGGTTTTCTTAGCTGCCGCAGCCGCCCGACAATCAGCGCAAGGAGCAGCTTTCTTGCGGGTCCCTCAGTCTTTGCTTTCTTGCCGGCGCTAAGATCACCGGAGCTCTCAACGGCCATCACTGCTCTCTCCTTACACTTCTTGTTGCGCTTTCTGTTCCTCTTCCTGGCGGTGGCGGCGTCGTCGTCGTCTTCCGAATTGACTTCGACACTAACCTCATCCCCTGGAAGTCTTCTCCCCTCTTCGGCACGGGCACACTTGTCCGCCAACGTGTAGAGTTCGTTGACAGTCTTGGGCAGCCGAACATTCATCTCGGCCCGCATCCTCTGATTGCGCACATTCATGTGGAATGCGGCAATCATAGCTGCTGGATGTATCTTCGGGATGTTGCGGTGCACTCGACTGAACCTTTGCAAATACTTGCGCAAACTCTCCCCTTCTTTTTGTAGAAGGGCTTTCAAGTCACTAGGTTGTCCTGGTTCTTGATGGCCACCTGTGAAGGCACCAATGAACTCGTTGCACAGGTCTGCCCACGAGGAAATGGAATCCTCCGGCAGGTGCATCAGCCAAGACCTCACATTAGGCTTGAGAGCCAACGGGAAGTAATTGGCAAGTACTTTCTCATCTCTTCCCCCGGCAGCTTGAACGACAATCGTATAGATGCCCAAAAACTCTGCCGGGTTCAGTTTTCCATCATACTTCTCCGGCAGGTCAGGCTTGAAGGTGCGAGAGGACGGCCAACGGACTTGCCACGACTCTCGAGTGAAGGCGGGGCACCCTACCTCGTAAGGCAAGTACCCGCCAACACTGGGCGCAGGTTCGTCAACCTAAGGTCCATTACGCCTGTCTGATTGATGGTGTGCCTCTCGACACCGCTCAATGGTGACGCGGGCGTCTTCCTTCCTCCTGTCTTTCAACACTTGGCGTTGATCCCGCCGGAGTTGTGGGTCAGATGAAGCCATTGACGCTTCATCAGGCTCGTCAATGTATTGGGGTTGCTGAGCCCGCCGTGGTTGCCCTTGGGTGGGCTGCCATGGAGGGGACAGCACCGTGGGTGTAGTCCTCTCCACCTAGCCACCAGCGGGGGCTGCTGGCATCATCTGTGGGCATTGCGAAGGCTCTGCGTGCTGCGACTTGTTGGTTTCAGCAAACCCGATGAGGCTCTGGATGGTAGCTCTCCATTCATCCATCTTGTCTGCTGCTGGGGGAAAGTTCAGCAATAGCTAATCCCTCGCCATTGCTTCGGCCACCGTCCCTGGCATGGTGTGCGAGGCAGAGCGTGAAATCGCTCGACTCCTCGACAAACCAGAAGGAGCGTCGTTGTGCTCCTCCCGCCTTGGCCCAATCACAAGGGTGGTTTGGCACGGCCAAAGCTGTTCTTGATGGCCAGGCTCTTGATTAGCTGGGCCTTTCCCATGCGGATGCAGTCGTTGTGGATCGACAGTGCCGCTCGGGGTCTTGCCACGCTTGCCCTGTGTGGGATGGAGCGTGCGTCCTGCCGTCGCCCCTCTGGACGGTGCAGCCAGTGGATCTGGCTTGCACCAAAGCGGGCACTGACACTGCGCTGATCACGCTCGCTGGTGCAGTGAGGAGGCGGAAGCTGGGCATCGCCTTGGCCCGTAGTAGCGTGAGTATGATCGCTAGTAGGTTGAGGAAGCTGGGCCGCTCCCGCGGCCCCGGTTCCCACTCCAACCACGGTGGGAATGTCTACTGTATGACCCGTGGCGCCTGCCCCACCCGCCGTGGCTATGGTGCCCACAACACCCGCAACTGCAGGCAATGAGGTCTTCGAGGTGGAAGGATGCGCCGCCGCACCGCTCTTCTTCTTGGGAGCCATTTACGATGCAGAAAGGTGATGAAGATCGACGCGCTGGTTACTGTCTCAGATTCGCACAAGCAACGACCCCCTACCTGGCGCGCCAAAGATGTCGGCGTGGAAGCACGATCACCTATGGGGCAAGGGAGGCCTTCCTGAGGTGTTGTCTTGTTGACTTGATCTTCTTAATGCACTCCTTGATCTTACGAAGAGTGGTTTCTCTGGCTTATCTTGTGTGTAACACCCTGGTTTTCACTCCCTGTTTTTTTTTCCTTCGCGGGATTTGACTCCCGTCTTTTTTCTTGGTGTTATCGGATTTCTCTAGCTCTTGGGTATGTGAAGATGGTCATCTAGCCTTGCCTTTCCTTTCCAACCAGAGATTCTCTCCAGATCAACCTTGCCACCCAAGATCTTTCTCAAGGTTTCGCCATCGAAACCCTACCTTCCGAGTTACCGGAAGGGAAACCCTAATCCCTTCAGTTACAAAGGAACCTCATTTTCCTATGATTTGTTGCCTCCCAAACTTTTCCCAGTGATCATCCTATCTTTGTAAACCCTGGATATGCAAAAATATTGCCAAGTCATTTGCAATATTTTTCATTTACAATTAATTCCTTTTTCTGCTGTTTAAAGGAATTAAATCCAGGAAAATATCTATCCATCTCCAAAGTTCATGAAAACTTGTGGAGATATTCTTTGTGATCATGTTGAGCTCCCACAAAAATATTGGCCATAATTAAATAAGGGAAATTGCATTTTCCTATTTAATGCCAATATTGCATTTTGGGCACTTTCTAAAGGAACTACCATTTTGGTAGCCATGAAAAATCCCAAATAAAATGTGGAGCTTCTCCTATCCATATATTCACCATTTCCATCAAAACCCAAGTCCCATAGTTCAAGGTTTGAGCACAACATCCATTTGCAAATTCTGTCCAGATTTTCAGTTTGCAAAGGAAGTGCTTGAACCCTTTATCCATTTGAGCTGAAAATTTTCATGGTGATTAACATTAATAAATCACTCATGGAAACCAAAAATCAGCCCAATCCCTCCATTCATTCTTCCCCAAATTTTTTCTCAAGTTTCTGTCTATTTGGAAGTGTTGTGAAGGAAGTACCATTTTGGTGTATCAAATTGGTATGAAATTTTTAAAGTGCTTTCATATGAACAAATGATTCATCTCCACCAAAACTCAACTCATTTCATCAAGCCATTTGAGTGCAGCTTCAAAATCCCTTTTCTGGACCAGATTTGGCATTACAAAGGAAGTGTGTGCAAATCTTGTCCAAATGCCTTCAAATTTTGCAAGCATATAGTCCTTCCTACTCTATTGCATTGTTGCAAAGCTTCAGTTCCATACTCTCCTCCATTTTCCCAGAAAATTCCACCCAAGTTTGCTGTAAGAATCTGTTTCAGCAAGTCTCTCTCACCTCAGAGTCACCTAGCTGGTTCTAGCTACTCCTCTCATCTAGTTGAGCAGTGACTCACTTGTTGGACAAGCTTAGACAAACAGGAGCTGGCCAGAACATGTCATGCACGTGGTGACCATGCAGGAAGCATGCCAGAACCGCGCTCTGCGCATCCATCACGTCGGGCAGGACAACTCGGGCAGCCTCGGCTTGTCCAAGCATGTCCAGTGCCTTCCCCACCATCCACGCACCCCTCTCCAGCAGGTTCCCCCTCCGTCCTCTTCTCCTCGCCGCGCCACGACGAGCACTCTGCTCCGTCATTGTGCCCGCACATGCGCCGCCGTATACAGCCGAACCCGAGCTCTCCAGAAGCCTCTGCTAGCTCCTCCACTCCTCTCAGAGCCCTGCCGACATCGCCTCCTTCCACCACGTGTCCCCGAGCTCCAGGGCGCCGCTAAGGACGCCACGGCGGCCATCTCTATCCATTCCGGCTGCGGGGCTATAAATGGCCGAGCCCTCGAGCCCCTCGGCATCGCATTCCCTCCCTCTCACTCCTAGCTACCTCCCTGGCTTCTCGATTTAGCTCGAGGACCCCTTCCCGCCGTGTACAGCCGCCATGGCCGCCGGCCAT
Organism: Thinopyrum elongatum; assembly: GCA_011799875.1. NCBI lineage: Eukaryota > Viridiplantae > Streptophyta > Magnoliopsida > Poales > Poaceae > Thinopyrum > Thinopyrum elongatum. The sequence goes on from CM022302.1 coordinate 435,325,833, forward strand.
CCCCACTTAAATTCTCCTCAACCGAGCCTCCCTTGCTCCTCCAGCACCACCGGAAGACCACCACCACCATCGCGGCACCACCCCTATCTCCTTTTTGCTCCGGGGATGCCCGTGGCCTCGGGCCCGGTCTCACCAGCGCCACCGTCCGCTGCGGCCGGCATCCCATTCGCATCCGAGCACCCCGGCACCCGTGAGCTACGTGGGTGGATGCTGCTCGCTTTCCTGAGCACGCCCATGTGCCGGGCGTCGCAAATGGTGGCCGATGGCGCTGGCAATCGCCAGCCGATGCCGCCTCTGCTCCTCTGGTCAGCGCGCGCGAGTAAGGAGATGACCCCGATGGGTGGGCCTCCCCTGTCGGTGGCCCAAACCCCCTCCTCTATTTTTCCTATTTGAAGGGGCAGCGCAGTGGGCCGGCCCATCTACAGCAGCAGCGGCGGCTGCTTCGTGGCAGCCCAGGCTCGGCCACTTTCGGCCCAAGTCAGCCCAGGGCACAGTTCCTTTTAATCTTTTCTGCAAAAAAAAACTATTGAGGAGCTCTGTGCAATTTAAATATTTATAGACAGGTCCTTGGCAGTCAAACCATCACAACTTTTTGCTCGTGACTCCGATCGAGCCCCCTTCGAGAGAGAAGCGTTCCGGCGATCCCTTCCGCGGACTCTCCGCACTTCTTCCCGGAGTATTCTTCACCTCTAGGCAAGCCGACCATCTGATATATGCCCTGAAGCATTGCTCTGTGTTATTCTTGCATGTTTAAATTAATATGCTTATGCTTGTATGCGTAGTAGTGAGCTATATGTGACCCTAACGAACCCTTGCTTGCACTTTCTTTGATGACAGCACCACGCCTGTGTGTGTGCTGTTTCCGGCCGTCCGGGGTGGATGCCGACTTTATGTTCTCTTTTCAACAGCTGCCCGTGTTTTGAGCTGCTTTTCGGCCGTCTCGGACAGTTGTTGAATTTCTTTCTGTAGTAGTGACCCTATGCTCTGAGCTGCTTTTCGGCCGTCTTAGGAAACTGCTACATTCTTTTTATCAACACCGTCTCATGCTCTGAGCTGCTTTCCAGCCGTCTTGAGCCGGGGTTGAGTTATTCCGGTAACGTCCCAGATCTGAGTTGTAAAGACCATTCCGGTGGCTACTGGTTTCTTTGCCGGTTTTATGCAAGGGTTTCGAAGGTCGTAATTTATAGCTAGAACTTGTAAACTGATAACTTGCCATTTAAATATTGTTTCACTAATGACTCACTGTGATATTATATGGAGATATGTTGTTATGTTTCCACAGTTGTTACCTCATACATAGTTACCACCATGTTAAGTTATTCATGATAAACAACCATGCTTGCTAAGTACCTGCTAAAGCTAAACCTAGTCGGTTGATCCAGAGTCACCTGTTCGGACTTATGCGTGCAACCACATTTGCCAGTATGGGACGGCCTTGACTTGGTCTGATCGCATGCTCTTTTATCGGTACCGCCAACTAGGGAAGGTTATGCGTGCGCGCTACCCTAGCCCGGTAGGCGGCGATAACCTTGTGAGCCCAGTTGATTGTTTAACCCGGGAGTCCCCGTTTGGGACAGTTTAGTTTGGCCACGACGGTGGCAGGTGTCACGAGGTGACACAGGGGCCACCCAGGGCAGGACTCCGGGGGAGGATGATTGCCGGTGGTACGGTGGAAGAGTCACGGGTTAGGCAGGTTTCGTTGGAGCAACGCTGGTCCACCCGAATGGGATCACGAGGTCAGGTGCTCCATGGTGTGGGTAAAGTGCGCAACCTCTGCAGAGTGTAAAAATCTATTCGAATAGCCGTGTCCACGGTATTGGACAGTCCGTCCAGACCTCTCTAGGTGATCAACCGGAACAAAGATAATATTGATGGAAGAACCCGTCTTAAGATCGGAAGTACTCAGTGGATTGTGAGTATTCTGAGGGTTGTGAGGCAACCCGGAAGAGAGTAAGTTTGTCAGGCTTGTAGTGCAGATGCATAGACATCAGATGATGATATGTTAGCCATGGTTTGGCTATGAGATGAGTGGTCGGATGACCACCAGACTTGGATTGGATTTGGATCATGAGAATGTTCAGAGTATGGATTATTTACTTGCTATGCTTTACTGTATTTTACTTTAGTAGTTATATTGCTGGATAAACCTGTTATGCCATGATAATTAATGTTGCTCTAATCACAAATGCATGCTTGAATGCCATGGATTGCTTTTCTTGGTGTATATTTTAGTTTGGTTTGCTTGCGAGTACATTCAAAAGTACTCAGCGGCCTTCAATGTGGGCAGGTTCACATGAGGATCCGTCGTCCGTCGACGAGGAGCCGGAGCGTTCGCGGGCTAAGAGCATAACCTAGTCAGATCCCTGTGGATTGGAGCCGCACCAGGACCATGCTGCCTTAGATAGAACTTTTCCGCTGCCATCACCCTTGTAAGATATCATGTAAGACTTATATATCCATTAATAGGAATGCCTGTGTTCTTGATACTTGTTGTAAACGCGCATGCCAGAGTGATTTCCTGGGCTGGTATGCGTGGCGACCGTCTGGCTACAGTGGTATTCAGGCGGGGCGCCACAACGGATGGTATCAGAGCAGCCAGGCTGACTATGGGTTACCCTAGCCAGACTTCATTGTCTTGTGCTTAGTAGAAAGCCCAGATGGATTTCAACCATCTTTTGCCAAGCAGGCACGACTACTATTGATCATAAGGCAACCCCATAGGTTTTGGCTCCATCAGCCCCCAACTCTCGTGGCTTTTGCCTCTGGTGTGAAATGCTCGCACCAGGCAACGACCCGTGAGCCCTGAACCCCTAGGTAAACTAGATATCCTTACCCTGCTTGCTATCCATGGCATTTCTCTTCTTAACTCTAGTTTCCTTTGGGAAACGCCTACAAATTCTATCTCTCCCCAATAACCCTAGAATCGCACGACCATAGCCATCGTGCGTCGAGAGTGTGATGTTCCCTAAGGAAGTAGTAGGAGCTTGACACCAGTGCTACCAGGAGCATTGTGTGGTTTCACTTCTAAATCCTTAGAGGTACATCGAGTGCGCTATAATAGTTATACTAGTGAATCTTCGGCTACATGTGTAAGGTCCGCAAAATTTGAGCTTTATTTGCTTTTTGGTTTTCGTGGTTTTTGTTTCTTTTGTCGGTCCCGTTTCTTCGCTCCGACTGGATCCATCCGCAAGTGCTGTCAAGAAGACCAACATACAACTGGGATAATACCCAATAATCCAAATTCAGTAAGAGTCAAGCCAAGTCAACCGCCCAATATTCAAAACATCATCACCGGATCTGTCAAGAATAAAGAATGGATCAGAAGCAGAAGCTATGTGCAACAGACAAGGCCAGAATATACCTGAGAGAGTTGGCCTCATAACAGATTGCGCCTAAGGAGCAGTCAGATGAGCTACCAGGAATGAACACCAGTAAGGACAAATTATTCCGTCCTCGACACAGGGATTATTTTAGTTGGGGAGGTGAACATTGTGTCTTTTCCTCAATGGACTCAAGAATCGTTCATTCCCCACTGAAGACATGTTTCAAGAATGTGAATGTGCCTAGAGCAGCAACAAAAATTCCGGTACGTTGGTACAAAGGTCAAAGCGTATTCTAGAGTTCACCGACACATATACAAATTTACGAGCACTGTGAACAAGGTTTGCGAGAAATATGGATGAGTTCACGGTTGCCCAGAATCACTAAGCTTCCAAGCATCCAGAATCAAGGAGCACCTAACATGATTGGAAACTCAGCGGAACCGAATGGAATTATCCATCAACTGCCTATTATTGGTAACACTTGGTTTGAATACAAAGGGTATTCCGAATTAATTAACAACATGAAGTCTGCATCAGTTGTGTAGCCTTTACAGCAACAAGGATCAGACCAGCAGAAGGACAAGCGATGAGCATGACCATCAGAATATCTTCGCTCAAGGTATGGCCTATACCAAGTGTGGCTCCGCTATGAGTAAATTCCGAATACTTCGGAAGGAAGCCAGAATCGGCCATAGATCTGACTGCATACACAGTGAAAGGCATCCGGTATAAGGAACCCAGCCTTCCGCTGCAAGATACCGAGAAGAGCTTATGATACCAGAGTGCCAATCTTCCTCGGTTTGCCACTTGGTGAAAAAAAATCGGGGTACGGCACCCCCATCTTCCACAGCGTGCTACCGCGGAAAGCTTTCAGCATAAGACACCTGACCTTCCGCAGCAAGCCACATGAAGGAAAGCTTTTAAGGTACGATACCCAGCCTTCTTCAGCACGCTACCTTGGCAGAAGCTTCGAGCATAAGGAATTCAGTCTTCTTCAACACACCATTGTGCCCACAACAAGTTTGTCAGGAACACGAACTAGCCCAGACACCCGTCTGCCTCAGAACTCAGTGTTTATGAAAAGAGTTATACTACACCTGCATATGTTGTGAGCATGCAGTCCAGGGGATCAGTTCATGCGAGCCACTCGTACACGGGAATGATGGTGTTCAGAGAAACATTGGCCCCATAACTCGAGGAAGAATATGAGCACAAGCAACCCCTATGAGATATGCAAGAGTAAGTTGTGGGAATAAGCCTGACAAACTAGGAAAAACAATCAAGGAGCCATGTTGGCAGGTCATGACAGGTCTATCAAAGGAATCATCAAGAACCAAGAAGTTCTGTACAAACAACCTCCGTGACGGTCAACAAGATACAGCTTCACGGACAGAGTCGTATTACCAATTCTTGTCAGACTCTTGCATATACGGCCACAACAATGCACTACCCGCGGTTATAAGTGAGATTGCCGCACTCATTATAAATATGGGCCATCAACCAAGATAAGAGGCTATGCTCTGAAAGAATATACCAGATGATAGTGATACTATGTTTAGCCTCTGTGGTCCTATGCTCAACTCTGTAGTCATAGCAAGAGGCTATATATGACAGAACCCTTTCCACAAGTGATGGAATTGGAAACAAGACATTCAGATGAAGTAGCCCAAAGCACATCAGCACCAATAGCTCATAAACACCATGACATCATTGGAATAAAAGATTACTGTCTATGATTACTTTGTGATCATGCCTGACATTTCAGTTGGGAATATAGCAGCAATAGTTCGGTCATGTTGTTCCCTGAATTGTGGATCACCCAAGGACAAAGTAAGAATGCCGAAGACAAAAGGAAATGTCAGTACAGAACCCGCAGCAAGACTGAGCATTCTGACCCAGCAAAAAGAAAGCCACTCCCACTCACTCAAGGCCATACGAGCAAGTGAGCTTGGTACCAGGAAAGGATGTCTTGCCCGTAACAGTCAGAGTACGGAGCATCACAATAAAACCCGGAGCAGTCACTTACAGGCCATGGAAACTGATCGGTTTGCTGGTATTACCCACTACCCCGCCCAGCAACACCACTACCAGGACAAAAGGTACAACTGACAGGAAAGAGAAGGATTCAAGGAAACTGTGTGCAGAGACAACACATGGTCCATCAGAAGAGGCAGTTAAAGGGTCAGTGAACCAACGAAGACAAGACAGCTGATGGATCCAAGTCGCACATAGGTAAGCCCCCTTCCCTAGGAGGTAAGCCTGGAAATCTCGAGGACGAGATTTTCTTAAGGGGGGTAGGTTTGTAACACCCTGGTTTTCGCTCCTTGTTTTTTTTCCTTCGCGGGATTTGACTCCCGTCTTTTTTCTCAGTGTTATCGGATTTCTCTAGCTCTTGGGTATGCGAAGATGGTCATCTAGCCTTGCCTTTCCTTTCCAACCAGAGATTCTCTCCAGATCAACCTTGCCACCCAAGATCTTTCTCAAGGTTTCGCCATCAAAACCCTACTTTCCGAGTTACCGGAAGGGAAACCCTAATCCCTTCAGTTACAAAGGAACCTCATTTTCCTCTGATTTGTTGCCTCCCAAACTTTTCCCAGTGATCATCCTATCTTTGTAAACCCTGGATATGCAAAAATATTGCCAAGTCATTTGCAATATTTTTCATTTACAATTAATTCCTTTTTCTGCTGTTTAAAGGAATTAAATCCAGGAAAATATCTATCCATCTCCAAAGTTCATGAAAACTTGTGGAGATATTCTTTGTGATCATATTGAGCTCCCACAAAAATATTGGCCATAATTAAATAAGGGAAATTGCATTTTCCTATTCAATGCCAATATTGCATTTTGGGCACTTTCTAAAGGAACTACCATTTTGGTAGCCAGGAAAAATCCCAAATAAAATGTGGAGCTTCTCCTATCCATATATTAACCATTTCCATCAAAACCCAAGTCCCATAGTTCAAGGTTTGAGCACAACATCCATTTGCAAATTCTGTCCAGATTTTCAGTTTGCAAAGGAAGTGCTTGAACCCTTGATCCATTTGAGCTGAAAATTTTCATGGTGATCAACATTGATAAACACTCATGGAAACCAAAAATAAGCCCAATCCCTCCATTCATTCTTCCCCAGCAATTTTCTCAAGTTTCTGTCCATTTGGAAGTGCTGTGAAGGAAGTACCATTTTGGTGTATCCAATTGGTATGAAATTTTTAAAGTGCTTTCATATGAACAAATGATTCATCTCCACCAAAATTCAACTCATTTCATCAAGCCATTTGAGTGCAGCTTCAAAATCCCTTTTCTGGACCAGATTTGGCATTACAAAGGAAGTGTGTGCAAATCTTGTCCAAATGCCTTCAAATTTTGCAAGCATATAGTCCTTCCTACTCTATTGCATTGTGGCAAAGCTTCAGTTCCATACTCTCCTCCATTTTCCCAGAAAATTCCACCCAAGTTTGCTGTAAGAATCTGTTTCAGCAAGTCTCTCTCACCTCAAAGTCACCTAGCTGGTTCTAGCTACTCCTCTCATCTAGTTGAGCAGTGACTCACTTGTTGGACAAGCTTAGACAAACAGGAGCCGGCCAGAACATGTCATGCACGTGGTGACCACGCAGGAAGCGTGCCAGAACCGCGCTCTGCGCATCCATCGCGTCGGGCAGGACAGCTCGGGCAACCCCGGCTTGTCCAAGCATGTCAAGTGCCTTCCCCATGATCCACGCACCCCTCTCCAGCAGGTTCCCCCTACGTCCTCTTCTCCTCGCCACGCCACGATGAGCACTCTGCTCCATCACTGTGCCTGCACTTGCGCCGCCGTATACAGCCGAACCCGAGCTCTCCCGAAGCCTCTGCTAGCTCCTCCACTCCTCTCAGAGCCCTGCCGACATCGCCTCCTTCCACCACGTGTCCCCGAGCTCCAGGGCGCCGCTAAGGACGCCACGGCGGCCATCTCTATCCATTCCGGACGCGGGGCTATAAATGGCCGAGCCCTCGAGCCCCTCGGCATCGCATTCCCTCCCTCTCACTCCTAGCTACCTCCCCGGCTTCTCGATTTAGCTCGAGGACCCCTCCCCGCCGTGTACAGCCGCCATGGCCGCCGGCCATCCCCACTTAAATTCTCCTCAACCGAGCCTCCCTTGCTCCTCCAGCACCACTGGAAGACCACCACCACCATCGCGACACCACCCTTGTCTCCTTTTTGCTCCGGGGATGCTCGTGGCCTCGGGCCCGGTCTCACCAGCACCGCCGTCCGCTGCGGCCGGTGTCCCGTTCGCTTCCGAGCACCCCGGCACCCGTGAGCTACATGGGTGGATGCTGCTCGCTTTCCTGAGCACGCCCATGTGCCGGGCGTCGCAAATGGTGGCCGGGGGCGCTGGCAATTGCGGGCCGATGTCGCCTCTGCTCCTCTGGTCAGCGCGCACGAGGAAGGAGACGACCCCGACGGGTGGGCCTCCCCTGTCGGTGGCCCAAACCCCCTCCTCCGTTTTTCCTCTTTGAAGAGGCAGCGCAGTGGGCTGGGCCATCTACAGCAGCAGCGGCGGCTGCTTCGTGGCAGCCCAGGCTCGGCCACTTTCGGCCTAAGTCGGCCCAGGGCACAGTTCCTTTTAATCTTTTTTGCAAAAAAAAAAACAGTTGAGGACCTCTATGCAATTTAAATATTTACAGACAGGTCCTTGGCAGTCAAACCATCACAACTTTTTGCTCGTGACTCCGATCGAGCCCCCTCCGAGAGAGAACCGTTCCGGTGATCCCTTCCACGGACTCTCTGCACTTCTTCCCGGAGTATTCTTCACCTCCAGGAAAGCCGACCATCTGATATATGCCCTGAAGCATTACTCTGTGTTATTCTTGCATGTTTAAATTAATATGCTTATGCTTGTATGCGTAGTAGTGAGCTGTATGTGACCCTAACGAACCCTTGCTTGCACTTTCTTCGATGACGGCACCACGCCTGTGTCTGTGCTGTTTGCGGCCGTCCGGGGTGGATGCCGACTTTATATTCTCTTTTCAACAGCTGGCTGTGTTCTGAGCTGCTTTTCGGCCGGCTCGGACAGTTGTTGAATTTCTTTCTATAGTAGTGACCCTATGCTGTAAGCTGCTTTTCGGTCGTCTTAGGGAACTGCTACATTCTTTTTATCAACACCGTCTCATGCTCTGAGCTGCTTTCCAGCCGTCTTGAGCCGGGGTTGAGTTATTTCGGTAATGTCCCAGATCTGAGTTGTAAAGACCGTTCTGGTGGCTACTGGTTTCTTTGCCGGTTTTATGCAAGGGTTCCGAAGGTCGTAAGTTATAGCTAGAACTTGTAAACTGATAACTTGCCATTTAAATATTGTTTCACTAATGACTCATTGTGATATTATATGGAGATATGTTGTTATGTTTCCACAGTTGTTACCTCATACATAGTTACCACCATGTTAAGTTATTCATGATAAACAACCATGCTTGCTAAGTACCTGCTAAAGCTAAACCTAGTCGGTTGATCCAGAGTCACCTGTCCAGACTTATCCGTGCAACCACATTTGCCAGTATGGGACGGCCTTGACTTGGTCTGATTGCGTGCTCTTTTATCGGTACCGCCAACTAGGGAAGGTTATGCGTGCGCGCTACCCTGGCCTGGTAGGCGGCGATAACCTTGTGAGCCCAGTTGATTGTTTAACCCGGGAGTCCCCATTTGGGACAGTTTAGTTTGGCCACGACGGTGGCAGGTGTCACGAGGTGACACAGGGGCCACCCAGGGCAGGACTCCGGGGGAGGATGATTGCCGGTGGTATGGTGGAAGAGTCACGGGTTAGGCAGGTTTCGTTGGAGCAACACTGGTCCACCCGAATGGGATCACGAGGTCAGGTGCTCCATGGTGTGGGTAAAGTGCGCAACCTCTGCAGAGTGTAAAAATCTATTCGAATAGCCGCGTCCACGGTATTGGATAGTTCGTCCAGACCTCTCTAGGTGATCAACCAGAACAAAGATAATAATGATGGAAGAACCCGACTTAAGATCGGAAGTACTCAGTGGATTGTGAGTATTCTGAGGGTTGTGAGGCAACCCGGAAGAGAGTAAGTTTGTCAGGCTTGTAGTGCAGATGCATAGACATCAGATGATGATATGTTAGCCATGGTTTGGCTATGAGATGAGTGGTTGGATGACCACCAGACTTGGATTGGATTTGGATCATGAGAATGTTCGGAGTATGGATTATTTACTTGCTATGCTTTACTGTATTTTACTTTAGTAGTTATATTGCTGGATAAACCTGTTATGCCATGATAATTAATGTTGCTCTAATCACAAATGCATGCTTGAATGCCATGGATTGCTTTGCTTGGTGTATATGTTAGTTTGGTTTGCTTGCGAGTACATTCAAAAGTACTCAGCGGCCTTCAATGTGGCCAGGTTCACATAAGGATCCGTCATTCATCGACGAGGAGCCGGAGTGTTCGCGGGCTAGGATCATAACCCAGTCAGATCCCTGTGGATTGTAGCCGCACCAGGACCATGCTGCCTTAGATAGAACTTTTCCACTGCCATCACGCTTGTAAGGTATCATGTAAGACTTATATATCCATTAATAGGAATGCCTGTGTTCTTGATACTTGTTGTAAACGCGCATGCCAGAGTGATTTCCTGGGCTGGTATGCGTGGCGACCGTCTGGCTACAGTGGTATTCAGGTGAGGCACCACATTGTGCTACGTCTTGGTAATTGGTGCATGATGATCAACACGCCTGTGCAGAAGTCCGGTCGGCAAACACAAACGTTTGCTGCACCGACAGGAGCCCCCGGGCCTGGTCCATACGTGCCACCGGGCATCGTTGGGGTAGGCCCAAGCAATTGCACAGGCGCACATACTGACCTTGCTGGGGCTGACGCTTGTATTTTTTGAGATTTTCTTTACTTCTTCATTAACCTGGGTTTGATCTTGCTCCCAAGTTTCCCATGGCATCTTTAACATTCAAACGGCGCGCTCCGTTCGCGTTGTAAACCAGGGGCGCACATGTCCACAGGAGCCCTTTAGGGCGTCCGCGCGTGAACCGGGCGGGGGGGGGGGGGGGGTAACTGCCATTTTATCTTTAACTCACCCACTGCGCCTGCCGTTTCCGCCACGCACGCCACATGCATTGCACGGGGTTGGTGGTGGCCACGCAGGGCACGGGAATGTGTGCTATTAGCAGAATACACAACACCCTGGGTTGGTGTAGTGGGGCGGCTGATGAATCAGGACGCCATTAGGGACGTAGGAAACCGGATTGGAGGAGTGGGGTGGCCGCCCCAGAGTAGTGGAGAGCCAGCCTCCCTCCCTGCTCCGCTATAAAAGGGAGTGCGAGGGGATGGCGATGCTCATCCACACTTATTCCTTCCTCCTTCCCTGGCTTTGCTTCCACCATGACAAGGGGAAGGGACCGAGCTCGGGCTCCGACGGTAGCGACGAGGGCTTCCTCTCGGCACCCTGCTCCTGCCCCCATGGCAGTTGCAGGGGCAGAATCCAGTGCACACGGTGAAGCTGTGGGGTGTGGCCGCAGTCGACGCGGCGCCCGTGGCCGGGCCGGACGGGGCAGCACACTCGCCCTCCCTCCTCCAGCTGCCCCAACACCGACAGAAGGGCATATGGGGGACACGGTGCTGGAGTTCATCGTCAAGCTACGTGATCCTCCCCGTAGCCGTCTACGGCTTCCTCGCCCCTTCGCTAGGGTGATGGAGGTTGACCAGCCACCCAGGCTATAGCTGCGCATGAGCGGCTGCTGCAATGGCGCCGTGTGGGCGAACGTAGAGTTCCCCGCACCGCATGTCATGCTCCTCAGGCGTGGCTGGAAATTTTTTGCACGTGCCCATTATCTGGCGGAAGGGCACGTCCTCCGCATCAAGTTGGTGGAGACTGATCTTCTCTCCATCAAGGTCTTCGGGCATTCAAGTGCTCGCTTAGGGTGTTGCGTGGAAAGATTGAGCAACAACAAAAGCTCCTCTTCGAGCGACAGTGATGAAGAGGACACCGACGGTGAAGACAGCGATGGCGAGCCCCCGGTCGTCAAGCATGAAAATGAAAACTCAGACTCCAGCTGAGCACCGGACGCACCGTCACCGTCAGCTAGGCGCCTGCAGCACCATCATCTGCAGCCGGACGCCGGCAGAGCGATTTGCCGGGGGTGCTTGGTTTGGACGTCACCGCCACCTCGAGCTGGACCCCGGCAGGCTTCCTCGTGGACTCCGGCTTCATCTTCCCTACCGGTGTTCCCGCCTTGCCGCATTCCTCTGGTCCTGGCGGGGGTGACCAGGGCATCGCCTAGCCGCTCTCTCTGTCCCTGGCCTCTTCTTCCTTGCCGGGGAGGCACCCTCCCAATCTTGTCAGGCTGCATCCCGCTGGTCCTGACGGGGTCAGGCTGGGCTTCTGCACAGTCGCTCCTTTTGCCCTCTTTCCTTCTCAATGTAACTCCTAGGAGGAGAGGGAGAAGAAAGGCATTACGGGGCACTTATCTTTTTTCATATCAAAAAAATGTAGGTGCTTGCCAAATTTTAATCAAAATTATGTAATCCTTCGTCCATGCTAGTACTTCTATGATCTGTACTTGTTTGCTCATGTAAACTTGGAAAAAGAGCTTGCCAGATGTTTGTGTATGTATTTAAACATACTGAAGGACGAAGCTTCAATACTCCTTAGTAAACAAAATTTTCCGGCAAGACATCTTTGCCGGCCCTCGGTGCTGCTACTACTAAAACCACATTTAATGAGTTCGAAAACAGGTTAGTAAGCGCGAACGAAGGCCAACCCCTCGCCAACCTCCCTCATATGTAGCTACAACTAAACTTGTCGAGTGGACTTGATTCAAGGATAGGAGCGCAAAATGGCAGAGGCGGCTCGGTTTCCTTACGTGCAAGTTCTTCATACTTAAGTATAGCATGGAATGAAGGGATATCATGAAGTGCACTTATCTCTCTTTGCTGTTCTTCTTATCATTTCAGATAAGGAGAGGCTGTCGGGGATCAGTGTATGGGCTTGTATTTATCCTCCTTCCCGGGAAACTATCCGTGATGAAACCTTTCTGTTGTCATCAAAGGAAAAGGAGAAAAGAGGATAACACATAGCCCTTCACTGCATGTCAGTCACCTTATTTAAGAACTATTGTAATCACAATAGGATCATACTTAAGCAAAGAGGAAATCATGCATGCAAGTTTTTACGAAAGCGCTTCATTTTATTCAACTATGCACAGGGTTTGCGCCTGGCTTTGTACAAAGGGTTACAAGTCCCGGGGACTATGCTTGTACAAAATAGGCTGCCGGGACAGGGCCCGGCAACCGCGCCTTATGGGTAGAACTTACGAAGATGCTCAATATTCCATGAGTTTTGCATTGGGATACCATCTTCGGTCTCCAGACGAACTGCGCCAGGTCTGGTGACACGTACTACCCGGTAAGGGCCTTCCCACTTTGGTGTCAACTTGTTTGCACCCTTGGTGGACTGAACATGCCTAAGGAAAGGTCACCTTCCTCAAGGCTCCGGCCGTGAACTCTACGGCTGTGATAGCGGTGCAGGGCTTGCTGGTATCGTGCAGCATGTACAGCTGCCTGAAGACGATCTTCCTCGAGGAGCAAGGCATCATCATGTCGTAGCTGCACTTGTGCTACTTCATCGTAGGAAAGTACTCACGGTGACCCGTATATGAGTTCCGTGGGGAGCACTGCTTCTGCACCATATACCAGGGAGAAGGGAGTCTGGCCAGTAGCTCGATTTGGTGTCGTCCTGATTGACCAAAGAACCACCAACAACTCATCAACCCAGCGCTTGCCGCATTTTTGCAATTTATCAAAAGTTCTTGTCTTGAGCCCTCGCAGCACTTCAGCGTTCATCCTTTCAGCTTGTCCATTGCTCTTGGGATGGGTAATAGAAGCGAAAGAGACCTTGCTTCCAAGGCTTTGGATGTACTGCTTGAAGGTGTGGCTTGTGAATTGGGTTCCATTGTTGGTGATCACCCTGTTGAGCACTCCAAAATGGCACACCAATCCTTTAAAGAACTTGAGATCTGATTGCGTAGTCACCTTCCTCACTGGCTCCACCTCGGGCCACTTTGTAAACTTGTCGATTGCCACGTACAAGTATTCAATGCCTCCGGTGGCACGGGGAAAGGGGCCCAAGATGTCGAGCCCCCAGACCGCGAAAGGCCAGGATAAAGGGATTGTTTGAAGGCCTTGAGCAGGTTGATGAATATTCTTGGAATGAAACTGGCATGCTTTACATTTAGTGATGAGCTCAGTTGCATCTCAGAGGGCAGTGGGCCAATTCCTTGCCAGAAAGCTTTCTTGACAAGTGCTCTTGATCCCAAATGCGAGCCACATACCCCTCCATGTATCTCTGCCAACAACATTAGTCCATCTTCTTGACTGATACACTTCAACTTCACACCATTTGGCCTCTTTCTGTACATAGTGTCGTCCACAAACTGGTACATACTTGATTGGTGGGCCACTTTTTCAGATTTCTCTGGATCATCGGGAAGTTCTCCAGTTTGCAAGAATTGGACTATATGTTGCGCCCATGCCGGAGCCTGAGGCTCGACGACAAGGACTAAAGGCATCTCTTCTGCCGTGGGAGCGCTAGCCTCAACAGCGAGAACTCAAGGCTCTGCTGGAGAATGCAGCTCGCCAACTAGCATAGGGTCTCCCCCGACAACCTTCTCACCAGCGGCTCCAGAAAGCTATGCCGGGAAATGTTTGCCGGTGTTGAGTTTTCTTCTTTTTCTAGCCAACGCTAATGGGGAAACTGATGGTTGAGTTAGATGGAGTACAAAAGTTCCTGGTTCCACAAGAAGCTTCTGAGCAGCGCACTTTGACAGGTGGTCAGCGATGCTGTTCTTTGCACGGGGTATGTGCTCTACTTGCAGCCCATCAAAGTGCCCCTCCAACCTTCTTACTTCTTCCACATATGCGTCCATCAGTGGGCTCTGATAATCCTTATTTACTTGCTTCACAACAAGCTGAGAATCACCATAGATGATTAGCTTCTTAATCCCTAGTTCTATTGCAATCCTGAGGCCAGTAAGCAGCCCCTCATACTCTGTTGTGTTGTTGGTAGCATCTTCCTTGGGAAAGTGCATCTGGATAACGTACTTAAGGTGCTCTCCAGTGGGTGCGACAAGCAGCACTCCAGCCCCGGTGCCTTGCAGCGAGAAGGCTCCATCAAAGAACATTACCCACTCCTTGAGGGTCTCCTTGCCGGGGAGAGTTGTTTCCTGCACTTCTTCATCGAGTGTTGGCGTCCATTCGGCAATAAGTTCTGCCAGTGCCCTGCTTTGGATAGTTGTCGTGCTCTCAAACTTCAATGCAAAGCTCGACAATTCTAATGCCCACTCCACTATCCTGCCGGTAGCCTCGGGGTTCCCGAGGATGCGCTGCAATGGAAGGCGTGTCACTACTGTGATTTTGTGAGCTTGGAAGTAATGGCGCAGCTTCCTCGAGGCCATGAGAAGGCCGAAGATCAATTTTTGCACCCCAGAGTACCTTGACCTAGCTCCCTGCAGGAGGGACTTGACAAAGTAAACTGGTCGCTACACCATCTTTTTCCTTACTAACACCCTCTGATTATCAGCATCTGCCTGCGGTCCCTCTTCACCATCTATATCTGGGCTTGCCAGGGACAGGTTTGATTCATCACAGGGTGGCTCTGCCGCATTGGTTCCTTCGCTATCCACTTTTTTCTGTGCCACCAAAGCAGCACTAACAACTTGATTCGTTGCTGCTAGATATAGCAGCAGCGGCTATTGTGGCTTAGGCGTGACCAAGGTTGGCGCGTAGGAAAGGTAGGTTTTCAAATCCCGTAGTGCAGCCTCTGCCTCCGGAGTCCATTTCATTGGACCAGCCTTCTTCAAGATTTTGAAGAACGGCAGGGCGTGTTCAGCGGATTTTGAAATGAACCTACTTAGCGCGGCAACATAGCCAGCCAGACACCTCACATCCTTAATGGTTTTTGGGGCTTGGATCTACTCTATCTTCTATCCCTCGTTGAGACATAAAGAACCCAAGGAGCTTGCCGGACGGAGCAAAAGTAAACAAGGTGTAGCAAGGTGGCGCAATCCTTTTTGTAGCAAAGGATAAGCCTGGACAAACTCTTATATAAAGCAAAGCGCTCCCAAGGACACATGGGAATTGTTGTCAAGTTAGTTTTCATCTTGCTCATATGATTCGCGTTCGTTACTTTGATAATTTGATATGTGGGTGGACCGGTGCTTGGGTGCTGCCCTTCCTTGGACAAGCCTCCTACTTATGATTAACCCCTCTCGCAAGCATCCGCAACTACGAAAGAAGAATTAAGATAAATCTAACCATAGCATGAAACATATGGATCCAAATCAGCCCCTTACGAAGCAACACATAAACTAGGGTTTTAGCTTCTGTCACTCTAGCAACCCATCATCTACTTATTACTTCCCAATGCCTTCCCCTAGGCCCAAATCATGGTGAAGTGTCATGTAGTCGACGTTCACATAACACCACTAGAGGAGAGACAACATACATCTCATCAAAATATCGAACGAATACAAAATTCACATGATTACTTATAACAAGACTTCTCCCATGTCCTCAGGAACAAACGTAACTACTCACAAAGCATATTCACGTTCATAATCAGAGGAGTATTAATTATCATTAAGGATCTGAACAAATGATCTTCCACTGAATAAACCAACTAGCATCAACTACAATGAGTAATCAACACTACTAGCAACCCACAGGTACCAATCTGAGGTTTTGAGACAAAGATCGGGTACAAGAGATGAACTAGGGTTTGCGAGGAGATGGTGCTGGTGAAGATGTTGATGGAGATTGACCCCCTCTCGATGAAAGGATTGATGGTGATGACGATGGCGATGATTTCCCCCTCCCGGAGGGATGTTTCCCCGGCAGAACAGCTCCGCCGGAGCCCTAGATTGGTTCTGCCCAGGTTCCGCCTCGAGACGGCGACGCTTCGTCCCGAAAACTTCTTTCTTATTTTTTTCAGGGGAGAAGACAGCATATAGTAGAAGATGGGCGTTGGGGGCGTGCCAGGTGGCCCACAAGGATGGGAGGCGCGCCCTCCACCCTTGTGGATGGCAGGTGGCCCCCCTCTGGTACTTTCTTCGCCCAATATTTTTTATTAAATCCAAAATGACTCTCCGTGAAGTTTCAGGACTTTTGGAGTTGTGCAGAATAGGTCTCTAATATTTGCTCCTTTTCTAGCCCAGAATTTCAGCTGCTGGCATTCTCCCTCTTCATGTAAACCTTGTAAAATAAGAGAGAAAAGGCATAAATATTGTGGCATAATGTGTAATAACAACCCATAATGCAATAAATATTGATATAAAAGCATGATGCAAAATGGACGTATCAACTCCCCCAAGCTTAGACCTCGCTTGTCCTCAAGCGAAAGCCGATATCGAAAAATATGTCCACATGTTTAGAGATAGAGGTGTCGATAAAATAAAATACGGACATGAGGGCATCATGATCATCTTTAGAACAACAACATATATTGTCATATAATTTCTTATGCTAAAGTAACAATTCGTTCACAAGGTAAAGTATGAGTCAAAAACTTCATTGAAAACTAACAAACTATGATCTCAGTCATTGAAGCAATTGCAATTTATCATAACATCGGAAAGAGTCAATATAAGAGCTTTTTAGCAAGTCCACATACTCAACTATCATTTAGTCTTTCACAATTGCTAACACTCACGCGATACTTATGGGTTCAAAGCTTCAGTCGGACACAGAGAAAGATAGGGGCTTATAATTTTGCCTCCCAACCTTTTACCTCAAGGGTAATGTCAACAGTAATACTTTATGATAACCTACATCCCAGTGGATATATATATCTGGATTTTTTTCCAACACATAGTGCTTGCCAAAGGAAAAAGTGTAAAAAGGAAAGGTGAAGATCACCATGACTCTTGTATAAGGGTAGAAGATAAAAGTAAAAAGATAGGCCCTTCGCAGAGGGAAGCATAGGTTGTCATGCGCTTTTATGGTTGGATGCACAAAATCTTAATGCAAAAGAACATCACTTTATATTGCCGCTTGTGATAAAGAACTTTATTATGCAGTCCGTCGCTTTTATTTCTTCCATATCACAAGTTCGTATAAAGCTTATTTTCTTCACACTAATAGATCATACATATTTAGAGAGCAATTTTTATTGCTAGCACCGATGACAACTTACTTGAAGGATCTTAATCAATCCATAGGTAGGTATGGTGGACTCTCAGGGCAAAACTAGGTTTAGGGATGTTTGGAAGCACAAGTAGTATTTCTACTTGGTGCAAAGAATTTGGCTAGCATGAGAGAGAAAGGCAAGCTCAACATGTTGGAGGATCCATGACAATATAACTTCTATTCGGATATAAGAAAACATAACCCATTATGTTGTCTTCCTTGTCCAACATCAACTTTTTAGCTTGTCATATTTTAATGAGTGCTCACAATTACAAAAGATGTCCAAGATAGTATATTTATATGTGAAGCCTCTCTTTCTTTACTACTTCCTATTAATTGCAACAATGACCAAAACTATGTTTGTCGACTCCCAACAAATTTTATTCATCATACTCTTTATATGTGAAGTCATTACTCTCCATAAGATCAATATATGATCTTTTTTTATTTCTTTTTATTATTTTATTCCCTCAAGATCATAGCAAGAAAACAAAGCCCTCAACTCAAAACTACTCTTTATTATATAAGTCATGGACTCGATTACATAGATTGAGATCAAATCAAAACTCAAAGCTAGATCATATTAAAACTTTATTCTACTAGATCAAGATATAACCAAAAGGATCGAAAAATGATAAAAGTAAAGGTGTGATGGTGATACGATACCAGGGCACCTTCCCCAAGCTTGGCAGTTGCCAAGGGGAGTGCCCATACCCATGTATTTATGTCTCTTTCTTCAGAGGTGGTGATGATGGAGTTGTTGATGAAGTAGGCTTGTCATCCATCTTCCAAGGCATAGGCTCACCATCATAGAAAGATGAATGAGTCTCCGGGATCCTCAAATCTGCAGCCAAACTCATCCTCTTAAATTTGTATTCATACTCACAGTTCTGGTTTTGCAGGTCATAGATCTAGGCTTGGAGATGCTTGATTTTCTCATGAAGCTTGAAGATGGCCTCCTCAATGTTCTTGGCATCCAGCTTGTGATTGTTGGTGAACTCTGCGATCATCATGTGATTGGCGTTGAGTCCATGTTCCACCATCCCTTGGCACCTGAAAACTTGCTGCTCCATTGCTTCGAGTCTTGTCTCCACGCTTCCGGTCTTCTTAGGCCCCTCAACATCGCGGATGTGCAGCACCCCCTCATGCATCTCAATGGTTTGAGGGTGTTGCAGCACCTCCGCGAGATAAGGGTTGATGACCTTCTCGAAAAACTTGTCCTTGGGGGCGCTTGGAGACGTCATGGCGATTTGGATCTGTTAGAAAAACAGCTCGAAACAAAAACAGAGGATTTTGTCGTGGTACGGTGGTCAAAACCTTCGGGAGATTATATAATGAATTTTTACCGACCAAAAGAAGTATCGTGCAAGAAAACGGAGTCAGGAGGGCACACGAGGTGGCCACAAGGTCGGGGGGCGCACCTAGGGGGGTAGGGTGCGCCTTCCACCCTTGTGGTCGCCTCGTGTCTCTTTCGGACTACTTTTAATTTTCCTAATTTTTTAAATATTCCAAAACGGAGAAAAATTATCATTGGAAATGTTTTGGAGTCGGTTTACTTACCGTACCACATACCTATTCCTTTTTGGAGTCTGAAACGTTCTGGAAAGTGTTCCTTATGTACTCCTCCGGTGTTACGGTGTCAATTATATTGGTCTCAACATTTATGGGAGTACCTGAGATATAATGTTTGATTCTTTGACCGTTTACCATCTTCGGATTTGTGCCTTCGGAGTTGTTGATTTTTATGGCACCGGAACGATAGACCTCCTCGATAATGTAAGGACCTTCCCATTTAGAGAGAAGCTTTCCTGCAAAAAATCTTAAATGAGAGTTGTATAGCAAAACATGATCACCTACATTAAACTCACGCTTTTGTATCCTTTTGTCATGCCATCTTTTAACTTTTTCTTTAAACAACTTGGCATTCTCATAGGCTTGGGTTCTCCATTCATCAAGCGAGCTTATGTCAAATAACCTCTTCTCAGCGGCAAGTTTGAAATCATAGTTGAGCTCTTTAATTGCCCAATAAGCTTTATGTTCTAGTTCAAGAGGTAAGTGACAAGCCTTTCCATAAACCATTTTATATGGAGACATACACATAGGGTTTTTATAAGCAGTTCTATAAGCCCATAATGCATCATCAAGTTTCTTAGACCAATTCTTTCTAGATCTATTAACAGTCTTTTGCAAAATCAATTTAATCTCTCTATTACTCAATTCTACTTGACCACTAGACTGAGGATGATATGGAGATGCAATTCTATGGTTAACATCATACTTAGCAAGCAATTTATGGAAAGCACCATGAATAAAATGTGAACCACCATCAGTCATTAAATATCTAGGGACTCCAAACCTCGGAAAAATAACTTCTTTAAGCATTTTAAAAGTGTTATGATCAGCACTACTAGTTGGAATAGCTTCTACCCACTTAGTAACATAATCAACAACAACTAAAATATGTGTATACCCATTAGAGGAAGGAAAAGGTCCCATATAATCAAAGCCCCAAACATCGAATGGTTCAATAACAAGTGAATAATTCATAGGCATTTCCTGACGTCTACTAATATTACCAATTCTAAGGCATTCATCACGAGACAAGACAAACTTACGAGCATCCTTGAAGAGAGTAGGCCAATAAAAACCAGATTGCAATACCTTATGTGCAGTTCTATCTCCAGCGTGGTGTCCTCCGTAAGACTCGGAGTGGCACTTGCGTAGGATCTGTTCCTGTTCATGCTCAGGTACACAATGTCTAATAACACCATCTACTCCTTCTTTATAAAGGTGTGGGTCATCCCAAAAGTAATGTCTTAAATCATAGAAAAACCTTTTCTTTTGCTCGTATGTGAAACTAGGTGGTATAAATTTAGCAACAATGTAATTAGCATAATCAGCATACCATGGAGTATTACGAGCAGCATTTATGACAGCTAATTGTTCATCAGGAAAGCTATCATCAATAGGCAGTGGGTCATCAAGAACATTTTCTAACCTAGACAAGTTGTTTGCAACGGGATTCTCAGCTACCTTTCTATCAATAATATGCAAATCAAATTCTTGTAGCAGGAGAACCCATCTAATAAGTCTAGGTTTAGCATCTTTCTTTTCCATAAGATATTTAATAGCAACATGATCAGTGTGAACAGTTACTTTGGAATCAACAATATAGGATCTGAACTTATCACAAGCAAAGACAACTGCTGAAAATTCTTTTTCAGTAGTCGCATAATTCCTCTGGGCACTGTCTAGAGTTTTACTAGCATAATGAATAACATTCAATTTGTTGTCAACTCTTTGCCCTAGAATAGCACCAACAGCATAATCACTAGCATCACACATAATTTCAAAGGGTAAATTCCAATCAGGTGGCTGGACAATTGGTGCAGAAATCAAGGCTTTCTTAAGTATTTCAAATGCTTCTACACAATCATCATTAAAAACAAAAGGAACATCTTTTTGCAAGAGATTAGTGAGAGGCCCAGAAATTTTAGAGAAGTCTTTAATAAACCTCCTATAGAAACCAGCATGACCAAGGAAACTTCTTATACCTTTGATATCTTTAGGACACGACATCTTTTCAATAGCATCTACTTTAGCTTTATCAACTTCAATACCTCTTTCAGAAATTTTATGCCCCAAAAAAATACCTTCATTAACCATAAAGTGGCACTTCTCCCAATTCAAGACAAGATTAGTTTCTTCACATCTCTGCAAAACTCGATCAAGGTTGCTTAAGCAATCATCAAAAGAAGTTCCGTAAACGGAGAAATCATCCATGAAAACCTCAATAATCTTTTCACAAAAATCAAAGAATATAACAGTCATACATCTTTGAAAGGTTGCAGGTGCATTGCATAAACCAAAAGGCATACATCTCTAAGCAAAGGTACCGGAAGGGCAAGTAAAAGTGGTCTTTTCCTGATCATCTTTTAACACAGTTATTTGAGAAAAACTAGAATAACCATCTAGAAAGCAAAAATGTGTATGTTTGGATAATCTTTCTAGCATTTGATCAATAAAAGGTAGAGGGTAATGATCTTTTCTAGTAGCTTTATTTAATTTGCGAAAATCAATTACCATTCTATAACCTGTAACAATTCTTTGTGGGATCAATTCATTCTTATCATTAGGAGCAACAGTAATACCTCCCTTCTTAGGGACACAATGAACATGACTTACCCACTTACTATCAGCAATAGGATAAATTATACCTGCCTCCAGAAGCTTTAGTATTTCATTTCTTACCACTTCTTTCATCTTAGGATTTAACCATTGTTGGTGATCAACAACTGGTTTAGCATCATTCTCCAAATTAATTTTGTGCTGACATAGAGTGGGACTAATGCCCTTAAGATCATCAAGAGTATATCCAATAGCGGCACGGTGCTTCTTCAGATTTTTCAATAATTTCTTTTCTTCATGCTCTGAAAGGTTAGCACTAATAATAACAGGATATATCTTCTTTTCATCGAGATAAGCATATTTCAAAGTATCCGGTAATTGTTTAAGCTCAAACACGGGATCACCCTTGGATGGAGGAGGATCCCCAAGGATTTCAACAGGCAAATTGTGTTTCAAAATAGGCCCTTGATTAAAGAATATCTCGTCTATTTCCCTTCTTTCATTCATAAACATACCATTCTCATGGTCTAGCAAATATTGTTCTAAGGGATCAGTAGGAGGCACATCAATAGAAGCAAGACCAATAATTTCATCCTTACTAGGCAATTCTTTATCATGGGGTTGTCTACGAAATTTAGAGAAATTAAAATCATGAGACATATCACCTAAACCGACAATAACAATATCTTTCTCGCAATCTATCATAGAATTAATAGTATTTAAGAAGGGTCTACCAAATATAATGGGACAAAAGTAATCTTGTGGGGAAGCAAGAACAAGAAAATCAGTAGGGTATATTATTTTCCCACAAAAGACTTCAACATCTCTAACAATCCCAACTGATGAAATAGTATCTCTATTGGCAAGCTTAATAGTAACATCAATATCTTCTATCTCAGCAGGTGCAATATCATTCATAATTTCTTTATATAAGGAAAAAGGAATTGCACTCACACTAGCACCCATATCACATAAGCCATGATAACAATGATCTCATATTTTAACTGAAACAACAGGCATGCCAACAACGGGTCTATGTTTATCTTTACTATCGGGTTTAGCAATTCTAACAGCTTCATCACAGAAATAAATAACATGCCCATCAATATTATCAACCAAGAGATCTTTAACCATAGCAATACTAGGTTCAACTTTAATTTGCTCAGGGGGTGTAGGTGTTCTAGTATAACTCTTACGAACCACAGTTGAAGCTTTAGCATGATCCTTTATTCTAACAGGAAAAGGTGGTTTCTCAATATAAGCAGTAGGAACAATAGGATCAACATTATAAGTAATAGTTTCTTCTTCAACTTTAATAGGTTATACTACTTTAACTTCAATGGGAGGATGATATTTAAACCACTTCTCCTTAGGGAGATCAACATGAGTAGCAAAAGATTCACAGAAAGAAGCTACTATCTCAGAGTCAAGTCCATATTTAGTGCTAAAATCACAAAAAGCATCGGTATCCATAAAAGATTTAACACAATCAAACTTAAGGTTTATACATGACTCCTTACCTTCGTCGAGTTCCCAATCTTCAGAGTTGCATTTAATTCTTTCCAATAAATCCCATTTGAATTCAATAGTCTTCTTCATAAAAGAACCAGTACAAGAAGTATCGAGCATGGATCGATCATTATGAGAAAGCCGAGCATAAATTTTTTGAATAATAATTTCTCTTGGGAGCTCATGATTGGGGCATGAATATAACATTGAATTAAGACTCCCCCAAGCTTGAGCGATACTTTCTCCTTCACGAGGCCAAAAATTATATATATAATTCTGATCACGATGAACCAGATGCATAGGATAAAACTTCTGATGAAATTCCAATTTCAATCGGTTGTAGTTCCATGATCCAATATCATCACATAGCCTATACAATGTCAATGCCTTCTCCTTCAAAGATAAAGGGAACACCTTCTTCTTGACTTCATCCTCGGGCAAACCTGCAAGCTTAAATAATCCACAAACTTCATCCACATAGATTAGATGCATATCAGGATGTAATGTTCCATCTCCTGTGTAAGGATGAGCTAGCAGTTTCTCTATCATACCCGCAGAAGTTTCATAATAAATATTTTCAGTAGGTGCAGTAGGTTGAGGGGCAACTCTTTGATCTTCCGGTCGGGGTGAAGATACCCTGAACAAACCCCTCAAAGGATTATTTTCCATAGTAAAAAGTAACAGTAAATTTCAGCACACTATATAAATGTTTCCTTACCAAATTCAACTTACCAAAGGCGCTTCACTCCCCGGCGACGGCGCCAGAAAAGAGTCTTGAAGACCCACAAGTATAGGGGATCTATCGTAGTCCTTTCGATAAGTAAGAGTGTCAAACCCAACGAGGAGCAGAAGGAAATGACAAGCGGTTTTCAGAAAGGTATTCTCTGCAAGCACTAAAATTATAGGTAACAGATAGTTGTGTGATAAGATAATTCGTAACGGGTAACAAGTAACAAAAGTAAACAAGGTGCAGCAAGGTGGCCCAATCCTTTTTGTAGCAAAGGATAAGCCTGGACAAACTCTTATATAAAGCAAAGCACTCCTGAGGACAAATGGGAATTGTTGTCAAGTTAGTTTTCATCATGCTCATATGATTCGCGTTCGTTACTTTGATAATTTGATATGTGGGTGGACCAGCACTTGGGTGCTGCCCTTCCTTGGACAAGCCTCCCACTTATGATTAACCCCTCTCGCAAGCATCCGCAACTATGAAAGAAGAATTAAGATAAATCTAACCATAGCATGAAACATATGGATCCAAATCAGCCCCTTACGAAGCAACGCATAAACTTGGGTTTAAGCTTCTGTCACTCTAGCAACCCATCATCTACTTATTACTTCCCAATGCCTTCCCCTAGGCCCAAATCATGGTGAAGTGTCATGTAGTCGATGTTCACATAACACCACTAGAGGAGAGACAACATACATCTCATCAAAATATCGAACGAATACCAAATTCACATGATTACTTATAACAAGACTTCTCCCATGTCCTCAGGAACAAACGTAACTACTCACAAAGCATATTCATGTTCATAATCAGAGGAGTATTAATTATCATTAAAGATCTGAACAAATGATCTTCCACCGAATAAACCAACTAGCATCAACTACAATGAGTAATCAACACTACTAGCAACCCACAGGTACCAATCTGAGGTTTTTGAGACAAAGATCAGGTACAAGAGATGAACTAGGGTTTGCGAGGAGATGGTGCTAGTGAATATGTTGATGGAGATTGACCCCCTCTTGATGCAAGGATCGATGGTGGTGACGATGGCGATGATTTCCCCCTCCCGGAGGGATGTTTCCCCGGCAGAACAGATCCGCCGGAGTCCTAGATTGGTTCTGCCCAGGTTCCGCCTCGAGACGGCGGCGCTTCGTCCCGAAAACTTCCTTCTTATTTTTTCCAGGGCAAAAGACACCATATAGCAGAAGATGGGTGTCGGCGGCCTGCCAGGTGGCCCACAAGGACGGGGGGGGGGCGCCCAGGGGGGTAGGGCGCGCCCTCCATCCTTGTGGATGGCAGGTGGCCCCCCTCTGGTACTTTCTTCACCTAATATTTTTTATTAAATCCAAAATGACTCTCTATGAAGTTTCAGGACTTTTGGAGTTGTGCAGAATAGGTCTCTAATATTTTCTCCTTTTCCAGCCCAGAATTCCAGCTGCCGGCATTCTCCCTCTTCATGTAAACCTTGTAAAATAAGAGAGAAAATGCATAAATATTATGCCATAATGTGTAATAACAGCCCATAATGCAATAAATATTGATATAAAAGCATGATGCAAAATGGACATATCAGTGGTCCGTCACACGACAACGATGAGTACTACCCGCAAGCCCTCACTGTGGAACAAAGAGCAGAACTGCATCGCAGGAATGAGCAGGCTCTCCAGACCCCCATCGTTGGGGAGACTGCCGAGGCTCAGGCCTTGGAGGCTGCACGCGTGCCCTCTCTGGCTGAACGTGCATGCCTGGAGGATCTCTAGAAATCACTCGACGACTGTGCTCGCAGGCCACGCCAAGTTCCAGTCGACGGCAGCGACAATTGTTTCCGACTGGATCTCGAGATGAGTATCAGGTATACCGCACTCCAATCCAGAATGTTGCAGCAGCCGCGAGAATTGTAGATTCGATCCAACCGTCATGTTCATAGGCTGGAAGAGGCCTAGAGCAGATCCGGACACTGCTTAGAGTGGCAGGGGAGCAGAATTCGACTGTTTCTCAGTCGCGCAATAGGATTCACAGCAGGTCCGTCAGAGCGGACACAGTCCAGTCTGCTCACAGCCCAAGATCGTCTCCGTGGAGTGAAGATCATGGTTATCGCCAGGACCAATTCCTGGATCGAGGCCACGGGCAGTTTGATCCTCGGTATCACCGTGACGATCGTCGTCGAGTGCCTACACCCCCTCCGAGGGGTGGGTCATACACGCCCCGGCGGTATGATGACAGGCGCCTGTACGGTGATGAGCGAAGAAATCCAGTCGACCCCCGAGGACCTGGGTTTGATGCTAGGTCAGTCCTCGTGCAAGGCCTAGTCGACAGGGGCAGAGCTCACAGAGAGGGCCTGGATAGAGATCGTCCGAGTGGAAGTGGTGCGTTTGTTTCCGGGCCCAAGTGTTTCAGCAGGGCCATTTGAGCCGCTGAGATACCGCCCAATTTTAGATTGGTCACAGGCATGAACAATTTCACCGGTGAGTCGAAACCAGACACGTGGTTGGAGGATTACCGAGTGGCTGTTCAGATTGGTGGAGGCAATGATGATGTTGCCATGAAACACTTGCCTTTGATGTTAGAAGGATCGGCCCGAGCATGGTTGAACCAATTGACTCCTGCCAGCATCTATTGCTGGGAAGACTTGGCCCGAGTGTTTATCAAAACATTCAAAGGCACTTGCAAGCGACCTGCAGGTCTAACTGAATTGCAGCATTGCATCCAGAAGCCAAATGAAACTTTGAGGGATTACATTCAGCGTTGGACCACACTTCACCATGTGGTGGAGAATGTTTCAGAGCACCAAGTAGTCTGCGCCTTCAAAAGGTGTCCGGTACAGAGAGCTCATACTGAAATTTGGTCGGTCAGGTGCCCTGACCATGAACCGAATGATGGAAATTGCCACTCGGTATGCAAATGGCGGGCAAGAGGACTGCCTCCGTAATGGCAAAGGAAAGGCTGTAGACCTTGATGCCGGGGGTGGGAATCCCAGTCGGAAGCAGAAGCGCAAAGCTGAGGCCTCTGGTCAAGCTGAAGCAGCAGTAGTGGCTGCGCAAGGCAAGTTCAAAGGGAAGCCCAAGGTGCAGTGGATACCTAAAAAGATGAAGGATCAGTCGGGCCAGGACATCCTGGATCTACCGTGTGCCATTCACACGAAGAAAGATGAGGAGGGTAACTTGATTCTACCCAAGCATACCACTCGACAGTGCAGATTTCTTATTCAACAGTTCCATGAAGTTCAGCCAAGTGAAAAGGGCTCCGACAAGGATGAGGATGAAGAAAAGGCAGAAGAGTACCCGAAGGTCAATGCCACTTTGGTGATTTTTGCTGACGTTGAGAGCAAAAGTCAACTGAAACTCATCAACCGTGAGGTAAACATGGTTGCTCCAGCGACTACAACGTACCTCAAATGGTCAAAGACTCCCATAACCTTCGACTAGTCGGACCACCCAGCTCATGTTGCTACCCCTAGGCGGCAAGCTCTGGTTGTGGATCCAGTCGTAGGAGGCACTCGGTTGCGCAAAGTTCTTATGGATGGCGGCAGTGGTCTGAACATTCTCTATGCTGAAACCCTTAAGGGAATGGGAATTCCGATGTCCCAACTCAGTGAGAGCAACATGCAGTTTCACGGAGTCATCCTAGGGAAAAAGGCAAGATCACTCGGTCAGATTGCTCTGGATGTGGTCTTTGGAGACTCGAAGAATTTTCGGAAGGAAAAGTTGACGTTTGAAGTGGTAGATTTTCACAGTGCCTATCATGCTATCCTAGGCCGACTGGCTTATGCTCGTTTCATGGATCGTCCATGTTACGTGTACCTAAAGCTAAAGATGCCCGGACCCAAGGGCGTGATCACCATCATGGGGAATAGACAGAGAGCCGAGGAATGTCTCCAACAGGGATCCAAAATTGCTGATGAGCAGATGGCAGTAGTGGAACTGGAGGAATACAAGAAGAATGCCGATCCGAGTGATTTGCTTCGCTCTAAGAAGCCAGCATCTGAATCTGCTTTTTAGTCGGCAGGAGAGAAGAAACCAGTTCACATTCACTCGGAGGATCCCACGGCTACACCGACCAATATCTCAACGACACTCGATAGCAAATAGGAAGCCGCGCTCATCCAGTTCCTCCATGAGAACTGGGACATCTTTGCATAGAAACCATCCGACATGCCAGGTGTACCCAGGGAACTGGCTGAGCACCGTTTGCGAGTCAACTCAAAGGCCAAGCCTGTCAAAGAGCATCTCTGCCACTCTGCTATGGAGAAGAGGAAGGCGATTGGTGAGGAAGTGGCTCGGCTCCTGTCAGCTGAGTTCATACGCGAGATATACCACTCCGAGTGGCTCGCCAACATCGTCATGGTCCCCAAGAAGGACAAGTCACTCTGCATGTGCATCGATTTCAAGCATATCAATCGGGCCTGCTCGAAGATCATTTTCCGCTCCCCCATATCGATCAAATAGTTGATTCGACTTTGGGATGTGAGCGTTTGTCTTTTCTTGAGTGCGTACTCCGGGTACCATCAAATCCGACTGTATGGGCCAGATGAAATAAAGACCGCCTTCATCACCCCTTTCGGGTGTTTTTGCTATGTCACCATGCCTTTTGATCTCAAAAACACTGGCGCCACATTCATGCGCATGATTCAAAAGTGCCTGCTCACTCAGATCAGTCGGAATGTCGAAGCTTACATGGATGATATGTGGTCAAGTCACGCAAAGGTTCCGACCTGCTGACTGATCTCGCTGAAACCTTTGCCAACCTAAGAAGGTACGACATCAAGCTGAACCCATCCAAGTGCACCTTCGGAGTACCAGGAGGCAAGTTACTCGGTTTTCTCATTTCCGAACAAGGAATAGATGCCAATCCCGTGAAAATCAGTGCGATTGTCCGAATGAAGCGCCCCGTGCGCGTACATGATGTCCAGAAGCTCACAGGCTATCTTGCAGCTCTCAGTCAGTTCATTTATTGCCTTGGAGAAAAGGCGCTGCCTTTGTACCGACTGATGAAGAAATCCGATACATTCGAGTGGACTCCTGAAGCAGAAGCAACATTTGTTGAGCTCAAAACCCTGCTCTCCACCCAGCTGGTGCTTGCTGCTCCAAGCAGCAAAGAGCCGTTGCTTTTGTACATAGCGGCGACTGGCCAAGTTGTCAGCACGGTCCTCACAGTGTAAAGGGAAGAAGAAGGCAAGGCCTATAAGGTTCAGTGGCTAATATATTACATTTCTGAGGTCCTGACTCCCTCTAAGCAAAGATATCCTCACTATCAGAAGCTTGTCTATGGCATTTATCTGACAGCGAAGAAAGTGGCGCACTATTTCCAAGAACACTCGGTTTTTGTCATCAGTGATGCCCCGCTATCTGAGATCATGAACAATCAGGATGCAACTAGTCGAGTGGCTAAATGGGCCATCGAGCTTCTCCCCTTTGACATTAAATTTGAAGCAAAAAAGGCGATCAAGTCTCAAGCACTCGCGGATTTCATGGCCGAGTGGATAGAACAGCAACAGCCGACTCAGATTCACTCGGAGCATTGGACTATGTTCTTTGACGGTTCCAAAATGCTGAATGGTTCCAATGCTGGAGTGGTCCTGGTGTCTCCAAGAGGTGATCGGCTCAGTTATATCCTCCAGATTCACTTCGATTCCTCCAATAACGAAGCCGAGTATGAAGCGCTCCTCTATGGATTGCGTATGGCCATCTCACTCGGCGTCCATCGCCTGGTGGTTTACAGTGACTTGGATTTAGTGGTCAATCAAGTGATGAAGGAGTGGGACGTCAGAAACCCTGCTATGACAGGATACTGCAATGCAGTAAGGAAGTTAGAGAAAAAGTTCAAGGGTTTGGAGCTTCACCACATCCCCTGAATCAAAAATCAAGCAGCCGACGATCTGGCAAAAATTGGTTCCACTCGAAAGCCTATCCCCAGCAATGTGTTTCTTGAGCACCTCCATTCCCCGTCAGTGCAAGAGGATCCTTTCACTGAAGAGCCTCACCAAGCCATAAGTCCTACCGATCCAACTGAAATCGAGATCCCTGCAGTCATTGACTTGGTGATGGAGATTCTGGTAATTACTCCCGACTGGACAGCGCCATACATTGCATATTGGCTCAGGCAAGAACTCCCAGAGGATGAAGTCGAGGCACGTCAGATCGTTCGCAGGTCCAAAGCTTTCACAGTGATAAATGGACAGCTTTACTGAGAGAGTGTCACTGGCGTGGCTCAACGATGTAATTATCCAGAAGAGGGTCGACTGATTTAGGAAGAAATCCACTCGGGGACCTGTGGTCATCATGCGTCCTCCCGGACAATTGTGGCCAAAGCATACCGAGCTGGATTTTACTGGCCGCGGGCCAATGAAGTTGCAAAGGAGATCGTTCAGCATTCTGAAGGATGCCAGTTCTATGCGAACATGTCTCATAAGCCTGCGTCTGCCCTGAAGACCATCCCACTCGTCTGGCCGTTTGCTGTGTGGGGGTTGGACATGGTTGGACCGCTCAGGACCAGCAGAAGTGGCTTCACTCATCTGCTTGTAGCAGTCGACAAGTTCACCAAGTGGATTGAAGCCAAGCCTATTAAGAAGTTAGATTCAAAGACAACTATTAGGTTCTTGAAAGAGCTGATATTCATGTACGGAGTCCCACACAGTATTATCACAGATAATGGCTCAAACTTCGATTCGGAAGAGTTCAGAAACTTCTGCGCCACCCAAGGCACTCGGGTAGATTACACATCCGTTGCGCACCCGCAGTCGAATGGGCAAGCAGAGAGGGCGAACGGCCTTATCCTTCAAGGGTTGAAACCACGTCTCATGCGTGACCTTGAGCATGCAGCTGGAGCCTGGGTGACTGAACTGCCGTCCGTTCTGTGGGGCTTAAGGATGACTCCTAACCAGTCCACTGACCGCACTCCTTTCTTCATGGTATATGGAGCCGAAGCCATGCTACCTAGTGATCTCTTCCACAATTCTCCCCAAGTGGAACTCTATTCAGAAGCTGAGGCGGAGCAGGCTCGATAGGACGCCGTTGACCTTTTGGAAGAAGAATGAGAGATGGCCCTGATACGGTCGACTGTTTATCAGCAAGACCTTCGTCGATTCCATGCAAGGAACGTCAAGGGTCGAGCATTTCAAGAAGGAGATCTTGTGCTCCGAGTGGATTAGCAGCGTCCACACAAACTTGCCCCCGCGTGGGAAGGCCCCATCGTCGTCACCAAGGTGCTGCACAACGGGGCCTATCACCTCTACAACCTTGCGAAGAAGATTGACGAGCCGTGCGCCGGGAACGCAGATCTTCTTCGTCGATTCTATACTTAACAGTCGGATTGTTGAGATGTAATAAGAGCACATTTATATTGTTTATCAAAGACATGACTCTTGCAGTCCTATGATGATTTCTCTCGCATAAGCACATGTTCAAAACCCCCAGTGGGTGACTTAGCCGCGAACCCGTCCTCGCCTAAGTTAAAAAACTACTCCGAGTGAAAGCATCCCTCCCACTCGGGGGCTTAGGCGCGAGCCAGTCCTCGCCTAAGTTAAAAAACTACTCCGAGTGAGAGCATCCCTCTCACTCGGGGGCTTAGCAGCGAGCCCGTCCTCGCCTAAGTTAAAAAACTACTCCGAGTGAGAGCATCCCTCCCACTCGGGGGGTTAGTCGCGAGCCAGTCCTCGCCTAAGTTAAAAAACTACTCCATGTGAGAGCATCCCTCCCACTCGGGGGCTTAGCAGCGAGCCCGTCCTCACCTAAGTTTAAAAACTATTCCGAGTGAGAGCATTCCTCCCACTCGAGGGCTTAGCCGCGAGCCCGTCCTCGCCTAAGTTAAAAAACTACTCCGAGTGAGAACATCCCTCTCACTCGGAGGGCTTAGCAGCAAGCCCGTCCTCGCCTAAGTTAAAAAACTACACCGAGTGAGAGCATCCCTCCCACTCGGGGGCTTAGCCGCGAGCCAGTCCTCGCCTAAGTTCAAAAACTACTCCGAGTGAGAGCATCCCTCCCACTCGGGGGCTTAGCCGCGGGCCCATCCTCGCCTATGTTAAAAAACCACTTCAAGTGAGAGCATCCCTCCCACTCGGGGGCTTAGCCGCGAGCCCGTCCTCGCCTAAGTTAAAAAACCACTCCGAGTGAGAGCGTCCCTCCCACTCGGGGGCTTAGCCATGAGCCTGTCCTCGCCTAAGTTAGAAAAACCACTCCAAGTGAGAGCATCCCTTCCACTCGGGGGCTTAGCCGCGGGCTCGTCCTCGCCTAAGTTAAAAAACTACTCCGAGTGAGAGCATCCCTCCCACTCGGGGGCTTAGCCGTGGGCCCGTCCTTGCCTAAGTTAGTAAAACCACTCCGAGTGAGAGCATCCCTCCCACTTGGGGACTTAGCCGCGGGCCCGTCCTCGCCTAAGTTAAAAATTACTCCGAGTGAGAGCATCCCTCCCACTCAGGGGCTTAGCCGCGAGCCCGTCCTCAAGTTAAAAAACTACTCCGAGTGAGAGCATCCCTCCCACTCGGGGGCTTAGCTGCGAGGCAGTCCTTGCCTAAGATAAAAAACCACTCCGAGTGAGAGCATCCCTCCCACTCGGGGGCTTAGCCGCGAGCCCGTCCTCGCCTAAGTTAGAAAAACCACTCCAAGCGAGAGCATCCCTCCCACTCGGGGGCTTAGCCGCGAGCCCGTCCTCAAGTTAAAAAACTACTTCGAGTGAGAGCATCCCTCCCACTCGGGGGCTTAGCTACGAGCCAGTCCTCGCCTAAGTTAAAAAACCACTCCGAGTGAGAGCATCCCTCCCACTCGGGGGCTTAGCCGCGAGCCCGTCCTCGCCTAAGTTAGAAAAACCACTCCAAGCGAGAGCATCCCTCCCACTCGGGGGCTTAGCCGCGAGCCAGACCTCGCCTAAGTTTAAAAAAATCCGTTCACTCTAAACATGCAATAAACTGGAAAACAATATTCGGATAAATCCATCAAGTTCAGAAACACAAGTAAAAGTACTCGGGCAACAGGCCTGAACGAGTTTAGCGATTACAAAATCAGTCGGCATACCGAGGCAAATAAGTTCCGACTAGAAGATAAAGTTTTCTTTCAAGCGCCGGTGGGACTCGCTGTCTCGACGAAGGTGTCCAGGTCTATGCCATCTGCAATCCGAGTCACCGCCTCAATGAAAGTCTCCATGAAAGATTGAAATTGGAGTTTCTTCGTGTTTGCCACCTGAAGGGCCTTCAGCTTGTCTTCCCTAGCTTCCTTACAATGAACGCGAACAAGTGAGAGCGCCACATCGGCTCTGCAGCGGGCAGCTGATTTCTTCCAAGCTTGCACTCGACCAGGAATGTCATTGAGCCGAACCATCAGCGACTCGAGATCGTTCTGGAGCGCATCTTCTGGTCACAGTTCTTTGTCTATTCTTGTCAGTGCAACCTTCAGCCGAGCGACATACCCCAAGACACTGTCAAGGCGAGCTTCAAGTCACAGCACGTTCATAGCAGCAACATCTTTGACGAGTGACTTGGTGGGGTCCAGACCTGTTTCAATTCGCTCTGTCTCTTACTCGAAGTATTGGCAGAATTCTGCACAAAGAAGAAAGAGTGAGTTAGCAATGGCAATGTCTTCGAAACTCTCAAGAATCCACTCGAACAAAGGAAGATACCTTTAAGCATGATGTACATTTTCTTTGCAAGGTTCCCCAAATACTCCTCCAGCTCGTCCCTATTTTGGGTAAGCTGGCCCACCTTGTCAGCCAAGACAATCTTCTCCTCCTTAAGTTGAGCAGCTTCCTTCTTCACCTCCTCAATGGCAGTCTTTAGGGTTGCATTCTCCTCTTCAAGCTTGCCGACTGAAGCTAGTTTCGCTTCAGCAGCTTCAGTCTTCTCCTTAGCCACCTTCTGGGCACCCGCGAGTTCCTCATCCTTCCTTTCCAGGGCCTGCTTCACAGTGTCTAAAGAAATAACATTCTTGAGTCGTGATTGGAGTTGGCGGTTCTCATTACGCACATCTGTTCGAGTGAAATCACTTGGTTCAAAAGACGAAAAGAAAGAACAACGAAACACTCAGTCAGCGAAGGGTTACCTCCCATGGTCTTCATCTCCTCCTGAGCTTGCTTCAAGTTCCTTTTCGCCAGGTCTAGATCCAGTTGAAGTTGCGCCTTTTCCTTCTCCAGAGTAACGTACTGGGCACCGACCTCACAAGTCTTCTGAAGATCAGCAAGGAAACAATTCAGTCGACAATGATCAAGATTTTCAAGTTTAACACCACTTCCGAGTGGAAAGAGCAAATTCGGGTGCTACAAACAAACGGGAAGACTTCTCAGACCCCCGCAGAATTAAACATTCGACGGCAGTCTCAGGGACTACACCCAGTGGGTCCACTCAGCATGCCCCCACTGGACTCATTCTCATTCAGAGTCAGCCTGACTGGCTTAAAAAAGAGAGAGAGACTTCTCAGACCCACGCCGAATCAAACATTCGACGACAGTCTCGGGGACTACACCCAGTGGGTGCACTCAGTGTGCCCCCACTGGATTCATTTCCACTCGGATCCAGCCTGACTGACCCAAGTGAAGAGCTTCAGCTAAACACATTCAAAGACCCCCGCCGAATCAAACATTTGACGGTGGTCTCGGGGACTACTCCCAGTGGGTGCACTCAGCGTGCCCCCACTGGATAAACTCTCACTCGACACGTCTTGACCAGACCGAGTGGTGAGTTACAGAACAAACAAACTACTTCCAAGCGACAAAAACACCCAGTGTGTGTATAGAGTCAAGTCGAACAAGAAAAATTCAATCGGAAATCAACTTACAATTGCACTTACTCGGAAATTCGCCTGAAGGGCTGTGCTGGCGTCGTAGGCTGCCTTGCTGCCTTCATACACCTCCTTCAGACGCTGCATCATCAGGCCGGCCTGGATCATAGCTTCTTTGTTGGCTCCGGCCTGGTCCTCTGGAACACGATGCAGAGTGAAGACGTGAGCCGGCGGAGTTGGTAACGCAGTCGGAGGAACCAGCATTTGAAATTGTGCAGTCGGTCCTAAAGCAGGAATAGTCGACACCAAGGGCGGAGCAGTTGACAGTGGAGCAGTAGAAATAGCACCAACTTGAGATGAACCACCAAGCTCTTGAGGCGTAGCAGCGGGAGGCACTTGGAGTGTTCTACTCGATGACACTCTCCGAGTGAAGCTGCGAGGAGTGTTCAAGGTTGCACCTTCATCACCCGCACCCTTCTGAGGCTCGTCTTCGTCGTCATCGCCAACATGAATGACATCTGTTGGCTCGGCTGTCATTCAACAACAACAGTCCGTTCAATCAATGAATCAACTAATGAAAAAAAACAGAGGGTAAATTTGTTGTACCTCGCCGAGAGGTGGCTGCGTCCGTGGTATCCGCATTCGCGTGCTCCTCATCAATTCGCATGGGCGATGTCACCAAAGTGGCGGCCCTAACACATGGTTTTCTCTCGGTAAGCAATAGCGCAAAGTCCTGAAGCAGAAAGAAAAGGAAGAAAGAAGAGTGTCCTTCGTCATCTCCACGGTGGTCGATGGACTTGAGCGGGATGGCACGGCGCCGGAATGGAAGCAGCGGAGAGACCGGACGGAGGGGGAAAAGTAGAAGGAACCGTGGCACGCCTCGGTCGCATCGCCTTATATGGCCTCACACCCGAGTCACTGACCTGCAGGCCCGCAAAATCCCAGTGCATCCCATGACTGGCGCTAGCTTGATACGTGGCGATAAAGGGGGCATGATAATCGAGGAGTCCCCCCTATTTTCCTTGCTTACCGTGCTGCAGTTAGCCCGCGCACTTCTCCAAAAAAAATTGAATCCCGCAAAATCTGGGATCTGGCAGAACAATCGATTGCACCAGAGATACCCACAATCATTCGGATCGGATCCCGCATTCTACGATCCATGATTTTTTCTCACTCAGACATTTGACAAGCTAGAATCGATTGAGGCAACTGGCAAAGGATGAACAACTCAGATACCTATGGACCATTAAGAATGCCTTCGAGGCATTAAGTCTGATCCGAATCAGCTTCAGTCCTTTCTCACTCGAACCCCGATCCATTCGGGGGCTAATGATGATGACATATACCTGGGGTAGGGTCTTAGGCCTGACCTACGGGACCTACCCAAGGACACCTCATTTAAGGATTCAAGATTTACACAGTTAATCTAAGGATATGTCGAC
Source organism: Thinopyrum elongatum (assembly GCA_011799875.1). Lineage (NCBI taxonomy): Eukaryota > Viridiplantae > Streptophyta > Magnoliopsida > Poales > Poaceae > Thinopyrum > Thinopyrum elongatum. Next base: position 435,361,845 of record CM022302.1, read on the forward strand.
TAGAATGGTCATAGCTTGCAAGTCACTCGACGGCAGTCCCACTCGGTCGCTACCCCACCACTCGACTGTCCTGATTACTCGGAGTACCTGATTTCACTCGGAGTAGAAGACCTAAAGCCACTCAAGGATGGCAATAGTCGAGCGATCAGTTCGTCCCTGTAATGATTATTAATTGTATGCGTTACCAGTAACGCTCACACCTTTACTGTGACATTGAACCCTTGCGTTATGGAGGACGGCGAGGGGTCAGCGGACTCTATATAAGCCACCCCCCTCTCTTACACAAGGGTTCGCACCTCCTGTAACTCAACACTCCAAGAAACAAAGCTCCCGCAGCACCGAGACGTAGGGCTTTTACCTCCTCCGAGAGGGGCCTGAACTCGTAAATCCGAGTGTACAATCTCGCCGTAGATAGGCTCTGCCCTCTCCTACGTACCCCCTACCTCTATTGTTAGATCCATTCCCACGACACCTCCCGCACCGCCTCTTCGCCCTATAAATTCCCAAATATTCCAGAAACCCTAGAGGAGCCAACGAAACACAATTTCAGGCGTCGCAAGTTCCAGAACCACGAGATCCAATCTAGACACCATCACTGAGGGGTTCATCATCCTCATTGGTGCCTCTCCGATGATGCATGAGTAGTTCACCATAGACCTAAGGGTCCATAAGCAGTAGCTAGATGGCTTCTTCTCTCTTTTTGATTCTCAATACAATGGTCTCTTGGAGATCTATTTGATGTAACTCCTTTTGCGGTGTGTTTATTGGAATCCGATGAACTTTGAGTTTATGATCAGATCTATATACATGAATATTATTTGAGTTTTCTTTGATCTCTTCTATGCATGATTATTTATAGCTAGCCTGATATTTCTTCTTTGAATCTTTGGTTTAGTTAGGCCAACTAGATCGATTTTTCTTGCCATGGGAAGAGGTGCTTTGTGATGGGTTCGATCTTGCGGTGTTCTTTCCCAGTGACAGAAGGGGCAGCAAGACACACATGTATCATTGCTATTAAGGATAACAAGATGGGGGCTATTCCTACATGAATAGATCTTGTCTACATCATGTCATCGTTCTTATTGCATTACTCCGTTTCTCCATGAACTTAATACACTAGATGCATGCTGGATAGCGGTCGATGTGTGGAGTAATAGTAGTAGATGCAGGCAAGAGTCGGTCTACTAATCTTGGACGTGATGCCTATATATTGATCATTGCCTTGGATATCGTCATAATTATTTGATCTTCTATCAATTGCCCAACAGTAATTTGTTTACCCACCGTGTGCTATTTCTCGAGAGAAGCCACTAGTGAAACCTACGGCCCCCGGGTCTATTCTTTATCATATTTGCTTTGAGATCTATTTTTATTCACTTTTATTTTCAGATCTATTATTCCAAAAACCCAAAAATACCTTGCTGCACTTTTTTATTACTTATTTTATTTTGCGTTTTATCGAGAGCTATTTATCCAATCTACCACAAATTTATCTATCTTTTTACCATGGAGGGATTGACAACCCCTCTTACGCGTCGGGTTGCAAGTATTTGTTCTTTGTGTGCAGGTACCGTTTACATAGTGTTGCTTGGTTCTCCTACTGGATTGATACCTTAGTTTCATAACTGAGGGAAATACTTACCGTAGCTGTACTGCATCATCCCTTCCTCTTTGGGAAAATACCGACGTAGTTCAAGCGACATCAAAAGAAATTTCTGGCACCGTTGCCGGGGAGACATCATCAGCATCTATCAGGTTCCTAATCACAAATCTCATCTCCTTGCAATTTACATTAATTGCCATTTGCCTCTCGTTTTCATCTCCCCCACTTCACAAAAATTTGCAGTTTTATTCGCCCTCTTTTTCGTTCGTCGTTTTCTCGTCAGATCTCTTATTTGCTGGAACTAGTCATCGTGAGTGATTTTGGTATGGCAGAAACAGATGATGGCCTAACTCCTAAAATTGGACGATCTGGCAATCTGGATGCTAAAACTTTTGTTTTGGGGCAAGGGAATGTTATGGGAAAAGAACATATCCAAGAATTTTTTAATTGTGTTGGAAATTTGACTCTTGATGATGCTCCTATACTTAAAAGAACTAAATCTTATGCGGAAGCTATTTTAGCACTAGTTCTGAAACTTGAAAATAGATTTATCCGTACCCACCCTACCTTGCAGAGATTGTTTTATGAGCTACCCGTTATAAAGGATCCTAAAGCAAAAAAGTTAGCTACCCTTATTCTTATGAATGAATTTGACTACGTAGTAAGGGAAGCTAGGGAAAATTTTGATTTTTATGGTATGAGCCATGAAAAACCGGTGATAAATGAGATCCTTTATAATAGTGATTATATGTTGAGACATTTACTTGGAAATAATCAAATTTTTGATGAGAAACTTAAAAATAAAATCCCCGTTTTAGATATAATCTAACAAGTTTTCAATGATGTTAATCAACAATATTCTTTGATTCTGGCCGGAAATCAAAGGGGATACGTAGACGGGCAACTTGATAATGCTAAAATTTCTATGGATAATGTGTTTCAAGTTATTTTTGCAAAACCTCCTGACAAGAACACATCTATGGAAAATAAGAATAAAAACGACAATACTTGAATCTATGCATTATGCCTAGCTAGGGGCATAAAACGATAGCGCTTGTTGGGAGGCAACCCAATGAATAAAATTTATTTTTGCCTTTTTTTTTCTGTTCTTGAGTGTTTGAAAAATTATTCCTATTTTATGATTTTGTTTTTTATGTTTTAATTAGTATTTGTTCCAAGTAAAGCCTTTGGGATAGATTCGGTGATAGTTGATTTGATCCTGTTGAAAAACAGAAACTTTTGCGTCCAGTAACAGAATTATTTAAATTCACAGAAGTGACGAAAAATTCTGAATTTTTCACACAAGATTTATATACAAATTTCCTCTTTTTTCCTAATTTTTCAGAATTTTTTGGGTTACAGAAGTATGGGAACAATTCACATCTCTACAGACTGTTCTGTTTTTGACAGATTCTGTTTTCTTTGCATAGTGTGCTTATTTTGATGAACCTATGGATTGTATCGGGGGGTATAAGCCCTGGCAAAGTTAGAATATAGTAGATATAATGCAATAACAAAATTTGAATGGGTTTACAACAGTACTTAAAGTAAAGATTGGTTTTCTTATACTAACGGATCTCACAAAGGTTTTGTTAAGTTTTGTGTGATTGATGTTTTCAAGTTTTGGGTGAGATCGCGATGGATGAAGGAATAAGGAGTGAAAAGAGCCTAAGCTTGGGGATTCCCATGGCACCCCAAGTTAATATTCAAGGAGAACCAAGCAACTAAGCTTGGGGATGCCCCGGAAGGCATCCCCTCTTTCTTCTAACGACCATCGGTATTTTACTTGGAGCTATATTTTTATTCATCACGTTTCATGATTTTTGCTTGGAGCGTCTTGTATTATATGAGCCTTTGCTTGTTTTGCTTTTTAGTTTTTCACAATTATCCTTGCTGGACACACCTATTTGAGAGAGCCAAAATTGTGCTATGATTTGTTAGAATTGCTCTTTATGCTTCCTTTAAATTTTTTGAGCTATGTAATTGCTCTAGTGCTTCACTTATATCTTTTTGAGCACGGTGTGCTTTAATATGTTTGAAGAAATGCTCTCATGCTCCACTTTATATTTATTTGAGAGTTAGTAAACTTTTGAAGAAATTCTCTCATGCTTCACTTATATTATTTTGAGAGACGAAAAATTGTATGCTCATGTTCTTCACTTAAATTTGTTTGGGCTGGTCAAAAGCAATTGCAATATATGAAACTAGTCACAAAGTGATAGATATCCAAGAGGGATATAATAAGATCATTGGACAAAATAAACTTGATTCTTTATAATAGTTTTAAGATATGATGATAGTGATATGTGAGTCATGTTGGTGAGTAATTATGCTTTAGTAAGAATATTGGTGTTAAGGTTTGTGATTCCCTATGCAAGCACGAAAGTCAATAGTTATGCAATGAAATTACATCCTACTTGTGGTGCATTATTCAGTGTTAGTTATGCTTAATGCTTGCTTATGTGATTTTTCGTTTCTTCGTTGGATGCTTCTCAATATTTTTGCTAGCCTCCACTTGTACTAAGTAGAAATACTACTTGTGCATCCAAAATATTTAAACCCAGTTTTGCCATATGAGTCCACCATACCTACCTATATGCGGTATTTCTGTGCCGTTCTAAGCAAATTTGTATGTGCCATCTCTAATTTTCAAAATGAATTTCCTTTTTGTGTGCTCGTACCGCTCATGAAGGGGCAGGGGGTGGCCAATATTTTCCATGCTAGATGTTATTCTCAAGATGAGTGTTTATTCACTTGTCATTGCACGAGAGTACGGCAGTAATAGGGATGCCCTGTCTCGAAATGAAAAAGAAATTTACTTTATGTTGTCAAATAATAAATTCCTTGGAAAGTGCTGGTATGGACGGTACCCGTGGATACGGCTAGTCGTGGAGTGTGAAAGTATGGGGGACAAAGGAATAAACTTTATTTTCTGTTTGGGAACCACCTATGATATATCTAGCACGGAAAGTGTTGGGAATTACTCGGTCGTTATCGTTGACGGGAAAAGTATGCCTCTCAAAAAAATTTATCTCTTAATTTAAGCTTTGAGCTCTGGCACCTCTACAAATCCCTACTTCCCTCTGCGAAGGGCCTATCTATTTACTTTATGCAATTTTTATTTTTATTTGAGTCTCCATCTTCTCTTATAAAGCACCAACTAGGGAGCACTATGATCATACTTGAGCATTAGATGTAGCTAATATGCGAGTGTGTTTCATGAATGGATCAATGATTGAGCATGATGGGCTAGGGATAACCTTCTTTAGTGTTGATATTTTGAAAGACATGGTTACTTGTTGACATGCTTGAGTATTGAAATCTTCATGTCAAAACTAGACTATTGCTTTGAACCATATAAAAGTCCAAATGTCCATGCTACAAAAGAAAAGAATATGTGATGAATGATACGTCTCCGTCGTATCTATAATTTTTGATTGTTTCATGCCAATATTACACAACTTTCACATATTTTGGCAACATTTTATATGATTTATTGGACTTTCACATATTAAACAACCCTACTCCTCGCATAGATATCAATTGATGGGCATCTCCATAGCCCGTTGGTTAGCCGCGTCGATGTGAGACTTTCTTAATTTTTTGTCTTCTCAATATTTACCCCTATCATCATACTCTATTCCACCCATAGTGCTATATCCATGGCTTGCGCTCATGTATTGCGTGAGGGTTGAAAAAGCTGAAGCGTGTTAAAAAGTATGAACCAATTGATCGGCTTGTCATCGGGGTTGTGCATGATAAATACTTTGTGTCAAGAAGACAGAGCATGACAAGACTATATGATTTTGTAGGGATAGCTTTCTTTAGCGTTGATATTTTGAATGACACGATTGTTTGTTGGGATGCCTGAGTATTGATGTCTTTATGTCAAATTATAGACTATTGCTTTGAATCACTTATGTCTTAATATTCATGCCATGATTAGACATATGATCAATATTATGCTAGGTAGCATTCCACATAAAAATTATCTTTTTTATCATTTACCTACTCGAGGACGAGCAGGAATTAAGCTTGGGGATGCTGATATGTCTCTGTTGTATCTATAATTTTTCATTGTTTCATGCCAATATTATACAACTTTCACATATTTTTGGCAACATTTTATATGATTTATTGGACTAACCTATTGATCCAGTGCCTAGTGCCAGTTCCTGTTTGTTGCATGTTTTTTGTTTCGCAGAATATCCATATCAAACGAAGTCCAAATGCGATAAAAATTTACGGAGAATTATTTTGAAATATATGTGATTTTTGGGAGGTGGAATCAATGCAATCGGAGGCCCACGACCTCCACAACCCACCAGGGCGCGCCAGGCACCCCCTGGCGCGCCCAGGTGTCTTGTGCCCTCCCCGTAAGTCAGTTCGGGCCCTTCTTCGGGTGCAAGAAAGATTATTTATGGAAAAAAATCATGTAAAAAATTTCAGCGCAATCAGAGTTACGGATCTCCGGGAATTTAAGAAACGATGAAGGGCCAGAAAACAGGAACGCGAAACAGAAGAGAACAGAGGGATAGATCCAATCTAGGAGGGGCTCCTGCCCCTCCGCCGCCATGGAGGCCATGGACCAGAGGGGAAACCCTCCTCCCATCTAGGGGGAAGGCCAAGGAAGAATAAGAAGGAGGGGGGCTCTCTCCCCCTCTCTCCCATTTGCGCCGGAATGCCGCCGGGGCAATATCGTGTGACGGCGATCTACTCCAACAACTCCGTCATCTTCACCAACAACTCCATCACCTTCCCCCATCTATATTCAGCGGTCCACTCTCCCGCAACCCGTTGTACCCTCTACTTGAACATGGTGCTTTATGCTTCATATTATTATCCAATACTATGTTGCCATCCTATGATGTTTGAGTAGATCTATTTTGTCCTATGGGTTGGTAGATGATCATGATTGGTTTGAGTTGTATATTTTATTTTGGTGTTGTCCTATGGTGCCCTCCACTACAAGAAAAATACACTTCCGTGATGATACGTGTTTGTCACAGTAGGTCACGTTTTCTGTCATGCATGTACATCCATGACGATTTTATGACAGAATCAAGATAGTCATACCTGTGCTGTCGTAGATGTGTTCCATGACAATACCAAAATTATCATCACGAAAGTGTCCACTTCCATGACAATAAATGGCACATCATGGAAGTGCTTTCGTCAAGGGTAACCAACATGTGGCATCCACCGTAACGGGTCGCCGTTAAGCTATCGGGTTCCGGTTTGGATCCGATAACCAGTTAACAGCTGGGACCAATGAGGATTTTCCACGTGTAAAATTCTCATTGGCTATAGCAACCACGTGTCAGCACCGCAGAAGGACAGATGTCAACTGCCCAATGGACAGGAGGCGCCAATGATACGTCAACACGTGGCAAGGCCCAACAGCAGCCCATTTAGGTTAAAAAGGCTGGCCCAGTCAAAATTATCGGGCTGGCCCATTAACGGTTTGCTTGCAGATAGCCCATTCGTAGTTAAGGCCCGTACGACTAGTGTCAAAACGGCCCGTCAGCGGCCCATTCTAGACTTGTAATCATTGCGGCCCATGGTCACTTCTGGCCCGTTAACAGTCCGCTAAGTATTTGGGCCGAATTACGGCCCGGTGTGTTTCCGGCCTGTTAAAGGTCCTGCTTCATTTGGGCCCATTTATTTGCCATTGAAACTTTCGGCCCATAAACTACCATGAAGGAATTGGGTCATATTTGTCCATGTCTGACATTCGACCTGTTAGAGGCCCACTGTAGATTTGGGCCACTTCCATCCTGTTGTGTTTTTCGGCCAGTTAATGTCGGACGAAATCCATGGGCCATATGTGGCCCAACGTCAAATCGGGCCTATTAACGGCCCATATAAAACTGATACTAATCAAGCCCGACCGCACTTCCTGCCTGGTAAAGGCCCGTGTAGTAGGTCGGCGCATTTTTGGCCCGTCGGAATTTCGGCCTGTGAACGATCCGCATTGTAAATGGGCCACCACGAGCTGAGATACATTTCGGCCTGCTAATGACCAGTGGGTTATTTGGCACAATCAGGGCCCAATCTCACTTTCGGCCTATTAAAGGCCCATGTTTAGGCCTATTAAAGGCCCACTGTGGGCACATGCCTACCAAAAATAAGAAAGCTTATGCGAATTTAGGCCCAGATATTTTTAGTGGGCTACATGCAAATTACAGCCCATAATCATTTTTAGCCCAATTGGAATTATGGGCCCGACGAATGTTGGCACGTTGGGCTCCTACGAAGCTTTCGGCCGAATACATTACTAAGATAAACCTACACTATACAAAAATAGCATCGTAATTTCTACAGCCTTTGGCAGCATGATAAATGTTGTATCACAACAAAATAAATTCCAGCCATACAACAAAAGGCCTGTTGGCATAAAGTTTACAGTGCTTGCAGATAAAAGCACCATCAGATGTATAGAAGCACATATCATTTGACCTGAGTGCTAATGTTTCAGGCTGTAGAATCTGATGGAGCAGCATGATCTTCCTGTGACACCCCCGGCTCAATCATGCACTAATCATACACACAAATGCACACGATCAAGCCTAAGGACTCACGAGAAGATATCACAACACAACTCTAAAACATAAATAAAGTCATACAAGCTTTATATTACAAGCCAGGGGCCTCGAGGGCTCGAATACATAAGCTTGCGTACAAGCGTCAGCGGAAGCATCAGATATCTGAGTACAGATATAAAAGAAAGCACAGAAAGGCCTTTAGAAAGGTGGGGCAAAATAAAACACTACGATCAAAAGGCATAGGCCTCCTACCTGGGACCCTCCGAACCTACTCCTGGTCGTCAGCCAACTAATAGTAGTATCCATCCTCGGAGTAGTAGTAGTAGTCGATCGACGGGGCATCTGTCTCAGGGGGCTCCGTCATCTGGTCGCGACAAACTGATATGGGGAGAAAAGGAAAACAAAGCAACCGTGAGTACTCAGAAGTACTCAGCAAGCAAGGATCTACCCTACATATGCAACATTATCAAAGGAAGGCTGTATATGTGGACTGGGCTGCAGAAATGCCAGAATAGAGGGGAAAGCCTAGTCCTATCGAAGACTAGCATCTTCAGCGGTCTTGCAGAAATAGAAGAGAGTAGAACAGATCAATATAATGTAGCAGTATCATTAAGTCTCAACCTCACCCAGAGATCCTTTCTCGACTCCCTGCGAGAAAGCAATCCCAGAGCCATATAGTCATCAACCTCGTCCTGAGATCCCTTCTCGACTGCCTGCGAGAAGCAATCCCAGAGCCTCATATCTAGGTCTCATCTCAACTTCTAGCTGTATCAATCGGGATACAACTCCGAGTGTCTGTTACCGTAGGACAGGCTATCGATAGATGTTTTCTTCCCTGCAGGGGTGCACCAACTTACCCACCACGCTCGCTTAACTCCGGCCGGACACACTTTTCCGGGTCATGCCCGACCTCGGCCAAATGACACACCGCAACCCTACCTACAGCTCAGCAGAGAGGTCCCCGCCGGTCTACACCCTAAGTGCAAAGGGGTCTTGGCCATTACCCCTCGCCCTCCGGGTCGTTGCGCACACGGTGAAGCCACACACCAACACTACAGGAAGGCGCCGGTCCGTCCGTGCCACCATGCTGAACTAGATGTCTGACAGAGCTTTCGGCTGATGCATATGATGCAGAACGCCCATACTATGCCCACGTGGTGGTTAGTGCTATCGGGCCAGAGGCCCACTCAGATCAAATATCCAAACCGTTAGTACCTTGGGGGTGTGGTAACGAGCAGAGACTCACGATCGATGTGACCCCATCGCCCCGTCTCGAGGACTTGCGGCAAGGGCCAAGAATGCCCGGCCACGCCTCGTATTCTCACTCGGGCACCATCCAGGTCAACCCGTCTCACAAAAGACTGTCGGGAACTCAGGTCCACCTCTACTGGGCGGTACCGCCTGTCCCTCCAGTCCTGCAGTTAAAGTAACTCCCTCGGGTCGCCCTCGGGGCCGACCCGTTTCTAACAAGGTGCAGGGGTAAAGTCACAGTAGCCGTGTGTCCATAACATCAAGGGAATCCGAGGTATCACCCTCGACGGATACCCACTCGATGTAACTGTCAAGGTGAACGTAGGAGGATTCACCCTCGATAGGTTCACACTTGATGTGTTGCACGACCGCGTCGTTATCGGAAGTGGTGAAGGAGGAATCACCCTCGATGACCACGACCAAAAAGCTACTCTACAGGGTTAACATCTAAAGTGCTACATGAGGTATCACCCTCGGCACTCGATAGTAACGCTGCAGTGTCGTTACAACTAAGGGGGTGAAGTGCGGTGCCGGGGCCTGGTCTTCAATCCCGTTGATCAGGTCTTCTGATCATCCAGCGGGGCAGTCGGGACTAGTGGGGTCACTGATAGGTCTCTACCCAGCATATACTAAGCAGTCTAGGTTATGCAGGTAATTATCAACAGCAGGTTACAATAAACAAGCTATGCATCAGAATAGGTAAAGCAGCAGCAGCAGCAATTCTAATGCAAGCATGAGAAAATAGAATGGGCGATATCGGGATGATCAAAGGGGGGGCTTGCCTGGTTGCTCGGCGGCAAGGGCAAGGTCGTCAACGGTGTCTTCGGGCTCTGGAGCTGCGTCGGTACCGGGAACTGCGTCGGGGTCTAACGAGAGGGAAGAGGAGGAGGAAACAATAAATACAAGCAAACAGATGCAACACGATGTATGACATGGCAATTCGCAGTGCTAGGGGTAGTCTAACGTAGTACTACACGTATCAGACGGAGCGGGAGAATATCTGACGATATTTCTCGGGTCTTTGGATTTATCGAACAAGCGATCCAGAGGGGGAATGTCCCATGTTCAGATAGTTAGAGACGTGTGACGGACGAACGGACCGCGAATTCGGATTCATCTCGTCGCTCTGAGCAACTTTCATGTACAAAGTTTTTCGATCTGAGCTACGGTTTATTTTATATGATTTTCTAAAGACTTTAGCAATTTCTGGAATTTATTTAATTATTTAAATACGAATTATCCAAAATAGTGTATGCTGACGTCATCATGATGTCAGCATGACGTCAGCAGTCAACAGTGGAGTTGACCTAGTCAAACTGACGTGTGGGTCCCACCTGTCAGTGTCAGTTTAGTTTAATTAGGGTTTAGTTAATTTTAATTACTGTTTAATTAAACTAACTAATTATTTAGATTAACTTAATCAGAATTAATTAACTTAATTAATTAATTACTAATTATTGATTTTATTAAATCTATTTTTTTATTTTCGTTTTAACAGGGGCTGGCCCACTGGTCAGTGGCACAGCCGGACATGTCCGGGCTGTGCCCGTTCGGGCACCAGACATGTCCGGTGCGTATACGGGCGCACGGGCGCGGCGAGCGGGCGAGGCGGCGACGAGCGCCGGCGTGCGTGGGGCCACGCGCGGGCGGGAGGCGAGCGCGGGCGGGGCAGGGGCGGCCGGGCGCGGTGGCCCGTCGAACGGCGAGCGACAGCGCGGGCCACAGGCGAGGCGGGGTGAAGCAGCGGCGAGGCGGGCTCGGGCACGAGCGACAGGGAGAGGGGCGCGGTGAGCGCGGCCCGGAGCGCGGCCTCGGCGAACGGCGTCGAAGGGAGAGGGGAGGGCGGCAGCGGAGGCCGGGGGTGCTCACGAGGGGGGAGGCGAGGCAGGGGTGGCGAGGCTCGGTGGAGCCGACGGGGAGGAGGACGGGGAGGCGTTCGACGACGGCGGTGGCGGGGTCCGGCGACGGCGAAGACGGGCGGCGGCGTTGCGGCGTCGGGGAGGCAGGGCCGTGCCCGATCCCTCCTGGATCGGGGGGGAGAGGAGGAGGGAGAGCGAGGGGGTGAGTGGGGTGGGCTAGGTTCGGGGGGGGGGGATAAGGGAGAGCGGGATGAGCCGGCCTGGTGGTCCAGCTGGGCCACGGCCCGGTGGGGGGGGGTGTTCTGTTTTCCCTTTCTTTTCTTTTTTTCTATTTCTTTTCTCTTACTCTGTAAATTGCTAGGCCACTTATGATTTTTGTAACATGTGAGACTTGCCAAAATAAATACTATGCAGTAATTACCACTGTTAGAAAATGGTTTGGAGCCAAAGTGATTTCGTATGCATTTTATTTAATGTCAAATGGATTAAATATTTTCTGTTCCTAGCTGTTTGAGTTATTTAATTAATTTATTAAATGTTGGTTACAATTTTAGAATAGTCTATGGAATATTTGCTATTTATTGAACATTTTAGTTTCTATGTTGAACAACTTTTATTTCCACTTTAAGTTTGAATTTAAATTTGAATTTGGAAAGGGATATGTTACTAATGATGATTAAGCACTGTTGATCATGATGACATGGCATAATCAAAAGGGTGATTACTGTAGACAAATACATGGGGTGTTACAAATCTCCTCCACTAACAAGAATTCTCGTCCCGAGAATTAAGAGGTAGAAGGAAAAAGTTCGGGGTATTCCGCACGAAGATTATCCTCGTGTTCCCAAGTGGCTTCATCTTCAGCATGATTTGACCACTACACTTTGAGGAACTTGGTAACCTTCTGACTGGTCCGACGTTCAGCTTCATCGAGAATGCGGATCGGATGCTCCTTATAAGATAGATCATCTTGCAATTCGAGCATCTCGTGATCCACTGCTCGGTGCGGAGATTCCTTTAAGCATTTACGAAGTTGCGACACATGGAAGACGTCGTGAATATGAGAGAATTGCGGCGGTAATTCCAATTTATACGCCACTTGACCACGTCTAGCAACAATGCGGAAAGGAGCAATTTAGCGGGGAGCTAACTTGCCCTTGATTCCGAAACGGTGAGTGCCTTTCATCGGGGTGACTCGCAGATAAGCCTAATCACCCGGTTGATAAGTCAAACCCCATCGTTTGCGATCATAGTTGCTCTTCTGGGGGTCCTGAGCCACTTTGAGGTTTTCACGGACGATACGGACTTGTTCTTCGGCGTGTTGAATAATATCCGGACCCACAAGCGGTCGTTCCCCAGTTTATGACCAATTCAGAGGGGTTCGACACTTACGTCCATATAGTACTTCAAAGGGGGCCATTTTCAAGCTGGCTTGATAGCTGTTGTTATAAGAGAAGTCGGCATACGGAAGAGATTCTTCCCACTTCTTGCCGAAAGAAATAACACAAGCTCGTAGCATGTCTTCAAGCACTTGATTGACTCGCTCAACTTGGCCTTAGGATTGGGGATGATAAGCTGAACTCCAGGTAATATGAGTTCCCATAGCTTCTTGGAAACTTTCCCAGAACTTTGAGGTGAAAAGACCGCCACGGTCCGAACTGATCTCCTTCGGAATACCGTGGAGTGATACAATTCTGGAGATATACAACTCTGCTAACTGACTAGCAGTGATAGTCTCCTTGACAGGCAGAGAGTGTGCAACTTTGGAAAGTTGGTCGACGACGACAAGAATAGCATCGTGACCCTTCTGTGACCTGGGAAGGCCGGTAATGAAATCCATTTGCACTTTATCCCATTTCCATAAAGGAATAGGTAACGGTTGCAGAATTCCAGCAGGCTTCTGATGTTCTGCCTTAACACAACGACACACATCACATTCAGCAACGTACCAAGCAATATCCTGCTTCATTTTAGACCACCAGTACCTTTGACGGAGATCACGATACATCTTGGTGCTACCCGGATGAATAGACAGCGGGGTATCATGTGCCTCCTTCATGACCTTATCAGTCATGAGTTCAAAGCGAGGTACGACAATGCGGTTTCTGAAATACAAGGTTCCATCTTCAGACAGTGAGAAATCCCTGTACTTTTCAAGGTGAAGATTTTTCTTCATGAGATCAATTTCAGCATCTTTAGCTTGCACATTCTTAACAGCTTTCTCAAGATCTGGTTGTATCACAAGGTTATTAAGAGAACCTTGTGGAACAATACGCAGATTCAGCTTGCGCAGTTCTTCAAAAAGACGAGGTTGAGCTCGCCTAACCATGAGGTTGTCGCAATAGGACTTGCGGCTTAAGGCATCAGCCATCACGTTAGCCTTGCCAGGGGTATAGGAAATACCCAAATCATAGTCCGCAATGGCCTCCATCCATCTTTGCTGACGGAGGTTTAGAGATGGCTGAGTGAACAAGTACTTCAGACTTTTATGATCCGTGTATATCTCGCAACGATTACCGAGGAGGTAATGTCGCCACAACTGCAGTGCATAGATGACAGCAGCTAGTTCTAGATCATGTACCGGGTAATTCTCTTCATGTGGGCGCAACTGACGAGAGCCATAAGCAATCACTTTACGCTCTTGCATTAGGACACAGCCTAATCCTTCACGGGATGCGTCACAATAAATCACAAAATCTTTGCGAGAATCTGGAGGAGCAAGTACTGGGGCAGATGTTAGCTTGTCCTTGAGTGTTTGGAAACTTTCTTGACATTTGTCTGTCCATTCAAATTTAACGCCCTTGTGAAGGAGATCAGTCAAAGGCTTAGCAATCTTAGAAAAATTCTCAACAAATCGACGGCAATAGCTTGCAAGGCCGAGAAAACTTCTCACTTGCTTGACGTTTTTCGGAGGGGTCCAGTCAAGAATAGCTTGAACTCGTTCCGGGTTAACAGCAATTCCATCCTTGGAAATCACATGACCAAGGTAGGTTACTTCAGAAAGCCGGAATTCACATTTGGAGTATTTGGCATACAACTGGTGTTCTCGGAGCCTTTCCAGTACAAGACGGAGGTGTTCGGCATGTTCTTCTTTATTCTTTGAATAGACTAGAATATCATCTAGATACACCACGACAAATTTGTCGAGATAATCCATGAAGATATAATTCATCAGGCGGGAAAATGTGGCTGGAGCATTTGTTAAGCCAAATGACATTACAGTGTACTCATAAGAGCCATAGCGAGTAACAAATGCAGTCTTGGGAATATCCTCTTCACGAACACGGATCTGATGATAACCCAACCTTAAATCAAGTTTAGAGAATACCGATGATCCAGCAAGTTGATCATACAAATCATTGATCCGAGGAAGCGGATATTTATTCTGAATTGTGGCTTGGTTAATGGGCCGATAATCCTGAACCAATCGGTTAGTTCCATCCTTCTTCTTAACGAAGAGTGAAGGTGCTCCCCAAGCAGAGGAACTGGGGCGGATGAAACCTTTCTTAAGTGACGTGTCAATTTCTTCCTTAAGCTCGAGAAGATGATGCGGAGGCATCTTATAAGGGTGCTTCGCAATAGGAGTTGTGCCTGGTTTCAAGTCGATGACAAACTCAACAGCTCTAGCAGGCGGTATTCCTGGAAGTTCTTCTGGAAAGACGTCTTGAAAATCACGAACAACTGGAACGTTCTCGATGCCTTCAAGGGGTGAGGCATTCAATGCATTCAAAACATATATTTGAGTCTTAGCATCCTGAGCTATTCGGGCTGAGTATTTGACTGTCTGGCCAGAAGGGTGTGTGAGGCGGACTGTTTCAGTGGCACAGTCAATCAAAGCTTTATGAGGCTTCAACCAGTCCATTCCCAGAATAATGTCTATGTTGGAGGTCTTGAGAGCAATGAGTGAAACGGGGAACATCAATCCTCCGATCACAATGTGGTTACCGTGGCTTACCATGGTAGTTTGCCAATTAGCCCCAGGTGACTGGATTACTAATGGGGTGGACATCTCCTCGAAAGGTATATCATGGCTTCACGCAAAACTTTCGGACATGAAGGAGTGCGATGCTCCAGAATCAAAGAGGACTGAAGCTGGGATTGAATTCACTAGAAGGGTGCCCATCACAATCTTGGGGTCCTGTCGAGCTTCTTCCATGTTGACTTGGTTGACATGAACAAGCTGATTAGCAGGTAGTATGGCATTACGATTCCTGGAATGATGGGTCCGATGGCCCTTCCTACGGCCAACAGAATGACGTGATGCATTCTGAGGCTGACCTTGATGACAGTTGAAAGCACGGTGCCCTGGCTGTCCACACTTGTGGCATAAACCATCATTAGGGAGAGGAGCTACGACATTGGACTGTCCACCCTGGATCGTTAGCTGTCTTGGTGGCGGAGGCAGACGAGGTGCAACATATGACGGTCTCGGTGCAGGGGCAGGTCGGTGATGTACATTGTGCGGGATCCACACTCGACGCTTCTGAACAGGCTGACCCGAGGATGAGCCAACTTCATGAGTGCGCTTGAGCGACTCCTGGCATTTAGTCAGAGCTGTTTCAACTTGGAAAGATTTGCTGACAAGCGTTGCGAAGTCTGTGCAATCATGGACTGCAAGTGCAAGGTTTATGTCAGTACGCAGTCCTTCACGGAATTTATCCTGTTTGCAGGCATCAGTGCAGACGTCATCTTCAGCATAGCGGGACAATTCAAGAAATTTCCTCTGATATTCATCCACAGTCATTATTCCCTGGATGAGTTTACGGAATTCCTACTTCTTCTGGTCCATCAGACCTTGAGGAATGTACCGTGCATGAAAAGCTGACTGAAATTCCTGCCAAGTGGTTACTGTTTCAGCAGGCAACATACCCTTGTGGCTCTCCCACCATTGAGCAGCTGATCCCCTCAGGTGCTACGTCGCATAGGTGACGTAACTGTCAGGGATAACATTGGCCGAATTCATCTGGAAGGCAATGTCACGGAGCCAATCATCAGCATCCATTGGATCAGTCGAGCTGCGAAAAGTGGACGGATTGAGGCCCACGAATTCTGGCAGTGTTATTGGGGTAGGCTGTTGATGAGCATTCTGGTTTGGAAACTGAGCCAATATCCCGGTCATAACCTGACGGTTCAGTTCAAACTGCTGCATCATTGCGGCAATATAAGGTGGAGGTGGAGGATCGTCAGCCATCCTGCCAAATCAACAGGGGCAGTTTAGCAAGAAAACTGCATGCGTATGGAATGATTCATGAAGTAACACGCACAACATAAGGAAGTGCAATAGATACTTCATCATATTCGCACCAGACATTCAAAGCCACACATAGTCTCGGTTACAATCTGGCATTATGACAGTTGAAAAGGGGAGGGCTAGACAACTAGGCGGTGTGCAGGCACGCGATATGGAAGTACACAACGAGACATAGCAAGGGCTACATCAACGTCGGAGAAAACTATTGGAGCGAGGTATCTGCAAGTGACAACACAGGGTGCCCTCGATTAAAGGATCCTGCAAGAAGAACCTGGCCCACAATTCTTGAAGAAAGGAGGGGTAATTTCAGAACTCCGGGTGGATGTGATCACGAGAACCTAATGTTAGAGTTAGTAAAATTCTAACCCGAAAGGAAGAGAGATCAGAGTCCGAGAGTAAAGACGAGGAATAAAAGATCCTAATACCGCCCAATTGGCGACGTGGGCCCATAAGCCTGTCGGTGTACTAAGTATTGGGCCACTAGTACCCTGTACTTGTGCACGGGCAGTTGTAGCCATCCTCGCGGCAAGGCTTGCCGGGAACAGTTCGAGGTTGATTCAAGCCATCAAGGAAATCATCAAGTCAGAGATCTGAGGATCAGCAGATAAGCAAAGCTGGAATTCGAAGGCCAGCTTCCCCGGCAAGATCCTTGCCGGGATGGCCCGTGGAGCCCGGCAAGGCTCGGCGCCCGGCAAGGCTTGGTTCCCAGCAAGGCTTGGCGCCTGGCAAGGTTTGGTGCCCGGCAAGGATCGGCGCCTAGCGAGATTCCGCCACTGTGCCACCGCTTCGGCACAGTAACAAGTCTGACATTCTGGCTCCTTCCCTGTGTAACACCCCCAGTGGTTAACTACAGTAATCACCCTTTTGATTATGCCATGTCATCGTGTTTAACAGTGCATGATCATCTTTAGCATCATATTGCATTTCAACTCCTAAGTCAAATTCAAATTTAAATGAAAGTGAAATATAAAAGTTGTGCAACATAGAAACTAAAATGTTCGATAAATAGCAAATATTGCAGAGATCATTCTAAAATTGAAACCAACAATTAATAAATTAATTAGGTGGCACTAACATTTCCAAAACAGTAAGGTTTAATGCCTTTTAATTATTATAAAAATTGTGTGAACTCAAATTGCCTCCAAACTAATTTTTGGTAGTAGTTGAGGATGCCTAGTAATTATTGGGATATTTGCCATGTTTTACAAAATTCAATATGAGGGCTAACTATTTACTAAACAGGAGATATGGTTAAATAAAAAGAAAAGGTTAAAGTTAAAAATAAAAACAGAAAACAGAAACCCCCCCTCTCTTCCCTCGTGGGCCTCGTGGCCCAGCTGGCCTGTGCCGGCCAGGCCGGCCCGCTCCCGCACGCCCGCTGGCCTATTTGGCCACCCCCCCGAAACCCTAACTGCTACTCCCCACTCCCCTCGACCCCCCACTCCGCTCGATCCCCTTCCCCCATATGGATCGGGCCACGCCCCGACCCCTGGCGCTCGCCCCTCCCGACCCCGCGCTCCCCGACACCGGCGCCCATTCGCAGCACCGCCCCGCTGCCGCTGTGGCTCACGGCCTCGACGCGCCGGGCCTCGTCACCGTCACCTCACCGCCTCGACCACGACGCCGCCGTCGCTGACCGCCGACAACCGTCGCCTCCCCGACCCCGAACCAGCGCACCGCCACCTCGACATCGTCGCTCTGGGCCTCGTCCGCGACCGCGCCGTCGCCAGACTTCCTTGTCCCCGTCGCCGTCGTCTGCCTCGTCCCCGCCGTCGTCGGACCACCCCGACCCTCCCTGAGCCCACTGCCGTCTCCCTACAACCCCGCCGTGAGCCTCGTCCGCCCCCTCTTCTCTCCCCGTCACCGGATCCGGCCCGCATCCTCGCGCTCACCGCGGCTGTCCCGATGCCCGCGCACGGCCACTGCGCGCCGGCCGTGCACTGGGCTCGCCCGGCTCGCGCCTGTCGCTCCCTGGGCGTGCCCCCCCCCCCCCGCGCACATGATCGTGCCCCTGCCCCGCTACCTTCGCCCTCGCCGCATGCGCCCTTCACCGCGCGCGTCCCGCTGCTGCATCGCCGCTGCTGACCGCTGCTGGCGCCTCACCGCGCCCAGACGGGCTCCGGCCTCGACGGGCGACCACGCCCACACCCCGCGCCCGTTAACCCTGTTGGCCTCATGGGCCTATGACAGATGGGGCCCGCCCCTTATAAAAAAAACGAAAATAGAAAAGAAGATAAAAATAAAAATAATAAAAATAATTAATTAATTAGTTAATTAATTAAGTTAATTAATCCTGATTAGGTTAAACTAATTAAGTTGTTAGTGTTAATTAAACAGTAATTTAATTAGTTAAAACCTAATTAAGCTAACAGTCTACATGATGTCATGCTGATGTCCTCGCAGCACTGTTTCGGATAATGTTGTTTTAATTAATTAAATAAATTCGAGAAATTAATAAAAACTTTAGAAAATCATATCTTTTAATCCGTAACTCCGATGGAAAAACTTTGTACTTGAAAATTGCTCAGAACGACGAGAAGAATCCGAATACGCGGTCCGTTCGTCCGTCACACGTCCCTAACTATCCGAACATGCAACCGTTCCCCTCCGGTCATCTGTCTGACAAATTTCTGGAATCGGGAAAACATTCCCGGATGAATCCCACCTTCGCCAGTATCACCCGGCACTGCATTAGATCACCTCTGTCACCGCTTATTGCCATGTTATGCTTTGTGCTGCACTTGTTTGCTTAGTATTTATACTGTTTCCTCCCCATCTTCTCTCTCGGTAGCCCCCGACACCGACGTCGTCCCCGAGACCGACGCAGCTCCGGAGACCGAAGACACCATTGACGACCTTGCCCTTGCCGCCGAGCAACCAGGCAAGCCCCCCCCCCCTTGAGCATACCGATATCGCCCATTCTATTTTCTCATGCTTGCATTAGAATTGCTGCTGCTGCTGCTTTACCTATTCTGATGCATAGCCTGTTTATCGTAACCTGCTGTTGATAATTACCTGCATATCCTAAACTGCTTAGTATAGGCTGGGTAGAGACCTATCAGTGACCCCACTTATCCCGACTGCCGTGCTGGATTGTCAGAAGACCCGATCAACGGGAATTGAAGACCAGGCCCCGACACCGCACATCACCCCCCTTAGTTGTAACGACACTGCAGCGTTACTATCGAGTGCCGAGGGTGAAACCTCTTGTAGCACTGCTGATGTTAACTCTGTAGAGTAGCTATTCGGTCGTGGTCATCGAGGGTGATTCCTCCTTCACCACTTCCGGTAATGACGCTGTCGTGCAACACATCAAGTGTGAACCCATCGAGGGTGAATCCTCCGAGTTCACCTTGACAGACACATCGAGTAGGAATCCAACGAGGGTGATACCTCGGATTCCCCTGATGTTATGGACACACGGATACTTGGATTTTACACTGTTACTTGGATAGGCGGGTCGACCCTGAGGGGTACCCGCGTGCGCCTGAGAGGCAAGTGTTGTGAAGACGGGTGCCTGTATGGTGCCCGAGTGCTGAATACGAGGCGTGGCTGGGCATTCTTAACCCTTGCAGCAAGTCCTCGAGATGGGGCGACGGGGTCACATCTTTCGTGAGTCTCTGCTCGTTACTGCATGCCCCTAGTCCTAACGATTTGGATATTTGATCCGAGCAGGTCTCTGGCCTGATAGCACTAACCATCACGTGGGCATAGTATGGGTGTTCCGCATCGTAGCATCAGTCGAAAGCTTTGTCAGACGTCCAGTTCAGTATTGTGGCCGGGTCGGATCATGCCGTTGGCGCTGGTATCCACCTTGCTCACAACGACCCGGAGGGCGAGGGGCGATGGCCAAGACCCCCTTGCGCTTAGGATGTAGACCGGCGGGGACCTCTCTGCTGAGCTCTAGGTAGGGCTGCGATGTGTCGTTTGGCCGAGGCCGGGCATGACCCAGGAAAGTATGTCCGGCC
The DNA here is from genome assembly GCA_011799875.1 of Thinopyrum elongatum. Lineage (NCBI taxonomy): Eukaryota > Viridiplantae > Streptophyta > Magnoliopsida > Poales > Poaceae > Thinopyrum > Thinopyrum elongatum. Next base: position 435,382,322 of record CM022302.1, read on the forward strand.
GGAGTTAATCGAGCGTGTTGGGTAAGTTGGTGCACCCCTGCAGGGAAGAAAACTTCTATCGATAGCCGGTCCTATGGTAAAGGACACTCGGAGTTGTATCCTGATTGATACAATTTAGAACTGGATACTTGGATACTATGGCTCTGGGATTGCTTCTCGCAGGGAGTCGAGAAGGGATCTCCGGACGAGGTTGATGACTGTATGGCTCTGGGATTGCTTTCTCGCAGGGAGTCGAGAAAGGATCTCTGGGTGAGGATGAGACTTAATGATACTGCTACTTTATATTGATCTGTTCTGCTCCCTTCTATTGCTGCAAGACCGATGAAGATGCTAGTCTTCGATAGGACTAGGCCTCCTCTCTATTCTGGCATTTCTGCAGCCCAGTCCACATATACAGCCTCCCTTTGAAAATGTTGCATATGTAGTGTAGATCCTTGCTTGCTGAGTACTTCTGAGTACTCACGGTTGCTTTGTTTTCCTTTTCTCCCCATATCAGTTTGTCATGACCAGAGGACGGAGCCCCTGAGACAGATGCCCCGTCGATCGACTACTACTACTACCCCGAGGATGATTACTTCTACGAGCTGACCGACGACCAGGAGTAGGATCGGAGGGTCCCAGGCAGGAGGCCTGCGCCTTTCGATCATAGTGTTTTATTTTTGCCCCGCCTTTCTAAAGGCCTTTCTGTTTCTGTTTCATATCTGTACTCAGATATCTAATGCTTCCGCTGACGCTTGTACGCAAGCTTATGTATTCGAGCCCTCGAGGCCCCTGGCTTGTAATATAAAGCTTGTATGACTTTATTTTGTTTTAGAGTTGTGTTGTGATATCTTCCCGTGAGTCCTTAGGCTTGATCGTGTGCATTTGCGTGTATGATTAGTGCACGATTGAGCCGGGGGCGTCACAAGTTGGTATCAGAGCCGACTGACTGTAGGAACCCCCCTTTCTAACTCCTTGGCCGAAGTTGAGTCTAGTAACCGAAAACTACTTTACTAACTTGGCTGTGTGGCTTATGGGCCCACGTCGCCAATTGGGTGATATTAGTATCTTTTATTCCTCATCTATACTCTGGGACTCTGATCTCTCTTCTATTCGGGTTAAAAGATTTTACTAACTCTGACTCTAGGTTCTCGTAACTACTCCCAGAGAGGCCTCATACCAGAAGATCACCTGCTTCATCGGAAGATTCTGACGATTCCCATCGATGTTATCCCGAGCCCTTTGCGCTCATCGCCTTTGTAATTCCTACCACCGATGTATCCCTGTAGATGACTACTTACACTTGTCATTCACACGATCATTCCTCGTCGCTCTTGTTGTTACAAGATGCCTCGAAATATTCTCCGTTGCCCCGATAATCCTTTGAGTTTACTGCCTTGCAGTTCTTCTCCGAATGAAAAACCTTACGGTTAATTCCCCACATTTATCGAGGATCTGTTCATCCTAGTTGTTCATGTGTCTCGCAAAAATTCTTCGAAGTGCTATTCGATCTTCCGAAAATCCTCTATAGCATGTTGCTCTGGAAATTCTTACCTGCTGACATTATGGTTAATTCCATATGTCTAGTAATCTCCGTTGACGCCTCTTGTCATTACCATTTTGAGTCCTTGATTCAATGTGTGTGCGAATAATCGCAATCATCACTTAGTCCTTAGAAATTTTCTTTCCGGCTCAAACATCGTCCCGAACATGAGCTGGATTCTCGACCAATCTATTTGCCGTCGCTTATACCCCTAAGTCTATTCAATTAACCATCCTTAATCAGAGCGATTGCTTCTGATCCCTTGCTTTGGAAATCATAACTCCTTTGCATTTGAGCTTTGAATTAATGCCTTTGCATTGATTCTTCTTCTGGTTGTGTGCCTATGCTCACGTCAGCTCTGTTATGGACCGTCAGATCCTTTGATGAGTTATCACCCGATAGTGTCCTTAACATCCAAAGTCTTGTGAGTTTTCCCCTGATACATATTGCCTTTGGTAAATTGTATTCTCTGCTTTGCCAACCTTGCTCCGCTCTCGAGCTTGAGTTATTTACTCCTGACGTTCGTGGTATACGTTCCTAAGATGCCCCAATGGGTTGAACCTATGCTTTTCCCCCAGAACTTGTGAACCCAAAAGTTATGCGGGTTATACTCTACTGGTGTTTCGTCAGATAAATTTTTAACCCTACAATTTCTTCGAAGGCGAGGAGTGAATGGAAGGTTATGCATTGAAGAAGTGGGAGTCGACCTTGAACCTTTGAGTTCATGCCCAGGGAAATGATGTAGATCCTATCGTGGAAGCTTCTTGTAATAATAATTATTCCCTTGTTATAAATTCATCTTTTATCTGTGAATTGACCCCTTGCAATCGTGGTGCCAACCATGATTGTTCTTCTTTGATCCCATTCCTCGGACAGGTTAAAATAATTATCCTCTGCAGATCATTTCACCTGTCCAACCTCTATTCTGCTCTACCTTCGAGTTTTACCCTCTGGTATCTCGAGAATATCAAGGCACTGTATTGCTTCCTATGAGTCTTCTTCTAGTATTGCTTCTCACCAATTCCAATTCTCCCGGGTTCTGAGTTGTTAGTCACTCGAGAACACCGATAAGTGAATCGCTTCCGCACTCCGATTCAACAACTCTAAGTAATTTTTGTTGCTTACGAGATTAATAATTCTTCAAGTCATTCCTAGCCTGAACAGCTACATCATTATCGTGCTAATACTAACAGTGCTACCAGGTCCTTATTCCCGGAGCACAACTTCGGACGATGAGCTAAGCTTACGTCGATCTTCCTCATCTTATCATTTCACCTCGAACAACAAACTTGACTTTGAGTTTGTGTCGTAACCGTGGTTCCAATAATCTTTCGCTTAGTCATTCCTTTTTCCTGATGTCTTTGCTGCTCGATGGATCCTCAAAGAGCCTCTCGACAAATTAGTCATGATCACCATCAATATACTAACTTGCTCTAAGATATCAATCGAATTATTGAAGTGAAATACTATCCTAGCCCTCGATGATTTGCGATAATCATCGGCCACTTTATTGCCCTTCCCCCTCCCCAACACAAACTTGTTCGTGTTTTGTGTTGTACCTTGAGTTCCTTGCTATCCAGCATTTGTTCTTCTTTACCTTGGAAAATTACCACCCTTTATGTCAAGGATGTCATGGGAATTTCACCACCTCTTGAGAATTCTTGATACAAGTGTTACTTCTCACCATCACCATTCCTTCTTGGTCCTCGTGTTGTTTATGACCGTAATGCCGGCAAATGAACTATGATGTGTGAATTCAAAACTTCTAGCAACCCTATTGTCTCTTGATGGATCCTTTGTGTATCCAAAGTCTGACCTTTACTGGAAGACCATGTCAATGTTATCTCGAAGCATGCCTGTGGTACTCCGATCTTCAATGAGAACATTTGAAGCATAATGCCAAAAATTTCTTTTACAATTATCCAAATACCGTTGTATGGATAATGCCATGAAATTTTTCTCCCCTCACCTAAAGGGTTTTCTACTTTTATCCTGTCATGGATATCATGCTCTGCTTGTCCTTGCGAAGGATATACCCCTGAAATATGTGTTTAAACACATTTTCCTTTCCATTGTTTTGTTTAACCTTTCTTGTGATCTATACGATCTAAGCAGTAACAATTCACTGCTTAGGTAAGCACCTCGTTGTACCACTCGATCAGTAAAACCCTGTTACTATTGTTGATGACATTTCGGTAACCACCGATGGACGAGAACTTTGCCTATTGGTCCGCCTCGTTCAACGAGCAGGAAAATAGTTCTCTTCGTCCCTCGCCCTTGGTACCGATGTTGTCGCCGACATAGATGACAGGCTATCCTCTGACATACCTTGCTACCATGACCGTGCAGTACGTCAACGTCCTTCCTACTTTTGAACCACATGGTGGGCCCATAACCCATAGGTCCACTGGATCGAAACCTGACTCTCCTGTTCAACCCTGATTCTAATGTGTCCTTTGCACGTGGCCTCGTATGTAATTCACGGGCCACCATCCTAGTGATCTATTCTGGTACCAGACACAATACTTATTCTCGTTGCTCTCGACCCTTTTCACACCTTGTTCAGACATCGAATGATTATCTATCTGTTTGAAACTTCTTATTGTCCCTTCCTACTTTGCTCTCGATGTTTTTCATTTGTTCAACTCGAGAGATACTCTTATGCCTTCGATCCCATATAAATTGGAGTTGCCGCTGCAGTTCTCTCATATCCACGACGTCTTCTATGTGTCGCAACTTCGTAAATGCTTCAAGGAATCTCCGCACCGAGCAGTGGATCACGAGGTGCTCGAATTGCAAGATGATCTTTCTTATAAGGAGCATCCGATCCGCATTCTCGATGAAGCTGAACGTCGGACCTGTCAGAAGGTTACCAAGTTCCTCAAAGTGCAGTGGTCAAATCATACTGAAGATAAAGCCACTTGGGAACGCGAGGATAATCTTCGTGCGGAATACCCCGAACTTTTTCCTTCTACCTCTTAATTCTCGGGACGAGAATTCTTGTTAGTGGAGGAGATTTGTAACACCCCTAGTGGTTAACTACAGTAATCACCCTTTTGATTATGCCATGTCATCATGTTTAACAGTGCATGATCATCTTTAGCATCATATTGCATTTCAACTCCTAAGTCAAATTCAAATTTAAATGAAAGTGAAATATAAAAGTTGTGCAACATAGAAACTAAAATGTTCGATAAATAGCAAATATTGCAGAGATCATTCTAAAATTGAAACCAACAATTAATAAATTAATTAGGTGGCACTAACATTTCCAAAACAGTAAGGTTTAATGCATTTTAATTATTATAAAAACTGTGTGAACTCAAATTGCCTCCAAACTAATTTTTGGTAGTAGTTGAGGATGCCTAGTAATTATTGGGATATTTGCCATGTTTTACAAAATTCAATATGAGGCCTAACTATTTACTAAACAGGAGATATGGTTAAATAAAAAGAAAAGGTTAAAGTTAAAAATAAAAACAGAAAACAGAAAGCCCCCCTCTCTTCCCTCGTGGGCCTCGTGGCCCAGCTGGCCTGTGCCGGCCATGCCGCCAGGCGACCGCTCCCGCACGCCCGCTGGCCTATTTGGCCGCCCCCCCCAACCCTAACTGCTACCCCCCACTCCCCTCGACCCCCCACTCCGCTCGATCCCCTTCCCCCATATGGATCGGGCCACGCCCCGACCCCTGGCGCTCGCCCCTCCCGACCCCGCGCTCCCCCACACCGCGCCCGTTCCGCCTCGCCACCCGCGCTGCCGGCTCTTTTTGGCTCACTTCCTCCTCCCGCCTTTCCCTCGTTCACCTTCACCCAAAAAAAAAAAAAAAAAAACAACTCACCCCTCGACCCCGCGCCGCCGTCGCTGACCGCCGACAACCGTCACCTCCCCGACCCCGAACCAGCGCACCGCCACCTCGACATCGTCGCTCTGGGCCTCGTCCCTGACCGCGCCGTCGCCGGACTTCCTCGTCCCCGTCGCCGTCGTCTGCCTCGTCCCCGCCGTCGTCGGACCACCCCGACCCTCCCCAAGCCCACTGTCGTCTCCCTACAACCCCGCCGTGAGCCTCGTACGCCCCCTCTTCTCTCCCCATCACCGGATCCGGCCCGCGTCCTCGCGCTCACCGCGGCCGTCCCGATGCCCGCGCACGGCCACTGTGCGCCGGCCGCGCACTGGGCTCGCCCGGCTCGCGCCTGTCGCTCCCTGGGCGTGCCCCCCCCCCCGCGCGCATGATCGTGCCCCTGCCCCGCTACCTTCGCCCTCGCCGCACGCGCCCTTCACCGCGCGCGCCCCGCTGCTGCATCGCCGCTGCTGACCGCTGCTGGCGCCTCGCCGCGCCCAGACAGGCTCCTGCCTCGACGGGCGGCAACGCCCACACCCCGCGCCCGTTAACCCTGTTGGCCCCATGGGCCTATGACAGATGGGGCACGCCCCTTATAAAAAAAGAAAATAGAAAATAAGATAAAATAAAAATAAAAATAATAAAAATAAATAATTAATTAATTAGTTAATTAATTAAGTTAATTAATCCTGATTAGGTTAAACTAATTAAGTAGTTAGTGTTAATTAAACAGTAATTTAATTAGTTAAAACCTAATTAAGCTAACAGTCTATGACAGGTGGGACCCACCCTGTCAGACGACTGCTGACGTCAGCATGATGTCATGCTGATGTCATCGCAGCACTGTTTCGGATAATGTTGTTTTAATTAATTAAATAAATTCCAGAAATTAATAAAAACTTTAGAAAATCATATCTTTTAATCCGTAACTCCGATGGAAAAACTTTGTACATGAAAGTTGCTTAGAACGGCGAGACGAATCCGAATATGCGGTCTGTTCATCCGTCACACGTCCCTAACTATCCGAACATGCAACCGTTCCCCTCCGGTCATCTGTCTGACAAATGTCTGGAACCGGGAAAACATTCCCGGATGAATCCCACCTTCGCCAGTATCACCCGGCACTGCGTTAGATCACCTCTGTCACCGTGTATTGCCATGTTATGCTTTGTGCTGCACTTGTTTGCTTAGTATTTATACTGTTTCCTCCCCCTCTTCTCTCTCGGTAGCCCCCGAGACCGACGTCGTCCCCGAGACCGACGCAGCTCCGGAGACCGAAGACACCATTGACGACCTTGCCCTTGCCGCCGAGCAACCAGGCAAGCCCCCCCTTGAGCATATCGATATCGCCCATTCTATTTTCTCATGCTTGCATTAGAATTGCTGCTGCTGCTGCTTTACCTATTCTGATGCATAGCCTGTTTATCGTAACCTGCTGTTGATGATTACCTGCATATCCTAAACTGCTTAGTATAGGCTGGGTAGAGACCTATCAGTGACCCCACTTATCCCGACTGCCGCGCTGGATTGTCAGAAGACCCGATCAACGGGAATTGAAGACCAGGCCCCGACACCGCACATCACCCCCCTAGTTGTAATGACACTACAGCGTTACTATCGAGTGCCGAGGGTGAAACCTCTTGTAGCACTGCTGATGTTAACTCTGTAGAGTAGCTATTCGGTCGTGGTCATCGAGGGTGATTCCTCCTTCACCACTTCTGGTAACGACGCTGTCGTGCAACACATCAAGTGTGAACCCATCGAGGGTGAATCCTCCGAGTTCACCTTGACAGACACATCGAGTAGGAATCCAACAAGGGTGATACCTCGGATTCCCCTGATGTTATGGACACACGGATACTTGGATTTTACACTGTTACTTGGATAGGCGGGTCGACCCTGAGGGGTACCCGTGTGCGCCTGAGAGGCGAGTGTTGTGAAGACGGGTGCCTGTATGGTGCCCGAGTGCTGAATATGAGGCGCGGCCGGGCATTCTTAACCCTTGCAGCAAGTCCTCGAGACGGGGCGACGGGGTCACATCTTTCGTGAGTCTCTGCTCGTTACCGTAAGCCCCTAGTCCTAACGATTTGGATATTTGATCCGAGCAGGTCTCTGGCCTGATAGCACTAACCATCACGTGGGCATAGTATGGGCGTTCTGCATCGTAGCATCAGCCGAAAGCTTTGTCAGACGTCCAGTTCAGCATTGTGGCCGGGTCGGATCGTGCGGTTGGCTCTGGTATCCACCCTGCTCACAACGACCCGGAGGGCGAGGGGCGATGGCCAAGACCCCCTTGCGCTTAGGATGTAGACCGGTGGGGACCTCTCTGCTGAGCTCTAGGTAGGGCTGCGATGTGTCGTTTGGCCGAGGCCGGGCATGACCCAGGAAAGTATGTCCGGCCGGAGTTAATCGAGCGTGTTGGGTAAGTTGGTGCACCCCTGCAGGGAAGAAAACTTCTATCGATAGCCGGTCCTACGGTAAAGGACACTCAGAGTTGTATCCTGATTGATACAATTTAGAACTGGATACTTGGATACTATGGCTCTGGGATTGCTTCTCGCAGGGAGTCGAGAAGGGATCTCTGGACGAGGTTGATGACTGTATGGCTCTGGGATTGCTTTCTCGCAGGGAGTCGAGAAAGGATCTCTGGGTGAGGATGAGACTTAATGATACTGCTACTTTATATTGATCTGTTCTGCTCTCTTCTATTGCTGCAAGACCGATGAAGATGCTAGTCTTCGATAGGACTAGGCCTCCTCTCTATTCTGGCATTTCTGCAGCCCAGTCCACATATACAGCCTCCCTTTGAAAATGTTGCATATGTAGTGTAGATCCTTGCTTGCTGAGTACTTCTGAGTACTCATGGTTGCTTTGTTTTCATTTTCTCCCCATATCAGTTTGTCGTGACCAGAGGACGGAGCCCCTGAGACAGATGCCCCGTCGATCGACTACTACTACTACCCCGAGGATGATTACTTCTACGAGCTGACCGACGACCAGGAGTAGGATCGGAGGGTCCCAGGCAGGAGGCCTGCGCCTTTCGATCGTAGTGTTTTATTTTTGCCCCGCCTTTCTAAAGGCCTTTCTGTTTCTGTTTCATATCTGTACTCAGATATCTGATGCTTTCGCTGACGCTTGTATGCAAGCTTATGTATTCGAGCCCTCAAGGCCCCTGGCTTGTAATATAAAGCTTGTATGACTTTATTTTGTTTTAGAGTTGTGTTGTGATATCTTCCCGTGAGTCCTTAGGCTTGATCATGTGCATTTGCGTGTATGATTAGTGCACGATTGAGCCGGGGGCGTCACACCCTGGATGCGTAGCGACGCGCCAGTGGAGGAGAGCTTAAGCGGTGCTGATGGGATGGCCCCTTTTTCCATCCCCAAGAAAGTGAGGACACCTAAACGGACACCTCACGGTGTATTAAATACGCTTGTCCTAGTCCGTCAGGGGCCATCCCATCAGCACCGCTTAAGCTCTCCTCCACTGGTGCGTTGCCACGCATCCAGGGAAGGAGCCAGAATGTCAGACTTGTTACTGTGCCGAAGCGGTGGCACAGTGGCGGAATCTCGCCAGGCACCGATCATTGCCGGGCACCAAACCTTGCCGGGCGCCAGGGCTTGCCGGGCGCCAAGACTTGCTGGGAACCAAGCCTTGCCGGGCGCCGAGCCTTGCCGGGCTCCACGGGACATCCCGGCAAGGATCTTGCCGGGGAAGCTGGCCTTCAAATTCCAGCTTTGCTTATCTGCTGATCCTCAGATCTCTGACTTGATGATTTCCTTGATGGCTTGAATCAACCTCGAACTGTTCCCGGCAAGCCTTGCCGCGAGGATGGCTACAACTGGCCGTGCACAAGTACGGGGTACTAGTGGCCCAATACTTAGTACACCGATAGGAGCCCCCGGGCCTAGGCCATACACGAGTGCGAGGCGTTGTTGGGCTAGGCCCAAACAGTGCACGGGCACGCGTGGCAGGGGATTAACTGCTCGTAAATATGTCGCTTTACTGTGCCCCCCACTACGCGCACGGAGCGCGTGACGTGGGAAGCGTGCCAAAAAGGCTGCAAACTGTCTCGCGCCTATAGAGGCGCATTCATATTGGGGAATAAACAAGGCGGCCCCGCTCCTTCCCCATAAAAAGGAGAAGTCACAGAGGCGCAAACCTATTTACCCCCCTCTTCTTCTCAATCTGGCCATCGCCATCGCCTTCCTCTTCTCGAGCTCAGAGCGAAACCTTTTCCTCTTCTGCCCGCCGCTCCCGCGCTCGCTCCGCCCCCAGCTTCCGTCCTCACAGTCGCCATGCCGCCCAAGGCCAGCAAAGGCAAGGGCAAGGAGGCGAAAGCCGAAGTTCCGGAGAGCAAACTGGTGAAGATGCGGAAGAGGCTCGTCGTCTTCCCTCCGACGCTCGATGCTGAAGCTTTGAAGGGGCGATACCAATGCATGTGGGCGAAAGGAACTCAAGCTCACCCCGCCACACGCGTAATCCCAGGTGCTTGCTCCAAAGGTGGATCGGACAGATACCCCTTCTTCACTGCATATTTCTATTGCAGGCTCTGTCCCCCTTTTTCCGATTTCTTCAACGACATCATGTACACGTACGGCTTCCGCCTTCTTGATTTCACGCCGAATGCAGTACTTTGCATGTCTATCTTTGCCCATCTCTGTGAGAATTTCGCTGGCGTGATCCCCAATTCTGCTCTTTTCCGCCATTATTTCTACCCTCGTATCCAAAAAGGAGAGGCTCTCTCTGGATCTATTGCCTGGATTCCAAGGGCTTGGAACAAAGAGATATACCCAGAGGGAGTTTACCGCGAAAAGTGGGACGAGTGGCGGGCCGAATGGTGCTGGATCCAGGAAGCAGATCCTCATCCTTTTTGTCATCCCCGGCAATAGAAGGTGGTCCGCGGCAAGGATTGGGGCGATCTCGCTGCGGAAGACGAGAGGCTCACAATCGCCACTACCAGGATCCTTCGCTTGAAGGCTGCCGGGCTGACGATGGAGATGATCGGCTTCGAATTTCTCCGCCGCCGCATCACCCCTCTGCAGAACAGGGGAAGGCCAGTCTGGGAGTACAAGAACGCGGCAGATGTCATGAGACTGTGCCTCAGGCTGAACAACAATCTGACCACCATGCAGCTTGGCGCTCTCCGCCAAAAGTTATTCCAGCGCGAAGACAAGCACCGGCTGCCGGCAAGGATTGTCCCCTTGTGCAACAACTCTGCCTTGGGGTCAATCATTGCCTTCTTGCCAATGTTCAACGCCCACGGCCTCGACCCGACCTGGGCCGAGCCAAGCGAGGAGGAAGCGCAGAAATACTTTGACAGCTTGACGGAGAGGCCTGTTTGGAAAGAGTCAGATTTCATCCGAGCCACCACCGACCAAGAAGTAGCTTACATTGCTACTAGGGTGGAAGAGGCAAATCTTGCCGCAGAGGCCGGCAGCGTCGGCTTCACGGAGTGGGAAGCTAGCGACGCAGAGGTGGTAGTGGAGGTGAAGCCTGCCGGGGAGGACGAGGTTGCCGGGGAGGAGAGCAGCGCAGCCGCTGAAAGCTCGTCCGGCGAGGACTCGGTCGAGGAAGAAGAGACGCGAGAAGAGCCCCCACCCCCGAAGAAGAAGGCGAAGCGTGTTCTTCGGAAGGTCGCGTCTGGCATCCCGGCAAGCCAGCCCTCTTCGAGCGGCGAAGCCCCCGGCAAGAAAGTGGCCGGCAAGACTGGACCGCGGCAGGGGGCTCGTCAACAGCCTGCACGGCGCACGAGGCCCACACCAGCGGCCACTGCTGGGGCGGCAGGAGGGTCTCGTACCACCGCACCGGAAGCTGCCCCGGCGCCTGCCACAACCAAGCGGCCTAGGACTCCTCCTCTGCCTCCCCACTCAAACACCGCAACGGAGGTCGACTTCGACATCTCCGGCTTTAGTCCGGAGCGAGAAGAAGAAGAGTAAGTACTTTGCCACAACTTTTACCTTCCAATCTTGCATCAATCTTTACTGACTTGCTTGTATTGTTTCTGCAGTGACACAGAAACCTTGCTGGAGAGGATGGCGAAGAGGTCAAGGACTTCTACGGGCGACGAGCCCCCGGCAGGCTCCACTAGCGTGCCAGAAACCGTCATTGTGAGTCCGGAGTCTAGTCCTCAACGCAGCCCCCAGCACAGCCCCCAGCGTAAGTTCATTGTTCTTTTTCCGTTGGCAGGTACCGAGGTTTTCATTCTTGCCTACTGATATCTTTGGGTTCGCAGGAGAAGAACGGCAATAAGGAGAAGACATTCCCATTGTGCCTCCTTCATCGACCGCTCCGCCCACAAGCACGTCTCCGGCAAGAGATCCTGCCAACGAGCCCGTCCTAACTGAAGGGGAGCCGGCAAGTGTGGACTCCGGCGACACGCCCCCGGCAACCGGAGTTGCTGGGAGGGGTGAAGCCACCTCCCGACGGCCCGACGCAGGTACTCGATTGCCTCATAGTGCTTGTTATTCTTTTTCTCTTATCTCTCTGTCTTCGGTCACTTCAAACTTCAACCTTGATCTTATTCTGTTTCCTCCTTCGCCCTTCAGAGTTCCCTGTGATGCAACACATGGACGTCGATGTTGTGATCGAGGAGACCGCTAGGGATGCTGCCGCCGAAGCAGACAGGATCGCTGCCAGCGAGGACACCAAGGATGACATTGTCGAGGCTGGTGGTGCTCTTGACAAAGAGGCCACCAAGACAGCACAAGAGGAAACCGCCGAAGAACCTGCTGAAGGGGGCGACAGGGAGGCTGAGGACCGCACTGATAGCATTCCTGCCACAGGAGCGCCAGGTGCTACACCGGCCACAGAGCCCCCTGTCACTGATGAGGCGGCCACTGAAGACCAGCCATCAACATCTGAAGGCCCCTCATCCAGCAAGTACCTCAAGGTTGGCGAGAACCTGTTCATCAACTTGCCGGGGACGGCAAGCACTGGGGCACCAGCCGAAGGAGAAGTTTTCGAAGAAATCATCGCTGCTGCCGGGCTTGAAGTTGTCGATGATCCCAGCACTAGCAGCGGCAAATCTGAAGAGGATCAGCTCCTTCAGGCCATGGGCGAGAACTTCCGCAAACTCCAGGCTCTCCATCGCGCCCCGAAAGACAAAGCGGACTCCAGAATGGCAGTTGTTGAGGCGGCCGAAGTAGATTTCCAAAGGCGCGTCGCACAAATGCAGATCTGGCACGCCGAGGCCCTCGAAGAGTTGGTTGCCGGCCGGGAACAAGTGAGCCAGCAGTGGAATGAGATCCTCCTGAAGCAATCAGATATGGAGAAGGCGCCTGATGAAGCTGTTCAAAGGATTGCTGCCGAAGATGCACTCCTGACGGGGCACCGCGTTGCTCTTGATGCTCATGAGGAAGATCTCACTACTCGTGAGCAGGCGCTCGCCGCCAAACTTCGCAGCAAGGATGAAGATATTGAAAATCTTGTCGTGCGGCGGACCCAGGAGCTGGAGCGAAAGCATAAGGAGGCGCTCGAAGCTCTGACTGCAAGTCACGCCGGCAAGCTCAAGGAGGCCGTCGATGCTGCCGAAGCTGCAGAGGCCGCCAAGAACGAGCTGAACGACAGTGTGAAGAAGCTGGAAACAGATCTCGAAGAGCACGGCAAGGAACTCTCGACGCTCAAGGGGGACAGGGAAAAAACCCTCCACTCCTTGGAAGAGATGCAAGTTGCCCTGTCCGACAAGACCAAGCAGCTCTCCTCTGTGGTTGATAATATTGCGGTTCTGGAGCTGAAGCTGACCACGCTGCAGAAGTCTCTCGAGGCCGGCAAGGCCGGTGAGAAGGCTCTACTCAAGGATCTCCAAGGAGAGAGGAACCTGCTCAAGAGCGCCACCGCTGCCCAAAGCGAGTACGAGAAGGGAGTGGAGATCTGGACTGGCCGTCTCATCGCCACCGCGGAGAAGCTTACCATAGAACTGTCAACCATGGGCTTGTCGAACTTCAAGTACTCTTCCGAGGAAAGAATATCTCCAAGTGCCAGGTTGACGATGTTCTTTGAAAGCATCATTAACGCATTGAGGGTGTTCCAGTCCAGCCGGGCGACCCAACTGGCGAACGAGACTCGCCGGCTTTGCCGGGCCATCCTCCGCAAGGTGCTCATCAAGGTGGTGCACAGCAACCCCGGCATCGATCTCTCCCACGCGCTCGGCCATCTACCAAAGGACGCAAATGTTGAGGCGCTTGAAGAGTGCATCGCGCCCATCCTTGAGAAGGTGGACTCCATCAAAAGGATCGAAGGCCAGCGCAGGGATTGAGTGCTTCCCCCTTTTCTTGCCGTCATTATTCCATGTAAAATACAATCAAGTCTCAAATTAGAATTGCGGCAACTCATGGATGTAATACAATTTGACTATGTTTAGGCTCATGCTTGCTACTTTCCTTGTCTGATTCCTTTATGTATGGGGTTCATCCTACGCTTATTGAAAAACTTGCCGGCGCGCAACCTGTCACGAGCGCTGGGTGCAGGACTTCAGCAGCCTGCTGGAGGCGCAGCGGCCGGCAAGACTCCTTGGCGTTCTCAGTGCAGCCACTTAAATTGTTGAGCGGACTCGAAACAAAATAAGGGCGCGACCGATTACAACAAGGGTTCCTTCGCGTGCAGATTTTCCATACAAGAGTCGGAATCGTCCAAGGAAATAACTTGGTGATAAAAGAAAAACTTGCTCTGAGTTTTTAGGACTTAGCTTCCTGTCTTTGTTCTTCCTCCGGCAAGTGTCGATTTCGAACGTCACCAACTGGTATTCATATCTCCCTTCCCCCCCTCCCCCCGGCAAATGTGCACGCGAGGAATCCTTCTGTCTTTTGAGAAAAAGAAAGAAGAGAAAATAAAGGCATGAAACCTTGGCGGTTCGTTAGAACTTACCGGGATCAGGTGTTATACAACATCTTAGATAAACATGCATATATATAAATATGAACATGGGAATCAATAAGGGAATGTACAACACTTAAATTTATTCATCTGTGCTCAGGGTCTGCGCCTGGCGCATGGTTGACAACTGTGCAGTGAGCCTCTCCGCAGCGTCGACAAGGCGATCAGTCCAGATTTTCACTCCCTTTTCATAGTCAATTTGGGCGGCGGCAGCGCTCTTAAGCAAGTTCCTCTCTTCCTGAAGATCTCTGCTTAGGGCCTTCTCGCGGGCCCTGCCGTCCTTGAGGGACTTCTCCAGCGTGGTCAGTTTTAGCTTCAGATCAGCAATGGCGTCGTTAGCTGAAGTGAGCTGCTTGGTCTTGTCGGACATGGCAACTTGCATCTCCGCCAAGCTGTGGAGACTTTTCTCCGTGTCCCCTTTGAGCGTCGAGAGCTCCTTGCCGTGTTCTTCAAGATCCACCTCCAGCTTCTTCACTTTGTCGCTCAGCTCATTCTTGGCGGCCTCTGCAGCCTTGGCAGCATCGACGGCCTCCTTGAGCTTGCCGGCGTGGTCTATAGTTAGAGCTTCGAGCGCCTCCTTGTGCTTTTGCTCCAGCTCCTGGATCCGCTGTGCGACAAGCTTATCAAACTCCTCATCTTTGCCGCGAAGCTTGGCGGCGAGCGCCTGCTCACGTGTGACAAGATCTTCCTCATGGGCGTCAAGTGCAATGCGACGCTCCGTCAGGAGAGCATCTTCAGCGGCAGTTCTTTGTGCAGCTTCCTCTTGCGCTTTCTCCAGGCCAGATTGTTTCAAGAGGAGCTCCATCCAGCTTTGGCTCACTTGTTCTCGGTTGGCAATCAACTCTTGAAGGGCCTCGGCGTACCAGATTTGCATCTGCTCGACGCGCTTCTGAAAATCTGCTTCGGCTGCTTCGACAACTGCCATTCTGGAATCTGCTTTCTCTTTCCGGGCACGGTGGAGTGCTTGGAGCTTGCGGAAATTTTCGCCCATGGCCTGGAGGAGCTGATCCTCTTCAGATTTGCCACTGCTGGATTTCAAGCCCAGCAGCGGCGATGATTTCTTCATCGAAGGTTTCCCCTTCGGCCGGCGTTTCAATATTTGTCGTGCCCGGCAAGTTGATGAATAGGTTGTCGCCAACCTTGAGGTATTTGCTTGATGAGGGGGCTTCGGATGTCGATGGTTGATCCTCGATGTTCGTCTCGCCGGTGGCTGGGGGCTCTGTGGCCGATGTAGCGCCTGGCGCTCCTGCAGCAGGAATGCCGTCAGTGTGGTCATCGGTCTCCTCGCCGGCCCTCTCGGCAGGTTCCTTGGCGGCTTCCTCGGCAACATTTTCACCGACCTCGACAGTGGCATCTTTGGCGGCCTCGCTGGCGGCGATCCTGTCTGCTTCGGCGGCGGCGTCCCTGGCGGTCTCCTCGATGACAACGTCGACATCCATGTGTTCCATCACAGGGAACTCTGGAGGACGAAGGAAGGAAACAAAATAAGATCAAGGTTGAAGTTCGAAGAGACGAAAAGAAAGAAGGATAAAGAAAAAGATAACAAGCGCTCTAAGGCAAATAGTTACCTGCGTCGAGTTGTTGAGAGGTGGCCTCGCCCCTCCCGGTAATGTTGGTTACCGGGGAAATGTTGCCGGCTTCTATGCATACCGGCTCCTCCTCAACCAAGATAGGCTCGTCGGCGGTAACTCTTGCCGGGGATGCGCTTGTGGGCGACGCGGTTGATGGAGGCGACACGACGGGGGCGGTTTCCACCTCTCCCTGTTGCTGTTCTTCTCCTACAAGCCCGAAGATATCAGCGGCAAGGGTAAAAACCTCAGCGCCCACCAGCGGAAAACAAGTGGAGAACTCACGCTGGGGGCTGCGCTGGGGGCTGCGTTGAGGGTTGAGCCCCGGGCTGACGACGATGATTTCTGGCGCGCTCGTAGAGCCAGTCGGGGGCTCGTCGCCCGTGGAAGTCCTCAACCTTTTTGTTGCCCTTTCCGCCAAGGTTTCTGCATCACTGCAGAGACGAGACAAAGCAAGGCAGGAGTAGGGTTTTACGCCTCACGGCGGCCCGAACCTGGGTAAAAATGCCTGTGTGATCTCTGCCGTGCTGCCACACGCTCGTCTGCTCTTTGTGCAACGCGACGCCCCCCTGCCGAACCACATTTTGCCACTGTGGAGACCCCTTTGAGCATATAAAAGGAGGCCTAAGGCAACTGCTCCAGAGGAGAAGGGACTTCCGGCCCATTCTGCATGCGTAGCTGCTCTTTGAACGTACTGTTCACTGCGAGCGCTCCTGAAGGCTGGGCTCAAGAACATCAATAAGAACACAAAGCAGGAGTAGGGTTTTACGCTGATCAGCGGCCCGAACCTGGGTAAAAACTTCCCGCGTCGATCACTGGTTCTGCTCTTTGCGTATACCTCTCCCCCCGCCGAATCGTAAAGGGGTCTCTCGGGATCCCATAGGTGTCGTACGTCGACAAAGCCACACAGCCAAGTTAGTAAAACAGTTTTCGGTTACTAGACTCAACTTCGGCCAAGGAGTTGGAAAGGGGGATCCTACAGTCAGTCGGCTCTGATACCAACTTGTGACGCCCCCGGCTCAATCGTGCACTAATCATACACACAAATGCACATGATCAAGCCTAAGGACTCACGGGAAGATATCACAACACAACTCTAAAACATAAATAAAGTCATACAAGCTTTATATTACAAGCCAGGGGCCTCGAGGGTTCGAATACATAAGCTTGCGTACAAGCGTCAGCGGAAGCATCAGATATCTGAGTACAGATATAAAAGAAAGCACAGAAAGGCCTTTAGAAAGGCGGGGCAAAATAAAACACAACGATCGAAAGGCGTAGGCCTCCTGCCTGGGACCCTCCGAACCTACTCCTAGTCGTCAACCAACTCGTAGTAGTATCCATCCTCGGGGTATTAGTAGTAGTCGATCGACGGGGCATCTGTCTCAGGGGGCTCCGTCATCTGGTCACGACAAACTGATATGGGGAGAAAAGGAAAACAAAGCAACTGTGAGAACTCAGAAGTACTCAGCAAGCAAGGATCTACCCTATATATGCAACATTATCAAAGGAAGGCTGTATATGTGGACTGAGCTGCTGAAATGCCAGAATAGAGGGGAAAGCCTAGTCCTATCGAAGACTAGCATCTTCAGCGGTCTTGCAGAAATAGAAGAGAGTAGAACAGATCAATATAATGTAGCAGTATCATTAAGTCTCAACCTCACCCAGAGATCCTTTCTCGACTCCCTGCGAGAAAGCAATCCTAGAGCCATATAGTCATCAACCTCGTCCTGAGATCCCTTCTCAACTCACTGCGAGAAGCAATCCCAGAGCCTCATATCCAGGTCTCATCTCAACTTCTAGCTGTATCAATCGGGATACAACTCCGAGTGTCCGTTACCGTAGGACAGGCTATCGATAGATGTTTTCTTCCCTGCAGGGGTGCACCAACTTACCCACCATGCTCGCTTAACTCCGGCCGGACACACTTTTCCGGGTCATGCCCGACCTCGGCCAAACGACACACCACAACCCTACCTACAACTCAGCAGAGAGGTCCCCGCCGGTCTACATCCTAAGCGCAAGGGGGTCTTGGCCATCGCCCCTCGCCCTCCGGGTCGTTGCGCACACGGTGAAGCCAGGCACCAACACTACAAGAAGGCGTCGGTCCGTCCGTGCCGCCATGCTGAACTAGATGTCTGACAGAGCTTTCGGCTGATGCACACGATGCAGAACGCCCATACTATGCCCACGTGGTGGTTAGTGCTATCGGGCCAGAGGCCCACTCAGATCAAATATCCAAACCGTTAGTACCTTGGGGGTGCGGTAACGAGCAGAGACTCACGATCGATGTGACCCTGTCGCCCCATCTCGAGGACTTGCGGCAAGGGCCAAGAATGCCTGGCCACACCTCGTATTCTAACTCGGGCACCATCCAGGTCAACCCGTCTCACAAAAGACTGTCGGGAACTCAGGTCCACCTCTATTGGGCGGTACCGCCTGTCCCTCCAGTCTTGCAGTTAAAGTAACTCCCTCGGGTCGCCCTCGGGGCCGACCCATTTCTAACAGGGTGCAGGGGTAAAGTCACAGTAGCCGTGTGTCCATAACATCAAGGGAATCCGAGGTATCACCCTCGACGGATACCCACTCGATGTAACTGTCAAGGTGAACGTAGGAGGATTCACCCTCGATAGGTTCACACTTGATATGTTGCACGACCGCGTCGTTATTGGAAGTGGTGAAGGAGGAATCACCCTCGATGACCATGACCAAAAAGCTACTCTACAGGGTTAACATCTGAAGTGCTACACGAGGTATCACCCTCGGCACTCGATAGTAACGCTGCAGTGTCGTTACAACTAAGGGGGTGAAGTGCGGTGCCGGGGCCTGGTCTTCAATCCCGTTGATTGGGTCTTCTGATCATCCAGCGGGGCAGTCGGGACTAGTGGGGTCACGGATAGGTCTCTACCCAGCATATACTAAGCAGTCTAGGTTATGCAGGTAATTATCAACAGCAGGTTACAATAAACAGGCTATGCATCAGAATAGGTAAAGCAGCAGCAGCAGCAATTCTAATGCAAGCATGAGAAAATAGAATGGGCGATATCGGGATGATCAAAGGGGGGGCTTGCCTGGTTGCTCGGCGGCAAGGGCAAGGTTGTCAACGGTGTCTTCGGGCTCCGGAGCTGCGTCGGTACCGGGAACTGCGTCGGGGTCTAACGAGAGAGAAGAGGGGGAGGAAACAACAAATACAAGCAAACAGATGCAACACGATGTATGACATGGCAATTCGCAGTGCTAGGGGTAGTCTAACGCAGTACTACACGTATCAGACGGAGCGGGAGAATATCTGATGATATTTCCCGGGTCTTTGGATTTATCGGACAGGCGATCCGGAGGGGGAATGTCCCATGTTCAGGTAGTTAGAGACGTGTGACGGATGAACGGACCGCGTATTCGGATTCGTCTCGTCGTTCTGAGCAACTTTCATGTACAAAGTTTTTCGATCTGAGCTACGGTTTATTTTATATGATTTTCTAAGACTTTAGCAATTTCTGGAATTTATTTAATTATTTAAATACGAATTATCCAAAACAGTGTATGCTGACGTCATCATGATGTCAGCATGACGTCAGCAGTAAACAGTGGAGTTAACCTAGTCAAACTGACGTGTGGGTCCCACCTGTCAGTGTCAGTTTAGTTTAATTAGGGTTTAGTTAATTTTAATTACTGTTTAATTAAACTAACTAATTATTTAGATTAACTTAATTAGAGTTAATTAACTTAATTAATTAATTACTAATTATTGATTTTATTAAATCTATTTTTTTATTTTTGTATTAACAGGGGCTGGCCCACTGGTTAGTGGCACAGCCGGACATGTCCGGGCTGTGCCCGTTCGGGCACCGGACATGTCCGGTGCACATACGGGCGCACGGGCGCGGCGAGCGGGCGAGGCGGCGACGAGCGCCGGCGTGCGCGGGGCCGCGCGCAGGCGGGAGGCGTGCGCGGGCGAGGCAGGGGCGGCCGGGCGCGGTGGCCCGTCGAACGGCGAGCGGCGGCGCGGGCCACAGGCGAGGCGGGGCGGGGTGAAGCAGCGGCGAGGCGGGCTTGGGCGCGAGCGATAGGGAGAGGGGCGCGGTGAGCGCGGCCCGGAACGTGGCTCCGGCGCGCGGCTCCGGTGAACGGCGTCGAAGGGAGAGGGGAGGGCGGCAGCGGAGGCCGGGGGGTGCTCACAAGGGGGGAGGCGAGGCAGGGTGGCGAGGCTCAGTGGAGCCGACGGGGAGGAGGACGGGGAGGCGTTCGGCGATGACGGTGGCGTTGCAGCGTCGGGGAGGCGGGGCCGCGCCCGATCCCTCCTAGATCGGGGGGGGGGGGGAGAGGGAGGAGAGGAGAGCGAGGGGGTGAGTGGGGGTGGGCTAGGGTTCGGTGGGGGGTGGATAAGGGGAGAGCGATGGGCCTGCTGTGGGTCCAGCTGGTCCACGGCCCAGTGGGGGGGTTCTGTTTTCCCTTTTCTTTTCTCTTACTCTGTAAATTGCTAGGCCACTTAATAATTTTTGTAACATGTGAGACTTGCCAAAATAAATACTATGCAGTAATTACCACCGTTAGAAAATGGTTTGGAGCCAAAGTGATTTCGTATGCGTTTTATTTAATGTCAAATGGATTAAATATTTTTTGTTCCTAGCTGTTTGAGTTATTTAATTAATTTATTAAATGTTGGTTACAATTTTAGAATAGTCTATGGAGTATTTGCTATTTATTGAACATTTTAGTTTCTATGTTGAACAACTTTTATTTCCACTTTAAGTTTGAATTTAAATTTGAATTTGGAAAGGGATATGTTACTAATGATGATTAAGCACTGTTGATCATGATGACATGGCATAATCAAAAGGGTGATTACTTTAGACAAATACATGGGGTGTTACACTTCTTTTTTTCCGCCATTGCTCTTGAACAATGAAGCAAATGTCTGATAGTCTGGTTTCAAAGCCATTCATATCTTGACGACATTTGTCAACCACTATTCTTGTTTCGGAAATGACCTCCATTAGGGATTGGACTTATGTCTGGAGCATAGAGATATCACGCTGTCTAGCCGGAAGATTTTGTTCAGTAGGCGATTTGGACGAGGTTACCTTGACAACCAACCCAGAATTACGCATGAAGGTGCTTTTTGTACTGTTAGTGGAGAGATACTGACGCACTGTAGCAAGAGGTGACATTGTGCCTGTGGTAGCCTCGTCACCTTCAGGTGGTTGTGGCTGTTCAATCATTTTTTCCATAGCTTGCTGAAAGTTTGAACTTGTAGATTAGTGTACCAGATAAGTTACTAATGAGACAAAAACAAACAAAGTAGGTTTCACGTTTATACATAACTTATTTTGGTGAACTACTGTAATACATTAGCATGTATTGTAGTGCCAACTACATAATAAAATCACTTTCGGAACATATGTCCATGTAGCATGCCTACAGTATTGTCTATTTCCTCACATTTGTTGACATCTAAGGATAAAGAGACATGGTTTAAAGTAGGATGAACATAGTATGACATCATTCATATCATGGGCAAATAGATATCAAACAAACAGGCTATTGTATCATTGTGTGGGCACGTGAACATCACAACTAGATTATAGATCAAGACCAAAAGAATATCCTTCCTCTCTTTTAAACCGTGTAAGGTGAAATGATACGTTAAGATAACTGTGTATAAAAGTGAACAGAGTAACCGACTTTGGCTGCAAACCAAGCAGTTAAATGACACGTCATAGTAACAAGCAGTTCAAAGGCAGGAGGAGTAAGGACTTACAACAGCGGCTTGAACTGGTGTGCTCATGCCCTTCATCTTGCTGGTGTGGCAATCCTTGAAGATTTCCACTATATTTGGTTCAGGTTCTTTTTGGTCCACACGGGCTTTCCTCTGTATCTGGAACAAGTCAATATAGATACGATAATATGGCAAAGAAAAAAGAAGGAAGTAGCAACTATTTACAAGAGCCTCGCAGTGTGCAATATAGCTACGAGATCCTGTTGTCTGTTGAAATTTCACTTTAGAACAGTTGGTCTTGTTCTTTAAACCGTTAGCCTAGAAGAAGACACACTTGTAAGGCACATACGTAAATACAAGTTCAATATGTGATCTGATCAAATACATATACCCTACCTGATACTTTGGATCAGACCAGTGTTTAACAAGGGCTTTCCAGTCTTCATATGTAATATATTCCACTGGAGATGTTTGGGTGATTTCATTGTTAGCCTTGCCTTCAAAGTGAGTTTTTCTAAGGTGATACCGATACTGTCGCAGAGCAGACTGAAAAACATGAGTGCATGCTTGTTTAGTTGCATCATCTTTCGGATCCAACTTGAACCTCATCTGTTGAAAAAAGAATGTGAGTCTTATTAGGAGGAAGCTAGAAAGTATGGGACAGAGCAAGACAATATTACAAATTGCGATGAATAACATTACTTACGGATAAATGGTCAAGGAAGGTGTTAAACTGGGTATCGTCTTTCTCATTCCTGTACTGGATCCACGTTGGGAGGATACGTGCATGACACCTAATGGCAACGGCTACCTCTGATACTAACTTGGCTGACTCTGTAGCATCACGTGGCCTTTTTAAACCCGCCTCAAAATGGATCTCCATTCTTGCTCTTTTAGATTTTGCTAATTTGTCAAGCATTATCCCTAATGTATGTTTCTGCTTGCGCCGTGGTGCTAGTTCAACAACGAATATGGAAAGTGTTAGTGCACATCAAACTGTGAGAGTACATATAAAGGAGCATGCAACTGCAACTTGACTCAATCAGGTACCATCTTGGTGTTGATGCTCATGAGGTTCATCTGATCTTTCCAAGTCCTGTTGTGTCAGCAGTGCTTCAGAAGTAGTGTTAGGTGTGAAGGCAGCTTGGGAACAGGCCAGTTGCGGAGCAAACAAACAAGTAACTCGTTGAGATGCCGGTATAGTTGAAGGGGATGCTGTAGCTGGTGGAGCAGGTGATACTGTGTTTGTAGATGTAGCCGGTGGACTTGGACCTTCTACTGCACTATAAGTACAAGCAGAATCTCGTGGGAAGATCCTTTTCCGTTGCACCCGACGAGTAACACCATTCCCTACTATATTCTTTTCCTTGCTCTTTTTTGACTTTGCCATGTCAAGCCGTACCCACAACACAAAAGAATAAAATCGCTCTTCAGAACTATTGATGCATGATACAGACAAGCAATACTTTGATGTAAGACAACCGTATGAGGAGGATGGAATATGTAAGAAAAACAGGACGGCGTGACATACTCACAGCCACCATGTGTAAACTAAGCAGAAGGATTTTCAAGAAAATAGAAGTAATGCAAGCTAGACACCATATGAAAGATGCAACCAATATCACTCTGCCAAGTTAAAAGTGTCTTGTCATAAGTGGCATTTCAAAAAATTAGAAGCAGTACAACCTAGAAATCAATGCAAGATGCAACCACTATCACACTGCCAAGTTAAAAGCATCCAATCATGGGTGATTGATGCGGGATACACAACATCAGTACTTTGATGTAAGAACATGGTATGATAGATAGATGCAGTGTATTCTAGACACAGAAAGGCATGTCATATGCACATGTATAACGTATAAACTCAGCAGGTGCAATTTAATCAAAATAGAAGAAATACAAGCTAGACAACATATGCAACATGAAACCAATTATCACACTGTCAACTTAGAGCAAGCACCTGCGATGGTGGAGTAGGGGAGATGAACTCATCATGTAGACTTGGGACTTCAACTGCATTAGCAGTAGCAGTGGCAAACCTAGAGAGTCTCTGTTTGCGTCGGTCCGGAGGACCACCAACATCCCCTAACTTACACTTTTCCTTCCTCTTTTTTGATATTGCCTTCTGAAGTCAAAACCACAAGAAGAGGAATAAAATTAGCTCTGCATAACTGGTTGATGCATGATACAGACGAACACTACTTTGATGTAAGGCAAGCGCATGATAGGAGGATGGAATATATACAAAAAAACGACAGCATTGCATATTCACACGTACGATAGGAGGATGGAATATGTATGAAAAACAGTAAGCAGAAGGCATTTCAACAAAATTAGAAGAAAGGAAAGCCAGGCACCATATGAACATGCAACCAATATCACTACCAGGTAAAAAGTGTCTCGTCATAAGTGCCATTTCAACAAATTAGAAGTAGTACAAGCTAGAAGACAATGCAAGATGCAACCTACATCACACTCCCAAGTTAAATGTGTCTTATGGGTAAGTGATTGTTGCAGGTATAAGTTGTAAGCTACACAGATGCCATTCAAAAAAATTAGAAGCAATACAAACTAGACATCATACGGAACACGCAACCACATATAACAGTGCCAAGTTAGAGCAAGCACATGTGATGGTGGAGTAGGGGAGATGTGCTCATCATCTACGCAGCTATGTTGACTATCCAACCTTGTGTTGTCTTGCGAATCTTGTTGGGAGGATGGCAGAGTAGAATCTATAGAGACCCTCTGTTTGAGTTGCTCTGAAGGACCACCATCATCCACCGCCTTACTAATTTCCTTTAGCTGTATTGATTTTAAATTGTGAAGTCAAACCAATAAGAAAAAGGAATAAAATTCGCTCTTCAGAACTCATTCATGCATGATACTGATAAACACTACTCAAATGAAAGGCAAACGCATGATACGAGGATGGAATATGTACGAAAAACAAGACGGCGTGACATATTCAGACCTATGATGTGGTAACTAAGCAGAAGGCATTTCAACAAATTAGAAGCACTGCAAGCTAGACACCATATGAAAGATGCAACCAATATCACTCTGCCAAGTTCAAACTGTCTGGCGTTTCAACAAATTAGAAGTAGTACATGCTAGAAATCATATGCAAGACACAACCAATATCACAGTGCCGACTTAAAGGTACCTCATCATAAGTGACTGATGCGGGATACGCAAGAACAGAAGTCTGATGTAAGAAAATGGTGTGATCAGATATAGTATGTTCTAGAAACAGGAACACATGTCATATTCACAGGTATGATGTGTAAAGTAAGCAGATGCAATACAACAAAGTTAGAAGCAATACAAGCTAGACATCATAGGTAACATGCAACCACATATAATAGCGCCAAGTTAGAGCAAACACCTGTGATGGTGGAGTAGGGGAGATGTGCTCATCATCTACACAACTACGTTGATTGTCTAGCCTTGCGTTGTCTTGCGAATCTTGTTGGGAGGATGGCAGAGTAGAATCTGTAGAGACCCTCCATTTCAGTTGCTTGGAAGGACCACCATCATCCAATGCCTTACCAATTTCCTTCCGCTTTATTGATTTTGCATTGTGAGGTAAAACCGACAAGAAAAAGGAATAAAATTCGCTCTTCAGAACTCATTCATGCATGATATTGACAAACACTACTCTGATGAAAGGCAAAGTCATGATACGAGGATGGAATATGTACGAAAAACTGGACGACATGACATATTCACACCTATGATGTGTAACTAAGCAGAAGGCACTTCATCAAATTAGAAGCACTGCAAGCTAGACACCATATGGAAGGTGCAACCAATATCACTCTGCCAAGTTAAAACTGTCTCGTCATAGGTGGGGTTCATCAAATTAGAAGCACTACATGCTAGAAATCATATTCAAGACGCAAACCAATATCACAGTGCCAACTTAAAGGTGTCTCATCATAAGTGACTGATGCAGGATACACAAGAAGAGTAGTTTCATGTAAGAACATGGTGTGATAGATAGATATAGTATGTACCAAAAACAGGAAGGCGTGTCATATTCACACGTATAATGTGTAAGCTAAGCAGATGCAATTTACACTAATTAGAAGCAATACAAGCTAGACACCATATGCAACATGCAACCAGATATCACACTGCCAAGTTAGAGCAAGCACCTGGGATGGTGGAGTAGGGGAGCGAAGACTTGGAACTTGTAATGCACTAGCAGTACGAGGAGAATCCGTACAGATGCTCCATTTACGTTGCTGCAGAGGAGCACCATCATCGCCTTCCTTACTCTTTTCCTTCCTCTTTTTTGATTTTGCCTTGTCAAGTCAAACCCACAAGAAAAAGGAATAAAATTTGCTCTTCAGAACTCATTTATGCATGATACTGATGAACACTACTTTCATGTAAGGCAGCCGCATGATAGGAGGATCGAATATGTATGAAAAACATGACGACATGACATATTGACATGTATGATGTGTAAAGTGTAAACTAAGCACAAGGTGTTTGAAGTAATCAGAAGCAATGCAAGCTAGACACCATGAAAGATGAAACCAATATCACTCTGCCAAATTAAAAGGGTGGCCTCATAAATGTATTTGACCAAATTGGAAGCAATACATGGCAACATGCTAGAAATAATATGCAATATGCAACGAATAAAGGTGTCTCATCATAAGTGATTGATGCAGGATACAGAAGAGCGGTAGTTTCATGTAAGAACATGGTTAACAGGTAGATGTAGTATGTACCAAAAATAGGAAGGCATGTCATATTCACAGGTATAATGTGTAAACTAAGCAGATGCAATTTACCCTAATTAGAAGCATTACAAGCTAGACACCGTATGCAACATGCAACCACATATCACACTGCGAAGTTAGAGCAAGCACCTGCGATGGTGGTGTAGGGGAAATGCGGTCTTCAAGTACGGAGCTACGTTCAATATCTTCATTTAGACTTGTTGTTTCTTGAGAATCATGTGGGGAGGATGAAACTGCACTCTTTATAAGAGTAGCGTGTCTCATACTAACCCACGAGCATGACTGTCTCATTATAAGTGATAGGTGCAGGATACACAAGAACAGTAGTTTGATGTAAGAACATGGTGTGATAGGCAGATGTAGTATGTACCAAAAACAGGAAGGCGTGTCATATTCACATGTATAATGTGTAAGCTAAGGAGATGCAATTTAACAAATTAGGAGCAATACAAGCTAGGCACCATATGCAACATGCAACCAGATATCACACTGCCATGTTAGAGCAAGCACCTGGGGTTGTGGAGTAGGGGAGATGAGATTTGGAACTTGCACTGCAGTAGGAGTAGCAGGAGAATCTACAGAGATCATCTGTTTCGCTTGCTCCAAAGGACCAACCATCATCCCGTGCGTTCATCCTTTTAGATTTTTCCTTGTCAAGTCAAACACACAAGAGAAAGTAATGAAATTCGCTCTTCCAAATTCGTTGATGCATGATACCGACGAACACAACTTTTATGTAAGGCAACCACATTGTAGGAGGATGGAATATGTACGAAAAATGGTAAGCAGAAGGCATTTCAACAAATTGGAAGCAATGCGAGCTAGACACCATATGAAAGATCCAACCAAAATCACTCTACCAAGTTAGAAGTGTCTCATTATAAGTGGCATTTCAAGAAATTAGAGGCAGTACATGCTTGAAATGATATGCAAGATGCAACCAATATTACACTGTCAATTTGAAGGTGTCTCGTCAGAAGTGATTGATGAGGGATACACAAGAAAAGTAGTTTGATGTAAGAATATGGTTAATAGAAAGACGTAGTATGTACCAAAAACAGGAAGGCATGTCATATTCACAGGTATAATGTGTCAACTAAGCAGATGCAATTTACCCTAATTAGAAGCATTACAAGGTAGACACCACATGCAACATGCAACCACATATCA
The DNA here is from genome assembly GCA_011799875.1 of Thinopyrum elongatum. Lineage (NCBI taxonomy): Eukaryota > Viridiplantae > Streptophyta > Magnoliopsida > Poales > Poaceae > Thinopyrum > Thinopyrum elongatum. The sequence continues at coordinate 435,409,766 of CM022302.1, forward strand.
CATAGCCAAGTAAGAGCAAGCACCTGCGATGGTGGTGTAGGGGAATTGTGGTCATCAACTACAGAGTTACGTTGACTATCTTCATTTAGCCTGGCTGTTTCTTGAGAATCATGTGGGGAGGATGACAATGCACTCTTTAAAAGAGTAGCGCGTCTCACAGTAACCCACTGGGGTGACTGTCTCATCATAAGTGATTGATGAGGGATACACAAAAGCATTAGTTTGATGTAAGAACATGGTTAATAGACAGATGTAGTATGTAACAAAAACAGGAAGGCATGTCATTATCAAAGGTATAATGTGTAAAGTAAGCAGATGCAATTTAACCAAATTGGAAGCAATACAAGCTAGACACCATATGCAACATGCAACCACATTTGACAGCGCGAAGTTAAAGCAAACACCTGGGATGGTTGTGTGTGGAAATTGAGATCATCAACTGTAGAGCTATGTTTACTGTCTCCATCTGCTGACACTACACCCTTTAGAGCTCTACACCATGCATGGCACACGAAATTAGATTCTAGGATTTTGAAATATGAGCACAGGGATGGCTGGGAAATGCAGATACTCCTCCAGCACACCACAAGGTGTGGTCCTATGAAACTAACAGTCGACTGAAAACAAATAGGTCAGTCCATTTTTTCTTCATCGTCCGATGTACAAAGAACGGGTAGATCGCCTTCATCTACCTCCAGCCAGTCAGTGTTGGTGATCTTCCTCGAAATGCCAGCGACCACCGGCCCAGTCCCCTGCCTCCGCCCTCCCCTCGACCTCACCACACCGCCGTGCTTGGCACCGCCCCCCGGCCATCCCTTCAAGCCCCGGCAACCTCCAGATCGGGCGCAAGCAGCTCCTGCGCCCACACCCTTATGATAGACACCAATGTGCCGCTTCCCCGGCGAACAGGCAGACTAGGTGCTCCACGCGCCTAAGCGGGTGTTGCTTCTTTTAATTGTGAATCAACTAACCCTGAATTGAAATCCAGGCGGGTGACTGACCTCTAGCTAAGGTGAAATAGTAAATGGGAGGAAACCTTGTGCATTTAGTATCACAAAGAAGGTGTAGTAAGAAGCGCTCAACTAGTTTCTTTCGTGGGATGAATATGGTGTGAGCAGAGACGTAAGATTTGCACAAAGAAGGGAAGAGGAGTACCTCTTTCTGCTGGCAGTGCTGTGTCCTCCTTCTGTTTTTCCAACGATCTTCTTGTGGTTCGCTGGAAACAAGAAGTTCTGGAGGACGGTGGAGCCCTGGACGAACCCATGGCCAAGTTGTTGAGTGTGGTGCGGTGGTCGTCTGTCGGCGGCGGGGAACCAGATCCGAGGCGGCGAATGACGGCGTAGCGGGAACAGCTCCTGTGCGATGGACGATTGCGACAGTAGAGCGGCAGTGGTGAGGCATAGGACGACGTGGTTGAAGTGGTTCTGGTACGGCGCACATCGGCGTCGATGTCGTGGAGGCAGCTCTACCTCGGCTTCAGCTGCTAAGTCCTTGAGGGTGTTGCGGTTGTGGTTGCGTTGGACGACGATGTCGGGGTACCGGCTTCGGCGTGATGGAGGAGGGCGGCGGTGGATTGGGCGCGATGGGGTGGAGACGGAGGAGGCTGGGGTTTCGCGGCTGGTGGAGAGGGCGTTTTGGTGCCCACGGAGTATGAATGGGGAAATGGAGGGAGGGGGGAACTAAGGGGTAACAATGTTTCAGGAAAGTTACAAACTTTGCCCCCATCTAAAATTTCAGACATATTGCTGGTCGGAGGTAGGACAGTAATCTCAGGTGTCCCAAATAGTGGGCGGGATAGATTTCGGCCGAGCGCATGAGTGTTTAGGCGCCCACGGTGTATGAATGCTTCTCGGAGGCGGTTGACTGGCGTCTTGGTGAAGTTACAAACCTACCCCGGTTTAGACCTTTGGACATCGGCCGATAGGCTACACGGGTCAGAGTCAGGACAGTAATTTCCTACCACCAAACATTAGTCTCGCACGGTTTCGGGCGACCAGAGGCTTATTTGACGCTTCATTCAATATTTGGGAGCAGAAGCATTAACATTTACAGTTCTCTTGAATTGAACTTTCAGGATTTCTCAAACTTCAAAAATCTTCACTCCTGAAAATCCTAAAACTACGATTATTTTGGAATGGAGGGGGTACATTTGAATATACATTGTACACGAGTATATATTAAAAAATATGCAGCTTAGCTCAATTCATGCATGGTTCCAGATATAATCTCCTTGGTTGCAAAAAAATAGTTAGACATGCGTATGAATATATAGCATGTTCAAATGCACAACAAAGATTGATGCCCCCTTTTAGATCTGATTTACAAATACCATTATATTGAATTCAAATAGATGAATGCACTTCCTATGAACTCGAATCTTTGAAACCATCTCTTTTTTTTGTGGGGATCTTTGAAACCATCTTTATGTTGAATTGAACATGTATTCTATTTCGTAGATAGCAATTTGGAATGTATCCATGTATGTGACAAATGTATAAAGTGCCTGACACTAACAACACGGAGTGCACTAATTAATCTTTATATATGAATTGCAAAAGCCATGCATTGTCTGTATTTCAAAGCACTCTCACTCTATGGATCGATAATATGAAATAAACCCATACACATGCTCGAATTCAATAGAGTATGGGTGTCTGATAGACCAATGTTCGTTCATACGCAAATTGCAAAATTCATGATATCATCCAAAAAAATTAATGCAATTTATATTTTAATTTAATGTGTAGAACCGCCTTTTACGCATAGATGCACTATGCCTCGGCCCGTCCTCACACACGCGCTATATATCTCTCTATCTAACGCATAAGTGCACACACTTTATATACATCGGAATTTCTCTCTCACACATGCTCACACTCTCTCGCGGGGTGTCTCTCACACACACTCTCTATATATCTCCCCCTCTCTCTCTTACTACTATGTACCACTCTTTTCACTAATCTCAGTTGGAAAACACTATTTCTCTCACATGCCTATATACACACGCACGGTCTCTGCTGGCCCTCTATATGCACATACATGTGCCTAAGTGTCTCCCGTACGCACATTATCTTTAGGTCTCTCTCTCTTACTACTACGTACCACTCTTTTAACTAATCTCAGTTGGAAAACACTATTTCTCTCACATGCCTATATACACACGCACGGTCTCTGCTGGCCCTCTATATGCACATACATGTGCCTAAGTGTCTCCCGCACGCACATTATCTTTAGGCCTCTCTCGCACACATTGCCCTCCCCCCCCCACACACCTCTCTCTTGTTGGCGGATATGATTCCATCAGATCATTCGGTAAGATAACCCTGACTGTTAGGCTGGATGGTAATACGAGGCAAAGTTTTACCCAAGTCTGGGCCCTTGCAGTTGAGAAAAAAGCCTACTCCTGGTATTGTATATTTGTGATAGGGGTGTGTACAAAGTACACGTGAATACCAGGCATTGTGTGTTTATACTATCGACGAACTAGCCCCCGGGCTTATATAACATACTCGGGGCCTATGGTTACAAATCATATATAGTCGGCTTATCATCAGTGGGGATAGGGTCCTCCACGATTCTGGTAGCTTCGTCTTGTACGCCAAGTCCTCCATGGGCTTCGTATAACGCGTCTCGGTCCAACCTATGTGGCGCAGGATGGAACCGACCCATGAGTCCTCACGTCAACCCACCACAACTAGAAATGATGTGCCCACCACACCCCACACACAATCGGCCACTAAGAAAATAAGCATATGCAATATTACAAAGTTATACGGAGTACATGAAAATTAATTGCATGGTGCATCTAATAATATTTGTTCCACATTGTGAATGTTTATATCTTCTCCTAAAAAAATAGTCACGGGAAAGAGAAACGAAGGGCATATCTCTCTTTGTCTCCACCGCACCCCCTCTCTCTACACCACTTTCACGTACGCACTCAAACTATCTCTCGACCCTCTAAAAGTATGCCCCTGACACATTCACGTGTGACGGTTACTGTATTTCAAGCGAAAGCACTATACTATCACTGGACTTCAGAATATGCTCATTACGGTCACCATATACATTCCTGTGGTCATCATACGGTATGTAGCTCACCATACGTCTCTGTATTTTGTTGATGACACTGACGGTCATTGTATTTGATGCGTGCTCCGTATTTTGTTGACGACACTTACGGTCATTGTATTTGAAGCGAAAGCACGATATGGTCACTGGACTTCAGAATGAGCTCATTACGGTCACCATATACATTTTGTGGTGCTAACCAACCTGTGGTTGGATGGTTAGGAGGACAGTGGTGTCCCCAGCCCACCAGGGTTAAAGTCCTGCTGCTCGCATTTATCCTGTATTAATTTCAGTATTTCCGCCGATGTGCGTTCAGTGGGAGGAGACGTTCCCCTCGACGACGAGGCGCCTATGGTTACTTCGTAAAATGTCAAGATGATATGCTGGCTCACTCTCTCGAAGGTGCTCATAGGGGTAGGGTGTGCGTGTGTGCGCTTATAGCGGTGAGTATTTGCGCATATAGATGAGCGCTTGTGTCTGTACTGTGTTAAAAAAATACATGTCATGATTATACGGTCACTGGCTCACCGTACAACTCTGTAATTTGTTGATGACATGATCAATTGACCAGTCAAATGTTCCATGTGGTGCAACTAGTGTTGCACCATCAGCGCACATAACCGTGGGGCCCACCTGTCAGCGTGTATATGAAAGAAAGAAATGGTAGCTTGCGTCTGTACTGTGTTAATAAAATACATTTTGTGGTGATCATACGGTCACTGGCTCACCATACAGCTCCGCAATTTGTTGATGACACGATCAATTGACCAGTCAAATGGTCCACGTTCATCAGCGCACATTACCACAGGGCCCACTTGTCAGCATGTATATGAAAGACATAAATGGTAATAAATTAGTGGGCGGTGGGGATAAGAAGTCGTGAGACCTCTGGTTGGCAGCCCGCGTGTCGTAACCACATCGGACATGGTCGCCTTGTGATGATATGTTGAGCCGGCCGTTTTAATTGCACGCACGCATGAGCCACTGTGGTGAATACAAACACATCACACATGCGCACAAACATGCCCGCAACGCCCGCATGCATGCATTCAATACTCACACGTACACATGCACGCACGCAACACTCGCACAAACACACACACACATGCAGGCGTGCAACACTGACACGTACACATGCACGCACGAACACACGCATGCATGCAACACTGAAACGTACACATGCACGCACGCAACACTCACATGCCTGCATGCACACAGCACACGACGCAAGACACACACTCAACCTATACTTGCATGCACCCTTTGTTAAGGACATGGATTGTTACGAGTATTAATCAATCTTATCTATGATAGGCAGAACATTGATGTTTGCAGTGGTCTTTATGAATCACAATGTATCGAACGGCTATACAGTATGAAATTTTTGAAATTCTCTTACATTATATAGTAGGCTTATCAACCTACATAAATTAGATGACATCACACTCAATGAACAATCATCGGTTTATGAAATGCCCGCTTCTCACCGCGCTGGCCCACCAAAAGCTCCTCTGTCATGCGCTGCCAGCGTTGGTTCACTGACATGCAGGCCAGGTACCCAACGAGCCCACACGTCAATGGAAGAACGGCGCGGTGTCGTACGTCAGAGTCGAGGGTGCCGCTCGCTGCACGCCCGGCTAAACATGCCTCCTTGCCGCATTCAAACGCCTCCATGAAACCCGTGTGGAAGACGAGAAACCCACTCCGACCACACGTCCATTCATGACTAGGCCGGCATTAAACGCAACGCCGGCCGAGCTCCTCCCGTCCGCCGTCTATTTAATCTCCTATTTAAACGAGGCCAGACGCCGGCCAAGAATTGCACAACTCCACCGCTCCCCTATCTCCTCCTTCACCATTTTCTCCACTCTTACAATGGCTTACGAATAGTAGTTATCCGGCATCCAAGCCAGCTGGGTGGCCCGCCGAGCCCGTCGGATACGAGCTATGCAGCTCGTTGATCCACCTCCCTCCCCTCGCCCGACGGAGCCAGTTGCCGCCCCAAGCCGACGCGTGGTTCAGCAACTCACCGCTCCAGGCCAGCTCGATGAGGAGTGGCAAGCTGCTCCACGTCGGCACGGCGGGGAGCACGGGCATCATCGCTGCCGTCCATGCCGCCGCCTCGTACCGCGCCTCCCGTTTCTGCGACCGCATCTCCCGTGTCTATGGCCGAGACTCCCATGCCTGCGGCCGCGTGATGCAAGCAGAGACAGAAGCCAGGTGCGCGGAGAGCGACGAGTCGGTGGCCTGCGCCTCCGCATCCGCCACCATCATCGAGGAGAAGTAGAACACGGGAGGCCGCCGCCGCTTGGGTCCCATGAAGGCCACCGCCGAAGCGACACCGGCGTACACAGCAGGTGTCTTGCCGGATCCTTCTGTTGCCGACAAATGGATCCGTGGGCGACCATTTAGGCTAGGTATTATTATACCCATGCTGTTCAGGAGTAGCACCACTTAGTTGATTTAAATGTAATGAAATCCATCACGTTTATATGAAAATCCGGTATTTTATATGAATTCCGTCATTGTTTATATGAAATATCGCCGTGTTTGCATGAATTTCCTTCGGTTGGTTGAGTTGCTATCAGAATGTGTGCGGCTATGGTTGCATGGCGTAATTTGCGGGTCACCGGTCGGTCTGCGGCTGGCTCAGGCGGCAAGGTGGGACAAAAAAAGCATAGCTCGTGCGAGCTCGTCTCCAACGCGTGCGCTGGAGGATGCATGAGCACCCAAGCTCTACCTTGTTCACCGATGTCAAATGCACGGGTGGACAAAAGGGTCGCCAATATTTTGGCTACCCCGGGCAAGATCAAAATAGCCCCTTCCAGCCCCACCCCTCCCAGCACATTCAAATCCCTCGTTCGCCGTGAAATTTTGCCATGTGTTGTTTTCATGGATATTTTGCTGTGTGAAAACAAATTTAAATATGATGAATAATTGGTGCCCGCGGTCTTCTGCCGGGACACAGTTGGATGGCCTCATAGTAGTAGTAGTGTAGAGTACTAGTACTACTAGATAGTGAGTGTTTACTACTGTATCATACTAATTGCAACGCGTGCATGTGTTAGCAGTATAATGACCACATATGAATTTGGTGGTAAGATTTGTGTAAGTTGGATGTCATATTATTGCTCTAAAATGTGGTCAAAGTTAGCCTCCAAAACGCATTTTAGACCCTATACGGATTGAGGGAGTACATGCATTGCTGAGATTTCTCTTAATCCTTGCATGCAACGTTTTTATTGAAGCTTGAAATGTGAACATGTGAATGGGAGGGACTACTACAACCCTTCCAAAAGAACTGTAGTACTAATGGTATCATACTCCCTCCGTTCACCATCTCACATGCTCAGTACTTTTGCAAACTATGGAAGTAACAAATTTATTCTACCACTCAGCATCTATTATGGTTAGGGAGATTTCAAATTGAGTCATATAGACCGGAAAGTAGGCACTTAGGGCATCCACAATGTATGCTTTTTATTGCCTCTAAGCCCTCTCTCTCCTCTTAGAGGCAGGCCTCTATACATTGCATGAACTGCCTCTAACAAAAAATTGGCTAGCATCGCGTCTAACCTTAGAGGCTACCTCTAACAATGTAAAAATCCATCTGGTCCCACTTGTCAGCCTTAGGAAGCATAAGAAAGTACAAGAGAAATATTACTGATTGGACAAATGTGGTGCTAATCTATACTTTTTAAATTTCTGCTAGGGCCCACCTTAGAGGCTGGTTAGAGTCTCTATACATTGTAGTTTTTCCATTTGATAAAGAGGCAAACCATGTGGGGCCTACCTTAGAGGCAAGGCTCTATACAGTGGAGATGATCTGTAGTACTACTTTTGATGTGTCCCGTCAACTCACAGAACGAGGAGAAGCTTGCTTAGTACGCCTTCTCCCCCACCCACGGGTGCGGTGGCTCGTAGAGTCGCAGGACGAGGGGAAGCTTGCTTACTACGCCTACGCCCGCTCCCTCGCCCACGCGTGCGGTGGCTCATAGGACGAGGAGAAAATTTTACTACTCCCTCCGTTTACTCCTCGTCCCTACTGGTTAGAGAGATTATCATATTGTTTGAAATATATGTCTTTTAGTAGTAGGAGTACTACAGTGGTAGGAGTAGTACTACAACAATTTCCTTGGAGTCCGTGCTGAAGCAAGCTACCCTAGGCTATGTTACTACTCCCTCCTTTCCGGTTTATAGGCTCAATTTCAAAATCTCTCCCACCAAGGTAGACGGTGAGTGGTGGAATTAATTTCGTAGTTTGCACAAGTACTTAATTAGTACGCTCATTTTTCTCAAAAAGTTATGTTTATCGATGCATTAATTACAATGAATGCATGCATGACCACTAAATTTCCATGAACTTCTACATGCATTGGTGAGTTTTCTCTTGATACTGCTTGCATCGGGTGATTTAATGCACCTCGAAATCCAAACATGTGATGGTAAGTACTAGTAGAATTGAGACTTATAAAACGGAAAAAGGAATTTTTTAGATGAGCCCTATAAACCGGAAAGAAGGGAGTAGTAAGTAGTACTACCTCCATAGTGGGTACGTACTCCATAAAATCAGATTTTCCCAAAACTAAGTCACTCAACCTTTATTTGCTTGTTTCCCTTCCTTCCTGCCTCGTTTCCTCGAACAGACTATATGCCAGACGCCCCTGCCTGCCACGCGGGAAAAGACCCGCCCTTGCCTTTTTTAGTCCGGCTTTGTATCGATGGATCACGCGAAGCAGCAAAAACCAAGCCGTGTCTTGTACTCCTCCGTCGTACTAAAAGAGTGGAGACACTCGCTTTCATGAATACTGTACTTCCTCTCGCCGACATGTGGGTCATATAGCAACCGGGTCGACGTGTCATGCACCAAATAACAGTGCAGAACAGCAAGGGGGACGCACCCTAGTCGTAGCACCCCAGTATAGCAGTAATGAGCAATGAGACGTCAAATCACAAAGCCGCACCTTTCCCCCAGACGGACGAAGCAACCATTATTTCACACTTCGCTAAATCCGCTTCTCCATCATCTCCTTCAAGAAAACCACGTATTGCTTCTGCCATTGTTCTGCCTCAAGAGGGACGCGCATCGCCTTGGTACATCATGACACATGGGACCGCATTATAGGCCATGCTCCCCCGCCCACCGCTCGATAAAATCACCTCATTTTTTCTAATCTGGATACTATCTTTTTAGATCAATACTAGCAAGATGCCCATGCATTACACGGAACATCAAGATGCATTTGTATGAGTAGTTTATCTTGTGGGAGAAAAGGATGAACGAGGGAAGGCCTTATTTGAAAATGTGAAGAGGGGTGTGGGTATCTTTTTGCAAAATTGCCATAGTTTCCTTCCTATCCGCCAGATATAAATCGGACGGCCTATATTGCAGGATGGCAGGCACACCATCATCACCAACTCTGTTTTTCATAAGATAAGAGTAGGGATAGTCGGGATTCACCAAGGAGCAAAACCAAGTGGTAGGCTGCTCCTGTCGCGTTGGTGTAGCAACTCAGCAGGGTCAGTCCGCACACGAAATGGAGACACACTTACATGACCCCTTTGGCTGACATGTGGCTCATCCACCGTCTTGTTCCACCGTCCAGTTCGGAGCAATGGTTGGACTTGGAGGCACCCCGGTAGTAGCGCCGCAGTAGTAGTAAATGAGCGACGAGGGGTAAAATCAAAAAGCCCCACCTTTCCCGCATTTAGCTGGACCGACAAAGCAACCATCATTTCACTCTAGGGCGCAAGAGCATAAAGAAAAAAGAAAACCAATGATGCGTGCGGTAGCTACCTAGGGCGCCCTAGGGTAGGAGCCTCCGCTACAGATCCGCTTATCCCTCGTCCTCTTGAAGAAAACTGATGATGCATGCGGCGGGTAGGGTTTGTAGGAGTAGGATTGAGGGGCCATGCCATAGTAAATGGGAGAGGGATTGAATTCGAGTCGATGCCTTAATACGGGTGGGCCGCTCAGTTTTACTGGAACAAGGCAGAATTTTGGGTTCAGGGAGCAGTGGAGATATACGTACAAAAAATTGTGGATGTAGGTTCGACCAAAAGGCAATGATGCATGGGCCCCGCATTTTGATATACCTGCGGCCGCGTGAAATTTTCTACTCAAAATAATGCATAAAAGTTCCTCCAAAAACATCTATAACTAATGGGAAGTGAATGTATGCTTAAAATGAAAATGTAATACAAAGAGAAAAATTGAATTGCAGTTAAAAGAATGACATTTCTAACAAAAATGTGAATGTGAACTAAATATGTGTGCACGTGACCAACACATATATTGTCAATACAAAATCTAATGCAAGAAATAACTTATGAGTAACATGCACGAATTGATGATGTGGTGCTTGCATGCATAGAGTACAAAAACAATGTGATTTATGACTTGCATGCATGACGTGTTCATGTGCCATAGTTGCATCTCCAGGAAAAAAGCTAGTGGGTTGTACTAGCTATTTAGGAATAGAAGATGTATATATGGAAGTTGTAGGGAAAGAGATAACATGTATCTCAATTCCTATGAGTAGGGATTGGAAAAGAGATGTCATTTGGTTCACATCATAGGAACTTTTCTATTGAATCTAGAGATGACATGTATCTCAATTCCTATGAGGAGGGATTGGAAAAGATATGTCATTTGGTTCACATCATAGGAACTTTTCTACTGAATCTAGGCTAATGTTTATTTTCCTTTGAAATTGTGGGAGTATAGGAATCCATTCGTATGAACCAAGTGGCTCTAAAGCTATAAAAATGATATCATGTTTATTTTCCTTTGAAATGTGGAGTATATGAATCTATTCCTATGAACCAATTGGCTCTAAAGGAAAAAATCCTATAAAAATCATATCATATAGAGTTCCTATGATATTCCTCCACACCAAAGGATGGTTCAAATTGCTGCAGGTGATACGACGGTCTTTCTTTGTACACTCCTCCCCCATCTTTATAGTTACCTCTCGAAGATGAATGAAATGATATACGCTGGGTATTCTATATGTGCATTTTGGTATACGAAAACTCGGTAAAAGTTTGCGAGGTTTGAATTTTCAATAAAGCTATATACACTACATTTTGGAATGGAGGGAGGAGCATACGGTAGTTGCTAACACTAAGGTGGAATATTTGTGTGTCGGAGGAGTGGCTGTTCTGTTAAATGCCATGGCAAAACTGACACTGTCGAATGCCGATCTAACGGTTCTTATGGCGTCCATCAGGAAACGGCTTGTGGCGAACATTTGTCAGATATGATTTACGGACACATGCATTGCATTGATACGTGCTCACGAGTCACGACTCTCCCGAGTCCTCTCGCACCCATCGTCTATGTGTAGGTAGACGTCACACACATATGTGCTCTTCACACCCTACCCTCAGAACTTCTAAAAAGTAAAAGACGTCGCGCACCTTATATTTTAAGTCACACGTCACACTTTTTTCAAACCAGCAATAAAGTGCCAACTGGCTTTCCCTACAAAAAAGTCACACGTCACACACTTATACTATTACTCTTGTGGTGAACGTTCTTTTGGCGTAGTATATTGTAATCTCACGAAGAGAAGCGGTGCACGCACGCACTAGTTATCTCACACCCACTCGTGGGTACACGTAGGAGCGCATTTTTTTGAAGCTAGGAGCGCATTTTTTTACAAAGAGGCATCCCAATTGACATTTTGACTAGTCTAGTTTTCAACTTGATGGAGGGTCGGGGACCGCACGTGAATGATACAGTACATAGTGCGTCCTGGATGCGGTGATTTGATAGTGCGACCTGGAAGCGGTGGCATGTTATTGATCGAGTTTTATTTTTTACTTGAACTTTAAATGAAAATAGTGGTTCGCGTGTATTCAATTTAATAACGGTTGCTACAACAAAATCACTCCACTATATATATAAGCAGGAGCCTCGGTGCTTGCTTTACTAGGGTTCCTCTCTTTGACTCTCTCATGCTCTCCAGATCTAAGCAAGACATAGGTGGCCACACTCTCTCTCTGCTCACCGCTGGTCACAAATCCGGCCGGACCACCTCGGCCGGGGCAGGGGTGTAGGTGCATCGTTCACGTGGTCGTCGGTGGCGAGGGAGGAGACCAACAGCTGCCTGCGCACCCCGATCGGCGGCCGTGCCGTTCTCTCCGAGACATTGCCGGCTCGGGAGGGCCTTCGGCCCCTTCTTCCTCCCTGCAGTATTGTGTCCAAGATGCGGCCTTCCGACGCCATCTTTGCCACATCCCGACAACCCTCAGGTATATATTTCTTCGAAACCTGCCTTGCTCTACTGCCCCAGCTCCCCACGTGGTTGCGTGTGGATCTTTTTCTACTTCCGTTGGCTGTTCCAAAGCCACCTAGACTTTTACTATTATTAGAGGTAAAGCTAGTTCACACAGTCAAATCTAAGAGTTGGTTCAAATAGGGAAGAAAGTGGGAAAGCTGTAGCATGAATCTAGGACTTGGTTCTAAGAGGAAACAGGGGAAAGTAGTAGATACTGGCTACCCAACCGGTCTCTTGGTTGAAAAGGCGAAGAAAGCGGGGTGGATGGCGAAGGGTGGGGGGGGGGGGAAGTGGACCTGTCTCTCGGTCGAAAAAGGGAAGAAAGTGAGGGGTGTTGGGGGGACAATGCAAATGAGAACGAGCAGGTCTAGAATTCCTGTGCTCGCATAGGAAAATGTCGCCGAGGAGATAAAAAATGGGACAAATGCAGACATGCTGCCTGAATGTTTGCCGCTCTCGGCAACCACATCTGCGTCACCACTTTATGCCCCTACTGCCCCTACGCCCATATCGCTACTGTTAATGTAAAATCACATGAAGCATGAAGCAATGCCACCTAATGTCACTATTAAGTAATGGTCTAGTGCCGTCGATAAATTGAAGCAATGCCACCTAATGTCACTATTAAGTAATGCTGCTATTGGTCTAGTGCCGTCGATAAATCGAAGCAATGACACCACCATTTTATGAAGTGCTTCCGTCTTGCTTTATTTCCCATGAATTGTGTTTTTTCAGTTACACTTAAATGTCACACCGCTAAAATTGCTTCATCCCAGTGGAACTGCACAAATTTGATTGCACATTTACTGACCATGTGCTACTCTCATGACAATAATACTAATGCTATTGTTCGGCATGCTAATCTAGTGGCAGTGTTGATATGATGTGATGCTACTTCTTACTTAATGGCACTTTCATACTGTCAATGTAGTGCCAATTAGAACATAATAGATGCTGCTGTTAATCATATGCCACTACAAATAACTGTCACTGCTTAAATAACTGTATTTCATATTTGCGCAAATAGGGATGTCTGTATCCATATCGTTTCTATTTGTGCAATCAAAAGTACACACCTCAGTTTTAGTAGAACTGCACAAACTGAGAAGGCTATTCCTAGCTGTCGTCGTCTAACCTCCCGTCTTCCAGGTATTCCTACATTGGTAGTAACTAGGTAGAATGACCAACGCAATCTAAAAGAAGCTGATCTGTACGTTTTACTTCCTGGTTGTAGTGCAGGGACGAGCGAAAACAACTGCATCCTAGTCGGGAATGCATTTTCTCCCAATTCAGGATGGACAGAGGACTAGTTGGCACGGCTGCGCGGAGGTTTTTGGGACAGGTGCGCGGACAAGAGGCATTGTGGTCTACTTATTCCTGCAAATAGTGGTGCTTAAATTTAGTGGAACTGCACAAGAAGTTTAGATGGTTAGTACACTACATGGTTCAGTTCAACATTCCAACTGAGAACACAATTATAATTGGTTATTCTGGAATGAGAGAACATAACCCTGGATGGTGGCAACAAGAAAAACCAGAGTGAACTCCAGAAAATTAAAGCCTACCTAGGGAGGCCCTTTGCTCAGAGAAGCCTCGCTTGATTTTTCCTGATTTGTAAACCTTCTCACAACTTTGTCTTTTGATGTGAAGTAGTAAATGTTTGTTATGTTCTATGAATCATTGAGATGTATAAAATTGCTTAACTTATGCTTTTCAAGTATTTTATGAATCCGAGTTTAATGTGAATGTTCCACATGAACGCTGGACTAGCGTGTGAACATTTGGAATTTACATTGTGGCCTCAGTTAACTGCATGAACCACTGTAACAAGATACGTAGTTGCTTATATGTCAGACAGCAGATTATTGATTGTTAGCTGGTCGATAGCCGACTTTTCTAGTGTTGAAGTGAGCTGAGCCAATGTGCCGTGTTTTGCACAACTGCTTACAAGTGGGGTAGCACCAACAGTGTTTACAAGTACTTAACCAGCCTTACGTACCCTATGTATACGTCGGTGCACAATTCTCGAACAAGTACTCTATTTCATCAAACATACACTGCTCGTATGATAAACCATGACAACTTATGTCTTACCATGCCATATTACATGAAAAAACTAGTGAGGACGCATCTGTTTCGACAACAATTACGATGGTTCTCACATGATTCACGGGCACACAAAAGTAGCAGTAGTTCCCATAGACGGATTCAAACAGAGTACTAACCCAAGAGGGCTCGATAATAGGCAAGGTTCGGATAATTAGACACAATCCAAACTACTTTTAAACACTAGCTGGGCCAACTATTTCATGCCTCGATCTAATTTGGGATGGACACAAGACAAACCTTGCCATGAACATCATCGAGGATGTCCGGCAGCAGCTCAATCCTGTGAACCTTCTTGAAGATAACCTTGTGGCCTTGCCACTCATAAACTTGTTTGTGGAGGCATGCCACGCCATCTTCCTGCGTAAGCTTGACAAGAACAGTATGCCTCACAAACGAAGGAGTAGCTTTGAACTTGTTGTGCTTCAGTACACCCTGGACAACACGCCTGACAACAGTGTGGCTGGAATACATCTTGACTTTGGTATAAGTGCAAATGGCTTCCAGGATCCAACAGCCTAAGAACTTTGTTTTCCCAATGCATATATTCAGGTCATCCGCCTCATAGCGAGTGACATGTACAACCACACAATCCTTGTCTGCATCAGGGCTCTAATTGAAACAAAAACGAATTCGGAATTACTTTCCAATATAAAAACACAAGTTATTTAAACCACTATGTGGAGTCAAAAGTATGCATGACAGGGAAGGTAGCATGGCATCAAAGCTAATAAAATTTTGCATTATTTATCACCACATACTTAGATGAAAACCCACAATCGAGATCGGCAAAGAAGAAATTCACCTTGGGCAGCTCAGCGGGGGGGGGGGGGGGGACACATCCTCGAAGGGGGAAAACTGCTCCTGCAGGGCCACGGGGGCTGTAACCTCAAACTGGGCATTGACCATCTCATTAGTGGCCGTGAGCGTATCTGGGGTCGGCTCGGTGGCGGCCTCCATCTTCTTGGAGCTCTCTGTCTCTTGGGGATCAGCCTCCCGCATCTGCTCCAACATTGGGAGATCGTTGCCTGGTTCTCCTTGATCCATCATGAAACTGACGAATACTAGGAGACAACTGAAAGGAAAACACAATCGTAATGACAATGAAACAAAAAAGAAAGTGAGGATCGGTTACTGCTTTGCAAAAGTTCTTTTTTTTCTGAAAGAAAATATACCAACATCACGGATCCGCTTACCTTCCCATCATTGGGAAAGAAGAACAATGGCAGATGCGAGTGTTGGCTTTCTTCAAGACTGTGAGGGAGAAGGGGATTCAGCAAAGAGTGAAATGATGGTTGCTTCGTCCGTCAAACTTAGACTGCGGGGAGGTGGGGTTTTGTGATATGACGACTCGTTACTGCCGCGCTACGACCGGGGTGATTCTCCTCCTGCATACCGCCTTCTAAAATGGTGGATGGCATTTGGGCCCGCGCGCTGCATGGCCCGCATGTCGGTGAACCAAAGTAAAATGGCATTCAGTAGCGGGAGTCATTTTGATGACCTCGGAGGAGCCAGAAGCGGTAGTGTATCCACTGTACTAGTAGTAATTGTTTTTCTAGGTAGCTGTAGAGTGTCTCCACTGTCCTAGTAGTAGTAATTGCTTCTCTGGGCCCATGACAAAAGAGCCCATCCACCCTAGTAAATAATAAAAACAATTCAAAAGCCCATATATCTACTTAATGAGAGGCGCTACCCAGCACACCTAGGTGCTCTTCTTCCTCCTCACTCCCACCCACCTCACATCAGCTCGCTCCTCTCGTACCCCCAAATTCCTCACCTCACTCCTACAGAAAACCCCAGCTCCCCTTCTTCTTCACTCGCACTACAACTAGGCTCGTCATTCATTACTCTGCTCAAATCCGTGAGCTCGACGTGACGCCCTCGAGGATAATGGAGTCGGCTGACCCCAGCGCCAAGAAGATGAGGCTCCTGCCAGCGGCGACGCTTGTTGTAGATCCCGCACCCGGCAGCGCGGGGAGAAGCGGCGAGCCCCCCCCGGATCGGAGGAACCCGTAGAATCTCAGGTGGACCGCATCAGCGATCTCCCGGGTGCCATCCTTGGGGAGGTCACCTCGCTTCTCCCCACCAAGGATTCCTGTTGCACCCAAGTCCTCTCAACTCAGTGGCGCCCTCTATGGCGCGCCGCACCCCTTAATCTCGACTGTCATCAGCTATCTCTCTTCATTGATTTTGAACTCCCCGAAGCCATCATCTCCTCCCACCAGGGCTCCGTTCAACGCCTCTGCATCCCGGCATGCTACCTGAGCATGCCCTGCATGGTGGACGTCTGGCTAAAATGCCCTGAATTCATAGAACTACAGCTGCTTGAGTTCTACTATTCCCCCAGAAATCACATACCACATACCGAATGCCATGTACTTGTGCCCTCAGCACCGATTTCCATCTCGCGGTTTTCCTCCTCTCTCCACACCACCACCTTTGCGCTGTGCAACCTACCAGACAATCTGGTACTAAACCTTCGACTCCC
This sequence comes from Thinopyrum elongatum, assembly GCA_011799875.1. NCBI lineage: Eukaryota > Viridiplantae > Streptophyta > Magnoliopsida > Poales > Poaceae > Thinopyrum > Thinopyrum elongatum. The sequence continues at coordinate 435,426,716 of CM022302.1, forward strand.
ATTTCTCAAAAAACTTTCACTTGTGCAGGTTCGTATGTCGGAGGCCTCATTGCACAGCATCATCCACTCCAGTTGCCCTACCCTGGAGTGCTTGGTGCTTGTTTTCACAGTTAGAATCGATTGTCTCCAAATAAACTCGCCTAACCTTGTAAGAATTGGAATTTCTTTTGACGGAAGGCAGCTCATCATCGAAGATGCCCCTTCACTTCAAAGGTTGATCCTTGATTCTCGTTATTCACCGTCGGAAATAACTGTCGTCTCTGCGCCTAAACTGGAGACCTTGGGTGTAATACATGATCTCTGTGCTCATTTCAAGATGGTGTTTGGCTCCATAGTTCTTCAGGTACTGTATAATATCATCTACACTTGTAATCATAAGCTGCATTTTAAATTTCTGTGCGTAAGTTCTATATCATCTTGGAGTACACTTTTTGTACTAATATTATGTTCTATGCTCAATGAAGAGTTTGTCCATGGATAGCCTATCAATGGTGCTGGATTCTGTCAACATCTTATATATCCATATGAATAGTTTTGATCTGAACAAGATTATTGGCTTGCTGCAATGCTTTCCATGTCTGGAGAAGTTGTATATAAAGGTGATAATTTCACGCACATTGGAAGCCCGCATATAGTGTACTAGAATTAACCGTTCAACTGTTGCTCTTTCGACACTCTTTTTTTAGACCTTAACTATTTTCAATCTTCATGTCTATTTAGGCAACATGACGGGGTAAGAAAGTTATAACCAATTGGTGTATTCGTAAGCACCGGGATTTTCTCAGTTCTCATGACATTCGATTGAAGACAATAACGCTGGAACGATATGTAACCAACCAAGCAAACACTAGATTTGTCACATTCTTCCTGCTGAATGCGAGGTTACTATTGTCCATCAGGTTTCAGTTTATCAGCAGCATGGTTTTGATGGATGGGTATGTCGAAGAGCAAAAAAAGGAGTTTCAGGTGGACAAAAGGGCTTTTGAACGTGTCGGGCTTCTATTTACAACATCTTGTGGTCATAATCCAGTAAATTTTATGACCCAGGATGTTCATTCTATGGACCTGACCGATCCATTTGATTGTGACTGCCGAAAACAGTACTAGAGTTAGATGTTGTTGCCCTTTTCAATCTGTGTTTTGTCTAAACCTGATGAACAATTATCCCCTCGTGCTTTTGTACAGTTTGTAAGATGGAGTTAGATGTTGTTGCCCTTCTCAAATCGGCTGTGACTGTCATGTTTTCTTTGAAAGAAGGCAAATGGCTTGCCATTTGTTTAATTAAGAGAGAAGTATTGTAACAAATCCCAACCAAGGGAAATAACATCACTCTCGTCGGCTGCTTGAGCTCACTATGCATTAGATTAGCCCCCACCAGCACCCACGCAAATTATTTTGAACTAGCACACCAAATGGGCTGTAAATTTTCATAAGAAAGGCTGCATGGCCATGACAGATTTGGATTCTGACATTTGGGACCCACGAGGAAAAAGCCTATCCAAGGTGGTGTCGACTTACTAGTCAACAAACGATTCTCCCTACCAGCCGTTGGATTGACATCCAACATCTGTCGTGTATCTTCTATCTCTTGTCTTCTTCCTCCAGCCGCCCAAACCAAACCACCCCGTCGGTCCCGCCTGCTCCCGCCTCCCACGACTGGCTGTGCCTCCGCTGCCCTACCGTACCCTCAAACGTTGGCCAGTCCATGCCTCTATTCCCCCACATGTCCTGTTATTCTACGGCGATGTCAGCCCCAACACGCACCCGCACCCGAACCAGTCAACCCTCGTACTCCCCTCCGCCTACGACTAGACTGCCGCATCTTCCACAGCTCCTGTTCATTCCCATCCGAGGCCTCGCCGTCGTCCTCTGCCTTAGTTCGCTTTGCCATGCGTGGTGCGCCGCCGTCTGGCGTTGTCAATGTGGTCAACAACCAAGAGGAATAAGGAGATGACTGTACGTGGAGAGGATGATAGTAGGGACCTACCAGGGTCATGGCAGTACGCAAGCAAGTGCCTCGTTATTACAAGCCCAAAAAATGGTTCCTCCTAATGGTTGGACATCTGGGTCCCACGCCATTGTCAACGTAGCCAATAAACGAGAGAATTACACAACGAGCGGCTGACACCAGGGACCCAGCAGGTCGCGCAGTTGTTATTTACTTTTTGTTTTAGGAACAAGCAGTTGTTATTTAGTACTACTAGTTTTAAAGACGGATCAGGGTAACAACGGGGCTGTGCGGGGGTTGTCGCCCGTCTAGCCAGGGTTTTATTTTATGTTTACCACATGATGAGCCCAGTTGTGTTTTTTTCTTTCTGAAAATGGCTAGCCCAGTTCTACTTTTTTTAAAAGAAATACCCAATGGAGGCCTACTTGCTTTCTCAGCCCTGCTGGGCTACAAATCTTTCAAGATGAGAGCGATGTATTCGCTTGCCCAGAAAATGAAGTAGTAAGAAATGGGATGTAAATTTTAAAAACACAGCAAACCAGCAATTAGTTTCAAATATCTTTTTTTTAAGATTTCGAGAATTTGAATTTAATTGTTTTTTTGCGGGAAAAATTAGGTTAGACTTTAAATTGATATAAAATTATTATTTTTAAATTAGTTTGAATGTGATTCAAAATTTCGGGATTAAAAATAGTTCGGACATCACCGAAATATGAAAATTTGGTTGAATTTTTAACCGTGGCCAGAATATGGGCTGTAATGGTACCAAAAAGAATATGGGCTTCAAAAAAATCCTTAAGAATTAGCCAATGGGCTGTACATTTATATGCTGTTTTCCACATATTTGAGGTTGAGTTGTGGGCCTACTGGGTTGACGTGTAGGCTTTCCTAAAAAAAAAGTTGACGCGCACGCAAGGCCTTGTCAACTTAGTCAACACACGAGAGCAGTGCCTGTTGGATGTCCATCCAACGGCCGCCGTGCTTCTTCAATCTCTGCTCTTCCTGCTCTAGCCGCTGAAACCAGCGCCTGTGGGACTTCCTGCTCCCTCCTCCCGTGGCCGGCTGTGCTGCCGCACAGGCCTCACCGCCCCATCCTACTCCCATCGCTGGTCTGGCCATCCCTCTACTCACCCACACCTATTGTATTCTCCGGCGACGGTAGCTGAACCATTAAACCCTCCTACTCCCCTTCGCTTGGGAAACAACTGCCAAGTCTTCCTTGGCTCCGTGTCGTTCCCTTCCTTGGCCTCGCCGTTGTCCACCGCCCTGGTGCTCTTGGTGCGGCGTGGTCAACATGGTCAATGAACAACATCCATCGGAAGAGGACTGTACGTGGAGAGGCTGACAGCTGGGTCCACGGCCGCACGCAAGGAAGTGCCTCCTTATTACGCGTAAAATAATGATTCCTCCACCTGACAACGGGGACCCACCAGAAGGGCCTCTGTATTTCGCTAAAAAAACATTCCTCCTGCTGACAGTTCGGACCCACCAGCTATATCTTCGCACGCAAGGAAGTGCCTCCTTATTACGCACAAAAAAATGAATACTCCCCCTGCTTGCTGGGACCCACCATATTTGGAGGCTGACTTGTGGGCCTACTAAGTTGACGCGGACGGAGGGCTTTGTCAACTTAGTCAATATAAATGATTCTAGCTGCAGTGACCGTACGATGTCCATCCAACGGCCATCGTGCTTCTTCAACCTCTGGTCTTCTTGCTCCAGCCACCCAAACCAGCACCGTCTGTGCCGCCTGCTCCTGCCTCCTGTGGCCGGCTGTGCTGCCGCGCAGTCCTCACGGCCCACCCTACGCTCATCGCTGGCCTGGCCATCCCTGTACTCACCCAGACCTCCTGTTATTCTCCGGTGACCGCAGCCTAACACTGCAGCCGAACCAGTAAACCCTCGTACTCCCCTCTGCGTGGGAAACAACTGCCGAGTCTTCCCCGGCTCCAGGTCATTCCCTTCCTAGGCCTCGCCGTCGTCCATCGCCTTGGTGCTCTCGCCGCGGCATGGTCAACGTGGTCAAGGAACGACTTACATCGGAAGAGGACTGTACGTGGAGAGGCTGAGAGCTGGGTCCACGGCCGCAGCAAGGAAGTGCCTCCTTATTACGTGCAAAATAATGATTCCTCCACCTGACTGTAACACCCCATGCATTAAGCTACAGTGATCACCCTTTTGATTATGCCATGTCATCATGATTATCAGTGCCTAATCATCATTTGCTTCATATTGCATTCAGCTCCTAACTCAAAATTCAAATTAAAACTAAAGTGGAAAATAAAAGTTGTCCAAACTTAGAAACTAAATTGTTCGATAAATCACAAATATTATAGAGACTATTCTAAAATTGTAACCAATAATTAATAAATTAATTAGGTGGCTCTAACTTTACCAAAGCAGCAAGGTTTAATACATTTTATTTAATATAAAATTTGTGTGAACTCCGTTTGCCTCTAAAACATTTTTTGGCAGTTGTAGATATTACCTAGCATCTAATGGGCTAGGTCACTAATTTTGTAAAAGTCATTTTGAGGCCTAACTAATTATAAAACAGAAAAAAAGGAATAAAGCAAAACAAAAGAAAAAGAGAAAACCCCCTGGCCCAACTGGGCCACAGCCCAGCCGGCCACCCCGCAAACCCCACTGGCCTAAATGGCCTGCCTCGTCCAAACCCTAACCCCTCCCGACGCCACTCTTCCCCCCCCCCCGCTTTGGATCTGGATCGGGCGCCCCTCACCTCGCCTCGCTGCTCGACTTCGCCGGACCACACCACCGCCTCGCCCTTGCCCCCGAGCCTCGCCAACCCGTCGTCCCCGTCCTCCTCGTCGAGCTCGAGCCCGCTGCCTTTTTCCACACGAACGCCGATGAGGCCCGGCCTCCCCCTTCTCTGCCCCGCTCACTCGTCGACCGCGCCCACTCCGCGCCATGGTCCCCTCGTCCGACCCCTCCTGTCACGCTGCCGCGCGCGCTCGCACCTCGCCGCCGGCCCGTCTGTGTCGTCCCGCGCCTCCACGCGCCCGCCTGCGCTGCAGCCGCAGCTGATGCGTGCGCGCCCACTGCCGCGTTCCCTCGCTACTCCAGCGCCGCTCCTGCACTTGCTGCTGCTGCCCGCGGTGATTTACTGTTGCTGCGGCCTCCAGCCTCGCCGGCCCTCGCCCGGCCACGATGCCCCGCCAGCGCAGCCCCGCTCCGGCACGCCGCCCGCGCGTCCCCGCTACCGCCTGGCCACGCCCTCCCCCTGGCCTCGCCTCGACCGCTCGCCGTCGCCTGTGCCCGCGCGCGCACGCACGCATCTGGGACGCCGGACATGTCCGGCGCACCGAACGGGCACATCCCGGACATGTCCGGCTGTGCCACTGACGAACGGGGCCGAGCCCCTGTAAATAAAAAAAGTAATAATAATAATTAATAAAAATGAATTAATAAAGTTAAATAACTAATGATTAATTAATTAGTTAATTAATTAAGTTGATTAACTCTGTTTTATTAACCTAATTATCTAGTTAACCTAATTAATCTGTAATTAGTATAATTAAACCCTAATTAGCCTGATGTGACACTGACAGGTGGGACCCACTGGTCCTGATGTCACAGTGATGTCATGATGATGTCAGCATAACGCTGTTTTGGATAATTCGAATTTAAATGATTAAATAAATTCCAAAAGTTGCTAAAATCTTTAGAAAATCATATAAAATAAACCGTAGCTCAGATCGAAAAACTTTATACATGAAAGTTGCTCAGAACGACGAGACGAATCCGAATACGCAGTCCGTTCGTCCGTCACACGTCTCTACCTACCTGAACATGGGACTTTCCCCCTCCGGTCACCTGTCCGACATTTGTCCGGAACCGGGAATACTTTCCCGGATGAATTCCTCCTTCGCCAGTATCACCCGGCACTGCGTTAGATCACCTCTGTCACCGCGTATTACCATGTTATGCTTTGTGCTGCACTTGTTTGCTCTGTATTTATTGTTTCCTCCCCCTCTTCTCTCTCGTTAGACCCCGACGTCGTCCCCGAGACCGACGCAGCTCCGAAGACCGACGACACCATTGACGACCTTGCCCTTGCCGCCGAGCAACCAGGCAAGCCCCCCCTTTGATCATCCCGATATCGCCCATTCTATTTTCTCATGCTTGCATTAGAATTGCTGCTGCTGCTGCTTTACCTATTCTGATGCATAGCCTGTTTATTGTAACCTGCTATTGATAATTACCTGCATATCCTAAACTGCTTAGTATAGGCTGGGTAGAGACCTATCAGTGACCCCACTTATCCCGACTGCCCCGCTGGATTATCAGAAGACCCGACCAATGGGATTGAAGACCAGGCCCCGGCACTGCACATCACCCCCCTTTAGTTGTAACGACACTGCAGCGTTACTATCGAGTGCCGAGGGTGATACCTCGTGTAGCACTTCAAATGTTAACTCTGTAGAGTAGTTATTTGGTCGTGGTCATTGAGGGTGATTCCTCCTTCCCCACTTCCGATAACGACGCTGTCGTGCAACTCATCAAGTGTGAACCCATCGAGGGTGATTCCTCCGAGTTCACCTTGTCAGATACATAGAGTAGGAATCCAACGAGGGTGATACCTCGGATTCCCCTGATGTTATGTACACACGGATACTTGGACTTTACACTGTTACTTGGAAAGGCGGGTCGACCCTGAGGGGTACCCGCGTGTGATGTGAAGACGGGATGCCTGTATGGTGCCCGAGTGATGAATACGAGGCGCGGCCGGGCATTCTTAGCCCTTGCAGCAAGTCCTTGAGATGGGGCGATGGGGTCACATCTTTCGTGAGTCTCTGCTCGTTACCACAAGCCCTAGTCCACTAACGATTTGGATATTTGATCCGAGCAGGCCTCTGGTCTGATAGCACTAACCATCACATGGGCATAGTATGGGCGTTCTGCATCGTAGCATCAGCCGAAAGCTCTGTCAGACGTCCAGTTCAGCATGGCGGCACGGTCGGATCGTGTCGGCCACCCGAGGCGATGCTGGTATCCACCCTGTGCGCAACAACCCGGAGGGTGAGGGGCGATGGCCAAGACCCCCTTGCACTTAGGATGTAGACCGGGGGGGACCTCTCTGCTGAGCTGTAGGTAGGGTTGCGATGTATCATTTGGCCGAGGCCGGGCATGACCCAGGAAAGTGTGTCCGGCCGGAGTTAATCGAGCGTGTTGGGTAAGTTGGTGCACCCCTGCAAGGAAGAACACATCTATCGATAGCCGGTCCTACGGTAAAGGACACTCGGAGTTGTATCCTGATTGATACAATTAGAACTAGATACTCGGATACTATGGCTCTGGGATTCCTTCTCGCAGGGAGTCGATAAGGGATCTTAGGACGAGGTTGATGACTGTATGGCTCTGGGATTGCTTTCTCGCAGGGAGTCAATAAAGGATCTCTGGGTGAGGTTGATATCATTACTGCTACATTATATTGTAATGTTCTACTCTCTTCTATTGCTGCAAGACCGCTGAAGATGCTAGTCTTCGATAGGACTAGGCTCTCCTCTCTATTCTGGCTTTTCTGCAGCCCAGTCCACATATACAGCCTCCCCTTGAAAATGTTGCATATGTAGTGTAGATCCTTGCTTGCTGAGTACTTCTGAGTACTCACGGTTGCTTTGTTTTCCTTTTCTCCCCATATCAGTTTGTCGTGACCAAGATGACGGAGCCCCTGAGACAGCTGTCCCCGCCGACGATCGCTACTACTACCCCAAGGGTGGATACTACTACGAGTTGACTGACGACCAGGAGTAGGTTCGGAGGGTCCCAGGCAGGAGGCCTGCGCCTTTCGATCGTAGTGTTTTATTTTGCCCCGCCTTTCTAAAGGCCTTTCTGTTTCTGTTTCATATCTGTACTCAGATATCTGATGCTTCCGCTGACGCTTGTTCGCAAGCTTATGTATTCGAGCCCTCGAGGCCCCTGGCTTGTAATATAAAGCTTGTATGACTTTATTTATGTTTTAGAGTTGTGTTGTGATATCTTCCCGTGAGTCCTTAGGCTTGATCTTGTGCATTTGCGTGTATGATTAGTGCACGATTGAGCCGGGGGCGTCACACTGACAGCGGGGACCTACTGGAAGGGCCTCTATATTTTGCGAAAAAAACAATTCCCCCCTGACAGCTGGAACCCACTAGCTATATCTTCGCATGCAAAGAAGTGCTTCCTTATCCTCCCTGACAGCTGGGACCCTCCCGGTCGAACCATACATAGGGTTGTCTGTCTGGTCGCGAATGTGTATGTACATACTGGTCGATCGGTCTCTCTACAATGATGAATCGTGGCCGAGCAAGTAGCGGCACGTGTAGTAGTAGAGCCCCCGACGTAATAGTTTAGGCAGTCTAGTCAAAACCGTGTACACGTACGTACAACCAGATGCTAAAAAATACGGCCACGCACGTACATACGGGCGGGGTCTTGAATGCGTACTCGAGCATACGTACGGCCAGGGCTCGTGTACATGGAGAGGCAACGGACGGTAGTAACGGCGCCTGTTCATCGAAAGCCAACCGGTTGGGTCGGAACAGAGAAACTGCGTCGTGTTCATCCAGTGGCAACGGAATGCGTCGTGTTCATCGGGAGCCAACCGGCTTGGACAGAACAGCCGAAACGGGGTCTGGTGTACCGCAGAACAGAGCAAACGGCCTTCTGTTTGAGTGCTTGCGGTCGAAACGGGGTGTTGTTGATCGGAAGGGGTGTGGCGTACTGCAAAACAGAGGAAACGGACTTGTGTTGGAATGCCTATGGTCGAAACGGGGTCCTGTTCATCGGGAGGGGTGTGGCGTACCACAAAACAGGACTCAACGAGCTACTGTTCATCCACCATCGACTTCCTCCAGCCTCCACCTGCTACTGTTCATCCACCATCGACTTCCTCCAGCCTCCACCAACTACTGTTCATCCATGGGGTCCTGTTCATCCAGCCTCCACTGGCTATTGTTCAACCAGCACTCCACGGGGTCCTGTTCAACCAACCCTCCACCGGCTACTGTTCAACCAGCCCTCCACGGGGCCCTGTTCATCCACCCCCACCTCCTCGACCAGGGTCCTGTTCATCCAGCGGCAACAGCCTATACTACCATGGGTTCCTGTTCATCCAACCCCCACCGGGAATTGTTCATCCAACCCCCAACAATGGTCACTATTCATCAAGAGGCAGCAGGATCGATCGGCTTCAGTTAGCAGCAGTAGCGAAGGAATCGCTTGGGTTCAGTTAACAGCCAAGGGATCGATCGCTCGGGTTCAGTAACATAGCTAGTGCAATCGCTCGGGTTCAGTAAGCGAAGGCCTCACTCGGGTTCAGTTAGAGCCCAACGCCTTGCACACACGCGCGTACGTGTACGACAGAAACACACAAACCTTTGTGCATCGCTCGACGCCGACCACCCACCGTAACCGGGAACTCCCCGAAATTTTCCTCGCCATCGCTTCTACCACGATTTTTTCCGTCATGGACGGCCCAAAGAATGTCATGCAGGTGCGTCCCCGGCCCGCCCAGGACGAAAAGCCATTTTCTATCATGATTTTTTGTCATAGAAGTAGGAGCCCACCACATCCATAATGATACGTGCTTTTTTCACAGTTATCGTCATAGAAGTGTCATAAGCATGACAGAAAAAAAATTCGTTCGGGCCAAAATGTCACGGATGTGTCTTTTTTTGTAGTGCTCCGTGTCGCGCAAACGGAGGGATGCCCGCTGTAGGGTGTTGCAATACTTTCATGGTTCGCTTATGGTGGGTGGTGTGAGTGACAGAAGCACAGACCCAAGTTTGGGGGTCATTGTGTATGGGATAAAGAGGACTTGATACTTAATGCTATGGTTGGGTTTTATGACCTTAATGATCTTTAGTAGTTGCGGATGCTTGCTAAAGTTCCAATCATAAGTGCATATGATCCAAGTAGAGAAAGTATGTTAGCTCATGCCTCTCCCTCACATAAAATTGCAACAACGATCACCGGTTTAGTTATCGATCACCTAGGGACAATTCCGCAAATCCTATCACCACTTTTCCACACTCGCTTTATTTAATTGTTCTTTATTTAAAACAGCACCTAACTCTTATTTTCTCAATCTTTATTATCTTTCAAACCTATCCACAACTAAAAAGTACTTCTAGTTTTATACTTGTTCTAGGTAAAGCAAACGTCAAGTGTGCGTAGAGTTGTATCGGTGGTCGATAGAACTTGAGGGAATATTTGTTCTACATTTAGCTCCTCATTGGGTTCGACACTCTTATTTATCGAAAAAGGCTACAAACGATCCCCTATACTTGTGGGTTATCAAGACCTTTTTCTGGCGCCATTGCCAAGGAGCAATAGCGTGGGGTGAATATTCTCGTGTGTCCTTGTTTAATTTATCACTGAGTAGTTTTTATTTTCTATTCTAAGTTGTTCTTTATCTTTAGTTATGGATATGGAACACGAAATACCAAAAAAATAGTTGTACTTGCTACTCATGGAGATGGGGAACCTCCTAAAACCCTTGATGCTCGTTATGTGAAAAATATTATCACTACTTTGATAATCCTGAGAAAACCCCATTCAACTTGATAATGGGAGACACGTTGGATCAGTGTGAATACTTTAGGGATTATCGCTTGACTCAAAAAGGGAAATTGTTATGGGATCAAATTCATATGTTGCACTGGTATGCTTGGAATTTATGCTTGAGATATGATTATACTTGTTGCTCTAGGATGAAGGCTCCATACCTTCCCTTTTCATGCAAATTTAATGATAATGAAACCTTGGCTTCTTATGCTAATGGTAGATATGATTACTATGATGTGGAACGAATAGAATAATTTGTTGCTTTTAAGGGTGCTTATGAAATTGAATCTATGTTTGAAAAGTATGAAGATTTTGATGATTCCGTTTACAGACCTAAATTTTTTACTATACTTAAATATTGCTATGATAATTATAAATGCAATTACGATATTGATGTATTTATTGAGAATGTCTCTGCTGTCCAAGAAGAGACTAATATTTTTGCAGGAGTCTATGGAAGAAGAAATTGATGAAACTGTGAGCTCATTGGATGAAAAAGATGATGAGGAGAGCGAAGAACAAAAGGAGGAAGAGCGGATTACCTACCCATGCCCACCTTCTAATGAGAGTAACTCTCCAACTCATACATTGTTTAATATCCCTTCATGATTACCGAAGGATGAATGCTATGATAATTGCTATGATCCCATTGATTCTTTTGAAATATCCCTTTTTGATGAACTTGATGCTTGCTATGCTTGTGGCCATGATGCCAATTTGAATTATGCTTATGGAGATGAACTTTCTATAGTTCCTTATGTTAAGAATGAAATTATTGCTATTGCACCCACATATGATAGTCCTATTATCTTTTTGAATTCTCCCAGCTACACTATATCAGAGAAGTTTGCGCTTATTAAGGATTATATTGATGGGTTGCCTTTTACCGTTGCACATGATGATTTTGATGAATATAATATGCATGTGCTTGCTGGTCCTACTTGAAATTATTATGAGAGAGGAACTATATCTCCACCTCTCTATGTTTCCAACATGATAAAATTGCAAGAAACTTCTTATGCTATGTATTGGCCTTTACTTGATGTGCATGAATTGTTCTTATATGACATGCCGATGCATAGGAAGAGAGTTATACTTCATCATTGCATGATATATGTTGCTTTGTGCTCACTACTAAATGCCAAATCATTGTTAATTAAAATTTGCTTTGATATACCTTGGGATCCGGGTGGATCCATCACTTGAGCACTTTATGCCTAGCTTAATGGCTTTAGAGAAAGCGCTGCCAGGGAGACAACCCACAAGTTTTAGGAAGTCATTTGATTCTGTTGAGTGATTTTATATATTTTAAAAACAAAAAAAATATAGAGGGGAACTTAAAACTTCACAAAAAGAAAAGTGAAAGTGAGAAAGACGAGCAGCGTGGAAGTGGGAGCAAGCCTTGAACTTCGTTCATGCCCATGGAAACTTTGTGAATCTCGATTACAGAAACTTTTCAACAAAAATAATTATCCCCTTGTACAAATCCATTGTATCATAAAAATAATGTGCCAAGATTTGCCTTTAGGATGATTAGATTGCTTGTTGGTACATGCGGTGTAAAAACAGAAACTTTGGCTGTAGTGCATGATTTTACATTTTTTACTAGAATGTCAAAAGTTTCTCACACTTTTTTCATAGTATTGATATACAAATTTTTTATTTTTTATTATTTTTTTAGAATTTTTGGAGTAACAGAAGTATGGTTAAAGTTTAGATTACTACAAACTGTCCTGTTTATGGCAAATTCTGCTTTTGATGCATTGTTTTGCTTGTTTTGATGAAACTATCGATTTTATCGGTGGTATAAGCCATGGAGAAGTTATAATACAGAAGGGATAATGCAAAAATAAAATATGAATGGGTTTGCAACAGTACTTAAAGTAGTAATTTGCTTTATTATACTAACGGATCTCACCAGTTTTCTGTTAAGTTTTGTGTGGATGAAGTGATCAAAGATTGAGGAGGTCTCGATATGAGGAGAAGGAGGAGAGGCAAGAGTTCAAGCTTGGGGATTCCCAAGCACCCCAAGTAAATATTCAAGGAGACTCAAGTGTCTAAGCTTGGGGATGCCCCGGAAGGCATCCCATCTTTCTTCAACAAGTATCAATATGTTTTCGTCTTCGTTTCGTTCATGTGATATGTGTAAATCTTGGAGCGTCTTTTGTGTTTAGTTTTCATTTTTCTTTTATGAACCATGCTGGTATGAGATAGTCCATGGTTGATTTATAGAATGCTCATTGCACTTCACTTATATCATTTGAGTATGGCTTTATAGAATGCTTCATGTGCTTCACTTATATCATTTGAATTTTGGATTGCCTGTTTCTCTTCACATAGAAAACTGTTATTCGTAGAATGCTCTTTTACTTCACTTATATTTATTAGAGCATGGTCCTTTGTAGAAAGAATTAAACTCTCTTGCTTCACTTATATCTATTTAGAGAGTCAACAGGAATTGGTCATTTGCATGGTTAGTCATAAAATCCTACATAAAACTTGTGGATCACTGAATATGATATGTTTGATTCCTTGCAATAGTTTTGCAATATAGAGATGATAATATGTGGTAGGTACTAGTAAACAGTTGTGGTTAGTAAGAATATTGGTGTTAAGGTTTGTGATTCCTGAAGCATGCACGTATAGTATCTTGTTATGCTATGAAGTTGGAGCATGATTTATTATTGATTGTCTTCCTTATGAGTGGCGGTCGGGGACGAGCAATGGTCTTTTCCTACCAATCTATCCCCCTAGGGGCATGCATAGTAGTACTTTGCTTTGAGGGATAATAAACTTTTGCAATAAGTATATGAGTTCTTTATGACTAATGTGAGTCCGTGGATTATACGCACTCTTACCTTTCCGCAATTTGCTAGCCTCTACGGTACCGTGCATTGCCCTTTCTCACCTCGAGAGTCGGTGCAAACTATGCCGGTGCATCCAAACCCCGTGATATGATACGCTCTATCACACATAAGCCTTATTATATCTTCCTCAAAACAGCCACCATACCTACCTATTATGGCCTTTCCATAGCCATCCCGAGATATATTGCCATGCAACTTCCATCGCTTCCATTTTGATGACTTAAGCATTCATTGTCATATTGCTTTGCATGATCATATAGCTGACATAGTAGTTGTGGCTCAGCCACCGTTCATCATTTTTTATACATGTTACGCTAGATCATTGCACATCTTGGTACACTGCCAGAGGCATTCATATAGAGTCATATTTTGTTATAGGTATCGAGTTGTAACATTGAGTTGTAAGTAAATAGAAGTGTGATGATCATCATTGTTCATTATTAGAGCATTGTCCCAGTAAGGAATGGATTATGGAGACTATGATTCCCTCACAAGTCGGGATGAGACTCCGGACCAAAAGAAAAAAAAGAAAAAAAAAGAAAAAGACAAAAAAGGGAAAAAATGAAAGAAAGAAGGAACAGAAGGGCATGCTAATTCCAAACTTGCACTTCAAAGTAGCACCGTGTTTTTCATATAGAGAGTCTCCTATGTTGTCACTTCGATATACTAGTGGGAATTTTTCATTATAGAGTTAGATGCACACCCACTTAGTTTTCATGTTGAGCTTTCATACACTTATAGCTCTTACTGCATTCATTGCATGGCAATCCCTACTCCTTGCATAGATATCAATTGATACGCAGCCTCCCCGATGCCGCCTCTGCGCCGTGGCGTGCTGCACTTCTCACAAGCCTCGTCATCACATCTCGGCAACCCTGACGCGACGGAAGCCGACATGGACGACATCATCATGAGCGGCTCGGCCGCCGCCGCCGCCTCCCCCGGGTTCAATGCCCAAGACGATACAATGGACCTCATCGGTGACATGGACGACGAGCTCGACTATGGCAAGGAGGAGGAGGAGGAGGACGAGGAGGAGCCGGCGCCTGCTCCAGCGAGGAAAGTGAAAAAGAAGAAGCGGGCGGCCAGGACCAGCGAGCCGCGCGTCAAGTGGGCGTCCAAAGAAGACGAGTGCCTCACCGAAGCATGGAAAACCATCTGCCTCGACCTGATCACCGGCATGAACCAGAACGCCGACACGTACTGGGAGCGCATCAAGTCGGAGTTCGACGAGCGCAAGTTGGTCGACCCCTACTTCGCCACCATCCACATGAAGCGTGGCTCAAAGGCCATGTCGAACCATTGGGCGCTCATCCAAACGGCGTGCAACAAATGGCATGGGATCATCGAGGAGGTCGCGGCTCGCCCAGAAAGTGGCACCAGCATCGAGGGTCAGGTTTGCACCGACACTTGTTCCTCGGCGCAGATGGTCTGGATGTTTGCCATGTACCGCCAGGACAGCACCACCGACCAAGAGTTCAAGTACCTCCATGTCTTCTCCCGGATCGAGAAGTGTCAGAAGTGGGCGGACGTCCGGCGCACCCTTGCCGAGGCCAAGGAGACGTACAAGCCGGACGCGCCGACACCGGGCACGGTTGATGGGCGCCCGGACGGCAACAAACGGGCCAAGTCAGCGAAGGACGCCGCGCCGGCTACCGCGCGGCTGCAAGCATCCATCGAGCAGTGCCTCGCCGACGCCAAGACCCACGCTGCCCAAAGGGAAGAGAAAACCAAGGCGCAGTGGTCGGCGTTGATGATGAACAGCACCGTCAAGCGCGACCTGCTCCGGACCAACGTCGCCGCGAAGAAGAGGAACACCGACTTGGCATTCATGATTGGGGGGGGGGCGGACATGTCAACGATGGATGAGCAGGTCAAGGCGTGGTACCTGGCGGAGCGTGGACTCATCCTGAACCAGATGCCGTCGGCAGCCGCGCCAACTCGCTCGCCGACCCCAACGCCGCCGCCAAGCCTGAGCTATGATGCCTCCACGACGCCCAGCACAGAAGCCGCGCCGACGCCGACCAGCCCGCGCACGCCGACTCCCGCCAGTCCGACGTCGGAGGTCGACCCCGCCATTTGATGCATTGCCTACGCATCCTTTCTTTTGAACGCCGAACTTTTTATTGATCGTTGAACTGTGGCATGGTGATCGTCGAACTGATCGCCGGACTTGTGGCGCTGATCGCCGAACTTGCGGCGCTGATCACCGGACTTGTGGCCTTTTTTGGGTAGCGGGAATGGACAAGTTTGAATATATGACGTCTTGGGGGTGGCACCTGGGGGCGTGGCTGGGAGCTAGATCGCCCCCAGGGCCAAAAAAGCGCCGGCCGAAGGGCCAAAATAGCGCCGGGCGGTGCGCTGGGGGCCGAACGAGTGGAGATGCTCTTAATGATATGCAAAGCTACAAGCTTGGGGATGCTATATTTGATGAAGATGATATTTTTAGTGCCCCCAAGTTTTGATGAGAAAATTTATTATGATGATTGCATGCCTCCTATTTATGATGATTATATTGATGAAAGTGGATTTGGAGACGTCATGACTTTATTTAATTATGAATCCATGATACGTCTCCAACGTATCTATAATTTTTGATTTTTCCATGCTATTATATTATCTATTTTGGATGTTTTATATGCATTAATATGCTATTTTATATTATTTTTGGGACTAACCTATTAACCTAGAGCCCAGTGCTAGTTTCTATTTTTTCCTTGTTTTTATGTTTCGCAGAAAAGGAATACCAAACGGAATAAAACTTCACGATGATTTTTCTTGGACCAGAAGACACCCAGGGGACTTGGAGTCCAAGTCAGAAGAGCAGCGAGGCAGCGACAAGGGTGGAGGGCGCGCCCTAGGGGGGCGTGCCCCCTACCTTGTGGGCCCCTCGGGCTCCTCTGACCTAGCCCTTCCTCCTATATATTCACATATATTCCAGAACCACCAGAGCAATCCACGAAAACACTTTTCCACTACCGCAACCTTCTGTTCCCATGAGATCCCATCTTGGGGCCTTTTCCGACATCCTGCCAGAGGGGGAATCAATCACGGAGGGCTTCTACATCAACTCCATTTCCCTTCCGATGATGTGTGAGTAGTTTACCTCAGACCTACGGGTCAATAGCTAGTAGCTAGATGGCTTCTTCTCTCTCTTTGATTCTCAATACAACGTTCTCCTTGATGTTCTTGGAGATCTATCCGATGTAATCTTCTTTTGCGGTGTGTTTGCCGAGATCCGATGAATTGTGGATTTATGATCAGCTTATCTATGAATATTATTTGAATCTTCTCTGAATTATTTTATGCATGATTTAATATCTTTGTATTTCTCTTCGAATTATCGGTTTGGTTTGGCCAACTAGATTGGTTTTTCTTGCAATGGGAGAGGTGCTTAGCTTTGGGTTCAATCTTGCGGTGTCCTCACCAATGACAGTAGGGGTAGCGAGGCACGTATTGTATTGTTGCCATCGAGGATAAAAAGATGGGGTTTTCATCATATTGCTTGAGTTAATTCCTCTACATCTTGTCATCTTACTTAAGGTGTTACTCCGTTCTTTATGAACTTAATACTCTAGATGCATGCTGGATAGCGGTCGATGTGTGGAGTAATAGTAGTAGATGCAGGCAGGAGTCGGTCTTCTTGACACAGACGTGATGCCTATATGCATAATCATTGCCTTGGATATCGTCATAACTTTGCGCTTTTCTATCAATTGCTCGATAGTAATTTGTTCACCCACCGTATTATTTGCCTTCATGAGAGAAGCCTCTAGTGAAACCTATGGCCCCCGGGTCTATTTTCCATCATATTACTTTCCAATCTACTAGTTTCCATTATATTACTTTCTGATCTACTATTTTGCAATCTTTTATTTTCAGATCTATATACCAAAAAAACCCAAAAATATTTTATCTTTTTTTATCTATCTCTATCAGATCTCACTTTTGCAATTGACCGTGAAGGGATTGACAACCCCTTTATCGCGTTGGGTGCAAGTGTTTGATTGTTTGTGCAGGTGTTGGTGATTTGTGCGTTCTTCTCCTACTGGATTGATACCTTGGTTCTTAACTGAGGGAAATACTTACCTTTACTATGCTGCATCACCCTTTCCTCTTCAAGGGAAAAACCAACGCAAGCTCAAGAAGTAGCATGAAGAATTTCTGGCGCCGTTGCCGGGGAGATCTACGTCAAGTCAAGACATACCAAGTACCCATCATAAACTCTCATCTCTTGCATTACATTATTCGCCATTTGCCTCTCGTTTTCCTCTCCCCCACTTCTAAAATGATTTTCAGAAAAATACAAAAAGATTTGCCTTTTTATTTGCCCTTCTTTCGTTCGTCTTTTCGTTTGCCTTTATGTATTACTTGGCTCGTTTGCTCGTTCGCTTGGTATCATTGTGTGTTTATTGAAAATCATAAACAAAGTTTATGGATGCACTTAAACTTTTCTACCTGATTAATCTTCGATCGATATGTGCTCGTGCTGAAACCCCAACTAGTTTAGTTGAGGGAAAATCTTGAGATGAGCATGCTCATTTTGTGTGTCACCGTTTGTCTAAAAAAGGGAGACTCTTATGGAATCAAATAAATTGTTTGCTATGTTATGCTTGGAATCTTTGTGAACTTTGTGATTTCACTTGTTGCTCTAAGAACCCTAAAAAACACCTTCCCTACGTATATGAGTTTAATGATAATGAAATCTTATCTTCTTATGAAAAGGGTGTTTATAGTTACTATGATATTGAACAAATTGAAGAATTTGTTGCTTTTAAGGGTGCTTATGAAGTTGCTTCTTTGATTGAAAAGTATGATATTACTCTCTACAAATCTGAAAATTTTGACAAACTTAAATATTGCTATGAAAACTATGCTCATAATGCCTATGTCAAAGAATTTATTGAGAGAATGACCGTTGCTTTGGAAGAAAATAATGATATGCATGAATCTATAGATAATTATGATTCCGTCGATTTGATTGAAATATCCCTTGATGAACATGATGCTTGCTATTCTTATGGCCATGATGCCAATATTTATGGAGATGAATTTGCTGTAGTTCCTGATGTTAAAAATGAGATTATTGCTATTGCAACCATACTTGATAGTTCCTTGAATCAAAAGCATGATTGCAATGATGTTATTATAAATTCTATTAATGTCAATTGTGCTAATAATATGCAAAACCCCAAGCTTGGGGATGCTAGTTTTGCTATGTCCGCTACTTATTGCAATGATCATGATTGGGATGATGATGCTTCTAATGATCTTGAAAATTTATTTAAGCCTCATGATGAATATGTTTGCAATAATATTGAAAGTGGGTTTGGAAGAGTGTCAACTTTAGGAAATAATTATCCCACTACCTTGGAGTATGATCAATCCTATGAATTTTTTGATAAAAGTGGGCTTGGAGAAGTCATGACTTTATTTGATGATAATCCCACTATTTTGGAAGAATGTCAACTTTGCATGCATGTGGATCATGTAGAGAAAATTTTATGTGATAGCTATATTGTTGAATTGGATTATGATCCTACTTGTAATTATTATGAGATAGGAAAATATGGTTTTGGAAATCTTCATGTTACTAAATTACCTCTCGTTACGTTGAGTTTGCTATTGTCTCTTTCTTCTTCTTTGCATATGCTAGGATTTTCTTGCCTTGATAATTTGTTTGCCTATAAGATGCCTATGCATAGGAAGTATGTTAGACTTAGATGTGTTTTTCACGTACTTTATGATGCTCTCTTTGTGCTTCAATTCTTGTCCTTCATGTGAGCATCATTAAAATTATCAACGCCTAGCTAAAAGGCTTTAAAGAAGAGCGCTCGTTGGGAGACAACTCAATATTTTTCCTTGTTGTTTTTCAATAAAATTTTCATCTAGCCTCTGGTTAGATGTGTTCTGGTGTTTTAATTAGTGTTTGTGCCAAGTAAAACCTTTGGGATGGCTTACGGTGATAGTTGATTTGATCTTGCTGAAAAACAGAAACTTTTGTGTCCAGTCACAGAATTTTAATAATTCACTGGAGCGTGGAAAAACCGTGAACTTTTTACACGAGATTTATATACAAATTTCCTATGTTTTTCTAATTTTCAGAATTTTTGGAGTTACAGAAGTATTAGAAAATTTCGGATCTTCACAGACTATTCTATTTTCTTTGTGTTGTTTGCTTATTTTGATGAATCTATGGGTAGTATCGGGGGGTATGAACCATGGAGAAGTTGGAATATAGTAGATATTACAACAATATAAATAAAGAATGAGTTCACAACAGTACCAAAAGTGGTGATTTTATTTTCTTGTACTAACGGATCTCACGAGTTTTCTGTTGAGTTTTGTGTTGTGAAGTTTTCAAGTTTTGGGTAAAGATTTGATGGACTATGGAATAAGGAGTGGCAAGAGCCTAAGCTTGGGGATGCCCAAGGCACCCCAAGGTAATATTCAAGGACAACCAAGAGCCTAAGCTTGGAGATGCCCCGGAAGGCATCCCCTCTTTCGTCTTCGTCTATCGGTAAATTTACTTGAGGCTATATTTTTATTCATCACATGATATGTGTTTTGCTTGGAGCGTCTTGTATGATATGAGTTTTGCTTTTTAGTTTGCCACAATCATCCTTGCTGTACACACCTTTTGATAGGGACACGCATGAATCGTGATTTATTAGAATACACTATGTGCTTCACTTATATCTTTTGAGCTAGGCAATTTTGATCTAGTGCTTCACTTATATCTTTTTTGAGCACGGCGGTGGTTTTATTTTATAGAAATTATTGAACTCTCATGCTTCACTTATATTATTTTGAGAGTCTTTCTAAACAGCATGGTAATTTGCTTTGGTTATAAATTTAGTCCTAATATGATAGGCATCCAAGAGGGATATAATAAAAACTTGCATATAAAGTGCATTGAATACTATGTGAAGTTTGATTCCTTATGACTGTTTTGAGATATAAAGATGGTGATATTAGAGTCATGCTAGTGAGTAATTGTGGATTGTAGAAATACTTGTGTTAAAGTTTGTGATTCCCGTAGCATGCACGTATGGTGAACTGTTATGTGATGAAGTCGGAGCATGATTTATTTATTGATTGTCTTCCTTATGAGTGGCGGTCGGGGACGAGCGATGGTCTTTTCCTACCAATCTATCCCCCTAGGAGCATGCGCGTAGTACTTCGTTTCGATAACTAACAGATTTTTGCAATAAGTATGTGAGTTCTTTATGACTAATGTTGAGTCCATGGATTATACGCACTCTCACCCTTCCACCATTGCTAGCCTCTCTAGTGCCGCGCAACTTTCGCCGGTACCATAAACCCACCATATACCTTCCTGAAAACAGCCACCATACCTACCTATTATGGCATTTCCATAGCCATTCCGAGATATATTGCCATGCAACTTTCCACCGTTTCGTTTATTATGACATGCTTCATCATTGTCATATTGCTTTGCATGATCATGTAGTTGACATAGTATTTGTGGCAAAGCCACCATTCATAATTTTTATACATGTCACTCTTGAATCATTGCGCAACCCGGTACACCGCCGGAGGCATTCATATAGAGTCATATTTTGTTCTAAGTATCGAGTTGTAATTTTTGAGTTGTAAGTAAATAAAAGTGTGATGATCTTCATTATTAGAGCATTGTCCAATGTGAGGAAAAAAATAAAAGAGGCCAACAAAGCCCACAAATAAAATAAAAGAGGCCAAAGAAGCCCACCAAAAAAAAGAGAGAAGGGGCAATGTTACTATCCTTTTTCCACACTTGTGCTTCAAAGTAGCACGATGATCTTCATGATAGAGAGTCTCCTATGTTGTCACTTTCATATACTAGTGGGAATTTTTCATTATAGAACTTGGCTTGTATATTCCAATGATGGGCTTCCTCAAATTGCCCTAGGTCTTCGTGAGCAAGCAAGTTAGATGCACACCCACTTAGTTTCTTTTTGAGCTTTCATAAACTTATAGCTCTAGTGCAACCGTTACATGGCAACCCCTACTCACTCACATTGATATCTATTGATGGGCATCTCCATAGCCCATTGATACGCCTAGTTGATGTGAGACTATCTCCTTCTTTTTGTCTTCTCCACAACCACCATATTCTATTCCACCTATAGTGCTATGTCCATGGCTCATGCTCATGTATTGTGTGAAAGTTGAAAAAGTTTGAGAACATCAAAAGTATGAAACAATTGCTTGGCTTGTCATCGGGGTTGTGCATGATTTGAATACTTTGTGTGGTGAAGATGGAGCATAGCCAGACTATATGATTTTGTAGGGATAACTTTCTTTGGCCATGTTATTTTGAGAAGATATCATTGCTTTATTAGTATGCTTGAAGTATTATCGTTTTTATGTCAATATTAAACTTTTGTTTTGAATCTTATGGATCTGAACATTCATGCCACAATAAAGAAAATTACATGGATAAATATGTTAGGTAGCAATCCACATCAAAAATTCTGTTTTTATCATTTACCTACTCGAGGACGAGCAGGAATTAAGCTTGGGGATGCTTGATACGTCTCCAACGTATCTATAATTTTTGATTGTTCCATGCTATTATATTATCTATTTTGGATGTTTTATATGCATTAATATGCTATTTTATATTATTTTTGGGACTAACCTATTAACCTAGAGCCCAGTGCCAGTTTCTGTTTTTTCCTTGTTTTTAAGCTTCGCAGAAAAGGAATACCAAACGGAGTCCAAACAGAATAAAACTTCACGATGATTTTTCTTGGACCAGAAGACACCCAGGGGACTTGGAGTCCAAGTCAGAAGAGCCGTGAGGCGGCGACAAGGGTGGAGGGCACGCCCTAGGGGGGGGGGCGGCCCCCTGCCTTGTGGGCCCCTCGGGACTCCTCTGACCTAGCCCTTCCTCCTATATATTCACATATATTCCAGAACCACCAGAGAAATCCACGAAAACACTTTTCCACCGCTGCAACCTTCTGTTCCCGTGAGAACCCATCTTGGGGCCTTTTTCGGCATCCTGCCGGAGGGGGAATCGATCACGAAGGGCTTCTACATCAACTCCATTGCCCTCCCGATGATGCGTGAGTAGTTTACGTTAGACCTACTGGTCCATAGCTAGTAGCTAGATGGCTTCTTCTCTCTTTGATTCTCAATACAACGTTCTCCTTGATGTTCTTGGAGATCTATCCGATGTAATCTTCTTTTGCGGTGTGTTTGTCGAGATCCGATGAATTGTGGATTTATGATCAGCTTATCTATGCATATTATTTGAATCTTCTCTGAATTATTTTATGCATGATTTAATATCTTTGTATTTCTCTTCGAATTATCGGTTTGGTTTGGCCAACTAGATTGGTTTTTCTTGCAATGGGAGAGGTGCTTAGCTTTGGGTTCAATCTTGCGGTGTCCTCACCCAGTGACAGTAGGGGTAGCGAGGCACGTATTGTATTGTTGCCATCGAGGATAAAAAGATGGGGTTTTCATCATATTGCTTGAGATAATTCCTCTACATCATGTCATCTTACTTAAGGCGTTACTCCGTTCTTTATGAACTTAATACTCTAGATGCATGCTGGATAGCGGTCGATGTGTGGAGTAATAGTAGTAGATGCAGGCAGGAGTCGGTCTACTTGACACGGACATGATGCCTATATGCATAATCATTTCCTTGGATATCATCATAACTTTGCGCTTTTCTATCAATTGCTCGACAGTAATTTGTTCACCAACCGTATTATTTGCCTTCATGAGAGAAGCCTCTAGTGAAACCTATGGCCCCCGGGTCTATTTTCCATCATATTACTTTCCGATCTACTAGTTTCCATTATATTACTTTTTGATCTACTATTTTGCAATTTTTTATTTTCAGATCTATATACCAAAAAAATCCCAAAAATATTTTATCTTTTGTTTATCTATATCTATCAGATCTCACTTTTGCAATTGACCGTGAAGGGATTGACAACCCCTTTATCACATTGGGTGCAAGTGTTTGATTGTTTGTGCAGGTGTTGGTGATTTGTGTGTTCTTCTCCTACTGGATTGATACCTTGGTTCTTAGCTGAGGGAAATACTTACCTCTACTATGTTACATCACCCTTTCCTCTTCAAGGGAAAAACCAACGCAAGCTCAAGAAGTAGCAATCCACTATTTTAGAAGAGGTTGCAATTGATTATGACAACAAAGTTGCTATCTATGATGATTATGGTGATGACATATATGTTATAGAGAATAATTATAAGCATGAAACTTGTCATCATGATTTTAATTTTCAATCACATGATAGTTATTTTGTTGAGTTTGCTCCCACTACTATTCATGAGAATAAATTTGCTTATGTGGAGAGTAAGAAAATTTCTATGCTTGTGTATCATGAAAAGAATGCTTTATGTGATAGCTATGTTGTTGAATTCATTCATGATGCTACTGAAAATTATTATGAGAGAGGAATATATGCTTCTACATATTTCAATAATATCAAGTTTCTCTCTTTATGTTGAAAGTTTTGAAGTTGCACTTGTTTTGCCTTCCTATGCTAGTTGATTCTTGTTCCCATAACTTGTTTGCTCACAAAATCCCTATGCATAGGAAGTGGGTTAGGCTTAAATTTTCTTGTCATGTGATTCATGATGCTCCTGTTATGTTTCAATTCTTATCTTTTATGTGAGCATCATTGAAATCATCATGCCTAGCTAAAAGGCATTAAAGAAAAGCGCTTGTTGGGAGACAACCCAACACTTTTACCTACTATTTTTGTGTGTTCACATGATTAAGCTACTGTAGTCATCATGTTTTATAGATTTTGTTTCAATAAATACCAAGTAAAGCCTTTGGGATAGTATGGATGATAGTTGACTTGATTCTTTGCAAAAACAGAAACTTTTGCTTCTAGTAACAGAATTGTTTAAATTCACTGGAGCGTCTAAAAATTCTGAATGTTTTATAGTTATATACAAATTGCCTACATTGTCCTAAATTTTCTGAATTTTTTGAGTTGCATAAGTATGACTAAAATTCAGATCTTTACGTACTGTTCTGTTTTTGACAAATTTTGTTTTCAATGCATAGTTTGCTTGTTTTATAGTTTGTATGGCTTATATTGGTCAATATAAGTTGTAGAAATTGTAGGGTACAGTAGGAATTGTGTGATGACAATTATGAATCTTATCTTGACGGTACCAAAGTGAATGATTTGTCTTTATCATACTAACCCATCTCACGAAGTTCCCTTAAGTTTTGTGTGATTGAAGTTTTCAAGTTTTGGGTGAGATCTCGATATGAGGAGAATAAGGAGTGACAAGACCCTAAGCTTGGGGATGCCCAAGGCACCCCCAAGGTAATATTAAAGGAATATCCAAGCAACTAAGCTTGGGGATGCCCCGAAAGGCATCCCCTCTTTCGTCTCCAACATTATCGGTAACCTTACTTGGAGCTACATTTTTATTCATCACATGTTATTTGTTTTGCTTGGAGCATCATTTTATTTTACTAGGATTTGCTTGCTTTTATTTCGATAATGTTTTATATCTTTTACTTCAATACAAGTGTCAAGTATAGCCTTTTCCATGCTTATTTTGCAAGTCTATGTGTTGCTGTTTGAAAACAGAAAGTTGCATGCTATTGCGTGAATTCTTGAGAAAAGTAAGAATGTGACAAAATGTTGAAATGTTTTCACAATAAGCTATGATAAATTTTCTACAGTGTGGTAAATTTTCATAATTTTTGGAGTTAGGGAAGTGTGAGTAAAATTTCACTCTTTACAGACTGTACTGTTTAGACAAATTGCTGTTATGATTGCATATGTTTGCTTGTTTAATGATTCTATTTGAGGATAGGAGTATTAAATATGCAGAGACATTTAGTATGCAATGTTAAATAATAATTTTAGTGATTTTCTACAGTAGAGAATGATAAGGTTATTGCATTGATTTATACTAACTTATCTCACGAGTTCTTGTTGAGTTTTGTGTGGATGAAGTTTTTAAGATTTAGGGTAACCGTGATATAAAAGGAATTAAGGAGACACAAAAGCTCAAGATTGGGGATGCCCAAGGCATCCCAAGATAATATTTCAAGAATTCTCAAGGATCTAAGCTTGGGGATGCCCCGGTAGGCATCCCACCTTTCTTCATCAACAATTATCGGTTAGCCTCGGCTGAGCCTAAGTTTTTGCTTCTTCACATGATGTGTGCTCTTCTTGGAATGTCATTTTATTTTGTTTTGCTTGCTGTTTTAATAAAATACTTAGATCTGAATGTTTCTAAATAAGAGAGAGTCCTCAAATAGCACACATTTACTTAACTACACGCATGATCTTCACTTATATCTTTTTGGAGTAGTTTCTCATTTACTCTTGTGCTTCACTTATATCCTATTAGTAAATTGTTGAATGAATTGAATATCATGAAGTTGAAATTATATGTTCGTATCATGCCTAGTAGTAGCTTCACATTGGGTTTAGAAAGTGAAATCTATTGAAGCTTGACAATCAAAATATTGGTCATACAAGCAATTCATGAATGATTAGTATAAGGAAGAGAACTTTCACATACAAATATATTACCTTGAACATCTTCTATGATTGTGAATACCCATTAATTAATTTCAAACTTGAGCAAATTAGTTGAAGTCGGACAAGGAAGACAACGTAATGAGTTATGGTTGTGTATATTTGCATAGAAGTTATATTGTCATGGATCCTCCAACATGTGGTGTTTGCCTAGGATCTTTTGCTAGCCAAAAATTCGTACTAAGTAGAGATACTACTTGTGCATCCAAAAACCCTTAAACCCAGTTTCTTGCCATGAGTGTCCACCATACCTACCTATGGATTGAATAAGATCCTTCAAGTAAGTTGTTACCGGTGCATAAAGCAATAAAAATTGCTCCTAAATATGTTTGATCTTTTATTGTAAGGGAAATTGAGCGTTGTACGAACTTGTGATGTCAAAGTAATAAAAGCGACGAACTGCATAATAAAGGTTGCTATCATAAGGTGCAATATAACGTGATGTTCCTTTGCATTAAGAGCTTGGGCATCCAATAATAAAAAGCGCATGACAACCTCTGCTTCCCTCTGCGAAGGGCCTATCTTTTACTTTTTAGTATTTACTTTTATGCAAGAGTCAATAGAATGAATTCTCATTTCAACCTCAACTATTCTGTAGTTGGCAAGGATCATGTGGTGGGGAAAGATCTAGGCCCATATGACCAGTCAAATATATTTGATCATGATTTATTATTGTTGACAATTATCTCTATGATAAATGAGTTGGGAGGCAAAATATTAAGCCCCTATCTTTCTCTGTGTTCGATGAATGCCATTTGTTCTAAAAATATGCTTTGAGTACTAGCAATCATAGAAGACTATATGATGATTGAGTATGTGGAGCTCTTACTTAGACTCTGTTGAATAAGTTGAATTGCAATTGTTTGGTGACTAAGAATATAGGTTGTTGAGTTTTCAAGAGAATTCATTGTTTGAACCTTAACATGTGAATTGGTTGTTACTTTAACATGAGAAGTTTTAAGGGAAAGAGTTGTTGTTATGATGCTAGGAAAAGTGATTGAAATTATCATTGATCAAACTTATGCACTATGCTAGCATTCACACTTCATAAATTATTTCCTTTATCATTTACCTACTCGAGGACGAGTAGGAATTAAGCTTGGGGATGCTGATACGTCTCCAACGTATCTATAATTTCTGAAGTATTCATGCCATGTTTACAACAATTTTATATGGTTTTGGTATGATTTGGATGGAACTAACCCGGACTGACGCTGTTTTCAGCAGAACTACCATGGTGTTGTTTTTTGTGCAGAAATAAAAGTTCTCCAAATGCAACGAAACTTTTTGATGATTTTTTTGGAACAAAAGATGCACTAGAAGCTTCGTGGGAGGGCCAAAAGAGCCACGAGGTGGGCACAACCCACCAGGCGCGCCAGAGGGGCCTGGCTTGCCCCGGTGGGTTGTGGTCACCTCGAGGCCCATCTTAGCATGAAACCAACGCCAAAAAATCCTATAAATAGAGAAACCCCCAGAAATAACCCTAGACTAGAAGTTCCGCCGCCGCAAGCCTCTGTAGCCACGTTCCGGCACCCTGACGGAGGGGGAAATCATCACCGGTGGCTATCTTCATCATCCCGACGGCCACCATGATGAGGAGGGAGTATTCCACCCTCGGGGCTGAGGGTTTGTACCAGTAGCTATGCGTTTAATCTCTCTCTCTCTCTCTCGTGTTCTTGAGTTGGCATGATCTTGATGTATCATGAGCTTGGTTAATATAGTTGGATCGTATGGTGTTTTCCCCTCTCTATATTGTTGTGACGAATTGAGTTTTCCCTTTGAGATTTCACTTTTATCGGATTGAATACTTTGTTGGATTTGAGAGCGCTTGATCTATGTCTTGGCACTCAACTCGTGGATTCCCGAGGTGACATTGGGGTAATCTGTGCATAGGGGTTGATGCACGTTTTTGTCCTTGTTTCTCCGGTAGAAATTTTGGGGCACTCTTTGAGGTTCTTTGTGTTGGTTTGAGTATTATGAATCTGAAATTGTTTGATGCATATCGTATAATCAACTCACGGATACTCGCGGTGACATTGGAGTATCTAGGTGACATTAGAGTTGGTTGATGTGTATCATATGGTGTTATTTTAGTACGAACTCTTGGTTAGATCGATTAGAAAGAATAGTTTGGTGTTATTTTAGTACGAACTCTAGGATAGATTGATCGGAAAGAATAGCTTTGAGGTGGTTTCGTACCCTACAAATAATTTCTTATATTCTCCGCTAGATAGGAACTTTGGAGTGATTCTTCATCGCACGTTGAGGGATGGTTATATGATCCAATTATATTAGCATTTTTGAGAGACTGCACTAGCGAAAGTACGGACCCTAGGCCTCATTTTCAAGCATTGCAATACCGTTTGTGCTCCGTTTTGTCAATTGCTACCTTGCTGTTTTTTATTGTTCCTATTACAAAAATCAATATCTACTATCATTACTACGCTTTTATGACCATCTCTTCGCTGAACTAGTGCACCTATACAAATTACAATTGTATTTGGTGTGTTGGGGACACAAGAGACTTTTTGTTATTTGGTTGCAGGGTTGTTTGAGAGAGACCATCTTCATCCTATGCCTCCCACGGATCGATAAACCTTAGGTCATCCACTTAAGGGAAAATTGCTACTGTCCTACAAAACTCTGCGCTTGGAGGCCCAACATGAGTCTACAAGAACAAGTTGTGTAGTAGACATCAATAAGCGCGCCATTTCAGCTCCTCAAACAACAGTAAAGTATGAGATATTATGATGATATTAGCTTGCAACAAATCATCAAATATTTTATCACACTTAGCAATGTTAAAAGTGAATTTCATTTCCTCATCATGATTCTTATGAATCGGCTTTAGATCATTGCAAGTAAATGGTTTGGCCTTTGAGGGCCAAACAAATTCAGCGTCATAAACTTCAACCTCATCATCTGAATGATCACTATCATACTCAACCATATTCATCTTAGGACGGTCAATTTTATACCTATGCACCTTTTAAAAATCTTTGCTTCAGCTTTCTTGAGACAAAGCCCTTTGTAGGACTTGGTTAATACTCAAAAACTCATAGCCTTCCAGCTTTTCTCCAATGTGAGTTCTCAAACCACTAAGCACGAGATCAGCCAAGTCTCTCTCAGTTATCACCAAACTATAGCACCGGTTTTTTGTATCTCTAGATCTTTTGACGTAATCAGAAACCGATTCATCACGCTTTTGCTTAATCGATGTAAGATGGGATAGTTTAAGCTCATTGTCACCACTGTAGAAGTGGTCATGAAACTTTTGCTCCAAGTGAAACCATGTACTAATAGAACCGGGTGGTAAAGTAGAAAACCACGAGAAAGCAATACCGGTCAAAGATAAAGGAAAATAACATACTTTCCACTCATCTCGTGAACTCGCCTCACCTAATTGTGCCAAGTACTGACTAACATGCTCCCATGTAGTCTTTGTTCCCTCTCCGCTAAATTTAACAAAATCTGGAATTTTATATCCCAGAGGGCATTGATACATCCATTTTGCATCATGCTTTTATATTGATATTTATTGCATTATGGGCTGTTATTACACATTATGGTAAAATAATTATGCCTTTTCTCTCTTATTTTACAAGGTTTACACAAAGAGGGAGAATGCCGGCAGCTGGAATTCTGGACCGGAAAGGAGCAAATCTGAGAGACCTTTTCTGCACAACTCCAAAAGTCCTGAAAATTTACGGAGAATTATTTTGGAATATATAAAAAATATTGGGCGAAGAAATACCTGAGAGGGACCCACCAGGTGGCCACAAGCCTGGGGGGCGCGCCCTACCCCCCTGAGCGCGCCCCTAGGGCTTGTGGGCCCCCTGGTAGGTCTCCGGTGTCCATCTTCTGCTATATGAAGTGTTTTTACCTAGAAAAAATCATAAGGAAGCTTTCGGGACGAAGCGCCGCTGTCTCGAGGCGGAACTTGGGCAGAAGAAATCTAGGGCTCCGGCGGAGCTGTTCTGCCTGGGAAATTTCCCTCTGGGAGGGGGAAATCGAAGCCATCGTCATCACCAACAATCCTCTCAACGAGAGGGGGTCAATCTCCATCAACATCTTCACCAGCACCATCTCCTCTCAAACCCTAGTTCATCTCTTGTATTCAATCTTTGTCCCAAAACCTCAGATTGGTACCCGTGGGTTGCTAGTAGTGTTGATTACTCCTTGTAGTTGATGCTAGTTGGTTTATTCGGTGGAAGATCATATGTTCAGATCCTTAATGATATTTATTACCCCTATGATTATGAACATGAATATGCTTTGTGAGTAGTTATGTTTGTTCCTGAGGACATGGGAGAAGTCTTGTTATAACTAATCATGTGAATTTGGTATGCGTTCGATATTTTGATGAGATGTATGTTGTCTTTCCTCTAGTGGTGTTATGTGAACGTCGACTACATGACACTTCTCCATGATTTGGGCCTAGGGGAAGGCATTGGGAAGTAATAAGTAGATGATGGGTTGCTAGAGTGATAGAATCTTAAACCCTAGTTTATGCGTTGCTTCGTAAGGGGCTGATTTGGATCCACATGTTTCATGCTATGGTTAGACTTATCTTAATTCTTCTTTCCTAGTTGCAGATTCTTGCGAGGGTTAGTCATAAGTGGGAGGCTCTTCCAAGTAAGGACAGCACCCAAGCACCGGTCCACCCACATATCAAATTATCAAAGTAACAAACGCGAATCATATGAGCATGATGAAAACTAACTTGACAATAATTCCCATGTGTCCTCGGGAGGGCTTTGCTTTACATAAGAGTTCGTCCAGGCTTATCCTTTGCTACAAAAAGGATTGGTCCACCTTGCTGCACCTTTGTTACATTTCTTACTTGTTACCCGTTATGAATTATCTTACCACAAAACTATCTGTTACCGATAATTTCAGTGCTTGCAGAAAATACCTTGCTGAAAACCGCTTGTCATTTCCTTCTGCTCCTTGTTGGGTTCGACACTCTTACTTATCTAAAGGACTACAATAGATCCCCTATACTTTTGGGTCATCAAGACTCTTTTCTGGTGCCGTTGCCGGGGAGTGAAGCGCCTTTGGTAAGTGGAATTTGGTAAGGAAACATTTATAATACATGCTGAAATTTACTGTCACTTGTTACTATGGGACATCATCCTTTGAGGGTTTTGTTTGGGGTATCTTCACCCCGACCTGAAGAGCAAAGAGTTGCCCCTCAACCTACTACACCTACTAAAAATATGTATTATGAAATTCCTTCGGGTATGATAGAGAAACTACTAGCTAATCCTTATGCAGGAGATGGAACACTACATCCTGATTTGCATCTAATCTATGTGGATGAAGTTTGTGGATTATTTAAGCTTGAAGGTTTGCCCGTGGATGAAGTCAAGAAGAAGGTCTTCCCTTTATCTTTGAAGGAGAAGGCATTGACATGGTATAGGCTATGCGATGATATTGGGACTTGGAATTACAACCGATTGAAATTGGAATTTCATCAGAAGTTTTATCCTATGCATCTGGTTCATCGTGATCGGAATTATATATATAATTTTTGGCCTCGTGAAGGCTAAAGTATCTCTCAAGCTTCGGGGAGGCTTAAGTCAATGTTATATTCATTCTCCAATCATGAGCTCTCAAGAGCAATTATTATTCAGAATTTTTATGCTCGGCTTTCTCGTAATGATCAATCCATGCTCGATACTTCTTGTACTGGTTCTTTTATGAAGAAGACTATTGAATTCAAATGGGATCTCTTGGAAAGAATTAAACGCAACTCTGTAGATTGGGAACTCGATGAAGGTAAGGAGTCAGGTATAAACCTTAAGTTTGATTGTGTTAAATCTTTTATGGATACCGATGCTTTTCGTGAATATAGCACTAAGTATGGACTTGACTCTGAGATAGTAGCTTATTTTTGTAAATCATTTGCTACACACGTTGATCTCCCTAAGGAGAAGTGGTTTAAATATCATCCTCCCATTGGAGTTAAAATAGTAGAACCTATTAAAGTTAAAGAGGAAACTATTTATTATAATGTTGATCCTGTTATTCCTACCGCTTATATTGAGAAGCCACCTTTCCCTGTTAGGATAAAGGAACATGCTAAAGCTTCAGCTATGGTTCATAAGAGTTATACTAGAACACCTACACCCCCTGAACAAATTAAAGTTGAACCTAGTATTGCTATGGTTAAAGATCTCTTAGTCGATAATATTGATGGGCATGTTATTTACTTCTGTGATGAAGCTGCTAGAATTGCTAGACCCGATAATAAAGATAAACATAGACATGTTGTTGGCATGCCTGTTGTTTCTGTTAAAATAGGAGATCATTGTTATCATGGCTTATGTGATTTGGGTGCTAGTGTGAGTGCAATTCCCTTTATTTTATATCAAGAAATTATGAATGATATTGCACCTGCTGAAATAGAAGATATTGATGTCACTATTAAGCTTGCCAATAGAGATACTATTTAGACAACCCATTGATAAAGAATTGCCTAGTAAAGATGAAATTATTGGTCTTGCTTCTATTGCCGTGCCTCCTACTGATCCTTTAGAAGAATATTTGCTAGACCATGAAAATGATATGTTCATGAATGAAAGAAAGGAATTAGACAAGATTTTCTTTAAACAAATGCCTGTTTTGAAACACAATTTGCCTATTGAGA
The DNA here is from genome assembly GCA_011799875.1 of Thinopyrum elongatum. Classification (NCBI taxonomy): domain Eukaryota; kingdom Viridiplantae; phylum Streptophyta; class Magnoliopsida; order Poales; family Poaceae; genus Thinopyrum; species Thinopyrum elongatum. The sequence continues at coordinate 435,459,314 of CM022302.1, forward strand.
CTCTTGGAGATCCTCTACCACCCAAGAGTGATCCTGTATTTGATCTTAAACAATTACCTGATACTTTGAAATATGCTTATCTCGATGAGAAAAATTTATATCATGTTATTATTAGTGCTAACCTTTCAGAGCATGAGGAAAAGAAATTATTGAAAATTCTGAAGAAGCACCGCGCAGCAATTGGATATACTCTGGATGATCTTAAGGGCATTAGTCCCACTCTATGTCAGCACAAAATTAATATGGAAGCTGATGCTAAACCTGTTGTTGATCATCAGCGATGGTTGAATCCTAAGATGAAAGAAGTGGTAAGAAATGAAATACTAAAGCTTCTGGAGGCAGGTATAATTTATCCTATTGCAGATAGTTGATGGGTAAGTCCTGTTCACTGTGTCCCTAAGAAGGGAGGTATTACCGTTGTTCCTAATGATAAAAATGAATTAATTCCGCAAAGAATTGTCACAGGTTATAGAATGGTTATTGATTTTAGAAAGTTAAACAAAGCTACTAGGAAAGATCATTACCCTCTACCTTTTATTGATCAAATGCTAGAAAGACTACCAAAACATACACACTTCTGCTTTCTAGATGGTTACTCTGGTTTTTCCCAAATACCTATGTCATAAGAAAAACTACTTTTACTTGCCCTTTCGGTACCTTTGCTTATAGACATATGCCTTTTGGTTTATGCAATACACCTGCTACCTTTCAAAGATGTATGACTGCTATATTCTCTGACTTTTTTGAAAAGATTGATGAGGTTTTCATGGATGATTTCTCCGTTTACGGAACTTCTTTTGATGATTGCTTAAGCAACCTTGATTGAGTTTTGCAGAGATGTGAAGAAACTAATCTTGTCTTGAATTGGGATAAGTGCCACTTTATGGTTAATGAAGGTATTGTCTTGGGGCATAAAATTTCTGAAAGAAGTATTGAAGTTGATAAAGCTAAAGTTGATGCTATTGAAAAAATGTCGTGTCCTAAAGATATCAGAGGTATAAGAAGTTTCCTTGGTCATGCTGGTTTCTATAGGAGGTTTATTAAAGACTTCTCTAAAATTTCTAGGCCTCTTACTAATCTCTTGCAGAAGGATGTTCCATTTGTTTTTGATGATGATTGTGTAGAAGCATTTGAAATACTTAAGAAAGCCTTGATTTCTGCACCTATTGTTCAACCACCTGATTGGAATCTACCCTTTGAAATCATGTGTGATGCTAGTGATTATGTTGTTGGTGCTGTTCTAGGACAAAGAGTTGATAAGAAATTAAATGTCATCCATTATGCTAGTAAAACTGTAGACAGTGCTCAAAGAAATTATGCCACGACTGAAAAAGAATTTTTAGCAGTTGTGTTTGCTTGTGATAAGTTCAGATCTTATATCGTTGATTCCAAAGTAACTGTTCAGACCGATCATGCTGCTATTAAATATCTTATGGAAAAGAAAGATGCTAAACCTAGACTTATTAGATGGGTTCTCTTGTTGCAAGAATTTGATTTACATATCATTGATAGAAAGGGAGATGAGAACCCCGTAGCAGACAACTTGTCTAGGTTAGAAAATATTCTTGATGACGCACTACCTATTGATGATAGCTTCCCTGATGAACAACTAGTTGTCATAAATGCTTCTCATAGTACTCCTTGGTATGCTGATTATGCTAATTATATTGTTGCTAAATTTATACCACCTGGTTTCACATACCAACAAAAGAAAAAGTTTTTGTATGATTTAATACATTACTTCTAGGATGACCCACATCTTTATAAAGGAGTAGATGGTGTTATTAGACGTTGTGTACCTAAGCATGAACAGGAACAGATTCTTCGCAAGTGTCACTCCGAGGCCTACGGAGGACACCATGCTGGTGATAGAACTACACACAAGGTATTACAATCTGGTTTTTATTGCCCTACTATTTTTAAGGATGCTCGTAAGTTTGTCTTGTCTTGTGATGAATGTCAAAGAATTGGTAACATTAGTAGACGTCAGGAAATGCCTATGAATTATTCACTTGTTATTGAACCATTTGATGTGTGGGGATTTGATTATATGGGACCTTTTCCTTCCTCTAATGGGTACACACATATTTTGGTTGCTGTTGATTATGTTACTAAGTGGGTAGAAGTTATTCCTACTAGTAGTGCTGATCATAACACCTCCATTAAAATGCTTAAAGAAGTTATTTTCCCGAGGTTTCGAGTCCCTAGATATTTAATGACTGATGGTGGTTCACACTTTATTCATGGTGCTTTCTGTAAATTGCTTGCTAAGTATGATGTTAACCATAGAATTGTATATCCATATCACCCTCAGTCTATTGGTCAAGTAGAATTAAGTAACCGAGAAATAAAGTTGATCTTGCAAAAGACTGTTAATAGATCCAGAAAGAATTGGTCTAAGAAACTTGATGATGCATTATGGGCTTATAGAACTGCTTATAAAAACCCTATGGGTATGTGTCCATATAAAATGGTTTATGGAAAAGCATGTCACTTACCTCTTGAACCTGAACATAAAGCTTATTGGGCAATTAAAGAGCTCAACTACGATTTCAAACTTGCCGGTGAGAAGAGGTTCTTTGACATTAGCTCACTTGGTGAATGGAGAACCCAAGCCTATGAAAATACCAAGTTGTTTAAAGAGAAAGTGAAAAGATGGCATGATAAAAGGATACAAAAGCGTGAATTTAATGTAGGTGACCATGTCTTGCTATACAATTCTCGTTTAAGATTTTTTGCAGGAAAGCTTCTCTCTAAATGGGAAGGGCTGTTGGTGCAATGATAGGCCCCTTATGTTTTGGAGTTTGTTGACATAAATAGTTTGGGACTTATCTGTTTGCTAGTGCACACAAAGTAACAGGTCCCTAGAGTAATCGAGGAGTTTGATGAAAACGACGAAGATAATCTCCCTGCGAGGAAGCGAAGGTTATCACCGAAGATAAAGCTAACGAGAGTGACCTCTAAAAATTGCTGAAGTTTAAGCAATTGGTTTGGTGATTGTTCAAAGCAAATGACTGCGTTCGAGGAAGAATGAAGACGAAGTGAAGACATAGCATTTATTTCATTGTTCTTCTTCTTTCATTGAGTCATAGGACCACCGTACTATTAAGAGGGGTATAGCATTCCAAAGCTTTGATTCTCTGATGCTAAACCCAAACCTATGAAAGCTGTGAGAGAAATCTCATTGTTCTCCGAGCAAATACTTGCCATCAAGAGACTATGATCTTTTTTGCTGCGAGAGATTTGCCTCGGACCGAGGAGTTAGAATTACTAGTTCCTCAAGTAATGTTACCGTTGCTCCAAAATCTGAACGTTGAGAACGTGTCAGTTGGCCATTGGCTGGACCTCATGTCCAAAATGGTCATTTCCCATCTGGGAAGGCTGCGGCTATAAATAGCCACCCCGCGCTGGCTTTGTCCGGTGGCTGCTCCATTTGATTTCTGAGAAGATTGTTGAGCAACCCCCTCTCTGAGCGATTTGAGTTTAAAATCCACTGAGAGAAAAACCCTAGAGCCGAAGAATTAGATAGTGGTCCAGCATCACTGGAATCTAAGTTTAGTACACTTCGCCTATTACTCTTGAGAGCTGCAAACTCTCTAGACGGTTAGGTGTCAAGTTCTTCAGCGACCAAGAGTAAGTGTGGTTCTCTAAGAAGAAGTCTGTGAAGGTTTGGAGAACGCCTTCAAGTATCTACCACGAGTGATCGGCATCGGTTGACGAATCGATTGTTGAGGAGAATAGGGTGAAGAGAGTTTACCTTCCGTGTTAAGTCACAACCCCTCCAACCAGATGTAGTCCTTGTGCAGAAGGACGAACTGGTCGAAAAAATTCCTTGTCGCCGTCGAGCACCACCGGTTACCTCTGTTACTCAAGTTTACCTTCAATGCATTTTATTCATGTATTTTACTTCGATGCATGCTTTAGTTTCCCTTCGGTCATATGTTGTAGTTCTTCTTAGTCTGTTTGTTGTTTATTCTGCTGCTGGGTTTTGAGAGATTTAAGTTTTCAGAAGAAAATTTAAAACTCCCATTCACCCCCCTCTGGTAGACATACTTCGTTCCTACAATTGGTATCAGAGCAAGGTACTCCTTGATGCTCATTTTAGTCTAACGACTTTGAAGTTTAAGTATGTCTTCAGTGAACTACAAGTCGCATCTCAAGATTCCCATATTCGATGGGATGGACTATCCCTTCTGGAAGGAGAAGATGAAGATCCATCTACGAGCTATAGATGATGATATGTGGAACGTGGTGCATATCGGGTTCATAGTTGTTATTCCTCAAGCTCCTACAGATGAAGAAAAGAAGCTCATTCAACTAGATGCTCAAGCCAAAGATGAAATTGGTGGCCATCTCTCTCGTGCTCAATTCCTTTGGTATCGCCAATGTCAGACTGCTAAGGAGCTATGGGGTGTCCTCGAAAAGATCAATGAAGGAGTTTCATCTCAGAAAGAGGCCCAGATTGATACTCTTCAAGCGAAGTTCAATCGCTTCAAGCGAATTGGAAATGAAAGTTATCAGCAAACCTTCGATCGCCTTAGTGACATAGCAAATGAACTTCAAGGACTCGGTGCCCAAGATATTACTGACCATGAGGTTGTGAAGAAACTGCTACGATCTCTTGACACTTCATTTGACACGCTTGTTCTGATGATTCGAGAGCGTCCTGATTTCAAAAGCCTAAACTCTGCTGATGTGATGGAAAGACTGAACACACACGAGGAACGGGAAGAAGAGAAAAGAGATCTGTTTGGCTCAACTCAACGCAAAAAACATGCTCTCAAGGATGTGGCTGATTCCTCCTCAGAAGGAAATACAGAAGAAGATTCAGATGATCCAGAACGTCCCAGCAAAGATCTTGCACTGATCACAAAACGATTCCAACATTTCCACAAGAAGAGCCAGTTCCAGAAAAGAAGTTCAAGCAACTCTGGGGCTTCAAAATCTTCAAAACCTGCCGTAGAATACACCTGCTTCAAGTGCAAAAAGCCTGGACACTTCATTTCAGACTGCCCTCTCTGGGAAGTTGAAATCCGTGCTAGTGGGAGATATGATTCGAGCAACCATCGAAGCAAAGGAAAGAGCAAGAACTATGATTCAGATGATGAGAAGAAAACAAAGAAGTTCTTCAAGAAGAAGAATAGCTCCACCTCAAAATCTTCGTCAAGATGTTCCTCAAAGAATCCTTCCAAGTCCTCCTCCAATCGCAAGAACACTTCTCGCAAGGCAAAGGCTTACATCGGCAAGGAAATGGATTCTGAAGAAGAAGAATCGTCAGGTTCTGAAGAAGAAGAAGAATCCAATGAAGATTCCGACTCTGGCATGGCTGGCATAGCATGTGCCTCCTCTAGTACGACAAACTTCTTCGGGAATCCTTCAAGTGACGACGAATCTCCTGCATACTGCTTCATGGCCAAGGCTTCAAAACAAAAGGTATCTTCGAAGCATCACAAGGTTCACTCAAGTGATCAATATTCTTCTGATGAGGATGACCATGCTAAGTCGATCAAAATTGCTAATATTCAACAAAATTCTCTTGAGAAATTTGAAAAAACCCTCAGGAAATCCGAAGGGTTGTTGGTTAAGGAGATGTAGAAAAACCAGTCGCTGACCGAAGAGTATTCCTCTCTCAAGTCACGAATGGATGAACTCTCAACTCGTCATGATTTTCTCTCAGCAGACCATGAAAGATTGACCTACGATTACCTGAAAAGGAAACAGGAACTCGAGGCACTGAGAGAGGCTCATGAGGATTTGATGAGATAAAATTCTCTTCTCACCCAACAACTTAAGGAGAAACCTGAATTGTTTGAGCCACCATTTTTGAAATGTGTTGAAAGAAACAATGTTGAATCTAATGCTGAATCATCTGTGAGTGCTAACCCCTCAATCGAGGAAAATAGTTCTGTTTCTAATGAGAATGCTAGGTTGAAGGATCTTCTTCAGACGGGAATGTTCAAATCTCTCAAAGGGCACCAAACCCTTTGCAATGTTCTAAAGAAGTCCATTCTTCACAAAAATCCCAGAAAGGAAGGTATTGGTTTTGAAAGGAAACTGAATGAAAATGGTACTTACTGGGAACCACATCAATATCCCTAGACTGTGTGGGTCCCTGTAAAGAGCAAAACGCTTGACCCTGCATTACTTTCTGGATATGACTCTCACATTCCAAAATATTCTGATAATGATTCCCTGGACAACTACAATTTGTTCAAAGATCAACATGGTGAAACAATTGCTCGCTATGTTGTACCGAACAACAGAAATGGCCCCCCAAAGAGAGCTATTTGGGTGCCAAAGAAAATTGTTGATGCTTTGCCAGTTTCTGCTCAACTAACCATGCAGGCACAAAGGATTTGGCAGAATGAATATATTCACACGGGAAACAATCATTATGCTCATTCATCTAGAAAGAATTTCAATGCTTACTCTTTCAATTATGCTCGCTCCTCATCGAGTAACAACTATGTTTATCGAAAGAAAACCTATCCCACTTGTTCATTTGTTTCGAAGTCACCTGCAAGGATGTGGGTGGTTAATAAAGCCTAATTCCTCTGCAGGACTATGTCTCCGGGTGTACTAAATGGATTATGGACAGTGGATGCACTAGTCATATGACCGGAGACAAGTCGTTGTTTGTCGACCCCAACTTAACTGCTTCTCCTCTGAAGTATATCACTTTTGGCGACAACAACAAAGGGAAGGTAATTGGCTTAGGTAAAATTTCTATTTCCAAGGACAAATCTATTGATGATGTGCTACTTGTTCAATCCCTTGGATTCAATCTTATGTCAGTTGGCAAGTTATGTGATTTAGGCATGCTAGTATTATTCTCTATATCCAAATGCATTGTCTTCATGGCCTCTGACCATTCCTTTGTCTTTGAGGGAATTAGAAAGGGTGATCTTTATATTGTGGATTTCTCTAAGGGTCCCTCAGTCCAAACTTGTTTGCTTGCAAAAGCAACCGAAGGATGGCTGTGGCACCGTAGACTTGGTCATGCAGGTATGAGAAACTTGCAGAATCTCGTGAAGAAAAAGCAGCTTCGTGGCATTCCTGATGTGAAATTCGACAAGAATCGTCTCTGTGCTGCCTGTGAAGCTAGTAAATTGGCTAAGAAACATCATTCATCCAAGACAGCCATGACCACAACAAGACCATTGGAAATTCTTCATATGGATTTATTCGGTCCTCAAAATTATGCAAGCTTCGGTGGCAGTCATTATGGTCTGGTTATTGTTGATGATTTCTCTCGATACACTTGGGTATTCTTCCTCGAAGACAAGACTTGTACTCAAGATATCTTCAAAAGTTTTGCTAAGAAGGCCCAGAATGAATATGATGTGCAAACTAAGCATGTCAGAAGTGAAAATGGAACTGAGTTAAAAAATACTCACATTGCTGAATTTCTCGATGATCATGGTATCACTCATAAGTTCTCTGCTGCTTACACTCCTTAACAAAATGGAGTTGTTGAACGAAAGAACAGAATTCTCATTGAAATGGCAAGAACAATGCTCAGTGAGTATAAAACTAACATTCGCTTCTGGGCTGATGCCATTAACACTGCTTGTCATGTTATCAATTGTGTTTATCTTCACAAGTTCCTTAAGAAAACTTCATATGAGCTTATCACTGGCAAGAAGCCAAATGTTTCTTATCTTCGTGTTTTTGGTGCACCTTGTTATATTCTTGATATGAATCATTCTTCCAAATTTGCACCTAAGGCACATGAAGGTTTTATTCTTGGTTATGGCTCAAACTCGCATACGTATTGAGTCTATAACTCTCACCACATGCAAGTTATGGAAACAGTAAATGTGCGGTTTGATGAATCTAACTGCTCTCAAAAGGAGCACTTGCCAAATGTGATAGATGAACCTCTGATATCAGATGCAATTCGGCAAATGGCCATTGGGAGTGTCAAGCCTGTTGAAGGAAATGCACCCGAGTCATCTGATGATGATGCTCCCATGACTCGAAGCAGAACTCGTCAAGCCTCTGCCGAAGCTAATGCTCCTCCGAATGGAAATGGCAATCAGAACACAAATGCCGATCAAAATGGCAATGCTGAAGGGAATGATGATACAAATGCAGATGCTGATGATAATGACCATCACGAAGAAAATGCTCATCCTCGAGTGGAAAATCGAGTTGATCCCTCTCTAATTCTCGATGAACTTGAGAATCCAGGTTATGGACCCACAACTCGTTCGCGTACTCATTTGGCTAACTATTGTGGTAGTTTCTCCTTTGTTTCATTGGCAGAACCTACCAAATATGAAGAAGCCATGAATGATCTAGATTGGATGAACGCCATGCAAGAGGAGTTGGTGCAATTCAAATTAAATGATGTATGGGAACTGGTTGACAAACCGAATCCCAAGAAGCACAATATCATCGGCACAAAATGGATCTTCCGCAACAAGCAAGATGAAAATGGTATTGTGGTAAGAAACAAAGCATGACTTGTTGCTCAAGGGTACACACAGGTAGAAGGCATTGATTTTGGTGAAACATATGCTCCTGTTGCACGCCTTGAGGCTATTCGCATTCTACTTGCTTATGCAAATTACAATGATATCCTTCTATATCAAATGGATGTGAAAAGTGCTTTCCTCAATGGTGAAATTGATGAGGAAGTTTATGTTAGACAACCACCTGGCTTTGAACACCCTGAGTTTCCTAACAAAGTTTTTAGGTTGAAGAATGCCTTATATGGGCTAAAACAAGCCCCTAGAGCTTGGTATGACACCCTGAAGAAGTTTTTGCTTGACAAGGGGTTCAAATCTGGATCCACTGATCCCACACTTTTCACTCGTGCTGTTGACAATGATTTATTCGTTTGTCAAATCTATGTGGATGATATTATCTTCGGCTGTACTAACAATGCTTGCAGCTTAGAATTTGGGAAAATGATGTCCGATAAATATCAAATGTCCATTATGGGTGAACTCAAATTCTTTCTTGGACTGTAAATACGTCAACAAGCAAATGGCATCTTCATTTCTCAGGAAAAATATTTGAAGGAGTGTCTGAAGAAGTTCAAAATGCAAGATTCCAAAATGAAGGGCTATAAAACTCCAATGCCCACGAATGGTCAATGCAGTCAGTTGCAGATTCTGCCAAGATTCACAGTATGGTTGACGATGAAGAAGCTTTCATGGGAACTGCTGACAAGTCCAAAGCACCAAAGTGCCCAACGGTAGGCCCATCAACAAGCAAAAGAAAATGTGCCGAACAAAATACAAATGAGCAAGAAGCAGATGCCCCAACGAAAAGGAGAGGTGGCAGACAACCAATCAAAAACACAGCTGAGCTTGTTTCTCACGATGAATATAACACCGTTCCAGGAGAAGATTCAAATTAGAGAAAAGGACTTGTGCAAAAGATTCAGCGCCATTGGGTCAAGAAATGGTTTAACTACAAGATGGTTCACCCTCGGTACACCAAGAACTTTGACTTCCATCCCCCATGGGATGACTGTCGCGAGATTGGGCTCATTCGAGTTGGTGGACCTCAGCAAAGACCTCCACCACCTCCTGATGCTCATGAAACTTCCATCAAGACTCCCGATTCCTATCCCGAAGAAAAGGCCAAGCGCCTCAAGAATGCTGAGAAGCATGCCAAGAAGGCCGCCAAAGATCAAGTAAAGGAAGAAGAAAATCGCCGTCTCATCAAGTCAGACGTCGAGAAGAGAAAGGCTGAAGGAAAAGACTAGCGCAGAATGAAGAATAAGCATGATCCAAAATCTGCTGCTCTGAAGAAAAAGAGCTCCCCAAGGAAAAGTCCTGCGAAGCCAGTTGAACCTGAAAGTGATTCCTCTGATCAAGATGATCCATTGCTTACCCGAGAGGAAATAGATGCAACTCTCTCCGAACAAGTGAATGTCACCACATCCACTGTTCTACCAGATCTTCGTGTGGATGCTGTTCTAGTCGCACCCACAAAGAAGAACACCTTGAAGAGGAAGACCCTACCAACCACTGTTACCATGGTTGACAAGGTGAACACCGAACCTCATCCTAATGCAATTAACTTGCAAGACTTGGTGGTCGAAGCACCTGTTCGCATTGCAAAGCCAGGAGAAAAGCTTCTGATAGATAAATTGAAGCAAATCAAAGGAACTGATGCCAAGCAGGAAGTTCCCAACTCTGATGTTGTGAAAGAAAAATCTGCACAATTTGCCTCGAAACTGACTCAACCTCTGGCTTCTATGCCTCCGACTGAATAAAATATGGCTCAGACTGCTCCCTCTGCTCCATCGACTGCTCAGATTGAAAAAGATACTTCCGCACCACATTCTTTTGATCATTAGTTCATCATGGAGCAACTAGACCATTTTGTTGAAAATTTATTTGATGGAGAAGTGGCATCTTTGCCAATTCCTTCTGAAGTTATCTCTCAAGCTTCTGTTCTGATCGAAGACATGAGAAATGATTCAGTTGAGATAAATGACCTTATTGGTCAACTCAAAGAGCTAGACAACCGCATGAAAGCTACCAAGTCCAAGTTTGTCATCAGGCAGCTTGAAGAATCCTATGCTAATATCAATAAGGAGTTGAAAGTTCTTCATCACAGAAGGCTGGGATTTCATTCGGATCTGGACCAAATCGTTCGCAAAATTTGCCTTGATCATCAAGCAAATGTGACAGGTTACAATGATCTTCTCAAAGGACACGTTGATCCTTCGAAGAAGAAAAAGAAGAAAATTGCAAAGAAGAATGCTCCTCCCCGTCCAGCAGCTGACACTCAGAAAGAAAATTCTCCTGTGCAAGCTAGTTCTTTGGCTCCTCAAGAACCAGTTGTACATGAGCCATCCTCACCAAGGCCAACTAAAGCAGTGCCTATGGTTACTCCCGCTCATGATGAAAATCCAACTCAGCGTCATGTATCCGAAGAAGGAGAGATTCCTCGGTCAGAACGACAAGATTCTCCTATCATCGAAGAACCTAAAGATTCGGTTCCTCCCTCTGCTCCACCAACTTCAGAAGCAATTCCTCAACTGCCCCAACTAAATGATAAAGCTTCGGTGCCTGAGTCTGTCCCTGCACCAGTGATAAATCCCTCTCCCTTGAGGATTTCACTCATCGCAGCTTGAAGACCCTCAGATGTTAACACTTCTGCAGCAAACTCACCATTAGATCATCATTCGGATTTCGTCATCTATGGCGATGAAGTAATTTCTGTTGAAGAAGAACTAAAATACCCCTATCCTTGCGAGCAACTGCCCTTATTTTCCACCGGTGTCGGCATCAAAGGGCCGTTGTTTAACAGAAATACTCACCCACTTTCCTTTCGAGAGAGTCCTTACAACGAACCCAAGACATCTGATTCTCCTCGATTTTGGACTCAGGAACAGGTGATATACTACTCTCGTATTCTGTATGATAGCCTGAAGATTTTCCCTCATGAGTTCCCAGACTTTGCAGCCATGAAAAGCATCGGATACTTCAAGCAAATTCTGCAAGACATCGAGGACTATGGTCTCACTTGTGTCTTAGGCTATAAACATCCATGGAACAGGGAGATTATTATTCAGTTTTATGCAACTCTATATATCTCCAGCGATGAGACAGATAGCACACAGTGGATAATGGAATGGATGACAGAAGGAAAAAGAATCAAATGCTCTGCTATGGACTTTGTCTCCCATTTTCATTTTCCTCGTTTTGAACATGGCAAAACTGAGATTCGCGTTCACAACATTGATGCAGTCACTGATGAAGATTTCCGATGCACAATGGATAAAGAAAAGATTCCTGACTACTATGGTTCTCCTCTGCCTGAACATTTAACCTTTGACAATCAGACTCTATACCACATCCTCACATATACCATCTGTCCACTGGCTGGAATGAATACTGACAATGTAATATCTGATGTTCTTCGGAACACCATCCATGCCATCTCTTAGCGTTATATCTTTGATGTCAAAGACATTTTTTTGCGTCCTAATGGATTCAGCTCAGTGTCCTAAAACCATCAAAGTATTCGCACCATGGATTCAGAAAGTGGTTGACTATGCAATGAAGACCGAATATCTCGCTAAAGTCAGTCACAAGAGCTTCATTCCTCCTGTGCGTGATACACTGAAAGTTATGGAAGATATTTCTTTAGGAAAAGCACCAGGGTCAAGCACTTCTCACTATCACAACACTTTCAATGGACTGAAGCTGCCCAAGCGTGATCGTCTGCTGAATACTCAACCTCCTTCACATCTTGAAGTGAGCATGTGCACTCAGAAGTTACTATTGAAGCATATGGCCGAAGACCGCCAAGAGAAAGAACAGCTGGCTGCCAAACTAAATGCTATTCACAACCGAACAAAAGTTGTGCACATGATTACAGCAGAAAACAAGAAGCGCCTATGGAAATTGCTTTGGAAATTTTTCTCCAAGAAGCAACTCAGCAAATCTCACCTTCAAGAACTCTATCAGTACATTGACCAAGGCTTTACTGATGAAGATTTTCACGATCGCTCCACTCCACCTTTGCCAGCTTGTTAACCTACAACGAATTTACTTCGAATACAGCTGCGCAAATTGCTTGATGAATCAGAAGCCACTTCACCAACTGTCAAGCCTTCTGAAGAAAATCCTCTGTCTTGCAAGTGTGATGAGGCTGGCTCCAATATTCCTTCCTCGTCCAATACCCAAGTTAGTCTTGAAGGATTAGCTGCTGCTGTTGCCACTGAAGATGAAGAGATTCCGCACACTTTCGAATCAGAAATTTTGTCAGACAGTTCCTCAGGCGATGCCTCAGAGTGAATCATATTCACAGTTTTCCCCTCATGTTGTTTCATCACCTTTTTGACACTAGTTGACAAAAAGGGGAAGAATAACATCGAGAGTTTGATAGATTTGCTCTGTTGGATTTGGTGTTTATGTTTTTCTCGCTCTATCCTTGAGACAATTGCACCATTTCATGTGCTCTGATGTAAAACTTCTGTTATGGGCTGTAATATTAATAACCCCACCTGCTGCACTGCTCTCTCTCTCTCTCTCTCTCTCTCTCTCGAAGCTCTTTGTTTTGTAGGTGAAATTGTTAACAGAAGTTATGAATGATTACACTCTTCTCTCATTGGATTATCCGTCATCAGTGCGAATCATTACTGTAACACCCTTTATTTTGCCCATTTTCTTTTTCTTTTGATTTTGGTTTGGTTTTGCTTTTCTGTGGCTTAGTGGTCTTGAAACCTGGAGAGATCACCTTTGATTCCTCTCCCAAGTGGCTTGTCAACCTCAAAACCATCCCAAGACCTTGCCATTTCCATCTTGGACCCAATTCCAATACTCTTTTTTCTTGGGAATATTCCTTTTTCTATTAAAGGAATAACCCTGTCTGCCCTGGGTTGTGAAGCAACCCACACTTCCATCATTCCAAAGATTCCCAAATAATTCCCATAAATTGTTTGGGTCAAATATTCTTCAGATATGTCAAAATCCTTCCTTGCCATGACCAAAAATATTCCACCAATATTCCTTTTCTGATTCTGCCCTAGCTGGCAGTTTGTGAAGCAAGTACCCATTATCTTTGCTTTCTTGCTCTCAAACTTTTTGTGCTTTCTTTCCCATCCATATAATTTCCTCATGCAAAATTTCAACTTCATTTGCCTAGTGAATATTCCTGAGCAATTTTTCAAAGTTTCTGTTCAAACAGAGGCCTTGTGAAGGAAGTGCAAGCTAGGCGTATCCAAATGAGTTGAAATTTTGCAAGCATCTTCATATGCTCAAATAATAGCTATCCACAAAATTTGAGCATCATACCATCATCTATATGATCACAGCATCAAATCTTTGCTACTGGTCATATTTTCCTGTTGTGAAGCAACTATATTTTATATTGCTTCATAATTGCTAAAAATTTAACAGAGCATTCCCCTACCCATATAACACCTCTCCAACAAATTTGGGCTCATTTCATCTAGCAATTTATCCTCAGTTATTTTTCTAAGATTCTGTCCAGTAGGATGCTGTGTGAAGGAAGTACCATTTTGGTTTATCCAAATGGTATGAAATTTATACAGTGTCTTCATATGACTATATAACTCATCTCCTCCAAATTTCAGCTCAATCCAAGCCAATATATGAGTGCCACTTCAAGATTTGCAATTCTGGACAGTGGGGTCATTTGAACAACAAGTGCTATCTAAACTCCTCCATTTGGACTGAAACTTGGCCGTCATGATCATCTTAGTGTATGATCACACCATGCCAAAGATCAGAGTCTAGTTCCTTCTCTATCTTCCTCACCACGGCACAAACACCTTCCTGTTCTAGACAAAACCTGCAAGCTATGGTCAACTCAAGTGCCACTATGCTCGTTTCTTTCCTCCTTGACCTCATCTGCTGAATGACCGATCGAGTTGACACGGTGGGGTTGACCAGAACACGTGGCAACGTCACGTCCACGCGGTGACCGCCGCCCTGGCATGCCATGGACGCGAGCTGCATGCTTGTCAGCTCGGGCCCCTCCTCTGCTCGTCGTTTCCGCGCGTATCATCATGTCCAACAGCTTCCCCTCATCGTCCTCTTCCTTGCTGGATAAGTCTCCCCCTCTCCCGTCCCCTCCCTCGGGGTGTAGCCGCCGCGCCCGTACCCTGCCGTCTCTGCCGCCGACGCGTCCAGTCGCCCGAGCTCTCCCGAGCCTGCCCGACCTCACCCGAACCCTCTCCGCCCCTCCTTGATCATCCTGGAAGCCTCTCCCCTCCTCCAGGCGAGCTCCCGAAGCGCCGAGACGCCGGAGCACGTGTCGCCACGGCCGTGCTCAGCCTCCTTCGCCGCCCGCCTATATATAGGCCACCCGAGCTTCTCCCGAGCAGACCACCAGCTTCCCCGCACTCGACTACCCCTCCCTAGCCTCTCTCCCAAGTCCCGGAACCTCTCCTATCCGCCATGGCCACCACGGAGCTCTGCTCAAATTAGAGCGCGTCGAGCCCTCCCCTCCTCTCCTGACCTCTCCAGCAGCCTCCCCTCTCGCTATAGACCCTCCCCACCCCCTCTTTTCCTCGCCGGAGTTACCGGGGAGCTGTGCCCAACGCAGACCGGAGCCGTCGTCCGCCACTGCCGTTGCCGTCGCCCCGCAGCCCTCCCCCGCAGCTCTCTTGGGGCCTCCCCGGTGTGGCACTCCTCGGCGAGCGCGCCGGTGCCCGCGCCCGCGTAGGAGGCGGCCGGAGTTGGTTGGGCCGGCGCCGGCATCGCATGGCCGTGCCTCTGTCTCCTCCCCGTCGGGAGATAGAAGAAGGCAGGGGAGGGAGAGAGAAGGGTCAGCGGTGGGGCCCGCCCGTCAGCCCCTAGGCGTTGACTTGGCCCCGGGCCCGCGCAGAGTAAGTGGAGGCGTATTCTTCGGAATACGCTTCACCTCTCGAAAATGCATTCTGCTGCAGTGCGCGACCCGCCGAGCTGTCAGGGACCCTATTGTAAAAAAATTCTTTACAGATAGGTCCCTGGCAGAAAAACCAGCTCATCTTTTCGCTCGTAACTCCGATCGAGGTGATTCCAAAGCCCAGTTCTTCGTCTCGTCGAGCCCGTTCCGTTGGTACAATTTTCATAATGTTTTGACACTGTGAAAATGACCCTTTTGCCCTTGTCCGTAAACAGCCCCCTCCGAGAGAGAACTGTTTTCGGCAATTGTCTCCACGGACTTCCCGCACTTCTTTCCGATGGTTCCTTCGTCCCCAGGCAAGCCACAACAGCCACTTGCATGACAGATTTGCAGTAGCTATGGTTTCCTACTTGAATAGTTATTTAATGTGTGCATGTTATTATGTCTGAAACTACTATATATGCTCATGTTCGATGCTCATCCTTATAATCTGTCTATGTGCATCTTGCTAGTTACCAGATACTCGCTGGTAGCATTATGCTCATGGTTAACACTGGCGGTAGTTCATGCTAAGATAATGACATATCTTCATGTTTCTTTATTAGTTGTTATGGTTCATCCTGTTATCATGACTCAGCACATCAGCATTCAAATTTAACCGGATGTTAATCGAACTTGAACACCTGTTGGCTGAGTCATAGTGCGGACTGAATCGAGCTCACCAGTGCAACCACACTTGCTGGGATGGGGCAGCCCTAATTCGGTCTATTGTCATGCCTCTCGCCGGTACCTCCAACTAGGGAAGGTTATGAGTGCGTGCTACCCTGATCAGGTAGGCGGCTATAACCTTGTGAACCCAGTTGAGTTATTGGATCCAGGTCCCCGTTTGGGACAGTTTTGTTTGGCCACGACGGTGGCAGGTGTCGGAAGGACACAGGGGTCACCCATGACATAGCCCAAAGGGGAGTTTGTCGGAGTGGCCGGGAGAGTGTAACACCCCATGTATTAAGCTACAGTAATCACCCTGTTTATAATGCCATGTCATTAGGATCAACAGTGCTTAATCATCATTAGTAATAAATCCCTTTCAAATTCAAACTCCAATGGAAATTCAAACTAAAAGTGAAAATAAAAGTTGTCCAAACTTAGAAACTAAATTGTTCATTTAATAGCAAGTAAATCAGAGACAATTCTAAAATTGTAACCAACATTTAATAAATTAATTAGGTAACCCAAACCTCCTCTAACAGTGGCTGAGAATAATATTTAATAACCTTTTAATTAATCTAAGTCAAATATGAAATGATGATTTACCCAAACTAGTTTTTGGTGGTAGGGTACATTGTACTGCTAATTATGGACTAGGTCACACTTTGAACAAAATTCATTTGGTGCGCAAACATTTTGCAAGACAGTAGATAAAAGAAAACAGAAAAGAGGAATTAGGAAAGGGCTAGATCTACGGTACACTAGAGCCCACAGCCGCACAGGAGCCAAGACCAGCCCACCGCGGTCATCCCTTTCCTCCTGCTCACTCCCGCGCCGCTGTCGCTTGCACAGCGCACGCATGCCCCGTCCCCCACTCGCGCGCGCTCGACAATGCACTGCTATAGCGCTACGGACTCCTGCAAATCCCCTGCGACCCCTCGGACAAACCCTAGACGCCACAGCTCCCCTCTCTCACTCGCCCCCTTCCGCTTCTTCGGAGGCCGACGCTGCCGTCGTCGCCGCCTCGACACCACCGTGGCTAGTGGCCTCCCCGAGCCACAAGACCTTGTTCAGGAGCTGCGCGCCGTCGTCCTCGTCGTCTAAGCTGACCCACACGAGCCAGGACGCCCTCGAGCCGCCGCAATCATCGCGCTACCCCGACTGGATCGCCTCGGCCGCCGCCTCAATCCGCTCTCCTCCAGCCGCCCCGGCTCCCCTGAGCTTCCCCTCGACCCCGATGTGAGCCACCCTCACCAGATGTGCCCCTCCCCTCTCCTTTTAGTCGCCTCTAGCGTGCGCCCCACCTTAGCCATGGCTCTGTCGCCGCTACGGAGCTCGCCCTCGTCGTTGTCGTTCATTCCAGGGCCGGGCAAGCACGTCACCGTGCTCGTGGCATCTCTGTGATGCCACCTGTGCCGTTTGTTTGGTCGATCTCACCGCGTAGCCCCGCCTCTGCTGAGCTTCCGCTGTGGCCGCCGCCTGCCGTCGTCGCACCGGTCAGCTCTGGCCTTCCCAGCACCCGTCCGTGCCACCATCGGACGTGGTTCGTCGTCCGCGTTCGAACGCGACCGATCCCGCGTCAAACCGTGCTCGGAGGAGCGTTCTCGGTGAGGTCCGGCCATCGCCGCCTCTGCTTCGTGTCATCGCCGGTGCGCGAGCGTTTAAAACGCCGGCGGGACCCACACGTTAGCTGGTTAGCCGCTAATCTGGTTCTAAACAGCCGCTGACAGTGGGCCGTCTACTGTAACTAATTAGATTAGCTCTAATTTAAACTCTGTTGATTAACTGTATCACTGATGCACGGGGCCCACATGCACTGTTCACCCGTTGACAGTCCACGCTGACTGGGCTGCTGACTCAGCTCAGTGACCCCACATGTCAGCCTCTGTGGGCTGGCCGTTGACTGGACCGTTGACCCAGTCAACCTGGCCCCACTGTCAGCCTCTCAGCCTCTCTGGCTGGGTATAACAGTAGGTGCACATAGCAATTTAGTATTTAAATAATTCGAATTTAAATAATTAAAACAATTCCAGAAATCAATAAAAACTTTAGAAAATCATATCTTATACTCCGTAACTCCGATGAAAATATTTTATATATGAAAAATGCTCAGAATTTCGAGACGGATCCGAATACGCGGTCCGTCCGTCCGCCACATGTCCCTAGCTACCCGAACATGGAACCGTTCCCCTCCGGTCATTTGTCTGACAACTGTCCGGAACCGGGAAAACATTCCCGGATGGATTCCCAATTCCTCGTTGTCATGCAACCGTACGTTAGGGCACACCCGGCACTGCGTATTGTCATGTTATACCTTGTGTAGCACCTGTTTGCTCAGTATTTACTGTTTCCTCCCCCTTTTCTCTCTTGTTAGACCCCGACGTCGTCCCCGAGACCGACGCAACTCAGGAGCCCGACGCCACCATTGACGAGCTTGCCCTTGCCGCCGAGCAACCAGGCAAGCCCCTCCTTTGATCATCCCGATATCGCCCATTCTATTTTCTCATGCTTGCATTAGAATTGCTGCTGCTACTGCTTTACCTATTCTGATGCATAGCCTATTTATTGTAACCTGCTATTGATAATTACCTGCATATCCTAAACTACTTAGTATAGGTTGGGTAGAGACCTATCAGTGACCCCACTTATCCCGACTGCCCCGCTGGATTATCAAGAAGACCCGATCAATGGGATTGAAGACCAGGCCCCGACACCGCACATCACCCCCCTTAGTTGTAACGACACTGCAGCGTTACTATCGAGTGCCGAGGGTGAAACCTCTTGTAGCAATTTTGATGTTAACTCTGTAGAGTAGCTATTCGGTCGTGGTCATCGAGGGTGATTCCTTCTTCACCACTTCCGGTAACGACGCTGTCGTGCAACACATCAAGTGAGAACCCATCGAGGGTGATTCCTCCGAGTTCACCTTGACGGATACATCGAGTGGGAATTCAACGAGGGTGATACCTCGGATTCCTCTGATGCTATGAACACACGGATACTTGGACTTTACACTGTTACTTGGATAGGCGGGTCGACCCTGAGGGGTACCCGCGTGCGCCTGAGAGGCGAGTGTTGTGAAGACGGGTGCCAGTGTGGTGCCCGAGTGGTGAATACAAGGCGTGGCCGGGCATTCTTGGCCCTTGCCGCAAGTCCTCGAGACGAGGCGATGGGGTCACATCTTTCGTGAGTCTCTGCTTGTTACCGCAAGCCCTAGTCCACTAACGATTTTGATATTTGATCCGAGCAGGCCTCTGGCCTGATAGCACTAACCATCACGTGGGAAGAGTTATGGGCACTCTGCATCGTATGCATCAGCCGAAAACTTTGTCAGACGTCCAGTTCAGCCTCGTGTCCGGGCCGGGCCAGTACCATCTAGGACTGAGGTGGTGCTCTTCCCGACCCCGCACACACCGACCCGGAGTGCACAGGGCGATGGCCCAAGACTCCTGAGCGCTTAGGACATAGACCGACGGGGACCTCTCTGCTGAGCTGTAGGTAGGGTTGCGATGTGTCGTTTGGCTGAGGCCGGGCATTACCCAGGAAAGTGTGTCCGACCGGAGTTAATCGAGCGTGTTGTGTGAGTTGGTGCACCCCTGCAGGGAAGAAAACTTCTATCGATAGCCGGTACTATGGTAAAGGACACTCGGAGTTGTATCCTGATTGATACAATTAGAACTGGATAATTGGATACTATGGCTCTGGGATTGCTTCTCGCAGGGAGTCGAGAAGGGATCTCAGGACGAGGTTGATGACTGTATGGCTCTGGGATTGCTTTCTCGCAGGGCGTCGAGAAAGGATCTCTGGGTGAGGTTGAGACTTAATGATACTGCTACATTATATGGTACTGTCTACACTCTTCTAATGCTGCAAGACCTCTGAAGATGCTAGTCTTAGATAGGACTAGGCCTCCTCTCTATTCTGGCATTTCTGCAGCCCAGTCCACATATACAGCCTTCCTTTGATAATGTTGCATATGTAGTGTAGATCCTTGCTTGCTGAGTACTTCTGAGTACTCACGGTTGCTTTGTTTTCCTTTTTCTCCCCATATCAGTTTGTCGTGACCAGATGATGGAGCCCCTGAGACAGATGCCCCATCGATCGACTACTACTACTACCCCGAGGATGGATGCTACTATGAGTTGACTGACGACCAGGAGTAGGATCGGAGGGTCCCAGGCAGGAGGCCTACGCCTTTCGATCGTAGTGTTTTATTTTGCCCCGCCTTTCTAAAGGCTTTCTGTTTCTCTTTTAATATCTGTACTCAGATATCAGATGCTTCCGCTGACGCTTGTACGCAAGCTTATGTATTCGAGCCCTCGAGGCCCCTGGCTTGTAATATAAAGCTTGTATGACTTTATTTATGTTTTAGAGTTGTGTTGTGATATCTTCCCGTGAGTCCTTAGGCTTGATCGTGTGCATTTGCGTGTATGATTAGTGCACTATTGATCCGGGTTAATCATACACGCAAATGCACACGATCAAGCCTAAGGACTCACGGGAAGATATCACAACACAACTCTAAAACATAAATAAACTCATACAAGCTTTATATTACAAGCCAGGGGCCTCGAGGGCTCGAATACATAAGCTTGCGTACAAGCGTCAGCGGAAGCATCAGATATCTGAGTACAGATATTAAAAGAGAAACAGAAAGGCCTTTAGAAAGGCAGGGCAAAATAAAACACTACGATCGAAAGGCGTAGGCCTCCTGCCTGGGACCCTCCGATCCTACTCCTGGTCATCAGTCAACTCGTAGTAGCATCCATCCTCGGGGTAGTAGTAGTAGTCGATCGACGGGGCATCTGTCTCAGGGGCTCCGCCATCTGGTCACGACAAACTAATATGGGGAGAAAAAGGAAAACAAAGCAACCGTGAGTACTCAGAAGTACTCAGCAAGCAAGGATCTACACTACATATGCAACATTATCAAAGGAAGGCTGTATATGTGAACTGGGCTGCAGAAATGCCAGAATAGAGAGGAGGCCTAGTCCTATCGAAGACTAGCATCTTCAGAGGTCTTGCAGCATTAGAAGAGTGTAGACAGTACCATATAATGTAGCAGTATCATTAAGTCTCAACCTCACCCAGAGATCCTTTCTCGACGCCCTGCGAGAAAGCAATCCCAGAGCCATACAGTCATCAACCTCGTCCTGAGATCCTTTCTCGACTCCCTGCGAGAAGCAATCCCAGAGCCATAGTATCCAATTATCCAGTTCTAATTGTATCAATCAGGATACAACTCCGAGTGTCCTTTACCGTAGGACCGGCTATCGATAGAAGTTTTCTTCCCTGCAGGGGTGCACCAACTTACCCAACACGCTCGATTAACTCCGGCTGGACACACTTTCCTGGGTAATGCCCGGCCTCGGCCAAACGACACATCGCAACCCAACCTACGGCTCAGCAGAGAGGTCCCCGTCGGTCTATATCCTAAGCGCTCAGGGGTCTTGGGCCATCGCCCTGTGCACTCCGGGTCGGTGTGTGCGGGGTCGGGACAAGCACCACCTCAGTCCTGGATGGTACTGGCCCGGCCCGGCCATGAGGCTGAACTGGACGTCTGACAAAGTTTTCGGCTGATGCATACGATGCAGAGTGCCCATAACTCTTCCCACGTGATGGTTAGTGCTATCAGGCCAGAGGCCTGCTCGGATCAAATATCCAAATCGTTAGTGGACTAGGGCTTGCGGTAACGAGCAGAGACTCACGAAAGATGTGACCCCATCGCCCCGTCTCGAGGACTTGCGGCAAGGGCCAAGAATGCCCGGCCACGCCTCGTATTCACCACTCGGGCACCACACTGGCACCCGTCTTCACAACACTCGCCTCTCAGGCGCACGCGGGTACCCCTCAGGGTCGACCCGCCTATCCAAGTAACATTGTAAAGTCCAAGTATCCGTGTTTCCATAGCATCAGAGGAATCTGAGGTATCACCCTCGTTGAATTTTCACTCGATGTATCCGTCAAGGTGAACTCGGAGGAATCACCCTCGATGGGTTCTCACTTGATGTGTTGCACGACAGCGTCGTTACCGGAAGTGGTGAAGGAGGAATCACCCTCGATGACCACGACCGAATAGCTACTCTACAGAGTTAACATCAGAAGTACTACAAGAGGTTGCACCCTCGGCACTCGATAGTAACACTGCAGTGTCGTTACAACTAAGGGGGGTGATGTGCGGTGTCGGGGCCTGGTCTTCAATCCCGTTGATCGGGTCTTCTTGATAATCCAGTGGGGCAGTTGGGATAAGTGGGGTCACTGATAGGTCTCTACCCAGCCTATACTAAGCAGTTTAGGATATGCAGGTAATTATCAACAGCAGGTTACAATAAACAGGCTATGCATCAGAATAGGTAAAGCAGTAGCAGCAGCAATTCTAATGCAAGCATGAGAAAATAGAATGGGCGATATCGGGATGATCAAAGGGGGGGCTTGCCTGGTTGCTCGGCGGCAAGGGCAAGGTCGTCAATGGTGGCGTCGGGCTCCTGAGTTGCGTCGGTCTCGGGGACGACGTCGGGGTCTAACGAGAGAGAAAAGGAGGAGGAAACAGTAAATACTAAGCAAACAGGTGCTACACAAGGTATAACATGACAATACGCAGTGCCGGGTGTGCCCTAACGTACGGTTGCACGACAACGAGGAAGGGGGAATCCATCCGGGAATGTTTTCCTGGTTCCGGACATTTGTCAGTCAGATGACCGGAGGGGAACGGTTCCATGTTCGGGTAGATAGGGACATGTGGCGGATGGACGGACCGCGTATTCGGATCCGTCTCGAAATTCTGAGCATTTTTCATATATAAAATATTTTCATCGGAGTTACGGATTAAAAGATATGATTTTCTAAAGTTTTTATTGATTTCTGGAATTGTTTTAATTATTTAAATTCGAATTATTTAAATACTAAATTGCTATGTGCACCTACTGTTATACCCAGCCAGAGAGGCTGAGAGGCTGACAGTGGGGCCAGGTTGACTGGGTCAACGGTCCAGTCAACGGCCAGCCCACAGATGCTGACATGTGGGGTCACTGAGCTGAGTCAGCAGCCCAGTCAGCGTGGACTGTCAATGGGTGAACAGTGCATGTGGGCCCCGTGCGTCAGTGATACAGTTAATCAACAGAGTTTAAATTAGAGCTAATCTAATTAGCTACAGTAGACGGCCCACTGTCAGCGGCTGTTTATAACCAGATTAGCGGCTAATAACCTAACGTGTGGGTCCCGCCAGCGTTCTAAACGCTCGCGTGCCGGCAGCGACATGAAGCAGAGGCGGCGATGGCCGGACCTCACCGGAAACGCTCCTCCGAGCACGGTTTGACGCGGGATCGGTCGCGTTCGAACGCGGACGACGAACCACGTCCGATGGTGGCACGAACGGGTGCTGGGAAGGCCAGAGCTGACCGGTGCGACGATGTCAGGCGGCGGCCGCAGAGGAAGCTCAGCAGAGGCGGGGCTACGCGGTGAGATCGACCAAATAAACGGCACAGGTGGCGTCACAGAGATGTCATGAGCACGGTGCCGTGCTTGCCCGGCCCTGGAATGAACGACAGCGACGAGGGCGATCTCCGTAGCGGCGACAGAGCCATGGCTAAGGTGTGGCGCACGCTAGAGGTGACTAAAAGGAGAGGGGAGGGGCGCATCTGGTGATGGTGGCTCACATCGGGGTCGAGGGGAAGCTCAGGGGAGCCGGTGCGGCTGGAGGAGAGCGGATCGAGGCGGCGGCCGAGGCGATCCAGTCGGGGTAGCGCGATGATTGCGGCAGCTCGAGGGCGTCCTGGCTCCTGTGGGTCAGCGTAGACGATGAGGACGACGGCGCGCAGCTCCTGAACAAGGTCTTGTGGCTCGGGGAGGCCACTGGCCATGGTGGTGTCGAGGCGGCGGCGATGGCAGCGTCGGCCTCCGAAGAAGCGGAAGGGGGCGAGTGAGAGAGGGGAGCTGTGGCGTCTAGGGTTTGTCCGAGGGGTCGCACGGGATTTGCAGGAGTCCGTAGCACTGTAGCAGTGCATTGTCGAGCGCGCGCGAGTGGGGGCCGGGGCATGCGTGCGCTGTGCAAGCGACAGCGGCGCGGGAGTGAGCAGGAGGAAAGGGATGACCGCGGTGGGCAGGGCTTGGCTCCTGTGCGGCTGTGGGCTCTAGTGTACCGTAGATCTGGCACTTTCCTAATTCTTCTTTTCTATTTTCTTTTATCTACTGTCTTGCAAAATGTTTGAGCACCAAATGAATTTTGTTCAAAGCGTGACCTAGTCCATAATTAGCAGTACAATGTACCCTACCACCAAAAACTAGTTTGGGTAAATCATCATTTCATATTTGACTTAGATTAATTAAAAGGTTATTAAATATTATGATTAATTAAAAGGTTATTAAATATTATTCTCAGCCACTATTAGAGGAGGTTTGGGTTACCTAATTAATTTATTAAATGTTGGTTACAATTTTAGAATTGTCTCTGATTTACTTGCTATTAAATGAACAATTTAGTTTCTAAGTTTGGACAACTTTTATTTTCACTTTTAGTTTGTATTTCCATTAGAGTTTGAATTTGAAAGGGATTTATTACTAATGATGATTAAGCACTGTTGATCCTGATGACATGGCATTATCAACAGGGTGATTACTGTAGCTTAATACATGGGGTGTTACAGAGAGTGCCATGCAATAGATTGGGTTTTGTCGGAACGTCGTTGGTCCACCCGAATGGGAGCACGAGGCCATGAGTTCCGTGGTGTGGGTACAGTTTTCTAACCTCTGCAGAGTGTATGATCTATCGATAGCCGCGTCCTCGGATATGGGCACAGTTCGTAGTAGGACACACTATGGGTCAACAGAATAATAATCTTGTTTATAACAACCCTGTTCGATGAGAAAGAAGTTGGTTGATCTTTATGTGATCGCGAGAGGATCACCGTGGTATCGAGTATACTGACGCTGGTTGATCGTGATCATGAGAGGATCACCGTGGTATCGTGGATACCGGATTTTGTTGACAGTGTTATGTGGTGATCTCGGGTAAAGGCCAAGCTCCTTGTGATCATGTTATCACTACGGTATTGCAATACCAAGTTTGGTTGGTCCCGAGGTTATCATGTGGCACACTCGATGGTAAGTTCTTACAGGTGATGGTTACGGGGTAACCTCACGACAGAGTAAGTTGCAACCTGTTGCATGTAGTATATGCCATGCAATGTTCTATGGTTCTAGCATCATCATGTTTACACCTGCTTAACCTGTAAATGCCATGCTGTTGCTTGTCTTGATTGCTTTGGTTGCTGTGAGCTTGCGAGTACATTCAAAGTACTCACCTGGCGTGTCATGCCAGTTTGCAGGTCATGCCATGATTGCTTGCTTGTCGAGGATGTCGAGTTCACGATCTAGGATACGCGTTCCAGCCAGAGTCCCTGCGGAGTGGAGTCCATCACCGGCGTCATTGTTTCGCTGCCAGGAGTTGCTCCGCTTCCTTAGGTTGTCCCACTGTTAGCATAGAACTACCCTGGGCAGGCGTAGTGTCGCCGTGCCGCTGTAATCCTTGTACCCTTGTAACCTTATTCATAGTAATAAAGAGCTAATTTGTTCTATGCCAACAGTGCCGTATTCCAGAAGACTTGTCTCTGGGCTGGAATACAGGGCGTTCCGGTTTCCTCTGAGCCGGGGTGCCACAATTACCTCGTATGATTGAAAATTCTCCACAATCTCAAATGAATTGCAAGGAATTCCATTATATATCAATCGAACCTGCATACATCTAGGGGGAGTAATTTCATCATCGAGTAAAGTAAGGCAAGTTCACTCTTGTTCGATTTAAATCTTTCCTATCTATCTTCACTTATATGATTATCTGTTTTGTCAACAACCATCCAAAAAGGGGGAGATTGTTGGTGCAATGATAGGCCCCTTATGTTTTGGAGTTTGTTGACATAAACAGTTTGGGACTTATGTGTTTGCTAGTGCACACAGAGTAACAGGTCCCTGGAGTAATCGAGGACTTTGATGAAAACGATGAAGATAATCTCCCTGCGAGGCAGCGAAGGTTATCACCGAAGATAAAGCTAACGAGAGTGACCCCTAAAAATTGCTGAAGTTTATGCAATTGGTTCGGTGATTGTTCAAAGCAAATGACTGCATTCGAGGAAGAATGAAGACGAAGTGAAGACATAGCATTTATTTCGTTGTTCTTCTTCTTTCATTGATTCATAGGACCACTGTACTATTAAGAGGGGTATAGCGTTCCGAAGCTTTGATTCACTGATGCTAAACCCAAACCTATGAAAGCTGTGAGAGAAATCTATTTGTGCTCCGAGCAAATACTTGCCAGCAAGAGACTGTGATCTTCTTCGCTGCGAGAGATTTGCCTCGGATCGAGGAGTTAGCATTACTTGTTCCTCAAGTAATGTTACCGTTGCTCCAAAATCCAACCGTTGAGAACATGTCGGTTGGCCATTGGCTGGACCTCGTGTCCAAAATGGTCATTTCCCATCTGGGAAGGCTGTGGCTATAAATAGCCACCTCGCGCCGGCTTTGTCCGGTGGCTGCTCCGTTTCGTTTCTGAGAAGATTGTTGAGCAGCCCACTCTCTGAGCGATTTGAGTTTAAAATCCACCGAGAGAAAAACCCTAGAGCCGAAGAATTAGATAGTGGTTCAGCATCACTGGAATCTAAGTTTAGTACGCTCCGCCTATTACTCTTGAGAGCTGCAAACTCTCTAGACGGTTAGGTGTCAAGTTCTTTAGAGACCAAAAGTAATTGTGGTCCTCGAAGAAGAAGTTTGTAAAGGTTTGGAGATTGCCTTCAAGTATCTACCACGAGTGATCGGCATCGGTTGACGAATCGATTGTCCAGGAGAATAGGGTGAAGAGAGTTTATCTTCCGTGTTAAGTCACAGCCCCCCCCCCCAACCAGACGTAGCCCTTGTGCAGAAGGACGAACTGGTCGAAAAAATTCCTTGTCGCCATCGAGCACCACCGCTTACCTCTGTTACTCAAGTTTACCTTCAATGCATTTTATTCATGTATTTTACTTCGATGCATGCTTTAGTTTCCCTTCGATCATATGTTGTAGTGCTTCTTAGTCTGTTTGTTGTTTATTCCGCTGCTGGGTTCTGAGAGATTTAAGTTTTCCAAAGAAAATTTAAAACTCCCATTCACCCCCCCTCTGGTAGACATACTTCATTCCAGAAGGGCCTTACATTATCGAGGAAGTTTATCATTTCGGTGCCATCAAAATCAACAACGCCGAAGGCAATAACCCGAAGGTGGTAAACGGGCAAAGAATCAAACGTTATATTTCAGGTACTCCCATAAATGTTGAAACCAATATTATTAATACCATAACACCGGAGGAGTACATAAGGGATATCCACTAGAAAGTTCCAGACTCCGAAAAGGAATAGGTATGTGGTATGGTAACTAAACCGACTCCAAAACTTTTCCAACAGCAATTTTACTCTATTTTGGAATATTTAAAAATTTAGGAAATTAAAAAGTAGTCCGAAAAGTGCACGAGGAGGTGACAAGCCTTTGGGGTGCACCCTACCCCCCTGGGCGCGCCTCCCAGGCTTGTGGCCACCTCATGTGCCCTCCGGACTCCGTTTTCTTGTAGTACACTCCTTTTGGTCGGTTAAAATTCATTATATAATCTCCCAAAGGTTTTGACCACCGTATCACGGCAAAATCCTCAGTTCTTGTGTTTAGCTAATTCTACAGCAGATTTGGAGCAAGATGTCTTCGCAAGAGTCGGTCGGGGAGAGTCGTGTCTCTCACCCGATACTGGAAACAAGAGCATACATAGAAGCTGACCACTTTGGATGGTCAATGAAGGAAGAGAGGGAGGCTGACCTGAACAGAGTGGATGCCATGGAGGAGGATCAAGAAGTTACCTCTTGCCCTCAACCTGGAGCCATACTCGAGGAACTCCAGAGCTCAGCAATAACGGATTTGATCATACCTCCCAATGCTAGATTACTCTTTTATGATAACATGAAAAAGAGTGTTGCTTTTCCCCCCGCAGCCAGGAAGCATCCATGGGTTATCGGAGGTCTAGCCATCACAGGCAAACTCCGTAAGGAAATAGTGGATCTCAAACAGCAAGTCAATAGGCTCGAGGAATAAAATCGCATCCTGAAGGGTATTATTGCCAAGAATATTGCATCACCACCTCCGAAGAAAGAGACCTAAAGTACATGGGTATGGGCACTCCCCTTGGCAACTGCCAAGCTTGGGGGAGGTGCCTCGGTATCGTATCACCATCACATCTTTACCTTTATTGTTTTTCTTAGTTCGATCCTTTTGGTTATATCTCAGTTTAGTAGAATAAAGTTTTAGTATGATCTAGCTTTGAGTTTTGCTTTGTGTTCCCTCTATGTAATCGAGTCCGAGAGTTATATAATAAAGATTAGTTTTGAGTTGAGGGCTTTGCTTTCTTGCTATGATCTTGAGTAAAAGAAATAAAGAATAAAATAAAGAAATAAAAAGGATTATATAATGATCTTATGGGAAGTGATGACTTCACATATAAGGAGTATGTCGCATGAAATTTGTTGGGAGTTGACAAACATAGTTTTTGTCATTGTTGCAATTAATAGGAAGTAATAAAGAAGGAGGGGTCTCACATATAAATACACTATCTTGGACATCTTTTGTGATTGTGAGCACTCATTAAAATATTATATGCTAAAAGGTTGATATTGGACAAGGAAGACAACATAATGGGTTATGTTTCTTTATATCCGAATAGAAGTTATATTGTCATGGATCCTCCAACATGTTGAGCTTGCTTCTCATCCTATGCTAGCCAAATCTTTTACACCAAGTAGAGATATTACTTGTGCCTCTAAAATCCCTCAACCTAGTTTTTCCATGAGAGTCCACCATACCTACCTATGGATTGAACAAGATCCTTCAAGTAAGTTGTCATCGGTGCAAGCAATAAAAATTGCTCTCTAAATATGTATGATCTTTTAGTGTGAGGAAAATAAGATTTATACAAACTTGTGATATGGAAGAAATAAAAGCGACGGAATACATAATAAAGTTCTTTATCACAAGCGGCAATATAAAGTGACGTCCTTTCGCATTAAGATTTTGTGCATCCAACCATAAAAGCGCATGACAACCTCTGCTTCCCTCTGCGAAGGGCCTATCTTTTATTTATCTCCTACCTTTATACAATAGTCATGGTGATCATCACCTCTTCTTTTTATACTTTTTCTTTTTGGCAAGCACTATATGTTGGGGGGAGATCCAGATATATATATCCACTCGGATGTAGGTATTCATAAACTATTATTGTTGACGTTACCCTTGAGGTAAAGGGTTGGGACGCGAAATTATAAGCCCCTATATTTCTCTGTGTCCGATTGAAACTTTGATCTCATAAGTATCGCATGAGTGTTAGCAATTGTGAAAGACTAAATGATAGTTGAGTATGTGAAACTTGCTAAACAAAAGCTCTTATATTGACTCTTTCCGATGTTATGATAAATTGCAATTGTTTCAATGACCAAGATCACAGTTTGTTGGTTTTCAATAAAGTTGTTGTTTCATACTTTACCTTATGAACGAAATTATGACTTCAGAATAAGAAATTATATGACAATATATGTTTCTGTTCTAAAGATGATCATGATGCCTTCATGTCCGTGTTTTATTTTATCGACGCCTCTATCTCTAAACATGTGGACATGATTATCGATTCCAGTTTCCGCTTGAGGACAAGCGAGGTCTAAGCTTGGGGGAGTTGATACGTCCATTTTGCATCATGCTTTTATATTGATATTTATTGCATTATGGGATGTTATTACACATTATGGTCCAATACTTATGCCTTTTCTCTCTTATTTTATAAGCTTTACACAAAGAGGGAGAATGCCAGCTATTGTAATTCTGGACCAGAAAGGAGCAAATCTCAGAGACCTGAAAATTTATGGAGAATTATTTTGGAATAAAAAAAATATTGGGCGAATAAATACCAGATGGGGACCCACCAGGTGGCCACAAGCCTAGGGGGGCGCGCCCTACACCCCTGGGCACGCCGCTAGGGTTTGTGGGCCCCCTGGCAGGTCTCCGGTGTCCATCTTCTGCTATATGAAGGGTTTTTACCTGGAAAAAATCATAAGGAAGCTTTCGGGACGAAGCGCCGCTGTCTCGAGGCGGAACCTGGGCAGAAGCAACCTAGGGCTCTAACGGAGCTGTTCTGCCGGGGAAACTTCCCTCCAGGAGGGGGAAATCAAAGCCATCATCATCACCAACGATCCTATCATCGAGAGGGGGTCAATATCCATCAACATCTTCACCAGCACCATCTCCTCTCAAACCCTAGTTCATCTCTTGTATTCAATCTTTGTCCCAAAACCTCAGATTGGTACCTGTGGGTTGCTAGTAGTGTTGATTACCCCTTGTGGTTGATGCTAGTTGGTTTATTCGATGGAAGATCATATGTTCAGATCCTTAATGATATTTATTACCCCTATGATTATGAACATGAATATGCTTTGTAAGTAGTTACGTTTGTTCTTGAGGACATGGGAGAAGTCTTGTTATAAGTAATCATGTGAATTTGGTATTCGTTCGATATTTTGATGAGATGTATGTTGTATTTCCTCTAGTGGTGTTATGTGAACGTTGACTACATGACACTTCACCATGATTTGGGCCTAGGGGAAGGCATTGGGAAGTAATAAGTAGATGATGGGTTGCTAGAGTGACAGAAGCTTAAACCCTAGTTTATGCGTTGCTTCGTAAGGGGCTGATTTGGATCCACATGTTTCATGCTATGGTTAGATTTATCTTAATTCTTCTTTCGTAGTTGTGGGTGCTTGCGAGAGGGGTTAATCATAAGTGGGAGGCTTGTCCAAGTAAGGACAGCACCCAAGCACCGGTCCACCCACATATCAAATTATCAAAGTAACGAACACGAATTATATGAGCATGATGAAAACTAACTTGGCGATAATTCCCATGTGTCCTCGGGAGCGCTTTGCTTTATATAAGAGTTCGTCCAAGCTTATCCTTTGATACAAAAAGGATTGGGACACCTTGCTGCACCTTTGTTACATTTCTTACTTACCCGTTACGAATTATCTTACCACAAAACTATCTGTTACCGATAATTTTAGTGCTTGCAAAAAATACCTTGCTGAAAACCGCTTGTCATTTCCTTCTGCTCCTTGTTGGGTTCGACACTCTTACTTATCTAAAGGACTATGATAGATCCCCTATACTTGTGGTCATCAAGACTCTTTTCTGGCGCCGTTGCCGGGGAGTGAAGCGCCTTTGGTAAGTGGAATTTCGTAAGGAAACATTTATAATACGTGCTGAAATTTACTGTCACTTGTTACTATGGGATATCATCCTTTGAGGGGTTTGTTCGGGGTATCTTCACCCCGACCGGAAGAGCAAAGTGTTGTCCCTCAACCCACTGCATCTATTAAAAATATTTATTATGAAATTCCTTCGGGTATGATAGAGAAACTGCTAGCTAATCCTTATGCAGGAGATGGAACACTACATCCTGATTTGCATCTAATCTATGTGGATGATGTTTGTGGATTATTTAAGCTTGCAGGTTTGCCCGTGGATGAAGTCAAGAAGAAGGTCTTCCCTTTATCTTTGAAGGAGAAGGCATTGACATGGTATAGGCTATGCGATGATATTGGGACTTGGAATTACAACCGATTGAAATTGGAATTTCATCAGAAGTTTTATCCTTTGCATCTGGTTCACCGTGATCGGAATTATATATATAATTTTTGGACTCGTGAAGGCTAAAGTATCGCTCAAGGTTGGGGGAGGCTTAAGTCAATGTTATATTCATGCCCCAATCATGAGCTCTCAAGAGCAATTATTATTCAGAATTTTTATGCTCGGCTTTCTCGTAATGATCAATCCATGCTCGATACTTCTTGTACTGGTTCTTTTATGAAGAAGACTATTGAATTCAAATGGGGTCTCTTGAAAAGAATTAAACGCAA
The DNA here is from genome assembly GCA_011799875.1 of Thinopyrum elongatum. Lineage (NCBI taxonomy): Eukaryota > Viridiplantae > Streptophyta > Magnoliopsida > Poales > Poaceae > Thinopyrum > Thinopyrum elongatum. Next base: position 435,491,309 of record CM022302.1, read on the forward strand.
CTCTGAAGATTGGGAACTCGACGAAGGTAAGGAGTCATGTATAAACCTTAAGTTTGATTGTGTTAAATCTTTTATGGATACCGATGCTTTTCGTGAATATAGCACTAAGTATGGACTTGACTCTGAGATAGTTGCTTCTTTCTGTAAATCATTTGCTACTCATGTTGATCTCCCTAACGAGAAGTGGTTTAAATATCATCCTCCCATTGGAGTAAAAATAGTAGAACCTATTAAAGCTGAAGAGGAAACTATTTCTTATAATGTTGATCCTGTTATTCCTACCGCTTATATTGAGAAGCCACCTTTCCCTGTTAGGATAAATGAACATGCTAAAGCTTTAGCAGTGGTTCATAAGAGTTATACTAGAACACCTACACCCCTTGAACAAATTAAAGTTGAATGTAGTATTGCTATGGTTAAAGATCTCTTGGTCGATAATATTGATGGGCAAGTTATTTACTTCTGTGATGAAGCTGCTAGAATTGCTAGACCTGATAATAAAGATAAACATAGACCTGTTGTTGGCATGCCTGTTTGTCGTGCTTTCACATGGCCACCTATGGGGCCATCGGCCCCATGTGGTTCGGCAAGGGGGAAGAGCGCATTGCACAAAGAGCAGAAATCACAGAGCAGCATGGCAACGATGACACGGGCAGTTTTACCCAGGTTCGGGCCGCCGCGAGGCGTAAAACCCTGCTCCTGCTTTGGTGGATTGATGGAAGGACCGTGGTGGAGACGCAGCGCTCTAGCCCGGCAAGGTCGCCTCGGGGCGAGAGCAGCTACACGCGTATGAGTGTACAAGGGTCCAAATCCTCTCTAAGGTAGCCACGACCCTCCTTTTATAGGTAAAGGGGTTACCACAATGGCAAAACAGTCATTTATCTAATGATTAGATAGCTACAGTGCTATCATAACAAACTCTGCGGACAGGCCAGGGTACATTAAATACACCACTTAGTGTCACATCGTGACGTAGCCCGGCAAGCCTTGCCGTGCCATTCAGCCACCTTTTCGCCTGTCCGTGCGAAACATCGCCTGGACGGGTGTCATTTAGGGATGATCTTCCTCAGAAATGGCCTGCCACGTACCAAATAACAGCCGCTTAGTCACTTGGGGGGCTCGACACCGCACCGATGGGTGACTTGCGTTGCTGTGAGGTGGAGCGGTGGAGCTTTGGCGGGTAATCCGCCCTTGGCATCCCCGGCAAGCCTGCCGGGGGAGTCTTGAGGCTTATCTTGGGGTAACCTCGACCCCGCCAGGCTCGCCTGCCCGGCAAGGGAGGTTTTTCCTTGGTGATATCTTGCTTGTTTGGTTGGCCTTGGTCTTCTTGATCCGCCCTTTGATTTCTCAAAGAGCCATCTCTTCTGCTTGGCCTTGTCTTGAACGTCGTAACCTTGCTCTTGAGCCTGTGTACAGTCCTGGCAACACACCTGGGGGTTTGTTGCACTGACAGGAGCCGTCGGGCCTGGCCTGAACACGCTGCCGACCGTCGTCGGGGTAGACCCTGTCTAGTACACAGGCGAGCGGGTTGTGATAGCTCGTCCTTTGAGATCTTCTTTGCTTCTCCATTAATCTGTGCTTGAGTCAGTTTCCGGTTTTCCCGTGCGTCGCGAGATGCCAATTGCAGTTGGGCCACCTTTTATAATGGCCCATGAATGACTTTAACGCACGGGGGAGTAACTTCCAATTCACTCTTCCCACCACGTCCTTATCCTCTGCCATGTATGTTGCATGCATTGAGTGGGGTAGGTGACGGAGGCGCGTGGTGCAGGAGAGAGAGCCAGGGCAGGAGTTCGGCCTTCCTTAGTTGGTGGAGAGGGGCGGTTACCTACCGAAGGATCAGCTTCCCCCCCGGCCATGTCTTCTACTGTGCGGTGTGAAGTCAGCCCCCAGCCACGTTCTCTTATAAAAAGGGAAGCGGGCGAGGGGCTAATTCCACGCATCTTTTCCCCCTTCTTCCAAGAAGGGTGCGGCGATGCCTCTGTTGAGGTAGGGTCTCCTTCCCGTTCCCACACAAAGCTTCCAGCCTGGAGTGGCGGTCCTATGCTCGGTGTGGGTAAGAAAGGCTCTGGGTGGGCGCGCGGGTGGTGTGGTGGCAGTGTCGGAGGTAGCGGCTTCGTCGTGCTCGTCGCCGGGCCACCCGCGGTCCCAACCTTGGTGAGTGGTCTTGTAGGTGACACCGCGCCGGAGCCCATAGTGGGCACGAAGCATGGTAGTCGCCCATGGCCTATCCCTTCTTCGCCCATGCCGATGAAGGAAAACTGCAAAAAAGACCGCTCGCCGCGCGCAAGAGATCGCGGGGGTGGTTCGTCATTGGTTACGGCAGATCTACTCCCTCGTGGGACCGCTTGCTTCGCGCACGGGCAGGATTCTTGTGCCTGTGCATGCTTCTCAAGGGGACAGTATTCTTCTAGCCTTGGGTCGGCGGAGATGACCATGCTCTCTGTGGGGTCCTTCGGAGTGCTTGGCGTCCGCCCTAGTCGCTGTATCGGTGGTTTGAGCAACGGCAGGCGTGCCTCTTCGAGCGATAGTGATGAGGAGGGTGGCAGCAACCCACGACGCGTCAAGAGCGGGGATGACTGCTCCGACATGGCGTGATTGCCGGCAGCACCATCATCACCGGCCGGACCCCGGCAGCACCACCATCTGCACCTGCCCTCCAGTTTCTTCCTCCCAGCTTAGGAGCGGTGTCCTCCTGATCCTGGGGAGACGCCGAATCCCAGTCAGGCCTTCCCTCCGTCTTCTTCATCTCCCCCTACGGTTCCGAGGAGGAGGAGGAGGACAGAGCAAAGGCATTACGGGGCACTTATCTTTTTTCAGTCTAAAATATGTAGGCACTTGCCAAACTTTAGTCTAAATTATGTAAACTTCTTTATCCATGTTTGTGCTCTGTAAGATCTGTACTTTCTTATAAGCATATTAATGAAAAAGACAAGCCTTGCCGGGCACTTGTGCATGTATCATGTCCATGCAGAGGTGAGGTGCCTCTATACGTTCAAGTAAACAAGTTTCTCCTGGCAAACTATCCTGCCGGTACCCTTAGTTTGCTGCCGTGGGACAAGGCCTGCCGGGCATAAAACTATAAAAAGGGACTGGCCCCTCGTCGAACCCTCTCCATCAAAGGCAACTGCGACCATCTTGTCTGAAGCAATGTTCGGGACAAAGGATGGGAACACCTATGTTTCGAAGGTAACGAGGTTTTCATATGCACAAGTTTTTACCTTATAGAATAGGTATGGATAAGAAGAAACTTATCTGTTTGGCTTGCCGGGGATCGCTGTGTAGGCTTGTCTTCATTTCTTCTCTTCGGGATCAAGTCCACGGCAAGAACCCTGCAACTTAGTGCAGATGAAAACAGTGCTACATGCGACTTCATCTACATGATCATGCTATGCTCATGATATGCTTATGCATGCATGCAATCTTGTCGGGGGCCCCCCAGCGCTTCGTGTATTCATCTGTTGCTCAGGGTCTGCGCCTAGCTTTGTACAAAGGGTTACATGCAACATCGGCAAGGCTTGTACAAAAGGGTGGCTGCCGGGCAGGGCTCGACAGCCGCACCTTATGGGTAGAACTTACGGAGATGCTCAATGTTCCATGAGTTTTGCAACTGAATGCCATCTCCGGTCTCCAGACGGACTGCGCCGGGTCTGGTGACTCGTATTACCCGGTAAGGGCCTTCCCACTTCGACGTCAACTTGTTTGCACCCTTGGCGGATTGAACACGCCTAAGGACAAGGTTGCCTTCCTCAAAGCTCTGGGCATGAACCCTGCGGCTGTGATAGCGATGCATGGCTTGCTGGTAGCATGCAGCACGCGTAGCAGCCCGGAGACGGTTCTCCTCAAGTAGCACAGCATCGTCACGCCGGTGATGTTCGTGCGCTACTTCATCGTAGGCAAGCACTCTAGGTGATCCGTATATGAGTTCCGTGGGGATAACTGCTTCTGCCCCATAGACTAGGGAGAAGGGAGTCTGCCCGGTAGCTCGATTTGGTGTCATACGGAGGGACCAATGAACCACCGGCAGCTCGTCGATCCATTGCCTGCCGCACTTCTGCAGTCTATCAAATGTTCTTGTCTTGAGTCCTCGCAGCACTTCAGCTCTTGCCCTCTCAGCTTGTCTGTTGCTTCTGGGATGGGCAACAGAGGCAAATGAGATTTTGCTTCTGAGGGCATGAACGTATTGCATGAAGGCGCGGCTTGTGAATTGGGTGCCATTATCAGTGATGATCCTGGCGGGCACTCTGAAACGGCACACCAATCCTTTCAAGAACTTGATAGCTGACTGTGCGGTCACCTTCCTCACGGGCTCCACCTCTGGCCACTTTGTGAACTTGTCGATAGCGACGAACCAGAACTCAAAGCCCCCAGTAGCACGAGGGAAGGGGCCCAAAATGTCGAGCCCCAAGACCGAGAAGGGCCATGACAAAGGGATCGTCTGGAGAGCTTGAGCAGGCTGATGGATATTCTTGGAGTGGAACTGGCAGGCTTCACATTTGGTGACTAGCTCAATTGCATCTTGGAGGGTCGTGGGCCAGTAAAAATCTTGCCGGAACGCTTTTCCAACCAGGGCCCTCGATCCAATGTGGGAGCCAGATATGCCCTTGTGTATCTTTGCCAACAGTTCCTTTCCTTCTTTCTGGCAAATGCACTTCAATTTCACTCCGTTGGGCCTTCTTCTGTATAGCGTGTCGTCAACGAACTGATACATACTGGCCCTCCGGGTTACTCTTTTAGCTTCTTCTTGCTCTTCGGGAAGTTCTCCTGTTTGGAGGAAATGGACTATATGCCGTGCCCAAGTTAGAGCCTAAGGCTCGACAACGAGGACCAGCGGCACCTCCTTATTCATGGGAGGGCACTCCTCGACCGCAGAAATTGGTAGTTTGGCGGGAGGGTGCAGTTCACCGATCGAAGGGGAGTTGTTCCCACCAAGCTCTCTGCCGGGGACCCCAGAGGGCTCTGCCGGGAGAGGCCTACCGGAGTCCAGTTTCCTCCTCTTCCTGGCCATTGTTGCTGGGGATACGGAGTGTTGATTCAGATGGAGAAGAAAAGTCCCTGGTTCCATAGGGAGTTTTTGCGCAGCGCACTTTGACAGATGATCAGCAATGCTGTTTTCCGCACGCGGTATGTGCTCTATTTGCAATCCATCAAAGCGCTCCTCCAACTTCCTCACTTCCTCGATGTATGCCTCCATCAATGGGATTTTATAATCGTTGTTCACTTGCCTCACCACAAGTTGCGAATCTCCACGAATGATCAACTTCTTGATTCCCAGTTCTGTTGAGATCCTGAGCCCGGCAAGGAGTCCTTCATATTCTGCTGTATTGTTGGTAGCCTTCTCCCGAAGGAAATGCATTTGAACCACGTACTTGAGGTGCTCCCCAGAGGGAGCAACAAGAAGCACACCAGCTCCTGCACCTTGTAGGGAGAAGGCACCATTAAAGTACATGATCCATTCTTGGGGCGCTTCCTTGCCGGGGATAACTGTCTCCAACATGTCTTCGTCAGGGGTAGGCGTCCATTCCGCAATAAACTCCGCCAGTGCTCTGCTCTGAATGGTTGACGTGCTCTCGAATTTCAAACCAAAGCTGGATAACTCCAAAGTCCATTCCACTATCCTGCCTGTGGCCTCAGGGTTCCTCAGTATGCGTTGCAAGGGGAAGCGGGTGACAACTGTGATCTCGTGGGCTTGGAAGTAGTGGCGCAGTTTCCTTGAGGCCATGATGAGGCCAAAAATCAACTTTTGCATGCCAGAGTACCTCGACCTAGCCCCCTGCAACAGAGAGCTGACGAAGTACACTGGGTGCTGCACCACTTTCTTCCTTGCTGCGACCTTGGAGCTGTCTTCATTACCCTGCTCCTCCATGTTCTGATCTGCCTCTGACCTTGCCGGGGTGAGTTCACTTCCTTCTCTAGAGGGGACAGCAGTTGCAGCTGCTTCTTCATCTACTTCCCACTACGCCACCAGCGCTGCGCTAACCACTTGATTGGTTGCCGCTAAGTATAGTAGCAACGGTTCTTGTGGTTTTGGAGCGACTAAGGTCACTACAAAAAAATACACTTCCGTGATGATACGTGTTTGTCATAGTAGGTCACGTTTTCTCTCATCCATGTACATCCATGACGATTTTATGACAGAATCAAGATAGTCATACCTGTTCTGTCGTAGAAGTGTTCCATGACAATACCAAAATTATCATCACGGAAGTGTTCACTTCCATGACGATAAATGACGTGTCATGGAAGTGCTTTCGTTAAGGGTAACTGACACGTGGCATCCACCGTAATGGGTCGTCGTTTATCTATCGGGTCCGGTTTTGGATCCAATAACCTATTAACAGCAACGACCAATGGCGATTTTCCACGTGTAAAATTCTCATTGGCCGGAGGAAACACGTGTCAGCTCGTCATTGGGTCAGATACGCGCCTATGATATGTCGACACGTGCGACGGCCCAACACTGGCCCATTTAGCTTACAAAGGCCAGCCCGTTTGACTTGGTCAAAAGATAGCGGGCCGGCCCATGAAAAGCCTGTTAACGATCTGTTCGCATATAGCCCATTTTACCGCCCGGGAACTCACGGCCCGTTATGGCGTTCCCGAAATCGGCCTAACAGCGTCATGTGGGCTGTCCAGTATAATACCAGCCCATTTCATTTTTGGCCCATGTATGGCCCACGACGTCTTTTGGCCCATACGAGGCCTTTCGTATCTTTGGGCCCTTTAATGGGCCGCGGTGACTCTGGCCCATAATAAACAATAAATTTCTTTATGCCCAGTAACGGCCCATGATTCACATTTGCCGTTTCCAGCCCGTGTTAGCTTTCGGCCTACTGACGGCCCATACATTCTTGGGCTCCTTTCTGGCCCTCGATTACTTTTGGCCCATTACTGGCCTGTTCCCCTAATGGGCCAAATTCGGCCCATGGTTAGAATCGGCCCGTTTGTGGCATGTTAACCCGTTGCGCCGTTTCCAGCCCGTCCTATATTCTGGCCCATTAACGACCCATTATGCCCGTGACAGAATTAAGCCGTTGCTGTCTTCCGGCCTGTTAACGGCCCGTTACCGTGCTAGCCCGATACCAATTACGCCCGTTTATGGCCCATGTGGTCCCATTTATCCGATAGCCCAAGGCCCACTGAATCTACTGGCCGTTGGTGGCCCATTTATCCGACGGCCCGTCGGAGGCCCATGGGTCCTACGGCCCGTAGCAGGCTCAAGGTTACCACGGTCCGTATATGGCCCATGGTTGTTGCGGCCACTAGCAAACCAAGGAAAAAGAAGACTAGGGAAATAAATAAGCCAGAAACTAATGTTAGGCTATTAAGGCGATTGCACAGATTACATCCACTGGGCATCAAAGTTCGTCACCAGTGCAAATATAGGGAACACCATACACTATACAAAAATGGCTTGCTGTTTTCTTCAGTCAGTCGCTGCACGTTAAGAACAAATTTTTTATCGCAACAAAACAAATTACAACCATAAAACAAAAGGAAGGTTGGCATAAAAGTTAACAGTCCGGCAGATAAATGCACCACCAGAAGTTCAGAAGCTCAGTTCATTTGACCTGACTGTTATGTTTTCATGCTATACTGTTCGATGGAGCACCATAACCTTCGCCTTCATTTCTCCTAGGCTCCTGAACAACATAGCAAATGTCTGATAGTCTGGTTTCAAAACCATGCATATCTTGACAACATCGAACAATGGTTGTCCTTGTTTCACAAAGGGTCTCTGTTAGGGAATGGACTTGTGTCTGGAGCGCAGATATAACATTGTTTTGAGCTTGCATATCTTGATCATGAGGCAGTTTGGATGAGATTGCCTTAACAACCAACCCAGTATCACGCAGGAACGTGCTTTTGGCACTGTTAGTGGACAGGTACTGACCCACTGCAGCAAGAGGTGACATTGCGGTTATAGTTGCCTTGTCACCTTCAGAAGGTGGCGGTTCCACCATTTGTTCCATAGCTTGCTGAAAAGTTGAGTTTTTACATTAGTAGTACAAGAACAGAAGATATTAAGGAGGCAACAAAACCAAACAAAATAGCTTTGGTCTATATACAGAACTTATTCTGGTGAACCCGTGTAAAATATTAGTTGTATTTTACTGCAAAGTACATAATAAAACCAGGTTCCAAACATATGACCATGTACATTGGCTAATGTATTGTCTATTTCTTCACATTGTATTGATAGCTAAGGATAAAGAGACAAAGTTTACAATACGGTAAGCATAGTATGACATCATTCATGTCACAAAACAACTGAGAATAGACAAACAGGCAATTGTAACGTTGTGTAGACAAGTCCATCACGGAACTAGATTACAGATCAAGATCAAAGGAACATCACTCCTCTCTTTTAAACTTTGTAAGGTGCAATGATACGCTAAGACAATTGTGTATAAAATTGAAAAGAGTAATAGACATTGGCTGCAAACCATGCAGTTCAATGCACAAGTCAGAGTAAGTAGTAGTTAAAAGGCATGAGGATTAAGGACTTACAACAGCGGCTTTGACTGGTGTAGTCATGCCCTTCGTCTTGCTGGTGTGACAATCCTTAAAGATTTCCACAACATTTGGTTCAGGTACTTTTTGGTCCTTGCGGGCTTTCCTCTGCATTTGGAACAAGTTAATATAGATCTGATAATATGGCACATCGAAAAGAGTGAAACGGCAGCTAATTACAAGAGCCTCGCAGTGTGCAATATAGCTACGAGATCCTGTCGTCTGTTGGAATTTCACTTTCATACGGTTGGCCTTGTTCTTTGAACAGTTCACCTACAAGAAGATAGATTTGTGAGGCACACGTGTAAATAGGAGTTCAACATGTGATTTGATCACATATATATAACGTACTTGATACTTTGGATCAGTCCAGTGTTTAACGAGGCCGCTCCAGTCTTCATCCGATATATTTTCCACTGGAGATTGATACGTCCATTTTGCATCATGTTTTCCTGCTATTATTTATGATGTTTTTATGCATAATAATGCTTTTTGGAGTAATTCTAAAGCCTTTTTTCTCATAATATGCAAGGTATACACAAAGAGGGAGAATTCCGGCAGCTGGAAATCTGGACCTGAAAAAGCTACGTCAGGCTACCTATTCTGCACAACTCCAAATGAACTGAAACTTTACGGAGATTTTTTATGGAATAAATGAGGAATATTGGAGCCAATAAGTACCAGAGGGGGCCCACTAGGTGGGCACAACCCACCTGGGCATGCCAGGGAGCCCAGGCGCGCCCTGGTGGGTTGTGCTCCCCTCGGCCCACCTCCGGTGCCCATCTTCTGGTATATAAGTCATTTTGACCTAGAAAAAATTAGGAGAGGACTTTCGGGATGGAGCGCCACCGTCTCGAGGCGGAACTTGTGCAGGAGCACTTTTGCCCTCCGGCGGAGCGATTCCGCCAGGGGAACTTCCCTCCCAGAGAGGGAAATCATCGTCATCATCATCACCAACAACTCTCCCATCTTGGGGAGGGTAATCTCCATCAACATCTTCAACAGCACCAGCTCCTCTCAAACCCTAGTTCATCTCTTGTGTTCAATCTTTGTACCGAAACTATAGATTGATGCTTGTGGGTGACGAGTAGTGTTGATTACATCTTGTAGTTGATTACTATATGGTTTATTTGGTGGAATATTATATGTTCAGATCCAATATGCTATTTAATAACCCTCTGATCTTGAGCATGATCATTTGTGAGTAGTTACTTTTGTTCTTGAGGTCACGGGATAAATCATGTTGAAAGTAATCATGTGAACTTGATATGTGTTCGATATTTTGATAGTATGTGTGTTGTGATTCCCTTAGTGGTGTCATGTGAACGTCGACTACATGACACTTCACCATATTTGGGCCTAAGGGAATGCATTGTGGAGTAGTTATTAGATGATGGGTTGCAAGAGTAACAGAAGCTTAAACCCTAGTTTATGCGCTATTCCGTAAGGGACCGATTGGATCCAAAAGTTTAATGCTATGGTTAGAATTTATTCTTAATACTTTTCTCATAGTTGCGGATGCTTGCGAGGGGGTTAATCCTAAGTAGGAGGTTTGTTCAAGTAAGAACAGCACCTAAGCACCGGTCCACCCACATATCAAATTATCAAAGTAGCGAACACGAATCGAACCAACATGATGAAAGTGACTAGATGAAATTCCCGTGTACCCTCAAGAACGCTTTGCTTATTATAAGAGACTGTTTTGGCCTGTCCTTTGCCTCAAAAGGATTGGGCTACCTTGCTGCACTTTTATTACTACTAACTTTACTTTCTCGTTACAAATTACATTGCTATCAAACTACTCTGCTACTTACAATTTTAGTACTTGCAGACATTACCTTGCTGAAAACCACTTGTCTTTTCCTTCTGCTCCTCGTTGGGTTTGACACTCTTACTTATCGAAAAGGCTACAATTGATCCCATATACTTGTGGGTCATCAAGGCTATTTTCTGGCACCATTGCCGGGGAGTGAAGCGCTCTTGGTAAGGAAAAATTATTACTACGTGCTGAAATTTATTGTCACTTGTTACTATGGAAAACAATCCTTTGAGGGGTTTATTCGGGGTATCTTCACCTCGACCGGAACCACAATTAATTACCCCTCAACCTACTGCACCTACTGATAATATTGAATATGAAATTCCTTCGGGTATGATAGAACAACTGCTAGCTAATCCTTATGTAGGAGATGGAACTGAACATCCTGATATGCACTTGATATATGTGGAAGAAATTTGTGGATTGTTTAAGCTTGCAGGTTTACCCAGAGATGAAGTTAAGAAGAAGGTTTCCCTTTATGTTTGAAGGGAAAGGCATTGGCATGGTATAGGCTATGCGATGATATTGGATCTTGGAATTGGAATCGATTGAAATTGGACTTTCACCAAAAAATTATCCTATGCATCTAGTTCATCATGATCCGAATTATATATATAATTTTTGGCCTCGTGAAGGAGAAAGTATCGCTCTAGCTTGGGGGAGGCTTAAGTCAATGTTATATTCATGCCCCAATCATGAGCTCTCAAGAGAAATCATTATTCATAATTTTTATGCTCGGCTTTCTCGTGATGATCAATCCATGCTTGATACTTCATGTACTGGTTCCTTTATGAAGAAGACCATTGAATTCAGGTGGGATCTTTTGGAAAGAATTAAACGCAACTCTGAAGATTGGGAACTCGACGAAGGTAAAGAGTCAGGTATTAAGCTTAAGTATGATTGTGTTAAATCTTTTATGGATACCGATGCTTTTCAAAAGTTTAGCACTAAATATGGACTTGACTCTGAGATAGTAGCCTCCTTCTATGAATCATTTGCTACTCATGTTGATCTCCCTAAGGAGAAGTGGTTTAAATATCACCCACCTATTAAAAAGGAAGTTAAAGAACCAGTACCAGCTAAAGAGGAAACTATTGTTTATAATGTTGATCTAGTTATTCCTACTGCTTATATTGAGAAACCACCTTTCCGTGTTAGGATAAAGGAACATGCTAATGTTTCAACTGTGGTCAAAAAGAGTTATATTTGAACACCTAAACCTGATGAACAAATCAAAGTAGAACCTAGTGTTGCTATGGTTAAAGGTCTCTTGGAAGAAAATATAGATGGGCATGTTATCTACTTCTGTAATGAAGCTACTAGAATTGTCAAACCTGATAAAACAGATAATCATAGACCCGTTGTTGGCATGCCCGTTGTCTCAGTTAAAATACGAGATCACTGTTATCATGGTTTATGTGACATAGGTGCTAGCGTGAGTGCTATTCCCTTTACCTTATATCAAGAAATTATGAATGACATAGCACCCGTAGAGATAGAAGACATAGATGTTACTATTAAGCTTGCTAATAGAGATACCATATCACCAATCGGGATTGTTAGAGATGTTGAAGTCTTGTGTGGGAAAATAAAATATCCTACTGATTTTCTTGTTCTTGGTTCCCCGCAAGATGATTTTTGTCCCATTATCTTTGGTAGACCCTTCTTGAACACCGTTAATGCTAGAATAGATTGTAAGAAACAAACTGTCAGTGTCAATTTTGGTGATAAGTCTCATGAGTTTAACTTTTCCAAGTTTAGTAGAAAACCTCATAAAAAAGAATTGCCTAGTAAGGATGAAATAATTGGTCTTGCTTCTATTGTTGTGCCTCCTACTGATCCTTTAGAACAATATCTGCTAGACCATGAAAATGATTTACATATGCATGAAAGAAATGAAATAGATGATATTTTCTTTGAACAACATCCCCTTCTTAAAAACAATTTGCCTATTGAAACTCTAGGAGGTCCTCCTCCACCCAAAGGTGATCCTGTGTTTGAATTAAAACAATTGCCAGACACTTTGAAATATGCTTATCTTGATGAGAAAAAGATATATCCTGTTATTATTAGTGCTAACCTTTCAGAACATGAAGAAGAAAGACTATTGAAAGTTCTAAGGAAGCACCGAGCTGCTATTGGATATACTCTTGATGATCTTAAGGGCATTAGTCCCACTCTATGTCAGCACAAAATTAATATGGAACCTGATGCTAAACCCGTTGTTGATCACCAACGCCGGTTAAATCCAAAGATGAAAGAAGTGGTAAGGACGGAAATATTAAAACTTCTGGAAGAAGGTATAATCTATCCTATAGCTGATAGTAGATGGGTAAGTCATGTTCATTGTGTCCCTAAGAAGGGAGGTATTACTATTGTTCCAAATGATAAGAATGAACTTATTCCACAAAGAATTGTTACAGGCTATAGAATGGTAATTGATTTTAGAAAATTAAACAAAGCAACTAGAAAAGATCATTACCCTCTACCCTTTATTGATCAAATGCTAGAAAGATTGTCAAAGCACACACATTTTGCTTCCTTGATGGATATTCTAGTTTTTCACAAATACCTGTTTCTCAACCTGGTCAAGAAAAGACCACTTTCACTTGTACCTTTGGAACTTATGCTTATAGACGTATGCCTTTTGGTTTATGCAATGCACCTGCTACCTTTCAAAGATGTATGACTGCTATATTCTCTGACTTTTGTGAAAAGATTGTTGAGGTTTTCATGGATGACTTTTCTGTGTATGGGAAGTCTTTTGATGATTGTTTAAGCAATCTTGATCGAGTTTTGCAGAGACGTGAGCAAACAAATCTTGTCTTGAATTGGGAGAAGTGCCACTTTATGGTTATGAAGGTATTGTTCTGGGCCATAAAATCTCTGAAAGAGGTATTGAAGTGGACAAAGCTAAGGTTGATGCAATTGAGAAAATGCCATGTGCTAAAGATATCAAAGGTATTCGTAGTTTCTTAGGTCATGCTGATTTCTATAGGAGATTTATCAAAGAATTTTCTAAAATTTCTAGGCCTCTTATGAACCTTTTGCAAAAGGATACTCCTTTTGTTTTTTATGATGATTGTTTAGAAGCCTTCGAAACACTCAAGAAAGCCTTAATTTCTGCACCTATTGTTCAACCACCTGACTGGAACTTGCCTTTTAAAATTATGTGCGATGCTAGTGATTATGCTGTTGGTGCTGTTCTAGGACAAAGAGTTGATACGAAACTAAATGTTATCCATTATGCTAGTAAAACTCTAGACAGTGCCCAACGAAATTATGCTACTACTGAAAAAGAATTCTTAGCAGTTGTGTTTGCTTGTGATAAATTTAGATCTTACATTGTTGATTCTAAAGTGACTATTCACACCGATCATGCTGCTATAAAATATCTTATGGAAAAGAAAGATGCTAAACCTAGACTCATTAGGTGGGTTCTCTTGCTACAAGAATTTGATTTGCATATTATTGATAGAAAGGGAGATGAGAACCCCGTAGCTGATAACTTGTCTAGGCTTGAAAATGTCCTTGATGACCCACTACCTAGTGATGATAGTTTTCCTGATGAGCAATTAGCTGCAATAAATGTTTCTAATAACACTCCTTGGTATGCTTATTATGCTAATTACATTGTTGCTAAATATTTACCACCTAGCTTTACCTACCAACAAAAGAAAAAATTCTTTTATGATTTAAGACATTACTTCTGGGAAGACCCACATCTTTATAAAGAAGGATTAGATGGTATTATTAGACGTTGTGTACCTGAGCATGCACAGGGACAAATCCTACGGAAATGTCACTTCGAAGCTTATGGAGGACATCATGCAGGAGACAAAACTGCTCACAAGGTATTGCAATCTAGATTTTATTGGCCTACTCTCTTCAAGGATGCTCGTAAGTTTGTCTCATCTTGTGTTGAATGCCAAAGAATAGGTAATATCGGTAAGCGTCAAGAAATGCCTATGAATTATTCACTTGCTGTTGAACCATTTGATGTTTGGGGTTTTGATTACATGGGACCTTTTCCTTCCTCTAATGGGTATACACTTATTTTGGTTGCTGTTGATTATGTTACTAAGTGGGTAGAAGCTATTCCAACTAGTAGTGCTGATCACAACACCTCTATTAAAATGCTTAAGGAAGTTATTTTCCCAAGGTTTGGTGTCCCTAGATACCTGATGACTGATGGTGGTTCACACTTTATTCATGGTGCTTTCCGTAAAATGCTTGCCAAGTATGATGTTAACCATAGAATTGCATCACCCTATCATCCTCAGTCTAGTGGTCAAGTTGAACTTAGCAATAGAGAAATAAAATTAATTTTGCAAAAGACTGTCAATAGGTCCCGGAAGAATTGGTCTAAGAAATTAGATGATGCACTTTGGGCTTATAGAACAGCATATAAAAATCCTATGGGTATGTCTCCTTATAAAATGGTTTATGGGAAAGCTTGTCATTTGCCTCTTGAGTTAGAACATAAAGCATATTGGGCAATTAAAGAACTCAACTATGATTTCAAACTTGCCAGTGAAAAGAGGTTATTTGATATTAGCTCATTAGATGAATGGAGAACCCAAGCTTATGAAAATGCCAAATTGTTTAAAGAAAAAGTTAAAAGATGGCATGATAAAAGAATCCAAAAGCGTGAGTTCAAAGTTGGAGAATATGTTCTTTTGTACAACTCTCGTTTCAGATTCTTTGCAGGAAAACTCCTCTCCAAATGGGAAGGACCCTATGTTATCGAGGAGGTTTATCGGTCTGGAGCTATCAAAAGAAATAATGCCGAAGGTACTAACCCAAAGGTTGTTAATGGGCAATGAATAAAACATTATATCTCAGGTATGCCCATTAATGTTGAAAGTAAAATTATCCAAACTATGACACCGGAAGAACACATAAAAGAGTCCTTCCGGAACACTCCAGAATCGTGAAAAAGAGGAGGTACGTGATACGGTAAGTAAACGGACTCCGAAAAATCCGCAAAAATAATTTTTTCCAGTTTTGGAATATTTAGAAAATTAGGAAAATAAGAAGCAACCAGGAAGGCACCGCTGGTGGGCACAAGACACCAGGGCGCGCCTGGCTTGCCAGGCGCGCCCAGGTGGGTTGTGCCCACCTCGGGTACCTTCCGGACTCCGTTTTTCTTCCGTTTGCTTGTTTCCCAGGATAAAAAAATCTTTATATACTCCCCGAACCGATTGACCACCGTATCATGGAGAAATCTTCTATCTTCTTTTCTTGCTGTTTTCTTTATAGATTTGAAAATATGTCATCGCAAGACTCTGAGGGCGAGAGCTATGTTGCTAATTTTATTGCAAATCCCAAGTCTTATGCGGACGTGGAGCACTATGGCTAGACTTCGGAGGAAGAGGAAGACTATTATCCCAGAGAGAAGGAGGAGACAAGCTCGGATGAGGACGAGGCCCCATTGCCTCAACCTGGAGACATGCATGTGGAATTCAAGAAGTCAAGCCTCCCCAACAAAGCAAAGAGGCCTAAGGTTCAATTTATACCCTTCCGCCTTTTGCAGGAAAATAAGCAAGATTTATGCAAGAAGGTACTGGAGCTTGAGCAGGAGATCGGTGAATTGAAGGAGGAAAATTCCATCCTCAAGCGTAAGCTGAAGAAGAAGGACAAACCCTCCACTTCATCACCACCTCCTTCTTCACCACCAAAAGAAAATTGAGTATCGGGTATGGGCACTCCCCTTGGCTTCCGCCAAGCTTGGGGGAGGTGCCCCGGTATCGTATCACCTCCACTACCTTTTGCCTTTACTTTTCTTAGTTTGATCTTTTGCTTTAGATGAATAAAAGTTTAGTTTGATCCTTTCTTTTTGAGAGCTTGCTTAGTGATCTATCCTTGTAATCGTGTGCGAGATATAAAATAAAGTTTAGTTTGAGTTTTTGCTTTCTTTACTTTCTTGTTGCAATAAAAAGAAAAGAAATAAATGAAAAGATCATATGCTAATCCTATGGTAGGTGATAACACCACATAAGGAAAAGTATAAGTAGAAAATTTTATTAGAGATTGACAAACATAGCATTAGTCAATGATGCAACTCATGAAAGAATTAATAAGGGAAGAGAAGATTCACATATAAATACACTATCATAGAAATATTTTGTGATTGTGAGCCCCCATCAAAATATTATATGCCAAAATTGTTGACGTTGGACAAGGAAGACAACTTAATGATTTATGTTTGTTCATATTCACATAGAAGTTATATTGTCATAGATCCTTCAACATGTGGTGCTTGCCCCCATCTTTGCTAGCCAAAAATTCCGCACTAAGTAGAGATACTACTTGTGCATCCAAAAATCCTTAAACCCAAATCTTATTTCCAAGAGTCCACCATACCTACCTATGGATTGAGTAAGATCCTTCAAGTAAGTTGTCATCGGTGCAATAAGGCAATAAAAATTGCTTCTAAAAGTGTAAGATCATTTAGTGTAAGAGAAAATTGAGCGTTGTACGAACTTGTGATGGTGAAGAAATAAAAGCGACATACTGCATAATAAAGGTTGCCATCACAAGGGGCAATATAACGTGACGTTCTCTTGCACTAAGGGGTTGAACATACAAACAAATAAGTGCATTGCAACCTCTGCTTCCCTCTACGAAGGGCCTATCTTTTACTTTTATGTATTCATTTTTATGCAAGAGTCAAAGTTCTTCTCTCTTTTCCTTTTAGTTTTCTCCTTTGGCAAGCATCATGTGGTGAGGAAAGATCTAGGCACATATGTCCAGTTGAATATGGGTAGCATGAGTTATTATTGTTGACATCACCCTCAAGGTGAATACGTTGGGAGGCGAAACTAGAAAGCCCCTATCTTTCTATGTGTCTGGTTGAAACGTTTTGCTCATGCGTATGCGGTGAGTGTTAGCAATCATAGAAGACTAAATGATGGTTGAGTATGTGGACTTGCCTAAAGGCTCCGATACGTGACCCTTCCTAAAAAGATGATGAATTGTAGTTGCAAAGTTGACTGAGAACATAGTTTGTTGGTTTCTAATAGAGTTTATGCTTTATACTTTGATAGTGTGATGAATTGTTACTTATTCGTGAGAAGTCTATGATAAAAGTTTTATGTTAAAGTTTGTTGCTGTTACAATAATGCACATGATGCTTCTATGTCCGTATTTTGTTTTTATCGACACCTCTCTCTCTAAGCATGTGGACATGTTTTTCGATTTCGGTTTTCGCTTGAGGACAAGCGAGGTCTAAGCTTGGGGGAGTTGATACGTCCATTTTGCATCATGTTTTCCTGCTGTTATTTATGATGTTTTTATGCATAATAATGCTTTTTGGAGTAATTCTAATGCCTTTTCTCTCATAATATGCAAGGTATACACAAAGAGGGAGAATTCCGGCAGCTGGAAATCTGGACCTGAAAAAGCTACGTCAGGCTACCTATTCTGCACAACTCCAAATGAACTGAAACTTTACGGAGATTTTTTATGGAATAAATGAGGAATATTGGAGCCAATAAGTACCAGAGGGGGCCCACCAGGTGGGCACAACCCACCTGGGCGCGCCAGGGAGCCCAGGCGCGCCCTGGTGGGTTGTGCTCCCCTCGGCCCACCTCCAGTGCCCATCTTCTGGTATATAAGTCATTTTGACCTAGAAAAAATTAGCAGAGGACTTTCGGGACGAAGCGCCGCCATCTCGAGGCAGAACTTGGGTAGGAGGACTTTTGCCCTCCGGCGGAGCGATTCCGCAGGGGGAACTTCCCTCCCGGAGGGGGAAATCATCGTCATCATCATCACGAACAACTCTCCCAAGATGATCAACATCTTCAACTGCACCATCTCCTCTCAAACCCTATTTCATCTCTTGTGTTCAATCTTTGTACCGGAACTATAGATTGGTGCTTGTGGGTGACTAGTAGCGTTGATTACATCTTGTAGTTGATTACTATATGGTTTATTTGGTGGAATATTATATGTTCAGATCCAATATGCTATTTAATACCCCTCTGGTCTTGAGCATGATTATCATTTGTTTGTAGTTACTTTTGTTCTTGAGGTCACGGGAGAAATCATGTTGCAAGTAATCATGTGAACTTGATATGTGTTCGATATTTTGATAGTATGTGTGTTGTGATTCCCTTAGTGGTGTCATGTGAACGTCGACTACATGACACTTCACCATATTTGGGCCTAAGGGAATGCATTGTGGAGTAGTTATTAGATGATGGGTTGCGAGAGTGACAGAAGCTTAAACCCTAGTTTATGCGCTATTCCGTAAGGGACCAATTGGATCCAAAAGTTTAATGCTATGGTTAGAATTTATTCTTAATACTTTTCTCGTAGTTGCAGATGCTTGCGAGGGGGTTAATCATAAGTAGGAGGTTTGTTCAAGTAAGAACAACACCTAAGCACCGGTCCACCCACATATCAAATTATCAAAGTAGCGAACACGAATCGAACCAACATGATGAAAGTGACTAGATGAAATTCCCGTGCACCCTCAAGAACGCTTTGCTTATTATAAGAGACTGTTTTGGCCAATCATTTGCCTCAATAGGATTGGGCTACCTTGCTGCACTTTTATTACTACTACCATTACTTGCTCGTTACAAATTATCTTGCTATCAAACTACTCTGCTACTTACAATTTTAGTACTTGCAGACATTACCTTGCTGAAAACCACTTGTCTTTTCCTTCTGCTCCTCGTTGGGTTCGACACTCTTACTTATCGAAAAGGCTACAATTGATCCCATATACTTGTGGGTCATCAGAGATGTTTGGGCAAGTTCACTATTAGCCTTGCCTTCAAAGTGAGTTTTCCTCAAGTTATACCGATACTGTCACAGAGCAGACTTGAAAACATGGGTGCATGCTTGTCTGGTTGCATCATCTTGGCTATCCAACTTGAACCTCATCTGTTGAAAATTTTGGGAGTCTCATTTGTAGCAACCTAGAAAGTATGGGACAGACCAAGACGATATTACTTATTTCCATACATAACCATACTTACAGATAAATGGTCGAGGAAGGTGTTGAACTGGGTTTCGTCTTTGTCATTCCTGTACTGAATCCATGTTGGGAGGATACATGCATGACACCTAACGGCAACCGCTGCCTCTGATACTAACTTGGCTAACTCTGTAGCATCACGTGGCCTTTTTAAACCTGCCTCAAAACGGATCTCCATTCTTCCTCCTCTAGATTTAGTTAACCTATCGAGCATTATCCCTGATGTCTGTTTCCTCTTGCGCCTAGGTGCTAGTCCAACAACGAACATAGGAAGTGTTAGTGTACATCAAACTGTGAGACTACATATAAAAAAGCATGCAACTGTAACTTGACTCCAGCAACTACCTTCTTGCTGTTGAAGCTCACAAGGTTCATCTGATCTTGCCAACTCGTCTTGTGTCAAGAGTGCTTCGGAAGTAGTGTCAGGTGTCAAGGGAGCTTGGGAACGTGCTGCTAGCTGAGTTGATAAACGAGTAACTCGTACAACTGGTGGTACAATGGAAGGTGTTGCAACAACTAGGGCTGTCACTGCTTGTTTGGTGGCAGCTATTAGTTTCTGTTTGGATTGTTTTGCAGCTGGTGTAGCATGGGATACCGTGTTTGTACAATTTTCCGGTGGACTTTGACCTTCTATTGCACCATCAGTACCAGTAGAATCAGCATAATTCTTCCGCTTCCATTTCTGTGCGTCCTCAGTACTAACACCATCCCCTGCCATTCTGTGTTCCTTCCTCTTTCTCTGTGCCATGTCAAGTCAAGCCGACAAGAAAAAGGAATAAAAATTTAGTTCTTCAGAACAAATTGATGCGTGATACAGACGAACTGAACTTTGATGTCAGACAACCGCATGATAGGAGGATGTAATATGTACGAAAAACAGGACGGCATGAGATAATCAGAACTATGATGTGTAAACTAAGCAGAAGGCATTTCAATAAATTAGAAGCAATGCAATGGAAGGTAGACACCATATGAAAGATGCTACAAATATCGCTCTGCTAAGTTAACAGTGTCTCATCATAACTGGCATTTAAACAAATGTGAAGCAGCACAAGAAATAAATCATATGCAAGATGCAAACAACATCACACTACCAAGTTAAAGGTCTCTCGTCATTAGTGCCATTGCATATTCACAGCATTGCATATTCACAACTATGATGTGTAAACTAAGCAGAAGTAATTTAATCAAATTACAAGCAATACAAGCAAGACACCGTATGCAACATGCAAGACAATATCACACTGCCAAGCTAGAGAAAGCACCTGGGATGCCGGTTTCGCTGGAAGACCGCCATCAGTCCCTGCCTTATTTTTTTCCTTCTTTTTTCTTAATTTTATTGCCTTGTCAAGTCAAACCCACAAGAAAAATGAATAAAAATTTGCTTTTCAGAACTCATTGATGCAGGATGTTGACGAGCACTACTTTAATGTAAGGCGACCGCATGATAGGACGATTGAATGTGTAAAGAAAAAGAACAGCATTGCATATTCACAGCTATGATGTGTAAGCTAAGCAGAAGGCATTTCAACAAATTAGAAGCAATGAAAGCTAGCCACCATATGAAAGATGCAACGAATATCACTCTACCAAGTTAAAATTGTCTCGTCATAAGTGCCATTTCAACAAATTAGAAGTGTCTTATGAAAGATGTAACCTATATCACACTCCCAAGTTAAACGTGTCTTATGATAAGTGATTGTTGCAGGTTACACAACAGTAGTACTTTGATGTATGAACATGGTGTGATAGACAGATATTGTATGTTCTACAAACAGGAACTCTTGTCTTATTCACAAGTATAATGTGTAAAGTAAGCAGATGGAATTCAACCAAATTAGAAGCAATACAAGCTAGACATCATACATAACATGCAACCACATATAACAGTGCCAAGTTAGAGGGAGCACCTGTGATGGTGGACTAGGGGAGATGTGCTCATCGTCAACACAGCTACGTTGAGTGTCTATGTGTGTGTTGTCTTGCAAATCTTCTTGGGGGGGTGGCGGAATAGAATCTGTAGAGGCCCTCCATTTCAGTTGTTTGGAAGGAGCACCTTTATCCACTGCCTTGCTAATTTCCTTCCGCTTTGTTGATTTTAGATAGTCAAGTAAAACCGACAAGAAAAAGCAATAAAATTCAATCTTCAGAACTCATTCATGCATGATACTGACAATCACTACTTTGATGTAAGGCAAACACATGATACGAGGATGGAATATGTACGAAAAACAGGATGGCATGGCATATTCACAACTATTTGTTTAAACTAAGCAGAAGCCATTTCAATAAATTAGAAGCAATGCAAGCTAGACACCACATGAAAGATGTAACCAATATGACTGCCAAGTTAAAAGCGTCCCATCATAAATGGCGTTTCAACAAATTAGAAGCAGTGCATGCTATAAATCATATGAAAGATGCAATCAATATCACTCTGCATATACTAAAGGTGTCTCGTCATAATTGATTGATGCGGGATACAAAAAATAGTAGTTTTATGTAAGGACATGCTTAATAGACAGATGTACTATGTACCAAAAACAGGAAGGCATGTCACATTAACAGGTATAATGTATAAACTAAGCAGAATAGCACATGCAATTTAACCAGATTGGAAGAATTACAATCTAGACACTATATGCAACATGCAACCACATATCACGCTGCCAAGTTAGAGCAAGCACCTGCGATGGTGGTGTAGGGGAAATGCGATCATCAACTACAGAGCTACATTGACTATCTTCATCTAGCATTACTGTTTCTTGAGAATCATATGGGGAGGCTGACACTGCATTCTTTAAAAGAGGATCTTTTCTTACAGCAGTCCACGAGCCTGACTGTCTCATCATAAATGATTGATGAGGGATACACAAGAACATTAGTTTGATGTAAGAACATGGTTAATAGACAGATGTAGTAGTATGTGCCAAAAACAGGAAGGCATGTCATATTCAAAGGAATAATGGGTAAGCTAAGCAGATGCAAGTTAACCAAATTGGAAGCAATACAAGCTAGACACCCGGCTGGAGTGGTGAGCATGATCATCGAGGACCCGAGAGCCTGGTGGGAGGTGGGCTGCTTCGCCACCACCGTGGATTTTTTAGTTGGCTTGCAGGTGATGCCTGTCTATGCTGGGCTTGTCACTGGCTCGGCCAGTGCCCTGACTAGCTATTTGGCTTCTGGTGCTCCCAGGATGGTGGTTCATGTAAAAAATATCTTTCCTTATCTTAATAAAGACCGACTTCGGCCTTTCGAATACAAGCTAGACACCATATGCAACATGCAACCACATATGACACTTCGAAGTTAAAGCAAGCACCTGGGATGGTGGTTCATGGCGAGCGAGATAATCCACTCTGGAGCTATGTTTACTGTCTCCATCTGCTGACACTACACCCTTTATAGCGCCCAAACATGTCTTGCCTAAGCACGAAGAAAGCTGGAGCAACTTATCTCTTTTATTTCGTGCTTCTATCAACCGGTCGGCAGAGGCTGAAATACCCATGCATAAAAAAACAATAGTGAGAGTATGGGTGAAGTGTGTGCAGAACTACTGCACTGTAAAAGTAGCAGATAGCAGGTGGCTGAAAAATAAATGACAGGAGACATATGATAGCTCTACAGCATTGCATGGCAAACAAAATTAGATTCTACTTCGTATGATTTTGTAATATATGAGCATAGGGATGGCTGGGAAATGCAGGTACTCCTCCAGCACACCACCACATGTGGTCCTATCAAAATAACAGTCGACTGAAAATAAATAGGTCAGTCGATTTTTTTATGAACCGTCCGATCTACAAGGGACGGGCAGATGGCCTTCGTCTACCTCCAGCCAGTCACTATTGACGATCTTTCTCGAACCGCCAGCAACCACCGGCCCAGACTCCTGCCTCCGCCGCCCCGCCCTCGCCTCGACCTCACACCACCGCTGTGCTTGACAGTGCCCCCCAGCCATCCCTTTAAGCCCGGTCGACCTCCAGATCGGGCGCCAGCAGCTCCTAGGCCCCACACACCCCTAAGATAAAACACCGAGGCACTGCTTCCCCAGTGTAATAGGCGGACTAGCGCCTGTTACGCCAGGGAATGCTTCCTTTAATTGGGAATCAACTGACCAGGAATTGAAATCCAGGGGGGTGACGGACCTCTAGCTAAGGTGAAATAGTATATGAGGAGAAACCTTGTGCATCGTGAGTTACTAGGAACATCTAGTATCAGGAAGAAGGTGTAGGAAGAAGCAGTCAACTAGTGTCTTCTGTGGGATGAATACCGTGCAAGCAGACATGTAAGATTTGCATGAATAAGGGAAGAGGAGTACCATATCCGGTTGCCAGTGCTGTGTCTCCTGATATCGCGGCGATGTTCTTCTTTTTACCGGGGGAACCGATGTTTTGGAGGAGGGTGGAGCCATGGACGAACCCATGGCCAAATTGTTGACTATGTTGCGGTGGCCGTCTGTCGGCGGAGGGGAAGCAGATCCGAGGCAGCGAAGGATGGCGTAGCGGGAACAGCTCCTGTGCGGTGGACGGTGGCGACGTTGGAGCGGCAGCGGTGAGGCGCAGGATGACGTGGTTGAACTAGCTCAAGTATGGCGCACGTCGGCGTCCTGGAGGCAGCTCGGCCTCGGCTTCAACTACTAGTGTGGAGGGCGTTGCAGTTGCGGTTGCGGTGGACGACGACGTCGGGGTATCGGCTCCGACGTGATGGAGGAGGGCGGCGGTTGATGGGTGGGATGGGGTGGCGGATGGAGGACGCCGGGGTTTCGCGGCTGGTGGAGAGGTAGTTTTGGCGCCCACGGAGTATGAATGGGGAATCAGACGGGGGCGGGGGTGGCGGGGGGAGCTAAGGGGAACCATGTTTCGGTCTGGGATGCGCTTGTTTTTGTTTTTTTAACAGATGGGACGCGCTTGTTTGAAATTTGGGGAAAGTACAAACTTTGCCCCCTTCTTAAATTTCGGACCTACTGTGGGTCGGGGGTAGGACGGTAATCCCAGGTGTCCCAAATAGTGGGCGGGAGCGATTTCGGCCTAGCGAATGTGTGTTTAGGCGGCCACGGTGTATGAATGTTTTTCGGAGGCGGTTGCGTGGCGTCTAGATGAAGTTACAAACCTACCCTGGTTTAGACCTATAGACGTCGAGCCGGTAGCCTTCATGGGTCGGAGTTAGAAAAGTAATTTCCTTCTACCAAACATTGGTCTCACGTGGTTTCGGGCGAGTAGAGGCTCTTTTGGTGCTTCGTTCGAAATTTTGAAACAGAAGCATTCACGTTTAGAGTACTCTTGAACTTTGAGGATTGACCTAAATAGACAATGTTAAATTTGACCTTGTATGTTTGAAAACCTCATTAAATTATGCGCTTCTTTTTCAAATTTTGACACTTGAAAATCCTATAACTATGATTATTTTGGAATGGAGGAGGTAAATTTGAATCTATTTTGTACACGACTATATATGCTATTATGTACAAAAGCAGAGCAAAGATTGGTGCCCCCATAATTTAGGTATGATTTACAAATGCCATGATCTCGAATTCAAATAATTGAATGGACTTCATGTTGAATTTGAATTTTTTAAACCACCTTAAGTTGAATTCAAATGTATGCTAGTTCATAGCTAGCTATTTATAATGTTCATTGTGTAACTTTTGTATGTATAATGTGCTTTACACACACAACATGAACTATACTCATGTTTATATTCAAATTGCTAAAGCGATGCATTGTTTGGAGTTCAAAATACTGACTCTGTGGATCAATTATGTCGAATAATAACATAGGCATGCTCAAATTCAATAGAATATAGATGTATGATGGATCAATGACCGTTCCTTACGCGAATTGCAAATATCATGATCCCATCCTAATATTTGGATACAATTTATATTTTTAATCAATGTGTACATCAGTCTTTTATGTGTAGTTTCACTCTCCATAGGCCCCTCCTCACGCACACGCTAACTTTCTCTCTCACACATACGCGCACACGGTGTATATCCAACGGTGGTCTCTCACACATGCTCACACACTCTCTCCCGAGGTGTCTTTGTCACAGACATGCTCTCGATATCACCCTCCCTCCCTCTCGCAACCATTTATGACTGTTTTCACTAACCTTTGTCACAAGCACTCTTCCTCTCACATGCATACACACGCACAATCCCCATCGACCCTTTCTATATACATAGACCTGCCTACGTGTCTCCCGCACGCACATTATCTTTAGGCCTGTCTCGCACGCATTGTCTCCACCTCTCTTCCTAATTGACGAGTATGATTCTAGCAAGCATTCTATAGGATGCCCCTTAAAGTTAGGTTGGATGAATGGTAATATCAGAGATAAGGGGTTACCTAAGTCCGAGGACCTAATGTTACAAATCCTAGCCGGCTTTGTCAGTGGACACAGAGTCCTTCACGACTCTGGTATCTTTGTCTTGTACGACTAGTCCTCCATGGGTCTCCCTGAATGCGTCACGGGCCGACCTATGTGGCGCAGGACGGAACCGAACCAAGGGCCTCACCTCGGCCCACCGGACCTCACGCGGTGACACACCCTTTGCCCTTAGGTCTTGTTATCTTCTCACACCCACACACTACTAGGAAAACCCCTATAGATAAACATTTAGTAGTAGCGTGGGTTATTTGGCACGCGCTACTGCTACTTAGTAGTAGCGCGGCAGAAAAAATGCGCTACTGGTATGACATAGTAGTAGCGCGGGAACAAAAAACCTGCACTGCTACTAAATGATTTCCACCCTGCCCCCTCAACAGACAATAGTAATAGCGTGGGAATAAAATATGCGCTACTACTAGATGGATAGTTGTAGCGCAGGTGGGACACACCGCGCTGCTGCTGTGCCACCAACCGTCAACTCCACGTTCTCACGCCACCCACCCCGAGCCAGATCGATCTAGATCGAGAGTTCTGACACAGACTGCTCACTCCACTCCCCACCAGCCCGTCCATCATCGTCCTCTGCCGGAGATGCTTGGCTGACTGGCCATGCGGCGGCCCCGTCCAGGCAGCACCCGGGCCGCCGCCGTCGCAGCCTACCGCTCCTCGGCGGCAGCCTCCTCCTCGGTCCTGCCCGACGCGCTCGACCAGAGCTCCGACGCCTACGCCCGCAACGCCGCCGCCGTCGGCGGCCTCCTCTCCGACCTGCGCTCCCGCGTCTCCCAGGTGCGAGCGTGCCGCCGGTCTCTTTCCCCTTGCTCGACCTGACCCTTCATCTCTCTGTCACCTGACAGAACAGAGGGCGCTGCCGCTGCAGGTGCTGGGTGGCGGAGGCACGGGGGCGGTGAAGCGGAATGAAGGGCGGGGGAAACTGCTCCCCGGGGACAGCATCGACCGCCTGCTCGACCCGGGGGCCTCCTTCCTCGAGCTCTCTCAGGTCAGCCATCGATGTCACTCAGACCCCTTCTCCTTCAGGTGACCAGTTTTATCAAGCGACGGCGTGAAGTAAAATCTGTAATAGTGTGTTCACCTGCTTATCCTAGTTATTATCGCTACTAATTTCGTTTGGCAATTGGAACTTGGTGATACTGATTACCAAATGGCAGCAGGAAATCATCTCTTAATCAAGTGCCTTATACAGTATCATTATGTACATATTGCATACCTAGAAATGCAAGTGTGGCGATTTCTCTTACTTGCCAGATCGAATGTTAGGATAATTGCTCCATGAACAGGTTTAACTTATCACACTTCACAATCATAACAGTGGTTGGGTTTAGTTTTGCATAACACAAACCCAAGAACTAACTCTGTATACAAGATTCCAAACATCACCTCGCAAGATCTTCGACCAGTTCGGACATGTCGATGGTCCCGCATGCTGTCACTTACCGTTGAATTTGACTTGTGCTATTCATTTATGTATAGTATGTGAAGAAATTGGATACTGAGCTTTTTTTGTTTTGTTTGCAAGATGAAGGACGCGTTTGATTTCTGGGTCTGCTTCATGCAGGTCTACCCCGAGGGGACTCACATCGTCATCTCGTGGTTCGAGAGGCCGATCATCTACGACGTCCAGATGGTAACTTTCTCCTGTCTCGATCCCTCTTCACCTAGCGTAGATGCGTGATTTACTGCTGACCTGCGTGTGACATCCATGTTTGTGACCCACTAATAGGTCTGATTATAGTTGGCCAATGTTGATATTCTGCACGTGTAAGAGGATCTGGTTCATGTGAAGGGCTTCAGATGGATGTATTCTTTTCTTCCTGCATTATATTTCTTGCTCATTGGTTGTTAGTGCTTAGGTTGTACTAGTAGCAGCGGCAACAGTACAAGAAGGGCTTTAGATTTCTCATTTGTGCAAAGAATAAGTTCAGTCAATCTAATAAGTGATTACGCAACCAGGTTTACTTTACTCAAGTTCAGTTTTTGTCGTGCTGCTGCACCGAGATTTCCCCTTGACAATTTTTTGTTGTATCCTTGATTAATGCTGCAGGGATTAATTCCCACATCTGTCTGAAGGTGTCCACCAACGTACTTAGGTGAAACCTGAACCCCTTTCTTTTGTACATGTATCTCCTGTTGGAAATAATCTTTCCTTAGTCTAATCTACATCAACATGTATTAATAGCTGAGTCTATACGTGAGTGCTAGCTAGTTAGTTTTCTTTAGTAGTACTAGTTCTACGTGTACAGATTATATGCTTAGGATAATTCCAATCAAGGTAGCCGGTAATTGGAGAGTCTATTAAGGATCTCTATCTTGGGAAGAACCTTTTGTTATCAGATAATTTGAACAAGGTACAAACTCAAATGTTTCATGCACCTTGTTATTTCCATGTATGTTATTTATTTTGATATGTTCTACATCCCTCAAAAGCAACATACTTTAATGTCTTTGCCATCTCAAATTAGACAAGCATCAATTCCAAGGTTGAGTATAAAGGAACACATGAGCTGCTTGTTAGCAGAGCTGCCTGTTTCTAAATTTTTGCACAATCTAGCTTCTTCTTTTTGTCTACCAACAATGAAAGCCAAGATTCAAGAGATAAGTTAATGTAATCGTGTATGTTACAGGTACTCCTCCATACATATGCTTACTCACAGTGCAAGCAAGTGTAAATGCTTTTCATTAATTTCGCTTTAACAATTACTTATATACAATATTAGTGCATCCAGTGTTGGCATTCTAAGTCATCTACTTTATTATATTCATGTGTGCTCCAGGAAAGTACATATGCACATGTAAAATTTGTAGCACATTGGCATCGATATGTACCGCATTGTTTTCCGTGTCATTCTTCCGAAGAATCTGAAGTTTCTGAACCTCTGTTGGTAATGCTGCAGGGTTCTAGTGGCGACGCCGACGGTCGTCAAGAATTTCATGGACTGGACGGTGGCGTGGCTGCCGATGTACGGCGAGGCGAAGCTGCTCCTCCTCCTCTACCTCTGGCACCCCAGCACACGGGTAAGCAGTCGACCAGACACCCCGAGCCCAAGAGATGATCAACATTCAGATACACTTGATTCGCTATGTGGCCAATTCTGAATCAGAATCTTAATGGTGTTCGGGTTTCAGGGTGCGGGGCATGTGTACATGGCTTCATCCGCCTGCTAGTGGCAAGGCACTAGGACGACATCGACCGGGGCCAGCTGGAGCTGAGGGCCAGGGAGAGGGACGTGATGGCGTCGCAAGTCACAACGGTGGCTGCCGTCGGTCAGGTGTGGCTCATTGAGGCTGCCCGATGTGTAATAGCAGTAGAACTTACTTAGGTAGTTGCTTACCAAGTTGATACGCACAACACTGTGTGATTTGAATTATACATGAGTTGCCGCTACAATGAGGAACTGTGTGATGGAATGGAATTGGTTGATTTTATTTTTTTAATTCCTAATAGGTTAGTAGTAGCGTGGGAAAAAACTGGGCGCTACTAGTATATAGGATACTAGTAGCGTTGGTAGTTTACCCAACGCTACTACTATTTCATTACTAGTAGCGCATGTACGTGATAGCAGTAGCGTGGGGGGAACACACTACTAGTAACTTTTTTAGCTGTAGCGCGGGGTAAAAAACGCTGTAGCGCCGTAGCAGTAGCGCGGGTGCCCGCGCTACTGGTATGCAAAAAACCTACGCTACTGGTAGCGTTTTTCCTAGTAGTGACACATACCAACACAGACACCACACAAAATATTTTCTTCTTGTGCCTCTATCCCCTCCCCCCTTGCATATACACACTCAAGGGCATCTCTCGCCGTGACATCCCACTCGTCTCTCTCTCTCTAGACCTCTCTCATTTCTCGTGCTATCTCTCCCACGCCCCCCCGGCCCCTCTATCCATGCATCTCTCGAATACGTAATACATACACATACCTCTCTAGGCCCTACCAAATACGTCAACTACACATTCACACATGTTACATGACGTACCCCATTGATCTAAAAAGCCCTCTCTTCACGTTTATTTCGCACACAACATACCTTTTGAATAAAACCACACAAAGTGTGGCCAAAAAATTATTTTAGAATTTCTACATATATACAACATTACAAAATTATATGGAGGAGTATGAACGTTAATTTGCATTGCATGGTGCACCCAATGATATTTATTCTGCACAATGAATTTTTATATTCTTATACTATATATAAAGTTAGTCATAATAAAGAGAAACGAAGAGCATCTCTCTCTCCATCGCATACACCCCCTCTGCGCCCCTTTCACGTACGCACACAAACTATCTCCAGGTCCTCTAAAAGTACGCCCCCAGCACATTCACGCATGTTTCATCTTTCTCTCACGATATATATAGTGACGATCATTGTATTTGAAGCGAAAGCACGATACGTACATTGGACTTCGGAATCCACTCATTACGGTCACCATTTACGTTTTGTGGTTATTATACAGTCACGGGCTCACCGTACAGCTCTGTATTTGCTCAAGACACGACTAGTTGACCAGTTAAACGCTCCACGTGGCACCTCTAGTGTTGCATCACATTATATCACTACCATTGGGCCCACCTGTCGGCATGTATAAGAATGAAAACAAACGATAAAAAAATATTGGACGGTGGTTCGAAGTCATGATCGCGGGCACAACAGACAAGGTGGCCTTGTATTGGTATGCTGAGTCGTCTGTTTTAACACACAGGAGCTGGTGCGGTGATTATACACACATGCACGCATGCACATGAAATGCATGCACGCGACACTCACACGTACACACGCAGCCACGCACGCACGCAACACTCACACGTACACACGCAGCCATGCACACACGCAACACTCACACGCACAGTCGCACACACGCACGCATGCATGCACACACCACACGACCAACACACACTCTCACGCTCAAGTGCTCAACCTACACGTGCATGCGGAAACATCAGGCCCTGACAGACACATACACAACCAGGTGGTTCCCGTGCACGGGTTGGAGTCTTGTCGCGCCTGCGTAAATTTGTGTTTATCTTACCTTTTTCCTACGTGAACTGACAGGTGGGACCCACAAGGAACATGGTCAATTTAACCAGTCAACATAGTGCCACGCGGACTATTTGGCCGGTCAACAGAGTGCAATCCGATGCTGAACGGTGGGCAAGTGGCCGTATAATCACCGCAAAATATATATAGTGACCGTAATGAGCGTATTCTGAAGTCCGGAGACCGTATTACGCTTTTCGCTTGAAATACACTGACCGCCCGTGTATTTATCTCTTCTGACGCTCTCTCTGTGGAACCGAGTAGGCCAACATGCCAGTGCCTAAATTGGCGCATGCCACCCCATTATTGCTGTACTGGTTTCGTAAGAGCGAACAAGCATTCACGTCTACTATACAAAATGTATATATGAGTTACAAATGCTATGAAGACGAATACAAATATTTGAATCCACTTTATGCCCAATTTCTCTCTGTAGGCCTTCCAAAAGTACATCTCTACACGTTCTTGCATGTTACATCTAACAACTATGCAATACAACACTACTACTACACTATAACACAATAAATCATATGTGTTTTTAGTTTTACTAGATCTCATATTGTTACTTAATTATTCAGTTTGCATACATTAAAATTGCCTTTGAAATGTATGGCTAGTATCATCTACCGCGCGGGAAAAATCTCGCCCTTGCCTGTTTAATCGGGTTTGTATCGATGGATCGTGCGAAACAGCAAAACTATAGTAATACTACAGTATAAGTAACAGTTCACTGGGCCGTCGTGTTGTGTACTCCATCGTAAGAGTGAAGCGCTCGCTTTCATAAATGTTCTAGTCTCTTTCGCCGACATGTGGGACATCAAGCAACCGGGTCCACATGCCATACCGAAATAACAGTGTAGAGCAGCAGGGGTGAAGCACCCCAGTCATGGCGCCGGCGTAGTAATGAGCAATGAGGCGTCAAATCACAAAGCCACACCTTGCCCGCAGTTAAGTTGGAGGGATGAAGTAATGCTAAAAAAAAGAAGTTGGAGGGACGAAGCAACCATCATTTCACTCGTTGCTGAATCCGCTTCTCCCTCATCTTCTTCAAGTTAACCACGTGTTGCTTCTGCCTTTGTTCTGAATCATGTGGGACGCGGATCGTCTTGGTAAAGCACTGACACGTGGGACCGCATGTTAGCAAACCACCAGGCCAACGTCCTCTAAAAATAAGAAACCTCCCCCGCCTTCCGCACGGCAAAATCACATCCTTTTTACTAATCTTGATACTACAATTTTTTAGATCAATATAATCGAGATTTGTATAGATAGCACACATGAGCAAAACCAAGTGGTACGGTTAAGGGCATCCACAATGTGTAGCCAAATGTGAATATAGCTTTTGGCATCGATGGGAACCATTGCGGAGGGTGCTGCCAAAGCCAAAAAGATGGAACCGAAGCTCCCTAATTGATTGATTGAAGGAATAGAAAAATGCAACCTCTCTCCTCTTTCTCCCGTGCTTGGACGCATGTACAGTATAGAGCACAGAGTCTACTCCCCTGTCCCTTCTATCACAAATCACAAAGCAGTGAGGCGTCAAATCACAAAGCACGGACGAAGCAACCATCATTTCACTCTTCGCTGACTCCGCTTCTCCACCGTCTTCTTCGAGAAACCACCTTACTGCACTAAGCTCGACGGACGACAGTATTGTGTAGTACTAGTACATTTACGCGTCCTTTGGTTCAACGGACTTCCTGGATGCAAAGAAGGTGGTTGTCTCGGCTTGCAGGCAGCACTTGCGAACGACTTACCGTGGTCTCCCTCAATGGTGTGCTCCGTCGAGCGCAGTTCACCAAAGCCACAACGTTCGAGATATCGTCGACATCACCGCAATGGGGAAGGAAGTCAAATAGTTACTACCTCCATTTTTTTGTATACAAGGCCAGTATCAAAATTACAATTTGCAGAAGGCCACTAACACTAATCAAGGAAAAATTGATGGGGTTTGCCTCGTACTAGCAACCAAGGACATTAATATACCCTTGCATGCATGCGAAAGTGAGAAGGTTGGTTTGCATGGCGTTGCATTAATCAAGCAATGAGGAGTGAGATGGTTAGCTCTTTGGGCGTTGGAGAAAAAATATGCATTAATTGACACGTCATACGAGGATTTGTATCTGTTGGGGACATACAGAACAGGTAGGCCCACGAAGGGTCAAAGATCATAAAGCATGGGGTCCACATATCAGTTGGGCCCAGAGCATCACTCGGACAATCGATAAACCATCCACTCGGATGACCATCAAGTCACTCGGACGGCAACAACCACTCGGAGCATAGCACTCCACTCGACGAACTCATTCCACTCGGAGCACCTGATATCACTCGGATATGTGAAGACCAATAGTCGACAAGGCACTCAAAGCATCATCTTAGTAGTAGGCTGAGTTATGGCATTAACGCCCCCACTTTGTAACATAAGAGGTGATGGGGTGGCGCACTCTATATAAGCCACCCGCACCACTAGACATGGCAGGCTTTTTCTTCTACCTCTCTCTCCCTCTCTAGTCTCCGGACTTAGCTCAGGCATGGGGATCCGTTCTCCTCTCTCTCACACACATTGTAATCTCCGGATACATACCCAGATAAAACAAAGCCTCTCCGGAGCACGAGACATAGGGCTGTTATCTCCACCGTGAGAGGCCCGAACTCGCTAAAACACCGTGTCACCCATATGCATCTCGGTATATCATGCTCCTTTACCCTACCCCCTTCGTATTGTTGGAATCGTTCCCACGACAGTTGGCACCCACCGTGGGGCATGGCGTCTATCGAGCCATGATACAGATGGTTATTTCTTCAACCACCGGCGGCTGATCGATTATCGCTGGTGCCCTCTATTCGGTTTCATCTTCATGGTTTAACACGTTTTCACTGTTCATCTTCACGACGAGCAAAGCATCGCAAAAAGAAGGGAAACAGAGTAACAGACATCCATCTGAGATGGAAACATACAAGGAGAATCGTCGACCTTCATGTTGGCTTGCCTTGCATCCGCGTGAGCTGACCACCTCAATCGGCATCCTGGACATCGCCAATAGCAGCAACAACGGCGCGAAAGCAAGAAACCAACTGCGCCTCCGCACGTGCGGCCACCAACGCCATTAGCGTCATCGTCATCTCCGACTCCGACCTCAGCACAGCCGAGTGCATCTCGTCTACATCGTCGTCACGCACGGCTGCCGGCGCCGTTCGCCTCGTCGTCATCACGCACGGCCACCAGCGCCGTTCGCCTCGTCGTTGACTCTGGCCTCGTATTCGCGGCTGCTCGGCGACCACCTCCACGGTGGAGGCGCAGGAACGCAGCGCTCATTCCTCTGACGCCGATCGCCGGCTCGGTCTCTGTAGCGGAGGCGCACTGCGGCGGCAGCCTACGAAACCGCCTCGACCGGCAACCAATGGCCATTCGAGGTTGAAGGAATCAAACCTCGTAAGTGCATGCTAACGTGGGCCATTTCCTCGATCAATTAATTGCATGCAGGAAAAAAAGGAAATGGAAGAACGAGGGCTGACGGTTTCACTAAGGTAATCACCTCATTAAGCGGCTCATCAGCAAAAAATATTCGTAGATATACATGTACTTGCTAACTTGCAGGCTCACTGAGACGAACAACGTCACCCGACCGACTCATCATTTATTCCACTCGGCTGATGGCGTGGCGACCGGATCGCAGCCCAGCTGTGGTTCACTCGGCTGATTCACCTTTTCACTCGGCCGGCTAACGAACAGGTTCAGTGGGCCGGCTAGCCCGGAGATGATTTCTGCACTCTGAACAACTAACGTGCAGGTTGCTCGAATGACTTTTGCATCCAGACGACTGACTACGCCCGTGCATCATCACTTGGTGAGATACATCTGCACGACTCGGCCGTCACGCGACACGTCGAGACGACTAACATGCAGGCACTCGATCATTCATCTGTTCTCACTCGGTTGGATGCCTCTGGCATGCATCACTTGGCCGCCACGCGCGTCGCCACTCCGCGGGACGCGTCTACTTCACTCGAACACCCCATGCATCGCCACTCCGCAGGACGCGTCTACTTCACTCGGATGCCCCATGTGTCGTCACTCCGCGGGACGCATCTACTTCACTCGGACGCCCCGCGCATCATCACTCCGCTGAACGCGTCTACATCACTCGGACGCCCCGCGCGTCGCCACTCCGCAGGACGCGTCTACTTCACTCGTACTCCCCGTGCATCACCACTCCGCGGGACGCGTCTACTTCACTCGGATGCCCCGTGCATCGCCACTCCGCTAGATGCATCTTCATCATTCGGATGCCCCGCGTGTCGTCACTTGGTTGGACACGTCCACACCACTCGGCCGCTCCGTGCGTCGCCATCCGGTTGGGCTAGGCCTCACCCGGAATTTCCGCGGCGGATCGATCCGATCGATTGCCCACAATTCCTTTCCGAAAGGACGTTTGTTAGTTCGACTGACCACCCTCCGTGGGGACCCGTGCACTCGGACACGTAAAACACCCGACTGAAGTCAGCTTCAGGATTGCTATGAGATGAGATTGACGCCCCTCCGCGGGTTAACTTGGCCCTTCCACTAGGGTCCAAGGCGCATGCCTCATAAACTTGGACTCATAGATGGCCTGCACTGGCGTTCCCCCGGGATAAGGAGTGGCATCTCTCCGGAGAGTCAGACCACGCGCCGGCGTCGTCACCCGGGTTTTATGGCATGTCAACACTGGGACCTCAAGTCTATCTCTTCTGAGAGACATATGAAAGCACAAGTGCTCCCTGTGAAAGCACAAGTGCTCCCTGGGTGATTTTGGTAATTAATGTCAACATATCTCTTGTTGAACTAATATTTTCATCTAGTATATTTCAGAAAGTTCAATAATGGCGTGGCATGGACAAGAGGATGTGGAACCCCTTCAAAATGCTAAGGACAAAGATTGGCACAAGATCAAGACTCTACATTTCTATTTTAGTGATCCAAGATCACATTGAGTCCATAGGAAAAACCAATACTATTAAAAGGGGATGAGGTGTTGCTTAATGGTCTACTTGCTCAAAGTGCTTAGTGATATGCTCCAAAGCCCTCAACCACTTGCTCAATTCCAAATACGTCCTAAACCTAAAGTCAAACTCGGACCCACCAATTTTATCTATCCGGCGCCACCAAGTTCCTTTGACATAGCCACTGCCAGAAACCCTAATCAGTTCGGTCTCACCGATTGGGATTTTGGTCTCACCGAGATGGCAATGCAAACTCTCTATTTCCCTTCGTAACGTTTTGGTCTCACCGAAATGAGCGATCGGTCCCACCGAGTTCGCAATGCAAACTCTCTGTTGCCTGTTGAAATTATTTTGGTCTCACCGAAATGTGCAACCGGTCACACCGAGTTCGCCTGACCAACTCTCTGTTTGCTCATTGCTGAAATCTGTCGCACCGAGTTCATGCAATCGGTCACACCGAGATGAGGTTTTGCCCTAACACTAGCACATCGGTCCCACCGAGTTGATCATATCGGTCCCACCGAGATTCCTAACGTTCACATTTTGAATTGAATCGGTCTCACCGAGTTTTTCCATTCGGTCTGACCGAGTTGAGTC
The DNA here is from genome assembly GCA_011799875.1 of Thinopyrum elongatum. Taxonomy (NCBI): domain Eukaryota; kingdom Viridiplantae; phylum Streptophyta; class Magnoliopsida; order Poales; family Poaceae; genus Thinopyrum; species Thinopyrum elongatum. The sequence goes on from CM022302.1 coordinate 435,527,656, forward strand.
AAATGTGTGTAACGGTTGGATTTTGTGTGGAGGCTATATATACTCCTCCACCCCCTTCTCTATTCAAGAGAGAGCCATCAGAACGTGCCTACACTTCCACTACTCATTTTCTGAGAGAGAACCACCTACTCATGTGTTGAGATCAAGACATTCCATTCCTACCACAAGAAACTTGATCTCTAGCCTTCCCCAAGTTGCTTTCCACTCAAATCATCTTTCCACCATAGCCAAATCTATGAGAGAGAGTTGAGTGTTGGGGAGACTATCATTTGAAGCACAAGAGCAAGGAGTTCATCATCAACACACCATTTATTACCTTTTGGAGAGTGGTGTCTCCTAGATTGGTTAGGTGTCACTTGGGAGCCTCCGACAAGATTGTGGAGTTGAACCAAGGAGTTTGTAAGGGCAAGGAGATCGCCTACTTTGTGAAGATCTACCCGAGTGAGGTAAGTCCTTCGTGGGCGATGGCCATGGTGGGATAGACAAGGTTGCTTCTTCATGGACCCTTCGTGGGTGGAGCCCTCCGTGGACTCGCGCAACCGTTACCCTTCGTGGGTTGAAGTCTCCATCAACGTGGACGTACGATAGCACCACCTATCGGAACCACGCCAAAAATCTCCATGTCTTCATTGCATTTGCACACTCCAATCCCATCCCTTTACTTTCTTGCAAATTGCATGCTTTACTCTTTCCGCTGCTCATACTCTAGTCATGCTTGCTTGAAATGTATTGTGAATGCTTAAACTTGTGCTAAAACTCCACCTCAACTTGAAGAACTTAAAAACTGCTACTTTTCCTTGTTGAGGGTCTAATCCCCCCCTCTAGACCCCTCTTCTCAATCCTTTCAATTGGTATCAGAGCATTGGTCTCCATTGCTTTGGTTTAATCACCATTAGAGGAAGATGGATGAGTCTATGATTGGGAGTATTAGATGTAGAGTACCTTTACTTGATGGAGAGTTCTATCATGCTTGGAAAAATGAGATGCTTGTGATTTGCAATGAATATAATTTGAAAAAGTATATTACTTGCCCTTGTGCACCTCCTATTGATCCTTTGCATCCTACCCCCGATGAGTCTCTTGACATGATCTGCAATCTTAGAACTATTAATCTTATCATTAGAGGATTGCCTAGAAGCTTGATTGTGTGCTTGCCTTCACTTGAATGTGCTCACACTATATGGAGATACCTCGAGAAACACATTCCAAACTATTCCTTGAAAATCTAGATGAGATTCTTCAAAAGTCCATTGCTTTAAATAAGATGAATTCTAGTGATCCTAAGTTTGGTGATTGTTTATTTGAGCTTCATGACCTCATGCAAGCGAAAGGAGATGTTGGAATCATTAGTGACATCATCTCTCAAGTTATTAGAATTCATAAATATGAACATTGTCATGGTCATAAATCTAATGAATTACCTTCTCTAGGTAATGATCACTCATATGATGATGATGTTGAACATGGATATTATGACGAGGATGATGATAGTGACTTTGATCTTGATGAGTCTATGAGACATCTTGGTCTTATGGCTAACCTTCGTGGTTACATGGCTAGAGGAAAGGAATGGGTTCTTGATAGTGGATGTACCGATCACATGACCGGAGACAAGGATATGTTTTGTGAGCTTGCTGAAAATGACGGCCCTCGAAAGTATGTCACTTTTGGTGATAATTCAAAGGGTAAGGTGGTTGGCCTTGGTAAGGTGGCCATCTCACATGACAGCTCCATCCAAAATGTTATGCTTGTTGAATCTCTTGGCTACAATCTACTTTCCGTATCTAGACTAGCCGATTTCGGTCTCAATGTTCTATTCACTGAAGTAGACTGCCAAGTGTTTTGAAGAGATAATCATAATATGGTCTTTACCGGTATACGTAGAGGTGATCTATACATTGTTGACTTCACTAATAGAGCTCAACCTAGAACTTGCTTTATTGCTATATCTTCTAAAGGTTGGTTGTGGCATAGAAGGTTAGGTCATGTGGGCATGCAAAATCTTGATAAGCTTATTAAAGGTGATCATATCCTTGGTGTTAAAGATGTTATATTTGACAAGGATAGACTTTGCAGTGCTTGTCAAGCAGGAAAACAAGTTGGAGGAAGTCATCCCATGAAAAACATTATGACCACGAGAAGACCGCTTGAGCTACTTCATATGGATCTTTTTGGTCCCAATGCCTACAAGAGTCTCGGTGGTAACTCGTTTGGTTTAGTCATTGTTGATGATTTTTCCAGATTTACGTGGGTGTTCTTTCTTGATGATAAATTGCAAGTCCAAAAGATCTTCAAGAACTTCGCTAGGAAGGCCCAAAATCAATTTGAAGTGAAGATCAAGAAGGTTCACAGTGACAATGGAACAGAGTTCAAGAACGCAAATGTGGATACCTTTCTTGACGAAGAAGGGATTTCACATGAGTTCTCGGCTACGTACACACCTCAACAAAATGGAGTTGTTGAGAGGAAGAACCGGACACTCATTGAGATGGTGAGAACGATGCTTGATGAATACAAGACACCAAAACACTTTTGGGTGGAAGCAGTTGAGACAGCTTGTCATGCTACAAATCGATTGTATCTTCACAAACTTCTCGGCAAGACGGCATACGAGCTTCTCACCGGTAACAAACTCCAAGTTGGATACTTTCGAGTATTTGGCTCAAAGTGCTACATTCTTGATAAGCATCGTCATTTGAAATTTGCTCCTAAATCTCATGAAGGTTTCCTACTTGGTTATGGCTCGAACTCTCACACTTACCGTGTCTACAACAATTTCACCCGAAAGGTTGAAGAGACGGTAGATGTGAAGTTTGATGAATCTAACGGCTCGCAAATAGAGCAATTGCCAATTTATGTAGGAGACAAAGACCCTTCGAAAGCAATTCAAGACTTGTCTATTGGCAAGATTCGCCCAATGGAGTTGAAGGAGAGTACCTCGTCCGTTCAAGTGGAAGCCTCAACTTCACACCAAGGTGAACCACAAGTTGACTTGGAGGCATCCACAAGTGGAACACGTCAAGATGAAGGAAACGAGGAAGTACAACAAGATGAACCTCATCGACCTCCTTCTCCACCTCGACAAGAGAACATCAATGCCAACAACAATGAAGAAGGACAAGAGGAAGAACAAGATGATGAAGAGGATGTTCCACCCCGACCCAAACAAAAGCTCTCACGAGTTAGAGCAAGAGTCTCAAGAGATCATCCCGTTGAACAAATCTTCGATGATATTCAAACCGGGAGATGTCGGTGTACTAAGTATTGGGCCATTAGTACCCCGTACTTGTGCACGGGCAGTTGTAGCCATACTCGCGGCAAGGCTTGTCGGGGAACAGTTCGAGGTTGACTCAGGCTATCAAAGAAATTCTCAAGTCAAAGGTCTGAGGATCAGCAGGTAAGAAGAGCTGGAATCCGAAAGCCAGCTTCCCCGGCAAGATCTTGCCGGGGTGGCCTACGAAGCCCGGTAAGATTCGGCGCCCGGCAAGGTTCGGCGCCCGGCAAGATTCGGCGCCCGACAAGATTCTGCTACTGTGCCACCGCCCTGGCACAACAATAATCCCGACATTCTGGGTACTTCTTTGGATGCGTGGCAACGCGCCAGTGGAGGAGAGCTTAAGCGGTGCTGATGGGATGGCCCCTTTTTCCATCCCCAAGAAAGTGAGGACACCTAAACGGACACCTCACGGTGCATTAAATGCGTTCGTCCTAATCCGTCAGTGGTTAGGTATGATAACCCTGTAGCTACTTTACACCTCGATGTATATACATTTTGCCACTGTGGAGACCCCTTTGAGGATATAGAAGGAGGCCCAAGGCAACTGCTACAGGGGAGGAGGATCTTCTGGCCCATTCTGCATGCGTAGCTGCTCTTTGAATATACTGTTCATTGCAAGCGCTCCTGAAGCCTGGGCTCAAGAACATTCATAATAAAACAAGGCAGGAGTAGGGTTTTACGCTGATCAGCGGCCCGAACCTGGGTAAAATCGCCCCGCGTCAATCGTTGGTTCTGCTCTTTGCGCATACCTCTCCCCTTTGCCGAATCGTAAAGGGATTCCTTGAGGGTCCCATAGGTGTCGCACGCTGACATCTTTGGCGCGCCAGGTAGGGGCGCGTAGGTTGTGTGAACCTGATCCAGTGATTGGCGCCTTAGTTTCTTCATCATCTTCATCATCATGCCACCCAAGAAGAAGAGCGCCACAATGGCGCAACCATCCACGTTCGTTTTGCCTGTGCCCTCGCATACGGGCGATGGCGTGGGTGCAGAAGGAAGAGGATTAGAGCCCCCATGACGTTCCGGTGATCCAAGCCAGGCGAGCGGCGTTGTTCGCAGCGGCAGCGACAACCCACACGTCGCTGGATCTAGAGATGGAGCTGTGTTGCCTACGGGCGGCACAACGAATTCCAGAGATTAGAGGACGCCTTCTGGGGCTCCCGCGCCGGCGCCAGCGTCATGGCCTTCCCAAGCCGCGTACGATGAGCAACGTCATGGCGCTGGTGGTTCAGGGCGTCCCCATGAAAAGATTTCTGCGCATCGATCCCAAGGTGCGTGGGTCCAGCATGCACACCGAGCTGCCGGCGGAAGTGGCGCGCGGTCGCGTGACCGTGACGGTGCTCCTTCTAACATGGTTAGGAGTCAGAGAACCTCACGTACCTTGCACCCGTCGCCGCCGCCTACGCCAGTGGAAGCTTTGGTACATGTGCAGCTGCTCCTCGATTTCCCTCCTGCTCCGGAGAAGATGGAGGAGTGGCGAGCTACTATCCAGAGCCTCATTGGCTTCGCCAACAAAGATGGGCCACAGGAGGCAGGGCCCTCACAGCGGCGGTCCATCGATCCGGCGCGAGCCGATGTGGAGAAAACCGGAGGTGGTGCAACCACGGTGCACTCCCCTCCGCGACACCAGTGGCGGTCGACAACCCAGCGGGTCGATCGCCATGATGATGATTCCACAGCGTCGTCCGATCCACGGATGCGCCGCGACCAGCGTCAAGTTCTCCAGGAACGAGGCAAAGAGGACGCTCGAACCACCATCGAGCGGCGACGGGAAGTGCGCTATCAATCTGATAAGCGCGCAGGGCCGGCTGTCGACGAGCCTGCGCCAGGGGACACAGGTGACTTGCCTTACGAGGTAGGGACTCCAGCATTTACCCGTGAGCTGCGGCAAGTCCAGTGGCCCAATTCCCGAACCTTCAAGCCAGAGGTCCCGGAGAAATATGACGGCACGACTCATCCCTCGGAGTTCCTGAGCATCTACACCATTGCGGTGCAGGTTGCCGGGGGCCGAGATGACAAGATACTCACCAACTACTTCCCGTTGGTGCTCAAACCCAACGTCCGGTCATGGTTGATGCATCTGCCGGAGAATTCTATTTCTTCTTGGTCAGATCTGTGCCATCAGTTTGTTGGCGCCTTTGTCGGAGGCCACCAAGCTCCTGGCCAAGAGAGTGATTTGCATATCATCCCTCAGAAGGAGGGCGAACCCCTGCGCAAGTTTATGCAGAGATTTAGCCGGGTGCAGTACAATATTCCTGACGTTCACCCTGCCGCTGTTGTTAGCGCGTTTCACCAGAACGTGCGTAACCGCAGAATGCGGGAAGAGCTGGCAATGAACAAAGTCCGGAGTATTGCCGAGCTTTACGCTTTGGCCGACAAGTGCGCTTGGGCTGAAGAGGGGAGGAAACTCCCTGGCGAGGCTGTTGGCGCGGGGGGTGAATCAGAAGATGAAGACGCTGCAACCCCGTCAAGGAAAGACCGGCGGCGGAACAAGAAGCGCAAAGGCAAGGCCGTGCTTGCTGTCGAGGAATCCGGCAACCGCGGCGCCGCCAAGAAGGCCAAGGTTGACGACCCCGGCAAGGAACTTACCGGGTGCTCCTCATGCCAGGCCATGGCGGCTGCCGACAAGTCGGAAAACTCCGGCAAGCAGTACTGCAAGATCCATCGCACCAAGGGCCACGATCTCCAAAACTGCCGGCAAGTTGAACAGCTTGTCGAGAAGCAGAGGGCTGAGTATGAAAGGCGAGATAAGGAGAAGGCCCAAGACGGTGCTGAGGGGTCCGGCAAGAAGCGCGGTGGCCGAGGGGGCCGCTGCGGCAAGGCCAAGCAAGAGAGGGAGAGGCCCGCTCGAGGCCGTGACAAAGAAGAAGATGATGATGAAGAAGATGATGAGTCCAGTGAGCAAGAATTCCAGAAAGCTACAGAGGCCATGTGTATCGACGGGGGCGCCTCGTTGCATTCTTCCCACCGTCGGCTCAAACAGTGGGTGCGAGAAGTTAATGCAACAGAGCCATCACTGGATGCATGTAAGCCCCTGAAGTGGTCCAACACGCCTATCATTTTCGACGCCGAGGATCACCCTGACCGCACAACCGCGGTCGGGTGCTTGCCATTGTTGGTCTCACCAACAATCCGCAACCTCAAGGTGACGAAAATGCTAGTTGACGGTGGGGCCGGGCTGAATCTAATCTCACCGGATGTGCTCAAGAAGCTCCAAATTCCTGATGAAGATCTCAAGGAAATGGGCACGTTTCAAGGGGTCAATCCAGGAAGAACCCAGCCAAAGGGCAAGATTACTTTACCGGTGACATTTGGTAGCGAGCTCAATTACAGGACAGAGAAGGTAGTGTTTGATGTCGCCAAGATCCCTATGTCATACAATGGGATCCTTGGTCAGCCAGCGCTGGCTAAGTTCATGGCAGCATCGCACTACGCGTATAATGTTTTGAAGATGCCCGGGCCATTGAGTGTCATTACTATCCATTCCGATAAGAAGGATGCGCTCACTTGTGCCGATCAACTCTACCGGGAAGCAGTTGTAGCACCTGCCGTCAAGGCATCTGCTCCTGCCGCTGGAACTCCCGGGGGGAAGAAGAAGACCAGCGAGAATCTTGGCGCGAACTCTGGCAAGCGCACCTCCTCGGAGTGTTGCGCTTCCGTTGAGGATGCACCAGAGAGTTCCACCGGCAAGAACAAGAGATCCAAGGCCGCTCCACTAGAGACCAAGAAGGTGCCCGTCAGGGAGCACGGAACGGGAGGAACTTTCACCATAAGTTCCACCCTAGATGACAAATAGGAAAGCGCGCTCATTGCCATCCTGCGGGTGAATGTCGACGTGTTTGCATGGCAACCGTCTGAGATCCCCGGTGTTCCCAGGGAGGTAATTGAGCACCACCTTGCTGTCTGTCCTCATGCGTGGCCCGTCAAGTAGATGGTCAGGAAGCAAGCCTTGGAGCGACAAGAATTCATTGTCGAAGAAATCAGGAAGCTAGAGGCGGCAGGATTGGTCAGAGGAGTACTTCACCCAACCTGGTTGGCTAATCCGGTGGTAGTGCGCAAAGCGAATGGGAAATGGAGGCTATGTATTGATTATATAGATATCAATAAAGCCTGTCCAAAAGAACCCTTTCCCTTGCCGCGCATCAACTAGATTGTGGACTCCACCACTGGATGTGATCTACTGTCCTTCCTTGATGCCTACTCAGGGTATCATCAGATCTTCATGGCAAAAGAAGATGAAGAAAAGACCGCATTTATCACCCCATGTGGTACGTATTGTTTTATACGAATGCCTTTCGGGTTGAAAAGTGCTAGTTCTACATTTGCAAGAGCAGTCCAAATTGGTTTTGAGCCTTAGCTCCATAGAAATATGGAGGCATATATGGATGATATAGTGGTCAAAACCAAGGACAAAGCGACGCTCATACAAGATCTAGAAGAGACATTTACAAATCTGCGCAAGATCAACCTAAAGCTCAATCCTGAGAAGTGCGTGTTTGGTGTTCCTTCCGGCAAGCTTCTCGGATTCTTTGTATCTCAACGAGGGATCGAAGCGAACCCCGATAAGATCAAAGCTATTGAGCAGATTGAAGCACCAAGACGCGTCAAGGATGTCCGTCGTCTTGCCGGCTGTGTTGCTGCTCTAAGCAGGTTTATTTCCAAATCTGCTGAGCGCGCCCTGCCCTTTTTCAAAATTTTGAAGAAGGCAGGTCCAATGAAATGGACTCCGGAGGCGGAGGCTGCACTGCAAGATTTGAAGAAATACCTTTCTTCTCCGCCGATGCTAGTCGCGCCTAAACCACGAGAGCCGTTGCTGCTATATTTGGCAGCAACAAATCAAGTTGTTAGTGCTGCGTTAGTGGCACAGAGAGAAGCTGATGAGGAAGCAACACCAGCGGCAGGACCGTCAGGCGACGCGGCAGGATCTTCCCCGACAAGGGTTGATGCCGGCAAGACAGGATCCGCGCAGTCAGAAGAACTAGTGCAGAAGAAAAAGGTGGTGCAGCGCCTAGTTTATTTTGTTAGCTCTCTTTTGCAAGGAGCTAGGTCAAGATATTCTGGTGTGCAGAAGTTGCTTTTCGGCCTCCTTATGGCCTCGAGGAAGCTGCGCCATTATTTTCAAGCACATGAAATCACCGTCGTCACTCGCTTCCCATTGCAACGGATTTTGCGAAATCCAGAAGCAACCGGTAGGATTGTGGAGTGGGCGTTGGAGTTGTCGAGCTTTGGCCTCAAGTTTGAAAGCACTTCGACAATTCAGAGCAGGGCTTTGGTAGAGTTCATTGCGGAATGGACCCCAACGCCAGACGAAGAGGTTCAAGAAACAACTCTCCCCGGCAAGGAAATTTATCAGGAATGGGGTATGTACTTTGATGGGGCTTTTTCGCTGCAAGGCGCTGGTGCCGGCGTGCTACTTGTTGCACCCACCGGAGAGCACCTCAAGTACTTAATCCAAGTGCACTTTCCCCGGGAGAGTTCGACGAACAACACTGCGGAGTACGAGGGCTTGCTTGCTGGTCTCAGGATCGCGGCAGACCTTGGTATCAAGAAGCTCGTCATCAGAGGCGATTCGTAGCTTGTCGTCAGGTAATTTAACAAGAGTTATCAGAGTCCATTAATGCAAGCCTACGTGGATGAAGTGAGAAAAATGGAAGAGCACTTTGACGGTCTGCAAATGAAGCACATCCCTCGTGCCGAGAACAGTATTGCTGACGACCTGTCAAAGTGCGCCGCCCTCAAGTTGCCTGTGGAACCAGGAACTTTTGTGCAAGAAAAGAGAAGAAAGTTGAATTCTGGATAGTACTTTCAGGCAGAGCTCCCCGGAGCCGCCGGCAAGGAACTTGCCGGGATCAACGACAAACCTGCCGGGGAACGACAGGCTCCGGCGGAACCTCACGCTTTCGCTGTCAAGACAAATGTTCTCCCGGCGGAGGAGATGCCTTTAGTCCTAGCTGTCGAGCCCCAGGCTCCAGCATGGGCGCAGCACATTGTCCATTTCCTTCAGACAGGAGAACTCCCGGAGGTACAGGAAGAAGCGGAAAAAGTAGCCCGTCGGTCTGTTATGTACAAGTTCGTCGATGACGTCCTGTATAGAAAGAGACCGAACGGTGTGAAATTGAAGTGCATTCCTCGGGAGGATGGACTAGAGCTGTTGGCAGAAATACATGGAGGCATATGTGGCTCTCACATAGGATAAGAGCACTTGGCGGGAAAGCATTCCGGCAAGGTTTCTTTTGGCCCACCGCTCTCCAGGATGCAACTGCACTAGTAACCAAGTGTGAAGCGTGCCAGTTTCATTCGAAGAAATCGCATCAGCCAGCTCAAGCTCTTCAGACGATCCCTCTCTCTTGGCCATTTTCGGTCTGGGGGCTCGACATACTAGGCCCTTTCCCCCGTGCTACCGGGGGCTTTGAGTAATTGTACGTTGCTATCGACAAGTTCACAAAGTGGCCGGAGGTGGAAGCAGTGAGGAAGGTGACAACACAATCAGCCATCAAGTTCTTTAAAGGGATAGTTTGCCATTTCGGTGTGCCCAACAGGATCATCACCGGCAACGGCACACAATTCACAAGTCGCATCTTCATGCAGTACGTCCAAGACCTTGGCGGCAAAATTTGTTTTGCCTCTGTTGCTCACCCGAGAAGCAACGGTAGCGGAGAGGGCCAATGCTGAAGTGTTGCGCGGTCTCAAGACCAGAACCTTTGACAGGCTGAGAAAGTGCGGAAGATGCTGGATTGATGAGTTGCCGGTGGTTCTTTGGTCAATCAGAACGACACCAAATCGAGCCACCGGCCAGACACCTTTCGCTCTGGTCTACGGAGCGGAAGCAGTTCTCCCCACAGAACTCACGTACGGATCACCTCGAGTGCTCGCTTATGATGAGCTTGAGCAAGAGCAACTACGGCAAGATGACATTGTGCTCCTTGAGGAGAATCGTCTTCAGGCTGCTGTGCGAACTGCACGCTACCAGCAAGCTTTGCGCCACTACCATAGCCGCAAATTTCATGCCCGAAGCCTTGAGGAAGGCGACCTTGTTCTTCGGCGGATTCAGTCCGCCAAGAATTCAAACAAGTTGACGCCAAAGTGGGAAGGCCCTTATCGGGTAGTACGAGTCACCAGGCCCGGTGCTGTCCGCTTGGAGACCGAAGATGGCGTGCCAGTGAGCAATTCCTGGAATATCGAACATCTTCGCAAGTTCTACCCATAAGGCGCGGTTGCCGGGGGCCCCCGGCAACCCCTTTTTTTGTACAAGTCTTGCCGGCAAGGCATGTAATCCTTTGTACAAAGCCAGGCGCAGACCCTAAGCTCAGATGACTAAGTTTAAGTGTTGTGCAGTTCCTTATTGATTTTCATGTTCATATATATATGCATGTTTGTCTAAAAAGTTGTATGACACTTGCTCCTGGTAAGTTCTAACGAACCGCCAAGGTTTCATATCTTTATTTTCTCTTCTTTATTTTTCTCAAAAGACAGAAGGATTCCTCGCGTGCACGTTTTCCGGGGGGGAGGAGGATATGGATACCAGTTGGCGACATTCAGAATTGACGCTTTACCGGAGGAAGAACAGCGACAGAAAGCTAAGTTCTAAAACTTAGGGCAAGTTTCCTTTATTGCAAAGTTATTTTCCTTGGACGATTTCGACTTTTGTATGGAAAACCTGCACGCGAAGGAACCCTTGTTGTAATCGGTTGTGCCCTTATTTTGTTTCGAGTCCGCTCAACGATTTAAGTGGCTGCACTGAGAACGCCAAGGAGTCTTGCCAGCCGCTGCACCTCCAGCAGGCTGCTGAAGTCCCGCACCCAGCGCTCGCAGCAGGTTGCGCGCCGGCAAGTTTTTCAGTAAGCGTAGGGTGAACTCCATACATAAAGGAATCAGACAAGGGAGATAGCATACATGTACCCAAACATAAGCAAATTATATTACATTAATAAGTTGCCGCAGTTCTAACTTAAGACTTAATTGTCTTTGGCATGGAATGGCGACGGCAAGAAGAGGTGGAGCAGTTAATCTCTGCGCTGGCCTTCGACCCTTTTGATTGAATCCACCTTCTCAAGGATAGGTGCGACAAGCTCCTCAAGTGCCTCAAGATTTGCGTCCTTTGGCAGGCGGCCGAGCACGTTGGAGAGGTCGATGCCAGGATTATTATGCACCACCTTGATAAGTACCTTGCGGAGGATGGCCCGGCAAAGCTGGCGGGGCTCGTTGGCCAATTGGGTCGCCCGGTTAGACTGAAGTAGCTTCAGAGCATCAATGATGCTTTCGAAGAACATAGTCAACCTGGCACTCGAGGATATTCTTTCTTCGGAGGAATACCTGAAGTTTGACAGGCCCATGGATGATAATTGTGCCGTGAGCTTCTCCGCAGCATCAATGAGGCGTCCAATCCAGATTTTCACCCCCTTTTCGTAATCAACTTGGGCGGCGGCGGCGCTCTTGAGCAGGTTCTTCTCGTCTTGGAGATCCTTGCTCAGGGTCTTTTCGCGGGCCTTGCTGTCCTCAAGTGATTTCTCCAGTGTGGTCAGTTTTAGCCTCAGATCGGCAATAGCATCATTTACTGAGGAGAGCTACTTGGTCTTGTTAGACATGGCAACTTGCATCTCCGCCAGGGTGTGGAGGGTTTTTTCCCTGTCACCTTTGAGCGTCGAGAGCTCCTTGCCGTGTTCTTCATGATCCATTTCCAGTTTTTTTACTTTGTCACTCAGTTCATTCTTGGCGGCCTCTGCAGCCTCGGCAGCATCGACAGCCTTCTTAAGCTTGCCGGCATGATCTACAGTCAGAGCTTCAAGCGCCTCCTTATGCTTCTGCTCTAGCTCCTGGGTCCGCCGCGCAGCAAGCTTCTTGATTTCTTCATCTTTGCTGCGAAGCTTGGCGGCGAGTGCCTGCTCACGTGCGACAAGATCTTCCTCATGGGCATCAAGTGCAATGCGACGCTCCATCAGGAGAGCATCCTCAAAGGCAGTTCTTTGTGCAGTTTCTTCCTGCGCTTTCTCCAGGTCAGATTGTTTCAAGAGGATCTCTGTCCAGTTTTGGCTCACTTGTTCCCGGCTGGCAGTCAACTCTTGGAGGGCCTCGGCGTACCAGACTTGCATTTGTTCGACGCGCCTCTGAAAATCTGCTTCGGCCGCCTCGACAACTGCCATTCTAGAATCTGCTTTCTCTTTCCGAGCACGATGAAGTGCCTGGAGCTTGTGGAAATTTTCGCCCATGGCCTGAAGGAGCTGATCCTCTTCAGATTTGCCACTGCTGGCACTTGGATCATCAACAATCTCGAGCCCGGCAGCGGCGATGATTTCTTCATCAAAGACTCCCCCATCGGCCGGTGCCCCAATGCTTGCCGTCCCCGGCAAGTTGACAAACAGGTTCTCGCCAACTTTGAGATATTTGCTGGATGAGGGGACTTCGGATGTTGACGGTTGATCCTCAGCAACCACCTCACCAGTAGCAGGGGGCTCCATTGCCGGCGCAGCGCCTGGCGCTCCTGCGGCAGGAATGCCGTCAGTACGGTCACTAGCCTCCTTGCCGCCCTCTTCAGTAGACTCCTTGGCGGGTTCCTCCTGTGCAGTCTTGGCGGCCTCATCGGCAAAGGCACCACCGGCTTCTACAGTGGCATCCATGGCGGCCTCGCTGGCAGCGATTTTGTCTGCTTCGGCAGCAACATCCCTGGCGGTCTCTTCGATGACAGCGTCGATGTCCATATGTTCCATCTCATGGAATTCTAAAGGATAAGGGAGAGAAACAGAATGAGATCGAGATTGAAGTTCAATAAGACAAAAGAAAGAGAGATAAAGGAAAGAATAGCAAGTGCACCGAGGCAATTGGTTACCTGCATCGAGCTATCGAGAGGTGGCCTCGCCCCTCCCGGCAACCTCGGTTGCCGGCGGTAGGATACCAGTATCCATGGTTGCCGGCTCCTCTTCAACCAAGACAAGCTCGTCGGTGTGATCTCTTGCCGGGGATGCGCTTGTGGGCGATGTGGTTGATAGAGGTGGTGCAATGAGGGTATCTCCTGATAACTCCCTTTGTTGCCGTCCTTCTCCTGCAAGCCCAAAGATATCAGCGGCAAGGATAGGAACCTCAGCATTCCCCAACGGAAAAAGAGTAATGAACTTACGCTGGGGGCTGTGCTGTGGGCTGCGTCGAGGACTAAGATCCAGGCTGATGGTAGTAGTTTCCGGCGCGCTCATGAAGCCTGTCGGCGGCACGTCGCCCCTGGAAGCCTTTGCCCTCTTCGCCATCCTCTCCATCAAGGTTTCTGCATCACTGCAGATACAAAACAAGCAAGTCAATAAGATTGATCCAGAATTTGGAAGATAAAGGCTGTGGCAAGATACTCACTCTTTCTCTTCTCGCTCCGGACTGAAGACGGAGATGTCGAAATCGACCTCTGTTGCAGTGTCTGTGTGGGGAGGCGAAGGAGGGGTCCTAGGTCGCTTGGCTATAGCAGGTGCGGGGGGTTGGCGTGTTTCCGCCACCACAGCCTCCGGTGCGGTAGTGCGAGACACCCCTGCCGCCTCAGCAGTTGACGCTGGTGTGGGTCTCGCATGCGGCGCAGGTTGCTATCGAACTCCTTGCCGTGGCGCAGTCTTGCCGGCCGCTTCCTTGCCGGGAGCCTCGCTGCTCGAGGAAGGATGGCTTGCCGGGATGCCAGATGCAGCCTTTCGAAAAACATGTTTTGTCTTCTTCGGGGCTGGGAGCTCTTCTTGCGGTTCTTCTTTGGCCGCGTCTTCGTCGGACGAGCTCTCAGCGGCTGTGCTGCTCTGTCCCCCGACAGCCTTGTCCTTCCCGGCAGGATTTTCTTCCACCACTACCTCTGCGTCACTGGTTTCCCATTATGTGAAGCCGGCGCTGCCAGCCTCCACGGCAAGATTCGCCTCCTCCGCCCTAGTGGAGATGTGTGCCACTTCTTCGTCAGTGGTGGCTCGGATGAGGTCTGCTTCTTCCCGGACGGCTCTCTCCGTGAAGTTATCAAAGAACTTTTGTGCCTCTTCCTTGGATAGCTCGACCCATGTCGCATCGAGACTGTGGGCGTTGACCAGTGGCATGGTGGCGTTAATCGACCCCAGGGCAGAGTTGTTGCACAGAGGGACAATTCTTGCTGGCAACCGATGCTTGTTGTCGCGCTGGAATAGCCTTTGACAGAGAGCGCCAAGTTGCATAGCAGTCAAATTGTTGTTCAATCCGGGGCGCAGTCTCATGATGTCTGCTGTGTTTCGGTATTCCCAAGCTGGTCTCCCTTTATTCTGCAAGGGGGCGATGCGGCAGCGGAGGAAATCGAAGCCGATCATCTCCATTGTTAGCCCGGCAGCTTTCAGGCGAAGGATCCTGGTGGTGGCAATTGTGAGTTTTTCATCTTCAGCAGCGAGGTTGCTCCAGCCACTACCGTGGACCGCCTTCTGCTGTCGAGGCAAACAGAACGGATGGGGATCTGCTTCCTTGATCCAGCACCACTCAGCCCGCCATTCGTCCCACTTCTCACGGTAAACCCCTTCTGGGTATATTTTCTTATTCCAAGCCCTTGGAATCCAGGCGATAGAACCAAAGAGGGCCTCCCCTTTTTGGATACGAGGAAAAAAGTAGTGGCGGAAAAGGGCAGTATTGGGAACCACCCCGGCAAAATTTTCACAAAGATGAGCAAAGATGGACATGCACAGTACCGCATTCGGCGTGAAATCATGAAGATTGAAGCCGTATGTGTACATAATGTCATTGAAGAAGTCAGAAAATGGGGGACAGAGCCCGCAATAGAAATAAGCAGCAAAGAAGGGATATCTGTCTGACCCGCTCTTGGAACAAGAACCTGGAATCACGCGAGTGGCGGGGTGAGCCTGCGTCTCCCTCACCCACATACACTGGTACCGCCCCTTCAGAGCTTTCACATCAAGCGACGGGGCGAAGACGACGTGCTTCTTTCGCATATTTGCCAGCTCACTCTCCGGGACATCAGCTTTCATCTCCTTGCCCTTGCCTTTGCTGGCCTTGGGCGGCATGACGGCTGTAGGGGCGGAAGCCGGGGATGGAGCGGGCGTGGAGGCTACGAGCGGATGGGGGAGAGCTTTGCTCTGAGCTCGTGAGAAGGAAGGCAATGGCGGCGGCCAGATTGAGAAGAAGAGGGAGGCAAGTAGGCTGTGCCTTTTGTAGTTTCCCTTTTTATGGGGAAGGTGCGAGGCCGCCTCTTTTACTCCCCAATGTGAATGCGCCTCAGCAGGCGCGTTGCAGTTGTAGCCTTTGACGCATGCTTCCCACGTCGCGCGTTCAGTGAGCGTAGTGGGGGGCACAGTAAGCGGGATATTTACGAGCAGTTAATTCCCTACCTCATGTGCCCGTGCACTGTTTGGGCCTCCCAACAACGCCTCACACTCGTGTGTGGCCTAGGACCGGGGGCTCCTGTCGGTGTACTAAGTATTGGGCCATTAGTACCCCGTACTTGTGCACAGGCAGTTGTAGCCATACTCGCGGCAAGGCTTGTCGGGGAACAGTTCGAGGTTGACTCAGGCTATCAAAGAAATTCTCAAGTGAAAGGTCTGAGGATCAGCAGGTAAGAAGAGCTGGAATCCGAAAGCCAGCTTCCCCAGCAAGATCTTGCCGGGGTGGCCTACGAAGCCCGGCAAGATTCAGCGCCCGGCAAGGTTCAGCGCCCGGCAAGATTATGCTGCTCTGCCACCGCCCTGGCACAGCAATAAGCCCGACATTTTGGGTCCTTCTTTGGATGCGTGGCAACACGCCAGTGGAGGAGAGCTTAAGCGGTGCTGATGGGATGGCCCCTTTTTCCATCCCCAAGAAAGTGAGGACACCTAAACGGACACCTCACGGTGCATTAAATGCGTTCGTCCTAATATGTCAGTGGTTAGGTATGATAACGCTGTAGCTACTTTACACCTCGATGTATATACATTTTTCCACTGTGGAGACCCCTTTGAGGATATAAAAGGAGGCCCAAGGCAACTGCTACAGGGGAGGAGGATCTTCTGGCCCATTCTGCATGCGTAGCTGCTCTTTGAACATACTGTTCATTGCAAGCGCTCCTGAAGCCTGGGCTCAAGAACATTCATAATAAAACAAGGCAGGAGTAGGGTTTTACATTGATCAGCGGCCCGAACCTGGGTAAAATCGCCCCGCGTCGATCGTTGGTTCTGCTCTTTGCGCATACCTCTCCCCCTTGCCGAATCGTAAAGGGATTCCTTGAGGGTCCCATAGGTGTGGCATGCTGACACGAGAATTACTTGCTCTAAGTCTCGCTTAGCTAACTTTTGTGAACATTATTCTTTCATTTCTAACATTGAACCTATGGAGGTGGAAGAAGCTCTTGATGATCCGGATTGGGTGAACGCTATGCATGAAGAGCGACACAATTTCGAGAGGAATCAAGTATGGACGCGTGTTGAACAGCCCGATGAAAAGCACAATGTCATTGGAACCAAATGGGTGTTTCGGAATAAGCAAGATGAAGATGGACAAGTTGTATGCAACAAGGCCCGTCTCTTCGCCCAAGGCTACACTCAAGTCAAAGGTATGGACTATGGTGAGACATATGCCCCTGTTGCTAGACTTGAGTCCATACGCATCTTACTTGCTTATGCCAATCATCATGATATTACATTATATCAAATGGACATTAAAAGTGCCTTTCTTAATGGAGAAATTGAGGAGGAAGTCTATGTTAAACAACCTCCCGGCTTTGTTAATCCCAAGAAACCTAATCATGTTTACAAACTTCACAAAGCTCTTTATGGTCTCAAACAAGCTCCTAGAGCATGGTATAAATGCTTGACTAAGTTTCTTATTGAAAAAGGATTTGAGATTGGAAAAATTGATTCTACACTTTTTACTAAAAGGGTTAATGGTGAATTATTTGTGTGCCAAATTTATGTGGATGATATCATATTTGGTTCAACTAACCCTCTTTTTAGTGAAAAGTTTGGAAGGCTAATGTCGGAGAAGTTTGAGATGTCTATGATGAGTGAACTCAAAGTCTTTCTTGGTTTGCAAATCAAGCAAACTAAGGAGGGTACCTTTGTTTCCCAAACAAAGTATACCAAGGACTTATTCAAGAAGTTCAATATGCAAGAGAGCAAAGGTATGAAAACACCCATGCCTACTAGTGGACATCTTGACTTGACAAAGGATGGCAAACCGATTGACCAAAAGGTATATCACTCTATGATTGGTTCATTGTTATATCTATGTGCCTCCCGTCCCGATATTATGCTCAGTGTGTGCATGTGTGCACGATATCAAGCGGACCCAAAAGAATGTCATCTTAAGGCTGTGAAAAGGATAGTGAGATACTTAATTCATACACCAAACTTTGGCATTTTGTATCCTAAGAGGTCTTCTTTTGATCTTGTTGGCTACTCCGATTCGGACTATGCCGGTGACAAGGTTGATAGAAAGTCCACTTCGGGTACGTGTCAATTTCTTGGTAGATCTCTTGTGTCTTGGTCCTCCAAGAAACAAAACTCAGTATCCTTATCCACCGCCGAAGCGGAATACATTGCCGCTGGTTCATGTTGTGCTCAATTACTTTGGATGACCCAAACTCTTAAAGATTATGGGATATATGTGAAACATGTTCCATTGCTTTTTGATAATGAAAGTGCAATTAAGATTGCTCACAATCCCGTGCAACATTCTCAAACTAAGCATATTAAAGTTCGTCATCATTTCATTCGAGATCATGTTGCAAAAGGAGACATCGATCTTAAGCATGTTCGTACCGATAAGCAATTGGTGGATATATTCACCAAACCGCTTGATGAGAAAGTATTTTGCCATTTGAGAGGTGAATTGAACATCATTGATGCCTCAAACTTGGAGTAGAAACTCCATGTGGATACATGCAAGGCATGAGCCTTTTTCACTAATCCTTGATATTTCTCTTATGATGATCATATGTCTTGGATCTATACCTGTACCCTTGCATGCTATCTAACCCTTGTAGGTACTTGGATGAGCTCAAATCTATGAGATTGCAAATCACTCACATCTAGAACAATCTCTACATCACCAAGTCTCTACAATATGGTGGATGAAGACAAGGAAGCTTGAATCCACAGAACATATCCTTTGACAATTTCTATATATCAAATTTCATTTGGTATCAAGTTTCATGATTGTCATTTTGGATAACACACGTGCTCTTCCTTGCAAGTCTAACCCATGTAGGAAGATGAACTCAAACTATAAGAGGTGCTCCCAACTCTTGATGAACTACATCAACCTTGAGCATCCAACACAAGTTCGACTACATGATCAAGATCAACACCACCACTCAAGGTATGTTATTCCATCTTAGAGAAGCTTTACCCCAAGTCATGGGTCAAAGCAGCTCAACAAGATGTGAATACATCAAAATGCTTAAACGAAAAATGGTAACCCCATTTTGAGCTTAAACGATGAGTATGACCTACGATCAAGTGTTATCACTTGACTCCTCAGTCAATATACTCTAACATAGGTGACTTTGTCGCCGACCCATTCTAGATGAAGTTCTCCATTGTTTCTTAGTGTTCTTGCATATGTTTCTTGCTTGTTCCCCTTTTCAAAAAAAACTTCATCTAGATTTCTTCTTTTTTATTCTTTGCATTTTTCTGCATCTAATTCATTGCAAATCCTTTAGTTAATTCCTTGCAAATCTTTGTAAGATCTTATTTGCCAAGTGAGCTGAGGTGACTAATTGTTTCCTAAGTATTGAACTTGGCCTCACCGATTCATGCCAATCGGCTAGACCGAACTACAATAATACATTGTAGACACTTCATCGGTACAACCGACAAGGACTAACCCGGTCTGACCGATTTGCATCATCTATGACACTGCCAACTCGGTGTCACCGATGAAAATGAATCGGCGTTACCGACTTCACTGCTGAGAAAACTTTTTGTCATTACAAATATCAATTCTTCTCCAGCTCCACTCGATGATTCTTATCCTCTAGCATCTTAAACTACATGCTGCTTTGTACTGTGACTCATGGACCAAACCTATTTGACTCATGCTCCAGAAGAGCCCTTCTTGGAAATTGATGTCAAAGGGGGAGAGAGAGCACATCAAAGCTTATCACATGGGATGCTTATTAATAATAGAGGAGAGAAGTCACATGTCTTTAAGAGGGGAAAGACATGTTAATGTATGTTTGTTTTGCTCTGATTTCGGTTGCTCTAATTTTCTCTTACCCTACCTTCGCCCATTATCCAATATCATATTCAGGGGGAGAAAGATTTCATATCTAAGGGAAGAAAATCTTTGGAATTCATCGCATATCTTTAATCTTTGGGGACATGTCTATACACAAATAGAGTACTAAGTACTCACTCACTACATGTCATCCCAGTCTTGATACTCTTGTGGTTTTCTGAACTTGCTTTGTTTAGTGGTGTTTCTGTGTTATCTAACCCTGTTTTCTCAGAGTCATCTCTTCCAAAGCCAGCTCAAGATCACAAGGTAAGTATATGCATCACACTCATGTGCATGATGATCTCTTACTGATGTACATATTGTTTGCAAGAAGGACTCATGAACATGAAGGTACATTCCCTATATCTACATCATTTGCTCTGATGCACATAGCCAAGATACATGTAACTCATTGCTTGCTCTGACATGCTTATGCATTCACATGCTCTCATATTCTATCTCTGCATGATTGCATACATGTAGGGGGGAGCCTATGCATGTTACATGTCCTTCCAAAGCTTTACTTGTTACCTTTCATATCCTTATCTAAAGCTTTGATGTATGGTTTCATCAATTACCAAAAAGGGGGAGATTGAAAGCACAAGTGCTCCTTGTGAAAGCACAAGTGCTCCTTGTGAAAGCACAAGTGCTCTCTGGGTGATTTTGGTAATTAATGTCAACATATCTCTTGTTGAACTAATATTTTCATCTAATATATTTCAGAAAGTTCAACAATGGCGTGGCATGGACAAGAGGATGTGGAACCCCTTCAAAATGCTAAGGACAAAGATTGGTACAAGCTCAAGACTCTACATTTCTATTTTAGTGATCCAAGATCACATTGAGTCCATAGGAAAAGCCAATACTATTAAAAGGGGATGAGGTGTTCCTTAACGGTCTACTTGCTCAAAGTGCTTAGTGATATGCTCCAAAGCCCTCAACCACTTTCTCAATTCCAAATACGTCCTAAACCTTAAGTCAATCTCGGCCCCACCGATTTGATCTATCCGGTGCCACCGAGTTCCTTTGACATAGCCACTGCCAGAAACCCTAATCAGTTCGGTCTCATCGATAGGGATTTCAGTCTCACCGAGATGGCAATGCAAACTCTCTGTTTCCCTTCGTAATGTTTTGGTCTCACTGAAATGAGCGATCTGTCCCACCGAGTTCACAAAGCAAACTCTCTATTGCCTGTTGCATTTATTTAGGTCTCACCAAAATGTGCAACCGGTCACACCGAGTTCGCCTGACCAACTCTCTGTTTGCTCATTGCTGAAATCGGTCTCACCGAGTTCATGCAATCGGTCACACCGAGATGAGGTTTTGCCCTAACCCTAGCACATCGGTCTCACCGAGTTGATCATATCGGTCCCACCGAGATTCCTAATGTTCACATTTTGAATTGAATCAGTCTCGCCGAGTTCTTCCATTTGGTCTGACCGAGTTGATTCAAATGTGTGTAACGGTTGGATTTTGTGTGGAGGCTATATATACCCCTCCACCCCCTTCTCTATTCAAGAGAGAGCCATCAGAACGTGCATACACTTCCACTACTCATTTTCTAAGAGAGAACCACCTACTCATGTGTTGAGATCAAGACATTCCATTCCTACCACAAGAAACTTGATCTCTAGCCTTCCCCAAGTTGCTTTCCACTCAAATCATCTGTCCACCATAGCCAAATCTGTGAGAGAGAGTTGAGTGTTGGGGATACTATCATTTGAAGCACAAGAGCAAGGAGTTCATCATCAACACACCATTTATTACCTTTTGGAGAGTGGTGTCTCCTAGATTGGTTAGGTGTCACTTGGGAGCCTCCGACAAGATTGTGGAGTTGAACCAAGGAGTTTGTAAGGGCAAGGAGATCGCCTACTTCGTGAAGACCTACCCGAGTGAGGCAAGTCCTTCGTGGGAGATGGCCATGGTGGAATAGACAAGGTTGCTTCTTCGTGGACCCTTCATGGGTGGAGCCCTCCGTGGACTCGCGCAACCATTACCCTTCGTGGGTTGAAGTCTCCATCAACGTGGACGTACAATAGCACCACCTATCGGAACCACACCAAAAATCTCAGTGTCTTCATTGCGTTTGCACACTCCAATCCCATCCCTTTACTTTCTTGCAAATTGCATGCTTTTCTCTTTCCACTGCTCATACTCTAGTCATGCTTGCTTGAAATGTATTGTGAATGCTTAAACTTGTGCTAAAACTCCACCTCAACTTGAAGAACTTAAAAACTGCTACTTTTGCTTGTTGAGGGTCTAATCCCCCCCCCCTCTAGACCCCTCTTCTCGATACTTTCAACATATGAATGCCACCAAGTTTTGCTCGGCGGTCAACAACATCCGAACATTCTGAGAACCTTTTAGTCTACATCAATCGGACGCCCCGCGCGTCACCATTGGTTGGACACATCCTCACCACTCGGCCGCCCCGCGCGTCGCCACTCGTTGAGACACATCTACATCAATCGGCCGCCCCGCGCGTCGCCATTGGTTGGACACATCCTCACCACTTGGCCTCCCCGTGCATCGCCACTCGGTGAGACACATCTACATCAATCGGCTGCCCCGCACATCGCCATCGGTTGAACACATCTTCACCACTCGGCCACTCGCGTG
This sequence comes from Thinopyrum elongatum, assembly GCA_011799875.1. Lineage (NCBI taxonomy): Eukaryota > Viridiplantae > Streptophyta > Magnoliopsida > Poales > Poaceae > Thinopyrum > Thinopyrum elongatum. Next base: position 435,549,722 of record CM022302.1, read on the forward strand.
CCTTCAGACAGCTAAGTCATTCTACATGCACTACATTCTGTTATTTCCGCATTCCCGAGTATCTCATAATTCACACATCACGTTCACTCGGAGGCCACGCCACCAAGTGTACCTCTACGCTCGGTTGCTTATTTTCACATACTTGCTTAGTGCTGGTTATTTGACTCCCGAGTCCAACTTCCATTTTTACGCATACGTCATTCATGAACACCATGTGTTCTTCATTTCGAGTTTGCATCGGTCCTCGGGGGCTGCAACTCAGTCGGAACACTACACTACCTTTTATTTGAGTCTGGCGCTCTAACACATCAAGTTAGATCATTCACTTCGTCAAGTTCGATCAATTCCTTCGCTCTTCTAGACTCTTGTTGGTTCTGAACCAGCAAGCCCCTTGCACACCCAGCGGGTGTCTATGGGTGTTACTTACACAAATCATTTCATCACACATTAAATTTCCTCAAGAAATTATTTTGTTGGCTTGTGCTATTTTTCATACACAAGTTACGTGACCACTCAGCGGCTTTGTGCGCCAACTTCATCGCTTCTCGGTCTCGATCACCATATCGATCCTAGCACCCCGCAACCACACTACACCGACCTCATCGCTACATCAACTTCGAAAGCATCTGACTGACTCCTCCGAGGACCATTTTCACCACTCGGCCGCACCACATCTCATCACTCGGCCGGACACGTCCTCACCACTCGGCCACTCTGTGCGTCGCCACTCCATGGGACACGTCTTCACTTTGACCGCCCCGCGTGTCGTCACTCAGCCAGACACGTCCTCACCACTCGGCCGCTCCGCGCATCGTCACTCCGTGGGACACGTCTTCACTTCGACCACCCCACGTGTCGCCACTCGGTGAGAAACATCTCCACCGCTCGGCCACCCCACGCATCGCCACTCGGTGAGACACATCTCCACCTCTCGGCCGCCCCGCGCGTCGCCACTCGGTGAGACACATCCTCGCCCCTCGGCCGCCCCGCGCGCCCTCACTCGGCCACCTCGCACATCATCACTCGGTCGCCCCGTGCGTCGCCACTCGGTTGTGCACGTCTTCACCACTCGGTCGCCCTGTGCATCGCCACTCGGTTGTGCACGTCTTCACCACTCGGCCACCCCGCGCGTCGCCACTCGGTTGTGCACGTCTTCACCACTTGGCCACCCTGCGCGTCCCCACTCGGTTGTGGATGTCTTCACCACTCGGCCGCTCGGCGCGTCGCCACTCGGTTGTGCACTTCTTCACCACTCGGCCGCCCCGCGCGTCGCCACTCGGTTGTGCATGTCTTCACCACTCGGCCGCCCCGCACGTCGCCACTCGGTTGTGCACGTCATCACCACTCGGCCACCCCGCGCGTCGTAACTCAGTTGTACACATCCTCGCCCCTCGGCCGCCCCACGCATCACCATCAGTTGGACATGTCTTCACCACTACTCCCCCAACAGAGGAACGACTAAGTTACTCATATGATCAAACCTCATATCGCACTCTGTAGCAAGCTTACCTCATTCAAGCATCACTCGGGGGCTACGCACAGCCGTGGGCCATGCTGCCCTCAGGGGTTACACCCATTTGATCAACCTGTTGATCACATCAGGAATATTTTTCTGACCATACATGCTCGGTCCGCTGAAGATCTATAAGGGTAGCACCGTCCACTCGGACAATCGCCCAAATCATTACCTGGAGTCATCTTCAGGACTGCAAAAGGGTGAAAACGACGCTCCTCTACGGATACACTTGGTCCTTATTCTAGGCTCCAAGGCGTCAGGTTCACAAACTTGGACTCAGAGATGGCATGTGCTGGTGTTCCCCCGGGATAATGAGTGGCCTCTCTCCAGAGAGTCAGCCAACACACTAGCCTCGCCACTCGGGTTTCAAGGCACGTCCACATCAGACCACTAGTCTATCTCCTCTGGGAGACATACGAGTGCCACCAAGTTTTTCCTTGCAGTCAACATACCCTGACCAGCCGGGAAGCACGTCCAATCGGACAAATACCCCTTTCATGCAAAAGGGTGAAAACGAAGCTCCTCTACGGATACAATGTACTCTTACAAATACCCCCTTCATGCAAAAGCTAACTGTCAATGTAAGAAGTACTACTGGAACGATTACTCCCTAGAGTGTCAAGTTTTTTTTTTCTACAGTCGGCAGTTTCAAGGCCGAATTCATTCATCGTGCCGAAAGCACGAAGATTCACTTTATCGATCCAGTTCCAGGTTGAAGTTATTTACCGTGCCAAGTGCACGAAGATCAGTCCGACTGACTCAGCTCCAGGCTAAGCTTATTTACCATGTCAAGTGCCTTAAGATGCATCCGATTGACTCAATTTCACACTAAAAGATATTTACCGTATCGACTGTGTGGAGGTTTACCAGGAGATTTAAACCCTCTGCCAGACTCATCTAGTCCGACAGAGGCTCGGGGACTACACCCAGTGGGTGCACTCAGCGTGCCCCCACTGGAAGAGAACTCAGAAAGAAACATTTTGCTCGGTCAAGTCCAGCACCAACATTCAAGTACAACAAACCCTAAAGACTCCAACCGACTACCAGCAATCAGTCGGAGTCTCGGGGGCCACACCCTATGGGTGCGCTGATCGCGCACCCATAAAACTAAATTCCGAGTAATCTGTTACTCGATGCAAGAGCAGCTCTAGATCACTCAAGTACTACTCGACTTCTGAGTCGAGGAGAAACAAGCTAGACCAATACCAGATCCTCAAGTACTACTCGACCTCCGAGTCAGAGAGGAACAAGTTCGATCAGTACCAGCTAAGAAGATTTTTAGTTCTCTCAGACCCCCGCCGGCTGCCCGCAGTCGACGGCAGTCTCGGGGACTACACCCAGTGGGTGCACTCAGCGTGCTCCCACTGGAGTAATCTCCACTCGGTACGGCCTGACCGGTCCGAGTGACGAACAACAAACAAACAAGTTCTAAGGCTCCCGTCGGCTACCAAATTTTTTTTCCTATAAGGTGAGTTTAATGCTCCTCCATGGACCTGTTTGAGCCTTCTTCTAGGACTCAAAGCGTGAAACTCACAAGTGTGGATCTAGAACCGACTCGTATTGACGTTCCTCCGGGATAAGAACGGCATCTCTCCAAGAGAGCAGTCCATGCGTCAATCTTGTTGCCCAGATTTAATGACACCCATACTCTGATCACGAGTTAACCTCTTCCGAGAGATGAACCAAAGTCACCAAGTTGCTCCTCGCGGGCACTTATCCCAGATTAGTCAGGAAGCGCAGTGCGAAAATCCATTGAGATTTTGTTCAAACCTTGGATGTCTGAAAGCACGATGATGGGTACCGAGTATTTCCGTAATCACTCGGGCCAAATTGTGTCTTTCACAAACTCATTCTGCAAAATCACAACCGATTCGGCGGCTAATGTTGGGGACATACATAACAGGTAGGCCCACGAAGGGTCAAAGATCATAAAGCACGGGGTCCACATATCAGATGGGCCCAAAGCATCACTCGGACAATCCATAAACCATCCACTCGGATGACCATCAAGTCACTCAGATGGCACCAACCACTCGGAGCATAGCACTCCACTCGACGAACTCATTCCACTCGAAGCACCTGATCTCACTCGGATATGCGAAGACCAACAGTCGACAAGGCACTCAAAGCATCATCTTAGTAGTAGGCTGAGTTATGGCATTAACACCCCCACTTTGTAACATAAGAGGTGAGGGGGTGGCGCACTCTATATAAGCCACCCCCACCACTAGACATGGTAGACTTTTTCTTCTACCTCTCTCTCCCTCTCTAGTCTCCGGACTTAGCTCAGGCATGGGGATCCATTCTCCTCTCTCTCACACACATTGTTATCTCCAGATACATACCCAGATAAAACAAAGCCTCTCCGGAGCACGAGACGTAGGGTTGTTATCTCCACCGTGAGATGCCCAAACTCGCTAAAACACCGTGTCACCCATATGGATCTTGGTAGATCATGCTCCTTTACCCTACCCCCTTCGTATTGTCGGAATCGTTCCCATGACAGTATCGATCAATCCCATGAAGGAAAACCCTGCCTTTCTTTTTTAACACAAGTAGTACGTACGTACTTTGTGGCACCCCGGCTCAGAGAAGACCGGAACGCCCCGTATTCCAGCCCAGGGACAAGTCCTCTGGAATACGGCACTATTGGCATTCAAGATGGCAACGGGGACGAAACCCATCGGGTTTTGCCTTCCCAAACCCATCCCCACGAAAAAATCGTAAACCCGTCCCCGTCCCCATCACCATGTGCGGGGCTAGTTTTCAGCCCGTCCCCTAAACCCATCGGGATTCGGGGAACCCACGAGAAAATCAAAACATTTAAACAAACATAGTGGCGACAAAGAATAACATTTCAGCAGCAAAACAAGCACATATCGGCAGCATAACTTGAGCAAATTTCAACAAAAAACAATAGTAGATGGTTCAATAGCTATATAGAGTGTATTTCAGCAGCATGATACCACATTTCAGCAACAAAGATGATCAGATTTCAGCAACAAAGATGATCAGATTTCAGCCATACATGGTTCAACAAGATATGCTTGGTAGAAAAAATGTATTTTGCCGGGTTTGCCGGGTTTCGGGTTCGGGGACTACTGAAATGGGTGCAAACCGACGAAACGTGTCGGGTTGTATAATGTGCCCAACAACAGCCCCGCGGGGATGAAAAGATGCCCATCCCCGTCCCCTAATAGGGTAAAAACCCGCAGGGACGCGGGTTTCGGGGCCCCATTGCCATCTTGAATTGGCATAGAACAAATTAGCTCTTTATTACAATGGATATGGTTACAAAGGGTACATGGATTACATCGGCACGGCGACACTACGCCTGCCCGGGGTAGCTCTATGCTAACAGCGGAGTAACTCTCTCGACAGCGGAACAGCGACGGCGGTGATGGACTCCACTCCGCAGGGACTCTGGCTAGAACGCGTATCCTAGCTCGCAAACTCAGGATCCTCGACAAGCAAGCAATCACGGCATGACCTGCAAACTAGCATGACACGCCAGGTGAGTACTTTGAATTTACTCGCAAGCTCACAGCAAACATCAGCATTAAGGCAAGACAACATCATAGCAGTCAAGATTAACAAGCTGGGTTATCTAGCAAGATAACTTCTGAAGTAAATGCAGTAAGGTAAAGCATGTTTAATCCATACTCCGAATAATCTTAGGATCCAATCCGAATCTGTTCCAAATCCAATCCAAATCATGTAGTCATCCTATCACTCATCTCATAGCCATCCCATGGCTAACATATCATATTCCTGGTACCATCTGCACGACAAGTCTGACAAACTTACTCTCTTCCAGGTTGCCTCACAACCCTCAGAATACTCGCAATCCACCGAGTACTTCTGATCTTACGACGAGTTTTTCCATCATTATCACTACTATGGTTGACCACCTAGTGAGGTCTGGACGGACTGTCCAATACCGTGGACATGGCTATTCGAATAGATTTTACACTCTGCAGAGGTTGCGCACTTTACCCACACCATGGAGCACCTGACCTCGTGATCCCATTCGGGTGGACCAGCGTTGCTCCAACGAAACCTGCCTGACCCGTAACTCCCCCATCGTACCACCGGCAATCATCCTCCCCCGGAGTCCTGCCCTGGGTGGCCCCTGTGTCACCTCGTGACACCTGCCACCGTCGTGGCTAACAAACTGTCCCAAACGGGGACCTGGTACCATATAACTCAACTGGGCTCACAAGGTTATCGCCGCCTACCGGGCCAGGGTAGCGCGCACGCATAACCTTCCCTGTCGGGCGGTACCGGTGAAAGAACACATGATCAGACCAAGTCAAGGCCGTCCCATACCAACAAATGTGGTTGCATGGATAAGTCCGGACAGGTGACTCAAGATCAACCATGAAGCATCTAATCTTCGAATGATCTCTGTCATGGCTGACACTCCGATGTCATAATAATCCAAGTCAAAACGTTAACCAACTAGCAATCCAAAATAACCATAGACAGTAATCTCAACATCATGGCATCAACGAGTGGGTAAACTACTAGTCACTAACAATCCGGTATTCAACATGGTAATCACCTATCCAAGAATTTACTCAAGCATCGTATGATCCAACACATTTCACAAATAACTCATACTTGTTGTTAAAGTAAATAGTTAAACTATGATATTGCAATGCAATCATGCAGATGAGAGTTGTGGCTTGCCTGGGGATGAAGGGACCTTCGGGAAGAAGTGCGGAGAGTCCGCGGAGTTGACTGCCGGAAACAGTTCTCTCCCGGAGGGGGCTGTTTACGGGCAAGGACAAAATGATCATTTCCATAGTGGGACCACATAGTGAAAATGATACCAACATGACGGTCTTGACGAGACGAAGACGTGGGCTTTGGATTCACCTCGATCGGAGTCTCGGTTAAAAAGTTGTGATAGTTTTTCTGCCAGGAACCTATCTGTAAATAAAACCTTCACAAACCAGCCCCTGACTGAAAACTGGATCGCGCATTCTTAGGGAATACGCCTCCGCAGCAAGGAAAATGCACTCCAGTGGAGTACGCTTCCACTTAGCTGACATGGTGGGTGCGGGGTGAACGCGCTGAGAAGGACATATGGGCCCCGGTCCATCTCTTCTCTCTCCTCCCTCCTCTTCTTCCTCCCGACGAACGCCCGCGGGACAGAGAGGGCTCGTCGGCGCCGGCGCTCGTCCCGACGCCACCGGCCACCTCCGGCGACGCTCTGGCCATCAGAGTGACCAGCAAGACGAGGCGCAACCGACGGGGAGGTCCATTCCTGAAGGGAGGCAACGGGGTGGACCGAGCCTTGGCCGAGGCGGACGGCGGTTCGATCAGAGTCGGGCACGGGGCTGCGAGCCTCCCTCGGCCGCGGGGAGGAGCTGGGAGCATCCGCCAGAGCCCTAGGGGTCTACTGAAGGTGGAATGGGGAGGGGAGGTGCTCGGCAGTGGCCGAATTTAGGTGGTGGCCGGCGGTGGCTGAGGCAGCGATGGACGGCAGGGGGAGCTTCCCCGACTCAGGTGAGGGGTTGGGAAGAGCTAGGGAAGTTAGAGGAGACCGATGGTGGGCTCGGGGAGGCGCGGGGAGGGCTTAAATTGCCGCGGCGACGTGGGTGGCCGAGCGCGGCCGCGGTGACATGTGCCCCGGCGCCCCGGAGCTTCGGGAGCACGCCTGGAGGAGGGGAGAGGCATCCAGAGGGGTCGAGGAGGAGCAGAGGAAGCTCGGGCATGCTCGGGAGGGTTCGGGAGCGATGCGGTCAAGCGAGCACGGCGGCGGCAGAGACTTGCACGACATGGCACGGCTGCTGCACCGCATAGGAGGGGATGTGAGAGGGGGAAGAGGGGTCCAGAGAGGGTGAGTCCAAGGGGAAGCTGCTGGACACGGTGTGGTGTCGAGGGCGCGAGGAAACGGATGAGGCCGAGGGCCCCAATGCACAGAGCGCGTGCATTGGCATGCCGGTCGCATGGTCACCGCGTGCACTGGCGCACGCGGTGTGCCCTGACCAGCCACATCATGTCCAGTGCGTAGTCCCTCCAAGCTACATTGCAAATGAGGTGATAGATCGACAAGAGGAGCTGTGTCTGGATGGGAGTGGTCACTGCAAGTTTGCTGTGGCAAACTTGGCCACGTTTCTATGATGAACATAAATGTGATAAGAGTCAAATAAGATGTCTGGGAGTGCTAGGGTAGGAAGGACTACAATCATGTGAAATTTGGAAATAAATGGACCAAGATTTAATATAGTTGCTTTGCAACAGACCAATCTGGTCCAGAAGCTGAATCTTGATGTGGCACTCACATGGAGTAGCAACTTGAGCTGAAATTTGGCAGAACATGATGATTTGGTCATCTGAGAGTGCCATAAAAATTTCATGCCATTTGGACAAGCCAAAATGGTACTTCCTTCACAAGGAACCTCTCTGACCAAAATCTTAGGAAAATTCTAGGGAATTATTGGGAAGATGAAATGAGCCCAAATTTGGTGGAGATAGATTATATGGATAGAAGAATGCTCTGGTAAATTTTCAGCAATTATGGAGCAAAATAAAATATAGTTGCTTCACAATGTGAAAATATGACCAAAAACAAAGATTTGATGCTATGCTCACATAGATGATTGGATAGGGTTGAAACTATGTGGAGGGTCATGATTTGAGCATATGAACATGCTTGCAAAATTTCAACTTATTTGGATACTCCGAGCTAGCACTTGCTTCACAATGATTCCAGTTGCCCAGAAACTTTGGAAATTAGCCATGAGAGATTTAATATCCAAATAAAGTTGAATTTTGGCATGTGGCAATGATATGGATAGGAAAGAGTGCACAAAAATTTTGAGAGCAAGCATGCAAATATAAATGGTACTTGCTTCTCAACTTGGCAGCTAGGGCAGAATCAGAAAAGGAATATTTGTGAAATATTTTTGAACATGACTAGGAAGGGTTTTACATATTTGTGGAAAATATGACCCAAACAATTTATGAGAATTACTTGGGAATTTTGGGAATGATGGAAATGTGGGTTGCTTCACAACCCAAAGCGAACAGGGTTATTCCTTTAATAGAAAAAGGAATATTCCCAAGAAAAGAATATTGGGATTGGTCCAAGATGCAAATGACAAGGTCTTGGAATGGTTTTGAAGTTGGCAAGCCACTCAGGAAGAGGAATGAAGGGTGATCCCTCTAGGTTGCAAGACTACTAAGCCACAGAAAAGCGAATCCAGGCCAAATCAAAAGAAAAAGAAAATGGGCAAAATCAAGGGTGTTACATACTTGTATCCTGTTTGGGTCTAGGCCTTGCATTGCCATACTTCGTCACACATTTTTGCCAAGCTTGCCTAAAGTTTTCAAAATGAAAAGGAGGTACACTTGTGCACGGCTGCCGCGATCGCACCGCACCCTCACACAGTCGCTCCTGCACGCCGCAAACCCAACCAAGGGAACGCACCCTCACTGACACGTGCTACCGCATGTGATCAAACCAAACTCAGCCATCCTACCACTGACACATAATTTTCGTTCATATAGTATGTTTATCCAACTGCATGTTGGGGAAGATCTGTACGGCCCGTGCGATGGTCTGTTGGGGAAGAAGAAGAGGTGAGGATGAAGAAGGGTTAGGAGATGTAGGATATTCATCCAACTGCCTGAAATGGTCGACTGACCCAAATGATGAAAGTCAGGCGACTTGCATAAATATATGTTTTTGCACAACAAAAGATCCCTAAAAACAACAACATAAAGAAAAACTATCACTGCTCGCGGAACAAGACGGCCTCATCGTCTTTGGCTGCCAGTGCGAACCAGCCGTAGCTGCCGACGTGTGTCTCCGCACTGTGGTTGTCCTCGGCGTCCAGTTACTCGTTCACGTGGAGCGTGCGGGTGCTCCGCACGAACGCGAGCACTGCCCGGTTCACATCCACGACGTTTGGTTCGGCTTGCAGGAGGGCCTCGATGGCAGCGGCATCCGCGCGCTCCGCGTCGAGTTGAGCCTCCGCCGCCCGGTTCAAGTCCAGGACATCCAGTTCTGCCTGCAGGAGGGCCTCGATGGCAGTGGCATCCGCACGCTCCGCGTTGAGTTGAGCCTCCGCCGCCCGGTTCAAGTCCAGGACGTCTGGTTCTGCCTGCAGGAGGGCCTCGATGGCAGCGGCATCCGCGCGCTCCGCGTCAAGTTGAGCCTCCGTCGCCCGGTTCACATCCACGACATCCGGTTCCACCTACAGGAGGGCCTCGATGGCAGCGGCATCCGCGCGCTCCGCGTCGAGTTGAGCCTCCGCCTCCTGGTCCTCCTTTAGGATCGCCAGGTTGAACCGCTGGTCCACTTGCACCATGGGGGACCCGGACGCCGGCACGAAGTCGACGTCCATCGTCTCATATACATCGGGGGCCTTCTGCACCGCGACCTTTGCCATGAACATTGGATCAGCTTCCTCCTCCTTGGAGCTTGGCTCCAGAGAACTCGGGGATTGGTCCGCCGCAAAGCGAGCTTGGGAACGGAGGTCTGTGGCGCCGACCGCCGCCGCGATTTCTGCGCGGCGCTCCGGCGTCAGCATCTTGTAGTACGTGATCTTGCGGTGCACCATGGCTTTCCGGCAAACTAGGGGACGGTTGATGCGGGCTAGGGTATCAAAAGGTAGGGGAATGGGCTGGAGAGGAGGTGTGGTTTTGGGGCAGTGGTGACCGGCCGGCAAGTAGCTGGCGTAGGCCGAGCGGCAACGGTTCTGGTGTGAATAGTGGTTTCGGTGACGACCGGTCAATCGGTTTTGACTGTGCGGAGTTTGCAAAGCCAGATGGCTGGAGCCTGGAGAGTTGTGGGGTGGGATGTGACCAAAGTTTCAGAGTTTCATGTGGCAGACGTCCGGACCTCCCCACCGTTCCTTTCGACGACGAGGCGGTGACTTCGTAAATCTCAAGATGACTAGTAAGATGCCCATGCATTGCACAGAACATCAGGATGCATTTTTTATGATATCTCGAGAATTTCATCGAAAAATGGTATCTCGAGAATTTCATCGAAAAATGATATCTCGAGAAAGATGAGAGATAAGGTGAGGTGGAGTGGGGCGCGGTGGTGATTGGTGGTCGGACTTAGCGGAGGCATGGGGATGGACGACGCCGGCAGCAGCCACCATGCCAGATTGTTCTAGAGGCTTCCTTTTTTAATTACTCAACAATGAAGTTTTGGGAGATAAGGATGAATAATAGAGGTGCGGGTATCCTTTTGCAAAATTGCCATAGTTTGCTTTCTATCCATCAGATATAGATCGGATAGTCTATATTGCAAGATGGCAGGCACACCATCATCATAGAGAGTAGAGATAGAGGTGTGATGGCTCAGTCTCTCGAAGGTGCTCATAGGGGTAGGGTGTGCGTGTGTGCGTTCATAGGGGTGAGTGTATGCGCGCATGTATGAGCGCTTGCGTCTGTACTGTGTTAAAAAAAGGAGTACTCGAAGTATGCAAGTTCATAAGGAACGGACGGTGTACATCACTCTTGTCGCGTTCGCATTGCACCCCGGGCACGCTGGACCCTCCACGTCGCTCACCGAATGGAAAGCGCTTTGTCTTGCGTTTTTGTTCGCTTGCGTGACCGCAGTTGAGAGCAAACCGACATCCCTCCCCCTCCCCCGCCCGCATCATTTATACTACTAGAAGAGAGAGAGGTCGGCCGAGTGTTACTAGTACTCTAATATGTTGAATGTACTTCCACATCATATAGATTTGTGATGCTAAATATTTATATTCATTTCTATAAATTTGGTCAAACTTTACAAAGTTTGACTTCAGTCAACTCTAATATGCGGAGTAAATAAAAATAGAGGGAGTATACTACTAGTACTATGAGCACTGCATACTCTACTACAGATGTTGTCTGTACTCCACTAGTACTACTATTGGACAGGGAGCTTTAAAAAAGTTACTACTGGACTAGCTATACGTGGCTAAATCCTAGTAGGAAGAGCATGCGCGAGAACAAGCATTCACGTGTTTGAAAACAAATTGGAAACCATTTCTGTTTGAATACAAATCTAGGAGTACGTACGAATCTAACAATATTGATTGGGCATTGTTGAATGTTGATACTTTTTTCTGTAAGTTTGATCAAAGTAGAGATACTTTGACTACACATAAAACTTATATGTAAACTAGAAAGGATCGGAGGGAGTAAATTGTACGTTCAAAAGTGAAACGAACATTGAATACCCTTTATATATGATTTGTTGATGCTATGATCACTGGTTGAAAATTTTGAATCCGCCTTAGGTATCACACATGCACCCACTCGTTCTCTCTCGGTTTCATCTTGGTGTCTCTTTCTCCCTCTCCCTCTCTCTCTCTCTCTCTCGCACACACATACCACCTCTCTTCCTCATTGTGCTTGTCAAACCTAATTGATCTCCCGAGTTATCGGGATTGTATCTCGCTCGTCGTCAGGTCGCTCTTCGACAGACGCCTAGGTCACTCTACCATGCATTAATTGTAACCAAGCCTTTCATCTATATTTTTTTAAGCATACATTCATCCTCTCCGCCCCTCTCTAGATCGGCCGATCTCTGGACCCACCCTAGTCCTCTTTCAGTCGATCTAGCTAGATGGTACATGACCGACGCGCACACACAGACCCCCCAGGTCATTTCTATCATAGAAACACACCAAACCTTTATCTCCTTGCACGACACGCACTTGATTTCTCAACATCAATCGATCACGTCAAGATGTGTCGGGGCATGAACCGAATGGGATGTCAAAACTAAGATGGGAAGCGGCATGTAGTGGAGGCAAAGTGAAACTTTAAACGAATCGTTTGTCTGTATGCATGTCGGACAAATTACAACATTGGAAATAAAAGCATGGTCTAGGCCCACATGCGAATGACACTTGGTGGAATGTTCAAATGAGGCATGCGGGAGGATGGACTCGACCGGAGGGCGGCATGATCGATGGAGAAGAGGGTTGGAGAGGAATGAGAAATAAGCAACGCCACATGATTATACTTGAACGGCTCAAATAAACATTAAGTTGTCTCGTTTTCCCTTCCGTCTTGGTCACGGAGTAAGATACTCCCTCCGTTTTTATTTACTATGTATATTAGGTTTGACTGAAGTTTGACCAAATTTATAGAAATAATATGAACATTTACAATAGCAAATCTATATGATGTGAAAGTATATTCAATAATGAATCTAATGGTATTGATTTGTTATTGTATATGTTATTATTTCTGTCTATAAACTTTGTCAAAGTTTACAAAGTTTGACTTTGAGCAAAGCTAAAATGCGGAGTAAATAAAAACAGAGGGAGTACGCAGGGACTAGTATAGTTACTACTGCCCGAACATGGTAAGTTGGACCCCTAAATGCGGGCACGGACCGGGCACACCTCAATTATTCCTTCAAACAGTCAGACACCTAAATTAGCACACCATCCGGCTACTTAATCAAGTGTTACGCTTCACGAGTTGAAAAGGAAAAGGGTGGTACTGTACCCAAAACCACCACACTTGGGGCTAGGGTAACAACTTGGTACTATACCACATTTGAACCAGGGCACAAAAAACACCTGTTCTGCGCCTAATGCGTAACGCGGAGCACTGACGCTCGAATTTGGCCGGGAAAACAGGGAAACCGACATGTGGGGCACACCTGTCGGGATGATGTGGCACAGACTAGTCCAATGGAGAAGCTGGCCCACGACCTCCTCGCCACCAGCAACTATTCATGTGGGTCGTGGGGGCCAGCAACGTGGTGCAGCTCCCGCACCACCTCTGGACATGGCGACCGCGGTGAGCGACACGCTCATCATCGCTGGACAGGCTCGGCTTCAGGGGGCCGAGGGTGGCGTTAGCACTGTGGCACGACCAGCAGATCAACACCCGGCTCATCGAGGATGCACGGGGCGCCGAAGTGCGCGCGTGCCGCGATGCATCCGCAGAGTGTTCTAGCGCGGCCAACTGCATCCCCAGGACCTGAGACCATGTCGGGTCGTCTTCCTTTTTCAATGACATGTGGGGATCGCATGTGAGCAAAGGGCATCTCCAACATTGCCATGACCACAGCTGACTACCCTGGCACACCAAAAACCCTCGTCTCGCGCCGTTGCACGGTGCGTTCCCAGCCGACGCCAGCTGCCCGCATTCATGCCGTCCGTCTATATGCCGTCATTAAGAGGCTCGGTGCTCGAGGAACCAACTCCGGCGACTTAATGACGCACCCGGACGCTTGGCCTCACCAGAATGCGCTACTTAAAGTGGCAACGCCCAGCTAAACTCCACACCATAGCGCATCCTCCTGCTACCTGGCACCACATCCACCATGACCGCAAGCACGAACGCTCTGCGGGAGAGCTTGTCTTCGGGGATGAAGCTCAAGGTCGCCGCCCTCGCTCAAGTCGCCACTCGCAACGCAATAGCGGCATAGCCGGACCCGGACGTGACCTCACAAGTGGTGGCCATGCTGGCGGCCGACGACGGGAGCACCGTCAGCCACGCGTCCTACTTGCCGCCGTCCAACGTTCGGTGGCGCATGTGGCAGGTGAAGCAACAGACCATCCACGTCCATCATCATAGACCTCACGTCCACCGGCACCACCGAGGTCGGGGACTCCTCTAAGGATGAGTAGGGCATGGGATGCGGCAGGGCATGGTGTTCCAACTGGTCGGTCCGTCTCCCGTGTTCTACTCTTCCTCGCCGGAGACCACACCTTCACTTCACGGGTCTTGAACCCCGCCCCCGTACATGGAGATGGTAGATGGAGGACGTCGGTCGCCGCCGTAGAATAGGTTTAGGGTCGGGTTTCTTTTATTTTTCTGTCCTATAAATGTTTGAAATGTAATGAAAATCTGTCGTGTTTGCATGAATCTCGTCTGGTGTATATGAACTTTCACAATAACAGTAAGATATATTGTAGGAGTATGAAAATATATGGAATGATGATTCGTTTTTGTGTGTATAAACTTAGAAGGTTTGACCCGAGACAAAGCTAACATGTGAAGTAAATAAACACATAGGGTCTACATACACAATTTATCTTAGGCACTCCAATAGTACGTCCACTACACATTCACGCATTTCACATCTTTCTACATCTATGGGAACCTACGAAAGGGTTAACGTAAATTTCCTGTCTCTCTCCCCCCTGTTTTTCATGGTGGTGGGCCCCTCCCTGCCCCCAATCTCCAATCAACAGCCCACACATTTCACATTACATTAATTACGTAACTGGGATTACATAGGTGTAGCATTACTCGTCCTAAAAAAACCAACTAAGCCAACCAACCAGCATATCGTGCGGGAAAAGACCCGGCCGCGCCGTTTTAGTCGGGATTACGAGATTACTAGTAGTAGTATCGATGGATCGCGCGAAGCACCAAGTTTAAAAGGAAAAAAGGCGGTACACTCACAACATGCCTGTCGCGGTCGCATTGCACCCCTCACACGGTCGGTCCTGCACACGGCTCACGCAAACGGAACGCGTTTCGGCTTGCCTCTTCACTGACATGTGGGACCGCACTTGGAGAAGCCGACCATGCGCCAAACTCCCCCGCCCACCGCGCGAAAATTCCCCCCAAAAGTTCCCCCCAAATCCCAAATTCAACCGCCCTCCGGCCAACTACCCAATAATATTCCCCAAACCCCCCTCCCACCGGCCCCCTCCACTCCATTGGCTTTGCCAAAGCCGCCCTCACCACTGCGCCGATACGTCGGTGCCACGGTTCATCGAGGGGACGCACAGCGATCCTCTCGCTCCCACAGTACGCTCTCATAGACTGTCATCATCTAGCCGCGCCACCACCGCTGGCGATGTTCTTATGGAGACGCACAGTGGTCAGCTTCTCCCATGGTACACGCATTCTAGAGTGAGGCCCCGTGCATGTCGAAGTAGTGCTGAATGTTAGCTGATAGACACTGTTAATCTCACTATTTGCCGAAATAGTTTATAGTCAATATGCTCTGCTTAAGAAGCTTCCTTGCCCTATTCTGCACTCAATCTGCTTAGTTGAGATGGTATGCCACGCCCGATTAGTTGCTAAAATATCCTTCCATATATTTATTGTGACGTAGATTGCCATGGTCTAGTAGCCAATCTGTTAGGTGACATAGCTCTACACCATTTTATACTCGATCTTTGTTGCTGAGATGGCCTTCGATGACTGTGTGCTCGGCCTCATTGACTGCTAAAATAGCCTGCCATAATTTAGCACTCAAATCTGTTTGCTGAATTAGCTTTACATATATTTCTTTACTTAGATCTACTTGTCCAAATATCTTTCCATAGCTTTAGACATCGACCTAGGTGTTTTTTCTGGACTTCATAAAAAAGCATATATGTTTTTCCTATAATATCTAGTAGAAGAACTAATTTGTATGTCTAACAGATGGACATGACTTGGATAACTTCTGCTCAAAGATTCTCGAGGGGGTTGAAAACTTCATGAACTTTATCAGAGCTGAGTACGGTGGTCCGAAATCAGATGTGCTTTGCCCGTGTAGCAGTTGTATGAATTCAGTTACAAGGCCCCAGTCAACTATGCAAAATCATGGTGAAGCTGTGAACATCAATGTTACTGACTATGTGGAAGCAGCACATCACCATCTTGATCTGCCTGATGCTCAGGTGGAAGAGGAGGAGGAGGTGGTGGTGGTGGTGGAGCCAGTGAGTTTGACCAACATTGAAACAATGCTATGAAATGCTCGTGCATTTCATGAACTTTCACCTGCAGAAGAAAAATGGTGGGCCCGCATGTTGGAACAATGCAACGTGGCTGTCACCCCAGGAAATAAGTAGTGAATATTCTCAACTATGGTCACCTTTCATCAGGTGAAGACATCTGAGCGGATGACCAACAAATCATTCGATGCGATGTTGGCTGCTTTCCGCAAATCTTTCCCAGATGCGTCTGAGCTGCCACACACCTACAGTAAAATGAAGAATTTCCTTCGTGCAGTTGGAATTGGATACGATATGATCCATGTTTGTAAGAATAATTGTGTTCTATTCCAGAAGGATTATGCCAACTTAAGTGAATGCCAAAATGCAAATCATCAAGATGGAAAGATGGTGATGCTGTGAAGAGGATTCCTCATAATGTTCTGAGATATTTTCCAATTATACCAAGATTGCAGAGGTTGTTTCATGATGCTGAAACAAGAGAGGATGTACTGTGGCATTCTAGGAACCAGGAGTATAGAGATCAGAATGTAATGAGCCATCCATCTCATGGTAGTGACTGGAAAAGCTTCAATCAGAAACACAAAAAGTTTGCTGCTGACCTGAGAAACATTAGACTTGGCTTAGCTACAGATGGATTTAACCCATTTTGCCACCAGAGCGCCACATATAGCATGTGGCCAGTGCTTGTTCTCCCTTACAACATGCCTCCAAATGTCTGCACCAAAGAATCAAACTACATGATGGCCTTGCTCATCCCAGGTCCAAAAAGTCCTAGAAAGTATTTTGATTTATTCATGTAGCCTCTTGTGGAGGAACTTCAATAGCTATGTAGGGGTGTTCTCACTCGAGACCTATATAGCAGCCCAGCAGCTGATTTCTTTCTGCGTGCTGTTATAATTTGGTGCATCCATGATTATCCGGCTTTGGGCACTATGTCAAGGCGAACGACACATGGTTACAATGCATGTGTTCGCTATGACAAGAATCCACTGTCATACGCAATACTTAGCAAGATCTGTTACATTGGACACTGCCGTTTCCTTGCCAAGGACAAGCCGTGTCCTACAAAATACCGAAGACATGTGTTCAATGCGAAGCATGAAAACCGTGATGCGCCAAAGAGGCTCACCGGCGATGAGTTGCAAGTGGAATTAGAGAAGGTCAGGCACATTACACTAGGAAACCATCCTGATAATGGTAGCGGGAAAAGGAAGCGTGGCAGGGCAGAAGAGAGATTATTGTTTACCCGCAGGTCCACTTTGTGGGACTTGGAGTATTGGAAAGATTTGGATCTGCGGAATAATCTTGATGTGATGCACATCGAGAGAAAAATATGTGACAGCATTATCGACACACTTCTTAATATTGAAGGCAAGACGAAAGATACCTTAAAATCTAGGATTGATTTGACACACCTTGGTATCAGAAAGGATTTGCAGGTGCAAGATGAAGGTAAACCACGGGATATGGCACCAGCTGTGTACATCTTGGACAAGGTAAAAAGAAAAGAATTCTGCAAGGTCTTGTCACGTGTGAGATTCCCACATGGATTTGCTTCCACCCCTAAAAGGACAGTCAGTGCAGATGGAAACAAGGTACAAGGGTTGAAAACTCATGACTGCCACATCCTACTTCAAAGGGTTTTACCTGTTATCCTTAGAGGATTGGGCCGCCCTGACTTATACAGAGCAGTTGCAGAGTTGGGACAATTCTTCAGGCAACTCTGCAGTAGAAATATTAGGATAGATGCTTCGGAGCGTCTTAGAGAATAGATACCAATTATCCTATGCGACCTTGAGAAGATATATCCTCCAGCCTTCTTTGATGTGATGGTGCATTTGGCTGTTCATCTACCTGATGAGTGATGTCGGGGACGAATCCGCGATCACCTATGGGACCCAGGGAAGGACCCCTTTACGTTCGGCAGGGAGAGACGGTCGCACGAAGAGCAAATCTAGCGAAGAACACGACAGTGCACGAGAGAGATTTACCCAGGTTCGGGCCGCACGGATGCGTAAAACCCTACTCCTGCTTTTTGGTTTATTATCTGTATGATTGTTCTAGCTCCAGGAGCGCTACAGTACCGAGTAGCTGCGTACAATACTGGAGTTCTCCCTTTTCTTCCTCCCCTTTTCCCGTTGCCTATGGGCCTCCTTTTATACGCACAAAGGGGTCACCAACAGGTGGCAAACAGTAAAGGTAGAGGTGGAAAGCTGCTACAGTAAAGCCACTATTACCAGGATGACATGTCCTACCTACCACTGACGGCAGGGGACAAGGGCATTAAATGCCCATGCCTTTGCTGTCCACATACATGTACCCGGACGTCTTGGACGTGGGAAAAGCCTATCCCACCTGCTCCTGCACCGCTAGCTACAGTGTACCGTCGTCTACACAGTGCCCTGCCACACACGCTTGGAAGGACCCAGAGCGCCACGCTGGCGGAGGCACTGGAGCAGCAGCACAGTAGCACAGTGGTACAGTAACGCTTGCCGCGGCAAGACCTTGCCGCACCTGACAGCTTGGCGCAACCCATTGTTTGCCGTGCAAGGTAACTTGCCGGGGCAAGTACCTTGCCGCAGCCGCTATCTTGCCGCAGCCAATACCTTGCCGCAGCAAGTACCTTGCCGCGGCAAGTACTCTGCTTCAGCAATGCCCAGGCTGGGCCTCATCTGTCCCTCCCGGCAAGCTCCTCTTGCCGGGGCCTTAACTCTTGCTTTGTATACTTTGTTCTTGAATGGCTTAATAATTTTGAGCTTCTCTCTGGCTGTCCTCCCGCAAGCCTGGCCGCGGGATACTACTACTGCCCGTGCACAAGTACGGGGTACTAGGGTACCCCTATTCTAGTACACCGACAGGAGCCCCCGGGCCTGGGCCACACACGGTGCCGGGCGTTGTTGGGCCAGGCCCAAACAGTGCACGGGCACGCGTGGCTGGGATAAGCCGAAACGTCTCTATGCTGTTTAATTGCACGCTCTCCCACGCGTCGCGCGTTGAATGCGGAGCGTGGGAAGCGTGCGCAGTTATCTCGAATGACGAAGGGGCGGATGGTTCCGCATCTTTCCCCATAAAAGGAGGGACCTGCAGAAGCATTCACACACCCCTCTCACCATTCTCGATCTCCAAATCTCCGCCTTCTTCTTCCTCCGCTCCAAAACAAAGCGGTTTCCCAATCCTCCGCCACCGCGTGCGTCCGCATCTCCCTCGGTCCTCAGCTCCGCCTTCGCCATGCCTCCCAAAGGAGAAAAGGGGAAGACGGGGAAGTCCTCAAGGACGGAGACCCAGGCGCAGATCAAGAGGCAGAAGTACGCGCTCTTCGCTCCGACGCTCACGGGGGCCGATCTGAAGGCCAAGTTCCAAGGCATGTGGGCCGCGAGGACCAAGGCGCATCCGGCCACCCGCGTTCGCCCAGCCACCGACAAGAGCAAAGTGAGCAAGTACCCCTTCTTCGCTTGCTACTTTTGGTGCGGGCTCTGCCCACCGTACTCGGATTTCTTCAGCGACGTCATGTACACCTTCAACCTCCGTCTGCTGGATCTCACACCGAATGCCGTATCCACCATGGCAATATTTGCGCATCTGTGCGAGAACTTCGTCGGCGTCGCACCCAATACCGCGTTGTTCAGGCATTACTTCACTCCCCGTGCTGAAAAGGGGGAGCCTCTCACTGTTGGCGTCTCGTTCGTTTCAAGATTGGGCGCCAAGGAGCATTATCTGAAGGGGGATCTCCGCCCAAGATGGGGAGAAATCCGGTCTGAATGGTGTTGGATCATTGACGACGAGCCGCCACCATACTGTGAGCTTCGCAAGACCCCAGCAGCGCGTGGCACAGACTGGAGCTATCTGGATCCCCAGGACAAAAAGCTGGAGATTGCCGCTGCCAGGATCATACGGCTCAGGGAGGCCGGGCTCACCATAGGGATGGTTGGCGCAGACTTCCTCCGCCGCCGAATTGCTCCTCTGCAGCAGAGAGGAAGGCCGGCCTCTGATTGGAAGAACCCAACCGATATCATGCGGCTGCGCCCTGGACTGATCAACAACTTCACAGTTCTGCAGCACGACTTTTTCATGCGAGAACTGTTCAAGCAGGAGACAGATCCAGAGAAGCGCGACAAGGCGTTCACGCTGCCGAAGCACATCGTGCCCCTTTGCAACAACTCTGCATTGAGTGCAATCATCGCTATGATGCCGCTCTGCAATGCGCACAGCGTTGAAGCAACTTGGGACGTGCCGCTCGAAGAAGACGTGCGGCGATTCTTTGACTCCACGGTCGAAAAACAGGTCCGGGTGGAGGAGTGGCTCGTCCGCAACACCACTGAGCAAGAAATACAATTCATTGCTCGAAGAGTGGAGGAGGACAGGCTCACCAGATAAGCTGGCGATTTTGGTTATACTTTGGCGGAGCTCGACGAGGCACAAAAGGAGAGCCTTGCCGAGCAGGGGATGCTTGCCGGGAAGGGCGAGCTCGCCGCACCCGGCAAGGATGTCGGGCCAAGCCAGCCTGCCGACGAGTCAGGCAGCTCGGAGGATGAGGGCTCCTCTTCCGAGGAGGGCACCGAAAGCCCACCGCAGTCAGAGTCCCCAGCCCCTCTGAGGAGGAAACGCCTTCACAGGCTTGGCAAAGTGGCTGAGCGGCAAGAAGTTCAACAACCGCCGGAGCGCCGTTCGACGCGCTCGACCGCGGCAAGGGCTGGTGCTGCGGGAGTGTCTCACGCGGCCCCGGCAACTGGAGCAGGGTCATCAAAAACCGCTGCTACTACCCCCGGCAAGCGGCCAAGGAGCCCAGCTCCCCCTCCTCCCCCTCCTCGCACGGAGGCGGACTTTGATTTTTCCGTTCTCAGCGAAGAGGACGACGAGGAAGAGTAAGTTCCCTTGCCGCGACCCTCAATCTTTGTAAGGTTTTGTTTCTGTCCTCACTTGTCGCGCTCCGGCCTTGCTTCCGTAGGGAGGAAACTTTGGCGGAGAGGACAAGGAAGAGAGCTAAGGTCTCGACGAGCAAGACCGTGGTGGTCGTCGAAGATGAGCCCACGGCAACCACCGGGAGAGCGTCTGAGACCGTCCCGACCAGCTCGGAGCCCAGCCCTCGTTGCAGCCCCCAGCGCAGCCCCCAGCGTAAGTATTTCAACTACCTTTCGCCGGCGGCCGCTGAGGAACAAGCATTTTGTTACTGACATCTTTGGGCTTGTAGGAGAGGAGCAGCAAGTGGAGTCATCTGAAGGTGCTCCAGAAGTACCACCCCCCTCGACCACACCGCCAAGGAGAAGATCTCCGGTAAGGGCTCCCACTAGCGAGCCGAGCCACGAAGGGGAGCCGGCAAGCGCCGAAGTGCCAAGCACCAGCGCTGGCGACCCCACCCCAATGACAAACGTTGACGGGGAAGGGGAGCCCACCGCTCTTGAGCTCAACACGGGTAAACCCACTTGCTGCAAAACTCTTTCTGCTTTCTTTCTTTTGTCTTCTTGAATTTCTTCCTGAAGCTCTTTTTGCCTTACTTCTCGGGTTGGCAGAGCCCTCCTCGGTGGAGCCAATGAACATTGACTCTTCTGCAGAGGAGAACACCACAGGGGCCGTCGACGACGAGGCCGTCAAGGCCGCCGCTGCCAAGGCCGACAAGCTGGCAGCCGACAAGCTTGCCGACGAAGAAACTGCCAATACTGCCGAAGAGGCCGGCAAGGCCGCCGAGGATAATACCGCCAAGGCGCCCACCGATGAAGCCACCAAGGCTGCTGAAGCTGAGGCCGCCCAGAAGGCTGCTGAGGAGGCCGGCGAGGGAGCCAGTGGTCGTACTGACGGCCCTGAGACCACAGGAGCGCCAGGCGCTACTCCGACCACGGGTCCTTCAACCACTGACGAGGCGGCAGCGCCCAACTCGCCTCCGCCAAGCAAATACGTCCGGGTCGGCGAGAACGTCTACGTCAGCCTCCCCTGGACGGTGGGCTCTAGAGCGCCAACCGAGGAGGATGTTGTGGACGAGGAGATCCTTGCCGCTGCCGGGCTCCAGCTTGTGGATGCGCCAGGCGCCAGCAGTAGCAGCACGTCTGAAGAGGAGCAACTGCTTCAAAAGCTGCTGAATCTTCATCGCGCCCGACGGGAGAAGCTAGCTTCCAGGGAGGCGCTCATCGAGAAGGCCGAAGCTGACATGCTGAGGCGCGCGGAGATCTTGGCGGATGTCCGCGCGCGATCTCTTAATGCGTTAGAGGCCAAGCGGGCACAGCTGGCCGAAGAACGGCAGGCCCTCCTCCTGATGAAGCAAGACATTGAACAAAAACAGGAGGAGACCGCCAAGGAGTTGTCTGCTCGGGCCGGTGATCTGAACCAGCGGAAAGTGGACCTTGACGCCCACGAAGAAGAACTTGCCGAGCGCAAGAGGAAACTTGCCGAAACCCTCCGACAGAAAGATGAGGAGGTGGCAAGACTTGTCGCAGAGCGGACCCAGGGGCAGGCACAAAAACACCAGAAGGAAATCGAAGCCTTGGCCCAAGAGTACGCCAGCAAGTTGGTGGAGGCCACCAACGCTGTCGCTGCTGCAGAAGTGAACAGGAAGGAAACGGAGGAGAAAGTGGCAAGACTAGAGGCCGCCCTCAACGCAAACGGTGACAAGCTCTCAACGCTTGAAAGTGAGAGGGCAAAGGTGACCCACACTTTGGCGGAGATGCAAGTTACCATAGCCAAGAAGAACAATCTGCTTGCCGCCGCCAATGACTCCAGAGCAGACCTGAAGCTGAAACTTACCACGCTGAAGGAGACGCTCGACACCACCAGAAAGCGCGAAGGGCTTCTAATGGCAGAGCTCCAGAAGGAAAAGGGTCTGCTTCAAGACGCTATTGCAACCCACAAGAAGTTCAGGGATAACGTGGGGATCTTCACAGATAGGCTTGCCAGCGCAGCCGAGGACATCGACAAGGAGCTGACTGCCCTGAAGGTGCCGGACTTCGGGTACTCCACCGACAAGAACACGCAAACTAGCGTCAAGCTAGCCGAGTTCTTCGACGGAGTAGTAGAAGCACTCCAACAGCTCCAAGTCAATCACAAGGCTCAACTGGCCGACGAGTCACGCAGGCTTTGCCGGGGAGTTCTCCGGAGGTTGTTGGTGAAGATAGCATACAGAAACCCGGGCGTCGACTTCAGCAACATCTTCAAAAGCTTGCCGAAGGGATACGACCCCGCGCCACTAGAGGCCCTTGTCGCGCCCATCGTGGAGAGGGTGGACCAAATCCAGAGAGTCGAAGGCGAGCACCGCAATTAGAGAGCCCATTCTTCTCCCTCCTTGCCGCCGCTAGACATGTTAAAGAACAATCTGTTTAAGCCGCGGCAACTTATCTTGTAATATAACTTGCGATATTTTGAAGTTAATGCATGTCATCTCCCTTGAGCAATTTCTTTCTTTGTGTGTACTTGCCCTACGCTTATAGGGAACTTGCCGGTGCGCGCACCATCGCCGCGAGCGCTGGGTGCGGGACTTCAGCAGCCTGCTGGCGGTGCCGCTGCCGGCAAACAACCTTGTCGCGCTCAGTGCAGCCACTTAGGTTGTTGAGCGGACTCGAAACAAGGTAAGGGCGCGACCGATTACGCTTAGGTTCCGTCGCGAACAGGTTTTCCATACAAAGAGTAGTATCGTTCAAGGAAAATAACCTTGAAAATAAAAAAGAATTTGATTGTTCAAACTTTGGCACTTAGCTTTGTCGCTGATCTCTCCGCGGCAAGAGGAAGGCCAGCCTCTGATTGGAAGAACCCAGCCGATATCATGCGGCTGCGCCCTGGACTGATCAACAACTTCACAGTTCTGCAGCACGACTTTTTCATGCGAGAACTGTTCAAGCAAGAGACAGATCCAGAGAAGCGCGACAAGGCATTCACGCTGCCGAAGCACATCGTGCCCCTTTGCAACAACTCCGCATTGAGTGCAATCATCGCTATGATGCCGCTCTGCAATGCGCACAGCGTTGAAGCAACTTGGGACGTGCCGCTCGAAGAAGACGTGCGGCGATTCTTTGACTCCACGGTCGAAAAGCAGGTTCGGGAGGAGGAGTGGCTCGTCCGCAACACCACTGAGCAAGAAATAGAATTCATTGCTCGAAGAGTGGAGGAGGACAGGCTCGCCAGGGAAGCTGGCGATTTTGGTTATACTTTGGCGGAGCTCGACGAGGCACAAAAGGAGATTCTTGCCGAGTAGGGGATGCTTGCCGGGAAGGGCGAGCTCGCCGCACCCGGCAAGGATGTCGGGCCAAGCCAGCCTGCCGACGAGTCAGGCAGCTCGGAGGATGAGGGCTCCTCTTCTGAGGAGGGCACCGAAAGCCCACCGCAGTCAGATTCCCCAGCCCCTCGGAGGAGGAAACGCCTTCGCAGGCTTGGCAAAGTGGCTGAGCGGCAAGAGGTTCAACAACCGCCGGAGCGCCGTTCGACGCGCTCGACCGCGGCAAGGGCTGGTGCTGCGGGAGCGTCTCACGCGGCCCCGGCAACTGGAGCAGGGTCATCAAAGACCGCTGCTACTACCCCCGCCAAGCGGCCAAGGAGCCCAGCTCCCCCTCCTCCCCCTCCTCACACGGAGGCGGACTTTGATTTTTCCGCTCTCAGCGAAGAGGACGACGAGGAAGAGTAAGTTCCCTTGCCGCGACCCTCAATCTTTGTAAGGTTTTGTTTCTGTCCTCACTTGTCGCGCTCCGGCCTTGCTTCCGCAGGGAGGAAACCTTGGCGGAGAGGACAAGGAAGAGAGCTAAGGTCTCGATGAGCGAGACCGTGGTGGTCATCGAAGATGAGCCCACGGCAACCACCGGGGGAGCGTCTGAGACCATCCCAACCAGCTCGGAGCCCAGCCCTCGTCGCAGCCCCCAGCGCAGCCCCCAGCGTAAGTATTTCAACTACCTTTCACTGGCGGTCGCTGAGGAACAAGCATTTGTCACTGACATCTTTGGGCGTGTAGGAGAGGAGCAGCAAGTGGAGCCATCTGAAGGTGCTCCAGAAGTACCACCCCCCTCGACCACACCGCCAAGGAGAAGATCTCCGGTAAGGGCTCCCACTAGCGAGCCGAGCCACGAAGAGGAGCCGGCAAGCGCCGAAGTGCCAAGCACCAGCGCTGGCGACCCCACCCCAATGACAAACGTTGACGGGGGAGGGGAGCCCACCGCTCCTGAGCTCAACACGGGTAAACCCACTTGCCGCAAAACTCTTTTTGCTTTCTTTCTTTTGTCTTCTTGAATTTCTTCCTGAAGCTCTTTTTGCCTTACTTCTCGGGTTGGCAGAGCCCTCCTCGGTGGAGCCAATGAACATTGACTCTTCTGCCGAGGAGAACACCACAGGGGCCGTCGACGACGAGGCCGCCAAGGCCGCCGCTGCCAAGGCCGACAAGCTGGCAGCCGACAAGCTTGCCGACGAAGAAACTGCCAATGCTGCCGAAGAGGCCGGCAAGGCCGCCGAGGATAATACCGCCAAGGCGCCCACCGATGAAGCCGCCAAGGCTGCTGAAGCTGAGGCCGCCCAGAAGGCTGCTGAGGAGGCCGGCGAGGGAGCCGGTGGTCGTACTGACGGCCCTGAGGCCACAGGAGCGCCAGGCGCTACTCCGACCACGGGTCCCTCAACCACTGACGAGGCGGCATCGCCCAACTCGCCTCCGCCAAGCAAATACATCCGGGTCGGCGAGAACGTCTACGTCAGCCTCCCCTGGACGGTGGGCTCCAGAGCGCCAACCGAGGAGGATGTTGTGGACGAGGAGATCCTTGCCGCTGCCGGGCTCCAGCTTGTGGATGCGCCAGGCGCCAGCAGCAGCAGCACGTCTGAAGAGGAGCAACTGCTTCAAAAGCTGCTGAATCTTCATCGCGCCCGACGGGAGAAGCTAGCTTCCAGGGAGGCGCTCATCGAGAAGGCCGAAGCTGACATGTTGAGGCGCGCGGAGATCTTGGCGGACGTCCGCGCGCGATCTCTTAATGCGTTAGAGGTCAAGCGGGCACAGCTGGCCGAAGAACAGCAGGCCCTCCTCCTGATGAAGCAAGACATTGAACAAAAACAGGAGGAGACCGCCAAGGAGTTGTCTGCTCAGGCCGGTGATCTGAACCAGCGGAAAGTGGACCTTGATGCCCACGAAGAAGAACTTGCCGAGCGCAAGAGGAAACTTGCCGAAACCCTCCGACAGAAAGACGAGGAGGTGGCAAGACTTGTCGCAGAGCGGACCCAGGGGCAGGCACAAAAACACCAGAAGGAAATCGAAGCCTTGGCCCAAGAGTACGCCAGCAAGTTGGTGGAGGCCACCAACGCTGTCGCTGCTGCAGAAGTGAACAGGAAGGAAACGGAGGAGAAAGTGGCAAGACTAGAGGCCGCCCTCAAGGCAAACGGTGACAAGCTCTCAACGCTTGAAAGTGAGAGGGCAAAGGTGACCCACACTTTGGCGGAGATGCAAGTTACCATAGCCAAGAAGAACAATCTGCTTGCCGCCGCCAATGACTCCAGAGCAGACTTGAAGCTGAAACTGACCACGCTGAAGGAGACGCTCGACACCACCAGAAGGCGCGAAGGGCTTCTAATGGCAGAGCTCCAGAAGGAAAAGGGTCTGCTTCAAGACGCTATTGCAACCCACAAGAAGTTCAGGGATAACGTGGGGATCTTCACAGATAGGCTAGCCAGCGCAGCCGAGGACATCGACAAGGAGCTGACTGCCCTGAAGGTGCCGGACTTCGGGTACTCCACCGACAAGAACACGCAAACTAGCGTCAAGCTAGCCGAGTTCTTTGACGGAGTAGTAGAAGCACTCCAACAGCTCCAAGTCAATCACAAGGCTCAACTGGCCGACGAGTCACGCAGGCTTTGCCGGGGAGTTCTCCGGAGGTTGTTGGTGAAGATAGCATACAGAAACCCGGGCGTCGACTTCAGCAACATCTTCAAAAGCTTGCCGAAAGGATACGACCCCGCGCCACTAGAAGCCCTTGTCGCGCCCATCGTGGAGAGGGTGGACCAAATCCAGAGAGTCGAAGGCGAGCACCGCAATTAGAGAGCCCATTCTTCTCCCTCCTTGCCGCCGTTAGACATGTTAAAGAACAATCTGTTTAAGCCGCGGCAACTTATCTTGTAATATAACATGCAATATTTTGAAGTTAATGCATGTCGTCTCCCTTGAGCAATTTTTTTCTTTGTGTGTACTTGCCCTACGCTTATAGGAAAATTGCCGGTGCACGCACCATCGCCGCGAGCGCTGGGTACGGGACTCCAGCAGCCTGCTGGCGGTGCCGCTGCTGGCAAGCAACCTTGTCGTGCTCAGTGCGGCCACTTAGGTTGTTGAGCGGACTCGAAACAAGGTAAGGGCGCGACCGATTACGCTTAGGTTCCGTCGCGCACAGGTTTTCCATACAAAGAGTAGTATCGTTCAAGGAGAATAACCTTGAAAAATAAAAAAGAATTTGGTTATTCAAACTTTGGCACTTAGCTTTGTCGCTGATCTCTCCGCGGCAAGGTCTTGTCACTGCTTGCCGCTGCCTTTTACCCGGCAAGGCAAAGTTTCTTTGAACGACGCCTGGTCCATATCATTATCCCATCTCCCCTGGCAAACTTGTGCGCGAGGGAAGCTTCTGTCTTTTTGAGAAAAAGAAAGAAGAGAAAATAAAGATATAGGAGCTTGGCGGCTCGTTAATGCTTACCAGGGAGGCTGTACTGCACAGTATGTCAGATAATCATGCAAAATAAAAGTAAACATGAAATCGTCAAAAACTGCGAAATACAAAAGCTTTATTTATGCACAGGGTCTGCGCCTGGCTTTGTACAAAGGATTACATGCAACAGCGGCAAGACTTGTACAAAAGGTGGTTGCCGGGGAAGGGCCCGGCAACCGCGCCTTATGGAAAAAACTTACGGAGATGCTCAATGTTCCAGGAATTGATCACTGGAATGCCATCCCCGGTCTCCAGGCGGACAGCGCCGGGCCTGGTGACTCGTTTCACCCGATAAGGGCCTTCCCACTTCGGCGTCAACTTGTTTGAATTCTTGGCCGACTGAACACGCCGAAGAACAAGGTCGCCTTCCTCGAGACTTCTGGCATTAACTTTGCGGCTATGGTAGCGACGCAAAGCTTGCTGGTAGCGAGCAGCTCTCACAGCAGCCTGAAGACGATCCTCCTCGAGGAGCACAGCGTCATCTTGCCGCAGTTGCTCTTGCTCAAGCTCATCGTAAGCGAGCACTCGAGGTGACCCGTATGCGAGTTCCGTGGGGAGAACTGCCTCTGCTCCATAAACTAGAGCAAAAGGCGTCTGGCCAGTAGCTCGATTTGGCGTCGTCCTGATCGACCAAAGAACCACTGGCAGCTCCTCGATCCAGTTTTTGCCGCACTTGCGCAGCCTGTCGAAAGTTCTCGTCTTGAGCCCACGCAGCACTTCAGCATTTGCCCTTTCAGCTTGACCGTTGCTTCGGGGGTGAGCAACAGAAGCGAAACAGACCTTGGCGCCAAGGTCTTCGACATACTGCATGAAGGCGTGGCTCGTGAACTGGGTACCGTTGTCGGTGATGATCCTGTTAGGAACACCAAAGCGACAAACAATTCCCTTGAAGAACTTGATGGCTGATTGTGCTGTCACCTTCCTCACTGCTTCCACTTCTGGCCACTTCGTAAACTTGTCGATGGCCACATACAAGTACTCGAAGCCCCCGGTGGCACGGGGAAAGGGGCCGAGGATGTCGAGCCCCCAGGCCGAAAATGGCCAGGAGAGAGGGATTGTCTGGAGAGCTTGAGCTGGCTGATGAATCTGCTTGGAATGAAACTGGCACGCTTCACACTTGGTTACTAGTGCAGTTGCATCCTGGAGGGCGGTGGCCAAAAGAAACCTTGCCGAAAAGCCTTTCCAACAAGGGCTCTTGACCCTATGTGGTGACCACATATGCCTCCATGAATCTCCGCCAACAGCTCCTGTCCTTCTTCCCGGGGAATACACTTCAATTTCACACCGTTTGGTCTTTTTCTGCACAGCATGTCATCGACAAATTGATACATATTGGACCGTCGGGCTACTTTCTCCGCTTCTTCCTGCTCTTCGGGAAGTTCTCCTGTCTGAAGGAAACGGACGATCTGCTGCGCCCACGCTGGAGCCTGTGGCTCGACAACGAGGACTAAAGGCATTTCTTCTGCTGCGGGAACATCAGGCCCTACGGCAAGAGCTCGTCGCTCTACCAGAGCCGGCCGTTCCCCGACGAGCTTGGCGGGAACAGCCGCCTCAACGACAAGAGCCTGGGGCCCTGCTGGAGCGTGCTGTCCTTCAACAAGCTTGTCGGGAGCAGTTGCTTCAACGACGGAAGCCCAAGGCCTCGTCGGAGCATCTTGCTCCTCAGCGCTTCGATCAGGAGCGCCTGCTTCAACGACAAGGACCCAAAGTCTTGTCGGAGCAAGTTGCCCCTTTGCCTCTAGCCTAGGAGCACCCGCTTCAACGACAAGAGCGTGAGGCCTTGTCGGAGCAAGTTGCCCCTCTGCATCTTTGGCGCTGGCTTTGGCAGCCTTCTTGCCGGCGGCTTCGGGGAGCTCTGCCGGGAAGTAGTCGCCAGAAGCCAACTTCCTCTTCCTGCCTTGCCCTACTGATGGCGTCACGGATGGCTGAGTTAGTTGGAGCACAAAAGTGCCTGGCTCCACAGGCAATTTGAGTGCGGCGCGCTTTGACAAACCATCGGCAATGTCATTCTCAGCACGTGGGACGTGCTCCATTTGTAGGCCGTCAAAGCGTTCTTCCAACTTCCTCACCTCATCTACATAAGCTTCCATCAATGGGCATTGGTAGTTCTTGTTCACTTGCCTGACGACAAGCTGCGAATCTCCCCTGACAATAAGCTTCTTGATCCCAAGGTCTGCTGCGATCCTGAGACCGGCAAGCAACCCCTCATATTCTCCAGTATTGTTCGTCGCCTGTTCCTTGGGAAAGTGCATTTGGACCACGTACTTGAGGTGCTCTCCGGTGGGTGCGACAAGCAGTACGCCAGCACCGGCGCCTTGCAGCGAAAAGGCACCATCAAAGTACATAAGCCACTCTTTGCTTGTCTCCTTGCCGGGGAGAGTCAACTCTGGGATTTCTTCGTCTGGCGTTGGTGTCCATTCTGCGACAAACTCTGCCAAAACTCGGCTCTGTATGGTTGATGTACTCTCAAACTTGAGACCAAAGCTCGACAACTCCAACGCCCACTCGACAATCCTGCCCGTCGCTTCTGGATTTTGCAAAATCCTTTTCAGCGGGAAGCGAGTGACGACGGTAACTTCATGTGCTTGAAAGTAATGGCGCAGCTTTCTCGAGGCCATGAGATGGCCGAAAAGCAGCTTCTGCACACCAGAATACCTTGACCTAGCTCCCTGCAGAAGAGAGCTCACAAAGTAGACCGGGCGCTGCACCATTTTCTTCTTTTGTATCACTTCGCCTGACTGCGCAGACGAATCCTTGTCGGTAGCAAAACTTGTTGCCCCCAGCTCGTCGCTGGTCGTGCTTGCCGCAGTTACTGCCTCCTCATCCACCTCTCTCTCCGCTACCAGCGCAGCACTAACCACTTGATTGGTTGCCGCTAGATACAGCAACAACTTCTCTTGTGGTTTAGGCGCGACAAGTATTGGAGGAGAGGAGAGGTATCTCTTCAAGTCTTGCAGCGCTGCCTCTGCCTCCGGAGTCCATTTCAATGGACCTGCCTTTTTTAAGATTTTGAAAAATGGCAGGGCGCGCTCAGCTGACTTGGAGATAAACCTACTGAGGGCAGCAACACAGCCGGCAAGTCGTCGTACATCCTTGACGCGCTTCGGTGCTTCGATTTGCTCAATGGCTTTGATCTTGTCAGGATTGGCTTCAATTCCACGTTGAGACACAAAGAACCCGAGAAGCTTGCCGGAGGGAACTCCAAACACGCACTTCTCGGGGTTGAGCTTCAGGTTGATCTTGCGTAGATTTACAAAAGTTTCTTCTAGATCTTGAACCAAGGTAGCCCTGTCTTTGCTTTTGACCACTATATCATCCATATAGGCTTCCACATTTCTGTGCAGCTGAGGCTCAAAAGCAATCTGGACGGCTCTTGCAAATGTCGAACCAGCATTTTTCAAACCAAATGGCATACGTACGAAACAGTATGTGCCACAGGGTGTGATAAATGCGGTCTTTTCCTCATCTTCCTCAGCCATGAAGATTTGATGATACCCTGAATATGCGTCAAGAAATGAAAGCAAATCACATCCTGCCGTGGAGTCAACAATCTGGTCTATGCGGGGCAAAGGAAATGGGTCTTTGGGACAAGCTTTATTGACATCAGTGAAATCAATACAAAGCCTCCATTTTCCATTCGCTTTGCGCACGACAACAAGATTGGCCAACCACGTAGGATGGAGCACTCCTCTAACGAGGCCTGCTGCTTCCAACTTCTTGATTTCTTCCGCAATAAACTCTTGCCGCTCCACAGCTTGCTTTCTGGCTTTCTGTTTGACGGGCCTCGCGTGGGGACAAACGGCAAGGTAGTGCTCAATTACTTTCCTGGGAACACCGGGGATGTCGGACGGTTGCCATGCAAATACGTCGACATTCGCCCGCAGGAAAGCAACGAGCGCGTTTTCCTATTTGTTGTCAAGTGTGGCACTGATGGTGAAGGAACCACCAGTGCCATCCTCCTTGGCGGGCACCTTCTTTGTCGCTGGCGGAGCGGCTTTGTTCTTCTTACACTTGCCGGTGGAGCTCTCTGGTGCGTCCTCGACGGCAGCGCAGCACTCCGAAGAGGTGCGCTTGCCGGAGTGGGCACAGGAGCTCTTGCCGGACTTCCTCTTGTTCTCCCACCCGAGAGCTTCAGTGGCAAGTGCCTTGGCGGCAGTTGCGGCAGCTGCTTCCCGGTAGATCTTGTCGGCGCAAATAAGCGCATCCTTCTTGTCGCAGGGAACTGTGATAACACCTACTGGACCTGGCATCTTCAACACGTTGTAGGCATAATGAGAGGCTGCCATGAACTTGGCGAGCGCTGGACGGCCAAGTATCCCATTATAAGGCAATGGAATATCGGCAACATCAAAGGTGACCTTCTCGGTCCGGTAGTTCAGCTCGCCGCCAAATGTCATTGGCAGCGTGGTCTTCCCTTTCGGCTTGCTCCTTCCTGGATTGACTCCTTGGAAAGTACCAGTTTCCACAAGCTCGCCGTCAGAGATTTGAAGTTTCCGGAGCACAGCGGGCGAAATCAGATTCAAGCCGGCCCCACCGTCAACTAACATCTTCGTGACCTTGAGGTTGCGGATCGTTGGTGAAACTAACATCGGCAAGCACCCGACTACCGTTGTGCGGTCAGGGTGGTCCTCAATGTCAAATACGATAGGCGTGCCAGACCACTTCAGAAGCTTTCTGGCGTCAACAGATGGTTCCGCCGCATTGATCTCTCGCGCCCACTGTTTAAGTTGGCGGTGAGAAGAATGCAATGAAGCACCACCGTCAACACACAAGACTTCTGCGGCTTTCTGAAATTCATGCTCACTGGATTCTTCATCATCTAGATCATCATCATCATCATCATCTTTGTCGCGGCCACGAGGAGGCCTGTCTCTCTGCTGCTGCTTGACCTTGCCGTGACGCCCTCCTCGGGCAGTGCGCTTCTTGCCGGACCCGCCAGCACCTTCTGGGGCCTTCTCCTTGTCGCGCCTCTCATACTCGGCTTTCGGCTGTTCGACAAGCTGCTCGACTCGTCGACAGTTCTGGAGATCATGTCCCTTGGTGCGGTGGATCTTGCAATATTGCTTGTCGGAGCCGTCCTGCTTGTCGGCAGCCGCCAAGGCCTGGCAGTTGGCGCACGCGGCAATCTCCTTGCGGGAGCCCTCGACTTTGGCCTTGTCGGCGCTGCCGTTGCCGCTGGACTGCTCGACGGCAAGCACAGCTTTGCCCTTTTTCTTCCTGTTGTTCCGCCGCCGGCCCTTCTTTGCCGGGGCGGTACCTTCGCTGTCAGAGCTCCCCCCTGCGCCAACACCTTCACCGGGAAGTTTCCTTCCCTCTTCAGCGCGCGCACACTTGTCGGCGAGAGCATATAGCTGGCCAATGTCTCTAACCTTGGTCATCGCCATTTCCTCCCACATCTTGCGGTTACGCACGTTCTGATGGAACGCGCTAATAACCGCAGCGGGGTGAACATCTGGGATGTTGTACTGTACGCGGCTGAACCTTTGAATGTATTTGCGCAGGGGCTCTCCTTCCTTCTGGGGGATGAGATGAAGATCACTCTCCTGGCCATGAGGTTGATGACCGCCAGTAAAGGCACCAACAAACTGATGGCACAGGTCCGCCCATGAAGAAATGGAGTTCTCCGGCAAGTGCATGAGCCATGAGACGACGTTGAGCTTTAACACGAGCGGGAAGTAGTTAGCAAGAATCTTGTCGTCTCGTCCCCCGGCAGCTTGCACCGCAATGGTGTAAATGCTGAGGAACTCCGAAGGGTGTGTCTTGCCATCATACTTCTCCGGCACGTCAGGCTTAAAAGCCTTGCGATTGGGCCACTGGACCTGCCGCAGCTCACGGGTGAACGCTGGACAACTTACCGCGTACGGCAAGTCGCCAGGATCCCCTGGCGCATGCATGTCAACAGCGGGCCCTGCGCGTCTGTCGGACTGACGATGCGCTTCTCTCCTTCGCTCGATAGTGGTACGAGCGTCTTCTCCTCTGCGTTCCTGAAGAACGAGGCGCTGGTCACGACGAGCTCGCGGGTCAGACGACGCCGTGGAATCATCGCCACGGGCGTCGTTTCGACGTGTCGGCGACCGAGGCCGTCTGGGTGGGGAGTGTACGGTTGTTGCCCCCTCGCCGTTCTTGTTGGTGACAGCATCGTCACCAGTTCTCTTGTCGGCCGCGCGCACTGGGTCGGCATCAGCGAAGCTGAGAAGGCTCTGAATGGTTGCCCTCCACTCGTCAAGCTTATCTGCTGGTGGAGGGAAGTTCAGGAGCAGCTGCGCACGCGCCAACGCTTCTGTTGGTGAGGGAGGTATCAAGTGGCGTGAGGACTGTGGGATGCTCTTACTCCTAACGGTGTTAGAAGGAGCATCTCCACGCCCAGGCGACCGCGCCTCGACCCCGCCAACGTGTTGTTGCGTATGGTGACCCCGCGCATCTCG
This sequence comes from Thinopyrum elongatum, assembly GCA_011799875.1. Taxonomy (NCBI): domain Eukaryota; kingdom Viridiplantae; phylum Streptophyta; class Magnoliopsida; order Poales; family Poaceae; genus Thinopyrum; species Thinopyrum elongatum. Next base: position 435,583,959 of record CM022302.1, read on the forward strand.
AGATTGATGCGCAAGTTCATTATCCAGGGAGCGCCTGGCACCTGGGGCGTCAGGACACTGCCTGTCACGGGCTTCTTGCGAAGGCCGCGGCGTCTGAACCGGCGCAGGCGTTCCAGAACGCGCAGCACCGTTTCTGGAGCTTGCAGGGCCAGCAGCAGCGAGCAGCGCTGCGTTCCCAGACCCAGCAGCGCCAAGATTGGCGTTGCTGGCCCGGTTTTGGACAGGTGGAGGTAATAGGAGCTCTCGCTCTCCAGTCCCCCCAGCAGCCGCAATCACGTCGGCACCCTCCTGCACGGGAGCAGGCGGGTTGGACGTGGACGCACCAATGGCTGAAGTCTTCTTTTTTGGAGCCATAAGATGGAGAATGGCCCAAAAACTAGTGCGCAAATCGCTAGATTAGGTTCACACAACCTCCTCCTCCCCTATCTGGCGCGCCAAAGATGTCGGGGACGAATCCGCGATCACCTATGGGACCCAGGGAAGGACCCCTTTAAGTTCGGCAGGGAGAGACGGTCGCACGAAGAGCAAATCTAGCGAAGAACACGACAGTGCACGAGAGAGATTTACCCAGGTTCGGGCCGCACGGATGCGTAAAACCCTACTCCTGCTTTTTGGTTTATTATCTGTATGATTGTTCTAGCTCCAGGAGCGCTACAGTACCGAGTAGCTGCGTACAATACTGGAGTTCTCCCTTTTCTTCCTCCCCTTTTCCCGTTGCCTATGGGCCTCCTTTTATACGCACAAAGGGGTCACCAACAGGTGGCAAACAGTAAAGGTAGAGGTGGAAAGCTGCTACAGTAAAGCCACTATTACCAGGATGACATGTCCTACCTACCACTGACGGCAGGGGACAAGGGCATTAAATGCCCATGCCTTTGCTGTCCACATACATGTACCCGGACGTCTTGGACGTGGGAAAAGCCTATCCCACCTGCTCCTGCACTGCTAGCTACAGTGTACTGTCATCTACACAGTGCCCTGCCACACACGCTTGGAAGGACCCAGAGCGCCACGCTGGCGGAGGCACTGGAGCAGCAGCACAGTAGCACAGTGGTACAGTAACGCTTGCCGCGGCAAGACCTTGCCGCACCTGACAGCTTGGCGCAACCCATAGTTTGCCGTGCAAGGTAACTTGCCGGGGCAAGTACCTTGCCGCAGCCGCTATCTTGCCGCAGCCAATACCTTGCCGCAGCCAATGACTTGCCGCGGCAAGTACTCTGCTTCAGCAATGCCCAGGCTGGGCCTCATCTGTCCCTCCCGGCAAGCTCCTCTTGCCGGGGCCTTAACTCTTGCTTTGTATACTTTGTTCTTGAATGGCTTAATAATCTTGAGCTTCTCTCTGGCTGTCCTCCCGCAAGCCTGGCCGCGGGATGCTACTACTGCCCGTGCACAAGTACGGGGTACTAGGGTACCCCTATTCTAGTACACCGACAAGTGATAACCCACAAGTATAGGGGATCGTTTTTAGCCTTCTTTGATAAATAATAGTGTTGAACCCAATGAGGAGCTAAAGGCAGAACAAATATTCCCTCAAGTTCTATCGACCACCGATACAACTGTACGCACACTTGACGTTTGCTTTACCTAAAACAAGTATGAAACTATTTTGCAAGAATGAAACTACGAGTACTTTGCCAGAATAAAACTATGAATAAATTGCAAGGTAATAAAAGTAGATAACTTTTGTCAACAAGAAAGTCATTTGTCCCTACGCAATCGATAACAAGTACCGGTAATCATTCTTGTAATTTTATATGAGGGAGAGGCATGAGCTAACATACTTTCTCTACTTGGATCATATGCACTTATGATTGGACCCCTAGCAAGCATTCGCAACTACTAAAGATCATTAAGGTCATGAAACCCAACCATAGCATTAAGTATCAAGTCCTCTTTACTCCCATATGCCATAACCCACTTATCCGCGTTTAGGCTGCTGTCACCCCCGCAACACCGACAATAAGCAAACCATGAACATATTGCAACACCCTACAGCGGGGGTCCCTCACATTTGTGTGAGACGGAGGGCACCATAGGACAGCACCATAAATAAAATATACAATCATACCAACCAAGATCACGATTAAACCATAGGACAAAACGGATCTACTCAAACATCATAGGATAGCCAAATATTATTGGGAAATAATATATGGAGTTGAGCACCATGTTTAAGTAGAGATTACAGCGGGGAGAAGGGGTGTTACACCGCTGCATAGAGGGGGAGAAATTTGGTGTTGACGGTAGCAAGATTGTTGATGTAGATCGCCGTCATGATCCTAGTCCCGGCGGCACTTGGGCGCCACCGGGAGAGAGGGGGAGAGAGCCCCCCTCCTTCTTCTTCTTCCTTGGCCTCCCCCTACATGGGAGGAGAGTTCCCCCTCTGGTCCATGGCCTCCATGGCGGTGGAGGGGTGGGAGCACCTCCGAGATTGGATCTCCCTCTCTGTTCTCTTCTGTTTCGCGTTCCCCAGATCTGGCCCTTCACCGTTTCTTAAATTCCCGGAGATCCGTAACTCTGATTGCGCTGAAAGTTTTACATGATTTTTTTCCATAAATTATCTTTCTTGCACCAGAAGAAGGTCCCCAACCGACGTTCAAGGAGGGCACAAGATACCTGGGCGCGCCAGGGGGTGCCCGGTGCGCCCTGGTGGGTTGTGGTCACTGTGGGTTGTATAATATTGGCATGAAACAATCAAAAATTATAGATACGATGGAGATGTATCAGCATCCCCAAGATTAATTCCTGCTTGTCCTCGAGTAGGTAAATGATAAAAAAAGATAATTTTTGATGTGGAATGCTACCTAGCATTAACTTGATCAAATGTCTAATCATGGCATGAATATTAAGACATAAGTGATTCAAAGCAATAGTCTATAATTTGACATAAAGACATTAATACTCAGGCATCCCAACAAACAATCATGTCTTTCAAAATATCAACGCTAAAGAAAGCTATCCCTACAAAATCATATAGTCTTGTCATGCTCTATCTTCTTAACACAAAGTATTTATCATGCACAACCCCGATGACAAGCCGAGCAATTGGTTCATACATTTTAACGCGCTTCAGCTTTTTCAACTCTCACGCAATACATGAGCGCAAGCCATGGATATAGCACTACGGGTGGAATGGAGTATGATGATAGGGGTAAATATAGAGAAGACAAAAAAGTAAGAAAGTCTCACATCGACCCGGCTAACCCACGGGCTATGGAAATGCCCATCAATTGATATCAATGTGAGGAGTAGGGATTGCCATGCAACGGATGCACTAAGAGCTATAAGTGTATGAAAGCTCAATATGAAAACTAAGTGGGTGTGCATCCAACTTGCTTGCTCATGAAGACCTCGGGCATTTGAGGAAGCCCATCATCGGAATATACAAGCCAAGTTCTATAATGAAAAATTCCCACTAGTATATGAAAGTGACTACATAGGAGACTCTCTATATGAAAAACATGGTGCTACTTTGAAGCACAAGTGTGGTAAAGGATAGTAACAATGCCCCTGCTCTTTTTTTTTTTCATTTTTTCTTTTTCTTTTTTTTCTTTTTCTTTTTTTTCTTCTTCTTTTTTTTCTTTTTTTTCTTTTTTTTTTCTCTCATGTCCGGAGTCTCATCCCGACTTGTGGGGGAATCATAGTCTCCATCATCCTTTCCTCACTGGGACATGCTCTAATAATGAATAATGATGATCATCACACTTCTATTTACTTATAACTCAAAAGAAATAAAAATTACAACTCGATACCTAGAACAAAGTATGACTCTATATGAATGCCTCTGGCAGTGTACCAGGATGTGCAATGATCTAGCATAACAACGATATCAAAAAATGGACAAGCCATGGAAATATCATACTAGCTATCTTACGATCATGCAAAGAAATATAACAATGAATGCTCAAGTCATCAAAACGGAGGCGGTGGAAGTTGCATGGCAATATATCTCGGAATGGCTATGGAAAGGCCATAATAGGTAGGTATGATGGTTGTTTTGAGGAAGATATAATAAGGCTCATGTGTGATAGAGCGTATCATATCACGGGGTTTGGATGCACCAGCGAAGTTTTCACCGACTCTCAAGGTGAGAAAGGGCAATGCACGGAACCGTAGAGGCTAGCAAATTGCGGAAAGGTAAGAGTGCGTATAATCCATGGACTCACATTAGTCATAAAGAACTCATATACTTATTGCAAAAGTTTATTAGCCCTCAAAGCAAAGTACTACTACGCATGCCCCTAGGGGGATAGATTGGTAGGAAAAGACCATCGCTCGTCCCCGACCACCACTCATAAGGAAGACAATCAATAATAAATCATGCTCCAACTTCATAGCATAACGAGAGACTATACGTGCATCCTTCGGGAATCACAAACCTTAACACCAATATTCTTACTAACCACAACCATTTACTAGTACTTCCCACATATTCCATCTCTATATCGCAAAACTATTGCAAGGAATCAAACATATTATATTCGGTGATCCATAAGTTTTATGTAGGATTTTATGACTAACCATGCAATTTACCAATTCCTGTTGACTCTCTAAATAGGTATAAGTTAAGTAAGAGAGTTTAATTCTTTCTAAAAAAGACCATGCTCTAATAAGTATAAGTGAAGCAAAAGAGCATTCTACAAATAAAGGTTTTCTATGTGAAGAGAAACAGGCAATCCAAACTTCAATGATATAAGTGAAGCACATGAAGCATTCTATAAAGCCATACTCAAAAGATATAAGTGAATTGCAATGAGCATTCTATAAATCGACCATGGACTATCTCATACCAGCATGGTGCATCAAATAAAAGTGAAAAATAAACACAAAAGACGCTCCAAGATTTACACATATCATATGAACGAAACGAAGACGAAAATATACCGATATTTGTTGAAAAAAGATGGGATGCCTTTCGGGGCATCCCCAAGCTTAGATGCTTGAGTCTCCTTGAATATTTATTTGGGGTGCCTTGGGCATCCCCAAGCTTGAGCTCTTTCCTCTCCTCCTTCTTCTCATATCGGGACCTCCTCGATCTTTGATCACTTCATCCACACAAAACTCGACAGAAACCTCGGTAAGACCCATTAGTATAATAATGCAAATCACTACTCTAAGTACACTTGAAAACCAATTCATATTTTATTTTTGCATTGTAGCTACTGTATTATAACTTTTCCATGGCTTATACCATCGATAAAAATCGATAGTTTCATCAAAACAAGCAAAACAGTGCATCAAAAACAGAATCTGTCTTAAACAGGACAGGCTGTAGCAATCTGAACACCTACCATACTTATGGTACTCCCAAAATTCTTAACAATTAGGACAAAATAAGAAATTTGTATATAAATACTGTGCAAAAAGTTTCAGAAACTTTCAACGTTCCAGTAAAAAAAGTAAAATCTCGCACTACAGCCAAAGTTTCTATTTTTGCACCGCACATACCAACAGGCAATCTAATCATCCTAAAGGCAAATCTTGGCACATTATTTTTATAATACAATGGATTTGTACAAGGGGACAATTATTTTTGTGAGAATCTTCATGAAAAATTTACATTGTTTCCATGAGCATGAACACAAGTGTTCAAGGTCGACCCTCACTTCTCCAATGCATCACCTTTCAATCGCTTCTCTTTTTGAAAAAGTTTTTAGGTTCCCCTCTATTTTTTTTGTTTTTAAAATTTATAAAAGCACTCAACAGAAATAAATGACTCTCTAAAACTTCCATGTCGTCTCCTTGGCAGCTCTTTCTTTAAAGCCATTAAGCTAGGCACAAAGTGCTCAAGTAATGGATCCACCCGGATCCCAAGGTATATCAAAGCCAATTTTAATTAACAATGATTTGGCATTTAGTAGTGAGCACAAAGCAACATATATCATGCAATGACGAAGTCTAACTCTCTTTCTATGCATCGGCATGTCATACAAGAACAATTCATGCACATCAAGTAAAGGCCAATACATAGCATAAGAAGTTTCTTGCAATTTTATCGTATTGGAAACATAGAGAGGTGGAGATGTAGTTACTCTCACATAATAATTGCAAGTAGGAGCAGCAAGGACATGCATATTATATTCATCAAAATCATCATGTGCAACATTAAAAGGCAACCCATCAATGTAATCCTTAATAAGAGCAAACTTCTCCGATATAGTGTAGTTTGGAGAATTCAAAAAGATAATAGGACTATCATGTGTGGGTGCAATAGCAACAATTTCATTCCTAACATAAGGAACTATAGCAAGTTCATCTCCATAAGAAGAATTCATATTGGCATCTTGGCCACAAGCATAGCAAGCATTAATTTCATCAAAAAGGGATATTTCAAAAGAATCAATGGGATCATAGCAATTATCATAGCATTCATCCTTCGGTAAGCATGACGGGAAATTAAACAATGTATGAGTTGAAGAGTTACTCTCATTAGAAGGTGGGCATGGGTAGCTAATCCGCTCTTCCTCCTTTTGTTCTTCGCTCTCCTCATCATCTTTTTCATCCAAAGAGCTCACAGTTTCATCAATTTCTTCTTCCATAGACTCCTGCAAAATATTAGTCTCTTCTTGGACAGCGGAGACTTTCTCAATAAATACATCAATATTGGAATTGTATTTGTAATTATCATAGCAATATTTAAGGATGGCAAAATTTTCAGGTCTATAAACATCATCATCAAAAGCTTCATACATTAAAAACAAAGATTCAATTTCATAAGCACACTTAAAAGCAACAAATTCTTCTATTCGTTCCACATCATAATAATCATATCTACCATTGGCATAAGAAGCCAAGGTTTCATTATCATTAAATTTGCATGAAAAGGGAAGGTGTGGAGCATTCATCCTAGAGCAACAAGTAAAATCATATCTCTGGCATAAATTCCAAGCATACTAATGTAACATATCAATTTGATCCCATAACAGTTTCCCTTTTTGTGTCAAGCGATAATCCCTAAAGTATTCACGTTGGTCCAACGTGTCTCCCATTATCATGTTGAATGGGGTTTTCTCAGGATTATCAAAGTAATGCATAATATTTTTCAAATAACGAGCATCGAGGGTTTTAGGAGGTTCCCCATCTCCATGAGTAGCAAGTACAACTAATTTTTTTGGTGTTTCATGTTCCATATCCATAACTAAAGATAGAGAACAACTTAGAACGGAAAATAAAAACTACTTAGTGATAAAGCAAACAAGCACACACGAGAATATTCACCCCACGCTATTGCTCCCCGGCAATGGCGCCAGAAAAAGGTCTTGATAACCCACAAGTATAGGGGATCGTTTGTAGCCTTCTTCGATAAATAAGAGTGTCGAACCCAACGAGGAGCTAAAGGCAGAACAAATATTCCCTCAAGTTCTATCGACCACCGATACAACTCTACGCACACTTGATGTTTGCTTTACCTAAAACAAGTATGAAACTATTTTGCAAGAATAAAACTACGAGTACTTTGCCAGAATAAAACTACAAATAATTTGCAAGGTAATAAAAGTAGATAACTTTTGTCAACAAGAAAGTCATTTGTCCCTAGGCAATCGATAACAAGTACCGGTAATCATTCTTGTAATTTTATATGAGGGAGAGGCATGAGCTAACATACTTTCTCTACTTGGATCATATGCACTTATGATTGGACCCCTAGCAAGCATCCGCAACTACTAAAGATCATTAAGGTCGTGAAACCCAACCATAGCATTAAGTATCAAGTCCTCTTTACTCCCATACGCCATAACCCACTTATCCGTGTTTAGGCTGCTGTCACCCCCACAACACCGACAATAAGCAATCCATGAACATATTGCAACACCCTACAGCGGGGGTCCCTCACATTTGTGCGAGATGGAGGGCACCGTAGGACAGCACCATAAATAAAATATACAATCATACCAACCAAGATCACGATTAACCCATAGGACAAAACGGATCTACTCAAACATCATAGGATAGCCAAATATTATTGGGTAAATAATATATGGAATTGAGCACCATGTTTAAGTAGAGATTACAGCGGGGAGACGGGGTGTTACACCGCTGCATAGAGGGGGAGAAAGTTGGTGTTGACGGTAGCAAGATTGTTGATGTAGATCGCCGTCACGATCCTAGCCCCGGCGGCACTCCGGCGCCACCAGGAGAGAGAGGGAGAGAGCCCCTCCTAGATGGGAGGAGAGTTCCCCTCTGGTCCATGGCCTCCATGGCGGCGGAGGGGCGGGAGCCCCTCCGAGATTGGATCTCCCTCTCTGTTCTCTTCTGTTTCACGTTCCCCAGATCTGGCCCTTCACCGTTTCTTAAATTCCCGGAGATCCGTAACTCCGATTGCGCTGAAATTTTTAAACGATTTTTTTCCATAAATTATCTTTCTTGCGCCAGAAGAAGGGCCCCAACCAACGTTGGAGGAGAGCACAAGATACCTAGGCGCACCACGGGGTGCCCAGCACGCCCTGGTGGGTTGTGGTCACTGTGGGCCCCGTTTGCATTGATTCCACCTCCCAAAAATTATAAATATTCCAAAATAATTCTCCGTAAATTTTTATCGCGTTTAGACTTTGTTTGATATGGATTTTCTGTGAAACAAAAAACATGCAACCAACAGTAACTGACGGATGACTCTGCGTGATTTGCAGCAGTGGCACCACACCAACGGCAGCGGGTTGCGATGAGCAACCGGCTGCGGTGCGTGTGCCGGCGGGGGTGTGATGAGACCCACATGCGATGGTACGGGTGGCGACTTGCCGCATATCTGGTTGTTGCCTGCTGAGGAGCAGGTGGACGAGCCGCCAGCGGACATGGTTGCTGCGGCCAGAGCTTCTGATGCTAGGCAGAGTAAGTAGAGAAGAGGAGAAGCGAACATTGGATATGTCAGTTTCATTACATGCAGAGTAGCATAGCACCATATATAGTCATAGTCTAGGTTTCGATTTGAACCAGCTACAGGAGCACATCTCTCTTTTTTCTAAAACTCAGCAACGTCTCTTTACTGGTACACTAGCTTGTTCTGTACGCCTTCTCAAGTTTTTGATTTTCTTTTTTTTTGCGAGGAAGGAACGAGGAGAAAATTGAGGGTTCCTGGGACTCGAACCCAAGACCTCTCGGTTGAAAACCAAGGGTGCTAGTCACTTATGTGGCGAACGTTCCCTGGGAGGAGGATGGAAACGAACACATTTTCCTCGCAGTTTTAGTTGCGATGCAAGATCAAACAGTCGCAGTTTCGGGAATGTTATCTGGCGAACGAGCCCAGTTATTGTTTTCTTCCTATATATATAAAAGTATGCTACTTGGTGTCAGCTTAGTCAACAAACGATTGTGCCAACCTTAACCGTTGGATTGACATTCAATGTCTGTCGTGTTTCTTCAGTCTCTTCTTCCTCTAGCCACCAAAGCCAAACCAGCACCGGCGGGACCGCCTGCTCCCGCCTCCCACGGCTGGCTGTGCTGCCGCGCACGCATCGTGGCCACATCGCACCCTAAAACTCTACGCATCTTCCCTGGCTCCTGTTCATTCCCGTCCGAGGCCTCACCATCGTCCTCCGCCTTGGTTCGCTCCCCACGGCGCCACCCTCCGGTGTTGTCAACATGGTCAACAACCGAGAGGAATAAGGAGATGACTATACATGGTGAAGATGACAGTAGGGACCCACCAGGATCATGGCAGTAGGCAAGCAAGTGCCTCCTTTATTACAGGAAAAAAGGGTTCCTCCTGATAGTTTCCTGACATCTGGGTCACACGCCACTGTCAACGTAGTCAATAAGCGAGATAACTGCACAAGGAGCGGCAGACACCCGGGACCCAGCAGCGCGCGCAGTATTTTTTTTTGTTTTCGGGACTGAGGAGGGTATCAACTGGGTTGTGCGGGAGCTGTGGCCCGTCTAGCCCAGGCTTTTATTTCATATGTTTACCACATGACCAGCCCAGTTTTTTTTCCTTTCTGAAAATGGCTAGCCCAGCTATTTTGTTTTTTGCAGAATAACCAACATAGGCCTACTTGCTTTTCGACGCCCTGCTGGGCCAAAAATCTTTCAAGACGAGGAGGGATGCATTCGGGCTTGCCCAGAAAATGGGCTATAAGTAATAAGAAATGGGCTATAAGTAATAAGAAATGGGCTCTAAAATGAAAAAATATAGCAAATAGGCAATTAGTTCCAAAATACTTTTTTCTTTCGGATTTTGATATTTTAAATTTCATTGTTTTTGTGCGGGTAAAATTTCATTGGATTTAAATTAAGGTATGTTTAGTTCTTAAATTAATTTGAATCTGGCTAGAAATTTTGGGATGTATGCTGTTTGAGACAGATTTGGAGGCTGACTTGTGGGTCTACTAGGTTCACGTGTACGAAAGCCTTTGTCAACTTAGTCCACAAATGATTCTAGCAGCAGTGACTGTTGGATGTTAATCCAAAGGCCATGCTGCTTCTTCAATATCTGATCTTCTTGCTCCAGCCGCCCAAACCAGCGCCGGTGGGACTGCCTGCTCCCACCTCCCGTGGCCGGCTGTGCTGCCGCACAGGCCGCACCGCCCCACCCTACTCCATCGCTGGCCATGCCATTCCTCTACTCACCCACACCTCCTGTTATTTTCCGGCGAATCTCGGGCAAGTAACATACTGATGACAAAGGGAACAACGTATGTTGTTATGCGGTTTGACCGATAAAGATCTTCGTAGAATATGTGGGAGCCAATATGAGCATCCAGGTTTCGCTATTGGTTATTGACCGGAGACGTGTCTCGGTCATGTCTACATAGTTCTCGAACCCGTAGGGTCCGCACGCTTAAAGTTCGGTGACGATCGGTATTATGAGTTTATGTGATTTGATGACCGAAGTTTGTTCGGAGTCCCGGATGAGATCGGGGACATGACGAGGAGTCTCGAAATGGTCGAGAGGTAAAGATTGATATATTGGAAGGCTATATTCGGACATCGGAAAGGTTCCGAGTGATTCGGGTATTTTTCAGAGTACCGGAGAGTTACGGGAATTCGTATTGGGCCTTAATGGGCCATACGGGAAAGGAGAGAAAGGCCTCAAGGGTGGCTGCGCCCCTTCCCCATGGACTGGTCCGAATTGGACTAGGGAAAGGGGGCGCCTCCTTCCTTCCTTCTCCTTCTCCCTTCCCCTTTTCCTATTCCATGTGGGAGGTGGAATCCTACTAGGACTAGGGAGTCCTAGTAGAACTCCACACCTTGGGCGCGCCCTGTGAGGGCCGGCCTCCTCCTCCCTCCATCCTTTATATACGTGGCCAGGGGGCACCCCATAGACACAACAATTGATCATTGATCTCTTAGCCGTGTGCGGTGCCCCCCTCCACCATAATCCACCTCGATCATATCGTAGCGGTGCTTAGGCGAAGCCCTGCGTCGATAGCATAATCATCACCGTCACCACGCCGTCGTGCTGACGAAACTCTCCTGTGAAGCTTTGCTGGATCGGAGCTCACGGGACGTCATCGAGTTGAACGTGTGCTGAACTCGGAGGTGCCGTGCGTTCGGTACTTGGATCGGTCGGATCGTGAAGACGTACGACTACATCAACCGCGTTGTGCTAACGCTTCCGCTTTCGATCTATGAGGGTACATGGACACACTCTCCCCTCTCGTTGCTATGCATCACCATGATCCTGTGTGTGCGTAGGAAGGTTTTGAAATTACTACGTTTCCCAACAGTGGCATCCGAGCCTGGTTTTATGCGTAGATGTTATATGCACGAGTAGAACACAAGTGAGTTGTGGGCGATACAAGTCATACTGCTTACCAGCATGTCACACTTTGGTTCGGCGGTATTGTTGGATGAAGCGGCCCGGACCGACATTACGCGTACGCTTACGCGAGACTGGTTTTACCGCCGTGCTTTGCACACAGGTGACTAGCGGGTGTCAGTTTCTCCAACTTTAGTTGAACCGAGTGTGGCTACGCCCGGTCCTTGTGAAGGTTAAAACAACACTAAATTGACGAACTATCATTGTGGTTTTGATGCGTAGGTAAGAACGGTTCATGCTCAGCCCGTAGCAGCCACGTAAAACTTGCAACAACAAAGTAGAGGACGTCTAACTTGTTTTTGCAGGGCATGTTGTGATGGGATATGGTCAAGACATGATGCTATATTTTATTGTATGAGATGATCATGTTTTGTAACTGAGTTATCGGCAACTGGCAGGAGCCATATGGTTGTCGCTTTATTGTATGCAATGCAATCGCCCTGTAATTGCTTTACTTTATCACTAAGTGGTAGCGATAGTCGTAGAAGCAATAGTTGGCGAGATGACAACGATGCTATGATGGAGATCAAGGTGTCGCGCCAGTAACGATGGTGATCATGACGGTGCTTCGGAGACGGAGATCACAAGCACAAGATGATGATGGCCATATCATATCACTTATATTGATTGCATGTGATGTTTATCCTTTATGCATCTTATTTTGCTTTGTTTGACGGTAGCATTATAAGATAATCTCTCACTAAATTTCAAGGTAAAAGTGTTCTCCCTGAGTATGCACCGTTGCCAAAGTTCATCGTGCCGAGACACCACGTGATGATCGGGTGTGATAAGCTCAATGTTCATCTACAACGGGTGCAAGCCAGTTTTGCACAGGCAGAATACTCGGGTTAAACTTGACGAGCCTAGCATATGCAGATATGGCCTCGGAACACTGAGACCGAAAGGTCGAGCGTGAATCATATAGTAGATATGATCAACATAGTGATGTTCACCATTGAAAACTACTCCATTTCACGTGATGATCGGTTATGGTTTAGTTGATTTGGATCACGTGACCACTTAGATGATTAGAGAGATATCTATCTAAGTAGGAGTTCTTGAGTAATATGATTAATTGAACTTTAATTTATCATGAACTTAGTCCTGGTAGTATTTGCAAATTATGTTGTAGATCAATAGCTCGCGTATAGCTCCCCTATTTTATTTTTGATATGTTCCTAGAGAAACTAAGTTGAAAGATGATAGTAGCAATGATGCGGACTGGTTCCGTGATCTGAGGATTATCCTCATTGCTGCACAGAAGAATTATGTCCTTGATGCACCGCTAGGTGACAGACCTATTGCAGGAGCAGATGCAAACGTTATGAATGTTTAGCAAGCTCGATGTGATGACTACTTGATAGTTTAGTGCGCCATGATTTACGGCTTAGAATCGGGACTTCAAAAATGTTTTGAACGCCACGGAGCATATGAGATGTTCCAAAGAGATGAAATTGGTATTTCAGACTCATGCCTGTGTCGAGAGGTATGAGACCTCTGACAAGTACTTTGCCTACAAGATGGAGTAGAATAGCTCAATCAGTGAGCATGTGCTCAGAATGTCTGAGTACTACAGTTGCTTGAATCAAGTGGGAGTTGATCTTCCGGATAAGATAGTAATTGACAGAATTCTCTAGTCACTATCACCAAGTTACTGGAACTTCGTGATGAACTGTAATATGCAAGGGATGACAAAAACGATTCCCGAGCTCTTCGTGATGCTGAAATCAACGGAGGTAGAAATCAAGAAAGAGCATCAAGTGTTGATGGTTAACAAGACCACTAGTTTCAAGAAAAGGGCAAAGGAAAGAAGGGGAACTTCAAGAAGAATAGCAAGCAAGTTGCTACTCCCGGGAAGAAGCCCAAGTCTGGACCTAAGCCTGAAACTGAGTCCTTCTACTGCAAAGGGACTGGTCACTGGAAGTGGAACTGCCCCAAGTATTTGGCGGATAAGAAGGATGGCAAAGTGAACAAAAGTATATTTGATATACATGTTATTGATGTGTATTTTACTAGTGTTCATAGTAGCCCTGAGTATTTGATACTGGTTCAGTTGCTAACATTAGTAACTCGAAACAGGAGTTGCAAAATGAACAGAGACTAGTTAATGACGAGGTGACGATGTGTGTTGGAAGTGATTCCAAGGTTGATAAGATCACCATCGCACACTCCCTCTATTTTCGGGATTAGTGTTGAACCTAAATAAATGTTATTTGGTGTTTGTGTTGAGCATGAATATGATTGGATCATGTTTATTGCAAAATAAATGTTATTTGGTGTTTGCGTTGAGCATGAATATGATTGGATCATGTTTATTGCAAAATAAATGTTATTTGGTGTTTGCGTTGAGCATGAATATGATTGGATCATGTTTATTGCAATACGGTTATTCATTTAAGTCAGAGAATAATTGTTGTTCTGTTTACATGAATAAAAACCTTCTATGGTCATACACCCAATGTAAATGGTTTATTGAATCTCGATCGTAGTGATACACATATTCATAATGTTGAAGCCAAAAGATGCAGAGTTGATAATGATAGTGCAACTTATTTGTGGCACTGCCGTTTAGGTCATATTGGTGTAAAGCGCATGAAGAAACTCCATTCCGATGGACTTTTGGAATTACTTGATTATGAATCACTTGGTACTTGCGAACCATGCCTCATGGGCAAGATGACTAAAACGCCGTTCTCCGGAACTATGGAGCGAGCAACAGATTTGTTGGAAATCATACATACTGATGTATGTGGTCCAATGAATGTTGAGGCCCGCGGCGGGTATCGTTATTTTCTCACCTTCACAGATGATTTGAGCAGATATGGGTATATCTACTTAATGAAACACAAGTCTGAAACATTTGAAAAGTCCAAAGAATTTTAGAGTGAAGTAGAAAATCATCGTAACAAGAAAATAAAGTTTCTACGATCTGATCGCGGAGGCAAATATTTGAGTTACGAGTTTGGTCTTCATTTAAAAAATGTGGAATAGTTTCGCAACTCACGCCACCTGGAACACCACAGTGTAATGGTGTGTCCGAATGTCGTAACCGTACTTTATTAGATATGGTGCGATCTATGATGTCTCTTACCGATTTACCACTATCATTTTGGGGTTATGCATTAGAGACAGCTGCATTCACGTTTAATAGGGCACCATCTAAATCCGTTGAGACGACACCGTATGAACTGTGGTTTGGCAAGAAACCTAAGCATCGTTTCTTAAAGTTTGGGGCTGCGATGCTTATGTGAAAAAGCTTCAGCCTGATAAGCTCGAACCCAAATTGGAGAAGTGCGTCTTCATAGGATACCCAAAAGAAACTGTTGGGTACACCTTCTATCACAGATCCGAAGGCAAGATATTTGTTGCTAAGAATGGATCCTTTCTAGAGAAGGAGTTTCTCTCGAAAGAAGTGAGTGGGAGGAAAGTAGAACTTGATGAGGTAGTGGTACCTTCTCTTGAATTGGAAAGTAGTTCATCACAGAAATCAGTTCCAGTGATGCCTACACCAATTAGTGAGGAAGCTAATGATGATGATCATGAAACTTCAGATCAATTATTTCCCCGCCAAATGTCACCGGTAAGGTAATTTTCTCCTTCGGCTGGCTCCTCCCTTGGTTGATCCCCTGGAAGGTGCCAGTTTTCTTCAAGTCTTCATCTGTGTTTCTCGTCGCCGGATCTTCAGAACTAGATCTCATGGGCACGTTTCGAGGAATGTTTCTGAAAAGCAACCAGCTATGTTCAAAAGCAAGTTCAAGTTACTACAGAACCTCGTAGGTCAACCAGAGTACGTTCCGCTCCAGAGTGGTACGGTAATCCTGTTCTGGAAGTCATGTTACTAGACCATGACAAACCTACGAACTATGAGGAAGCGATGATGAGCCCAGATTCCGCGAAATGGCTTGAGGCCATGAAATCTGAGATGGGATCCATGTATGAGAACAAAGTATGGACTTTGGTTGACTTGCCCGATGATCGGCAAGTCATTGAGAATAAATGGATCTTCAAGAGGAAGACAGACGCTGATAGTAGTGTTTCTATCTACAAAGCTCGAATTGTCGCAAAAGGTTTTCGACAAGTTCAAGGTGTTGACTACGATGAGATTTTCTCACTCGTATCGATGCTTAAGTCTGTCCGAATCATGTTAGCAATTGCCGCATTTTATGAAATCTGGCAAATGGATGTCAAAACTACATTTCTTTAATGGATTTATTAAAGAAGAGTTGTATATGATGCAACCAGAAGGTTTTGTCAATCCTAAAGGTGCTAACAAAGTGTGCAAGCTCCAGCGATCCATCTATGTACTGGTGCAAGCATCTCGGAGTTGGAATATATGCTTTGATAAGGTGATCAAAGCATATGGTTTTATACAGACTTATGGTCAAGCCTGTATTTACAAGAAAGTGAGTGGGAGCTCTGTAGCATTTCTGATATTATATGTGGATGACATATTGCTGATTGGAAATGATATAGAATTTCTGGATAGCATAGAAGGATACTTGAATAAGAATTTTTCAATAAAAGACCTCGGTGAAGCTGCTTAAGTGTTGAGCATCAAGATCTATAGGGATAGATCGAGACGCTTAATAAGACTTTCACAAAGCACATACCTTGACAAAGTTTTGAAGGAGTTCAAAAAGTATCAGTCAAAGAAAGAGTTCTTGCCTGTATTCAAGGTATAAAGTTGAGTAAGACTCAAAGCAAGACCACGGCAGAAGATAGAGAGAGAATGAAAGTCATTCCCTATGCCTCAGCCATAGGTTCTATAAAGTATGCCATGCTATGTACCAGACCAGTTGTGTGCCTTGCTATGAGTTTAGCAAGGAGGTACGATAGTGATCTAGGGATAGATCACTGGATAGCGGTCAAAGTTATCCTTAGTTACCTAAGAGGACTAAGGAAATATTTCTCGGTTATGGAGGTGATAAAAGAGTTCGTCGTAAAAGGTTACGTCGATGCAAGCTTTTACACCGATCCAGATGACTCAGAGTCTCAATCTGGATACATATTGAAAGTGGGAGCAATTAGCTAGAGTAGCTCCGTGCAGAGCATTGTAAACATAGAAATTTGCAAAATACATACGGATCTGAATGTGGCAGACCCGTTGACTAAACTTCTCTCACAAGCAAAACTTGATCACA
The DNA here is from genome assembly GCA_011799875.1 of Thinopyrum elongatum. Classification (NCBI taxonomy): domain Eukaryota; kingdom Viridiplantae; phylum Streptophyta; class Magnoliopsida; order Poales; family Poaceae; genus Thinopyrum; species Thinopyrum elongatum. Next base: position 435,600,852 of record CM022302.1, read on the forward strand.
CCTTAGTACTCTTTGGGTGTTAAACACATGGCCATGTGAACTAGATTATTGACTCTAGTAAACCCTTTGAGTGTTGGTCACATAGCGATGTGAACTATGGATATTAATCACATGGTGATGTGAACTGTTGGTGTTAAATCACATGGCGATGTGAACTGGATTATTGACTCTAGTGCAAGTGGGAGACTGAAGGAAATATGCCCTAGAGGCAACAATAAAGTTATTATTTATTTCCTTATTTCATGATAAATGCTTATTATTCATGCTAGAATTGTATTAACCGGAAACATAATACATGTGTGAATACATAGACAAACAGAGTGTCACTAGTATGCCTCTAATTGACTAGCTCGTTGATCAAAGATGGTTATGTTTTCTAACCATAGACATGAGTTGTCATTTGATTAACGGGATCACATCATTAGGAGAATGATGTGATTGACTTGACCCATTCCGTTAGCTTAGTACTTGATCGTTTAGTATGTTGCTATTGCTTTCTTCATGACTTATACATGTTCCTATGACTATGAGATTATGCAACTCCCGTTTACCGGAGGAACACTTTGTGTGCTGCCAAACATCACAACGTAACTCGGTGATTATAAAGGTGCTCTACAGGTGTCTCCGAAGGTACTTGTTGAGTTGGCGTATTTCGAGATTAGGATTTGTCACTCCGATTGTCGGAGAGGTATCTCTGGGCCCACTCGGTAATGCACATCACTATAAGCCTTGCAAGCATTGTAACTAATGAGTTAGTTGCGGGATGATGTATTACGGAACGAGTAAAGAGACTTGCCGGTAACGAGATTGAACTAGGTATTGAGATACCGACGATCGAATCTCGGGCAAGTAACATACCGATGACAAAGGGAACAACGTATGTTGTTATGCGGTTTGACCGATAAAGATCTTCGTAGAATATGTGGGAGCCAATATGAGCATCCAGGTTCCGCTATAGGTTATTGACCGGAGACGTGTCTCGGTCATGCCTACATAGTTCTCGAACCCGTAGGGTCCGCACGCTTAAAGTTCGGTGACGATCGGTATTATGAGTTTATGTGATTTGATGACCGAAGTTTGTTCGGAGTCCCGGATGAGATCGGGGACATGACGAGGAGTCTTGAAATGGTCGAGAGGTAAATATCGATATATTGAAAGGCTATATTCGAACATCGGAAAGGTTCTGAGTGATTCGGGTATTTTTTGGAGTACCGGAGAGTTACGGGAATTCGTATTAGGCCTTAATGGGCCATACGGGAAAGGAGAGAAAGGCCTCAAGGGTGGCTGCACCCCTTCCCCATGGACTGGTCCGAATTGGACTAGGGAAAGGGGGCGCCCCCTTCCTTCCTTCTCCTTCTTCCTTCCCCTTTTCCTATTCCATGTGGGAGGTGGAATCCTACTAGGACTAGGGAGTCCTAGTAGGACTCCACACCTTGGGCGCGCCCTGTGAGGGCCGGCCTCCTCCTCCCTCCATCCTTTATATACGTGGCCAGGGGGCACCCCATAGACACAACAATTGATCATTGATCTCTTAGCCGTGTGCGGTGCCCCCCTCCACCATAATCCACCTCGATCATATCGTAGAGGTGCTTAGGCGAAGCCCTGCGTCGGTAGCATCATCATCACCGTCACCACGCCGTCGTGCTGACGAAACTCTCCTGTGAAGCTTTGCTGGATCGGAGCTCACAGGAAGTCATCGAGTTGAACGTGTGCTGAACTCGGAGGTGTCGTGCGTTCGGTACTTGGATCGGTCGGATCGTGAAGACATACGACTACATCAACCGCGTTGTGCTAACGCTTCCGCTTTCGGTCTACGAGGGTACGTGGACACACTCTCCCCTCTCGTTGCTATGCATCACCATGATCCTGTGTGTGCATAGGAAATTTTTGAAATTACTACGTTTCCCAACATTATCGTCATAGAAGTGTCATAAGCATGACAGAAAAAAATTCGTTCGGGCCAAAATGTCACGGATGTGTCTTTTTTTTATAGTGGGTTGGAACAGAGGAAAGATAGGTCTTCAGATCCTGCAGCGCAGCATCTGCCTCCAGGGTCCACTCCATGGGCCCAGCCTTCTTCAAGATTTTGAAGAACGGCAGGGCGCGTTCGGCGGACTTGGAAATGAACCTGCTTAGCACGGCAACACATCCAGTCAAACGCCCCACGTCTTTAACTGTCTTGGGTGCTTGAATCTGCTCAATTGCCTTGATCTGGGTTGGCCTCTATCCCCCGGTGGGACACAAAGAAGCCAAGCAGCTTGCCGGAAGGAACGCCAAACACACACTTCTCTGGGTTCAGCTTCAAGTTGATCTTGCGTAGATTTGCAAAGGTCTCTTCCAAGTCCTGAATGAGAGTTGATTTGTCCTTGGTTTTGACCACTATATCATCCATGTAGGCTTCAATATTCCTGTGCAACTGGGACTCAAAGCCAATCTGTACTGCTCTCGCGAAAGTGGATCCAGCGCTTTTTAACCCAAAGGGCATACGTACAAAGCAGTACATGCTGCATGGGGTTATAAACGCGGTCTTCTCTTCGTCTTCCTCGGACATGAAAATCTGGTGGTACCCGGAGTAGGCATCCAAGAAGGAAAGTAGGTCACATCCAGAGGTGGAATCCACAATCTGATTGATGCGCGGCAAGGGGAATGTGTCCTTTGGGCATGCTTTATTTAGATCTGTGAAATCTATGCAAAGCTTCCATTTCCCATTCGCCTTGCGCACCACCACTGGATTCGCCAACCAAGTTGGATGCAACACTCCTCTGACCAAACCAGCAGCTTCGAGTTTCTTGATCTCCTCGGCAATAAACTGTTGCCGCTCCAAAGCTTGCTTTCGGACCTTTTGTTTGATGGGTCAGGCATGTGGGCAGACAGCAAGGTGGTGCTCAATTACCTCCCTGGGAACACCAGGGACGTCAGATGGTTGCCAAGCAAACACATCGACATTCGCTCGCAGGAAGGCAACGAGTGCGCTTTCCTATTTTTCATCAAGGGTGGAGCTGATATTAAAAGTACCATCAGCGCCAACCAACCCTGCTGGGACCTTCTTCACAACAGGTGCAGCAACCTTTGATCTCTTGCTATTGGAACTCTCTGGCAAATCATCAATAGGCGCAGCGCAATCCAAAGAGGCACGCTTCTCAGATTCTTTGCTGGCGTCCTTGCTAGCTTTCTTCCCTTTCTTGCTTTCCTTAGCGGGAGCAGTAGCTTCCGCGGCCTCTGCAGCGACTGCTTCCCGGTACATCTTATCCACGCATATGACTGCGTCCTTCTTGTCTGATAGAACGGAAATGACACCCATCGGTCCTGGCATCTTCAGAGTGTTGTAGGCATAGTGGGATGAAGCCATGAATTTTGCCAGGGCAGGGTGGCCAAGGATTCCATTGTACGGCAGGGGGAGGTCGACCACATCAAACACGATCTTCTCGGTCCGGTAGTTCAGCTCCCCCCCGAACATTACCGGCAGTGTGATCTTCCCCTTAGGATGACTCCTGCCAGGGTTGATGCCTTGGAAAGTACCGGTAACCTTGAACTCTTCATCTGCTATCTGGAGCTTGCTGATGACCTTGGGAGATATCAGATTCAACCCGGCCCCGCTGTCAACCAACATCTTTGTGACTTTGAGGTTGCGACTCGTTGGTGAAACCAACAATGGCAAACATCCTACCGCAGTGGTGTGGTCAGGGTGATCCTCTTTATCAAAGATGATGGGCGCGCGGGACCACTTGAGCGGCTTCCGAGAATCTGCCGCTGGCTCCATGGCATTGACCTCACGTGCCCACTGTTTGAGCTGGCGGTGAGAGGAGTGCAAGGACGCACCTCCGTCAATGCACAGGGCGTCAGTGGCCTTCTGGAACTCCTGCTCATTGGTTTCCTCTTCATCTCCTTCATGACTCCCATCATCGCATTCCTTCTTCTCACGGCCTCTGGCCGGTTTCCCTTGATACTGAGGGGCCTTGCCGGGGCGACCTCCTCTGCCACCTCGGCCCTTCCCGCCAGCACCATCTTGGTCTCTCACTTTGTCACGCTTCTCGTACTCAGCTTTCTGCTTCTTGACGAGCTCCTCAACTTGATGACACTCTTGAGGATCGTGTCCCTTAGTCCGATGGATCTTGCAGTACGGCCCGTCAGCCTTCTTGACAGCCGCGGCCTCCCGGCAGTCAGCACACGCGGCAACTTCCTAGCTGGGAGCCTTAGTCTTGGACTTTTGCCGGTACTAGGAGTGCTCACTCCTTCAACAGCCATCACTGCTTTATCCTTGCGTTTCTTGTTGCGTTTCTTGTTCTTCTTCTTCTGATTGGTGGCGTCGTCGTCGTCCTCTGAGTCAACGTCGATGCCATCTTCTTCACCGGGGAGTCACCTCCCCTCCTCTGTTCGGGCACACCTATCCACCAGAGTGTATAGCTCATTCACAGTCTTGGTGAAAGTGCAACTAATCCTCGGGTGGTTTTGGTAATTCATAACAACATATAGCTCATTGAACTAATATCCTTTCAAGTTAAATATTTCAGAAAGTTCAATGATTGGCATGGCACATGGACTAGAGATGTGGACCCCTCAAAATGCTAAGGACAAATATTGGCAAAAGCTCAAGACTCTACATTTCTATTTTAGTGATCCAAGATCACATTGAGTCCATAGGAAAAGCCAATACTATTAAAAGGGGATGAGGTGTTGCTTAATGGTCTACTTGCTCAAAATGCTTAGTGATATGCTCCAAAGCCCTCAACCACTTTCTCATATCCAGATATGTCCTAAACCTAAAGTCAAACTCAGCCCCACCGATTTGATCTATCCGGCGCCACCGAGTTCCTTTGACATAGCCACTGCCAGAAACCCTAATCAGTTCAGTCTCACCGATAGGGATTTCGGTCTCACCGAGATGGGATTGCAAACTCTCTGTTTCCCTTTGTAATGTTTCAGTCTCACCGAAATGAGCGATCAGTCCCACCGAGTTCGCAATGCAAACTCTCTGTTTCCTTTTCGTAATGTTTCGGTCTTACCGAAAGGAGCAATCGGTCCCACCGAGTTTGCCTGACCAACTCTCTCTTTGCTCATTGCTGAAATCGGTCTCACCGAGTTCATGCAATCGGTCACACCGAGATGAGGTTTTGCCCTAACCCTAGCACATCGGTCCCACCGAGTTGATCATATCGGTCCCACCGATAATCCTAACGTTCACATTTTGAATTGAATTGGTCTCACCGAGTTCTTCTATTCGGTCTGACCGAGTAGGATCAAATGTGTGTAACTGTTAGATTTTGTGTGGAGGCTATATATACCCCTCCACCCCCTTCTCTATTCAAGAGAGAGCTATCAGAACGTGCCTACACTTCCACTACTCATTTTCTGAGAGAGAACCACCTACTCATGTGTTGAGATCAAGACATTCCATTCCTACCACAAGAACTTGATCTCTAGCCTTCCCCAAGTTGCTTTCCACTCAAATCATCTTTCCACCATATCCAAATCTGTGAGAGAGAGTTGAGTTTTGGGGAGACTATCATTTGAAGCACAAGAGCAAGGAGTTCATCATCAACACACCATTTATTACCTTTTGGAGAGTGGTGTCTCCTAGATTGGTTAGGTGTCACTTGGGAGCCTCTGACAGGATTGTGGAGTTGAACCAAGGAGTTTGTAAGGGCAAGGAGATCGCCTACTTCGTGAAGATCTACCAGAGTGAGGCAAGTCCTTCGTGGGCGATGGCCATGGTGGGATAGACAAGGTTGCTTCTTCGTCGACCCTTCGTGGGTGGAGCCCTCCGTGGACTCACGCAACCGTTACCCTTCGTGGGTTGAAGTCTCCATCAACGTGGATGTATGATAGCACCACCTATCGGAACCACGCCAAAAATCTTTGTGTCTACATTGCGTTTGCCTTCTCCAAACCCTTCCCTTTACCTTCATATGCAATGTTTTACTTTTCGTTGCTACACTCTTAGAATTGCATGTGTAGGTTGATTGCTTGACTTGTGCTAAGTTGCTAAAATCTGCCAAGACTTAAAATTGGGAAAAGGCTAGATTTTTATTTGGTCAAGTAGTCCAATCACCCCCCCTCTAGACCTAATTTCGATCTTAAAAATGGTATCAGAGCTTTGGTCTCCAATTTCCTTGATTTCCATAGCTTTGGTGATCATAGCCTTGGTTTCACAACCTAGGAGAGTATGGCGTCTAGCGAGGGAAATTACCACCGTAGAGGTCCTTACTTTCATGGTACTAATTTTGCTAGTTGGAAGCATATGATGAAAATGCATATTCTTGGACATAACCCCGCCATTTGGGCTATTGTGTGTATTGGTTTGCAAGGTGAATTCTTCGAAGATGGAAGAGAACCAAATCTTGAAGCAACCGCGGAAGAATTGAAGATGTTGCAATACAACGCTCAAGCTTGCGATATCATTTTCAACGGATTGTGCCCCGAAGAATTCAACAAAATCAGCCGCCTTGAGAATGCAAAGGAAATTTGGGATACTTTGGTTGATATGCACGAAGATACCGAGTCCGTCAAGGAATCCAAATTGGATGTGTTTCAAAGTCAACTTGACAAGTTCAGAATGAAGGATGGTGAAGGAATCGCTGAAATGTATTCTAGGCTTGCTCTCATCACAAATGAGATTGCCGGCTTAGGAAGTGAAGAGATGACCGACAGATTCATCATCAAGAAGATCCTAAGAGCCTTGGATGGAAAATATGATACTGTGTGCACTTTGATCCAAATGATGCCCAATTACAAAGATCTCAAGCCAACGAAAGTCATTGGTAGAATTGTTGCTCATGAGATGTCACTTAAGGATAAGGAAGAGCTTCACAACAAGTCTAGTGGTGCTTACCAAGCTTCATGTGATTCTCACACAACATCAAGTGAGAAACAAGCCTTCAATGAAGAATTGAGCCTAATGGTGAAGAACTTCAACAAGTTCTACAAGAGTAGAAGCAAAGAGAGAAGTTCCAAGTCGAGGTCCTACTGTGACAAGAGATCTTCTAGTCGTGAACGAAATTGCTACAATTGTGGAAGACCCGGACACTACTCCAATGAGTGTACGGCTCCCTACAAAAGAAAAGAAGACTCACCTAAAAGGAGGAGTAAAAGAGATGAATCACCTCCAAGAGAGAGAAGGAGTAGATATGGTCGTTATGAACGAAGACCCTCTCGCAGAAGCAAGGATTCGGAAAGGAAGGACAAGTCATCAAAGAGCTACACAAGACGAAGACATCAAGCTCATGTTGGTGAATGGGTATCCGGTTCCGACTCTGAACACTACTCCGAGAGAAGTTATCACTCCGACTCCGAACATACTCAAGATGAAGGTGTTGCCGGTCTTGCACTTGTGTCATCCAACTCCTATGACATATTTGACTCACCAAATGAAGGAATTGGAAGATGCTTCATGGCTAAAGGCCCCAAGGTATCACACCCCGAGTATGTTGATTTCAATAGTGATGAAGATGATTTGCTAGGTGATGATGATTTACTTGTTGACAACTCTAGTGGTGAAAACTATGATGAAATTGCTATTAATCATGCTAATCAAGATGAAACAAATGACAATGATAAGAAGGAGATTGAGCGTCTAACTAAAGAATTAAACACTCTTAAGTTAGCTCATGAAACTACCTTAGAGGATCATCGAGAGCTTTTAAAGACTCATGAGAAGCTACGCTTTGAAAAGCTCAATCTAGAGCAAGAGTATGGGTTCTTAAAAGCAATCAATGATGATCTTCATAAGAAAAGTTCTTCTTACATTGCCAAGCATTTACTCTTGTCTACTTACATGCCACGAGTAAAATCTAGCAACAAGAACAAGAAAGATTCTTCTTCTAGTAGTAACAATAATCATGCTAAATCCAATATTGTTGCTTCTAGTAGTTCTCTTGATTCCACTAATGATTCTCTTAGCCAAGTTACACTTGAGCAAGAAAATAGCTTATTGAAGGGAATTATAGAGAAAGGTGTTTACAAGAGCCTTGTCGGAAGTAAGCAATTTGAGGAGATTGTACGCAAGCAAGGAAGGCACCGGAAGAATCAAGGTGTTGGTTTTGAACGCAAGTTCAATGCCAATGGAGTTGAGTGGGAAGAAGATCAATACCCCCAAGACGAAGTTTGTTCCTCAACAAGAGAAGTATGATCCCACTTCTTTCAAGGGAACACAAGCTCAAGATGATCTTCCACCACAAGACCACAAGCTAAAAGGCAAGGACAAGCTTCAAGAGGAGATTGATTCATTTGAAGAAGCTCCAAAGGCCTTGGTGAAGTGGGTTCCCAATACTACATCAAGTTCAACTTCATCAAGTACGACTACAACTCCAAGGATGCCCATCAAGTTGATGTGGGTCCCAAAGAAGAAGAACTAGAGAGTTCTTGAGGGTGACTCTGCCAACATACTTCACTCATATTCATTTTGGCAAGGACAAGTGCAATCAACTTCCATATCTTGCACTAGTTCAAGGAGTCACAAACCCTCTTGTTGGTAAGACAAGGGACAAGGTAACCTAATGCTTTCATGGACAACATCATATGTGTATTTCACTCTATGTCTATTGATATCCTTGTGTGTTCCTTGTGGGACTAACCCATGTAGGTATTGAAAGTGCAACTCACTCCAATGGATTGCTCCAAATGATGTACATCAACATTGAGCATCCACATCTTCAACATCTACATGAAGTCATCATCGACAAAACCCAAGGTTAGTTCAACCCTCTTAGGGGGGATATCACATCTAGGGGGAGCTTTACTCTAAGAATTGAGCTAAAGCAACTCTAATGGTGTGAACATAACAATGCTTTATGTAAAAGTGGTAACCCCACTTGTGCTTAAACGATGAGTATGACCTATGATCAAATGTTCTCATTTGACACCTAAGTCAATATGCTCATATATAGATGACCTAGTCATCGCCAGTTGCTTGATAGATGCTAGAGTGTTTGTGCATGCTTTGCCACATATTTCATTTGCTATCTTATTGTGTGAGCATGTTGGTTGCACAATTTTCTCCATTCGAGGACATCCATTTGTTGTTTTGATTGATTGGCTTTTCTTTTTGCCAAATGGATGGACAAGAATGCCTAAGTACTCCCTCTAGCTATCTATGCTTTTCTCGTCTTAAACTCTATTCATGCTACATCACAAAGTTTGATCAAGTTGAATTCAGACCCTCCGGGTGAGGAGCACTCGGAGCCACCGATCCGTCAAGGGCTTAAACTTCCAAAACCTCTTAATGGCTTTTGGTCTGACCGATTCATCCATCTCGGTCTCACCGAAATCATTGGGTTGATCTAGGTTTTCACCTCGGTGCAACCGATTAGAATAGTTCGGTCACACCGAGTTGTAGTAACCGCTTGCGATTCTGCATCTCGGTGCCACCGAGTCGTTCCACTCGGTCACACCGACAGTGACTGGGTATATATATCCGCAGGTTGAAATATGGAAATTCCTTCAAACTCCCAACCGCGCCTGCCCAGCTCTGCCACCCCCTTGGTCTCCGGATCATCGCCGTCGTCGCTAGCGCCCTCCTGCTGCTGGTCTCCGCCGCCGTCAACGGGATTCTTCGCCGCCATTGTCGCCGTAGCGAGTCCGCCACTAAGTTAGGGTACGGACTCGATCCCTTTGTGTATTCCTTAACTCCGATTCTTGCAGAAAGGTTAATGCCATGCTTCTAGCCACGATTGAGATCATCCTATCCAACCAAAACTTCCTCTAGATTAGTTTTGATGCAAAAACTTAGGGTTAGGTTTCCGCCGAACTCATCTCGGACCGACCGATTTGAAGTATTCGGTCTCACCGATTTGGCCCAGGCCATTGCACATGTACTACTCAGTCTGACCGAAGTGTACAAATCGGTGTGGCCGAGTTTCCTTTCTCAGTGAAACCCTAGCATCTCGGAGTCCCCGAACTGCGTCTTGGTCTGACCGAAACTGCCTGTTTAGACTCCAAAGTTGCTTCGGTGTCACCGAGTTAGTCATATCGGTAGCTCCGAAATGCTTTCTGCAGAAAACTAAAATTAAGTTTTTGAGTCAAACTTTTTGCCAAAATAGTTGTACTTTGTGATGCTCATCTACTCTGTCTATACCTATCTATTCACAGGGTCAGTGTCAGCCATGTCAGACAATAGTGACAGCCAGAACAGGTCAGAGGAGCAAGCAAATCTCAGTGAGGGCACTAGTCCCTCCAATAGCAGTTATGATGAGGGTAGCAGAAGCACCCCAAGCAACTTGCCTAGGGCTGCAACTAGGCAAAGGAAGAAGAGAACCTCAGATTCTGAAGATGAGGACTTTGTGGTTGAGGAGGTCACCTCAAAGAAGAAGGTAGTCAAGAAGGAGTATGCTGCTGCTGCCATCAAGCCTGGCATGAAGAAGAAAGTTCCTGCCAAGAGAGTGCCTATGTCAAAAGCCAGAGCCTCCACTCAGGAAACTATGGAGTTCACTGCTAAACCAAGAGAAGAAGAGGCTGCTGGAGGCAAGAAAAAGAAGGAAAGGGTCAAGAAGACCATGGCCAGAGTTATTGGTAGATCATCAATGATGAAAGATCCAGATGAAGATGATGAGGAAGAAGCTGTTGAGCCAGCACCAAAGTCTCAGAAGCTTATGGGAGATGCAATCAAGACTGGGGTTGCTTCATCTAAGCCCAAGACAGCTCCAAAGCCATCTGCCCAAGCTCAAGTCCCAAAGCCTACAACACCCAAGAGATCCACCAGAAACATCCCAGCAGCTGAAAAGAACAAGGCCCCAGTGCCTGAAGTTCAAGAGGATGAGGAGCAGCAATTGCTCAGGAAGCTCAAACCAAAAATTCCAGATCATGATGACAATCATCCCATAGCTGAGAACATGAAGTTGAGAAAGGATGCAGGTCTCAGACTATGGAGACAGACAGACCCATATGCTGTGAGGAGAAGGACAGCTGTGGACTACAAATTTCACACCAAGGAGCAGCAAGACTTCTATGAGACAATTCTTTTGGACAAGAAGCCCATAGTCAGTGACATAAGATGGGTTGACTGGAAATTCATTGATGACAATGAAGATTACTTCCCTGGAGTTCATGAGAGTTTCAGGATGAATGAGGTTGACAAGTTTGTTGGTCAAAAGCTGACTAAATGGAATGATGAGATGGTCATGCAATTTTATTCAACTGCACATTTCTATCCGGATGGCAAGATAGTCTGGATGACTGAAGGCACAAGATACCAATCATCTATAGCAGAATGGGCCAAGTTGATCAATGCCCTTGAAGAAGGTGAAGATGACATAGATGTCTATTCCAAGCCCAGGAAAGATCATAACTCCATGGCTCACATGTACAAGGAAATTCCAGATGCTGCTTTGGCAACTCACAGATTTGGATCCATCTACTATCTACTGTCAGGGCTGCCTACTATCAACACCATACTGAGGTACACTTTGTTGCCCAAGTGAGGAGATGACAGGATGATCAGAGGTCACTCAATAAACCTGTTTGATGTGCCAGAGAAGTTCAAAGTGATGACTTTGATTGTTGAAACCATCAAGAGAACTGCTGCTGATCATAGGAGGTCATGCGGATATGCCCAACACATTCAGATGCTCATCAATTCCAAGATGGGAATATGAACATATCTACTGGACAGAGAACACCTTCCCCTGAGGCCAGACTTTGAGGACAATGTTGTTGTCATGGATGCATCACATCCTACATCTGTAGAGGCTCAGGAGAAGCGAGAGCAAGCTAAGGCCGCAAAGACTTCCAAGATGCCAGATGTATCAGCTGTGAATCTCAAGACAAAGCAAGATCAGCTCACTTATCTGCTTGAGTCTACAATGAGGATTGAGAAAGGACTAGCCACCCTGACTCAAAACCAAGAAAGTCTTGAGAGGATCATTGAAACAAAAATTTATGATCTAGACTTGAAGGTCACAGAGATCCAAACCACAGTTGAGCAACTTCAAGAAGAGGCAGAGGACAGGAGAGCAAGAGTCACCACAGATGCATTTCACAGAGTGCCAAGAGCACAGAGGTCTGCAGCAGAGCCAGTTGTCACAGATTCCAGAGCTACAACTTCAGCACTTGCAGCAACAACCACTGTTGCACCTTTAGTTGCAACTCCTCCAGCTCCTCAGACATCAGCAGAAGCCTTTGCAGACAGACTCCTCTCAACGCCATCTACGCACACCGGAGCCACCAGCCCGAAGACCACTTCAGGAGCTCCCGGAGATCGTGCCTAGAGTGCCGAATAGCACTATGCATTTTCGAGCTTTTTGGTAACTTGTTGCCAAAGGGGGAGAAAGTGTATAGATCTTAGGCTTCGAGAGAGAGAGTGTTTTGCTTTTGTTTGCCTCTCTTGCTACTTGATATTTGTTCATTTGGTTGCTACATTATTTGTGCTTGTGTGTGAGATACATTTATGATCATGTGGTTGATCCTTATGCTTTAATGTGTGCTTGAATGATGCTATCTATAATACTTGTGTATGATCAATCATGTTTCCCTTGGTGATGGGTGCATGTGCTTTACATTCTATCATTTTGAGCGCTCCACCAAGATGTATGTGACATGGAAGAGTAACCCATGATCCTAATCAATTGTGCATTTGCATTCAAAAGAAAATTTTCAATAATGCACAAATTTAGGGGGAGCTCTTGCTTATCACATACTTCTCAAAGCGACGATGTATTTCATTCATATTATCATTTGTCGAAGCTTTGATCTATATGTTGTCATCAATTACCAAAAAGGGGGAGATTGAAAGTGTAACTAATCCCCGGGTGGTTTTGGTAATTCATAACAACATATAGCTCATTGAACTAATATCCTTTCAAGTTAAATATTTTAGAAAGTTCAATGATTGGCATGGCACATGGACTAGAGATGTGGACCCCTCAAAATGCTAAGGACAAATATTGGTAAAAGCTCAAGACTCTACATTTCTATTTTAGTGATCCAAGATCACATTGAGTCCATAGGAAAAGCCAATACTATTAAAAGGGGATGAGGTGTTGCTTAATGGTCTACTTGCTCAAAATGCTTAGTGATATGCTCCAAAGCCCTCAACCACTTTCTCATATCCAGATATGTCCTAAACCTAAAGTCAAACTCGGCCCCACCGATTTGATCTATCCGGCGTCACCGAGTTCCTTTGACATAGCCACTGCCAGAAACCCTAATCAGTTCGGTCTCATCGATAGGGATTTCGGTCTCACCGAGATGGGATTGCAAACTCTCTGTTTCCCTTCGTAACGTTTTGGTCTCACCGAAATGAGCGATCGGTCCCACCGAGTTCACAATGCAAACTCTCTGTTTCCTTTTCGTAATGTTTCCGTCTTACCAAAAGGAGCGATCGGTCCCACCGAGTTTGCCTGACCAACTCTCTGTTTGCTCATTGCTGAAATCGGCCTCACCAAGTTCATGCAATCGGTCACACCAAGATGAGGTTTTGCCCTAACCCTAGCACATCAGTCCCACCGAGTTGAGCATATCGGTCCCACCGAGAATCCTAACGTTCACATTTTGAACTGAATCGGTCTCACCGAGTTCTTCTATTCGGTCTGACCGAGTTGAATCAAATGTGTGTAATGGTTAGATTTTGTATGGAGGCTATATATACCCCTCCACCCCCTTCTCTATTCAAGAGAGAGCTATCAGAACGTGCCTACACTTCCACTACTCATTTTCTGAGGGAGAACCACCTACTCATGTGTTGAGATCAAGACATTCCATTCCTACCACAAGAACTTGATCTCTAGCCTTCCCCAAGTTGCTTTCCACTCAAATCATCTTTCCACCATATCCAAATCTGTGAGAGAGAGTTGAGTGTTGGGGAGACTATCATTTGAAGCACAAGAGCAAGGAGTTCATCATTAACACACCATTTATTACCTTTTGGAGAGTGGTGTCTCGTAGATTGGTTAGGTGTCACTTGGGAGCCTCCGACAAGATTGTGGTGTTGAACCAAGGAGTTTGTAAGGGCAAGGAGATCACCTACTTCGTGAATATCTACCCGAGTGAGGCAAGTCCTTCGTGGGCGATGGCCATGGTGGGATAGACAAGGTTGCTTCTTCATGGACCCTTCGTGGGTGGAGCCCTTCGTGGACTCATGCAACCGTTACCCTTCGTGGGTTGAAGTCTCCATCAACGTGGATGTATGATAGCACCACCTATCGGAACCACGCCAAAAATCTTTGTGTCTACATTGCGTTTGCCTTCTCCAAACCCTTCCCTTTACCTTCATATGCAATGTTTTACTTTCCGCTGCTATACTCTTAGAATTGCATGTGTAGGTTGTTTGCTTGACTTGTGCTAAGTTGCTAAAATCTGCCAAGACTTAAAATTGGGAAAAGGCTAGATTTTTATTTGGTCAAGTATTCTAATCACCCCCCCCCTCTAGACCTACTTTCGATCCTACACATGGGCAACCTAACGTTCATTTTGGAACGTATCCTGTGGTTGCACACGTTGGACTGGAACGCAGCTATCATAGCTGCTGGATGGATGTCTGGAATGTTCCTGTGCACCCGGCTGAACCTCTGCATATACTTCCGCAAACTCTCTCCTTCCTTCTGTGGGAGGAGTTGCAAGTTGCTGGGCCGCCCTGGTTCTTGATGGCCACCCGTGAAGGCGCCAATAAACTCATGGCACAGATCAGCCCAGGTCAAAATGGAGTTCTCTAGCAACTGCATCAACCATGACCTCATGTTTGGCTTGAGTGCCAAAGGGAAGTAGTTGGCGAACACTCTCTCGTCCCTTCCTCTGGCAGCTTGAATAGCGATGGTGTAGATGCTCAAGAACTCTGCCGGGTTCAATCTTCCATCATACTTTTCTGGTATCTCTGGCTTGAACGTACAGGCAGATGGCCAACGGACTTGCCGCAGCTCACGAGTGAAGGCGGGGCACCCAACCTCGAAAGGGAGGTACCCGCCCCACCGGGCATGGGTTCATCGACATCGGGGCCATTGCGCCTATCAGACTGGCGGCGGGTGTAGCGACGTCGCTTGATGGTGACGCGCGTGTCTTCCCTCCGCCTGTCTTCCAGGACCCGTCGCAGGTCTCAACGTGCCTGAGGATGAGACGAAGCCATTGATTCGTCTTCGGGTTCTTGGTCGTGTGGCCCTGGTTGTGGCCCCTACGCTAGCTGTCGTGGAGGGGACTGCACCATCGGAACGGCTCCCTCGATGCGGCCAGTGACTTGGACCATTGCCGCCGTTGGTGGAGGCCGGGGTGGGCCTGCCTGATGTGATCCTCCCGCCTCAGCAAAACTAATCAAGCTCTGGATAGTGGCCCTCCACTCATCCATTTGATTGGCCGCTGGCGGAAATCTCAACAAGAGCTGGGCCCACGCCATGACCTCTGAAGCGGTGCTTGGCATGGACGACGACGGGATCATGACGTCGCCCGACTTTTGATGGTGCCTGTAGTGGCGGTACCATGATCTCGCCGCCGCGAGCCAGTCGCTAGGGCGGTGTGACGACGAGGCGGATGCGCTTGGGGGTTGACGACCCCATTCGGCGCATCGTCTCGGCTAGCTTGTCCTTGGGGTGGCGCAGGCCCCGTAGCCGCACCCGCGGTGGGGGCAGTTAGGTGATTACGATCCGCTTTAGGGCGAGGGCCACTGCTGCGGCTGTGTCCCTCGGCGAGGTGGGGAGGCGGAGACAGAGCATTCTCCCCACCCGCACCTTGCCGAGCATGGCTGCCGGGTTGTTGTTGGTGTCTCCCTCTTCCGGTGCATCCTGCACCTGCTTCGGCCGCAGGGGGAACGGTGATGGCGCCGCCTGCGCCAGTCACGTTCCCCGCGGCGTCGGCATTCCCATGTTCCCCCGCAGCCCCCACAACATTAGTGGCTGCATGCGAGGGGGCCTTCGAGGTGGACGGGTGAGCCGACGCACCTGATTTCTTCTTGGGCGCCATGGATGATGAAGCCGTTGATGAAGAAAACGATGATGAAGACGGCGCGCTGCTTACACTCTCGGGTTCGCGCAAGCGCCTCCCCCTACCTGGCGCGCCAAAGATGTCGTGGTTTCACACGGCCACCTATGGGGCTATCGGCCCCTTGTGGTTCGGCAAGGGAGAAGAGCGCATTGCACAAAGAGCGGAAAGCACAGAGCAGCACGACAATGATGACACGGGTAGTTTTACTTAGGTTCGGGCCGCCGCGAGGCGTAAAACCCTACTCCTGCTTTGGTGGATTGATGGAAGGACCGTGGTGGAGACTCAGCACTCTAGCCCGGCAAGGTCACCCCGGGGCGAGAGCAGCTGCGCATACAAGTGTACAAGGGTCCGAATCCTCTCTAAGGTAGTCACGGCCCTCCTTTTATAGGTAAAGGGGTTACCACAATGGCAAAACAGTCATTTATCCAACGATTAGATAGCCATAGTGCTATCATACCGAACTCTGCGGACAGGTTAGGGCGCATTAAATGCACCGCTTAGTGTCACATCGTGGCGTAGCCCGGCAAGCCTTGCCATGCCATTCAGCCACCTTTTCGCCTGTCCGTGCGACACGTCGCCTGGACGTGTGTCATTTAGGGACGATCTTCCTCAGAAATGGCCTGCCACGTACAAAATAACAGTTGCTTAGTCACTTGGGGGTTCGACACCGCACCGATGGGTGACTTGCGTTGCTGTGAGCTGGAGCGGTGGAGCTTTGGTGGGGTAATCCGGCCTTGGCGTCCCCGGCAAGCCTGCCGGGGGAGTCTTGAGGCTTGTCTTGGGGTAACCTCGACCCCGCCAGGCTCGCCAGCCCGGCAAGGGAGGTTTTTCCTTAGTGATATCTTTCTTGTTTGGTTGGCCTTGGTCTTCTTGATCCGCCCTTTGATTTCTCAAAGAGCCATCTCTTCTACTTGGCCTTGTCTTGAACGTCGTAACCTTGCTCTTGAGCCTGTATACAGTTCGGGCAACACACCTGGGGGTTTGTTGCACCGACATTGTTGTTTCTGTTAAAATAGGAGATCATTGTTATCATGGCTTAATTATGTGATTTGGGAGCTAGTGTGAGTGCAATTCCCTTTACTTTATATCAAGAAATTATGAATAATATTGCACCTGCTGAAATAGAAGATATTGATGTCACTATTAAGCTTGTCAATAGAGATACTATTTCACCAATTGGGATTGTTAGAGATGTTGAACTCTTGTGTGGGAAAATAAAATACCCTACTGACTTTCTAGTTCTTGCTTCCCCACATGATGATTTTTGTCCGATTATATTTGGTAGACCTTTCTTGAACACTGTTAATGCTAAAATAGATTGTGAGAAAGAAACTGTTAGTGTGAGTTTTGGGGATGTGTCTCATGAGATTAATTTCTCCAAATTTCATAGACAACCCCATGATAAAGAATTGCCTAGTAAAGATGAAATTATTGGTCTTGCTTCTATTGCCGTGCCTCCTACTGATCCTTTAGAACAATATTTGGTAGACCATGAAAATGATACGGTCATGAATGAAAGAAAGGAGTTAGACGAGATTTTCTTTAAACAAATGACTGTTTTGAAACACAATTTGCCTGTTGAGACTCTTAGAGATCCTCTACCACCCAAGAGTGATCCTGTATTTGATCTTAAACAATTACCTGATACTTTGAAATATGCTTATCTCGATGAGAAAAAGATGTATCCTATTATTATTAGTGCTAACCTTTCAGAGCATGAGGAAAAGAAATTAATGATAACTCTGAAGAAGCACCGTGCAGCTATTGGATATACTCTGGATGATCTTAAGGGCATTAGTCCCACTCTATGTCAGCACAAAATTAATATGGAACCTGATGCTAAACCTGTTGTTGATCATCAGTGACGGTTGAATCCTAAGATGAAAGAAGTGGTAAGAAATGAAACACTAAAGCTTCTAGAGGCAGGTATAATTTATCCTATTGCTGATAGTAGATGGGTAAGTCATGTTCACTATGTCCCTAAGAAGGGAGGTATTACCGTTGTTCCTAATGATAAAAATGAATTGATTCCGCAAAGAATTGTCACAGGTTATAGAATGGTTATTGATTTTAGAAAGTTAAACAAAGCTACTAGGAAAGATCATTACCCTCTACCTTTTATAGATGAAATGCTAGAAAGACTACCAAAACATACACACTTCTGCTTTCTAGATGGTTACTCTGGTTTTTCCCAAATACCTGTGTCACAAGAGGATCAAGAAAAAACCTACTTTTACTTGCCCTTTCGGTACCTTTGCTTATAGACATATGCCTTTTGGTTTATGTAATGCACCTGCTACCTTTCAAAGATGTAAGACTGCTATATTCTCTGACTTATGTGAAAAGATTGTTGAGGTTTTCATGGATGTTTCTCCGTTTACGGAACTTCTTTTGATGATTGCTTAAGCAACCTTGATCGAGTTTTGTAGAGATATGAAGAAACTAATCTTGTCTTGAATTGGGAGAAGTACCACTTTATGGTTAATGAAGGTGTTGTCTTGGGGCATAAAATTTCTGAAAGAGGTATTGAAGTTGATAAAGCTAAAGTTGATGCTATTGAAAAAATGTCGTGTCCTAAAGATATCAAAGGTATAAGAAGTTTCCTTGGTCATGTTGGTTTCTATAGGAGGTTTATTAAAGACTTCTCTAAAATTTCTAGGCCTATTACTAATCTCTTGCAAAAGGATGTGTTCCATTTGTTTTTGATGATGATTGTGTAGAAGCATTGGAAATACTTAAGAAAGCCTTGATTTCTGCACCTATTGTTCAACCACCTGATTGGAATCTACCCTTTGAAATCATGTGTGATGCTAGTGATTATGCTATTGGTGCTGTTCTAGCACAAAGAGTTGATAAGAAATTAAATGCCATCCATTACGCTAGTAAAACTCTAGACATTGCTCAAAGAAATTATGCCACTACTGAAAAAGAATTTTTAGCAGTTGTGTTTGCTTGTGATAAGTTCAGATCTTATATTGTTGATTCCAAAGTAACTGTTCACACTGATCATGCTGCTATTAAATATATTACAGAAAATAAAGATGCTAAACCTAGACTTATTAGATGGGTTCTCTTGTTGCAAGAATTTGATTTACATATCATTGATAGAAAGAGAGCTGAGAACCCCGTAGCAGGCAACTTGTCTAGGTTAGAAAATATTCTTGATGACCCTATAGATGATAGCTTCCCTGATGAACAACTAGCTGTCATAAATGCTTCTCGTAGTACTCCTTGGTATGCTGATTATGCTAATTATATTGTTGCTAAATTTATACCACCTGGTTTCACATACCAACAAAAGAAAAAGTTTTTCTATGATTTAAGACATTACTTCTGGGATGACCCACACCTTTATAAAGAGGGAGTAGATGGTGTTATTAGACATTGTGTACCTGAGAATGAACAACAACAGATTCTTCGCAAGTGTCACTCCGAGGCCTACGGAGGACACCATGCTGGTGATAGAACTGCTCACAAGGTATTACAATCTAGATTTTATTGGCCTACTCTTTTTAACGATGCTCGTAAGTTTATCTTGTCTTGTGATGAATGTCAAAGAATTGGTAATATTAGTAGACGTCAGGAAATGCCTATGAATTATTCACTTCTTATTGAACCATTTGATGTGTGGGGATTTGATTATATGGGACCTTTTCCTTCCTCTAATGGGTACACACATATTTTGGTTGCTGTTGATTATGTTACTAAGTGGGTAGAAGCTATTCCAACTAGTAGTGCTGGTCATAACACCTCCATTAGAATGCTTAAAGAAGTTATTTTCCTGAGGTTTGGAGTCCCCAGATATTTAATGACTGATGGTGGTTCACACTTAATTCATGGTGCTTTCCGTAAATTGCTTGCTAAGTATGATGTTAACCATAGAATTGCATATCCATATCACCCTCAGTCTAGTGGTCAAGTAGAATTAAGTAACTGAGAAATAAAGTTGATCTTGCAAAAGACTGTTAATAGATCCAGAAAGAATTGGTCTAAGAAACTTGATGATGCATTATGGGCTTATATAACTGCTTATAAAAACCGTATGGGTATGTCTCCATATAAAATGGTTTATGGAAAAGCATGTCACTTACCTCTTGAACTATAACATAAAGCTTATTGGGCAATTAAAGAGCCCAACTATGATTTCAAACTTGCTGGTGAGAAGAGGTTATTTGACATTAGCTCACTTGATGAATGGAGAACCCAAGCCTATGAAAATACCAAATTGTTTAAAGAGAAAGTTAAAAGATGGCATGATAAAAGGATACAAAAGTGTGAATTTAATGTAGGTGACCATGTCTTGCAATACAATTCTTGTTTAAGATTTTTTGCAGGAAAGCTTCTCTCTAAATGGGAAGGGCCTTACATTATCGAAGAAATTTATCATTCCGGTGCCATCAAAATCAACAACGCCGAAGGCAATAACCCGAAGGTGGTAAATGGGCAAAGAATCAAACATTATATTTCAGGTACTCCCATAAATGTTGAAACCAATATTATTAATACCATAACACCGGAGGAGTACATAAGGGATATCTACCAGAATGTTCCAGACTCCAAAAAGGAATAGGTATGTGGTACGGTAAGTAAACCAACTCCAAAACTTTTCCAACATCAATTTTACTCTGTTTTGGAATATTTAAAAAATTAGGAAAATAAAAAGTAGTCTCAAAAGTGCACGAGGAGGCGACAAGCCATTGGGGGCGCCCTACCCCCCTGGGCGCGCCTCCCAGGCTTGTGGCCACCTTGTGTGCCCTTCGGACTCCGTTTTCTTGTAGTACACTCCTTTTGGTCGGTAAAAATTCATTATATAATCTCCCGAAGGTTTTGACCACCGTATCATGGCAAAATCCTCTGTTCTTATTTTTAGCTAATTCTGCAGCAGATTTGGAGCAAGCTGTCTTTGCAAGAGTCGATCGGGGAGAGTCGTGTCTCTCACACGATACCGGACCCAAGAGCATACAGCGAAGCTGACCACTTGGGGTGGTCAACGGAGGAAGATAGGGAGGCTGGCCTGAAAAGAGTGGATGCCGTGGAGGAGGATCAAGAAGTTACCTCTCGCCCTCAACCTGGAGCCATACTTGAGGAACTCCAGAGCTCAGCAATACCGGATTCGGTCATACCTCCCAATGCTAGATTTCTCTCTTATGATAACATGAAAAAGAGTGTTGCTTTTTCCCCCGCAGCCAGGAAGCATCCATGGGTGATCAGAGCTCTAGCCGTCACAGGCAAACTCCGTCAGGAAATAATGGATCTCAAACAACAAGTCAATAGGCTCGAGGAAGAAAATTGCATCCCAAAGGGTATTATTGCCAAGAATATTGCATCACCACCTCCGAAGAAAGAGACCTATAGTACATGGGTATGGGCACTCCCCTTGGCAACTGCCAAGCTTGGGGGAGGTGCCCCGGTATCGTATCACCATCAAATCTTTACCTTTATTGTTTTTCTTAGTTCGATCCTTTTGGTTATATCTCGGTTTAGTAGAATAAATTTTTAGTATGATCTAGATTTGAGTTTTGCTTTGTGTTCCCTCTATGTAATCGAGTCCGAGAGTTATATAATAAAGATTAGTTTTGAGTTGAGGGCTTTGATTTCTTGCTATGATCTTGAGTAAAAGAAATGAAGAATAAAAGAAAGAAATAAAAAGGGTTATATAATGATCTTATGGGAAGTGATGACTTCACATATAAGGAGTATGTCGCATGAAATTACATAGTTTTGGTCATTGTTGCAATTAATAGGAAGTAATAAATAAAGAGGCGGGGTCTCACATATAAATACACTATCTTGGACATCTTTTGTGATTGTGAGCACTCATTAAAATATTATATGCTAAAAGGTTGATGATGGACAAGGAAGACAACATAATGGGTTATGTTTCTTTATATCCGAATAGAAGTTATATTGTCATGGATCCTCCAACATGTTGAGCTTGCTTCTCATCCTATGCTAGCCAAATCTTTTGCACCAAGTAGAGATACTACTTGTGCCTCCAAAATCCCTAAACCCAGTTTTGCCATGAGAGTCCAGCATACCTACCTATGGATTGAACAAGATCCTTCAAGTAACTTGTCATCGGTGCAAGCAATAAAAATTGCTCTCTAAATATGTATGATCTTTTAGTGTGAGGAAAATAAGCTTTATACGAACTTGTGACATGGAAGAAATAAAAGCGATGGACTGCATAATAAAGTTCTTTATCACAAGCGGCAATATAAAGTGACATTCTTTCGCATTAAGATTTTGTGCATCCAACCATAAAAGCGCATGACAACCTCTGCTTCCCTCTGCGAAGGGCCTATCTTTTATTTATCTCCTACCTTTATACAAGAGCCATGGTGATCATCACCTCTTCTTTTTATACTTTTTCTTTTTCGCAAGCACTATATGTTGGGGGGAGATCTACATATATATATCCAGTCGGATGTAAGTATTCATAAACTATTATTGTTGACGTTACCCTTGAGGTAAAGGGTTGGGAGGCGAAATTATAAGCCCCAATCTTTCTCTGTGTCCGATTGAAACTTTGATCTCGTAAGTATCGCGTGAGTGTTAGCAATTGTGAAAGACTAAATGATAGTTGAGTATGTGAAACTTGCTAAACAAAAGCTCTTACATTGACTCTGTCCAATGTTATGATAAATTGCAATTGTTTCAATGACCAAGATCATAGTTTGTTAGTTTTCAATAAAGTTCTTGTTTCATACTTTACCTTGTGAACGAATTGTGACTTCAGAATAAGAAATTATATGACAATATATGTTGTTGTTCTAAAGATGATCATGATGCCTTCATGTTCGTATTTTATTTTATCGACACCTCTGTCTCTAAACATGTGGACATGATTATCGATTCTGGTTTCCACTTGAGGACAAGCGAGGTCTAAACTTGGGGGTGTTGATATGTCCATTTTGCATCATGCTTTTATATTGATATTTATTGCATTATGGGCTGTTATTACACATTATGGTATAATACTTATGCCTTTTCTCTCTTATTTTACAAGGTTTACCCAAAGAGGGAGAATGCCGGCAGTTGGAATTTTGGACCGGAAAGGAGCAAATCAGAGAGACCTATTCTGCACAACTCCAAAAGTCCTGAAAATTTACGGAGAATTATTTTGGAAGATATAAAAAATATTGGGCGAATAAATACAAGATGGGGACCCACCAGGTGGCCACAAGCCTGGGGGCGTGCCCTACCCCCTGGGCGCGCCCCTAGGGCCTGTGGGTCCCCTGGCAGGTCTCCGGTGTCCATCTTATGCTATATGAAGGGTTTTTACCTGGAAAAAATCATAAGGAAGCTTTTGTGACTAAGCGCCACCGTCTCAAGGCGAAACCTCGGCAGAAGCAATCTAGGGCTCCAGTGGAGTTATTCTGCCGGGGAAACTTCCCTCCGGGAGGGGGAAATCGAAGCCATCATCATCACCAACGATCCTCTCATCGAGAGGGGGTCAATCTCCATCAACATCTTCACTAGCACCATCTCCTCTCAAACCCTAGTTCATCTCTTGTATTCAATCTTTATCCCAAAACCTGAGATTAGTACCTGTGGGTTGCTAGTAGTGTTGATTACTCCTTGTGGTTTATTCGGTGGAAGATCATATGTTCATATCCTTAATGATATTTATTACCCCTCTGATTATGAACATGAATATGCTTTATGAGTAGTTACGTTTGTTCCAGAGGACATGTGAGAAGTCTTGTTATAAGTAATCATGTGAATTTGATATTCGTTCGATATTTTGATGAGATGTATGTTGTCTTTCCTCTAGTGGTGTTATGTCAACATTGACTACATGACCCTTCAACATGATTTGGGCCTAGGGGAAGGCATTGGGAAGTAATAAGTAGATGATGGGTTGCTAGATTGACAAAAGCTTAAACCCTAGTTTATGCATTGCTTCGTAAGGGGCTGATTTGGATCCACATGTTTCATGCTATGGTTAGATTTATCTTAATTCTTCTTCCATAGTTGTGGATGCTTGCGAGAGGGGTTAATCATAAGTGGGAGGCTTGTCCAAGTAAGGACAGCACCCAAGCACCCGTCTACCCACATATCAAATTATCAAAGTAACGAACGCGAATTATATAAGCATGATGAAAACTAACTTGACAATAATTCCCATGTGTCCTCGGGAGCGCTTTGCTTTACATAAGAGTTCTTCCAGGCTTATCCTTTGCTACAAAAAGGATTGGGCCACCTTGCTGCACCTTTGTTACATTTTTTACTTGTTACCCATTATGAATTATCTTACCACAAAACTATCTGTTACCGATAATTTCAGTGCTTGCAGAAAATACCTTGCTGAAAGCCGCTTGTCATTTCCTTCTGCTCCTCGTTGGGTTTGACACTCTCACTTATCGAAAGGACTATGATAGATCCCTTATACTTGTGGGTCATCAAGACTCTTTTCTGGCGACGTTGCCGGGGAGTGAAGCGCCTTTGGTATGTGGAATTTGGTAAGGAAACATTTATAATACGTGCTGAAATTTACTGTCACTTGTTACTATGGGACATCATCCTTTGAGGGGTTTGTTTGGGGTATCTTCACCCCGACCGGAAGAGCAAAGAGTTGCCCCTCAACCTACTGCACCTACTGAAAATATTTATTATGAAATTCCTTCAGGTATGATAGAAAAAATGCTATCTAATCCTTATGCAGGAGATGGAACACTACATCCTGATTTGCATCTAATCTATGTGGATGAAGTTTGTGGATTATTTAAGCTTGCAGGTTTGCCTGAGGATGAAGTCAAGAAGAAGGTATTCCATTTATCTTTGGAGGAGAAGGCATTGACATGGTATAGGCTATGCGATAATATTGGGACTTGGAATTACAACCGATTGAAATTGGAATTTCATCAGAAGTTTTATCCTATGCATCTGGTTCATCGTGATTTGAATTATATATATAATTTTTGGCCTCGTGAAGGAGAAATTATCGCTCAAGCTTGGGGGAGGGAACTTACAGAGGGTTTAATTTGCTCGGCTTGAAGAGGAGGGAACTTGATTTCTCCAATCGGAGTGATACTGCCTCGGCGATCCTTCTTGAAGTTTCCAAGGAACTCCTGCAACTCCTTCTCTTCACGTGCCTTCTTGTACTCCTCATAAATTTGGCGATAAACGTCCGATAGCTCATCAAGACTTGACTTAATGATGTTACCAGCATCTACCTGAGATGTCTTGGGAAGATCGGACATGATGGATGATGATGATTGATCGTTAGGCCCCAGCGGAGTCACCAAAAAGTGTGTTCGCACATGAACATGTCACCGTGTACCCTCGATGCCGAGGGTGATGCACCGTAGCTCATGTCGAAGGAGACCCAGCCAGAAGCGCGATACACAAACAATCCGGTGGGCGCTTTTGTGGACTCGAAACCCCACACGCCTGGGAGGGACCCCATCTAGACGCGTGGCAGCTATGGGCTGCCCTAGGTTGACCTAATCACCCCTAGGGCCTCGTGGATCACTGCGCTCCAAAAAGAAGAACAAACGAAGAACGAGAAGCAAGATACAAGGGAGAGGGATAAAGATAGATGAACATGAAAAGTATGATAGATTGATTTTTTTGATTGTGTGTTGTTCAATCGGCCATCACCTCTCATCTATTTATGATGAAAATGGACTTCCCATACAAGAAAATGACTAAATATTTCGTCCAAAACATGAAAAACCCTAACCTAACTCGGACAGGAATATTTGGCAATTTTCCAGATCAACTCGGAGCCACCAAGTGGTTTGTTTCAGCCGCACCGAGTGAACATGACCAACCTTCTGTAATCTTCTATATCTCAATCGGAATTTCCAAGTGGTTTCACTCAGAATTACCAAGTCAACTCGGTCTCACCGAGTCAAATCATCTCGGTCGGTCCGAAATGACTCTGCAGCTTCTGTTTCTAACCTTGTTTTGGCTCCGCAGGTTGCATATGACCTTGGATTAAGATAATTTTTATATCAAAATCAACCGTTTCGACGAGACGCACAACTTTCATGTTAAATTGTTTCCCATATGAGGCGTTCTTAATTGAGATTTTGGTCATTTTATAATCTGATGTCAACACGAGCATCTCTAAAATTGTCATAACTTTTGCAACCGAGCTCCGTTTTGGACCATCTTCGTACCCATCTTAATCTTATTGAAGAGAGCCATATGGAAGTGACTTCCAATCAAAAGTTTGAATTAGTCTTGATATAGCATAAGCTACTTTTATGACTATGCCACTATTGAGCGTCAACACGCTCGAGGGGCTTGCTTGAGCCCATGTAGAGCCTTTTTCAACCTGACAACTTAGTTAGGAAATTGAGTATTTTCAAAACTAGGTGTCTATTTAACATAGACTTCCTCATCAATTTCACCATTGAGGAAAGCACTCTTCACATCCATTTGATATAGCAAGATGTCATTGAAATTTGCATATGCAAGAAGAATGCGAATGGCCTCAAGACGAGCAACAGGAGCATAAGTTTCACCGAAGTCTATACCTTCTACCTGTGTATACGCTTGAGCAACCAATCATGCTTTATTTCTTACCACAATGCCATCTTCATCTTGCTTATTCCAGAAGATTCATTTGGTACCGATGATATTGTGCTTCTTAGGATTCGGTCAATCGACCAATTCCCACACATCATTAAGCTCGAATTGCACCAACTCTTCTCGCATAGCATCCATCCAATCAGGATCATTCATTGCCTCTTCATACTTCATATGTTCTACTGATAACCCACAAGTATAGGGGATCGCAACAGTTTTCGAGGGTAGAGTATTTAACCCAAATTTATAGATTCGACATAAGCGGAGCCAAAGAATATTTATAAGTATTAGCAGCTGAGTTGTCAATTCAACCACACCTGGAAATTAAATATCTGCAACAAGGTGATCAGTAGCACAGTAATATGATAGTTTTGATAGTAGTGATAATAGTAGCAGTAACGGTAACAGTGATAGCAATGATTTTGTAGCAAGTGTAACAGTGGCAGCAGCAGTAGTAACTTAGCAAGAACAATATGTGGAAAATTCACAGGCATTGGATCGGTGAATTCGTTGCATGATATTCATCATATAACAATCATAACCTAGGGCGATACAAAACTAGCTCCAGTTCATAAATATAATGTAGGCATGTATTCCGTAAATATTCATACGTGCTTATGGAAAGAACTTGCATGACATCTTTTGTCCTACCCTCCCGTGGCAGCGGGGTCCATAAGGAAACTAAGGGATATTAAGGCCTCCTTTTAATAGAGAACTGGAACAAAGCATTAACACATAGTGAATACATGAACTCCTGAAACTACGGTCATCACCGGAAAGTATCCCGATTATTGTCACCACGGGGTTTACGGATCATAACACGTAATAGGTGAATATGACTTGCAAGATCGGATCTAGAACATAGATATAATGGTGAAAACATAAACGGTTCAGATCTGAAATCATGGCACTCGGGCCCAAAGTGACAAGCATTAAGCATGGCAAAGTCATAACAACATCAATCTCAGAACATAGTGGATACTAGGGATCAAGCCCTAACAAAACTAACTCGATTACATGATGAATCTCATCCAACTCCTCACTAACCAGCGAGCCTACGAAGGAATTACTCACTCCCAGTGGGGAGCATCGTGGAATTGGCGATGGCGAAGGGTTGGTGATGACGAAGACTAAAGATCCACCTCTCCGGAGCCCCAAACAGGCTCCAGATCTAGCCTCCTGATGAAGAACAGGAGGTGGCGACGGCTCCGTATTGTGAAACACGATGAAACTTTCTCCCTGATTTTTTCTCCAAAAATAGGATTTTATAGCGTCGGAATCAGGCTCTATGGGGCCACCAGGTGGGCACAACCCACGTGGGCGCGCCTGGAGGGGGGCACCCTGGTGGGTAGTGCTCACCTAGGGGCTCCCCTCCGGTGGTTCTTGGCTCCAGTATTTTCTATATATTCTAAAATAATTCTCCAAAAAGTTTCGTTCCATTCCGAGAACTTTTATTTCTGCACAAAAACAACATCATGGTAGTTCTGCTGCAAACAGCGTCAGTCCAGGTTGGTTTCATTCAAATCATGCAAATTACAGTCCAAAACAAGAGCAAAAGTGTTAGGAAAAGTAGATACGACGGAGACATATCATCTGCTAATGAGACAAAAGAGAAACTGCCACAGTAGTTTACCAAACGAGTGTGTGAACGAGTTGTTGGTCGATGACCTGGGTTCTCGAGTTCTTCGAGAATTAATATTGGATCAACACGATTTGCGACTCGTGGAAGATGATTTCCTTCAGAATGATCATTTCCATCAATATCAGCATCTTGATTATCATTAGTATTGCCATTACAATAAGAGTTCTATTCTTTCGCTCAACAACCCCATTTTGTTGCGGAGTGTATGCAACGGAGAACTCATGAGTGATACCATATTCATCGAGAAAATCTTCAATATTGGTATTTTTGAACTCAGTGCCATTATCACTTCAGACGTGCTTAATTCGCACATCATATTCATTCTGAGTCTTTTGGTGAATCTTTTGAAGATATCTTGAGTATAGGTCTTGTTTTTGAGAAAGAATACCCAAGTGTAGCAAGAGAAATCATCCACAATAACCAGACCATAATGACTTCCACCAAAGTCGGTGTAGTTTTGAGGCCCGAATAAGTCCATATGAAGAATTTCAAGAGGTCTTGTTGTGGTCATGACAGTCTTGGAAGAATGTTGTTTCTTGGCCACTTTTGCAGCCTCACAAGCAGCACCGAGATGATCCTTGTCGAATTTCACATCAGGAATGCCACGAAGAAGATTCTTCTTCACAAGTGTCTACAAGTTTCTCATACCTGCATGACCAAGTGTATGGTGCCACAGCCAACCTTTGGTTGCTTTTGCAAGCAAACAAGTTTGGACTAAGGGACCCTTAGAGAAATCCACAATATATAAATCACCTTTTCTATGTCCCTCAAAGACGAAGGAATTGTCAGTGGCCATAAAGACAGTGCATTTGGTGATGGAAAATAGAACCAGCATGCCTAGATCACAAAGCTTGCCAACTGACATGAGATTGAATCCAAGAGACTGAATAAGTAAGACACCATCAATGTTCTTGTCCTTAGAGATAGCAATGTTACCTAGCCCAATTACCTTTCCTTTGTTGTTGTCACTGAAACTAATATACTTCAGTGATGAAGCCGTTAAGTTGGGGTCGACAAACAACGACTTGTCTCCGGTCATATGACTGGTGCATCCACTATCCATGATCCATTTAGTACACCCAGAGACATAGTCGTGCATGAGAATTAGGCTTTCTTAACCACCCACATCTTTGCAGGTGGCTTCAAAACATATGAGCGAGCAAGATATGATTTCATTCGGTAAACAAAAGAGTTGTTTCTCATAGAAGTTCAAGCATAATCAAAGGAATATGCATTAAAATTCCTTCTAGACATATGAGCATAATGATTTGAAGATTTATGCATATATTCATTCTGTTGAGCCTTCTCGAGGATGTATCGAGCATTATCTTCCTGCATGGTAAGTAGCATAGTAACATGTAGTGCCTCGATAGTTTTATTTGGGACCCAAATAGTTTTCTTTGGGGGGTCATTCCTATAGTTGGGTCCAACATAGCGAGCGATAGCCCCACCACTGGTTTTTGAACAATTTGTAATTGTCCAGAGAGTCATCATAAGATAATTCAGGAATAGTATAGTCATATCCCGATAGTAAAGCAGGGTCGAGAGTGTTTCTCTTTGTAGGAACCCATACAGTGTGAGGATATTGATCAGGTTCCCAGTATGAACCATCCTGATTTAGTTTCCTTTTGAAACCCAAACCCTCTTTCCTAGGGTTTTTGTGAAGAATGGATTTCTTCAGAACATCGCACAAGGTTTGATGCCCTTTGAGACTTTTGAACATTCCTGTCTGAAGAAGATCCTTCAACCTAGCATCTTCATCATGCACAGAACCTTTTTCCTTGACCGAGGGTTAGCATTCACAGAGGATTCAACATTATTTCTTTCCAGGCTCTTTAAGCAAGGTGGTATAAAAACTTCAGTTTTCTCCTTGAGTTGTTGGGTGAGAAGAGAATTTTCCCTGATTAAATCATCATGAGCCTCTCTCAGATACTCCAGTGCCTGTTTCATTTTCAGGTAATCATAGGTCAATCTTTCGTGGTCTGCTGAGAGAAAATCAAGACGATCACTCAGTTCTCCCATTCGAGACAAGAAAGTGGAATGCTCTTCAGCCAGAGACTGGTTTTTCTCCATCTCCGCAACCAACAAACCTTCAAATTTCCTGAGAGTTTTCTCAATTTTCTCGAGTGAGTTTTGTTGCTTCTTAGCAATTTTGATCAGCTTAGCATGGTCATCCTCATTAGAAGAAAACTGATCACTGGTGTAATCCTCGTGATGTTTGGAGGATACACTACTGCAGGATGCTGCTAACGCGACACTACGATCAGAGACCCTTTGATGAAACTGTGTGCGATGCATTAATTGCAAACGGTGATGTAAAAAACCCGTCAAAAAAGATGCAAAACATTTGCGATGGCGGATACATCAAACACGATTTAGATTTTAGTTGCGTGTGCGATGCTGGGCATACAGTTGATCCATACGAACTATTTGCGATTAGACAGAACAACAGAAACGGGCAGCCATATCAATGTGTGTGCGATATACGGCATACAGTTCGCTCCGATGAACTGTTTGCTATTAGGGAAAGCAACAGAAACGGTCAGCCAGATCAAGGTGTGTGTGATATACAGCATACGGTTCACTCGAATGATTTGTTTTTGATTAGGGAAGAGAACAGAAGCGGTTCAACTTAACAAGATGTGTGTGATACGCGGCAATAAGGTCTGTAATCGGAAATGTGTGGGAAGACCGATAACAACACAGACGATTCCTGTTAACAAGCTCTGTGTGTTGTGAGCAAATGATTGCTGGTATACAATTGTCAGTGATTGATGAAATCAGCACCAACGGGTTCCATTGTTTAGTCCATGTGCGATGTGATTTGCTCTGTCCGCACAACATCTACGCTCTGTCTACACAGCATCAACATATATACTTAAAAATACAGCATTGCAAAACCAAATTAAGCATACAATTACACAAGTGACTACACACATAACATTTCCACACACCAAAGTAAGCAATTGCATGCATACTAAACTTGGAGAAACGAGCATCTAATCATCTACTTCTTGTTGCGATGATGCTTGCCATTGCTCTTCTTCTGGATGGATCCCTGGCCGTTTTGGGGAAGGAGGCACTTCCTCATGTCAACGATCCGCCTGTACATCTCGTAGCTTGTGTATGCCTCCTTGGCCGCGTACACGACGTGAGCTTTGTCGAGTTTCTCCATCCAGGCCAAGTGCCAGGCATGCTTGTCCTTGTTGCGGGAATCCTTCATGTCTCTATAGTAGGGATCAATGATGGCCTCGGCAAGGTGAACCAATGAGTCCTTCTCATGCTCATTGCTGCCCCAGATCTTGTATTGGCCTTGGATGTTGACAAGATTCTGGCAGGTGATGCCCGAATTCTTGAGCACCTTTACATCGTTGGTGATGTCCACCGTAGTGAACATGTAGTAGGGGCTGTTGACAAACCTGGTGAAACGCTCGCAAGGCCTTGTGGCCAGGCAGTAGTGGTAGACGAGGACGTGATTGCACATGCACATCTGGGCGACAGCGACCTTGAGACGAGACCCGACACAAGCGCGGGTGTACTCGAGGTCAAACCCAACCACCTTGTACATCTCCTCAGCAAGCAACAACTCCATGATGTGGATGGAGTGCTCCACCCAGACTGGGTTGTTGGTGTACACGACCGAGAGCTCCATGAACCTTCTGTGGGTATCCACCACGGCATGCATGGTGAACTGGTGCTCGTCGTCGGCAGCCGCTCGGAGCGCCATTGGAGCCACGCAGGATACTCTCTAAGAATTTGTTGTGGTGGGTGTGCTTCTTGCAATGGTGGGGCGTGATCGAAAGGTTGAAGAGACACAAGGGTTAAATGGCTGCTGTAATAAATGGGGGCCGGCCGGCCTGTAATCGTCACGTCTTGTCACCGCGTTCATAGTGGAGGATTCCAGTGCACGCTTGACAACACCACACCGCACGCATTTCATTTGACCATGCGTGGGCTCGAAGAGGCGCCAAATGTATCGTCGGTGATCCTGTTCCCGCGCTACCTCGCAGTTTACCACGCAAGCTTCCCGCCCGGCTATTTGTAAAAATGAAGTGTGTGGAATGACTTCGGTCATAAGTTTACCCGTGGGTAATGAGGTCAAAGTTACACAGAAGGGTGATGATGGACACTCGAGTGCGATAATTAATTTTGCGCTCTACAGGGCACACGATTGAAGAAACCATCTGTGTGCAATAATGTCGAAGATCGCAGTCGAGTTAGCTATACAGATCGTGTGCTATGACATCAACAAGGTAAACAGATTCGAGAATGGTTAATAAAATCTAAGTCCATTGCATATTAAGGTCAAAATAGTGCTACCAATATACGAGTCTCAGACGATGCCATTTCAATGATTTTACCACAAAAGCTCGAAATATTACAAGGTTCAAATTCTAGAGTTATATGGCTCAAATTCGAATATTACAAGGTTTAAACTGATATTAGAAATGAAATTTAGCTCATCAGTTGCAAACGCTCGCGCTGATCCGCTAAACATGGATATCAGAGAGCTTCAAACTAATATTACCACTTGTAAGTCTGGTTTTGAAACCTCATAATTTTTACAAAGGGGTCAGCCACTGAGAAGTCATGTATGGGGTTGACACGATGACTTCCGATTACTCTGTCATCTGGAGTTCCAAAATGAAATTCAGCATTTTTGGAGCCTATTCCATACTGCCGCAGCCGCCGGCGCTGATCAACAAACCATTCATTTTTGTGAAATAAATGTAGGGCAAACCTCATTACCTTCAGCACCCTTGCTCTGACAACAAAGAACCTGGCAAATATAATCTCCTGTAAGGTCCCTCGGTAGGAGTTCAAAGTAATTTCTGAGAGATGTAGATCAAGGCATTCGATGTGATTAAATTGTATCACATTATCCACCACCGGGCCTAATCTTATCTGCAAAAGAAGAAAACGTGTTAGTGCCTACATGCAGTTTTGAACACTACTATAGGCCTATTTGGTTTGCAGGATTTGTAAAATGAATTAACATGCCATCTTCAATCCGACATGATTAACATGGGCATTTGATTACAATCTAGAAAAATGTATCCTTCTTCACAAGAGGTTGGTGTGGATGAAAAGTTCCCTAAGAAAACTAGTACAGATGAATCCAAAGGAGAAATGCTTATGGATTGTAACCATATGGATCAAGAAACCAATATGGGGGGGGGGAACATGTATGTACTAAAATCCTCCAAAAAATCCTTCAGAAATCATAGTACATTGTCATTGTAAACTTGGAAAAAGGTGTCACAAATTGAACTCCCTTATGGTTAACATTTAACAGGAAAGGAACATCACCTTGATATATAGCTTCTCCAGGCACGAAAAGCATATCAGGAAACTGACAACTTGCTCCAGGTTGGGGCTGATAGATTCTAGTGCCAAGACCTTCACTGTGCATAGTTTTGGGGTCATGCTTGTTGGAATCATTTTCTGGATGATAGACGAACATACATCTTGAAAATTAGAAATAATGTTAATTTCTAGAAGGAGAGGTAGAAGGCGGCTGTTGTACCTGAACGGGTGTGGATCCAAGAACAAGTTCGGAGTATTTGTCAGACGAGTAGCCCACCACTTTCAATTTCGGCGCAGAAAGGACATTGATTCTTGTTGGACCTTCTTGATCAACTACAAGTAATCTCTCAAGTGAAGGTGTGTCCTCAATGACCATACCGTGGTACACATTTTGTGATGTGTTCTTGCAGCACCAGCAACACACATAAATAGTCCGGAGAGTCATGGAGGTGATGTGGAAGCTACTCAACCCATTGATCGCCTGAAGACGAAGGTACTCGAGTGTAGTACAGCCACGGAGCAGGCGCTCCATGTCACCGTTTGGGAGGCAGATGATGACGAGCTAAAGGAGCTTCAGTTGTGGTAAAATAAGAGCGGGCGCGTCATTAAGGGGGGGATGGCAGTTCCTGAACTTGGTGACGCTCAGCATGGGCGCGAGGCGGAGCGCAAACGTTGGCAGCAAGCGCATATGCCCATCATCAAAAGTGAGCTCCTCGAGCTAATCTAGGGCGGGGGATCGGAACTAGTCATCAAGCTTGGCTCGGTCCTTGCCGTTGGAACGGAACTTGCCCATGCTAAGGCCTCTGGTTGGGCCAGGGTAACTGCCGAGGATCTTGGAGAACGCATCCAAGCTTTTGTGATAGCCATGGCAGAGCTCGTGGGTGTCAATGAGGTCGAGAGGGGTGGAGTTCCATAGGAGGCGCCACCGCCGGGAAAGGACGGTTGTTCGCGCCCCATATTTGATTGGGAGGAGGGAGATGATGACTGCCAACATATCATCGGGGAGGATGCTGATGAAGTCTAGGCCTGCTGGAGTCGCTTGTGGTTCTTGCTCGACCCGCCTCCGCTTGTTGGCAGCCCCGTTCTCCACATCCGGAGTCTCCTTGTCAGCGGCGCTTTTTGATAGAAGTGGGAGTACAGGGAATATTTTGTTAAAACATGGCAATAGAAAAGTGTATTGGTAACTAGAAGTTAGTAGGTATGTCATGGGAAACCACGGCCACCTATGGGGCCATGAGCCCCTTTTGGTTCGGCGGGGGGATGAGCACGTTGCACAAAGAGCGGAGAAGCATTGCACGGCACGGCAGAGATCACATGGGTAGTCTTTACCCAGGTTCGGGCCGCCGTGAGGCGTAAAACCCTACTCCTGCTTTGGTGGATTGATGGTGGATAATGATGGTGGACGCAACACACTCACCCGGCAAGGTCGCTCTGGGGGCGAGAGTGGCTACGCGCGTATGGATATGCGAGGGTCCAACCCTTTCTATCGTTGCAATGGGCCTCCTTTTATAGATTAAGGGGTCACCACAGTGGCAAATCAGTCTTTGCGTACTGATTAGATAGCTAACGGTGCTATCATATCTAA
The DNA here is from genome assembly GCA_011799875.1 of Thinopyrum elongatum. Taxonomy (NCBI): domain Eukaryota; kingdom Viridiplantae; phylum Streptophyta; class Magnoliopsida; order Poales; family Poaceae; genus Thinopyrum; species Thinopyrum elongatum. The sequence continues at coordinate 435,635,822 of CM022302.1, forward strand.
CTCTGCAGGCTGACAGGGTGCATTAAATGCGCCGCTCAGTGTCACATCACAGCTCGCCCGGCAGGCCCTGCCAGGCTGTTTTGCCAGCTTCGCGCTTGCTTGCTTGACATGTCTCAGGACGGGTGTCATATGGAGGTGTTTGCTGTAGGAAGTGGCTGCCATGTGGCAAAAAGAGGCCACTTAGTCACTTTGAGGCTCAACACCACTTTGATTAATGACTTGCGTCGCTTGTGAGGTGGAGCAGTGGAGTGGCTTGCCTCCGCCAGCCCCGGCAGGCCTGCCGGGACGATCTGGGAGCTTGCTTCCGGGGCAAAACCCAACCCTGCCAGGCTCGCTTGCCCGACAAGGTAGGTCCTTCCCTTAGCGATGCCTTGCTCCTCTGGCTCACCTCGGCCTTCTCGACTTGCACTTCGATCCTTGAAAGGAATTGAACCTCCTTGTTTGGACTGATCTTGGTCTTGTAATCTTGTCTCTGGCCCGTGCACAGTCCGTGCAATGGACCCAGGGTCTGTTGCACCGACAGGAGCCCCCGGGCCTGGCACGAACGCGCCGCTGGGCGTCGTCGGGGTAGGCCCTAACCAGTGCACAGGCAGAAATGTAAGGGTGGCTCCGCCCTTTGAAATCTTCTTTGCTTCTTCATTAACCTGAGCTTGGGTCAATTTCCGGTTTTCCCGCCCGTCATGCAAAATGCTTAGGGGAGAAACTGGACCACGATCTGCGGGTAGCCCATGCCCCACGATCACGGGGTAGGAAACTGCCATCCCACTTGTCTCCTACCCCGGGGCGCCTCCGCCACATGTACTCCATACATTGCGTAGGGTAGGTGGTGGACGCGGAAGGCGCGGGAACGGGCGGCATGGCATAAAGCCAGGCGTCGCTGAGTGGTGTAGAGGGGCGGCTCTAATTCCCCGAGCCGTTGGAGGCGCAGGGGAACCGCATTGGAGGAGTAGGGCGGTCGCCAGTTGGGCGAGAGGCCAACCCCCTGCCTTGTTCTCCTATAAAAAGGGGGGTAGGAGTAGTGCGTTTACTCACACACCTTCCTTCTCCCTTTCAAAGCTTTCCTTGCTTGCCATGGTGAGGGGGCGAGGGCGTGGTGGTACTCCGGTGGTGGCGACGAGAACTTCTGCTCGACAGCGTCTCCCCCTCCTCTTGATGATGTGGGGGCTGAACCCGCTGCGAGAGGAGGCGGAAGGGGGCGTGGCCGAGGTCGTCGCGGTGTGCGTGGCCGAGGAGGCCGGGGCGGCGCCTCAATTGCGCCCGCACCGGACGCTCCTCCCGCGATGGAAGGCCACATCGGAGATCAACCCTTGGAGTTCGTTATCAGGCTGTATAAGCCTCCGCGTGGCTGCCTCCGCCTCCCTACTCCATTTGCAAGGGTGATGGAGCTCGAACAGCCGCATGCACTGAGGTTGCACTTGAGGGGCTGTGGGAATAGCGGCATGCGGGTGGATGTTGACTTCCCTGTTCCTCATGTTATGTACCTCTGCCGCGGCTGGAAGACCTTTGCTCGAGCCCATAGCTTGTCGGAGGGGCACGTTCTCCAGTTTAAATTAATGGAGAGTGGCCTGCTTTCCGTCAAGGTCTTTGGGCGCTCGGTGCACGCTTAGGGTGCTGCGCGGAGAGCTCGACCGACGACGAAAGCTCCTCCTCGAGCGAAAGCAACGAGGAGGACAGTAACGGTGATGACGACGGCAGCGACCGGGAGGGCGATGACTCTGACTCCGGATGAACGTCGCCCGCACCATCTTCATCAGGCGGCAGCACCATCATCTGCACCTGTGTTTTCTCCCCGGCAAGGTGGTTTGCCGGGAAGTTGGATGCAGAGGTGGTGATGGTGCCCCCTGGCTCCTCTAGCAGTCCTCCAGCTGGACCCCAGTAGGCTTCCTCTCGGGCTGCAGCGCCGTTAGCCCTGCCGTGTCCTGCTAGCCTTGGTGGTGTAGGTCGACGGGTCGCCTCCGCCATGCTCTCCGTCGACGTCTTCGTCCACGCCCTCCCGCCCTGCCAGACATCCTCTCCTAGAGCCTGACAGGGTCAGGCTGGGCTTCTGCCCAGGCACTCCTTTTGCCCTCTTCACCTTCTACTATTGTGCCTAGGAGGAGAGGGACAAGAAGAGGCATTACAGGGCACTTATCTTTTTTCAGTCTTAAATCTGTAGCCATTTGCCAAATTTTAGTTCAAATGATGTAATCTCTTGTATCCATGTTTATGTTCAGTGAGATTTGAACTTGTTGATCAGCATATTAATGAAAAAGATAAGCTTTGCCGGGTACTTGTGCATGTACGATATCCATGTAGAGGTGAAACGCCTCCATACTTTCATGTAAACAAGTAGAACCCGGTAAGCTATCTTGCCGGTACCCCATAGGACTGCTGCCGTGAGGCTGAGCCTGCCGGATGCAGAACCCATTGGGAGAGACCAGCCCCCCGCCAACCCGTTTCAGCCAAAGGCCACTACGACCATCCTGACCAAAGCAGTGTTCGTGTCAGTAGATGGGAGCACCTTTGTTTCTGAGGCGGCGAGGTTTTCGTATGCACAAGTCCTACTCACGGAACATGTATGGATAAGAGATGGAACTTATCTGTTTGGCTTGCCGGAGACCGCAGTGCTGGCTTGTCTTCGCATCCTCTTCCTAGGACAAAGTCCATGGCAGGAGCCTACAGTTTATGCAAATGAAGATGATGCCAGATGCAATCTATTTACATGATCATGCAACCTATCTACATGAATCATGCAATGCTTATGAAATGCTTATGCATGCATGCAACTTGTCAGGGGCCCCCAGCGCTTCATTTATTTCTTTGTTGCTCAGGGTCTGCGCCTGGCTTTGTACAAGGGGTTACATGTAGCTGACGCAAGGCCTGTACAAAAGGGTGGCTGCTGGGCAGGGCCCGACAGCCACGCCTTACGGGTAGAACTTGTGGAGATGCTCAATATTCCATGAGTTTTGGAATTGAATGCCATCTCCGGTCTCCAGACGGACTGCGCCAGGTCTGGTGACTCGTACTACCCGGTAAGGGCCTTCCCACTTAGGCGACAGCTTGTTTGTACCCTTGGCGGACTGAACGTGCCTAAGTACAAGGTCGCCTTCCTCAGAACACCGGGCATGAACCCTGCGGCTATGATAGCAACGCAGGGCTTGCTGATAGCGTGCAGCACGCGTAGCAGCCCGGAGACGGTTCTCCTTGAGAAGCACAGCGTCGTCACGCACGTGCTGTAACTGCGCTACTTCATCATAGGCAAGCACTCGAGGTGACCCGTAAATGAGTTCCATGGGGATAGCTGCTTCTGCCCCATAGACTAGGGAGAAGGGAGTCTGCCCGGTAGCTCGGTTTGGTGTCGTTCTGAGGGACCAAAGAACCACCGGCAGCTCATTGATCCATTGCCTCTCGTGCTTTCGCAGCTTATCAAACGTTCTTGTCTTGAGTCCCCACAACACTTCAGCATTCGCCCTCTCAGCTTGTCCATTACTTCTGGGATGTGCGACAGAGGCAAATGAGATCTTGCTTCCGAGGGCATGAACATATTGCATAAAGGCGCGGCTCGTGAACTGTGTGCCGTTGTCGGTGATGATCCAGGCATGGACCCGAAGCGGCACACCAATCCTTTCAAGAACTTGATAGCTAACTGAGCAGCCACCTTTCTCACGGCATCTACTTCTGGCCACTTTATAAACTTGTCGATTGCAACAAACAAGAATTCAAAGCCCCTGGTAGCTCGGGGGAAAGGGCCGAGGATATCGAGCCCCCAGACCGAAAACGGCCATGACAAAGGGATTGTCTAGAGTGCTTGGGCAGGCAGATGGATATTTTTGGAATGGAACTGACAGGCTTCACACTTGGTGACGAGCTCAACCGCATCTTGGAGGGCTGTGGGCCAATAGAATCCTTGCCGGAATGCTTTCCCAACCAAAGCCCTTGATCCAATGTGGGAGCCGCACATGCCTTTGTGTATCTCTGCCAGCAGTTCCTTTCCTACTTCCCGGCAAATGCACTTCAATTTCACACCGTTGGGCCTTCTTTTGTATAGTGTGTCATCGATAAACTGATACATACTGGCCCTCCGGGCTACTCTTTCAGCTTCTTCTTGCTCTTTGGGAAGTTCTCCGGTTTGGAGGAAATGGACTATGTGCCTTGCCCAAGTTGGAGCCTGAGGCTCGGCAACGAGGACTAGCGGCACCTCCTCATTCGTGGGGGCGCATCCCTTGACTGCGGGGACCAGTGGCCGGGCAGGAGGGTGCAGCTCGGCAATCGAAGGGGAGTTGTTTCCGGCAGGGTCCCTGCCAGGAGCCCCGAAAGGCTCTACCGGGAGAGGCTTACTGGATTCCAATTTCCTCCTCTTTTAGGCCATTGTTGTCGGGGATACGGAGGGCTGAGTAAGATGGAGAACAAAAGTCCCTGGTTCCAAAGGAAGCTTCTACGCAGCGCACTTTGACAGGTGATCAGCAATGCTGTTTTCCGCATGGGGTACGTGCTCTGTTTGCAACCCGTCAAAGCGCTCCTCCAATCTTCTCACTTGCTCGGCGTATGCCTCCATCAATGGGCTTTGGTAATCCTTGTTGACTTGTCTCACCACCAGTTGTGAATCTCCTCGAATGATCAGCTTCTTGATTCCCAACTCTGTAGCAATCCTGAGCCCGGCAAGAAGCCCTTCATATTCTGCTGTATTGTTGGTCGCCTCCTCCCGGGGAAAGTGCATCTGGATGATGTACCTCAGGTGCTCTCCAGTGAGAGCCACGAGAAGCACACCAGCCCCTGCACCTTGTAGGGAGAAGGCACCATCGAAATACGTGATCCATTCTTGGGGCGCTTCCTTGCCGGGGATAACTGTTTCCTGTACTTCTTCATCAGGGGTTGGCGTCCATTCTGCAATAAACTCTGCCAACGCCCTGCTCTGGATTGTTGATGTGCTTTCAAACTTTAGGCCAAAGCTGGATAACTCCAATGCCCACTCCACTATCCTGCCGGTGGCCTTTGGGTTTCGAAGTATCCTTTGCAATGGGAAGCGGGTGACAACCGTGATCACATGGGCTTGGAAGTAGTGGCGCAGTTTCCTTGAGGCCATGACAAGGCCAAATATCAACTTTTGCACGCCAGAATACCTGGATCTAGCCCCCTGCAATAGGGAGCGGATGAAGTATACTAGGTGCTGCACCACCTTCTTCCTTGCCGTGTCCTTGGGGTTGTTTCCGCTGCCGTGCTCTTCTTTGTCCTGATCCGTATCTGGCCTTGCCGGGCTACTCTCTTCCTCTTCCCTGGGCGGGACACTTGCTGAGGTGGCTACTTCTTCTACTTCCCGCTGCGCTACTAGGGCCACACTAACCACTTGATTAGTTGCTGCCAGATATAGCAGTAACGGCTCTTCTGGTTTGGGTGCGACCAAAGTAGGCACAGAAGACAAGTAGGCCTTCAAATCCTGCAGTGATGCATCTGCTTCCGGGGTCCACTTCATGGGTCCTGCCCTCTTCAAAATCTTGAAGAACGGCAAGGCGCGCTTGGCAGACTTGGAGATGAATCTGCTAAGCACGGCAACGCATCTTGTCAAACGCCTCACATCCTTAACTGTCTTGGGTGCCTGTATCTGCTCAATAGCCTTGATCTTATTGGGGTTGGCCTCTATCCCATGGTGGGACACAAAGAAGCCAAGTAGCTTGCCGGAGGGAACGCCAAACACGGACTTCTTCAGATTCAGTTTCAAATTGATCTTGCGTAGATTAGCAAATGTCTTCTAAATCCTGGATGAGGGTTGATTTGTCCTTGGTCTTGACCACAATATCGTCCATATAGGCTTCAATGTAACTGTGCAACTGTATTTCAAAGCCAATCTGGACTGCACTTGCAAAAGTGGACCCGGCACTCTTCAACCAGAAAGGCATGCGCACAAAGCAGTACGTGCCGCATGGGGTGATGAATGAGGTCTTTTCTTCGTCTTCCTTGGACATAAAAATATGATGGTATCCGGAGTATGCATCCAGAAAAGAGAGCAACTCACATCCTGAAGTAGAATCCACGATCTGGTCGATGTGTGGCAAGGGAAATGGGTCCTTTGGGCATGCCTTGTTCAGATCCATGAAATCTATGCAAAGCCTCCATTTTCCATTAGCCTTACGCACAACCACTGGGTTTGCTAACCATGTTGGATGCAGTACTCCTCTGACCAAACCAGTTGCTTCAAGTTTCTTGATTTCCTCAGACATAAACTGCTGCCGCTCCAAGGCCTGCTTCCGAACCTTCTGCTTGACGGGCCAGGCAAGTGGGCAGACAGCAAGGTGGTGCTCGATTACCTCCCTGGGAACACCGGGAATATCAGATGGTTGCCAGGCAAACACATCGATATTCGCCCGCAGGAAGGCAACGAGTGCGCTTTCCTATTTGTCATCAAGGGTAGCACTGATAGTGAAAGTACCATCAGCGCCAGCCAGCCCTGCCGTGACCTTTTTCACTTGGGGTGGAGCAGCCTTGGATCTCTTGCTGTTGGAACTCTCTGGCGTATCATCAACGGGCGCAGCGCATTCCACAGAGGTACGCTTCCCGGATTCCTTGCCAGTGCCTCTACTGTGCTTTTCCTTGGCGGGAACTGTGGCTTCCGCGACCTCTGCCGCGACCGCGTCCCGGTACATCTTATCCACGCAAATAATTGCGTCTTTCTTGTCTGACGGAACAGAAATGATGCCATCGGCCCTGGCATCTTCAAGGTGTTGTAGGTATAGTGGGATGCTGCCATGAATTTGGCCAGGGCCGGGCGCGCAAGGATCCCGTTGTACGGCAGGGGGAGGTCAACCACATAAACACAACTTTCTCAGTCCTGTAGTTCAACTCTCCTCCAAATGTCACTGGCAACATAACCTTTCCCTTAGGATGGCTCCTGCCGGGATTGACTCCTTGAAACGTGCCTGTGACCTTAAGTTCTTCCTCTGCTATCTAGAATTTGCAGATAACCTTTGGGGAAATCAGATTCAACCCGGCCCCGCCGTCAACCAGCATCTTTGTGACCTTGAGGTTGCGAATTGTTGGTGAGACCAACAACGGCAAGCATCCTACCGCGGTAATGCGGTCGGGGTGGTCATCTTCATCAAAGATGATGGGCGTGCGTGACCACTTGAGCGGCTTCCGAGAATCTGCCGCTGGCTCCATGGCATTGACTTCACGCGCCCACTGTTTAAGTTGGCAGTGAGAGGAGTGCAAAGATGCACCCCCGTCAATGCACAGGGCGTCAGTGGCTTTCTGGAACTCCTGCTCGCTGGTTTCCTCTTCATTCCCTCCATCACTCTCATTACTGCAATCCTCCTTCTCTCGGCTCTTGGCGGGTTTCCCTTGGTTCCGAGGAGCCTTGCCCGGGCGATTTGCTTCACCACCCCGGCCCTTCCCGCCAGCGCCATTCTGACCTTTTTCCTTATCGCGCTTCTCATACTCAGCCTTCTGTCTCTCGACGAGTTGCTCAACCTGATGACACTCCTAGAGATCATGGCCCTTGGTCCGATGAATCTTACAGTACGGCCCATCACTTTTCCCAGCTTTCTTGGCAGCCGCCGCCTCCCGGCAGTCAGCGCATGCGGTAGCCTCCTTGCCGGGGGCTTTAGCCTTGGCCTTCTTGCCGGTACTAGGCGTGCCTGACCCCTCAACAGTCATCACTGTCTTATCCTTGCGCTTCTTGTTGTGCTTCTTGTTCTTCTTCTTCTTACTGATTGTTTCACCGTCATCTTCTGAGTCGATGTCGACGCAATCTTCCTCTCTAGGAAGTTTCCTCCCCTCCTCTACCCGAGCACATTTATCGACTAAAGTGTAGAGCTCCTTCACAGTCTTGGGCAACCGAACGTTCATCTTGGAACGTATCCTGCGGTTGCGCACGTTGGATTGGAAGGCAACTATCACGGCAGTTGGGTGGATATCTGGGATATTTCTGTGGACTCGGCTGAATCTCTGCAAGTACTTCCACAGAGTTTCTCCTTCTTTCTGCCGGAGAAGCTGCAAGTCACTGGGCCGCCCTGGTTCTTGATGGACGCCCGTGAAGGCACCAATGAACTCGTGGCACAGGTCAGCCCAGGTCGAAATGGAGTTCTCCGGCAGGTGCATCAGCCAAGACCTCACATTTGACTTGAGGGCCAAAGGGAAGTAGTTGGCGACCACCTTCTCATCTCTTCCCCCGGCAGCTTGAACAGCGATGGTGTAGATGCTCAAGAACTCTGCCGGGTTTAGTATCCCATCGTACTTCAAAGGTATCTCTGGCTTGAACATGCGAGTGGATGGCAGACGGACTTGCCGCAGCTCATGGGTGAAGGCAGGGCACCCAACCTCGAAAGGCAGGCACCCTCTATCTCCGAGCGCGGGCTCGTCGACGTCAGGGCCATCACACCCATTGGACCGGTGGGGGTTGTCGTGGCGCCGCTCGTCGATGACGCGCACGCCTTCCCTTCGCCTGCCCTTCGGGGCACGCTATCGGCCTTGACGCGCTCGAGGGTTTGACGAGGCCATCGAGACTTCATCGGGCGCTTGGTTTTGCGGTTCCCGGGTGGCTTGCCGTGGTGGGGATTGCACCGTGAGGGTGGCCCCTCCCGCACGACCAGCCACACGAGCCGTCATTGCTGCCTGGGAAGGCCATGGCGGTCTGGCCCACTGTGATCCTTCCGCCTCGGCAAAACCAATCAAACTTTGGATGGTGGCTCGCCACTCATCCATCTGGTCTGCCACCGGTGTAAATCTCAACGGCAGTTAGGCCCGCGCCATGGCCTCTGAGGCAGTGCTTGGCATAGGTGATGATGATGTAGATCGCAATGTCGCTCGGCTCCTGACGTTGCCGGTGGCGACTGCGCCGCGCCCTTGCTGCTGTGAACCAGCCGTTTGGACGGCATGGTGACGCGGCGGAGGCACCTGAGGGCCACCGGCTCCAATGGGCACAGTAGCCGGGTCAGCTCGCCCCGGGGGTGGCGCATGCCCTGCAGTCGCGCCCGCAGCGGGGGCGGCCGGAGGGTTGCGATTCGCCCCAGAGCGAACATCATCACTGCGGCTGTGCCCGTTGGCGAGGAGAAGGAGTTCACGCAGAATGATCCCTCCATCCGTACCTCGTGGAGCATGGCCATCGGGATGTTGCTGATGTTGTCCTTCCCCGGTACCTCCCGTCCCTGCTTCGCCCGCGGGGGAGGTGGTGGCGGCGCCGCCTGCGCTGACCATGTCCCCCGTAGCATCCACACCCTCGTGAGCCCCCATATTCCCGGCGACATTGGCGGTCGCGGGCGGTAGAGCCTTCGAGGTGGACGGGTGATTTGCAGCTCCGGGCTTCCTCTTGGGCGCCATAGTCGATGACGCCGTCGACGACGAAAATGTCGATGAAGATGACGCGCAGCGTACGCTCTCGGTTTCGCGCAAGTGATCCCCCTACCTGGGGCGCCAAAGATGTCGTGGGAAACCATGGCCACCTATGGTGCCATGAGCCCCTTTTGGTTCGGCAGGGAGATGGGCACGTTGCACAAAGTGCGGAGAAGTGTCGCGCTGCACGGCAGAGATCACACGGGCAGTCTTTACCCAGGTTCGGGCGCCGCGAGGCGTAAAACTCTACTCCTGCTTTGGTGGATTGATGGTGGATAATGGTGGTGGACGCAACACACTCGCCCGGCAAGGTCGCTCTGGGGGCGAGAGTGGCTACGCACGTATGGATATGCGAGGGTCCAACCCTTTCTACCATTGCCATGGCCCTCCTTTTATAGATTAAGGGGTCACCACAGTGGCAAATCAGTGTTTGCGTACTGATTAGATAGCTAACAGTGCTATCATATCTAACTCTGCAGGCTGACAGGGCGCATTAAATGCGCCGCTCAGTGTCACATCACAGCTCGCCCGGTAGGCCCTGCCGGGCTGTTTTGCCAGCTTCGCGCCTGCTTGCTTGACACGTCTCAGGACGGGTGTCATATGGAGGTGTTTGCTGTAGGAAGTGGCTGCCATGTGGCCAAAAGTAGCCACTTAGTCACCTTGGAGCTCGACACCGCTTTGATTAATGACTTGCGTCGCTTGTGAGGTGGAGCGGTGGAGTGGCTTGCCTCCGCCAGCCCCGGCAGGCCTGCCGGGACGATCTGGGAGCTTGCTTCCGGGGCAAAACCCAACCCTGCCAGGCTCGCCTGCCTGGCAACGTAGGTCCTTCCCTTAGCGATGCCGTGCTCCTCTGGCTCACCTCGGCCTTCTCGACTTGCACTTGGATCCTTCAAAGGAATTGAACCTCCTTGTTTGGACTGATCTTGGTCTTGTAATCTTGTCTCTGGCCTGTGCACAGTCTGTGCAATGGACCCAGGGTCTGTTGCACCGACATGGTAGGAATAGAGTAAGAAAATGGAATAACAATTGGTTGCTTAAATACTACACAATTCATTTGATATTGATGGGTAAGTCAACATGCAGATACTTGAAAAGAACACTTACTTCAAACAAAGTCTGAATGGATGATATCAACGGGGAAGTTAGCATATATCTCATGACCAGGCTCTTTTATGTGCAGTGCAAGTTTAGTGCCAGCTTTCAGTACATAAAACTTAGAAATTTCTTTCCAAAGGCCAGTGCCAAAATAGGAGTCACCACGTTCATCAAGTCTTACAGTAGCAACGGTTGTAAATCCATGGTTTGTGTTCAGTATGACATCCCTGCAGTCTTGATTTATGTAAAGGGAAAGATTGTGTACTACAACAAGGGATGCGCTGCAGAAAATGGTAGGATTATTAAAGAAAATATGGTAACACGCAAATATGGGCCCAAATTGAAAGAACTGTACAACAGTTGAAATCAAAGGACAAAAATCTATAATTAAACAGATAGGGTAAACATGATGTCATGGAAATATGAGAGTAATCGAAAGAACAATACATCATTAATTTGCCTAATATAGAAACAAGAGGGAAAAAATCCCCTTTGATGTAAATGCTGCATGTGGCACCTTTTATCCAAATGTAGCAATATTCAGTATATGTTCAGGAAAGTAGGCCATGCCAACCGATTTAGGGTGAGATTGAACATACCGCGCGCATCCTCAAGTCATCTGGTACGGTGAGATGGAACTCCATGGATGTCTGGCGGAGGTCGCAAAGTCCTGATGTGTTCGTGCACTGTACACTCTATGAATGAAAGAAAACCCTCAAATCAGCTCGAATAAAAATGAATTCATGGCGAATTTGGCCGGGTGATTAAAGGAGGCAGATGAACTGGGATAAGAGATGAGATAATATCTCATTAAATTAGTTGCCTTGTTGTCCATGAGAAAAAACCCTCAATACGGCGGATTCCCCAACCGGGCGGAGCTAGGTCGACCATGAGCAGTGTCGAGAAAGTCGATGGCGATAGGCGGTGACAAGCGAAAGTGGCAAAATGCGATGGGGTTTGCCGGCAGCCTGGCGGCAGCGGCAGGCGTCGAGCTAAGTGGTTGCCGTGGCGATAGGCGGTGCCATGCATAGACACGGAGGAGCTTGTGCAGGTGTGAATGGGGACCGGAGGGGGTGGCGGGCGGGGTGAGGGTTTTTGTGATGTGGGGATGGTGAGGGTTTTCTTTTTTCTTTTTTGAATTGGGTGGTGAGGGTTTTCTGTCCCACAAAGAGTTTCGGAGGCAACGGTTTGCTAGAGCCAACCGTGTGTGATTGACGTAACAGGGAAAATGAAAGTCATTGCACACGGTTCCAATTTTGGGAATCGTGTGTGATTGACGTACTACCTCCGTCCTGGTTTATTGGTCCCCTTTGTAATTTGTACCAAATTTTGACCAAAGATTTAACTAACAAATGTCTATGCATGTCACCAAAAATTATATCATTGAACACTATGTTCAAACACACATCCAATGATATAATTTTTGCTGACCTGCACTAACATTTTGTCAGTTAAATCTTTGGTCAAAATTTAACACAAATTACAAAGGGGACCAATAAACCAGGACGGAGGTAGATTCCATCAACCGAACTGATTGCATCCATATCCCACATTTAGACCTAAGTAAACATAGGTTAAACATACTCAGACATAGATAATAAGCGTACACAAGCATAGTTCAACCATAAGTACATAGTTCAACCGTCATTAAGCATACTCAAGCGTACATAGTTCGATACCACATCTCAACTCATCTGCCGGCACGATCCCGAAGCTTCTCCAGGTACTCGGCGTACGCGGCGTGCGCCACCCTGCGAGAATACTTCTGCTTGAAGGAGCCAACGGCTCGTCCTCTTGCATGCGCCAGAACACTTTGATATGCGTCATGAAGCTTTTGGTTGCAAAATGGGCATTGATAGCCGCCGTCCCAGGTCCTAATATGCCTGTTATGCATTCCCGCATAAATCTCCCTCAGGATTTGCCTCTTGTACCTCCTTTGGACATCTTCATCCTTGTTGTCCACATCGTCAGACAGCACCTATACAAATAGTAAAAAAAAATGTGGCGTCAAATTAATGTTTACAAACTAATCTCTAGCGAACATTTGGCAGTTGCCAAAATTTGGCATCAAATCAATGTTTACATGCCGTGATGTAGGATTAGGAATTTATGGCTATTTTTTTATACATATCCAGAGATTATGGTTCAATTTTTAAGCACAATTGTCTATATACAGACCAATCTTGAAGAAAATAATGGCACAAACATATATGTAGGTCATTGAAAATCAATTGTCAAGTCCTGTCTAGGAATTATTAGCACGAACACTAACCCTAGTCAGATTACTAGCAGAAATCATTTGCACAGATGAAACAACTAATCACTTATCACTTGTACCATTCAAACAATCAATACACTACACGGATCTAATGAAACTTACTCAGATTTCATGGATTGGGAGAACATAACCATAGGATTTCTATTCCAAAAAGGGGGAGGCAGGAGTAACCAGAGAAACCCTAGGATCTATTTGATACAAAAATGGGTATAGATGACTAACCAGTTGTCCTTCGTCGTCGGAGTCATCGCCAGAGTGGTCGTCGGAGTCGTCGCCGGGGTCATCGCCCGAGTCGTCACCGGAGTCGGTGTGGACCTTCGGATCCGGCTATGGAAGCACGACATCGTCGACGACGTCTGGGTGCAGTGATACCTCGCCGGCGGTGACGGCAACCTCTGTCTCCATCTCCACACCGTGCTCCAGTGCTTCAGCAGCCCCGGCGTCGCCACTCCCTCCGATGGGGCGCTTCAGCGGCATCCTCATACAGTGACGGCTTTGAGGACTGAGAGCGGCGTCTTGGATGCAAGAGGAGAGAGAGGATTGTGTGTGTCGCGAGGATGGGGGGTGCGTCCGCTCGGGCGTGCCATTAATATGGAGTAGTGGGAGAGAGGCGGGCGGCGGTCAAACCGCTGGCTCGCCTCCCGGTGAGCCTGTGCACCGGACTGATGGCATGCCTACCCTCATTTCACACAGCTACTCGCATGCCTCCCGGTGACACTGCGCAGCGAGCATGCCTCCCGTCAATTCACACACATGCACGCACACCTCCCGGTCTGCCTGCGCGGTGGACTGCTCCCATGTGTCCCGTCAACTCACGCCTGCTCGCACGGCACACGGGTCGCGTGGCGGCACGTATATTGTTTTTCTATTTGGATGATTCATGTTGCCGCTTTATTGCTTAACCGAAGCATGGCACGTATCCATTGTTGGTCTAACGCTCACGGTTCGAATAAATAATCCGTTTGCGATATTGGTTCCCAATTATTAATAATCTCCCGTTTGTAAGAAGATAAAGATTACATCAAAACTGGTCTCAAATTTGACAAAAACAAGTACAATGCCACTTTGTATTGGTGTCCATATGACAACACGATAAGTTTCATGAATTTCAAATAAGTTTTGGATGTACTAGAATTTAAAAATCAAGATTCTCAATGTTTGAAATTTCTTGCACGGGGAGTAAACATGCACCCAGTGAGACACATGTGTTTTTGCAATCCTTTTAGTTGCACTATCACGTGTGCATGTAGCTCAAATTTGATTTTTGCACATTATACCCCTAGGAAATCAATCAATGTACTAAAACGTCTTAATGATCTCTGTTTTTTTTTCAAAATTAAAACGTCCCTCTTTTGGTAACATATGTTCACCACGTGATAATTTAACATGCATCGTAGTTGCGGTGGATTCGCGGTGTGTGTGTGTCTGTGCGTCTGGGGGGTTGGGGTGGCTGGCAGTACACTACGAGTCATGAGCCACCGTGTGCATTGGCCATTTTGTGAGGCAGGTGCCACATCAGAGTCATGAATTCATTATTCAAAACATTACACAACCCTTTCATACATACATGTTTTGGCCACATGCAGTCGATGGTTGTCCTACACGACACTCACTCACGTGTGACGCTTTCTGTGGGCCAGCGAGGTCGTCGTCCATCACTTTGACCAACAGCCGGCAGAGAGGTTAATTTGACCAGCAAGGTAGAATCTTTTTTGTTTGTGTTATGGTGGGAGTATATAGTACATGTCGAAGAGGTGGGAGGGGACTAGCATGTATACTATACGTACGCGTCCGTGAACAAGTACACCTCACTCAGTGTCGGGACTTTTTGGTTTCCGAGGCACGTGCCACATCAAAGTTGTGAAATTGACTATTCAAACATCACACGACACCTCTTTGGGCCACATGCATGCAGGCGGTGGTTATCCTAGGACACTCATGTGTGACGCTTCCATCTGTGGGCCCGCGAGGCCATCGTCGCCGCATGCATCACATTGACCTACATCAGGAGAGGCTAATTAGTTTCACCATCACGGAGGATTCTTTTTGGGTTGTATTATGGTAGGAGCATATAGTATGCGTCGAAGAGGGGGAAGGGGACCATAATATGTAGTACGCTTCATGAACCTCGCTCTGTGTGGGGACTTTACGGTTTTTGAGGCATGTGCTGCATCAAAGTTGTGCATTTTGGGTATTCAACATATGGTTTGGCCCACATGCAAAGCGATGGTGGTTGTCCTCTCGCACCCACTTAAGCGGTTATCAGCGATATCGATGCTTTCCATCTGTGGGCCCGCTTGGTCCATCACTACTTTGCCTGACAACAAGAGAGGTTAATTTGACTTAGGAGGGGATTATTTTTTTGTTTGTGATACGATATATATATAGGTCATGCTCTGGGATGACATGATACAGTTTGAGCACACACATGAATGTGTACGCATGAATCCCTCCCATCGAGTCAAGGTGGCTAGTACCACGACACGTCATGAACTGATCTCGCTTTGTGTGTGGACTGTACGATTTTCGACGCACGCGCCACATCAATGTTGTGAAATGGTATTCAAACATGCATGCACACATCGCCTCCATACATATGCATGTAGTGATTGTCTTCAAACGGTACACTCCCTCGCGTGGTTATCGGCGACAAGCCTATATATTCATGGGCCCGCATGGACATCCATGATCACCTTGACCGACAACAAGATAGGTTACCATGGCAGATTCTTCCTTTTGTTCATGTTAACATAGTATAGGTCATGGTGAGATTCAGACCTAATTAAGTTTGAGTGCATACTATGCACGCATGCATGCATAAATCCCCGTCATCGGCTTGAAGTGTGGTGTGACATACATATGCATCGTCAACTAACCCTCGCTCAGTGTGGGGATTTTTGGTTCGAAAGCACGATGCCACATCAAAGTTGTTCCATTGTGTATTCAAACACACCTCTCCATACATATGTTTGTGCCACACGCAGGCAGTGGTTGTCTTCGGGGACTAGCTACTTGCATGATTATTGGCGAGCTAGCCCATCTCCGGGGTCGCATGGACGGCCATCACTTTGACCAACAACAAGAGAGAGGTTGTACGACCAAGGTGGATTATTCTTGGTCCGTTTTACGATCCATCTTGGTGAGATGCCCTCTCCAGCCCACCGACTGAAAGTGTGTGGGGGGGGACTGCTACGTCGCACTTTGCTAGGTGAACCTCCATGGGGGGGCATGCATTCATAGCTTAGGATTTCCCTCCTGCCGACACGAGGTGGGGGGCAAGCAATACTGTGCGCTTTGCGAGATAGGTGCCACATTGAAGTTGCATTGGTATTTGAACATCAAACCACCCTTTTCATACATGTATTTGGTCCACATGCAAGTGTGTTCGTGTTCTGACCCTCTCCCGCGTCATTTTCATCAAATTTATGAACATTAGACAAGTCGGATGACGCAATAGACATGGTTCACTCACACTAACTGTGTGCTACACCGGTGCCCCTGTCACGCACATCCGCACAGTACATTGGGCTCCATGAGGCTTCCCCTCTCAAAAATATCTACCCGCATGTAGGTTTTTTCTATTTGATAACACACGGTTATTATGTTTCGACCGTGTGTGATGTTTCTTGTTCCCGCTCCCGCCTACATACCTCGAAAATATCTGCCCGCCTCGAGGGTTTTTCTGTTTCATAACACACGGTTGTTATTCTCGGACCATGTGCGATGCACCATCATCAAAATTCTCAATAGCCACGGCATTTCACTACCGCGTAGTAAAATTTTCAGTAGCCGCATCATTTCCTCAAACACACCCCCCGCACTCCCCTCCACACACACACACACACACACACACACACCAAAACCTCCTCGGGTGCGCACACACACACACACCCTCCCTCGCTCGAAACCCTAGCAAGGTTGCCGCCGCCGCAAGGCCTCCATTGTCAACATCTGCCGGTTTGCCCATGCAGCTTACCCACCGATCTCCATACCCAGGCCGCCCTGAGTTTCTTAGATGACGCCTACCAAACGCGCCCTTTCCCACAGATCCCCATCCCCATCCCCCACTCGAGAGCGTCGCAGCCTAAGCCCGGCTACGCTTCCCGTGGAGCTCGAGGAGTGACTGGCCCAAAAGAGGTGTATCGCGGTCTCTTCGCCCGACGTCGCCGAGGTGGCCGTCGAGGAAGCCGACGAGCATTACTGGCCGGAGGCACTCAATTAGCAGGCTAGAGTATGCGGGTATGTCACGGACGCCGGCTACGACATCGAGGTCGTTGACAGCGACGGCCTGACGCGGGCTATGTCACAGGTTAAGTGGCCCAGCCCAACCCTCGGGTTCAACCGCCGTCGATCTCATCCATGGCCCCGCCGCTGATCTCCTCTGGCTCACTGTCAAGAATTTGCTATCCTACATCACCATCGAGCCCCTTTTGTCATTTCTGAAGGACACGTTCTACGACGCTGGCTTGGGATCCACAGCTTCCAAGTCAGACCTCATCGACGGCGACCACGAGAAGGGCACCCTCTCCGGCTCTTCCAAGGGGCAAGAGCCCATCTGCGGGAGGGCACCCTACAGTCGTGCTCTTCCAAGGGGAAGGAGCCCATCTGCGACAACATGGAGCGCATCCAGGGTCCGTGCTCTTCCCATGGGAATGAGCCCATCTGTGACAAGTGAGGAAACCCATGATTTGTTTTGCCGTGCCTCTTCATAGGGGGGAACCCATGATTTGTTTTGTCGAGTCCCTTTAGTAGTGTAGTGAGAATATGTCCAGTTTTAATTGCTATATTTGGTTGTTTGCAGTATGCCTAGTTTATTTCAGTTGTTCACAATGTGATGCTCTATATGTGCAACTATTTATTGTGTAGTACATTTCATCAATCCAGTTTTAAACATACCGATAGGAATGCATATATTTGCTTGCTGTTAAGCCTGTTATAGCTAGCATATGCCTCTTTTAAAGTTTTTTTGATTGTTCAGTTGTTTGTAGTTAGCATATGTCCAGTTTCAAATGCAATCTTTGGTTGTTCGTAGTATGCCTTGTTTATTCCAGTTATTCACAACGTGATGTTCTATTTGTGCAAGTATGAACTGTGCAGTTCAATTTCATCAATACCGATTTCAACAATACCACCATGAATGACTACATTTGGTTGCTGCATCTTGTAGTTAACACGCCTTTCCATTTTTATTTAACAATAACCAGTGTACTTAGACCGGCACAATACATGTTTGAATGACTATGTTTGCTTGTTGTAAAATGTTAGGCCTGTTGCAGTTAACACACCTTTCCACTTGTTTTGCTTTACTAGCGTGCTTAAACCTGCACACTAAAGCTATCTTTTGGAGATTATTTTGTTTGCCATGGATATATTTGGTTGATGTTTAGCCTGTTGTGCTTAACATGCCTCTCGATGTAATTACACAGGACAATTTTGGGAACGACTATTGTTTCCCATCGAGGTTAGTTTCATCCCATGGCTTATATATACTCACTGTTCTGGATATCGGTAGCTGGTACCATATAGGCCAGGGGCTGATAAGGAACTAATCGGTGAATCGGACATTTAACTGAATATATCTATAACCCATTTATCGTTAGGTTAACTAGGGCCATATGTAATATATCTGAGGCTACATAGCAACATGCACTGTACTTAATGTCTAAATATGCAATCCTAGGCTACATAGCAACAAGGAAGAGTGTTACCTTAATGTTCCGATGATGTCTAGATGTACGTAGAACAGCAGCAGCAACAACAACAACAACAACACAGCCCTGTTTGGATACTCAACTTAGCTAGAGGTTAGAGTTAGTTTCTAGCTCATGACTAACCCTGAACTAACTCCATCCAAAGAGGTGTTTGGATGACAAGATTAGATTGACAATAAATGCACTAGGAGAACTAGCTCTAGTTAGCACCTCTTGGGTGGGATAGTTTTTTTGGGTGGGTTAGATGCAACTAGCTCGAACTAGCCCAAACTAGCTCAAACTAACTCCAACCCATGGATACAGCAGCAGTTAATCAGCTGATAATTTGTAAAAATGCAATAAACTCCTTCCGGCCCATAATATAAGATGTTAATTTATCTAATATGTGAGTATATTGGATGTTATAAGATATTATAAAAGAGTGTTGTACTACATCATTGTGCAATTGTTGTTTAGCTTCTAATATTAACTTGGTGCTTTTAGGTACATATGTCATTGGTAAAGATCCGCGCGTCAACCCTTTCTGCGTAGGGCAATGAGGTATCGATGAACCAGCATCAAGTGAGGAAGCTGATAAAGATTGTTAGTAAAATGGGTCAAAAGATGGCAATTAAACTATTTCTTTTACACTTTATCCAAGACAACAGCGAACTGGAGGATGGTAAGTAAGAACTCTACAGCCTTGTTTTTACTGCCCATAATGAGTTGTGTTAGATGACAATGTCTGAATCTTTTTCCTTTGCAGTGGTTCCCAAAGCAGTTTACTCAAGATTACCTCTCAAACTACATGATTGGTGGGCATGAAAAGGTTAAAGTATTTCTACCAGAACACGATGATTATCAAGATGTTTTCATGAAGACTGTGAAGGATGGGCGGTCGGCCATCACAAGGGGTTGGACTAGAGTCGTGCGTGCCTTCTGCATGGAGGAGGGCACAATATGGGCATTCCGCTTCACCTTGTTCAGCAACCAGAATGTATTTCACCTCTTTCTTTACCGTCTTTAATAGTACAAGTATACAATTGTGGTTCATCATTCTTCATTTGGTTCTTATGTAATTCTTGAACATATGTACCTATGAATCAAATAATGCATTAGTTGTTTGAACCTGATGGATATGAATAAAGCTATAGCATACATTCAAATTCAAATCCGGTATAATTTGAAATAGCAGCAATTAAATTACGATGAAATTACGCTCTGTAGGTCGTTACGGCGCACACGGTTGGTAAAACACAAACGTTTGTGATATACACCATAATCCGACACGGTTCACAGAGAGGAAACGTGTGCAAGCATGCACACAGTTGCTGTTTGCAAAGCGTGTGCGATGTCAGACAATATCACAAATGGTGCGGGAAAACTAAAAATTTGTGATAGTTGCCTTATCATACACGATTCGCAACCATGAACTGTTTCTGATGTGGTATGCATCGTAAACGTTGCACCACAGAATAGCGTGTGCGATAGTTGTCATGTACGACGATGTTACGACGGTCCAACATTTTGTAATCCTGTCTGACACTCGTACGATGATTAGCTAATCTTCTCAATTAGTTATCGCATACGGTTTGGGGAAAGTGAATGTGTGTGATTGTATTCTTATCATACATGTTCTATAATCGTGAACCGTTTGTGATGGGCCGCGCATCGTAAATGTAGCACCACAGAATACCAACTGCGATGGCAATGCGAGCACAAACGAGTTGCAAGGATGCAGCGTCTGGGTGGCTCCCAATCCTCGATGGTTTCTGGGTCATGTGGGAAGGACCCCCTATCGCAGCCACTCACTTGGCGACGGTTCCAAATGCCGTCGCGGAAAGGGGTTAAAAACCGTTTGTATAGCACCTTGCTGTGCCAGTGATACCTTTTCTTTCGAGGCTTTATCCATGAAGCAGAAAGCTGGTGACACATGGTTGCTTGAGTGACTCTTGAAGAAGTTCGTGGTTGGAGTAGATGCACAAGCAATGCCAGCCATTCCCGAGTCCAAATTATCATCAGATTCAGCAACTTCTTCGGAGTCACATGATTCTTCCTTGTCAGAATCAATCTCCTTGCCTATGTACGCCTTGGCCTTGCAAGAGGTGTTCTTGCGGTTGGACGAGGACTTGGAAGGATTGCGTGAAGAAGATTTAGACGAAGACTTGGAGGAGCTATCTTTCTTCTTGAAGAACTTCTTCGATTTCTTCTCATCATCTGAGTCATAGTTCTTTCTGTTGCCTTTACCATGGTTGTTGTTCCCTGAATTGAATCTTCCACTGGCTCGTATCTCAGCCTCCCAGCGAGGACATTCTGAGATGAAATGTCTTGGTTTCATGCATTTGAAATAAGTGTACTCTCCTGTGGGTTTTGGTGAGCATTTTGACTTGCCAGAAGAGTTTGATTGTTTTCCATGGTATTGGTTTTCTTTCGGAAGCGCTAGAATCTTTTAGTGATCAGTGCGAGGTCTTTGCTGATTCTTTCAGGCTCATCGGAATCTTCTTCGGCGTTGTCTTCTGAAGAAGAATCGGCTACTGCCTTGAGAGCATGATTCTTTCGGTGACTGGAGCCATAAAGATCCCTCTTTTCTTCTTGTTCCTCATGGGTGTTTAGCTTTTCCATGATATCAGTAGAGTCAAGAGTCTTGAAATCACCTCGATCACGAATCATAAGAACAAGGGTATCGATGGAACTTTCAAGAAACTGGAGCAACTTCTTCACAACTTCATGATCGGTGATATCTTTGGCGCCGGGACCTTGTAGTTCATTCGCAATGTCACTGATACGATCAAAGGTTTGTTGGCAACTTTCATTGCCAATTCTCTTGAGCGGTTGAATTTTGCTCGAAGGGTGGTGATGCAAGCACTGGTACAGCAAGGTGCTATACAAACAGTTTTAACCCCTTTCTGCAATGTCATTTTGAACCGTCGCCAAGCGAGTGACAGTGATAGGGGGGTCCTTCCCACATGACCCAGAAACCATCGGGGATAGGTAGCCTTGATGCATACAGTTGTCCCTATAAAACTATTTCTGATATCTCGAATATCCCAAATGCTTCATCCTTGCTACTCGTTTGTGCTCGCATTGCCATCGCAGTCGGAGTTCTGTGGTTTTACCTAAAACCAGGCGCAGTCCAGGCACATTCCAGGCATGAGAGTTTTCCAGGCACGTACCAAACTGGCTCTACGTTTACGATGCCTGGCACATCACAAATAGTTCATGATGGTAAACCATGTACAATAGGTCGACAATCACACACATTTAGTTTTCCCGCACCGTTTGTGATATTGTCTGACATCACACACGCTTTGCAAACGACAACTGTGTGCATGGTTACACACGTTTCGTCTCCGTGAACCATGTCAGATTACGATGTATATCACATACGCTGTGCTTTATAGACCGTGTGCGCCGTAATGACCTGCAGACCGTAATTTCATCCTAATTTAGTTGCTGCTATTTAAAATTGTACCTAATTTGAATTTGAAAGTAGGCTATAGCTTTATTCATATCCATCAGGTTCAAAGAACCAATGCATTATTCGATTCACAGGTACATATGTTCAAGAATTACATAAGCACCAAATAAAGAATGATGAACCAGGGTTCTATACTTGTACTATTACAGATGGTAAAGAAAGAGGCGAGAGACATTCTGGTTGCTGAACAAGGTGAAGCGAAATGGCCCTATTGTGCTCTCTTGGATGCAGAAGGCATGCACGACTCTAGTCCAACCCCTTGTGATGGCTGGCCGCCAATCATGTAGTTTGAGAGGTAATCTTGAGTAAATTGCTTCAAGATCCACTGCAAAGGAAAAAGATTCAGACATTGTCATCTAACACAACTCATTACGGGCAGTAAAAAGAAGGCTACAAAGTTCTTACTTACCATCCTGCAGTTCACTGTTGTCTTGCATAAAGTGTAAACAAATAGTTCGATTGACATCTTTTGACCCATTTTAATAACAATCTTTATCAGTTTCCTCACTTGATGTTGGTTCATGAATATCTCATTGCCCCATACGCAGAAAGGGTAGAAGTGTGGATCTTTGGCAATGAAATATGTACCTAAAAGCACCAAGTTAATATTAGAAGCTAAACAACAATTGCAAAATGATGTAGTACAACACTCCCTCCATCCCATTATATAAGATCTTATTACATGTATATCTAGACATCATCAGAACATTAAGGTAACACTCTTCCTTGTTGCTATGTAGCCTGGGATTGCATATGTAGTCATTCAGTACAATGCATGTTCCTATGTAGCCTCGGATATATTAAATATGGCCCTAGTTAACCTATTGATAAATGGGTTACAGATATATTCAGTGAAATGTCCGATTTGATGATTAATCCCTTATCAGCCCCCAGGCTATATGGTACCAGCTACCGATATCCTGAACAGTGAGTATATATAAGCAATGCGATGAAACTAACCTCGATGGAAAACAGCAGCTGTTCTCAATATTGTCATGTATGAGTACATATAAAGGCATGTTAAGCACAATAGGCTAAACATCAACCAAATATATCCATGGTAGACAAGATAATCTACAAATGATAGCTTCAATGTGCAGGTTTAAGCACGCTAGTTAAGCTAAACAAGAAGTGGAAAGGTGTGTTAACTGCAACATGCATAACATTTAAAAACAAGCAAATATAGTCATTCAAAACTGGTATTGTGCAGGTCTAAAGTACACTAGTTATTGTTAAAAAAATGAAAAGGCATGTTACTGCAACATCCTTAACAGCAACCAAATATCGTAATTCATAGTGGTATTGTTGAAACTGTTATTGATGAAATTGAACTGCACGGCAAATAGTTGCACATATAGAGCATCACATTGTGAAGAACTGAAATAAACAAGGCATAAGGCCATCTCTAGCCGATCCTTTAAAAGTTAACAGACTAAAACCCTTAGTGGATATATATATACTCCAGCAATTTTTGGCCATTTCTAGTTGATCCCCTAAACTTAACATTGTAAACTTCAATTTGATCAAGTTCAAAGCAGGTTCAACCGAAAGTAGCATGCATTCAAACATAAACATAAATAAATTTGCATAACCGAACATAAAACATAAATTTAAACTAAACTTAACTACTTTCGGTCGAAGTGGAGGTCGAGCCAATCCTTCCTCGTTAGGTACGGTGTGCCATGAGCCAGGTCCAGGCCGGTGCCATCGTCGGGGTCGTTGGGGAAGACACTCCTCCACTCGTCGATGTCGATCTCCTTGGCCTCGCCGCCCACCTCGACGCCCTCCGTGATGCCGTCCTCGCCGCCTTCGACCTCATCATCGGAGGAGAGGACGATAACCTTGACACCCTCTGCACCAGCAAAGATCACCCGCTCTGCCTCCACGAGCTCCGGGTGCTGCCGGCGGAGCTCTTGCATGTAGGCCTCGAGGTGCTCCCATGCCTCACGGTCCTCCCGCGCCATAGACGAACTCACCACCCCTGGCTCCGGCGGAACAAGGTCGACTGGATGTCTGTCAAAGGGAAAATTGAGCCTAGCCACCGCGCCGTGGTAGTGGACCTACCAGCGGTCGTACTCCACTGTGAAGGTTGGGCGGTCGGCCGTGTGGAAGCTACCGAGCCACCAACGGGTGTGGGTCTCCCGATCCGTAATCTCGGTGACCCACTTCCCCCACCACTGCTACCGGACCCCGAGGTAGGACCTCGCCAGCGGCCGGGCCCGAGGGAGGACGGGGAAGTCCTCTAACCGGCGCAAGGGCGCGGCGACGGGCGGATCGGGCGACCAGCGACGGCGGATCGATAAAGAGCCCGCGGAGGATGACGGGGACACCTTGGCGGGTACCTCGCCAGCGTTGGGCAAAGAGGCCGCGATAAAACTCTTTTGGGCCATTGGCTCCTCGATCTCCCTGACACACAGGCAGAGGTTGAGGATGGAGGCGGCGGCGGCGGCGACCTACCAATGGTTTCGAGTGAGGGAGGGGTGGTGTGTGTCTGTCCGAGCGGAGATTTTGGGGAATGTGTGGTGTGTGTGGAGGGGGGGCAAGGTGGTGTTTGAGGAAATACCGCGGCAACTAAAAATTTTACTAGGCGGGAGTAAAATGCCGGGCTACTGAAAATTTGGATCAAGGGCGAGCAGATATATTTGAGATTACGAGGGATGCAGAGGCGGGAGTAACAAGGTGGGGCTACTGAAAATTTGAATCAAGGGCGAGGAGATATTTTTGAGATTGGGAGGGATGCAGAGGCGGGAGTAACAAGGCGGGGCTACTGAAAATTTGAATCAAGGGCGAGCAGATATTTTTGAGATTGCAGGGGATGCAAAGGCGGGAGTAAAATGTCGGGGCTACTGAAAATTTGAATCAAGGGATTGAAGTAGAGCGGGAGTATCAGACATCACACACGGTCCGCACATACTAATCGTGTGTTATCAAACATAAAAACCTTCCAGGCGGTAGAGATTTTCGAGATTACGAGGCAGTAGATATTTTCGAGAGCGGGACGCAAGCCTCATGGAGCCCAATCTACTATGCTGATGTGAGTGACTGAGGGGCACGGGCGTGCCACACGGGTAGTCTGACCGAACCGTGTCTGTTGCGTACCCAATCGCAGATGGTTTCTGCATCCAACTCGTGTACTGTTTATAAATTTGGCAAAAAGAATAACGCAGGAAAGGGTCAGAACACGAACACACTTGCATGTGGACCAAATATTTGTATGAAAATGGTGGTTTGATGTTCGAATTCCCAATGCACAACTTTGATGTGGTACTTGTCGCACAAAGCGCACAGTATTGCTAGTCAGCCACCCCCTACAAACCCCACTTCGTGTCGGCGGTAAGGGAATCCTAGCTACGAATGCATGACCCCAGATAGTTAGGTTTGAAATCTCACCCTACCGTAACACAAAACCTATAGTAGTCCATCATATATATGGTCAAACTTCCCCTTTCTCTTCCGGACAAAGGTGGACTGTGTGCCGACCCACAAATGTTTGTTTGTGGCGGGAGATGGGAGAGACCACATACGAACTACCTGCGGGTGGCCCTATACTATACGTATGAAAAGGGTGTGGTGTGATATTTAACTACCATTCACAACTTCGATGTGGCACGTGTGCCTCGCAAAATAACCGGAATTCCCCGAAGCCATGGAGGTTGCGGGTAGTGCGAAGTAGCCCTCTCAGACACACTCCTGTCGGGGGGGAGGGCATCTCACCAAGACGTACCGTAACACGGACCAAACAGAATCCAACTTGATCGTATAACCTCTCTCGCTCGTTGTTGGTCAAAGTGATGGACGTCCACATGGCCCCGCAAAATGGGCTAGCTTGTCGCCGATAAACTCGTGAGGGAGTATTGTCTGAAGACAAAACCCACTCTGTGCATGTGGCCCAATTGTGTATATGGAAGTGGTGTGTGTGGCGTTTGAATACGCAATGCACAAATTTGATGTGGCACCATGCTTTTTGGAACTGTAAAATCCCCACACTGATCGAGTGAGGGTTCACGATGCGTAGCATGCATGCGCTCAAACATAATTAGGCCTAGAATGATCGACCTACTATACGGTAACACGAACCAAAGAAGAAGAATCCACCCTAGTAACATTTCTCGTCGTCGGTCAAAATGATGGACGTCCACGTGGGCCCATGAATATATATAGGCTTGCCGCCCATAACCAAGCGAGCGAGAGTGTCCAAAGACAACCATGGCATGCATGTGTCCCAAACATATTTATGGAGGTGCGTGATGCATGCATATGTGTTGAATACCTAATGCACAACATTGATGTGGTGCATGCGTTCAAAATCGCACAGGTCCCGACACATAGCAAGAGGTTCATGACGTGTCATGTGCTCGCCCCCCCCCCCCCCCCCCCCCCCCTTCGATCCAGCGGGATGGATTCATGTGTACACATGCGCTATTATATATGTAATCTCACATCATGACCTATATCGCGAGACAAACAAAAAATTAATCCTCTCCTAAGTCAAAATAATTAACCTCTCTCATTGTCGGTGAAAGTGATGGACCAAGCGGGCCGACAGATCGAAGCATCACCGATAACCACGTGAGTGAGTGCCACAGGACAACCACCATCGCTTGCATGTGTGCCAAAACATATATATGGAGAGGTGTCTGGTTGTGATGTTTTGAATATACCTAATGCACAACCTTTGATGCGGAATTTGCCTCAAAAACCGCAAAGTCCCCACACAGAGTGACGTTCATGTGTGACACCTAGTATATGTTGGTCCCATCCCCCCTTCGACACATACTATCTATATACATCTACCCTAACACAGCCCTAAAAGAATTAATCTTCCTGGTTCGCCAAATATGCCTCTCTCTCGTTGGGTCAAAGTGATGGAGGACGACCTCGCGGGCCCACAAATGGAAGCGCCGCACGCGAGTGAGTTCCTATAGGGCAACCACCGCCTGCATGGTATTGCGTGATGTTTGAATACCAATACACAACTTTGATGTGGCACCTGCCTCGGGAACCAGAAAGTCCCCACATGGAGCGAGGTTATGACACATATATATAGAGAGAGTATACATGTTGCCCCCTCTTTGACATGTACTACATACTCCTACCGTGCATATACGTAACACAAACAAAAAAAAGAACCATCCTTGTTGGTCAAATTAACCTCTCTCTTGTTGTACGTTCAATTGATCGACGAAGACCTCGCTGGCCCACAGAGAGTCACACGCGAGCGAATGTCATAGCACAACCACCGCATGCATGTTGTCGTGTGCTGTGTGATGTTTGAATACCCAATGCACAACTTTGATGTGGCACATGCTTCGCAAATCGGAAACACACTACACAGAGGTTCACGATGCGTAGCCCCCTCACCTCGAGCCAGTGGGAGTGACTCGTGTGTACGCACGTGCCCGAACTTTGATATGGAATCTCACCATGATCCACACCGTAACACACATGCCAAAGATGAATCCACCTTCGGTCCGATGCCTTTCGTTGTCGGTGGAAACTAAAAACCTTTGCGGGCTAACGAATGGGCATGTCTCTACTAACCGCACGAGGGAGTGTCTGAGAGGAGCACCAATGCATCCATGTGGACCAAACATGTATGTATGAAAGGGTTGTGTAATGCTTTAAATAACCAATTCACGACTTTGATGTGGCATATATACATGACTCACAAAATTATCAATAATCCCACGTCACCGAGGCTCGCGACTAGTAGTGTACTGATGGACCCCCCCCCCCCCCACACACACACACACAGACACACATCCCGCACCACCACCTCCACTCTGAGGCATGTCAAACTTTTTCTGCAGTGAACATGTGACCAAAGGAGTGTCGTGTTAAAGTTTGAAAAAAAAACAGAGATCATTCGACCCGTTTTATACATTGATTGATTTCCTAGGGATTTAATGTGCAAAAATCAAATTTGAGCTACAAGTGCACCAAAATGGATTGCCAAATCATATGTGTGTCCCTGGGTGCATGCTTTCCCCATGAAAGAAATTTCAAAACATTGAGAATGTTAATTTTTAAAATTCAGTAAATACAAAACTTAGTTCAAATTCATGAAACTTATCGTGGTGTCATATATGGACACCAGTAGACTGTGATATTGTATTTTTTTCGTCAAATTTGAGACAAGTTTTGATATAATCTACTTACAAACAGGAGATTGTTAATAACTAGCAACCAATATCTCATACGGAATATTTATTCGGACCATGTGCGTTAGACCGTGCCATGCTTCGGTTAAGCAGTAAAGCGGCAGAATGAATCATCAAAAAAAATATGTGCTGCCACGCGCCCCGTGTGGCGTGAGAGCAGGCATGAGTTGACGGGACACATGCGAGCAGTCCGCCGCGCAGGAAGATCGGGAGGCGTGCGTGCAGGTGTGTGAATTGGTGGGAGGTGATTTCGCTGCGCAGTGTCACCAGGAGGCATGCGAGTAGCTGTGTGAAATGATGGTATTGGAATGCCAGAAGTACGCCGTGCAGGCTCACCGGGAGGCGAGACAGCCTTTGACTGCCGCCCGCATCACTCCCACTATTCCGTATTAATGGCGCGCCCGAGCGGCCGCACCCCCCATCCTCGCCACACACACAATCCTCTCTCTCCACCCGCATCCTCGACACCGCTCTCAGTCCTCAAAGCCGTCAGTGTATGAGGATGCCGTCGAAGCGCCCCATCGGAGGGAGTGGCGACGCCGGGGCTGCTGAAGCACCGGAGCACGGCGTGAATATGGAGACAGAAGTTGCCATTGCCGCTGACAAGGTGGAGAACAAGGCTGCCAACAAGCGGAGGCGGGTCGAGAAGGAACTGCAAGCGACTCCAGCAGGCCTAGACTTCATCAGCAGCCTCCCTGATGGTATGTTGACAGTCATCATATCCCTCCTCCCAATCAAATATGGGGCGAGGACAACCGTCCTTTCCCGGCGGTGGCGCCCCCTATGGCTCTCCACCCCTCTCGACCTCCTCGACGCCCACGAGCTCTGCCTTGTCTATCGCAAAAGAGTGGATGCGTTCTCCTAGATCCTCGGCAGTCACCATATGGCCCAATCAGAGGCCTTATCACGGGCAAGTTCTATTGCAACGGCAAGGACCGAGCCAAGCTTGATGAGTTGTTCCGATCCCCCGCCCTAGATCAGCTTGAGGAGCTCAGTTTTAATGATGGGCATATGCGCTCGCTGCCAATGTCCGCGCTCCGCTTCGCGCCCATGCTGCGCCTCGCCAAGTTCATGAACTGCCATTCCCCCCCTAATGACGCGCCCGCTCTTTTTCTACCACGACTGAAGCACCTCGAGCTCGTCACTGTCTGCATCCCAAAGGATGACATGGAGCGCCTACTCCGCGGCTGTACTGCACTCGAGTTCCTTCGTTTTGAGGCGATGAATTGGTCGAGTAGCTTCCACATCACCTCCATGACTCTCCGAATTATTTATGTGTGTTGTTGGTGCTGCAACAAGAGATCACAAAAGGTGGACCACAATATGGTCATTGAGGACACGCCTTCACTTGAGAGATTACTTGTAGTTGATCAACAAGGTCCAACAAGAATCAATGTCATTTCTGCGTCGAAATTGACAGTGGTGGGCTACTCGTCTATCAAATACTCTGAACTTGTTATTGGATCCACACCCGTTCAGGTACAACAGTCGCCTTCTATCTCTCCTTCTTGATATCAACATTATTTCTAATTTTGAAGATGTATGTTCATCTGTCATCCAGAAAAGCTTGACCCAGATTCTGCGCACAGTGAAGGTCTTGGCACTAGAATCTATCGGCCCCAACCTGCACGAAGTTGTCAATTTCCTGAGATGCTTTCCGTGCCTGAAGAAACTGTATATCGAGGTGATGTTCCTTTCTTGTTAAATGTTAACCATAAGGGAGTTCAATTTTTGGCACCTTTTCCCAAGTTTACAATGACAATGTACTATGATTTCTGAAGGAATTTTGGAGGATTTCAGGACATACACCCCCGACCCCATACTGGTTGCTTGATTCATATGGTTACAATCCATAAGCATTTCTCCTTTGGATTCATCTGTACTAGTTTTCTTAGGGAATTTTTCATCCACTCCAACCTCTTGTGAAGAAGGATACATTTTTCTAGATTGTAATCAAATGCCCATGTTAATCATGTCAGATCAAAGATGGCACGTTGGTGCATTTTACAAATCCTGCAACCAAATAGGCCTGTAGTAGTGTTCAAAACTGCATGTAGGCACTAACACGTTCTCTTCTTTTGCAGATAATAATAGGCCCTGTAACATCCCAAAATTCTAAATTTTGGAATGTTATATTAAATAAATAGTTTTGATTGATTGTTTGATTGTGGTGTGGTTGTTTGTCTGAAATTGAGTGAAATTTGAAACTTTTTTTGAGAGGGAATAAAATGACTTTCCCAAAACGTTCACCTTGCATTTATGATCTCCTTGAATTCAAATCTATTTCATTACAAACCCTAGAGAGAAGATAACATGACTTCTTCTATTTTAAAAGGGCTTTCAAAAAGAATTGAATTTCATTTGAAAATATTTCAACTTCAGAAACTTTATGCAACTCAATGATTTTCATGAGAGAAGATAAAATGACTTCTTCAAATCGTATGAAATATGAGTTGGAAGTTTCAAAGAATCAAAATTAAAGTCCTTTGAAAATTATTTTCAATTTGGAGGTTATTTGGTTTTTATTCAAATTTTTTTCTCCAAAAATAAAATATATGGAAATTAGGTAAAATGTTCCCTTCAATATAAAATTGGAGAGAAATAAATTTGAAATCATTTTGGTATTTTTAAAATGATTTTTTTTGGGTTTTATTGCAGCAGTAGCACTATTTGCTTTATTTAAATTTTTGTGTATTTTATATGATGCTAGAAAAATGTTCACGTTGTAGAAAATCTTTTTCTGAAAATTTTGATATATAATATGCCTATATATCATTTTTATTATTTATTGTTTTATTTTTTTATTTTCTGTAAAATTCTTAAAAAAAACTTTCGGACCGAACTGAGCCGAAGCCCAGCCAGCCCAACCACCGCGCCGCCTACCTCCGACGTCCCCGAGCCGGACTCCGGCAGGAGTCTGAGCCCCGCCCGCCACCGCCTTGCCCCTTCTCCAAGGCCGCCGTACCCCCCCCCCCACCTATATAAGCGCCGCCCCGGACCCCTCGCTCCCCCTCCCGAGCCGCGCCGCCACCCTCGCATCTCGCCGCCGCCGCCGGATCTCACCACCGCCGCCACCGTCGCCGCTGCTCGCGCCGCCGTCTGCTGCCGTAGCCGTGCCGCCTCCCACCGCTGTTGCCGCTTCCCGCCGATGCCGTCCAACGCCGCTGCTGCCGCCTCGCTGGAGCACCACGACGCCGCCGCCGATTCCTCTCCCCCGAACCGGTATAAACCGATTTAACCCGCCCCGGTTTTTTTTCGGTTTTTTTAGAATAGAACGGTTTTATTCTTTTAGATCAGTTTATTATTTAGGTTTTGTTTGATAGCGAGCGTTCACCCGTTTAGATCTGTTAACGAACGAATTCGTTCGTTAGCCTCTGTTAGCGAACGTTCGTTCCGTAGTTTTTCGTTTTTATTTTATTTTTCTGCCAGGGACCTAGTTGTAGTTATTTTATTTTACAGTTTAGCCCCTGATCTTCAAATGATCACAACTTTTTGCTCGTTTATCCAAATCCAACGAAACCAACGCCAACTTCTTCGTTATGATCCCCTCTGTCCAGATAACGAACTTAAACATATTTTTGAAAGTTTAAAATTTGGTTTCAAACAGATTTGAATTTGAACTTCTTTTGTTCATAACTTGATTTTCGTAACTCCGATTTAATTGATTCTTTTTGCTAATTGAAGCTCTTGATCTAAACTTTCTGATAAGACCAAATCCACCCAATTTTGGTACTGTTAGAAATTTTTTTCTGTTGCAAGAGTTAATTGTTTGTTTTCGAAGTTTTCTGAGATCTTTTCTTCGAATTTTATGCTTGGGTGCTTATGTATGCAATTGCTTGCTTACGATAGATTGAACGGAGTGTGACGAGTAGAACTATCAGGAATTATGAGTGCGAAGGATCTTCATCAACAGTACAGGAAAGTTCACACTTTGATCATATCCCTTTATTACCCAGTTTTTATGCATTAGTTCAACCCCTCAAACATTGCATGAGTAGGATCTGATTAACATGTGGGTACTGGGAAGTAGTTGATGAGGTAGAACCTATTGTCTTATATTCAAACCTTGGGAGTTATTACGTTATGCTTACTTTGCTATGCTATGCTCGTAGACGTGGTTTGGTTTGAGAGAATTCATGAAAGATGTGAGAGTTATTGTTAACTAAGGTTTAACTTAAGGTGGCTACTTTAATACACATTTGGGTGGAATGGTTTGGGGCACCCTGGGGATACTAGTGGCTTGCCCGGACACCTGGGGAATCCAGTGTTGTCCTAGGAGATCCCGGGGTTACCGTGTGATCATCCTATGGTTTGCCACCCAGGCTCAAAGGGATCATAAGATTATTCAAGCTAGAAACTTCCGTGTGCAGCCACAAGCCATTATGGGCTCTGGCATAGTTGAGTATGTTGTGTGACCTCTTTCAGTGGTAAACTAGCAGATGTAGGGGATGTAGGTGGTACGGTTTACCCGTCGAAAGAATTAATGCTTCTGAAAGACTGTGTCTCGGTCATCCGTTTCTCAAACACCATGTAGTGCGAGAAATCCAACGAAGGAGATCGAGTCTTGTGGGGAAAAGTGCGCAAACCTCTGCAGAGTGTACAAACTAATCATGATTAGTCGTGTCCCCGGTTATGGACATCTTGAGTATCTGGTACTTGAATTATTGATTTGATCTCATCACATTACTTAATTAATTTGATTGGGTTGTTAACTTTTAATTGGGATTGAGTTGGGGTTACCTTCTCAATGTTTTCAACAAACTCAGTAGTAAATAAAATATATTCCTTTGTTGTAGGGAAAAATTGGCTTTGTGCAAAATTAAACTTAGAGCCTCCACCAGCCAAATATGCATGTAGTGATAGATATTGTTCATCATTATCCTATGGTGTGAATTTGCCAATACATTCAATGTACTGACCTACATGGCTGCAACGTCTCATGTTGCAGGAATTCTTACGATGAGTAAGTGATACGTTAGGGTTACGACGTCTACACTCAACTTTGCCGTTGGCGTTGTTGGGAACTCCACAACCTTGTTGTTACTTCCGCTATATGGATTGAGGTAATAGTATTTACATTACTTTATACATGTGATTTACCTCTGTTATAAATCCTCGAGTACTGTGTGTGTCAGCATACCGATCCAGGGATGACACTTAAGCACAGAGAATTGATCCATTTGGGTCGGGTCTCTACAAGATGGTATCAGAGCACATGTTGACTGTAGGACGTGACCCCTAGAAACTGGCAAGCCCATAGGAAAGTTTTTCTCTAAAACTTTATTTTCAAAAAGGATCTCTTACCTCTCTTCTTTTCTAAGCTTTACCAAATTTCCTTTTAGTTAGACTATACCCCTTTCCCCTCTTGACCACACGAAGGTTCGATTGATGAGACCAATCCAAGAAGTACAAGATAACGGACAACTAAGACCACTTCGGAATGAAGAGGATTTTACCGTGCATTATAATAATGGAAACTACAATGGTTGAAGACTCCGAAGACAAAGTTTCTGTAGAATTTCCAGATTGGTATGACCTAGGAAAGCTACCCTTATGGAACTTGTCAGACTATTGAAGCTGTCAATACCCGAGATCAAGGTGTGTCGGAGAAAGACAGGAACATGGAGCGTTAGAACTCAAAGTTTTTGTCAAGAAAACCCTAAGGCAGGAGATATCAACTATGGAATGATAGCTCATGGCAATGACAAGGGCAGAAACACTACTATCCATGATGTTATCGCCCGCTTATGCTATTGTCGCCGTGTTGAGTTAAGCATGCATTTCGTCGGAAGGATTGGATGACAAAAGGGCTAATGGAGCACCTATCAGCGAAAGATGAAGTTTTAACCTTAGCTGGTGTATCGCCAGGATCTGGAGTATTACATCAAAAAATATATTTTAAGATGGACCTTCAGGAAGCCGTATTTAACAAGGAAGCATTTCGTGAAGAACTCAGGACCCAGAAGCTGAAAGTAGCCAAGCTGGAGGAGCAAAACCTCGAGATACCAGAGATTCGTCAGGAACTGAAGGACAGTAGGACCATGGTTCATGCCAAGGATGTTGAAACCCAGAAGTTTGGAACGCAACTCCAGAATATTAAAGGACGTCACAAGAGACTTCGCGTCAACAGAGATGATCTGGCAAAAGAACTTGAGAAGGTCAAGCACGATCGGAAGAAGCCCATCGGAGACATGAACAGGACTGGAAGAGTTTGGGGACTTTGAAGATTTATTGACCTTTAGAAGACCAAACCCCTGTTATTTACTTACGTTAGATACGACGATTGTGAGCTGTCAATTGTTTGATGTTTTTCCGACAGCCACAAAATAAAATCTGTCTCTTCAAAACTATTGTTTGTATTGTGTGTATCCCCCTCTATCTCTCTTATCCCACCCCAAACCCTTGGAACCAATAGAGGATGAATGGAGATGAACTCATATTTTATGGAACAATGACTCAATTGGAGACGGACCGATGGTGGATACTGTGATACAATATAACGACAATTTGGGTCGGGTCGCTACAGGCCCGATGGTGGATACTGTGATACAATATAATGACAATCACATCGAATGCCTAGATCTGCATCTCTCAAAAATTACTTTGAACTCCTACCGAGGGACCTTACCGGTGATTATATTCGCTAGGTTCTTTGTTGTTAGAGCAAGGGTGTGAAGCTAATGAGGTTGAACATGCATTTATATAGAAAATATGAATGGTTTGTTGATCAGAGCCGGCAGCTACTGCAGAATGGAAGAGGCTCCAAAAAAGCTAAACTTCGTATTGGAACTGCATATGACAGAGTAATTGGAAGTCATTGTGTCAACCCCATAGATGACTTGTCAGTGGCTGATCCCTTTGCAGAAATGACGAGGTTTCGAAACCAGCCTTACTATTTGTATTTTTAGTTTGAACCTCTCTTATATCCATGTTCAGCTGATCAGGACGGGCGTTTGCAGCTGAATGAGCTGAATTTCATTTCTAATATCAGTTTGAACCTTGTAAGCTTCGAATTTGAGCCATGTAACTCTGGAATTTGAACCTTGTAATATGTCAGGCTTTTGTGGTACAATCATTGAAATGGCATCATATGAGACTCGTATATTGGTAGTACAATTTTGACTTTCATATGCAATTAACTTAGATTTTATTAACCATTCACGACCAGGGATCCAACCGAAAGCAGAGCAATGGCAAGCGTCATCGCAACAAGATGTAGATGATTAGATGCTCGTTTATCCTAGTTTAGTATGCATGTAATTGCTTACTTTGGTGTGTGGAAAAGTTATGTGTGTAGTCACTTATGTAACTGTATGCTTAATTCTGATACGCAATGCTGTTCTTATAAGTATATATGTTGATGTTCTATAGATAGAGCAAATCACATCGCACACAGACTAAACAATCGAACCCGTCGGTGATGATTTCATCAATCACTCACAATTGTATACCAGCAATCGTTTGCTCACAACACACACGACTTGTTAACAGGAATCATCTGTGTTGTTATCGCTCTTCCCACACATTTTCGATTATAGACCTGTTTACCGCATATCACACACATCTTGTTAAGTTGAACCATGTCTACTCTCTTGGCTCAACACAAATAGTTCATCCGAGTGAACTGTATGCCGTATATCACACACACCTTCACCTGGCTGACCGTTTCTTTTGTGTTGCCTAATCACAAACAGTTCATCTGAGTGAACTGTATGCCGTATATCGCACACACCTTCATCTGGATGCCCGTTTCTGCTCTTCTGCCTCATCGCAAATAGTTCATTGAACTGAATCGTATGCCCAACATCGCACACGCAACTAAAATCTGAACCATGTTTGATGTATCCGCCATCGCAAACGTTTTGCATCTTTTTTGACAGTTTTTTACATCAGCACCTTCATTGATTTTCTTGAGAATGTCCCACAATTTCTTTGCAATTTCACATTGTCGATACCGAAGGAACTAAGCGCGAGAGAGATGACCAAAAATTTCATCTTGGGCTTGAGCATCCATCTGAATAAGTTTCTTCTCATGTTCAGTCAGGACTTGAGGGATTTCCATAGTGAAACCATTCTGCACCACATTCCACATGTCATCGTCAATTTCTCGGAGACGGATCTTCATCTTCTCCTTCCAGAAGGGATAGTCTGTCCCATCGAAGATGGGAATCTTGAGGTGCGACTTTGATGACCCACAAGTATAGGGGATCAATCGTAGTCCTTTCGATAAGTAAGAGTGTCGAACCCAACGAGGAGCAGAAGGAAATGACAAGTGGTTTTCAACAAGGTATTTTCTGCAAGCACTGAAATAATAGGTAACGGATAGTTTGATAGCAAGATAATTTGTAACGAGCAAGTAACGGTAACGGTAAATAATATGCAGCAAGGTAGCCCAATCCTTTTGTGGCAAAGGACAGGCCAAAACGGTCTCTTATGATAAGCAAAGCATTCTTGAGGGTACACGGGAATTTCATCATATCACTTTCATCATGTTGGTTTGATTCATGTTCGCTACTTTGATAATTTGATATGTGGGTGGACCGGTGCTTAGGTGTTTTTCTTACTTGAACAAACCTCCTACTTATGATTAACCCCCTCGCAAGCATCCGCAACTGCGAGAAAAGTATTAAGATAAAATCTAAACATAGCATTAAACTTTTGGATCCAAATCAGTCCCTTACGAAATAGCGCATAAACTAGGGTTTAAGTTTCTGTCACTCTAGCAACCCATCATCTAATAACTACTCCATAATGCATTCCCTTAGGCCCAAGTATGGTG
Organism: Thinopyrum elongatum; assembly: GCA_011799875.1. NCBI lineage: Eukaryota > Viridiplantae > Streptophyta > Magnoliopsida > Poales > Poaceae > Thinopyrum > Thinopyrum elongatum. The sequence continues at coordinate 435,672,603 of CM022302.1, forward strand.
AAGTGCCATGTAGTCGATGTTCACATGATACCACTAAGGGGATCACAACATACATATCATCAAAATATCGAACACATATCAAGTTCACCTGATTACTTGCAACTTGACTCCTCCCGTGACCTCAAGAACAAAAGTAACCACTCACAAATAATAATCATGCTCAAGATCAGAGGGGTATTAAATAGCGTAATGGATCTGAACATATAATCTTCCACCAAATAAACCATATAGTAATCAACTACAAGATGTAATCAACACTACTAGTCACCCACAAGTACCAATCTAAGGTTCCGGTACAAAGACTGAACACAAGAGATGAACTAGGGTTTGAGAAGAGATGGTGATGTTGAAGATGTTGATGGATATGGCCCTCCCAAAGATGGGAGAGTTGTTGGTGATGACGATGGCGATGATTTCCCCCTCCGGGAGGGAAGTTCCCCTCGCGGAATCGCTCCACCGGAGGGCAAAAGTGCTCCTGCCCAAGTTCAGCCTCGAGACGGTGGCGCTTCATCCCAAAAGTCCTCCTCTTATTTTTCTAGGTCAAAATGACTTATATAGCAGAAGAGGGGCACCGGAGGTGGGCCGAGGAGGGCACAACCCACCAGGGCGCGCCTGGGCTCCCTAGGGCACCTAGGTGGGTTGTGCCCACCTGGTGCCCCCCCCTCTGGTAGTTATTTGCTCCAATATTCTTCATATATTGCAAAATAATTCTCCGTAAATTTTCAGCTCATTTGGAGATGTGAAGAAAGGTAACTCTGAAATAGCTTTTTCATGTCCAGAATTGCAGCTGCCGATATTCTCCCTCTTCGTGTAAGCCTTGCATATTATGAGAGAAAAGGCATTAGAATTACTCCTAAAAGCATTATTATGCATAAAAACATTATAAATAACAGTAGGAAAACATGATGCAAAATGGACGTATCAACTCCCCCAAGCTTAGACTTCGTTTGTCCTCACGTGAAAAACCGAAATCGAAAAACATGTCCACATGCTTTGAGAGAGAGGTGTCGATAAAAACAAAATACGAACATAGAAGCATCATGCATATTATTATAACAGCAAGGAACTTTAACATAAAACTTTATTAAATAACTTTTATCATATAACTTCCCATGAACAAGTAACAATTCATCACAACATCAAAGTATAAAGCATAAACCTTATTGAAAACCAACAAACTATGTTCTCAGTCAACTTTGCAACTACAATTCATCATATTTTCAGGAAGGGTCACGTATCGGAGCCTTTAGGCAAGTCCACATAGTCAACCATCATTTAATCTTCTATGATTGCTAACACTCACAGTGTACCCATGAACAAAAAGTTTCAACCAGACACATAGAAAGATAGGGGCTTATAGTTTTGCCTCCCAACGTATTCACCTCAAGGGTGATGTCAACAATAATAACTCATGCCCACTCATATCCAACTGGATATATGTGCCTAGATCTTTCCTCACCACATGATGCTTGCAAAAAGAGAAAATAAAAAGGAATAGGGAAGAAAACTTTGACTCTACATAAAAGTAAATGCATAAAAGTAAAAGATAGACCCTTCACAGAGGGAAGCAGAGGTTTTCATGCGCTTATTTGTTTGTATGCCAAATCCCTTAATGCAAAAGAACATCATGTTATATTGCCCCTTATGATAGCAACCTTTATTATGCAGTCCGTCGCTTTTATTTCTTTGCCATCACAAGTTCGTACAACGCTCAATTTTCTCTTATACTAAATGATCCAACACATTTAGAAGCAATTTTTATTGCCTTATTGCACTGATGACAACTTACTTGAAGGATCTTACTCAATCCATAGGTAGGTATGATGGACTCTCAAAATAAGATTTGGGTTTAGGGTTTTTGGATGCACAAGTAGTATCTCTACTTAGTGCGGAATTTTTGGCTAGAAAAGATATTGAGCAAGCACCACATGTTAAAGGATCTATGACAATATAACTTCTCTGTGAATAGGAACAAACATAAATCATTACGTTGTCTTCCTTGTCCAACGTCAACTATTTTGACACAAAATATTTAATGGGGGCTCACAATCATAAAAGATGTCCAAGATAGTGTATTTTCATGTGAATCTTCTCTTCCCTTATTAATTCCTTCATGAATTGCATCATTGACCAATGCTAGGTTTGTCAACCTCCAACAAATTTTACCACTTATACTTTTCCTTATGTGATGTCATTACTTACCATAAGATTAGCATATGACCATTTTCATTTATTTTCCTTTATTTTTATTGGAACAAAAGAGTAAAGAAACAAAACTCGAACTACTCTTTATTATATATCTCGCATACGATTACATAGATAGATCACTAAGCAAGCACTCGAAAAGAAAGGATCAAACTAAACTGTTATTCAACTAAATCATAGGATAACTAAAGATCGAACTAAAATAGATGAAAGCAAAGATAGTGGTGATGATACGATACCGGGGCACCTCCCCCAAGCTTTTCACAAGCCAAGGGGAGTGCCCATACCATGAACTCAAGTTTCTTTTGTTGGGGAAGATGATGAAGGTGGTGGTGAAGTAGTAGCGGGCTTATCCTCCGGCTTCCATGGCAGCGGCTCACCATCATAAGAAGAAGCGTGAGTCTCACGAGTCCTGCAACTAGCAGCTAAACTCATACCTTTAAATCTCGTCTCATATTCAAAGACTTGATTTTGGAGATCATAGATTTGGCTTTGCCGAAAATTGATTTGCTCATTAAAGGTGAAGACGATGTCCTTCATGGATTTGCCATCCACCTTGAGATCACGGGTGTAATCCGCGATCATGAGGTGATTGGCATTGAGTCCACGTTCCAGCATCCCCTTGCACTTGAAGACTTCTTGCTCCATAGCTTTGAGGCTGGCATCCATGATTCCCGTCCCCTTGGGACCCTGGACGTCCCAGATGTGGAGCACCCCCCTCACGCATCTCAATGGCTTGAGGGTGCTGCATCACCTCCCGAAAATACAGGTTGATGATGTTCTCGAAGAACTTGTCTTTGGAGGAGCTCGAAGTGGCCATGGCGATCTAGATCTGTCAGAAACAGCAAGAAAGAAAAACAGAATATTTCTCCACGATACGATGGTCAATACGTTCGGGGGGTATATAAAGATTTTTTATCTTTGGAAACAAGCAAACAGGAGGAAAACGGAGTCGGGAAGGTTCCCGAGGTGGGCACAACCCACCTGGGCGCGCCAGGGGGCCCAGGCATGCCCTAGTGTCTTGTGCCCCCCTCAGGTGCCTTCCTGGTTGTTTCTTATTTTCCTAATTTTTAAAATATTCCAAAACTGACAGAAAATATTTTTGCGGATTTTTCGGAGTCCGTTTACTTACCGTATCACGTACCTCCTCTTTTTAGGGATTCTGGAGTGTTCTAGAAGGTTTCCTTTATATGTTCCTCCGGTGTCATGGTTTGAATAATATTGCTTTCATCATTGATAGGCGTACCTGAGATATAGTGTGTAATTCTTTGCCCATTGACCACCTTCGGGTTAGTACATTCGGCATTATTTATTTTGATAGCTCCAGAGCGATAAACCTCCTCGATGATATATTGTCCTTCCCATTTAGAGAGGAATTTTCCTGCAAAGAATCCAAAATGAGAGTTGTACAAAAGAACATATTCTCCAACTTTAAATTCCCGCTTTTGGATTCTTTTGTCATGCCATCTTTTAACTTTTCTTTAAATAACTTGACATTTTCATAGGCTTGGGTTCTCCATTCATCTAGTGAGCTAATATCAAATATCCTCTTTTCACCGGCAAGTTTGAAATCATAGTTGAGTTCTTTAATTGCCCAATATGCTTTATGTTCTAACTCAAGAGCCAAATGACAAGCTTTTCCATAAACCATTTTATAGGGAGACATACCCATAGGATTTTTATATGCTGTTCTGTAGGCCCAAAGTGCATCATCCAATTTCTTAGACCAATTCTTTCGGGTCCTATTAACAGTTTTTTGTAATATTAATTTTATTTCTCTATTGCTAAGTTCAACTTGACCACTGATTGAGGATGACAGGGTGATGCAATTCTATGGTTAACATCATATTTAGCAAGCATTTTATGGAAAGCACCATGAATAAAGTGTGAACCACCATCAGTCATTAAATATCTAGGGACTCCAAACCTCGGGAAAATAACTTCTTTAAGCATTTCAATGGAAGTGTTATGATCAGCTCTACTAGTTGGAATAGCTTCTACCCACTTAGTAACATAATCAACAACAACCAAAATATGTGTATACCCATTAGAGGAAGGAGAAGGTCCCATATAATCAAAACCCCAAACATTAAATGGTTCAACAGCAAGTGAATAGTTCATAGGCATTTCTTGACGCTTACGATATTACCAATTCGTTGACATTCATCACAAGATAAAACAAACTTACGGGCATCCTTGAAGAGAGTTGGACAATAAAAACCAGATTGCAATACCTTGTGAGCAGTCCTATCTCCTGCATGATGTCCTCCGTAAGCTTCGGAATGACATTTCCGTAGGATTTGTTCCTGTTCATGCTCAGGTACACAACGTCTAATAATACCATCTACTCCTTTATAAATATGTGGGTCATCCCAAAAGTAATGTCTTAAATCATAGAAGAATTTTTTCTTTTGTTGGTATGTGAAACTAGGTGGTATGTATTTAGCAACAATATAATTAGCCTAGTCAGCATACCAAGGAGTGTTATGAGAAACATTTATTGCAGCTAGTTGCTCATCAGGAAAGCTATCATCAATAGGTAGTGGGTCAGAAAGGATATTCTCTAACCTAGATAAGTTATCAGCTACGGGGTTCCCAACTCCTTTTCTATCAGTTATATGTAAATCAAATATTTGTAGCAAGAGAACCCACCTAATGAGTCTATGTTTAGCATCTTTCTTTTCCATAAGATATTTAATAGTAGCATGATCGGTGTGAACAATTACTTTGGAATCAACAATGTAAGATCTGAATTTATCACAAGCAAACACAACTGCTAAAAATTCTTTTTTAGCAGTAGCATAATTTCTTTGGGCACTTTCTAGAGTTTTGCTAGCATAATGGATAACATTTAATTTCTTATCAACTCTTTGTCCTAGAACAGCACCAACAGCATAATCACTAGCATCACACATAATTTCAAAAGGCAAGTTCCAATCAGGTGGTTGAACAATAGGTGCAGAAGTAAAGGCTTTCTTAAGTGTTTCAAAGGCTTCTACACAACCATCATCAAAAACAAATGGAACATCCTTTTGTAAAAGATTTGTAAGAGGCCGAGAAATTTTAGAGAAGTCGTTAATAAACCTCCTATAGAAACCAACATGACCGAGAAAACTACGAATACCTTTAATATCTTTAGGACATGGCATTTTCTTAATTGCATCAACTTTTGCTTGGTCCACCTCAATATCTCGTTCAGAAATTTTATGCCCCAAAACAATACCTTCATTAACCATAAAGTGGAACTTCTCCCAATTCAAGACAGGATTAGTTTGCTCACATCTCTGCAAAACTCGATCAAGGTTGCTCAAGCAATCATCAAAAGAAGTTCCATAAATAGAAAAATCATCCATGAAAACCTCAACAATCTTTTCACAAAAATTAGAGAATATAGCAGTCATACATCTTTGAAAAGTAGCAGGTGCATTGCATAAACCAAAAGGCATATGTCCATAAGCATAAGTTCCAAAAGGGCAAGTAAAGGTGGTTTTCTTTTGATCAAGTTGTGAAACAGGTATTTGAGAAAAACCAGAATATCCATCAAGAAAACAAAAGTGTGTGTGCTTTGATAATCTTTCTAGCATTTGATCAATAAAAGGCAAAGCGTAATGATCTTTTCTAGTTGCTTTATTTAATTTTCTAAAATCAATTACCATTCTATAGCCAGTAACAATTCTTTGTGGAATGAGTTCATTTTTATCATTAGGAACAATGGTAATACCTCCCTTCTTAGGGACACAATGAACGGGACTTACCCATCTACTATCAGCTATGGGATAGAATATACCTGCTTCCAGAAGCTTTAATATTTCAGTTCTTACCACTTCTTTCATCTTAGGATTCAAACATTGTTGATGATCAACAACGGGTTTAGCATCAGGTTCCATATTAATCTTGTGCTGACAGAGAGTGGGACTAATGCCCTTAAGATCATCAAGATGATATCCAATAGCAGCTCGGTGCTTCTTCAGAATTTTCAATAATCTTTCTTCTTCATGCTCTGAAAGGTTAGCACTAATAATAACAGGATATATCTTCTTCTCATCGAGATAAGCATATTTCAAAGTGTCAGGCAATTGTTTTAATTCAAACATAGGATCACCTTTAGGTGGAGGAGGACCTCCTAGAGTTTCAATAGGCAAATTGTGTCTTAGCAGAGGTCGTTGTTCGATGAAAATTTTATCTATTTCATTTCTTTCATGCAAGTGCATATCGTTTTCATGGTCTAGCAAATATTGTTCTAGTGGATATGTAGGAGGCACGGCAATAGAAGCAAGACCAATTATTTCATCCTTACTAGGTAATTCTTTCTTATGAGGTTATCTATTAAACTTGGAAAAATTAAACTCATGAGACTCATCTCCAAAGCTAACACTGACAGTTTGTTTATGACAATCTATAGTGGCATTGACAGTGTTCAAGAAAGTTCTACCAAATATAATGGGACAGAAGTCATCTTGTGGGGAACCAAGAACTAGAATATCAGTGGGGTATTTTATTTTCCCACACAAGACTTCAACATCTCTAACAATCCCAAGTGGTGTGATGGTGTCTCTATTAGCAAGTTTAATAGTGACATCTATGTCTTCTATTTTAGCGGGTGCTATGTCATTCATAATTTCTTGGTATAAGGTAAAGGGAATAGCACTCACGCTAGCACCAAACTCACATAAACCATGATAACAATGATCTCCTATTTTAACTGAGACAACAGGCATGCCAACAACAGGTCTATGTTTATCTTTTTCATCGGGTTTGGCATTTCTAGCAGCTTCATCACAGAAGTAAATAACACGCCCATCAATATTTTCTACCAAGAGATCTTTAACCATAGCAATACTAGGTTCTACTTTAATTTGTTCAGTAGGTTCAGGTGCTCTAATATTACTTTTGCGAACCACAGTTGAAATCTTAGCATGTTCCTTTATCCTAACAGGGAAAGGTGGTTTTTCAATATAAGCGGTAGGAACAACAGGATCAACATTGTAAATAATAGTTTCATCTTTAGCTATGTCGGGTTCTTTAATTTCTTCTTTGATAGGTGGGTGATATTTAAACAACTTCTCCTTAGGGAGATCAACATTAGTAGAAAATGATTCACAGAAAGAGGCTACTATCTCAGAGTCAAGTCCATATTTAGTGCTAAACTTGTGAAAAGCATCGGTATTCATAAAAGATTTAACACAATCAAATTCAAGCTTAATACTTGACTCTTTACCTTCATCGAGTTCCCAATCTTCAGAGTTGCGTTTAATTCTTTCTAAAAGATCCCACCTGAATTCAATAGTCTTCTTCATAAAAAACCAGTACAAGAAGTATCGAGCATGGATTGATCTTCACGAGAAAGCCGAGCATAAAAATTCTGACTGATAACTTCTCTCGAGAGATCATGATTGGGGCATGAATATAACATTGACTTAAGCCTCCCCCAAGCTAGGGCGATACTTTCTCCTTCATGAGGCCAAAAATTATATATATGATTCCGATCATGACGAACTAGATGCATAGGATAAAAATTTTGGTGAAATTCCAATTTCAATCGATTCCAGTTTCAAGATCCAATATCATCGCATAGCCTATACCATGCCAATGCTTTTCCCTTCAAAGATAAAGGGAAAAACTTCTTCTTAGCTTCATCTCCGGGCAAACCTGCAAGCTTAAATAATCCACAAATTTCATCCACATATATCAAGTGCAAATCAGGATGTTCGGTTCCATCTCCTGCATAAGGATTAGCTAGCAGTTGTTCTATCATACCCGAAGTAATTTCATAACCAATATTTTCAGTAGGTGTAGTAGGTTGAGGGGTAGCTAATTGTGGTTCCGGTCGAGGTGAAGATACCCCGAACAAACCCCTCAAAGGATGATTCTCCATAGTAACAAGTGACAATAAATTTCAGCATGTAGTAATAATTTTTCCTTACAAATTTCCACTTACCAAGAGTGCTTCACTCCCCGGCAACGGCGCCAGAAAAGAGCCTTGATGACCCACTAGTATAGGGGATCAATCGTAGTCCTTTCAATAAATAAGAGTGTCGAATCCAACGAGGAGCAGAAGGAAATGAAATGTGGTTTTCAGCAAGGTATTTTCTACAAGCACTGAAATAGTAGGTAACAAATAGTTTGATAGCAAGATAATTTGTAACGAGCAAGTAACGGTAATGGTAAATAATATGCAGCAAGGTATCCCAATCCTTTTGTGGCAAAGGACAGGCCAAAACGGTCTCTTATGATAAGCAAAGCGTTCTTGAGGGTACACGGGAATTTCATCATATCACTTTCATCATGTTGGTTTGATTCGTGTTTGCTACTATGATAATTTGATATGTGGGTGGACCGGTGCTTAGGTTCTGTTCTTACTTGAACAAACCTCCTACTTGTGATTAACCCCCTCACAAGCATCGCAACTACGAGAAAAGTATTAAGATAAAATCTAACCATAGCATTAAACTTTTGGGTTCAAATCAGTCCCTTACGAAATAGCGCATAAACAAGGGTTTAAGTTTCTGTCACTCTAGCAACCCATCATCTAATAACTACTCCACAATGCATTCCCTTAGGCCCAAGTATGGTGAAGTGCCATGTACTTGATGTTCACATGACACCACTAAGGGAATCACAACATACATATCATCAAAATATAGAACACATATCAAGTTCACATGATTACTTGCAACATGACTCCTCTCGTGACCTCAAGGACAAAAGTAACTACTCACAAATAATAATCACGCTCAAGATCAGAGGGGAATTAAATAGCATAATGGATCTGAACATATAATCTTCCACCAAATAAACCATATAGTAAGCAACTACAAGATGTAACCAACACTACTAGTCACCCACAAGTACCAATCTAAGGTTTCGGTACAAAGACTGAACACAAGAGATGAACTAGGGTTTGACAGGACATGGTGCTATTGAAGATGTTGATGGAGATGGCCCTCCCAAAGATGGGTGAGTTGTTGGTGATGACGATGGCGATGATTTCCCCCTCTGGGAGGGAAGTTCCCCCGACGGAATCGCTCCGCCGGAGGGCAAAAGTGCTCCTGCCCAAGTTCCGCCTCGAGACGATGGCGCTTCGTCCCGAAAGTCCTCCTCTTATTTTTTTCTAGGTCAAAATGACTTATATACCAGAAGAGGGGCACCGGAGGTGGGCCGAGGAGAGCACAACCCACCAGGGCGCGCCTGGGCTCCCTGGCGCTCCTAGGTGGGTTGTGCCCACCTGGTGGCCCCCCTCTGGTAGTTATTTGCTCCAATATTCTTCATATATTGCCAAACAATTCTCCGTAAATTTTCAGCTCATTTGGAGATGTGCAGAATAGGTAACTCTGACGTAGCTTTTTCAGGTCTAGAATTCCAGCGGCCGGTATTCTCCCTCTTCATGTAAACCTTGCATATTATGAGAGAAAAGGCATTAGAATTACTCCTAAAAGCACTATTATGCATAAAAACATTATAAACAACAGTAGGAAAACATGATGCAAAATGGACGTATCAGACTTGTAACTCACTGAAGACATACTTAAACTCCAAGGTTTTTAGACCAAAATGAGCACAGTCAAGGAGTACCTTGCTCTGATACCAATTGTAGGAACGAAGTATGTCTACCAGAGGGGGTGAATTGGAGTTTTAAAATTTATTTCAGAAACTTCAAAACTCTCATAACATAGCAGCAGAAAGAAGGATAACAGATAACAGTGAGTGAAAGTAAACTACCGAACTAAAACTAAACACAGTCATCGATGAAAATCACATGACGGTAAACATACATGCAGGGTAACTCGAATGAAATAGTGCGAAGTAATAACCAGTAAACCTCACTGGAGACAAGGAATTTGGTAGACCAGTTCGTCCTTCTGCACAAGGAATACGTCTGGTTGGAGGGGTTGTGATTTAACAGAGAAGATAAACTCTCTTCGCCCTATTCTCCTCGATAATTGGTTCGTCAGCAATTGTCGATTACTCATGGTAGATACTTGAGGTGATCACCGAACCTTTACAGACTTCTTCTTTGAGAACCACAATCACTCATGGGCTCTGAAGGAAATGACACCTAACCATCTAGAGAGTTTGCAGCTCTCAAGAGTAATAGGTGGAGCATACTGGACTTATAATCGAGTGATGATAAACCACTATCTCATTCTTCAGCTCTAGGGTTTTTCTCTCGGTGGATTTTGAACTCAAATCAATCTGGAGAGGGGGTTGCTCAACTAACTTCTCAGAATCAAATGGAGCAGCCACAGGACAAATCCGGTGCGGGGTTGCTAATTATAGCCGCAGCCTTCCTTGAAGGGAAATAACCATTTTAGACATGTGGTCCAGCCAATGGCCAACCGACACGTTTGCAATGGTTGGATTTTTGAAGCAATGATAAGGCTACTTGAGGATCAACTAATGCTAACTCTTCGGTCAGAGTTAAATCTCTCGTAGTGAAGAAGATCACAGTCTCTTGCTTGCAAGTATTTGCTCGGAACACAAAGAGATTTCTCTCACAACTTTCATAGGATTGAGTTTAGCATCAGAGAACCTAAGATTTGAACATTATACCCCTCTTAATGGTACATTGGTCCTATGACTCAATGAAAGAAAAGAAGAACAACAAAAAGAATACTACATCTTCACTTCGTCTCGGACTTCCTTTCGGCTGTAGTCACTTCCTTCAGAAACCACCGAACAAATTGCTTTGCGTCAACAATTTTAGGGGTCACTCTTCACAGCATAAGCTTCATGAATAATGCTTGGTGCTATGCAGAGCATATTCTTTGGAGTTATAGCAAACTCCTCATGACTTCAACATTCAGCTGAAGAATTAGCGTTGTCATGTTCTAGGCATTTTAAGCATGGAGCAACAAATTCTTCCTGAGCAGTGCTGATCTGTTGGGCCATTAATGAATCATTCTCTTTTCGAAGATCATCATGAGATGCTCTCAGCTTCTCGAGTTCTTGCTTCCTATGAAGAAATTCATAGGACATGTTCTCATGTTGGGCTGAGAGGGCCACATGACGACTTTCAAGTTCATCATATTTTGACTGCGGACGTTCAAGATCTTCAGTCAGTATTTGAGAACGTTCCATTTCATCGTTGTAACACCCCAAAAATATATCTTTTTGGACTTCCAAAACCTTTCCCTTAAAATAAAATATTTTTGAATTATTCTTGATATTTTTCTCTTCATCGCCCTTTTATTTTGAAAATTATTCTCAACTTTAATGGGTTTTCAAATTCTCTTTAGAGGTTCTGTTTTCAAAGGTTTAAAATTTATTTGGAGGTTTTTAAATAGTTTCATTCAAAAAAAAATTTGGGAGTGACTTAAATATTTTTTTCAAAAGGAATGGCTCTTTTCACTTCTCTCCAACCCTTCTAAAATCCATCCAACAATTTTCCTCCACTCCAACTTTATCCCACTAGTCACTCACATCATCTAGGACAGAATCCAACTCTCTCCTACCCCACAAAAATATTTTTCACAATCCAAATAAATTCCAAGGTTGGAATTCATATTATCCATCATTCCTTTGGTTTACAAAGGAACCACAATTTCCACAAGGTTTCTACCTCCACCAAAAATTTCCTCAGCAAATATATGGTACTCACAACCCATTTTTCCAAAAACATGGGGTGCCACAGTTCAAAAATTTCAAATTCCACTCAATTCAAATTTGGACCAAATTTAATATTTCTGATCCAAACATATTTTTAAATGCTCCAAAAATTCCCAATCTTTGCCAGGCCCTCTCATATGCATCAACACATCACCACAAAAATTCCTCAAAATTCTAAAAAATCCCTAGCACTCTCTGCCATAGGATCATATGAGTGTCTGTGCACTGTTCATAGCTGAAAGAAATTCAGTTAACTGAATTTGTCTTTTAAAAAAAATTATTTGCTGCCGTTATAATTTCTTTTCTCATCGGTGTTACACAAATACCCCTAGAAAGAAAATGCATCGCCCCTGGACCCGTTCTATGCCAAGTCCGCCAGAGAGCAACCATGGACAAATGGGAAATAATTTTACACAAGGACAGACTAGTCAACAGGGCAGTGACTCAGCATTTTCACAAGTGTGCCGTCTGTACGAACAAAGCCAGCAACAGCACCAAGAGATGATGCAACATTTAATCAATATGGGAAATCACCAAGGACAAAATCAGAATAGGTCAAAATTGTCTGAGCTCCAGAAGACCAATCCTACTGTGTTTTCTCACACCGACAAACCATTGGAGGCAGATGATTGGCTACGTGATATTGAAAGAAAATTGGTTATTGCCCAGTGTACGGACCGGGAAAAAGTACTTTATACCACATACTATTTTTCTAGTACAGCAGCATCATGGTGGGAAAACTTATGCCACACACATCCCAACGAAGCCAATATGACATGGGAACAATTCAAGGAAAACTTTTGGGGAGCACACATTCCTAACAGTATCATGAAATTGAAGAAAAGGGAATTTGAGGATCTCAAGCAGCAAGGCACCACGGTAGCCCAGTATCTGGATCAATTTACTCAGCTGGCCCGGTATGCCAACGACAAATACATGACAGAAGACAAAAAGATGGAAAAATTTCTCGACGGACTTATCCCATCTTTAAAGTGCCAACTGGTAGTCCACACCTTTCCTGATTTCAAACCACTGGTGGACAAGGCAATTATACTGGAGAACGAGCACCGCAACATGAATGAAATACGCAAGCGCCATATGAACCAGTCATCTCAGGTTTGCAACAACAGGCCCAAGAATGAATTTCAGAAGCCTACAACACCCCAACCAGCAACTCCGCTACCCCGACCAGCAGCGGTAGCACCACAACAGAACGGCAATGCTTTCAACAACAGGACCAAAGATACGACATTCTATCCAGGTATCACCTGTTATGCCTGTGGAGGAGAAGGGCATTACTCCAGGCAATGCCCAAAGCAGGGAAATAATACAACCAAGCCCAACAACAATGGCCGTGGTACAAACACACAGCCCCCAAACGCAACAACTCCAACCCCAATAACAACCAGAGGAAAGGACAGGTCAACCACGTGACCTTTGAGCAGGCACAAAATGCACCAGATATTGTGTTTGGTACGTTTCCTGTGAACTCAATTAATGCTACAGTCTTATTTGATTCCGGGGCTTCTCATTCGTGTATCTCAAAAAGATTCGCTTTGAAGAATCGATTTTCCTTTTCGCCTTTGCAAAATTCCATGGTTATTCAGTCCCCGGGATCGAAGCAAAGCACACAATGGTACTGCAAGGATGTGAATATTGAGATCAAAGGAATGGTATTTTTAGCCAACCATATTGTTCTGGAAGCAGTCGAACTGGATGTAATACTGGGAATGGATTGGTTAACCAAAAATAAAGGTTTCATAGACTGCTACAACCGCACAGTAACTCTTACCGGCTGCCAAGGAGAGACAATAAAATTTGGCACAAGGAGAATTTCCGCATCATAAGGAAAATTAAATCAAATGGATGCGGCAGAATTAAGTAAGGTTCCTGTAGTCTGCGAATACCCCGATGTATTTCCTGAAGAGCTACCAGGAATGCCCCCGGACCGTGAAATTGAATTTGTTATTGTATTGGAACCTGGAATGACACCCATTTATAAGAAGCCGTACCGAATGGCTCCGACGGAATTGGCTGAGTTGAAGAAACAGATTAAGGAACTGATGGAAAAGGGTTATGTTCGACCCAGCTCATCACCATGGGGATCGCCAGTTTTATTTGCTAAGAAAAAGGATGGTACCCTAAGGCTATGTATTGATTATAGGGCACTCAATATGGTCACCATTAAAAATAAATACCCGCTGCCCAGGATAAATGACTTGTTTGAATATCTAGCAGAAGCCAAGGTTTTCTCAAAAGTAGATTTGAGGTCGGGCTACCATCAATTAAAAATCCGATCAGCAGATATACCCAAGACTGCCTTTACTACCAGATATGGATTATACGAGTTCACAATGATGCCTTTTGGCTTAACCAACGCTCCTGCTTATTTTGTGCATCTCATGAACAAGGTCTTCATGAAATATTTGGACAAGTTCGTGGTCGTATTTATCGATGATATACTTATTTATTCCAAGACACCCGAGGAACACGAGCAACACCTACGAATAGTCCTGGAGGAATTAAGGAAAAATCAACTATATGCCAAACTCAGTAAATGTGAATTTTGGTTGCGAGAAGTTGGTTTTCTGGGACACGTACTAACACAAGATGGGATAGCAGTGGACCCAAGTAAAGTAAAGGCTGTCCAAGAATGGAAGCAACCCACAAACATGACAGAGGTCAGGAGTTTTCTTGGTCTGGCAGGTTATTACCGAAGATTTATTGAAGGATTCTCCACCATACCTAAACCCATGACCCAATTGCTTAAGAAGGATAAGAGGTTTTAATGGACTGAAGCCTGTGAGAAAAGTTTCCAAGAATTAAAGAAAAGATTAACAATGGCACCAGTTCTGGTCGTGCCCGATGTGCACAAAATTTTTGAGATATACTGTGACGCGTCCAGAAAAGGCCTTGGATGTGTATTGATGCAAGAAGGAAAAAGTCGTGGCATATGCCTCAAGACAGCTATGACGACACAAGGAGAATTATCCTACTCATGATTTGGAACTAGCTGCAGTAATACATGCACTCAAAGAATGGCGACACTTTCTTCTCGGTAAACGATGTGAAATATACACGGACCACAAAAGTCTTAAGTATATTTTCACCCAGCCAGAATTAAACTTGAGACAACGTCGCTGGCTTGAGTTAACAAAGGATTACGACATCGGAATTCATTATCATCCGGGTAAAGCAAATGTTGTGGCAGACACCCTCAGCCGAAATCCCAGCACCAACAATAGTAGTGCGCAATTCTTACAGCATGAGTTTAATCAGGAAATTGCCAAGCTCAATATGGTCCTAGACACAGAAGGAACCATTACCCAACTGGAAATAAAACCAACATTAGGGGATCAGATCAAAAAAGCCCAAAAAGGACACCCAAGTATTGAAGGGATTAAGAGGAAAATAAAATTGGGCAAGGCGACTAAATTTACCATAGACAGTCAGGGAATTTTATGGTTCGGAAGAAGATTGTGCGTGCCTAATAAGGAAGATTTAAAGCAACAAATTTTGGCAGAAGCCTATACCACTCCATATTCTATTCATCCAGGAGGGACAAAAATGTACAAGGATCTACAAGAAAATTATTGGTGGCACGGGATGAAGAGAGATATAGCCGTATATGTCGCACATTGTGATTCATGCCAGCGTGTAAAGGCAGAACACCAGAGGCCAGCAGGACTATTGCAGCCACTCAGAGTACCTGAATGGAAATGGGATGTAATAGGAATGGATTTTATCGTCGGATTGCCAAGGTCACGACACGGAAATGATGCTATCTGGGTTATAACAGATTATTTAACCAAGGTGGCACATTTCATCCCGGTAAAAACCACATACTCCACACAGAGACTTGCCAGATTATACCTCTCCCGGATTATTTGCCTACACGGAGTACCCAAGACCATAGTCTCTGATAGAGGCACCCAATTTGTCTCTAGATTTTGGGAGCACCTACAGCAAGCCCTAGGGACTCAACTGACGTTCAGCACAGCTTACCACCCACAGACCGGAGGACAAACTGAGCGGGTAAATCAAATATTAGAGGACATGCTGAGAGCATGTGTGCTCACTTACGGAATTAGCTGGGAAGATAGTTTACCATACGCGGAGTTCTCATATAACAACAGTTATCAAGCTAGTTTGAAAATGTCACCTTTTGAAGCCCTGTACGGACGAAGGTGCCGTACCCCACTCAATTGGTCTGAAACCGGAGACAGTCGAATTTTCGGTCCCGAAGTTCTTAAAGAAGCAGAAACAAAAGTGAAGCTTATTCAAGACAAACTGAAAGCGGCTCAGAGCCGTCAAAAGAGTTACTATGACCAAAAGCACCGCCAAATCAGTTTTGAGCCCGATGAATATGTGTATCTCAGAGTATCTCCAACAAGAGGACTACAGAGATTTAAAGTCAAAGGAAAATTGGCACCGAGGTTTATTGGACCATTTAGAGTGATCGCAAGAAGAGGCAAGGTTGCTTATCAACTAGAGCTACTGGCAGAGTTATCAGATGTTCATGATGTGTTTCACGTGTCACAGCTAAGGAGATGTGTCAGTAACCCAGAAAAGCAAGTCCAGCATCAGGACCTGGATATCCAACCAGATCTTACCTATAGGGAACGTCCTATAAAGATTTTAGAGGAGTCTGAAAGGAGAACCCGGCAAAATGTGATAAAATTTTACAAAGTTCAGTGGAGTAATCACACTAAGGAAGAAGCAACATGGGAAAGAGAGGATCACCTGAGGACTGAATATCCGTACCTGTTTGCGGGATAGCTGAAATCTCGGGGACGAGATTTTTCTTAAGGGGGGTAGGTGTTGTAACACCCCAAAAATATTTCTTTTTGGACTTCCAAAACCTTTCCCTTAAAATAAAATATTTTTGAATTATTCTTGCTATTTTTCTCTTCATCGCCCTTTTATTTTGAAAATTATTATCAACTTTAATGGGTTTACAAATTCTCTTTAGAGGTTCTGTTTTCAAAGGTTTAAATTTTATTTGGAGGTTTTTAAATAGTTTCATTCAAAAAAAAATTGGGAGTGACTTCAATATTTTTTTTCAAAAGGAATGGCTCTTTTCGCTTCTCTCCAACCCTTCTAAAATCCATCCAACAATTTTCCTCCACTCCAACTTTATCCCACTAGTCACTCACATCATCTAGGACAGAATCCAACTCTCTCCTACCCCACAAAAATATTTTTCACAATCCAAATAAATTCCAAGGTTGGAATTCATATTATCCATCATTCCTTTGGTTTACAAAGGAACCACAATTTCCACAAGGTTTCTACCTCCACCAAAAATTTCCTCAGCAAATATATGGTACCCACAACCCATTTTTCCAAAAACATGGGGTGCCACAGTTCAAAAATTTCAAATTCCACTCAATTCAAATTTGGACCAAATTTAATATTTCTGATCCAAACATATTTTTAAATGCTCCAAAAATTCCCAAACTTTGCTAGGCCCTCTCATATGCATCAACACATCACCACAAAAATTCCTCAAAATTCTAAAAATCCCTAGCACTCTCTACCATAGGATCATATGAGTGTCTGTGCACTATTCATAGCTGAAAGAAATTCAGTTAACTGAATTTGTCTTTCAGTGGCAGAGATGATCGGCACTGTGCACTCCACTCCATCTCGTTCCCTCCTCATCCACGCCACCTTGTTCTTCAATGCGTCACTCACCGGGACCCTCCCCGTCAGCGACTCACCGCCGGCTGGCCGATGGCAGGCCGATGAAACAGCCACCGTGCTTGGCCACGGCAGGCCGAGCGGATCAGCTCGCGCCACCGACCATCAATCACTCCGCCGCACCTTCTCCACCTACCAGCTCCACGCGTCGCCCCTCTCTACGCCATCGCCGCACTGCCCAAGCTTCTGGACCCCTCCAGCCAGTCGCCAGAGCTGGGCGGCGTCTGCCATGGCCGTACCAGAGCCACCCCGTGGATAAGCTCGGGTAGCTCGAGCCCGTCCACGCCGAGCCTTCCGGAGTTCTCCACCGCCCTCATTACTTCCTCGCCGCCCTTGACCACCGCCCCTAACCACCTCCGACGGCCGGAGTAACTCCGACGTCGCCCGCAAGCTTCTGACCATCTCGGGATCGCCAATATAAAGGCCCTTAAGTTCCACTCGTTCCACCCATCACCTCCACCACCTCCCAATCGCCCCTATGCCACTTCCCTGACCTCGAGGAGGTCTCCTCCCTCCTCTTCGGTCACCGCTCCGCCACCTCTGCTCCCGAGCGGCTCGACGCCATTACGCCACCACCACAGCTTAAACTTCACCAGTAGCCATATTATCCACCAAACCATCAATCTCGCACTCCAATTTCACTGCCCGAGCCCTCCCCGGCGAGTTCCAAAACCACCGAGCCACCATCCGCCGCCGTTGACCTCGCCAGCGTTCAGGTGCTCTCCGGCGACCACCACCACTTCCCTCCGATGCGGCACTCCGCCCTGGTCACGTTCTGACCATCGCCAGCTGCAGGAACCCCGGCGATCGCCGTCACTTCTCTGCCTCGCGCGCGATCGGGTTCAAATTTGAACCTGACGGGTGGAACCCCCACCCCGCGCGGTCCTTTTCTTTTTTTCCCTGTTTAAAACGAAGGCGTATTCTGCTTTCTACGCCTTCTTCGTTGGAAAACGTATTTCAGCCAAAGCGTTTTCTGTTAAACTATGCAGGGACTGCTATTTTACAGAAAAGCCCCTGGTTTTGAAAGTTTAATAATTTTAAACCACCGCTCTGATTGAGTTGAACTTTTTTTGAAATTCTTATTTTTCTCTCTAGTTTTTTTAGTATTTATTTAAAAATGTTTGGAGACAACTTTTTGCACTGTTGACAAATTTTTAATTCGGGTTGAATTTGAATATTTTCAGAAAAAGAAGAGGGAAACCTTGCTGAGAATTTCGAAGGGTTTTCACCTGACTACTTTGGACAAGGCAAGCATTATTGAACTTGGGATATGGTGATTGCATTTGCATTTGCACGTTTGCATCGGTTGGTGTTGCACCACATATATCACAAGTGCATGCATGTATGGTCATGTCACTTCTTATGTTTGTCTTGCACTTCACTCAAACAAGGTAACTTACTGACTTGGTATAGCTGTGAGATATTCAGGAGAGTGTCTCCTGCCTTGGACATGCTGGTAGGCACGGGTCATTATTTCGACACGGTGGTGTCACGTGACTATGTGGAACATACCGGTGATGATAATTAACACCTCCTGAGTCGGCCTAGATCGAGTCTTGTTCCGTTACACCTAGCTGGAAACCGTGCTGCCACGAGTCCTTTCGCAAGGAAGGTACGGCTGAGTAAGTTGTTAACCCCTGTCCAGGTACACACCGTACAGAGGGCCATGATGAGGGTTTCCAGGGCCTTGGACTAAATCCTATCATCGGGTCAGGGGGCTTTGGTGTTCCGGTTGTGACTGAGAGGGGGGCACCCCTTGGAATCCGCGCTTATTAATAGTGATCCCATGCAGGACATTGGTCTCTCCGTCTTAGAGTTTTTCTTGAACGATGCTTTGGGTGATTCCTGGCATCCGGAAAGTTAATCTGGTGTGTGCTGGTCAGGTGTGTTTTCAACCCAAAGACCGTAATGGGAATTAGTCAGTGTCACAGTACTGACTAAAGGAATCCTTTACTTGTGGATAAAGAGTACACCCTCTGCAGAGTTTAAACCTATTCGAATAGCCGTTGTCCACGGTCAAGGGCGTTAGCTGGGTGGGTCAAGTGTCGATCCCGGTGTCGGTCTCCGGAGGAAATAATTTTAATATTCCTGAAATATTTTGCAGGATAATTATTGACACCCTGAGGTTACCATGAATATTTTATGCATGTTAAATATTATTATGGTTATGCATAATATTAAGGACTGACCCGTCTCTCTTATATTTTTTTTATATTTCCTGAGTGTCTCAGGGGCTGGCCAGACTACCCCGGGCACTCAATTTTATTTTCAAGACCTCTCGTGGCGTCTCTCGAGTTAACAGGCGGTTCCGCCACTACTCTTGTGGACACCCGACTGGCATTTCTCTTCAAGTCCGACCGTGGAGTCACTTGACACCCGACTGGCATTTCCTTTATTTTGCTGAATGTCACTTGGGCTGGCTAGACTACCCGTGGCATTCATTTGTTTAATTTCTAATAAGTTTGAACATGACTAACATGCTTTGTTTACGATCATATCATTTATTTGTCATGATTTCACTTCCAGTTAGCATGAGCATATGCATCCACTATATCTTTTGTACATAATGTTTGCGAGTACATTCCAACGTACTCACTGGCTTGTCCCTGGCTATTTACTTGGCCAGACTTGGAGGAGGACGAGCTTGTGGAGGAGGATTGCGCTAGCGAGCCCGACGCTTAGAGGAGTCCCAGTCAGTCAACCTGTGAGATAGGAGTCTACCACTTGTATCATCCGCTGAGCTTCCGCTACACAAATAAAATAGTCAAGCCTCACACTGACGCTTGGCTCTATATTATTGTGCTAGTATTGTACCACCACCACACCACTGTCATATTCCGCCACTGCCATCTATTGGCAAGTTGTAATAAACTTTGTTGAGCCTCAGACTCAACCCTGTGTAATATTATCTTGTACTAGTTATCTGTATCAAGGAAGTCCACCAGTTGTGTTGATCTTGGGGTTGGTGTGACTTAGGGCTATTCTAGGAATTATTCTCAGAAATGGGCCCGACAATCGTTCAATAGATCATCACTTTTATCTAACAGATTGTGAATCCTTTCCATGGCAGTTTGTTGCTTTGCAACAATTTTAGCAAGTTTGGAGTAGCTAGGAGTCATGTTTTCATCGGATTCACCTTCACTTGAAGAAGATGGGGGATGTTTGAGTACCTTGGCACCTTTGGCCATGAGGCAAGTTGCTGAAGATGATGAATCCGGATCATATGTCA
Organism: Thinopyrum elongatum; assembly: GCA_011799875.1. Classification (NCBI taxonomy): domain Eukaryota; kingdom Viridiplantae; phylum Streptophyta; class Magnoliopsida; order Poales; family Poaceae; genus Thinopyrum; species Thinopyrum elongatum. The sequence continues at coordinate 435,693,346 of CM022302.1, forward strand.
TGGATTTGAGAGATTCCTTGAACTCGAGGAACCAGGGATCCTGATGAGTGCGGTGACGTTCATATACGTCAGAGATCTTGTCCCAAATAAGCTTCGCATTGGCAAGATGCATAATCTTCCTGAACTCATCTCTAGATAAGATGGAGCAGATGATATCCCTTGCCCAAGTATCCAGCCAAGTATACTTGCGAGTGTCATCAGCATGTGCCATCTTGCATAGATCGGTAAGACCAATCTCAGTGACGGTACACAGCTCGCTGTTCATCGATAGAAGATGCTTCCTCATCATGACCTTCCACTTGGGATAGTCTGTGCCATCGAAGATGGGGCACGCAGTGGATACCTTGATCAGACTTGCGGTTGACATAACTAAAACTCCAGGTGATTAAACCAAAATCACACAGAACAAGAGACTACCTTGCTCTGATACCAATTGAAAGCGCATATAAACTCCTAGAGGGGGGTGAATGGGAGATTTTTGAAAACTCTGAGGAATTTTATGAAGATCGGTGTGAAGAAATAGAAACAAAGGGAGACTAATTCATCATAGAAATGAAAAGTATGCAGCCAGGATACATATAGGTGAAGAACATGCAGTCAAACAGTCATACAAGCATGAGGAAGATGAACTGAAGAAATAGAAAGCATCATGATGAAAGGCTTCAGTTCAAGTTCTTCAGACAATAGATCACAAATTCTTCAGCAGCGGAATAATGTAAAGTAAGGGATGAGGAATTTGAAACCAGGTTGGCTCGGTGAAGAAAGCGATTTGGTAGACCAGTTCCAGTTGCTGTATCAACTGTACGTCTGGTTGAGGCGGCTGAGTCGCAACTCTGAGGACACACAGTCCTCACCGTATTCCTCTTGACCCAAGGCCATGCAGACCTCGCCCAATCACTCATGGTAAGTCTTCAAGGTAAACTTCCAAAACCTTCACAGACTTGTTCACCGGCACACCACAATGACTCTTGGTGTGCTCAGAACTTGACGCCTAGCAGCCTGGAAGAATGGCAGTCTTCAAAGGTAATAGGCGTCGGTCGCACAGATCAATCTCTTCAGTGATTCTCAATCACTTTGGCTCTGGGTTTTTCCTTGCTTAGGATTCTCTCAAAGTTGTCAGAGGATGGGTTGCTCTCTTATGACAAGTGTCAAGTTCTCTCGAAGCAGCCAACCAACAAGTGGTTGTGGGGGCGGCTATTTATAGCCAGGGGCAACCTGACATGAATTGTCATAAATGCCCTTCTCTCATTCGACCATTGTCAGGATAAGGATCCACTCGACAGCTAGCCCATGGCGCAGCAACGATGCGAATTTGAACTCTCAAATTCGTCGGGGCACTCAGTTTCCTCACTTTTAGGCATACCGCACTGGCAAAATCCTAACTCCTCAGCAAGACCAAATTCGTCAGTGACCAGATGAACTTCGTCACTGTCACTAGCAAATTCGTGAGCTGTACTAGAGATTTCCAAAGGCTTCACTTGAAGCAGCTATAGTAGTATAGGTTTTGAGCATCACTTTGGAAATGTGAAATATGTTTCACCTAGACCCCCTTTAACAGTATGGTTTTTCCTATGACTCAAATAAGAAGAAAGAAACTACGAAAACAAAAGACTTCAAGATTCAAAGTCTTCAAATCAATTTCTTCATAGGCCGTACCAATTTCATCACCAAATTCTTCACCTGAAGAAATATAATTTTTAGGGGTCGTCTTCAATGTGTTAAACCAAATCTTCAGGGACTACAACTCTTGTGTACACTCACAAACACATTAGTCCCTCAACCTATTTGTCTTCAATACTCCAAAGCCACTAAAGGGGCACTTGATGCACTTACAATCTCCCCCTTTTTGGTGATTGATGACAAATTGGTTAGGCTTTCAATGGGAGTAAAATCATTGAAGTGTAAATACAGAGTATGAAGAAATTGGTTACAAGATATCAAGGAACTCCCCCTGAAGATGTGCATATTGAGGAATTTGCTTTGGATTGCAAATGCACATGACAGGTTGAAATTGTGGATATCTCGCCCTATATGTTGGAATCCAATCATGCATGATCATAAGATATTTGAAGAATATGAATGCATGATGAAAATTGGTGTCTGACGAAATTGTGCATGCATGAGCAGATATATTTAAGGTTAGAGCATGCGTATCAAGTGTAGCAAAAGAGTCAAATGACCAACAGTTATTAAGTTACAACTCATCAAAGAGCAAATCAAATAAGTCCAAGAGTTGCAACTTACGCAAAATCAACCCATATATCGACCCGCTTGGAGACTAGCTCAGACTTCTCCCCCTTTGTCATCAAATGACCAAAAGGTGAGGAATCTGAGAACTAACGCCCCTGGAGAAAATCATCATGGAGATGCCGAGGGAGCGCCAGCGTTGTTGGGGTCGTGCGGTGTAGAAGGACTAGCATTAGTGTCTTCAACAGCTTCATTTTCATCAGTAGCACGTGATGAAGACTCTGAGCTCGGCATGAGAGGAGGAACTTGAGTTTTCTTGAACTTCTTCCTTGGTGGTTCAGGCCAGTTAAAGTTCATTTGAAAGTCCATAGAAGCAAGTTCTTCATCGGATTTGAGGTGCGAGAGTATGGCCCATGATCTGCCAAAGATCTCATGAAGATAGTAGCGGTTTTTGCGCACAGTGTTATGCATCACAGTCATGTTAGCTTGAATAGGAGCAAACTGATGCTTAACCCAACGGTGTTGCTTGTCAACTTTCTGATGCAGACTTATGAGCAGCTCATGATCAGTCATCACGCGAGGAGCTTCAGATGGAGGAGTTGGTCTTGAAGCTTTTGCAGCTATGTCTTGGCTGGCAGTTTCATCACCAGTTGACTATGAGGCAGGCTGACAAAATTGTCCATCAAGGGGACAAATTACCTCATCTAATACAGCCTTTCCCTTGCTAGGAACATTAGACATAGTGCTTTGAAGAATTTCAATTTCAGGCAAATAGCTCAAATGATTCTGACGATCAGCTTTCTATTGAATTGAAGACCGAGATCTGATGAATCTCATAATCCATGGTGCATACGGCTTCAAATCAAACGGGGACTATGCCACTGTGACCAAAGTCCTCAGGAAGAAATCATGAATGTTGATGGGAGTACTATGAATGATATGGAACAACAAATTCTTCGTAACTTACACAACTTCTTTAGTATTGGAGTTGTGACCTTTAATGGGACTGAGGGTCTTATCCAGAATGCGATAAACTATCTTAGGCACATAGAGCAAATCCTTCACTAGAAAGGTTGTCCTTGGAGCATTTCCTTCACCCATAGGCTTCATCAGCACTTGCATCAGGTGGTTGGGTAGTTCAGGTTCTTCATAAATTTTCCTTCCTTCTTCTTGGGGTGGATCAACTGGTAGAGCATGAAGTAATTTGTCAATGGGTGCCTTGTAGTGAGTGTCTTCACTCATCCAGTCCAGAGCCCAAGTTGCAGTGTCGTCAGCATTGCCTGAGAAATGCACAGTTGCATAGAATTGAAGAATTGGATCTTCAATCCAGTCACAGACGTCAGAGCAAAAGTTGAGAAGCCCAGCATCATGAAGAACAGCCAACACAGGCCGGAAGCAGAGAGTAGACTCCATATGCACATGAGGAATATGGCGATGCGGGAATACTTTGTTCTTGTCAAACAGTAGAGTGGCATACAAATTCATCTGCGTTCTTGTCCAGAACCTCAAACGCCTGAGTTTGGCTAAGTCATAGGGTGACTCGCCAATGAAGAAATTCTTCTCTTCGAAGAAGTTGGCGCTGTCAAATTTTGACCGCCTGAGGCCTTTGTCGATCTTGGGCATCACAGGAACTGGTTGAAGACTATGCCTTTTTGTTCTCACATCAAACACTGGTCGTGGAGACCCAGTTGAATCATTCGGATCGGTCATGGCAACAGCTCTAGCAACTTCCTCAGCTGTGGCAGTTGGAACAGTATCATTGTCAGCTGACGAAATTGAGTCTGCTCGTGAAGGGGATGTGTTGACGACATCAACCATTGGGTCATCTTGAATAACTTCATCAGCTGCTGCAGCTGGAATTTCTTCATGAATAGTCTAAAGAGAGGGTTGCCTTTCCTCATATCCAGTATGAATTTCTTCAGTGCGCGCAGGTGACTGAGGCACTTGAGTGAGGGGAGTGGTGACTGGTGAATTTGGGTGAGTGGTTTCCCAGTATTCATCATGCATAGGAGGAGTAGTATCACCATCAATATCCACATCCTCATCATGTTCTTCACTCAGCGGAGCTTGCTGAGGAGTCTGTGCAGTTTCTTGAGGCATTGATACATCAGCATCAACCTCAATCTCTTCATCCATTTGCTCCGTGGTAGCAGTAGAATGGGTATCTTCTTCATCATCAGCTTGAGGAATATGATATTCCACCCCATAGGTGGCCATTTGAAGGTTCTCAAGATTATGAGTAGGGGGCGCTGATGAAAGTGGTATAGCATCAATTGGAATATTGGAATGATAATTGAAGACAATGTGGCTTTCTTCAATTTCTTCACAGATTCAGGCGCAGGTAGAGCTGACGCCTTTCTCTTCTTTGCTTCTCTCTCAGCAGCCTTTTTCTTTTTCACTTCTAATGCAGAAGGAAGGGGGATGAGCTTCAAAGATGAAGTCATTGTTGGTGCTGCTGTTGAGGAACTGGTTGGAGCATTTTCATCAGGCGTGACTGATGCAGTCACCCCGGCTTGTTCTTCAGGCACAATTGAAGCATTCGCCCTGGGAATTTATTTAGGCACAACTTCTTCAGTTGCCCTGGCTATCTCTTGCGGAGGAGATGGAGGCGCAGTCTCACTGGCCTGAGCAGTAGTCGGTGGAGTTGAGGAACTTGATGGCGGTACCATGCCAAACTTGGCGGCTTCTCGCTTGTTGTGGTCTTCAACCACCTTGGTTGAGGCAGTGATGAATCTCTCCTTAACACCACAGAAATGATTAGCCTGTCTCTCATATTCTTCAGACAGCTATTAAATCTCAGACTGTAATGTCATGAGTTGCGGAGGAGTTATAGACATCATATTCTTCCTCCATTCCGTCTCCTTCTAGAGTTGTTGTTTCTTCACCAGTTTTGCCTGTGCAATCTTGTATTTCTCATTCAAGATGAATGAAGAAATCATATGGCCTGGGCCAGGTGGCAAGTTTAGGTCATCAAGAGGCGTGCCTGGCTCAGTGCACCTTATGTCAATCAATGAAGTCCAGAAGCTTCTTGGGGTCCAGTAGAGTTAGGACTGAAGAATTATTGGTAATTACAGCTTGCTCTTGCTTTCTTCTGAGGAATTCTGCAAGCTCATCTTCATTTGCCAGCCCATGTTCGTCAGCCTCAGGCACTATGACCTTGCTCTTGGGACTTGGCCTTGTTCCACGGCTAGCAGTAGCCTTTTGCTTTAGCTTGGGCATTGAAGAAGATGGTTGCCCACTAGCTGAGGCACTTGATGCAGCAATTGAGGCTATTGAAAAGCCCTCGGTGCGCTGGCAAGATGTGAGCACGATCGGTGTTGAATCTCTTACTGCAGCCATTGAGGAACTTGAAGCTGGAGCAGGCACTAAAGATTTTGCAGCCTTAGGTGCTGAGGCCTTTGAAGCTGCCGGCTGGGCCACTGAGGGTTTTGGAGCAGACGGCTTGGGTTTAGTAGCAGGCTTCTTATGCATAGCTTTCTTGGGAGCACTTCCACTGCCACCACCACTTGCTTTAGCTTGAGCTTTTGTGGCTTGGTTGAATTCTTCAACTGCTTTCTGAGCCTGTTTTGCCAATTTTGCTTGATGCTTTTCCCATTCCTTGGGAAATTCTTCACCATGACGGATACTTGTGGAGTCAGCTCGTTGACCAGGAGCAAGCGGTGGCCTATTGCACAGAGGCTTCATAGCAAAATCCTTCATATATTTTGGAGTGACATATATGTAATCTCTCCACTCGTACATCCAGTATCTCTTGATTTTCTGTGTGCGCGTTTTGTGCTGCTTCTTAATTTCAGGTCCATGGATGTTTTCATCTGGTGTACAGTACCCTGCATACAAGTTGTCAGGAATTTCAAAAGTAGTTTGTTCCTCTTTCCTCTTGCCTCCTTTCTGAGGCCTTTTTCCTTCAGCCATTTTCTTCAACTAAGGTTTTTGAACACGTGAGGACTCTGAAGATATTTGAAGGTTTCCCTCAAGCAACACTGCAAATGAATTAATTTGATGAGAACCAAGTGATTCGTCGGCAGACATTGTACCTGTGAACAAAGTATAGTTGCGAGGAAATTGGGAAGAGTCACATGCGTTCTCAGAGATTTTCAAAATAAACCAGTTGAGGAAATTGACCCTTATCATCTTGAAGAATTTCACTAAGTGTTCTTGACAACTTAGATGAAATACACAAGACTGGCCAAAAGGAAGTGCTGAAGAATTGAAAGAGTGGTAAAAGCAGCACTTGAAGATTTTTGAGTAAAGTGAACATCAAAGTGGGGTAGTAAATAAGCATTTAATTACCCGAGTGGTGAACTCGACGAACTGGACGACGAAAGGATGGAAATCATTAGTTCAGATCTTTCGTACCCTAACTTGACGACAAAAGACAGCTACTACGGCGGTGGAGGTGAAGAAATCCGCGTCTAGCATGAGTACGACGATGAAGAAGTCGAGGCAGTGAAGCTCTTCTTCTCCGGCAATGATGAAATCCTGCGGCGGCGCTAGGGTTGAGGTCTGAGAGCGACAGGAGCTGAGAGGCGAAGTGAAAATGTGTTGACAGGGTCAAGGCTATTTATAGCCGCAGTGAAAACCGAGCCGTCCGAAAGATTTGGACGGATACACCCCTGACCATTTGCATCTTGATGGCACGCATCACGCATGCATTTTCATCCTTATCTATCCGAGTGAAAGCGCAGGATAAGTTACTTGTAGAAACCGCGAGAAAAAAACCTTTAAGAATATTTAAAGTGTGTTCGCAAATTCTTCAGCTGTCAAGGACACAGTGAAGACTTTGAACAGTGTCAAGTAGAACGCATGTGAATAATTTGTGAACAGAGTGGTTTGAGCTTAGCATAGAAGGGAGCGGGTCCGATCACATCCACATAAATGAAGAAATCAAACTGAGGAATTAGCAATATGTGGAAGCTGTTGAGGACATGAAGAACTCTAGATATATATATACATACATACATACATAAACACTATTCTGATCACGGGATGAGAATATTATTCTGATCACAACCTGAACTTCCTGAGTTACACAACCTGAACTTCCCTCTGTAGGAACCCGACCTTCGGGCTATCTTCGCAACCGTGTCTCCCCGCGCGAATTATTCTGGTCAGTTGTGTTCTACGTGATGTAAGTGTAATCTGGAAACGGTTTTTAGCAACTAAATGCCCGTTTTAAATAGGAATCTCGCTCATTGACGGATTTGCTCTCGGGTCATGATGAACGTGTGTCTATTACAAGTTTAATGCATGCTGTGGATGTTGTCGAAGCTCTGGCACGATGGGAATTAGGTTTTGGTACGAGTTTGGTGCACAAATTTTTGTTATTTCAAACAAATTTGAAATCGGCCATGTTATTCATCCGCCCGAGATGCAGCCTCCGCTTTTGACGATTTCTCATTTTTCTGTAAAGTTTGCTGGCTGATTTGCGTACTTTAGTGAAATTCAAGGCTTACTATGACATCAATTTCAATCCGGATGGTCCATACGGTTTGATTTCTGGTGATTTGATGTTGGCACTCCTGCGGCTGTTGCACGGGGTGTTTTTGTGGTTTTGAGATTTGCCCTATGGTCATTTTTGTTGTAGAAAGGGAGTTGCCAGATCATTTCCAAGGGGGTGCGGACATGTTCTAATCTGGCGCAGAGGATTTTATGCTTCGGACGAATTCATTTGTTCATATTTTCTAGATCATCTAATGGTCGTTGTAGAAGCTGGACTTCTGCGCTGTTCATACCTGAACTTCTGCTTTTCCTTCTTTGCAAGGTAATGCAGCAAGTCCTCTGTATTTCTTTCTTTTTTCTGTCATTTTTCACTCTTGCGTTGGTTTTGATTTTTTGACTTAGTCTTGTGAGCAACCAGGGAATTGGCCGATGGATATGCGTATATTTTTTTTCTAGTATGTTTTCTACTTCTAATAGTTGTTGGACTTCACTGAATAACTATCCTGAACTTCTGTATGCTAATTGTTTTTAACATATTAATCTGAGGTTTGACAAAACCCCGAACATCTATATCTTCACTATTTGAACTTCTTATTTTAATTTTGTTTGATATTTTTGGATTTAAATATTTGTAGACATTGAAAACAGCATTGCGCCTATCGACCAATGCGGTAGCGCGAGGCCGAGCCAGGGAGGAGGCGGGGTCGGGACCCCCTCCCCTCCCCCTGCGAGGCCGATATAGGAACGAGCTAGAGGAGGCGATGACGTGGCGTGCCGTGTCATCGCATGCGGAGGCGAGTCCGTCACGTCCGTGACCCCACTATCTATCTTAGGGGTGTGGCTCTGGGGTGCCTGCGGGTGGGGGTGGAAACAGAATAACCACATTGCGCCTGTCAACCTAGTGCGCACTGCCACGGTAGCGTGAGGCCGAGGCGGGGGGAGGTGGGTCGGGACCCCCCTCCCCTCCCCCTGCGAGGCCGAGCCAGGAACGAGCCAGAGCAGGCAACGATGCGGTGTGCCGCGTCGCGTCAGTCACGACAAAAAAAGGGTGTGCGGAAAGGCGAGTCAAGGGAACGAAAATCAACATACAAACATGATCCACCAACTGAAGGCGTATACCTCAGGGGTGTGCGTACGGAGATGTCATCATGTGGAGCAAAGACTAGTGTCAGGGGTGGAAACATACTACAAGGGACTGTGCAATATGTGCCTTTGGGTCAAAAGCCTCTAGGCTGGGGGTGCACGTGTCGGCAGTAGGCCCGAGGCCCGATGCCGGGGGGGGTACCCGGGGGGGCAGCGGAAGCGCGGTGCGCACCGCGGCGCACGGACTGCGGGCGGGCCTCGCGTTCGCCCAGCCGAGGTAGCATGCACGGAGGTTGCGGCCCCGCTACCCTCCCTGTCGTGTGTGCGACCGCCAAGGAACAGGCAAGACCGGAAGACAGGCAACGACGCGGCGTGCCACGTCGTCGCATGCGGAGGCGAGTCCGTCACATCCGTGACCCCACTATCTATCTTAGGGGTATGGCTCTGGGGTGCGTGCAGGTGGGGGTGGAAAAAGAATATATCGCATTGCGCCTGTCAACCTAACACACACTGCCGCGGGAGCGTGAGGCCGAGCCGGGGGGGAGGGGGTCGGGACCCCCCTCCCCCTGCGAGGCCGAGCCAGGAACGAGCCAGAGTAGGCGACGACGCGGCGTGCCGCGTCGTCGCATGCGGAGGCGAGTCCGTCACATCTGTGACCCGACTATCTATATTAGGGGTGTGGCTCTGAGGTGCGTGCGGGTGGGGGTGGAAACAGAATAACTGCATTGCGCCTGTCAACCTAGAGCGCACTGCCGCGGTAGCGCGAGGACGAGCCGGGGGGGAGGGGGGTCAGGACCCCCCTCTCCTTCCCCTGCGAGGCCGAGCGAGGAACGAGCCGGAGCAGGCGACGACACGACGTGCCGCGTCATCGCATGCGGAGGCGAGTCCGTCACATCCGTGACCCCACTATCTATCTTAGGGGTGTGGCTCTGGGGTGCGTGTGGGTGGGGGTGGAAATAGAATAACCGCATTGCGCCTGTCAACCTAGAGTGCACTGCCGCAGTAGCGCGAGGCCGAGCCGGGGGGGGCTCGGGACCCCCATCCCCTCCCCCTGCGAGGCCGAGCCAGGAACGAGCTGGAGCAGGCAACGACATGGTGTACCGCGTCGTCGTATGCGGAGGCGAGTCCGTCACATCCATGAGCCCACTATCTATCTTAGGGGTGTGGCTCTAGGGTGCGTGCGGGTGGGGGTGCAAACAGAATAACTGCATTGCGCCTGTCAACCTAGCGCGCACTGCCGTGGTAGCGCGAGGCTGAGCTGGGGGGTCGGGACCCTCCTCCCCTCCCCCTGCGAGGCCGAGCCAGGAACGAGCCGGAGCAGGCGACGACACGGCGTGCCGCGTCGTCGCATGCGGAGGCGAGTCCGTCACATCCGTGACCCCACTATCTATCTTAGGGGTGTGGCTCTGGGGTGCGTGCGGGTGGGGGTGGAAACAGAATAACCACATTGCGCCTGTCAACCTAGCGCGCACTGCAGCGGTAGCGCAAGGCCGAGCCGGGTTCCCCGCGGCGAGCGGATGCGAGTCCGCGGGGACCCCCGATGAGGCCGAGCCAGGAACGAGCCAGAGTAGGCGACGACGCGGCGTGTCGCGTCGTCGCATGTGGAGGAGAGTCCGTTGCATGTGTACTTTGTGTGTAGGTGAATTTGAACTTCTATATTGTTTCTAAGTTGTGTATTTTAGTTAGATATGGACTTCATATGTTTTTGTAGTTGAACTTCTTCTTTGTTTCTTAGTGTTTATTTATTCATATGCCTTACTTCGCTTGATAGTGTACTTGAACTTCTGAAATTTATTTTTTGAACTTCTTTGTTTGTAAGTGCTTATTTGTGTATCTATTTTACTTCCCTTGGTAGTGTACTTGACCTTCTGTTTGCCATCAATTTTTGGTTTTAAAGGATACCAGCAGATTGTTATTTGATCTTATCTTTTTAAAACAGATGCATTCAAATGGTGCATTCATTTTTCAATAGATTCATTTACTTTTTAGTGGTTGGGGGGTAAAACTGTAATTAACCCCGGCGCTCCAACACCCGCTAGAGAGAGGCATTTACTGCCCATCTCGCTCGCGCACCACCTGTCAGAAACCCCTTCCCTCTGTCGCTCGCTCTCTTCTCCCTCTCTGTCGCACCGCTTCCTTCCTCCAACCTCCCCCGACTTCTCCGCCACTCTCTCATGCGCTCGTGACTGGAGTAACCGGCGCACGCCCCGCTCCTATTTCTGCCCCACGCCCCGCTCTCCCTCCCTCAGCCCGCTCTCTTCTCCTCTGAACCGAAGCCGACAACTATCTGCGCAGTTCCTAGGTGCGCGTGGTGTCGTGGGGCTGGAAGAACCGTCGCGGATTCGTGCATCGGGGTCGTTTGGAGAGGTATAAATGCTGCCTCCCCCCAATGCTTGCTCTTAGTTTTCGCCAGATCTGTCGAGCTCTCTCTATTTCTTCTGTGTGCTCTCGCATCCGCCTCCTCCCTTTTCTTCTGATGTTTGGATGGGAGATTAGGTAGGGTTCTTATGCGTGTGGTGGGTGGATTCCATTTCCCCGTGGTTAATTTTATCTGTGAGGTGCTTGTGTGTGCTATTTCACCCTTCAAACTTGTGTGGATTTCACTTCCCTTTTGGTAATTTCACCAGTGAGATGCATGTAAGAAGGGTGTGGTGTGGTGGTTGCTGCTGGATCTGATGTATTTACATCCATTAATGTTATTGATTTCGTAGTCTAGATTGTGTCTGTCACATGCTAGTTAGTTTATGAGTACTCACTACTGGAATCAGCTTCTTTGCCATCCGCCATGCCGGACGGCAAAGGCATAGATCACGGACGGCAAAATGCTTTGCCGTCCGCTAGCGGACGGCAAACTGTCCGGATGAAAGCCTGCCAGCAAAGGCCTTCTTTGTCGTCCGCTTCTTAGAAACGGACGGCAAAGGATTACGCCGTCCGCCATCCAAGGCCAGCAGACGGCAAAGACAGCTGACGGCAGTGCGGTGGCGTGAGAGCTGTTAGGGGGTTAACGGCGCTCTTTGCCGTCCGCCAACGGACGGCAAAGAGTCAAAGATCTTTGCCATCCGCTGGCGGACGGCAAAGAGCCCAGCTAGGCAGCACTGGGAAGCTGCCACGTGTCCAGATATGCCGTCCGCCAGCAGACGGCAAAGAGGTTTGAATCATTGCTGGCAGACGGCAAATAGGCAGCCAGTGTTCCCAGTTTGCACAGGTGACTGCCATGTGTCCTCTTTGCCGTCTGCTAGCGGACGGCTAAGCTCTTTGCCGTCCGCTAGCGGACGGCAAAGAGGCTATATATCCCCTGTTTTTATTTAAATCCCATTAATTAGACATGGTTTCAAACACAGATATACATGCATACATATACAACATATCCAACAGCATGTCCAACAACATATTTCATCCAATCCAACAACATAGTTCAACAAAGTCCAACATATCCATATATACATAACCAGAAATAAGTTTCCAACAACATATCCATATAGACATACATATCCAAACAAGTTTTCATAAACAACAAGGAAGCACCACAAGAATAGTACGCTCCATGAATCCAAGCTTCCTCATGTAAAGCAAATCTGCAAATTGGGAAAGATGAAAGTTAGAAGAAGAAGAAGACTAGTTAGAAGAAGAAGAAGAAGAAGATTTTTTTTCTTCTCTTTCTTTTTCTCCTCTCCTCTTCTTTATCTTCTTCTTCTTCTAACTAAGGTAGGTAAAAATGTCATTTTATTGCTAAGCTAGGTAAAAATGCTAAGTGTAGGTCATTTTAGAGCTAAGGTAGGTAAATAGGTCATTTTGGAGCTTAGTAAGGTTATTATGTCATTTTCGAGGAAAATAAGCTAAGTCTATATCATTTTGGAGCTAACAAAGATTATCATGCCATTTTTTACCTAAGTATGCTAAGTATGTCATAAATGAATTGAATAAGCTAAGTATAGCTTATTTTTTATCTAACTTAGGTAATTAGCCATGGTAGGGAGGGCAAATAGCTAAGTATCCATTTGTAAAGCAAAACACTAGAGAAAACTTGGTCATTTTGGAGCTAACCTAGCAAATTATGCCATTTTTTAGTTAAGTAAGAATATTATGCCATTTTTGACATAAGTAAGCTAATTATAGTTCTTTATTGAGCTAACCCAGGTAACTAAGCATATTAGAGCTAATTTAGCATTTTAGAGCTAACTTAGAGCTAACTTAGGTCATTTTGGAGCTAACTTAGGTAAAATTGATCATTTTGGAGCTAATTAGGCTTATTATGTCATTTTCGAGGAAAATAAGCTAACTATATGACATATATGAGGTTACTAAGACTGTTATGCCATTTCAAACATAAGTAAGCTAATTATGCCATTTTGGAGGAAGATAAGCTAAGTCTAGGTCATTATGGTAAGCATTTTGGAGGAAATAAAGCTAAGTCTAGGTCTTTATGCATTTCGTAAGCAAAACACTAGAGAAAACTTACCGTCATCACAGAGGTGAAGGATCTTCACTCCTCCTTCTTCTCCTTCTCCTTCATCATCCTGATGCGCTTAGAGCGGCGAGGCAGTGGGATGTACTCTTCTACCACAATTGGCATGGTCCTGTCGCCCAGCTGTGGGATCTCTCCTTTTATATACCTGCCTCCTGGAGGAATTCTCAAGTATGATCGTGAAGAACTTGAAACCTTCCAAGTCGCACTCCGGTGTGGCAGAGCGCAGCCTGCGGTGGCAGCCTCCCCCCATCTCTGATAAGCAGCAGAAGAGACCAATTACTACCCTTACAACATTATCATACAACATTACAGCAGCAAAAGTTTTGAGCAGAAGATAATCAACTACACCAAGTTATCATTTCACATTCAAAAAGCAATGCACTTGTGGACATTTATGATGGCAACAGCTAGAATCATATCTACTATAAATGGACCATATCTATAAACACAGCTAGAACCATATTTGATAAATGGACCATTTGCATATCTATAGAAACTTGGCCCTAATCCAACTTGGCTCTAATTCAACTCTATCATATTTGATAAATGGACATAGTTGGAACAGAGCCAAGTTTTTAGACATGAAAGAAAACTGAGAAAAAAAAAAGAAATGCACTTGTGCTCAACAACATCAACAACACTTAATTAATTTGGTAGGTTAGTTCGCAATGGCAATTGGCACCCTTCAAAACTAGGGATTTCTTTAGACATGAAGAAAACTGAAAATCTAAACCAAATTGATAGTGATACCTATAAGAAAACATTACCACTACCAACGATATTGATGGTGATATTCAAAGATAACACAAGGTTCAAGTGTAACCAATATTTTTTCATTTATTTTTGGTAGAAAAATTATTTGAAATTTGGTGAAATATAGGCATCTACAATTTAACTTAAACTAAATTTGGCCCAAGTTCTTCACATCCATGCCTGCAATGATCTGCTACTAGATATGAATACTCCAAGGCAAGATACCACACTATACATGGTAATAGCATGCTTAAATTCTTCCCCATTTTAATGATAGTTAATCAAAACTTCAGAAGCCTTTGATAAAGATGGAAATACAGAATCCTCCTCCTTGCTAAGCTATCTAGATTAAAGGGAAAGTGGAAGCAAAGGTACCGCAACTTCATTGTATGATTATAACATCGAATCAATAATTGATAGATCTCTTTTCATAGCAGGGCACAGTCAATAAATCTCATGAGTGTAAACCAATAAATTATCATAATTGTGACAAACCAAATAGCTGACAAATGATCATAACTACATCAAAACATGTCATTACCGTTTCTGACTGCTCTATATATCGCACCCGATAGATATTCCTAAGTTTTAACGAGATATATCACAACCAATTTTAGTAGAACTACACATAAACATCATCCAGCATTGTCAATTATTCATAATTGTAATGTGATATAACCAATTTTTCTATAACTACAGGATCCTTAAAATTAATATTCATAGCTACAATTAGATTACATGTAGAACCGTTCTAGTTATCTAAATAAAATATGTCGGTAAGATCAGTAGCTCTTACATCAAATGTACTGATTAAGTTAAATTCTTGATCATACAGCCGGTGAGGAGGAAAATCAACAAACACCCCAGCTCCATAAAAATATAAACATCAACCAGCACACACATTGCCCAGCACATCGACAAGTGAAAAACTAAACCTAAACTAAATCTAAAAAAAATACAAGGTCTCACCGGAGCAGGGGTCGCCGGAGCAGCGGGGCGGCCGCGGGGGTGGACGAGAGGGGTGCCGGGGCGGCCGGGGTGGAGCACGGGTCGCCGGAGCGGCGAGGCGGCCGCGGGAGTGGAGGAGAGGGGCGTCGGGGCAGCCGGGGTGGAGGAGGGGCCGCCGGAGCGGCGAGGCGACCGCGATGGTGGAGGAGAGGGGCGCCGGGGCCGCCGGATTGGAGGAGGGGGGGCGCCGCGGTGACGGGGGTGGCGCGGGGCGGCGGCGGCTCGGGCACGGGGGCGGGGAGTGGCGGCACGGTGACGGGGGTGGCGCGGGGCGGAGGAGGGGGTTGCCGGGGCGGCGGGGGCGGCACGACGACGGGGCTGGCGCGGGGCGGTCAGCAACGGGGGTGGCGCGGGGCGGCGGCAGCTCGGGCATGGGGTGGAGAGAGAGAGGGGACAGAGAGAGGGGTGGGGCGCGGGCGTTGGCTTTTAAGTTAGGGCACGGTTCTTTGCCATCAGCTAGCAGACGGCAAAGAGCCTAGCTAACGGACGTTAGTTTGGCCACTTTCTTTGCCGTCTGCTAGCAGACGGCAAAGAAAGTGGCCGTTAGGTGGCTGTCGCTAGTGGGCCATCCTCCCTCTTTGCCATCTGCTAGTGAACGGCAAAGAGATGGCTGACGGCAAACAATGTCTTTGCCGTCCGCTCCTTCTTTGCCGTCAGTTTTCTGTAAGCTCATGGCAAAGACCATCTTTGCCATCAGCAAACAGACGACAAAGAGATGGCTGACGGTAAAGATCCTAATTCCAGTAGTGACTGTTTTTGCTGTGCTTGCCTAGATGTCTACTGTTCATCTTCATAATTGTTGATGTGTTTTAGTTGTTTTATCCTAGGGTTTGATTTAGTTGCTTTTTGTATTGTTGTTTGATTTTCTACTTGCTAATTAGATGTAATTTCTTCCCTGTGTTTTGTAGGTGGATCTAGGGTTTGGACTACCATTCATCAAGGAGTGGTGTTGTCATGGCTTCAAAACCTTCTTCAGGTATGTAAATGTATATGCATCTTGTATTTTAAATAGGAGTTTTCTTTTATATGTCTGCCCATATCTTCACTTGGTTGTCTTGCTGGACTGCCTATGTTTAAAAGTGTGAACTTCTAATATAGGTGATGTGTATGCATTTTACTCTTAGTTGAAGTTAGTAGAGTGTTGCTTAGATTTTTTTTGATAAATTGCCAGTGAACTATGTCACCAAGTGTGTTTGGACTTCCCAATGTTTCATATTTTAGTGTATATCTTTGTATTTTTGTTATCATTTTCATGGTATTGAGAAGTAGTTTGCCTGTGAAAAAGTATTTCTGCTCATGCTTCATCTTTTTTATGCAGTACTGCCTTGGGTCACATAGTTGAACTTCTAGTTTTAATTATTTGTTTATAATGAAATTTGGTTGAACTTCTTTTTGTGCATTGTTTTACTGCTTTGTTATGTATTGTTGAACTTCTGGACATTCATCTATATGTAGTACTTCCTTTGGTGTAGATTGTTTTATCTTTAGTATGCAGATTGTAGATTATGCATTGTTTTACTGCTTTGTTAGGTATTGTTGAACTTCTGGACATTGGACATTCATGTATATGTAGTACTTCCTTTGGTGTAGATTGTGGATTAAAACTCAGCTGCCTTTTTACCTCCATTTTGTAGTTGGTGAAGAATTTAGTAGTTCTGGAAAAAATGCCTATGATCAAGATGGAGATTCAGAAGTTAATACTGATGCTCCAAGATCTGATGCGGCTAAACCACCTATTATTCCTTTGACTGTAATTGCTAATGTTGCTTCGAGCCTTGAGAAAAATTTAAGCCTCACGGATCTTGCTTCTGTAGCTCTTGATTCACCTAGTATGTGCAACTCCTTTTCTTTTTTTTAAATTCTCGAGCCATGTTTTTGAACTTGTTCTTGTTGTGTGTTTTGTATTTGTTCCTGACTCTTTTCCTTTTGTTATGTTTTTGTGTTCTTGCAGATGTATCCACAAAGGAGGAAGCTGTGAACACCATCAACGATGTACTATCTGACTTGGGTGTGCCAGATAACACTGCTGCGGCCGAGCAGGGGTCTCCATCAGTTGAAGTTTGTGATTCCGTTCCGGAGCCTTTGTGCTCTCTTCACATGTCAGAGATGCAGTCCCAGTCTGTTGATGGCACTGAATGTGTCACGCAAGATGAGGATGTGCCCCTTTAGCTTCTTCTAGAGGATCAACGCAAGAGGAAGAAGCAAGAAGATTTTGATAAGAAGATGGCGGCCAACCTTCAGAAAGGTTCTCATGTTTCTGAATCTGGTGATCTTGCAGAGCTCACAGTTGGGCATGGCTCTGTTGCTGAAGAAGACGTGTCGTGTGCCACTGATGGCATGGTTGCCCCAGTGAAGAAGAAAGTCAAGAAGACCGTGGCGAGGAAGCATTTAGTTGGTGAAGTTACTCCTCAGAGGAACCCACATGTTTCAAAGGCTGCAGGACCAAGTGTGGGTGAACTTCCTAAAGTAGAAGGCCAAGCCCGTAGTGGTACGCCACGTCGTAGTCCTCGTGTGCTTGCCACTGCGGTGCCTACACCTTCTCCGCTTGGTGCTGGTGCATCTGGTAAGGGCAAGAAATGCGGCGTTAAGCGCAAGGTTGCACCGGCAAAGGTAACAAGGGTTGCAAGAAGCATTCTTGTGTTAATCCAGTTGACTAGGGTGATGCTTATTTCAACGCTGATGACGAGGATGACGACGATGATGCTGCTGCTGATCAGGTATGAATATCTCATGTTTACTGTTTTTGAGAACATTGTAGATTTGTTGTTATATTTGTGTATGTAGTACTGCCTTGGTGTACATAGCTGACCTTCTGCTTATATACATGAAGAAATTAGCTGAACTGCTCGGTTTATATGGTATTACTGCCTTCGTGTACATAGCTGAACTTCTGGATATATACATAAAGAAATTAGCTGAACTTCTTGGTATACATGGTTTTAATGCCTTGGTGTACATAGTTGAACTTCTGCTTTGTAAATTTCTAACATTTAGAAAGCAGCTTAACTTCTGGTCATACATGGTTGTACTGCCTATGTAGACATAGTTGCACTTCTGAAATGTACAGTCCTAACATTTAGAAAGCAGCTGTACTTCTTGTTTTGAATGGTTGAACTTCTGCTATATACATATTTTTGGTCCATGCTCTATTTGCTTATGTAGTTTTTCCAATTCAACATTAGTGAACTTTTGGTTTAGTTTGTTTATCTCATTGTTCTGCATTTTTTTCCTGTCATTGCATTTTTTGCAGTATCAGCTTGTGAAGCGGCCTGAGCTGAGGAAGAGAGGAGGCAAAGCAGTCGAAGAAGCTGATGAAGGAGGAGATGATGCGAAACATTTTAACAAGACGATTTGCTGCTGACTGAAAGAGGTCAAGTTGTGCGCAAAATTGCTACAACTTAGGCACAAGGAGAGGGTTATCAAGGCTATTTTTGGTTGTGTGTTTGATTTGAAGATTGTTTCCAACATTTCTCGTCCTTTGATGGGCCACATCTACACCAAGATTGACCCTTTAACTATGATTCTGGACATGGGTGAGACGAACAAGGTTTTGCGTATTACAAGTGATGCTGTTCACCATCTTTTTGGATTCCCTCAAGGTGATCGTACCCCTCCTAGGCCCTCGGAGGATGGGTTTGATGATGCTGTTATGAGGCTGAAGGCCAATCTTGGCTACAAGAGGAGAAATGATATCAAGACAAAGGATCTGCGGAAGATCCTCGAGGAACTTGTGAAGGATGAGAAGAATGATGACCTGGCTCTGCAGGTGTTTTACCTAATTCTTTTCATCAAGGTTATTATTCCTAGTACGTCTACACGAGTGTCCTGGGAGGCAGTAATGGCTGAGAATGTTGTTTCTGAAGATATGGCAAATATGGACTATTGTCAGTTGGTTGTTGATGATCTTCGAAGGGCTGTTACTAGGTATTAGCAAGGGACTAGCAGAGGAAAAGTTGTTACAGGCTGTGGCATTGCGCCGCTACTTATGTATCTGGACTGCCTTATCATTGGCAAGAAGTCAGTTGTTGATTTGAGGACCCCCTCGCATCAACTACATGGACCAGGCGAAGATAACTGAGCTTGCTACTGCTGACTTGGTTAAGAAGGGTGATGATGACCCAGCCAACTTGGTGTTTGGGAAACTGCCTATGAGTGTTTCTATGCATCATTCTTTCTTGTATAGTTTAACTTGAACTTCTGATACTGTCTTCAATATTTGTTCCATGTTCCTTCATTGTTTTTTGACACATTGACTTTTGTTTTGTATGTAGTGGAAGACACAGGCTGAGGTTGTGTTCTTTAGGCATATCGAAAGTCCTGTTCTTACTATGCCTCGTGCCACCCGCCTAGGGAGTGGAGCTGCCCCAAGATTTGAATTCTCCCGGGATGTCAATACTGGTGCTCCCCCTCTAGATCCTGGAGGTTCTTCTGCCTGTGTGAGTGCTGCAGGTGGTGTTTCTTCTGAGGGTTTATTTGATGCTGCCAATGTTTCCCTTGTTTGGATTGATGGTCTTCTGGAAACTGTTTGTGGGGAGATGGCCCGTGTTCCGACAACTCTTGAGCGTCTTAGTCGCATCGATGGGATTCTTCCTCCCGGCCATGGTTTTGACGCTGAGTCTTCGAAGGAGGTTTTGTCAATTGAAGCTAGATTTCTTGCTGAGCTTCGTCAAAGCACTTCCCACCTCCGGACTAGCTTTGGGTTGTTCAAGGAAATGCAGGATGCTCGTTGCAAGCCTTTTGAAGATGAGGCTAGTGTTGTTGTCAGTGAGATTCAAAGGCAAGATTATGTTCGTTTGGGTCATGAAAGAGGCAACGAGGAGCATACTGAAGAGGTTTGTTTATGTTGGCTTTGATAGTTCTTTGAATTGATGTTCATTGTTAGCTTTCAGTTATTACTGTTTTTTGTCATAGGTGACCCTTCTTGATTTCATGTGTTCTGAACGTCTTTTTTCAGTATTATTGTTTCATAGTTGACCTTCTCTGTTTACAGTATCTGAACTTCCAGGCCTACAGTATCTGAACTTCTATGCTTTCCATAACTGGCCCTTTTTTCCTTTGTATGATAGTAGTTTGATATCTGACCTTCTATGTTTACTGTCTTTGGACTTCCTCCATGTGTCAGTGGTCATAGCTGACCTTTAATTATCTAATGTGAACTTCTCCTGATTAGACATTGTGTTCTATATGATTTTTGTAGGCTGTTGATGATGGTGCTAGGGTTGATGAGGATGTTTTACCTGAAAGTGCAACTGTCCCTGTTCATGAATCTGCTCCCGCAAGTGATTTATTTGTTGATGAGGTTCATGGTAGTGACCCTAAAGTATCATTTTTCTTGTCCATTTGTTTCATTTTTATTTTACTTCTTGTACATTTTTTACTATGTGCCCATTTTTATTGACTTTTTGTTCTTGCTGCAGAATGACGATGCTAGTGTTCCTTCAGATAAGGTTGCAGACAAGGCTGTATCAGGCACTGGCTGCTCTGATGGGCTGGATCCAACTGAACCTCAGTCGTCCATCGGTGCTGGGGTTTCTGATGCTGAGCAGGGCAAGACAGCTGGAGATATTATTTCAGAGAAAGATCCCATCGAGGCTGCTGTTGAGACTGGTAGTGCTCGTACAGGCCCGGAGAAGTCTCCTGCAGCAGAGCCATCAGTTGCTGTTGATGCTGGTTCTCCAGCTCTTCCTACTGCAGCACAACCAACAGTTTTTGTTGTTTCAGATTCTCCAGCTGCTCCAGCTGCTACTGGTGTGCTTGCTGACGACACTGCAATGTCTACTGGAGATGATGATGAAGACACTGAAAGTGATAGCTTGGGAAAGGAGTATTATCTTTCCAGTGCTGCAACTGGTCTAGGCAAGAACCCATAAAGAGAGGAGCATGCTTCTCTCTTCTTTCCCCATCCCCATCCCTTTTGTTGTTGGTTTGAGTCTTTGATATCCCTATGTACTGTCTGTGTGGTGCAAGTTGAACTTCTGGTTTGTGCTTTGTCATGTGGTTTGTAAATAAAGTGAAGTGAAGCTGTTTTTATGTGGGGGAAGGTTTGTAATGCATGGGTTGTGATGTTTATAATCATGTGCTTTATCTTTCGATGTAGCAGCTGAGATGTGCTTGTGTTGTTTGTTGCTCCTATCGTGATCTATGTGTTTGTATGTTGCTCTTAATTTCTAGTCTTTTGCTGAGCAGATAGTGAACTTGCTGTCGTCTGAAAGAAGGTTGATGTCTTCTATTTCAGTGTAACTAGGCTTAAGAATGATCGTTCTAAGAGGTGAGTGCAGCTGGTCAGAATTTATATTCATCTAACTTATGAACTGCCTGTGGTTTTATACCTGGACTTCTTTACTTTCTGTTGCTGAACTTCTTTACTTTCTGATGCTGAACATCTAACTTTTTGTACTGCCTGTTGTTATGTAGTTGAACTTCTATGCTTTCTATGTGATGAACTTCTTGAGTTTCTGATGCTGAACTTCTTTACTTTCTTTTGTTTGTTTTAGATCAAAGATGATGTTCCAAAACAATGAGTGTGAAGCTACTGTTGAAGATGTCGCAATGTCTTTTTCTCCTTGCGGAATGCTTCGATCTAATGTAGCTGAGGTTGCACTGTATTGTCTACGTGCCAAATACCAGGAATCAGAAAAACTCATCCTACCGTATTGGGTTTGTGTAAGTCAACCCTATAGTAATTTCTTTTCTGTTGTTCTTTACCATATTAGTTAAAACTTGTTGGTCTCATTGTATTTCATATGTTGCTGTTATCTGCATAATATTAGGACAAGATTTTCAGAGGGCATTTTGATTCCCGTGTGAGGAAGTACTTCTTAGCGACTAGTCCAGATAGCATGGATGCGCATGATTCTGTAAGCAATATTTTGTTCTTTGTCTCTGTATTTGTTTCCACTGTGATCCTCTCTGTTTATATTGTTTATTTTTTTATGCCCTTGATATTAATTTTAGTTTTAATGATTGTGTGTTTATCTTGCATCAGGTTATTTTTTCCACTTTTGACCCACCTGAACTTCCTGATCACTTGGGTGGTGTTGGTCATTGGGTTTCCATATTTCTTGACATGAAGAATTCAAGGTTCCAGCTTGTCGACTCCTACTATGGACCAAATGATGACTGTGCGGTACGCCTGTTTCGGCGGATGACTGATAACATCAAGAAGCTTTGGAGCGATGCCAGCATTGACAGGGAGACACCCTTAAGTCCACTTTCTATTGACCATTTCCCTTTGGATTGGATTGATGTCCCCCAACAGACTAACAAGTATGAGTTCCACTTTCTCTCTATCACTTTCTGTTTAATTGTAGTTGTACGTAAGCTGCAACGTCTTTTATGCTTTGGCTTTCTTTGTTTTAACACTGTTCTCTTTGTTTGATGACAGTATCGACTGCGGATTCTTCATGCTTACGAATGTTAATTCGTTTCATGAAGGGGTTCTTGCAAACTATTCCCATGATAATATCTTGGATATCAGGAAGACATGGTTGTACTCAATTGCTTCTTCTAACTTGTTTGAAACAGACTTCCCTGGTCTGTTTGGCTACTATTCATGTAAGTCTTAAAACTTGGACTGCTTACTTGGACTGCAGCTTTTATTCTACATGAACTTCATTGTCTTTTATTTGCTTGTGTATTTTGTTTCAGTATTTTTTCCTGTCATTGCTTACTTGGACAGCAGCTTTTATTCTACATGAACTTCAGAGATGATACCTTTTTATGCTTTTGTTAGCTGTAGTTGAATGTTTTCCATTTCATCAGTTTATCTTGAACTGTGCCTTGGGT
Source organism: Thinopyrum elongatum (assembly GCA_011799875.1). NCBI lineage: Eukaryota > Viridiplantae > Streptophyta > Magnoliopsida > Poales > Poaceae > Thinopyrum > Thinopyrum elongatum. Next base: position 435,716,069 of record CM022302.1, read on the forward strand.
TGTGCCTGAACTTCATTAGTTTTAAAATGCAATACATTTTTTAGGTCAACTTGAGTAGTAATCATGTCATCTATATTTGTTGGACTGTACATTGTTTTGTACCTGAACTTCAGTTATATTTAATGGTCTTTTTTCCTTTTTTTTGACAGTGGAGCCGTTGGACTTGACCGATTACCACTACTCATTCCTCGGGTCACAGGAATACCAGCCTAGGGAGGAATCGATGAGTACAACTCTGAGAGAAGATGAGAGCTCTCGAACCCTTATTCCTTCCAAGTTGGGGAAGCAGCCTGTCGGTATTGGTGCTGCTTCAAATACCCCTTGCTCAGGGAAGGTTGGTGCAGTCCAAGCAGAGGTGATTTCGTCGGATGATGATTTTGAGAAGATTGCTTACCCGACGAAGGGTAAATCTGCTGCTGCTACTGTTGTTGGGAGAGGTGGGAAGAATGATGTCATCACCAGGAGGAATCTGGCAATTGAGTGTGGCAACATAACTTCCTCGAAGAGAGCAGCAAGATTGCCTATGAAGTGGCATTCTACTGTCGCTCCCCTAAAGAAATGTAGTTACCCTCATCTATCTGAGGCTCGGAGGTTGAAACAGTTTGTTCTTAGTGAAGATGGTCTGAAGAAGTATTCTGAGTGAGTATTCTTCTTATGTTTTTGCTACTAGACATGCTATTTTTGTGAACTTCTGATGTTATAGTATCTGAACTTCTATTCATTCTCCTTGTCTTGGAGTTGCGCTTCTAATATTTTTCCCATCCTTTAAATCTGCAGGACAAGCTACTGCATGTTTACCGTCCCTGGGAATGTGATTGACCTCACAAGACGTGTCCTTTATACTCTTTTCGGTGAAGGGCAGCAGATGGAAGGAGACGTAATGGACTTTCTCATAAACTTGTGGAAGGATAAGCCGGAGACCTCTGAGATCTTCTCTTGTGCTGACAGGGTTGTTCTGAGTCCCTACTTCATACAGGTTTTTGTTCTTGTAACCCTATCTCCCTTTTTTGCGCTAGTTTTGGTGAAGTGGCATTGGGAGGTGTTTTTATTTGTTGTGATTATTTCGTGTTCTTAATCTTTGTTGATGGTCTGTTTGTGAATGCAGTACTGCCTAGAGTATGATTTTTTTGGTGCATCAGTTCCAAAATTTGATATAAAAAAATCGGCTGCACTCCTCCCAATGTTTGTTCGTAAGGAAGAAGACCTTCTTAACGCAAAGTTGGTTAGGTTTTCATAACTCTTGCTTTTTTTATTATGTACATCCTTTTTCTGAGTTTGTCAAGAAGTTTTTGTTCATCTCGGTTGTTCAATACTTATGGTTTATAGTTTGTGTTCACCATTTTTCCAATCTTGGAAGTTTTTTTGATACTTTTCAAGCCAATTGACAAAATAGCGCACTACAGTGTGTATGTGCTGAACAGATATCATGGGAGCATTGACATCCTTGATTCACTTCCTTATTCTAATAAGGGACTTTCACGAACAAGTTTCCACGGAGACTGCCAAAATATCGTGAGTGTTTCTTAGCTAGAACCTCCCGTCATATTCTCTTTTTGACATGAATTTTATTCTGCCTTCCGTTGACAAAATATTTTTATCTCTGTTTGGTAATACTGCTTCAAAGTTATGTGCTTGAACTGACTATCATTTCACAGTTGAACTTCTGGTATTGTTTAGTTGGATTTTACGCAAGTGTCGCTTTATGTACCTGAACTTAGCTATTTGGTTAAGATGTTTTTCATTTTATCGTATTTGTCATTTCTGGCAGATCAAGAGATTCGTTAGGTTGCTGGAGGAGATGTTCGGCAAGGCTGAGTACAAAGCGAGCAAGCAGCCAAACTAGGTGACTATTGCAAAGAGGCCGACTTTTGTTGATGTTCCAAAACAACTGAATAATGATTGTGGTTTCTTCGCCGTGAAGCTCTGCTCTACATATGATGGCGATGAGCTTGTTGAAGATTTTGGTGATATGGAAGTATGTTTTGTCCTTGTTCTTGTGTCATCATCCTTTCATGTTTTTTTTGTGTTTTTGCCGACATGCTCCTGCTGTGGTTTTAGTTATCCTTTATTTATTTTTATTCTTCATTCTTTTTGTTTGCAGGCTGCTGTAGATGACTGGAAGGTCGAGTTCATGCACACTCTAGTCTTCAGCGAGAAGAATGAAATTGTGCATGTAGAGCTTCCTGCCGAGATCTAGTCCTTGGGCCCGTGAATTCTGCGTGTAGAAACATTGGTTTTAGTGTAGATTTGATTTCATAAAGATTTGGTTTGATAATGATTGGAACGATTTCGTAATGATTTGGTTGTAAGAATGGTTTAGTAATTTGTATATCTATAGCTGCAGCACTGTTATTATGTTATTGAGGACAAATGTATCTGGAATGAAGAATGATTGGCTTGTGAATTTCAATGTATTGCATCGTTTTCAGTATTCCAGTGTTGTTTGTTTTTCCCCAACATATGTACTTGAACTTCTGCCTGTGTTCTAGCTGAACTGCTGGTTTTTTGTGGGCAGTGTTTTTTGTCCACAAATTCAGTGTTGTTAATTTTGGCCCCAACATATGAACTTGAACTTCTGCTTGAGATCTGGCTGGGCTGCTGCTTTCAGATGGAGAGAATTTTTGTGTTGTAGAATGTATTATTATTTTTCAACTCAATCAAGATGTAGCCTTTTGCATAGAATGTATATGTGCTTTTTGTAATTTTTTAACTGCAAATAGTTTTCAACTAGAACTTTGTGTAAAAATATTCGCATACACTCCTTTACGTTTCTTTATCTTGTCGGCATTCTACGTGAACTTCTCCAGGTATCCAAACAGAACTTCATATCTGCATGCGTCGTCTTAGGCTTACTAGCTTAGTTTATACGGCAATATTTATCTGTCAAGCATATTTTTCCTACATCGATTATTATACCAGAACTTTTTTTGTAAGCTTACTTGAACTTCATAGTTTATTCTTTATTCCTGCTTGCTTTTTTTATGGAATACATCACCAACACCTCCTCTCATAATATACTAGAACTTCTACAGTAAGATTACTTGAACTTCATAGTGTATATTCATTTATTCCTGCTTGCTCTTTTATGGAATACATCACCAGCACCTCCTCTCATAATATACCAGAACTTCTACAGTAAGATTACTTGAACTTCTACTGTATAATTTCTTTGAAACTTCTACAATAGAAGTTCAAGTAAGCTTCTCCTAAAATACTGTTCAATAGTGGAATAACATTCTGTACACTCACATGACATAAGTTTGCTTTGTTTAATCGACCTAGTCTAATTGTTCATTAGCCTTGCGCTCCTCCTAGGCTTTGCTTGTAGTGGTTTTTGTTTGACATGTACCTCTTCCTCTTTATCTTCCTCTTCGTCTTCCTCTTCTTCGATGATGTCTTCATCTTCGTCTTCCTCATCCTCCTCTTCATCTTCCACTACTTTCTTGATGCTGGCTCTAGGTTTGCTTTCTGTTTCTTTTCTGGCTTTTGGCTTGTCTTTTCAACTTCTGCGCGCTTCGGACATGTTCGTGCATTGTGTGGAGCATATTCCTTGCATATGCTACAAAGCCTGCTGCTAGCTTTCTCTGGGTGTGGTCCCTTGTTTTGTTTTAGAACTTTGGGTTGCTGTTTTTGAACTTTGGGTTGCTTGACCTCCTCGGCATCATTTCTTTCTAAGAGTGTTGGACAAGTTAGTTTGTTGTGTCCTACAACCTTTTTGCACACACTACGTTGCCTGTGTCCAAGTGGCACTCTATTCTCATCCAGCACGACGACTCTATCTACAGATGGTGCATTTATTTGAGCTCTCTGGTCACTTTTCTTTGCTGCAGAAAGTTTCTTCCTACCCTTTGTTTCAGAGTACAGCGGCAGTTTTATCATCTCTTGCTGCTACTGCTGCATTAACTGGTCAACATCCTGCTTGCATTGGTCGGCTTGAGCAGCGGTCTGGAGCATTTCAGCTTCATAATAATGAAGGTCATCTTCAATTTCAGCATCCTCTTCAGCCATCCTTTCATCAGCATCTGCTTGATTTGCTGAATGTATTGCATCAAGTTCTTCCATGACCCTCTTGAGAACATAGAAGGCTCTGTCATATTGTTGTTCACATCTCATCGCTGTCTTGTTAACCGTCAAATTTAGCTGCAGCGGGATGTCTTGCTTGGAGAGTTTTGAGCTGCCATCCGATGCAATTGTGTTGTAGTCCCTTGTATCAAATGTTGGTTGTGATTTTGTAGTCTTTGTGTACCGTTTCAGGATATACTTGTCTGCAAATTTGTCAGCCCTCAGGTAGTCCAGCATGTTCATTATGTGAAGGCAGAACAGACCTGCATTTGTGATGAATGCAGAATACATTGTTTGTGAGCCAGCAATGAGTTTCATATATTGATATGATACTACTAGTTTAGCTATTTAATGAGTTTGTTTTTCCGCTCACCTGTGTGTGTCCAAAGCTTGCATTCGTACTCATATATTTCATTCTCTGGGTCAGCTACAACCTGGAATTCATGCTTTGACCAGGCAAATCTTTCTTCATCATCATGGCCACCCTTGTTGTGGTAGTACACAAGGTACTTAGTGGCCTCTGCTGTCTTTTTTGCGTGAAATGATGTGCTTTTTCTCATCCTATCCCTCATCTCGCTGTACACGGCTCTCGTGTACTTGATATCCATGTCTTCCTCATAGCCGTAATTTGTTTTTGTCACAGGATTGCTCTGCACATGTCAAAAAATAAGATATTAGTCGAGCAGAGTCATGGGCTTCATTTAAATACCAAGTGCACATGTTCAAGGAAATCACAATATGGGGGTGTTTTTTTTGTCTTAATACCATGCGGCCAGTTTAAGATAGCTGTGAACTCCTCTTTGAATGTTTTATTATACTTTTTGTACAGCAACGCGAGGTATTCCTTGAACTTCTTCAGGATGTGCCAACAGCATAGCTTGTGGACGGTATTTGGGAATGATTGTGGTATAGCTTTCGCCATTGACGGGCACTGGTCTGCATGAATTAAAAAAATGAAACTTGCTTCTTGCACTGATGGTGAACTTATGTGATACAAGTACTTGAACTTCACAGGCAGCAGTAGGACTACCTAGTAATGTCACACAAATTTTTCTTATAGCAGTGTTGTTGAACTTCTGTGGTACCAGTGATTGAACTTCATAGGTAGCAGTAGGACTATCTAATAATGTCACATATATTTTCCTTATAGCAGTGTTGTTGAACTTATGTGATACAAGTACTTGAACTTCACAGGCAGCAGTAGGACTATCTAATAATGTCACACAAATTTTTCTTATAGCAGTGTTGTTGAACTTCTGTGGTACCAGTGCTTGAACTTCACAGACATAACTATATTTTTCTGAACATGTTACATATATTTTTCTTACAGCAGTATTCTTGAACTTCTATGATTCCTGTATTTGAACTTCACATCCAGAACTATATTTTTCTAAACATGTGACATATAATTTTGCTTCTTCTACTATTGGTGGACTTCTGTGCTACCAGTGTTTGAACTGCTTGGTTTACATTTTTTTCAATTAAAACCAGTATACCCAATATACACCCAGAGCTGAAAAGATGATGAAACTTGTAGAGTTTTTTTGAACTTACCTGTTAGAATGCAAGTTGGGTGTTTATTGTTCATGCACCGTACAAATATATCGAACAGCCACTTGAATGACTTTGCATCTTCGTCTCTGATCAGGGCAATAGCAAATATCGTTGACTGCAAATGGTGGTTTGTTCCGACAAGCACTCCCAGCAACATATGAAATATGTTAGTCTTATAAGTTGTGTCGAATGTTACGCAATCGCCAAAATCTTGATATGCTCCCCGGGCAGCTTGCATTGGACCAGAAAATGTTTTTAATTGCATTGTCGTTGTCTACTTGTATGTCATAGAAAAACTCATCATTGATTGCCTTCATGTCTTTAAAGAAAGATACAAGTTTCAATACATCATCCAAATCATCTTTCCTTGCATTCATAGCTTTCCTGCAAATTATATGCAAACATGCATTTGTTATTTTGCTAGCAAGGGTGGTGACTTAGGATGCTATGTACATTGTAGTATGTGCATTTTTCAATACTTTCTGGTTTAGTAGGTCTCATCCGGTCATGCTTAGGAAGTAGCCTCCATCTTCATTTTCGGATAGCATGGACATAATTGTTGTATGTTTGACATCATGGTACTGCAAGAGCTTTACGTACTCAAAAATAGTGGGGTCATAATTCTTGTGTGAGTGCAAGAATACCAGCATGTCAGCAGTTTGGATGAGGTCGTGATTATGATTGTACTCAATGTCCACTACCACACATGTGTTATCCTCTTGCACCTTCACCCTCATTCTTGCATTGCAGCCTGGCCTCTGCGATGTTTTGTTTCTCTTCCTTTCAGCTTCTGAAACAGAATTTTTGTGTTTCCCTTGGAACGCGCAAACAAAATAGTTGTGATTCTCATTCCCTCCCGTCTTCCTGATTCCAAAACCAGTGTGTCTGGCGTATCTGTTGTAAAATTCCCTGGTTTTCTCTACATTCTTGAATGGCATCTTTAGTCTTGGTACTAGATAATCTGGGAGATCCGGCATCTGCAGAAAAAGAAAAAAATCCAAATGGTACGTTAAAATGTAGTTTATAAATTTCTTATCCTAGAGGGAGTAGAAAAATTGCAGATCATACAAGATGCATATATAAATACTTAAATTTTGTTCACTTACGTGCGTGTATGATCGCAACTCCACCGGAGTCTGCTGCTGGCCCTCTGCGATGGGGCACGGCGGAGTTATCATAGCAGGGTGCAGGAGTGGATCACGAGGAGGAAGGAGGGCTGAAGATGGCCTCTCTCTTGTTTGCGTCCTTTTTGCTTGTGGTGGTTGTGGAGGTATGGCGATCCTGGTTTTAGTTTTCTCTTTTGTTCTGTGAAGCAATCCATCCACCTCATGTCCCGTACGATCCTGAGTTGTAGCAGCAGCAGCAGCATCCAACGGCGGTAGTGTGTAGAGCACTCTCCTCCGTGTGTGTGTTCCTATTGGATTTTTCCTAGCATCTAGTTTATTTGCTGCCCTTTCACATTGATGAGCCACACTAGGATAACCTCCAAAGTTATACGCAGGACCTGAGCTAACACCCTCCTCCATCGGTGTGCTTGGAAGTCTGCTGGTGGATACAAAGAATCCGCGGGGGATTTCCAGCGTCACCCAATTAGGTGGAGGCGCAAAGTGGTGCGGATCGGGCTGTGACCTAGCATCTTGGAAGTCTGCATGTGTTTCTGGTGTCACCCAATTTTGGTGTGGAGCAGATTGGGAATGCTGTTGGTGCGTTTGAGGTGTGACCCATTGAGGGGGCGGCACAACGCGTACAGGCTTAGGGTTGTGTACTTGCTGCTGGGAAGTTCTAACCTTCTTTCTGCGTCTCTCATCCTGATGGCATAAAAAAAGAATGTGTTAGCACACAAGTCACATCTGCCTATACTGGTGTAGCTGAACTGAGCATTATTCACAGCCTGAACTTCTCATAAAAGTGTTGTTCATGTACATATTTTTCCTAGGACAGGTATCACACTCTGAACTGAGCTGAGCATCTTCCTATACTTGTGTACCTGAACTAAGCACTCTTCACAGAATGAACCTCACATTCTGAATTCTACACTATTGTTTTTTTCTGTACCTGAACTGACCACTCTCCACAGACTGAACTTCTAGTTTGCAAAGGGGAAATACTGTATACAGTTAAACCTGACCTTCATGTATTTTCATGGTTGAACTTACTAGTGCATACCAACCTGACCTTCATGTGTTTGCATGGTTTGCAAAGGGAAAATATTGTATATAGTTAAAAACCTGACCTTCATGAGTTTGAATGGTTGAACTTACTAGTACATACCAACCTTATCTTCATGTGATCACATGTTTGTTTTATTTTCCTTTTTTTGCACACAACCAGATACATACCAACCTGAACTCTAGCCCACTTACTAGTTGAACTTCACATGGTTTTTTACATATGAATGCAGGTAGATTTTTTAATTTTTGCAGCCTGGACTAAGGCTCACACACTACCAGAACTTCACATGGCTGAATGAAAATAACAGACAGCACGAAGTTCAACCATACCTTGGATAGAAGTTCGGCCAGCCTTTTTCCAGCAGTAGATAGGCCACCTTGAGAGCAATTCGTCAGAGAGTTGGGAGAGGAATCCCATGGAATTCCATGTCTTGCAGAGGGCGTGAAGTTCATCTGCATGAAGAAAGAAGATCAGGTAAGGCAAGATTGAAGGAGGAGGCACGAAGAGGGAGGAAGTTCATGTACCTGTGGTGCCGCGTTCATTGCTAGATTTGAAGGCGCCGCCGATGCGGCCTCCGCCGCTGAGATGCTCCCTTGGCCGCGCCGTTCGCCGTACCTTGCGCCTTGGCCGTCATTAGCTCTGATAAGCTGTCGGGAGGTGAGGATGGAAGGAGGAGGCCTTCGAAAGTCCATGGCGGCTTCGTCGCAGAAAGTCCGGCGGCTTCGCCGCCTCCAGGCGACGCGGGCTCCCTCGCGCCGGCGTCCGCCTTCACTCGCTCGCCCGCGCCGGCGGTCAGATGGGAGGTGGAGACAAAGGGGAGGCGCTGGATCTGGTCAACCGGGAGCTAGAGACGGAGGGGAGGCGCTAGATCCGATGGAGTTCGGCGGCGAATCACGGCGGAGGCCGGTGATCGAGGGGAGGAGCGGCGAGGAGGGGGGCTGGGGCGGCCTCGATTGGGATCGGGACCAGGTGGATCCTGTCGGGGCGGGTCGGCAGTTCGGGAAGTTCGGGAGGGAGCAGTTGGGCCTAATAGGGCTGGCTGTGATCCAAATAGTTATTCTAATCCCAGGATTAGAATAGTGCCACTATATATATAGCAGAATAGTTATTCTGCTAATATTAGCAGAATAGTTATTCTGCTAAGGCCAACTCCAGTGCACGACCCCAAACGGACGTCCGTTTTATCCGGATTTTGTCCGTTTGGGGTAGCAATGGGTGCCAAAACGGACATGCACCTCCGGGTTTAGTTGGAGGCGCCCAACGCGCCGACCGTCCCCAAAACGTCCGCCTTAACCGCGCACCCACGCCTGCGCCTCGCCCGCCCACGAGCTCGCGCTCTCGGCCCACCGGTGCAGCCGCCGCAGTCGAGCTCGCTCACGCCTGCCCGCCGTCCCGCCCGCCCGCTCCCTCCAAGCGAGCTCGCGCGGCCATGCCGCTCGCCGCCTGCCGCGCCATGCCGCCCGCCGCGCCAGGGCAACAGCTGCCCGGGCGCTCGCGCCTGCCGCTCGCACACCGGGGAGCTCGCCGGCCGCAGCCGCCGGTCGGCCCGCGCTCGTTCGCAGCGGCTGGCTAGCTAGCTAGCTAGCACGCCTGCGCACGCCGTAGCTAGCTAGCTAGCACACGCTGCTAGGGCAAGCGCGCACGCTTCGCCCTGCCGCCTGCCGCCGCGCTCGCTCGCACGCGCGTTTGTCGCCGCCGCAGAGCTCGCTGCGCCGGCTCACGCTCAGACACCGCAGCAGTAGCAGTCGTCTCCCGCGCGCGCCGTGTTTCCCGGGCTCGAACCGCGCACGCCCGCGCTCACCTGCTCGTGCCAGCCGTGCACCGCGCCCCGCCTTGCCGCGCGCTCGCCCAGCCCTTCCGACGCGCCCCGGCCTTGCCTGCTGCGCCCACCCCATGCGCTCACGAGCAAGCGCGCCTGCTCGCCCAACCGCGCCCCGGCCTCGCCTGCTCGCCCACGCCATGCACGCCTGATGCGGCCCTGCCTGCGAGCCTGCCTGCGTCGCGCGAACCCGCCTGTGCGCCGAGCAGGGAGGTCGCCGCCATCGCCTGCGGGAAGGAAACTGCCGTAGCCTAGGATGGTGCAGGCCGTCGGCCAGTCGCGGCTGCCGGGGTTGCGCACCGGCGCGATGGGGAAGAATCAGAAAAAAGAAGGAGAGAGAGGGGGGATGGGTGGGTGGGTGGGCCCCTTTGTTTCAATGACTAGAAGGCCAGACCTCACATGCAAAGGGACACGGGCGGACGAGGACCATGCAGAAAACGTCCGGTCGTGTCCCTTTCAAACGCAAAACCAGACCAAGTTTGCACCCAGGATGGGGCGAGCTGGACCAGAAACGGACGTTTTTCTCGGATGGGGTCGCGCGTTGGGACGTCTCGTATGTCCGTTTACCCCCAAACGAACAGCCCCTGACGATTTGGGGTCGTGCGCTGGAGTTGGCCTAACACTTCATAACTGCACGCTCAACACGAGGGCACTGCACTTTCTGTAGCAAAGGCACTGCAATACAGAGACTAGTGAACTTCGTGTCGGAAAAAACTACACGCGGTGTTTTTTGGGTACTTTTTTCACTCTAGTTTTTAAACCGTTTGTCGGAACAAGGCGTGTAATGTACCGTTGAGAAGCTATGGATTAGGCGCAACTTCGTCATGTACAATTTTTTTCGAGATTCCTCACGGTTTAAGAGAAGTTTTGAAAATTGCCCGGCTCACGACGAGTGGCAGCGAGCGTTTTTTCACTTTTTTTTTCTAAACCACTCGTCAGAATGAAGGAAATGATACGCCATTGGAAAGATATCGTCGAGGCGCAACTTTTTCATATGTATTATTTTCTCTAATTTGTTACGGTTTAAGAGCAGTTTTAAATTTACTAAATCGCGGAATTCCATTTTTTGAATTTTTCGGTACTGTTTTTGCTCTAGTTTTTGAACCGTTTGTCGAAACAAGGCGTGTGATACGCCGTTGGAAAGCTACGGACGAGGCGCAACTATCATATGTAGAAATGTTTTTGAGATTCCTCATGGTTTTAAGTTAATTTTGGAGATCGTGCGGCGGACGACGAGTGGCAGCGGCTGTTTTTCGTGAATTTTTTACAAATTGTTAGTCGGAATGATTCTAATGATACGCCGTTGGAAAGATATCGACGAGATGCAACTTTTTAACGTAGAACACTCTCTCTAATTTCTTACGGTTTAAGAGCAGTTTTGAAATTACTGAAATGGGGACACTCTGTTTTTTGCGGCACCAAAATCGACGTGTGTACTGCATCAGACAGAAGAACGCACTGCTTCAGACTGAAAACCACACTGCATTAGACGGGCTAACGAACTGCATGATTTATTTTATTTATAGACGTACATTTTCTCAGGCGAGGAAGTGGAATGCGCTTCACATCGGACGTAAGTGTACCGCAACACTATTGAGAGGTGAGCCGCATGAGATTACAAAGTGAGCTTCACATCAGATCGGGCATAAGTGAACCCCACACTATCAAGAAGTGAGCCGCATGAGATTACAAAGTGAGCTTCACATCGGGCATAAGTGGACCGCAAAACTATCGAGAGGTGAGCCACATGAGATTACAAAGTGAGCTTCAAAAATTTACATAACAGACACTTTTTTGTTTACCAAGTGAACCACATAGGATTTTACACTGAATCGCATCAAAGCATCATTTTTTTATAACAAATTTGGCCTTGCAATTCTGTTCCACAGGCTGTACACACAATTCACATAAAAATTAAGTGAGGATAGCACCACGAGGCCTTCGACGGGACTCTGAAACCGAAACTGCACTGCATTGCACTGCGGTACTGCACTGAACACACAAAAACTCTGAACACATAGAATTGCTTCGAGTCGTCAGTGTACGTCACCGCATTGTGAGGTGGACTGCACCGAGCGGCGACCTAGGCTGCATTCTATCGCGAGGTGAACCGCAACACCACACGCATCCAAAATGCACGTTTTGTGTTGGGAAACGAGCTGTGGGGTTGGATGGAAGTGCTGCTGCAAAAATAATCAAAAACTGCACTCAAACTGCATGGTCTAGTGTGCACACGATATGGACTCGCCAGAGAGAGTTTGCTCGCTAGAGGTGAGCTGCACGGGGGCGGCAAGCGAGCTGCACGGGGAGCGGCAACCGAGCTGCACAGAGGTCGGCGATGCGGTGGGTGGTCGCTGCCTCCTTCTCCAGCGCGCCGCCCACTCCTACCCAGCTCCTCCCGGATCCAGGCAAGGGCGCCACCACCACCCTCCTATAGCCCGCATCGGTGGCCACGGTTGTGCGAGGCGGGGCGTCGGGGGGAAGACGTCGTGGCTGGAGGAGGGGGCCGCATCACCGGTTGGACCATGGCGAGACGCGGTGGCCGCCGAATCCGGCGGCAAAGGGGACCAGATCCGGTGGCTGGTTGCCACGGGGTGGAAGCGGGGTGGGGGCGGTGCAGTGGGCGGCTGGAGAATAGGGGGTCATTGGGGAAGAAGGAGGTTCGGGGATTTGGGGATCGAGTGTAGAAGGAGGTTCAGGGATTCGTGGGCCAGGCCGGCGGCGATGCAGGGAACGGGCGGCGGGAAGCCAAGCCGGCGGCAATGCAGGGCAGAGGCGCGCCACCCCAGACCGGCGGCGGGGTGGGTCGACGGCCAGCCAGCAGGTGCGGTGCCGGCGAGGAAAGAAGCTGGACGGGGGTGGGCGGCGCCCGGCAGACGGTTAATTAGGGGAAGGGGAGGTGCGGCGCCGGCGGAGGAAGGTGGATCAGGGGTGGGAGGGGAGGCATGCCGGCTGGGAGTGGGAGGAGGCGCAGAGGCCGTGGGGCGGAGCTGCGGCGATCGATCGGTGGCTGGAGGGGGAGGGGGGATCATGCGAGACATGTGGGTGTTTGACCGAAGAAGGTGGATTAAGTGGGGAAGGTTAGCTCTATTCTGTGGGAGGGGTTCGGTCCGTGGGTTTTCGCAGTGCAAAAGTGTTATGAGAATAAGCGTACGTGTTAGCAAAATAAGACTTTTAAGGGGTGTTATTAGAATAGACCCACCCTATATATATAACGCTATTCTAAGCGTGTGTATAAAACATAGTAATTAAAAAAAATCCTACCTAAGTTTGTAATTTACTTCAATTTTATGAAAAATACTATATTTCACCCCTAGTAACGCTATATACAAAATCTAGTAAAACAGTGTATAAAACATAGTAATTAAAAAAAATCCTACCTAAGTTTGTAATTTACTTCAATTTTATGAAAATTACTATATTTTATATACTATGTTACTATATTCGATATGTACCGTTACTGGGGTGTAGAATAAGCTATTCTACACTCACGCTTAGTTTAGCGTTACTATATATTTTATATACAGCCGGTCTATTCTGCTAATATTAGCAGAATAGTTATTCTTCTAACACTTATGAACTGCACGCTCAACGCGAGGGCACTGCACTTTCTGTGGCAAAGGTACTGCAATACATAGAGTAGTGAACTTCGCGTCGGAAAAAACTGCATGCGGTGTTTTTTCGGTACTATTTTCGCTCTAGTTTTTTAACCGTTTGTCGGAATGAGGCGTATAATATACCGTTGGAAAGCTATGGATTAGGCGCAACTTCGCCATGTTGAACACTTTTCGAGATTCCTCGCGGTTTAAGAGCAGTTTCGAAAACGATGGGCGCCCAACGAGTGGCTGCGAGCGTATTTTCGCAAACCGCTTATCGGAATGAAGGAAATGATACGCCGTTGGAAAGATATCGTCGAGGCGCAACTTTTTCATATGTATTAGTTGCTCAAATTCATTATGGTCTAAGAGCAGTTTCAAATTTACTTAATCGTGGAATTCTGTTTTTCAAATTTTTGCAAATTTTTTGTACTGTTTTCGCTCCACATTTTTAACCGTTTATCGAAACGAGGCGTGTGATACACCATTCAAGAGCTACAGACGACGTGCAACTTTCATATGTAGAAATGTTTTTCAGATTCTTTACGGTTTTAAATTAGTTTTGAAAATCGTGCGACGAACGACGAGTGGCAGCGGCCGTTTTTTCGTAAAAATTTTCAAACCGCTCGTTAGAATGATGCAAATGATACACCGTTGGGAAGATATCGACGAGGCGCAATTTTTTCATGTAGAACACTCTTTCTAATTCCTTACGGTTTAACAACAGTTTTAAAATTACCGAAATGCTGACACTCTGTTTTTCTCGACACCCAAATCGACGAGTGAACTTCATCTGACAGAAAACCACACTGCATCAGATTGAAGACCGCACTGCAATGTCGACAAAGAAAATTGCATTATTACTTTTTTTTGTTAACATTTTTCTTTCGTAATTTCATCTAAACTGTGAGGCTGAATGTAGTGAACCGCACGCAACGATGAAGTGCACTGCAACTACCGATGCATTTTTACTTTTTTTGAACACACGGCGCTGTGCAAGAAAGAGTGTAGTTTAATTTTTTTGAGAGAAGTGAACCACACCATAAATCGAAGCGAGCTGCATGGTTTTTTCTTTGTTGTTTTTCTAATAAGTAAAATGTCATTTTGGACAACACGGTTGAGGCCAGAACTGTATCTTTATTCCTTTTTTAACTAGCGATACTGGCCTGCATGAACGGGTAAGTGTACCGCAGTTTTTTAAAAAATTCATAGTGAACCACACAGATTTTATAAAGCGAACTACAATAGATTGAAAATATATACTTCTTCGGTTCACCGTGCGCACTGCTTTTACAAGATGAGTAACCCATCAATAGTCCTTTTTTCTCTCTGATTGATTCTCTCCAATATAAAGTACAAAATAATTGATCCAGTACATGGGATCATCACAAGATCACCAGCCAAACTACACAGGAGATACAAACGAGCAACAACCTACACTGCGACACAACAAAACATATTTTTTTCCAAAGAAAAACATTACCGAACTGCACGTCACGGCGTCAACCAAACTTTCGCACTGCACACCATATCTTCGTCTTTGCTTTTTGCACATATAGAATTGCAAAATCACGCAACAAAAATATGGTGAACTGAATGCTCATGTCGCCAGCGAGGAGTGGAGGAGGTGAAAATGGTGAACACCAGCACCACCCAGTAGTGAACTTCACCACTGCGGGACCCGCACTGCGCGTGGGCGGAGCAAGCGGACTGCACGCATATGCGCCCCGCACCGCATGGGCGTGTCGTGTGAACTGCAAGGGGGCTGGGTGGAGGCACTCAACTCCTCTTCTCGCCTGGAGGAGACCATCGGTTAGCTGAACAGCAAGAAGCTGCCGGCGAGCAATAACATGAATATAGGGGAAACTCCATCGGCGGTCGTGTGCACGCGGTCGCAGGAGGTGGCGCGAGAGCTGGACCTCGATTTTGGTGGGACGCCCATGAGCAAATGAGTCAATGGAGCTCACCATCCACCGATCTGGTCGCCGGGGGTCTGGCTTGCCGCATCGCGGGGAGCCATGGCTGCCCGGATCTGGTGGCGTGGGGCCTGCGACGGCGCAACAGGAGGTCGACTGGATCCAGGGTGGCCGGATCCAAGGCCGGTGGTCGGTGTGGGGCAGGTCGGTGGCGTGGTGGTCGACCTGGCATGCACCGGTTCGATGTGGCAGCAAGGCGTCGCGCGAGGCCGCCGCGGCCTGGCTCCGGCAACGGGGCATCGCAGGGGGCCGCCGCGGCCTAGCTCCAGTGGTGGGCTGTCGCCGGGGAGCGTTGCAGCCTGGATCCAGCGTCGGGACGTCGCGGGGGCCTGCCGCGGCCTGGGCGGCAGCGGTTGCCGAAAGGAGAAGGTAGTCGCGGGGGATCTGGGTGGTAGCGATTTGATTTGGAAGGTGAGATCCTTGTCGATCGGATCCAGGACTGGGGACTGCGGCGACGGGCACCCTCGACCATGGGTGGATGTTGGCGGTGGCCGGGGTCAGGATCCTGGCGGCACGGTGCTGGAGGTGGGAGGTGGTGTCCTTCGCAGTGGCTGGGTGGGGGCGTGGTAGCGGTGGGAGGTCGCCGGGGGTTGGGGGTTTCTGGTGGGCTGCTGGTCATGGAGTGGGTGGGGATTGGGCGGCTGTGGGGAGGAAGCTGGGGGCGGGAGGGGAGAGGGGCGCTAGCCGGCCCGGATCCGCTGCCCGAGAGGCGCGCTAGTGTAGTTGCCGGTCCGGAACCACCGCCGGTAGGTGTGCTTGGGGTAGAACGGGGGAAGAAGGTGGGTCGGGAGTGGATGGATGCGGGCAGAGGTTGGGGGTGGAGTGGAGGAAGGAGGTGGGTGGGGCGATGGCTCCTCTTATGTTTCATTGTCGTGTGGTTCGGTTCGGGTTTTCTGCAGTGCGTAAGTGTTATCAGAATAAGACGTTTTGTGTGTAGAATAAGACTCTTAAGGGTGTTAACAGAATAGACCCACCCTATATATATATATATATATATATATATATATATATAGTCATCATAGTTTTTATACAGTGGGTAACGCCACCACCTCTTATAGACATTCTTCAAATTTGAGTTTTCCGTCATTTGCAATTTCGTCAAACTGTTCAAATTCATCATTTGAGGTTATTCTTCATTTGTCTTAGCTGATACATATATATATACAGTGGGTAACGCCACCACCTCTTATAGACATTCTTCAAATTTGAGTTTTCCGTCATTTGCAATTTCGTCAAACTGTTCAAATTCATCATTTGAGGTTATTCTTCATTTGTCTTATCTAAGACAAATGAAGAATAACCTCAAATGATGAATTTGAACAGTTTGACGAAATTGCAAATGACGGAAAACTCAAATTTGAAGAATGTCTATAAGAGGTGGTGGCGTTACCCACTGTATAAGAACTATGATGACTACAGACACCGCGTACAATTATCGTAGGGTTCTGAGACTCAAGTTCTTCATTAATTTCTTCACACTTAGAGGGTAAGTCTTCATTGATTGAAGAAATATGTTACTTCGTGTGTTGTGCATCAAAGTCATAAAAAATGCATAAGCGTTAGGATGTGTGTCCACTTCAGAGGACATTCGAAGATTCTAGGATGTTTAGCTCACACCGCAATATGCAGAACCTCTTCTCATCCAAGGGCTTAGTGAAGATATCCGCAAGCTGGTCTTCAGTCTTCACATGGTCGATGACGATGTCTCCCTTCAGCACATGATCACGAAGAAAATGGTGACGAATCTGAATATGCTTTGTCCTTGAATGTTGCACAAGGTTGTGGGCGATCTTGATAGCACTTTCATTGTTGCAGTAGAGAGGGAACTTCTTCATGTTGACACCATAATCCTTGAGGGTCTGCTTCATCCATAGCAATTGAGAGCAGCAGGTACCAGCAGCAATGTATTCAGCCTCTGTTATAGAAAGTATGACGCTGTTCTGCTTCTTTGAGGACCAACAGACAAGAGATCGTCCGAGGAAATGGCATGTGCATGATGTTGACGTGCGATCCACATGATCTCCAGCGTAATAAGAATCAGAAATCCAGCTAGATCAAAAGATGAGCCCTTGGAATACCATAATCCAAATGTTGGTGTGTGAGCTAAATATCGAAGAATTCGCTTCACAACCTGGTGGATCGGGCACACATGCAAATGCTAACCATAATATCTGGCCTAGATGCACATAGGTAAAGCAAAGAGCCAATCATGGAGCGGTATACCTTCTGCTCGAAATATTTACCATTTTCGTCAGTGTCGATTTGACCATTGGTAGGCATTGGAATTTTGAGGCCTTTGCACTCTTGCATGCCGAATTTCTTCAAGTAATCTTTGAGGTATTTCTCTTGAGAAATGAAGATGCCATTATGTTGTTGACGAATTTGAAGACCAAGGAAGAATTTCAACTCTCCCATCATAGGCATCCAATATTCTTCACGCATCATATATGCAATTTCGTCACTGAAACGCTTGTTAGTGCAAGCAAAGATAATATCATCAAAATATATTTGGCATATGAATAGTTCACCATCATAAGATTTTGTGAAAAGAGTAGGGTCAAGTGAACCAGGTTTAAAACCCTTTTTCTTCAGGGATTCCTTCAGTGTATCATACCAAGCCCGTGGGTCTTGCTTGAGGCCATAGAGAGCCTTGTTGAGTCTGAAGACTTTGTCTGGATGCTTTGGATCTTCAAATCCTGGTGGTTGACCAACATATACTTCTTCCTCAATCTTACCATTGAGGAATGCACTTTCCACATCCATTTGATATAAGAGAATATTGCGATGGTTAGCATATGCAAGCAATATATGAATAGCTTCAAGCCTTGCAACAGGTGCAAATGTTTCATGGAAATCAATACCCTCAACTTGTGTGTACCCTTGAGCAACAAGACGGGCCTTATTCCTCACCACTTGGCCATTTTCGTCTTTCTTGATATGGTAGATCCACTTGGTGCTGATGACATTGTGGTTGCGTGGATCAGGACGCTTTACAAGCTCCCACACGTTGTTGAGCTCGAATTGATGTAATTCATCTTGCATGGCTTGAATCCATTCAGGCTCCAGAAATGCTTCATCAACTTTGGTGGGCTCTGTGATAGAGACAAATGCAAAATGCCCACAAAAGTTAGCTAAATGTGAAGCTCTTGAGCGAGTGAGGGGACCAAGTGCATTGATGTTGTCGAGGATCTTCTCAATTTGCACTTCATTCGCCACGCGTGGATGAGCCGAGCGAGGGCCTTGATGTTGTTGAGCATTTTCCTCAGAGTCATTTCCTTCAGGAGCAGCAGTTTCTTCACGCTGGGGAATGATCACTTCTTCATCAGCAATTTCTTCAGTGGGCACTATTTCTCCAGTGCCCATCAACTTGATGTATTCCTCGGGAGGCATTTCATCTATCACAGGAGGCAGGTGCTCTATTTGCCAGTCATTAGTTTCATCGAACCGCACATCTATAGTTTTAACAACCTTTTTGTGGTAGGTGTTGAAGACTCTATAGGTGTGCGAGTCCTTTCCGTAACCATGCATAAAACCTTCATGTGCTTTCGATGCAAATTTGGAACTGTGATGAGGATCTCTAATCCAGCATTTAGCACCGAAGACTTTGAGATAACTCACATTGGGTTTCTTGTCAATAAGGAGCTCATATTAGGTCTTCTTGAGGAATTTGTGAAGATATACTCGATTGATGATGTGGCAAGCGGTATCAATTGCTTCAGGCCACCAGCGAGAAGGAGTCTTGTATTCGTCAAGCATAGTGCGAGCCATCTCAATGAGTGCCATGTTCTTGTGCTCGGCTACTCCATTCTGCCGAGGAGTGTAAGGGGCAGATAGCTCATGAGTGATACCAAGTTTGTCAAGCTAGTCATCAAGGCCAGTATTCTTGAACTCGGTGCCATTGTCGCTTCTGATGTGCTTGATCTTGTGAACATAATTCGTCATGGCCCGATTTGAGAATTGTGTGAAGACGCCCCGCACTTCAGTCTTGAAGGTAATGATATGCACCCAGGTGTAACAAGAATAGTCGTCAAATATGATGAATCCATACAGTGATGGTGCATTGGTTAGTGTAGCATAATGTGTAGGACCAAAGAGATCCATATGAAGCACTTCAAAGGGATGAGTAGTAGTCATGATAGTCTTTGCCGAGTGCTTGGATCTGGTCATCTTTCTAGACTCACAAGCACCGCAAAGGTGATCTTTGACGAATTTGACTCCCTCTACGCCAATGATGTGCTTCTTCTTAACGAGTGTGCTCAAATTCCTCATTGCAGCATGTCCAACTCATTGATGCCATAGCCAGCACTCTGAAGCTTTTGCCAGTAGACATGTAGCAAGTTGACGACCTAGAGAGAAATCTACAATGTACAAGTCACCTCTCCTAAACCTTCGAAGACTTTGGACTTGTCAGATTCCATTAGCACAATGCATCTATATTTGCCAAAGATGACAATCATGTCAAGATCACAAAGTATTGAGACTGACATGAGGTTGTATCCTAGGGACTCAACAAGCATCACCTTTTCCATGTGTCGATCCTTTGAGATAGCAACCTTACCTAGACCCAATACCTTGCTTTTTCCTTTGTTGGCATAGGTGATATGCTTCAGATGAGACGGAGTAAGGGGAGCATTGGTGAGGAGATTCCTGTCACCGGTCATATGATTGGTGCATCCACTGTCCAAGACCCATGCTGTGGCTTTTGGTGTATCATCCTGTAGAAGTATTAGTCTCACTTACAAATTCATATACTTCAGTTTGAGGAATATGATTATCAATTTCTTCAGTGAATTTCATCAGTATTGTACAGTAAGCAGCATAAGGGATGTGTGAAATGAGGAATTCATTTCATCATGATTAGCTTGCATCCCAACAAGCATATGTCAGGTCTTCAACAATTTCATCAGACATTTAGTTGTCTGAAGACCTGACCCTGCAGAAGAGATTAGTTCTTCTTCTTAACCACCCACATCTGAATGGGTGGCTGAGAAGAAATGTAGCATAATGCATTGATAGAAAACTTAGGCATTGAAGAATATGCATTTCTCTTCACAGGAGGGTTATAGTAACTGAATAAATAAGCAGAGAAATTCTCCAAAGTTTGTGCACATAGTGATTTGATGAATAATGCACATATTCATCAGATCAATGTTTGTTTTCTTGTTAAAAAATGCATTAGTGTGACCATGAGTTGGTCTGCGACCATTTGACGACTTTGGTCCATGTGAAGAATTTACCCCGAGGTTTTTCTTAGGACTATTTACCCCGAGGTTTCTCTTCTTTGGTGGTGTCATGATGACATTCACCTGAAGATTTTGAAGCAAACTCTAGGGCACCCATATTTTCTTCGCTGGGGGGCCATTCCTGCAGTTAGTACCAACAAATCTAGCAAATACTTCACCATTCTGATTTTTCAATAGCTTATAGTTGGAGTCAAATGACTCATCAGAAGAATGTGGAGTCTCACGGTTGTAGCCAGATAGAGTGGATGGATCAACTGGAGGTCCTTTTGCAGCAACCCATGTGGTTTTGGGATACTGCTCAGGTTTCCAATAAGAGCCATCAGCATTCAAATTTCTTTCAAAAGCAATACCCTCTTTTCTAGGGTTCCTGCTCAGAATCGGCTTCTTGAGCACATCACAAAGAGCCTGATGCCCTTTGAGGCTTTTGTACATGCCTGTGACATACAAATCCTTCGGACCTGCATTTTGTTAGTAACACTTGTGGTCTCCTCAGACCAGGGGATTGAAACCACAGAAACATTTGAAGATATAGCAGTAGTTGAAGCATTTGAACATTCAGCTAAAGAATTGACATTGTCACATTCTAGGCATTTTAAGCATGGAGCAACAAATTCTTCCTGAGCGGTGCTGTTCTGTTGGGTGATTAATGAATCATTCCCTTTTCGAAGATCATCATGAGATGCTCTCAGCTTCTCAAGTTCTTGCTTCCTTTGAAGAAATTCATAGGACAACTTCTCATGTTGGGTTGAGAGGGCCACATGACGGCTTTCAAGTTCATCATATTTTCACTGCAGACGCTCAAGATCTTCAGTCAGTATTTGAGAATGTTCCATTTCATCGTTCAACAGATCATCACTTTTATCTAACAGATTGTGAATCCTTTCAATTGCAGTTTGTTGCTTTGCAACAATTTTAGCAAGTTTGGAATAGCTAGGAGTCATATTTTCATCGGATTCACCTTTGCTTGAAGAAGATGGGGAATGTTTGAGTACCTTGGCACCTTTGCCCATGAGGCAGGTTGCTGAAGATGATGAATCCGGATCATATGTCATGGATTTGAGAGATTCCTTGAACTCGAGGAACCAGGGATCCTGACGAGTGTGGTGACCTTCATATACATCAGAGATCCTGTCCCAAATGAGCTTCGCGTTGGCAAGATGCATAATCCACCTGAACTCATCTCTGGATAAGCTGGAGCAGATGATATCCCTTTCCCAAGTATCCAGCCGAGTATACTTGCGAATGCCATCAGCATGTGCCATCTTGCATAGATCGGTAAGACCAATCTCAGTGATGGTCCATAGCTCGTTGTTCATCGATAGAAGACGCTTCCTCATCATGACCTTCCACTTGGGATAGTTTGTCCATCGAAGATGGGGCACGCAGCAGATACCTTGATCATACCTGCGGTCGACATAACTAAAACTCCAGGTGGTTAAACCAAAATCACACAGAACAAGGGAGTACCTTGCTCTGATACGAAATGAATGAGCAGGTAAACTCCTAGAGGGGGTAAATGGGAGATTTTTTTAAATTCATCAACCTCTGACCAATTCGACGAAGATTGGAGTGAAGAAATAGAAATGAAGGGAGACTAATTCATTACCAAAATGAAAAGTACGCAGCCAAGATACATACAGGTGAAGAACATGCAGTCAAACAGTCATACAAGCATGAGAAGATGAACTGAAGAAATAGAAAGCATCATGATGAAAGGCTTCAGTTCAAGTTCTTCAAACAGTAGATCACAAATTCTTCAATAGCGGAATAATGTAAGGTAAGTGATGAGAAATTTGAAACCAGGTTGGCTCGGTGAAGACAGTGATTTGGTAGACCAGTTCCAGTTGTTGTATCAACTGTACGTCTGGTTGAGGCCGCTGAGTCACAACTCTAAGGACACACAGTCCTCACCGTATTCCTCTTGACCAAGGCCACGTAGACCGCGCCCAATCACTCATGGTAAGTCTTCAAGGTAGACTTCCAAAACCTTCACAGACTTGTTCACTGGCACACCACAATGACTCTTGGTGTGCTCAGAACTTGACGCCTAACCGTCTGGAAGAATGACAGTCTTCAAAGGTAACAGGCATCAGATCACACAAATCAATCTCTTCAGTGATGCTCAATCACTTTGGCTCTAGGTTTTTCCTCACTTAGGATTCTCTCAAAGTCGTCAGAGGATGGGTTGCTCTCTTATGACAATTGTCAAGTTCTTTCGGAGTAGCCAACCAACAAGTGGTTGTGGGCTATTTATAGCCAGGGGCGACTCGACATGAATTGTCATAAATGCCCTTCTCTCATTCGATTGTTGTCAGGATAAGGATCCACTCGACAGCTGGCCCGTGGCGTAGTAATGGTCAGAATTTGAACTCTCAAATTCGTCGGGGGACTCAGTTTCCTCACTTTTAGGAAGATCGCACTGGATCCTAACTCCTCAGCATGACCAAATTCGTTAGCGACCAGATGAACTTCATTATTGTCACTAGCAAATTCGTGAGTTGTACTGGAGATTTTCAAAGGCATCACTTGAAGTGGCTAGAGTAGTATAGGTTTTGAGCATCACTTTGGAAATGTGAAATATGTTTCACCTAGACCCCCCTTAACAGTACGGTTTTTATTATGACTCAAATAAGAAGAAAGAAACTACGAAAACAAAAGTCTTCAAGCTTCAAAGTCTTCACATCAATTTATTCAGAGGCCGTACCAATTTTACCACCAAATTCTTCACTTGAAGAAATATATTTTTTAGGGGTCGTCTTCCATGTGTTAAACCAAATCTTCAGGGATTATAACTCATGTGTACACTCACAAACACATTAGTCCCTCAACCTGTTTGTCTTCAATACTCCAAAACCACTAAGGGGGCACTTGATGCACTTACAATTCTACCTTTAGCTCCTCGTTGGGTTCGACACTTACTTATCAAAAAAGGCTACAACCGATCCCCTATACTTGTGGGTTATCAGCTATCAATATTTTGAACGAGCACTTAGTTTCTCGAAGAACCGAGGTGCACCTTGAGGGCTACTGGCTACATGATCATGCCCAAAACAAAAAATGTAATCAAATGAGCATACCTCCATGCCCCGGATGAAACTAAGGAACATATTAAGTGCCCTACAGCCTCAGGAAAGCCACATCGACTCTTGATGGATTGGAAGCTCGCTCGTTGGTCAGGGTGCAGCTCCGGATGCTCTAGGACTGCCTCCACCTCTTGGCGGAGCCTTGCAGCTGGGCCTTAGAGAATGTTGAGGGCATCTCTGAGGATTTCCCCTATGTGTCAGCCGCATGCGCATCGACTTTGGTAGTAGGAGGAGTAACGACCCGGGCATCAGGCTCGGGCGCCGACGGAGCGGAGGAAGTAGACGCAACCTCTTGTCTCTTCATCTCCCACAACCGAGGTGTCAACCTCGGCTCTGAGATCATCACCCCCACCCCCAGCCTTAGACGTCGGTGGCAGGAGAGTAGCTGCTTGTCCCACTGGTCGGGGCTGCCATGTCGTCTTTAGGGTGGCGAGGCGGCCTGCATAAGATGCCCAAGTAAGCGGTTAGTGCTACAAACCGACGTGCTCGACCAAACTTAATCAACAAGAACATACAACTCCGGCTCGAATTGCTCACAAGGAGCTTGGGCCAGGATTCCTGATGACTCTAGTGTTGGAGTGGAGTCATGGATAACCTGGCTAGATGCCAAATCGTGATGCATCTTTTGATATTTTTCTTTCCTGCCCAACTCAGGCACGACGTTAGTGTCACCAACGGTGGCCTCGACAAGGAGACCATGGACATGCCCGCCTTACTCGGCATGGCTGGTCCCCTTGACCCCTAGACGCTATGATGGGTTGTTGACCTTCGCCTATTGATCTCCGCTGCTGGATCCGGCGTCGGAGCCATGCCCACCATGACTGACGGGGCCAGCGCTACCCCCTCGAGAGGCACAAGAAGTAGGAGCCTTCACCCGCTTTAGGCGCACCAGCCCCGTGGACGTGTCCTCGATTCGCAGCCGAGTAAAGACATCGGTATGTGGGTCCTCGGTTTGGGGGCCAGAGACTGGAGCCCATCCAAGAAGTCAACCACTTTTGCATCAATACAAGGACAGTTGAAAGGCTTCTTAGATTAACTCCTCGGCTTTATCTGATCTCCAAGACATTAAGTATGTGCGAGTGTACCTTGTTTGGGGAGTCCGTTGCCCAATGGACATGTTCCTCCATGTTGTTGGGGAAGTCATCGACTTGTTTTTTGAACAAGATGGAAAACATTACCATCATGGATTTTTTGCTATAGAAACGACCTCGAATGGCCCCAGTAGTGTCCCTCGCCCTGGTGTACATCCACATGGGGCAATCTCGGGCTTGGAGAGGCCGGAAGCCGCGACTTAGAGCCACATGCATCACCTCAATTAGAGTGATCTTTTTCTTGTCGATGAAGGTAGTCGCCCTCTTGTAGAGCTTGCTCACCGCCTCAAGTTCTTTTTGGAGATGTTCTTGGGGTTCCAAGACAAGAGCTTGGCATGAGGGGTCACAGTGAAGGCGGAAGCGACTCCGACACGAGGAGGGTTGACTAGTGGCACATCAAACATATAGAACCACTCCTCCTGCCAATTCTTTACAACCTCAATGAATTTCCCTGATATCCATCTGGCCCATTAGACCCTGTTGATCATCACCAGACCGCACTCGCAGGGTTCCAAGTTGTTTATCTCAGAGGAATGCTTCACAAAAGGTAATGAAGTACGCGATGTGGAGAATGGAGTTCGGGGCTAGATGATGGGATTTGAGGCCATAAAAATGAAGAAGCCCTCTAACGAAGGAGTTGAAGGGGGACCCGAGACCTCGGGGCAGATGTGAGATGAATACTACTCTCTCACCCTCATGAGGTTGTGGAATCCTGGTGGGCTCACCAGGGCGTGCAACAGCAACATTCAGGTAACCATGGAAGATCTCCACAGTCCCATCGTACTGGAGGCCTTTGAGGCCTTGGTGGTGGCCTTCTTGCCGCCCTTAGGGGCTTTGCCTGGATCCCTTCTCCGACCATTGATGAAGTGGAAGGAGATAGAAGGGGAAGAGCAGGGTTATTCGGTTCGAGCACTCGAAAGCTTGCGGGGGCAGAAACTCAAGGAAGAAGATGAGGGCTTTGAATATTGAGAGCGAAACCCACCTCTCTCTCGCCCTTAGTATTTTATAGGCAGATGAGAATACGAAGCGGCAGTGCGGTAAGGCGCGTCGCATGGCAGTAATTGCGTCAGTTCCCTAGGCACCGTGGCATTAACCATGCATGAGAATCGAGGGGTTGATTGATTAAATTACCGCATATATCAGGACAAGATCTCCTTTACTAAAGAAGCATGCCAATTATGGGGCCCTGAGCCATGATCATACATAATGATGACCGCCAAAATGATGACACACCACTGTTGGGTGGGAATACGGATGGAGCTGGTTAGGGCTGTTAGAGCATGACTGGTCTGTCAGCTCGATCTTAGCACGAGAACAATTCGAGGCTAAGGCACCGCGGCGTAGGAAAAACTTCAACCTGAGGTGCAGCGTGAAAATAATAAGGCGTCTGAAAAGGACTGAGGGAACCTGGGCAGAACTCCTCAAATGCCCGAAGTGTAGATTCTTTGGATACACCTCGCTGATCCTCGAGATCGAAGGTGGGAAGATTGTTCAACCAACTTTCAAGACCGGTGACTTAAGACAAGGAGTAGTTCAGAAGAATCGAGGAGCGTCGCCGACTTGAAGACCGTTTCAGGGGAAACTGATGGTGTCCTGGACCAGGGGGGTACCCACCATGCCTTCTCACAGCTAGGTGGACCGGGCCGAGGACCCCCATGGTGGTTCACTAATGGGCCATGTCCAGAAGACCCACGACGCACACAAGAAAGGCTCCCGGCACATACATAAAGACTTAGATGTCGACTACACCATGATTGACCATACTTGTAGTCGACATATCTGTAACCCTAAACCCATCGGAATCAATATATACCAAGGGGTAGGGATGCATAGGATCATAGGACAATCTCGTGGTAGAAACACATGTACTCTGTACTCCATCCTTCCGCTATTTCCCATTATAACCATTTTTTCACCATAACCATCTCAAGTCTTGCATATTCTATACTAGTCAATTCACTCGAGACTAGTTACGCTTTCGAGTGCCATGCACTTGGATGTGCACGTCAGTGTACAAGCAACATGTGGTTTTACCACATGGCACTATCAGTAGAGGTGTGTACACTAGTAGAAAACAGACCTTTCTTGGAGCGGGAGGAGTCACTCTCCTCTTCGTCCTCGTCCTTGTCCCCATCTTGGACAGAGGCGGCCACAGTGTCTCCGGATTTGCTGTCCGGATGACCTCTTGTGCGGAGGCCCCCCTGGCCTCCAGTGCATTCTTTTTCTTCTTCTCCTTTTTTCCGGGCGCCTGGTAGGGTGTCATGATCAACATCTCTTGTAACAAAGCCGGCATGGGATCTTCGGGCAGTGGCGCCGGACAATCCATCTCCTCGGATTTCTTGAGCCAGCCTTGGAGAACAAGTTGCGAGAGTTGAGAATCAAAATGAGATAGTAAATATCCGAACACAAAGGGGACTGTGTTACATTACCTCCCTGGGAGGGTTCTCGGCGTCAAGGCCGATGTCCTCCTTCTCAGTGCGCCACGTCTTCTGCGGCTTGAACAGCGCCCTCCATAGTTTCTCGCGGGTAGTACCATGAAGGTATTATGCGGTGCGGGGGTCCGTGGGCTTCGAAGATAACATTGGGGTGGCTCGGTGTTGGCAAGGCAGGAGACCGCGGTAGATCATAATGTGGACCACATTGGTCAGTGCGGCCCCCGCCTTTATCATATTGGAGACGCGTGTTTGTAGCGCCTCCACTTTGGTGGTTGAACCCCAATCAAGGCCTTTTCTGGGCCATGAGGTTAGCCTCGCTGGGGGCGGATATGAATTCTGGAGCTGCAGCCCAGGCCGCGTCGCGGGGCTCGGTGATATAGAACCATTCCTTTTGCCAGACCTTAACCATGTCAACAAAGACGCCCTCCGGCCAGCCAAGTCTGGAAAGCCTGCTGACCATGGCGCCCCCGCAATCTGCGTGCTGGCCGTCGACAATTTTTGGCTTAACGTTATAAACCTTGAGCCATAGGCCAAAGTGCGGCTGGACCCGAAGGAAGGCCTCACAAATGATGATGAAGGCCGAAATATGGAGGAAAGAATTCAGAGCCAGGTCGTGGATGTCAATGCCGTAGTAGAACATCAACCCTCGAATGAATGGATGGAGGGGGAAGCCTAGCCCCCAGATAAAGTGGGGGACGAACACCACCCGTTCACCTGCGCGAGGTGTCGGCACGATCTGGCCTTCTTTAGGGGCTCAATGGGCAATGTTGGGGGAAAGGAAGCCCACCCGCTTTAGGTCCTTGATGTCGCTGTCGGTGATGCATGAGGCCTCCCACTTGCCCTACGCTCCATATCCAGCCATTGCCGAACTCGATTTGGCAGAAAGATGGGTTGGAGTGCTGGGGCTCTATAGATTGGGAAAGTTATGGCGAGAAGGGGAAGAAGGCATGCAGGGATAACCATGGCTGCCCCTCTTTATACGTAGTTGTAATACCAGAAGTCTTGTAAATGCGCCGCCCACCTCGCCTCTTCCCGATATACTCATAGCTTTATGCACAAGTGGGATACTGGGAATCATTGATCAAATCCCTTAAAAAACGGGGCACGATTTCCGCCTTGAAGGGACATGTCATCAAAAGGGCGGCCTAGAGTCACGTATCGAGTCTTTGTGTTTATGACTAGACGCGACCCTTCGCCTAAAGTTGTCAGTCAAAGATACTATTCACATCCGGATGATTGGCCTTCAAGGCTAAGTAAAACAGATAGTTCGGGGTCTGGATACGGCTCGGCGTATGGCTGAACTGAGTCAAGTACTGTTTGAAGGCTTAACTGGAAAAGAATTATTCCGAATGCTCGGGAGAAAGGGAACTCGCCTGCAAGCCGGAGTCTGTAGTCATGGGAGTTATAAGAAGCCGACGTTGAAGGCTAGTTCAGGGGCTACTGAGGGAGTCCTGGATTAGGGGGTCCTCGGGGTGCCGGCTCACCTCACGTGGGCCGGACTGTTGGGCCGCACCGTATCCGGACCGAAGACCTTTTGTGCCTTAGTGTGTACCCCAAGTCAAGATAGAAGACCCAAAGTTTCCTTGATGTAACCGACTACCTATAAACCCTAGCACCCCTGGTGTCTATATAAACCAGGGGGCTTGGTCCGTAGAGGCTAGAGGAACAATCACCATCCTAATAATTAGGGTTTAGTTCATCTGATCTCGTGGTACATCTACTCTGTAACCCCCTCATATACAAGCAATATAATCAAGCAGGACATAGGGTTTTACCTCTTAGAGAGGGTCCGAACCTGGGTAAACACCGTGTCCTTCGTCTACTGTTCCCCATCGATCCAAGGTCCACAGTTCGGGACCCCCTACCCGAGATCCGCCGGTTTTGACACCGACACAGGCCATGTCACAGATTCTCACCGAAAGACATGCCTTTGAACACGTGCCCCTCTGGCCGCCGTGGTAGTCTTTGCAAAGTGAAGGAGAAAGATCAGGCCGCAACAGCCTTTGAACACCCCTCTGACTGCCTATCCAACCACCTCTCCTTAATGGTGAGCTTGCCTATGGCGGGCTATAAGATTGTGGTCGTCCCTTCTCTTGCACCATGTCATCTCCACTACAAAAAAAAAGACACATCCGTGACATTTTGGCCCGAACAATTTTTTTTTCTGTCATGCTTATGACACATCTATGACGATAATTCTGACAAAACCACGTATCATCATAGATGTGGTGGGCTCCTACTTCTATGACAAAAAATCATGACAGAAAATGGGCTTTTCGTCCTGGGCGGGCCGGGGATGCACCTGCATGACATTCTTTGGGTCGTCCATGACGGAAAAAATCATGGTAGAAGCGAGGGCGAGGAAAATTTCGAGGAGTTCCCGATTACGGTGGGTGGTCGGGGCCGAGCGGTGCACGGAGGTTTGCGTGTTTCTCTCGTACACGTACGCGCGTGTGTGCGAGGCGTTGGGCTCTAACTGAACCCGAGAGAGGCGTTCGCTTACTGAACCTGAGCGATTGCACTAGCTATGTTACTGAACCCGAGCGATCGATCCCTTGGTTGTTAACTGAACCGAGCGATTCCTTCGCTACTGCTGCTAATTGAAGCCGATCGAACCAGCTACCTCTTAATGAACAGTGACCGTTGTTGGGGGTTGGATGAACAGTTCCCGGTGGGGGTTGGATGAACAGGACGTGGTAGTAGTAGGCCGTTGCCGCTAGATGAATAGGACCAAGATCGAGGAGGCCGCCACACTCGAGCCGGTTCGGGGTGGATGAACATGACCCCGTGGAGGGCTGGTTGAACAGTAGCCGGTAGAGGCTGGATGAACAGTAGCCCGTGGATGAACAGTAGCAGGTGGAGGCTGTAGGAAGTTGACGGTGGATGAACAGTAGCAGGTGGAGGCTGGAGGAAGTCGACGGTGGATGAACAGTAGACTGTGGAGGCTAGAGCGAGGCAGTAGACGGTGGATGAACAGTAGCCCATGGAGTCCCGTTTTGCGGTACGCCACACCCCTCCCGATGAACAGGACCCCATTTCGACTGTAGGCACTCCAACACAAGTCTGTTCCCTCTGTTTTGCGGTACGCCACACCCCTCCTGATTAACAGGACCCAGTTTCGACTGTAGGCACTCCAATAGAAGGTCGTTTCCTCCGTTCTGCGGTACGCCACACCCCTCCCGATCAACAGGACCCTGTTTCGACCATAGGCACTCGAACAGAAGTCCGTTTCCTCCATTTTGCGGTACACCAGACCTCGTTTCGGCTGTTCCGTCCAAGCCGGTTGGCTCCCGATGAACACGACACATTCCGTTGCCTCCCGATGAACACGACGTTGTTTCCTTCGTTCCGACCCAGCCGGTTGGCTGCCGATGAACAGGACGCCGTCGTTGTACGCATTAGCGACCCTGCCCGTATGTACGTACGTAGCTGTATTTACTTTCTTGTAGCGTGGTTGTACGTACGTGTATATGATATATATAGACGGGACCGTGTGGCATGCTACATCCGCGCCTCTACTGCGACACGTGCCGCTCCTTACTCAGCCACGGTTCATCGCTGCAGAGAGACCGATCGACCAGTATGTACGTACACGTTCACGACTAGACAGACAACCCTATGAACGGTTCGACCGTGTGGGTCCCAGCTATCAGGGAGGATAAGGAGGCACTTCCTTGCGTGCGAAGATATAGCTGGTGGGTCCCAGCTGTCAGGGGGGAGAATCATTTTTTTCCCGTAATATGGACGCACTTCCTTGCGTGCGAAGATGTAGCTGGTGGGTCCCAGCTGTTAGGGGGGAAACGTTTTTTCGCAAAATACGGTGCCCTTTCGGTGGGTCCCTCCTGTCAGGTGCCCAGCTGTCAGCCTCTCCACGTATAGTCCTCTTCCGATGGAAGCCGTTCCTTGACCACGTTGACCACACCGCGCCGGGAGCACGAAGGCGGTGGACGATGGCGAGGCCTAGGAAGGGAATGACCCGGAGCCGGGGAAGACTCGGCAGTTGTTTCCCATGTGGAGGGGAGTACGAGGGTTTACTGGTTCGGCTGCAGTGTGAGGCTGCCGTCGTCGGAGAATAACAGGTGGTATGGGTGAGTACAGGGATGGCCAGGCCAGCGATGGGAGTAGGATTGGGTGGTGAGGCCTGCGCAGCAGCATAGCCGGCCACAGGACGGAGGAGTAGGTGGCACGGCCGGTGATGGTTTGGGCGACTGGAGCAAGAAGACCAGAGGTTGAAGAAGCACGACGGGCGTTGGATGGACATCGTATGGTCACTGCAGCTAGAATCGTTTATATTGACTAAGTTGAAAAATCCTACGTCCCCATCAACTTAGTAGGCCCACAAGCAGCCTCCAAATATCAAGGGTCCCAGCTAGTAGGGGGAGTATTCATTTTTTTGTGCGTAATAAGGAGGCAATTGCTTGCGTGCAAAGATATAGCTGGTGGGTCTGAGCTGTCAGTGGGAGGAACATTTTTTTCGTGAAATACAGAGGCCCTTTCGGTGGGTCCCCGCTGTCAGGTGCAGGAATCATTATTTTACGCGTAATAAGGTGGCACTTCCTTGCGTGCGGACATGGACCCAGCTGTCAGCCTCTCCACGTACGGTCCTCTTCCGATGGATGTCATTCATTGACCATGTTGACCACACCGCGCCGATAGCACCAGGGAGGTGGATGACGGCGAGGCCTAGGAAGGGAGCGACCTGGAGCCGGGGAAGACTTGGCAGTGGTTCCCATGTGGTGGGGAGTATGAGGGTTTACTGGTTCGGCTGCCGTCGTCGGAAAATAACAGGAGGTGTGGGTAGTAGAGGAATGGCATGGCCATCGATGGAGTAGGGTGGGGCGGTGCGGCCTGCGCGGCAGCATAGCCGGCCACGGGAGGCAGGAGCAGGCGGTCCCACTAGCGCTGGTTTGGGCGGCTGGAGGAAGAAGATCAGATATTGAAGAAGCAGCACGGCCGTTGGATTAACATCCAACGGTCGCTGCTGCTAGAATCATTTGTGGACTAAGTTAACAAAGCCTTTCGTACACGTCAACCTAGTAGACCCACAAGTCAGCCTCCAAATCTGTCCCAAAAGTATACAGCCCGAAATTTCGAGCAAGATTCAAATTAATTTAAAAATTAAACATACCTTAATTTAAAATCCAATGAAATTTTACCCGCACAAAAACAATGAAATTTAAAATATCAAAATTCGAAAGGAAAAAGTAATTTGGAACTGATTGCCTGTTCGCTGTATTTTTTCATTTTACAGCCCATTTTTTATTACTTATAGCCCATTTTCCGGGCAAGCCGAATGCATCCCACGTTGTCTTGAAAGATTTTCGGCCCAGCAGGGCATAGAAAAGCAAGTAGGCCTCCGTTGGTTATTCTACAAAAAAAAAAGTTGGGCCAGCCATTTTCGGAAAGAAAGAAAAAATGGTGCTGGTCATGTGGTAAACATATGAAATAAAAGCCTGGGCTAGACGGGCCACAGCTCCCGCACAACCCAGTTGATACCCTGCTTCGTCCCAAAAACAAAAAAATACTGCGTGAGCTGCTAGGTCCCGGGTGTCAGCCGCTCCTTGTGCAGTTATCTCGCTTATTGACTACGTTGACAGTGGCATGCGACCCAAATGTCAGGAAACTATCAGGAGGAACCATTTTTTTTCTTGTAATAAAGGAGGCACTTGCTTGCCTACTGCCATGATCCTGGTCGGTCCCTACTGTCATCCTCACCATGTACGGTAATCTCCTTATTCCTCTCGGTTGTTGACCATGTTGACAACACCGGAGGGCGGCGCCGCGGTGAGTGAACCAAGGCGGAGGACGATGGTGAGGACTCGGATGGGAACGAACAGGAGCCGCGGAAGATGCGCAGAGTTTTAGGGTGCGATGTGGCCGTGATGCGTGCGCGGCAGCACAGCCAGCTGTGGGAGGTGGGAGCAGGCGGTCCCGCCGGCGCTGGTTTGGCTTTGGCGGCTGATACGTCTCCAACATATCTATAATTTTTTATTGTTCCATGCTATTATATTATCTATTTTGGATGTTTTATATGCATTAATATGCTATTTTATATTATTTTTGGGACTAACTTATTAACCCAGAGCCTAGTGCCAGTTTCTGTTTTTTCCTTGTTTTTGAGTTTTACAGAAAAGGAATACCAAACGGAGTCCAAACGGAATAAAACTTTCGTGATGATTTTTCTTGGACCAGAAGACACAAATAGGACTTGGAGATGAAGTCAGAGGAGTCCCGAGGCGGCCACAAGCCTTAGGGGCGCGCCCTAGGGGGGCACGCCTTGAGGGCTTGTGGGCCCCTCGGAGCTCCTCCAACCCTAATTCTTGGCCTATAAATTCAAAAATATTCCCAAACGACCAGAAGCGTCCACCAAAGTACTTTTCCGCCGCCGCAACCTTCTGTACCCGTGAGATCCCATCTTGGGGCCTTTTCCGGCACCCTGCCGCAGGGGGATTCGATCATGAAGGGCTTCTACATCAAATCTATTACCCTTCCGATGAAGCGTGAGTAGTTTACCACAGACCTACGGGTCCATAGCTAGTAGCTAGATGGCTTCTTCTCTCTCTTTGATCTTCAATACAATGTTCTCCTCGATGTTCTTGGAGATCTATCCGATGTAATATTCTTTTGCAGTGTCTTTGTGGAGATCCGATGAATTGTGGATTTATGGTCAGATTATCTATGAATATTATTTGAATCTTCTCTGAATTCTTATATGCATGATTTGATATCTTTGTATTTCTCTTTGAATTGTCGGTTTGGTTTGGCCAACTAGATTGGTTCTTCTTGCAATGGGAGAGGTGCTTAGTTTTGGGTTCAATCTTGCGGTGTCCTCACCCAGTGACAAAGTAGGGGTAGCGAGGCACGTATTGTATTGTTGCCATCAAGGGTAAAAAGATGGGGTTTTCATCATATTTCTTGAGTTTATCCCTCTACATCATGTCATCTTACTTAAGGCGTTACTCCGTTCTTTTGAACTTAATACTCTAGATGCATGCTGGATAGCGGTCGATGTGTGGAGTAATAGTAGTAGATGCAGGCAGGAGTCGGTCTACTTGACACGGACGTGATGCCTATATTCATGATCATTGCCTTGGATATCATCATAACTTTGCGCTTTTCTATCAATTGCTCGACAGTAATTTGTTCACCCACCGTGTCTTTCAAGAGAGAAACCTCTAGTGAAACCTATGGCCCCTGGGTCGATTTTCCATCATATATTTTCAGATCTATAAACAAAAAAACCCAAAATAACCTTGCTGCAATTTATTTGTTTTTACTTTATTTTACGTTTTAGTAATCTTTTATATCTATCTCTATCAGATCTCATCCTTGCAAGTGGTCGTGAATGGATTGGCAACCCCTTTATCGCGTTGGGTGCAAGTGTTTGATTGTTTGTGCAGGTGCATAGATTGGAAACTTGCTTGTACCTCCTACTAGATTGATACCTTGGTTCTCAAACTGAGGGAAATACTTATCTCTACTTTGCTGCATCACCCTTTCCTCTTCAAGGGAAAAACCAACGCAAGCTCAAGAAGTAGCAGCGGCTGGAGGAAGAAGAGACTGAAGAAACACGACAGACGTTGAATGTCAATCCAGTGGTTAAGGTTGGCACAATCGTTTGTTGACTAAGCCGACACCATGTAGCATACTTTTTATAGAAAGAAAAGAAAAATTGGGCTCGTTCGCCAGATAACATTCCCGAAACTGCCACCGTTTGATCTTGCGTCACAACTAAAACTGCCAGGAAAATGCGTTCGTTTGCCGTCCTCCTCCCAGGGAACGTTCTCCACATAACATTCTTGAAAATCAAAGACTTGAGAAGGCGTACAAAACAAGCTAGTGTACCAGTAAAGAGACGTTGCTGAGTTTTAGAAAAAAAAAGAGACATGCTCCTGTAGCTGGTTCGATTCCAAACCTAGACTATGACTGTATATAGTGTTATGCTACTCTGCAAGTAATGAAACTGACATATCCAACATTCACTTCTCCTCTTCTCTAGTTACTCTGCCTAGCATCAGAAGCTCCGGCTGCAGCAACCATGTCTGCTGGCGGCTTGTCCACCTGCTCTTCAGCAGGAAACAACCAGATATGCGCCAAGTCGCCACCTGTACCATCGCCTGTGGGTCTCATCACACCCCCGCCGGCACACTCACCGTAGCCGGTTGCTCATCGCAACCCGCTACCGTTGGTGTGGTGCCACTGCTGCAAATCACACAGAGTCATCCGTCGCGTCTCAACTACAAGCCTCAACCCTGGCCGAGTCTTCTACAAATGCCCGAACCATGGGGTAATAATATGTTTAAGTGTTGTTCGCCTGCTTTCAGTTGCTGATTTTTTAATAGTTTGGTTGATGATCTTCCAATTTGATTCGTGCAGAAAAGGGAAGATTCATGTGATTGGTATTTCTGGGAAGTTGCTGACGTGGGGGAATGGAACTACACTGATTATTTGGTTAGCCAAGGAATCCCAATACCAGCAGGTTGGGGTGTTCGACAAGTAACTGAAGGAATGGCAGAAGAGGAAGATGCAGAGCAGAAGGTTAAAGATGCAGTTCATTTGATCATGGCCAAGCAACAGCTGCTGAACGGCCTTGACAGCAATGAGGAGATGAAAGAGCTTGTGAAGATAATGGGCAAGGTCGTTGTGCTCTATAGGATGATTGTCTCTTTATTTGCAGTGTATGTAGCACTCGTGATATATTCATTGGCTATGACTTGAGCACTTTGCTGAACTAGTAATGAATGAAATTTGTTTAGCAGGCTGGGCATAGTGTTGTGAACATCTAATGATTTCTATTAACGAAAATCGGGGGTATCCCCTTTTGCTCATAAATAAATAAATAGCAGAGTCCCTTTTGCTAATAAATAAATAAATAAATTAGCAGAGGCCCTGTCGGGGCAGCTTTGTTCCAATTCGAAGACGTACAGCAAATTGCAGTCCAACAACAAACTATGTCATCAAATACAAGTTTCACAGCCAAATATGAGTACAACTAAACAACAATGTCATGATGTTCTAGTCGTCATACAATCACCAAACACAAATCAACATACATAATAAGTGATGTTCTCACATCAAAATACTAAACAACAACTTCATCAGGTTTCAGTTGTCATAGCAAACACAATTTCACATAGTAGATAAAAAGTCATCTTCTCACAGGCAAATACGACAAAAGCAATCTAATCATCATCCGCAGCAGCAGCGTCAACATCTTCACCATGTGTATCAGTCTGAATCGTAATTCCCCCCAGTGTCATCTTCTTATTCATCCTCAATGTCCTCGAACGTTGGCGTCTTATTGATCAACTCTCATATGTCCACAGCCCAACAGGGAATCTTTTCGCCAATGTTATTGACATGATGGTTCTCAAAGATACTATGAACATCTGTGGAATCTTCTACATCAGGAGCAGTGTAAGCATCATCTTGTTGTGCAACTTCATTAAATGAATTCCTCTACTCAAACCTTTGCAATACTCTCCAGTCATCGCTACATGAAAATGTGTCTTCCAAGAAAAATATTTGTGTTGCTTGATTTGCCAAAATAAAAGGCTCATTAGTGTGGTACGCCGCCTTAACATTGATGGATTTGAAATAATCATCAGCTTTGGGTTTTGCGATCTTGGAAAACAGGTTGTACCAACAACAGCAGAACAGAACCACACATCAATGAACCTCGAAACTGGAGATATACTACAACCGAACAATGTCTGTTATGTTAGCATACATTTCAGCTGTCTCTCTGCCGTATGTATCCGTGCTCATGATGGCACTGTTTTGTGTCTTCCTGCCTTCATCGCGTGCAAGGGTGTTGTAGCGCACATCTCCAACAACGCAAGATTCATAATGTCTTGCCTGAGTATCAGGACCCATTGCTAGTGTGTAAAGGGCATCATTAACTGCATGCCCATCCTCCTGCATCTTCTTAACCTATGGTTAGAAAATAGACAAGTTGATCATCTTATGTACTCAATATATTAAAAAAATTAAGAGTGCAATTTAAAAGCTTACACGACTCTTGAACCATTTCGCAAATCCTGCCATAACCAGTTTGTCAATGTTTCTTGGATTTTGCAGGAGTAACTCCTTTTTGTAGATGCTGCACAACATAGTGATCGCGTCAAACATCTAAATATATAAGAATGCGCTGCAAGTTTACTAGATTATGATGTATAAGCTGCAGTACTTAGCACTTACTCGATATAAGGTAGAATCTCAGGATAGTTATTCAACACATACCAAACCATTTTGTTCAAATCTTTATGTTTGTCATCTTGTCGACTCTTCCCTGTAACTCGAACAGAACAATCAAAAACATTGAGCTAGAGATTGTCTTCACCCACCTTTTCGCTAAGCTGATCAGCTGTTTCAATGTATTTTGAGCAGAATGTCAACGCTGCTATAGCAATGTAGGCCTCTGCAATGGAACCCTCAGGTCTAGCTCTGTTCCTAACATAGCCCTTGAAAGTGCCTAGTCACCTTTCAATAGGGTACATCCAGCCATACTGTACTGGACCTCTAAGTAGTGCCTCATCAGGTAGATGAACAGCCAAATGCACCATCACATCAAAGAAAGCTGGAGGATATATCTTCTCAAGGTCGCATAGGATAGTTGGTATCTTGTCTCTAAGATGCTCCAAAGCATCTATCCTGATATTTCTACTGCAGAGTTCCCTGAAGAATTGTCCCAACTCTACGACTGCTCTGTATAAGTCAGGGCGGCCCAATCCTCTAAGGATAATAGGTAAAACCCTTTGAAGTAGGACGTAGCAGTCATGAGTTTTCAACCCTTGTACCTTGTTTCCATCTACACTGACTCTCCTTTCAAGGTTGGAAGCAAATCCATGTGGGAATCTCACACGTGACAGGACGTTGCAGAATTCTTTTCTTTTTACCTTGTCCAAGACGTACACAGCTGGTGCCATATCCCGTGATGCACCATCATCTTTCACCTACAAATTGGATCTGATACCTAGGTGTGTCAAATCAATCTTAGATTTTAAGGTTTCTTTCGTCTTGCCTTCAATATTAAGAAGTGTGCCGAGCTGTCACATATATTTTTCTCGATGTGCATCACATCAAGATTATGCCGCAGATCCAAATCTTTCCAATACTCCAAGTCCCACAAAGTGGACCTGCGGGTAAACAATAATCTCTCTTCGGCCCTGCCAAGCTTCCTTTTCCCGCTACCATTCTCAGGATGGTTTCCTGGTGTATTATGCCTGACCTTCTGTAATTCCTCCTGCAACTCATCGCTGG
Source organism: Thinopyrum elongatum (assembly GCA_011799875.1). Lineage (NCBI taxonomy): Eukaryota > Viridiplantae > Streptophyta > Magnoliopsida > Poales > Poaceae > Thinopyrum > Thinopyrum elongatum. Next base: position 435,754,362 of record CM022302.1, read on the forward strand.
AGAGCCTCTTTGGTGCATCACGGTTTTCATGCTCTGCATCAAACACATGTCTTTGGTATTTTCTAGGACATGGCCTATCCTTGGCAAGGAAATGGCGGTGTCCAATGTAACAGATCTTGCTAAGTATTGCGTATGACAGCGGATTCTTGTCATAGCGAACACATGCATTGTAACCATGTGTCATTCGCCCTAACATAGTGCCCAAAGCCGGATAATCATGGATGCACCAAACTATAATAGCACGTAGAAAGAAATCAGCTAGTGGGCTGCTATATAGGTCTCGAGTGAGAACAACCCTCCATAGCTATTGAAGTTCCTCCACAAGAGGCTCCATGAATAAATCAAAATTCTTTCCAAGACTTTTTGGACCTGCGATGAGCAAGGCCATCATGTAGTTTGATTCTTTGGTGCAGACATTTGGTGGCATGTTGTAAGGGATAACAAGCACTGGCCACATGCTATATGTGGTGCTCTGGTGGCCTAATGGGTTGAATCCATCTGTAGCTAAGCCAACTCTAATGTTTCTCGGCTCAGCAGCAAACTTTTTGTGTTTCTGATTGAAGCTTATCCAGTCACTACCATGAGATGGATGGTTCATTACATTCTGATCTCTGTATTCCTGGTTCCTAGAATGCCACAGTACATCCTGTCTTGTTTCAGCATCATGAAACAACCTCTGCAATCTTGGTAGAATTGGAAAATGTCTCAGAACATTATGAGGAATCCTCTTCATAGCATCGCCATCTTTCCATCTTGAGGATTTGCATTTTGGGCATTCACTTAAGTTGGCATAATCCTTCCGGAACATAACACAATTATTCTTACAAACATGGATCATATCATATCCAATTCCAACTGCACGAAGGAAATTCTTCATTTTACTGTAGGTGTGTGGTAGCTCAGACGCATCTGGGAAAGATTTGCAGAAAGCAGCCAACATCGCATCGAATGATTTGTTGGTCATCCGCTCAGATGTCTTCACCTGAAGAAAGGTGACCATAGCTGAGAATACTGACAGCTTATTTCCTGGGATGACTGCCATGTTACATTGTTCCAACATGCGGGCCCACCGTTTTTCTTCTGCAGGTGAAAGTTCACAAAATGCATGAGCATTTCGTAGCATTGTTTCAATGTTGGTCAAACTCACTGCCTCCGCTGCCACCACCTCCTACTCCTCTTCCACCTGAGCATCAGGCAGATCAAGATGGTGATCTGTTGCTTCCACATAGTCAATAACATTGACGTTCACAACTTCACCATGATGAAACCACCTTGTATATGTGACCGACATCCCATACAAGTGTAGATGATTTTGCACAGTTGACTGGGGTCTTGTAACTGAATTCATACAACTGCTACACGGGCAGAGCATATCTGATTTCAGACCATCGTACTCAGCTCTGATAAAGTTCATGAAGTTTTCAACCCCCTCGACATATGCGGCGGAGAATCTTCGAGCAGAAGTTATCCAAGTCATGTCCATCTGTTAGACATACAAATTAGTTCTTCTACTAGATATTACAGGAAAAACATATATGCTTTTTTATAAAGTCCAAAAAAATACCTAGGTCGATGTCTAAAGCTATGGCAAGATATTTGGATAAGCAGATCTAAGTAACAAAATATATGTAAAGCTAATTCAGCAAACAGATTGAGTGCTAAATTATGGCAGGCTATTTCAGCAATCAATGAGGCCGAGCACACAGCCATCGAAGGCCATCTCAGCAACAAAGATCGAGTATAAAACGGTGTCGAGCTATTTCACCTAACAGACTGGCTACTAGACCATGGCAATCTACTTCACAATAAATATATGGCAGGATATTTTAGCAACTAATCAGGCGTGGCATACCATCTCAGCAAAGCAGATTGAGTGCAGAACAGGGCAAGGAAGCTTCTTAAGCAGGACATATTGACTGTAAACTATTTCGGAAACAGTGAGATTAACAGCGTCTATCAGCTAACATTCAGCGCTACTCCGACATGCACGGGGCCTCAGTCTAGAATGCGCGTACCATCGGAGAAGCTGACTGCCGTGCGTCTCCACAAGAACGTCGCCAGCGGTGGCGGCGCGGTTGGAGGACGGCAGTCTATGAGAGCGTACTGTGGGAGCGAGAGGATCGCCATGCATCCCCTCGATGAACTATGGCACTGATGTATCAGCGCGGCGGGGAGGGCGGCTTTGGCGGAGCAAATGGAGTGGAGGGGGCCAGGGGGGGGGGTTTGGGGAATATTATTGGCTAGTTGGCTGAAGGGCAGTTGAATTTAGGATTTGGGGGGAATTTTCGCGCGGTGGGTGGGGGAGTTTGGCGCATGGTCGGTTTCTCCAAATGCGTTCCAACGTGTTAGTGAAGAGGCAAGCCAAAGCGCGTTCCGTTAGGGTGAGCCATGTGCAGGACCGACCGTGTGAGGGGTGCAATGCGACCGCGACAGGCGTGTTGTGAGTGTACTGCCTTTTTCCTTTTAAACTTGGTGCTTCGCGCGATCCATCGATACTACTAGTAATGCGGTAATCCCAGCTAAAACGGTGTGGCCGGGTCTTTTCCCGCGCGATATGCTGGGATGTTGGCTTAGTTGGTTTTTTTAGGACTTTTTTTAGGACATCGCTTAGTTGGTTTGACAGACACAGCGAGAGAAAGATGTGAAATGCGTGAATGTTTAATGGACATACTCTTGGAGGGCCTAAAATAAATTGTGTATGTAGACCCTATGTGTTTATTTACTTCGCATGTTAGCTTTGTCTCGGGTCAAACCTTCTAAACTTAGACCAAGTTTATACACACAAAAACAACGACAACCACAACCACAATACCAAGTAAATATGATTAGAATCATCATTCAATATATTTTCTCCACTCGAAAAAACAGAGTTGGTGATGATGGTGTGCCTGCCATCCTGCAATATAGGTCGTCCGATCTATATCTGACGGATACGAAGGAAACTATGACACCTGCACCCCTCTCCACATTTGTAGATAAGGCCTTCCCTCGTTCATCCTTATCTCCCACAAGATAAACTACTCATATAAATGCATCTTGATGTTCCGTGCAACGCATGGGCATCTTGCTAGTCATACAATATATCTTACTATTATTGTGAAAGTTTATATACACCGGACGAGATTCATCTGCATGCATCGCCCAGATGCAGAGGCCGGGGGTCTTCCTTCTTTTCTAAAAAAACACCGGACGAGATTCATGCAAACACGACAGATTTTCATTACATTTCGAACTTTTATAGGACAGAAAAAGAAAAGAAACCCGACCCTAAACCTATCCTACAGCGGCGACCGACATCCACTTTCCCTTGTACTTCCGCATCGGCGACGACGTCCTCCATCTGCCATCTCCATGAACGGTGGCGGGGTACAAGACCCATGAAGTGAAGGTGCAGTCTCCGGCGAGGAAGAGTAGAACACGGGAGACGGACCGGCCAGTTGGCGCACCATGCCCTGCCGCCTCCCATGCCCTACTCATCCTCGGAGGAGTCCCTGACCTCGGCGGTGCCGGTGGACGTGAGGTCGATGATGATGGACGTGGACGGTCCGTCACTTCACCTGCCACATGTGCCACCGAACGTTGGACAGCGGCAAGTAGGACGCAGGGCTGGCGGTGCTCTCGTCATTGACCGCCAGCGTGGCCACCGCTTGTGCGGTCGTGTCCGCATTCGTCTACGCCGGTATTGCATTGTGAGCGGCGAGTTGAGCGAGGGCGGCGACCTCGAGCTTCATCCCCGAAGACAATCTCTCCTACAGAGTGTTCCCGCTCGCGGTCATGGTGGATGTGGTGCCAGGTAGGAGGATCTGCTATGGTGTGGAGTTTAGCTGGGCGTTGCCACTTTAAGTAGCGCATTCCGGCGAGGCCAAGCGTCCGGGTGCGTCAATAAGTCGCCGGAGTTGGTTCCTCAGGCAGCGAGCGTGCTTAATGACGACATACGGATGGACGACATGAATGCGGGCAGCTGGCGCCGGCTGGGAACGCACGCGCACGATGGCGTGAGGGACAAGGGTTTTTTGTGTGCCAGGGTAGTCAGCTGCGGGCGTGGCAATGTTGGAGATGCCCTTTGCTCACATGCGATCCCACATGTCATTGAAAAAGCAAGATGACCCGGCATGGTCTTAGGTCCTGGGGATGCAGTTGGTCGCGCTAGAACACTCTGCGGACGCGTCGCGGTGTGCGCGCACTTCAGCGCCCCGTGCATCCTCGATGTGCCGGGTGTTGATCTGCTGGTCGTGCCACAGCGGTAGCGCCACGCTCGGCACCCTGAAGCTGAGCATGTCCAGTGACGATGAGCGTGTCATTCACCGCGGTCACCGTGTCCAGAGGCGGTGCCAGAGTTGTGCCATGTTGCTGCCCCCCACGACCCACATGAACGGTTGCTGGTGGTGAGGAGGTCGTGGGCCAGCTCATACATTGGACTAGTCTGCGCCACGTCATCCCGACAGGTGTGCCCCACATGTCGGTTTCCCTGTTTTCCTGGCCAAATTCTAGCGTCAGTGCTCCGCGTTACGCATTAGGCGCAGAGCTAGTGGTTTTTGTGCCCTGGTTCAAATGTGGTACAGTACCAAGTTGTTACCCTAGCCCCAAGTGTGGTGGTTTTGGGTACAGTACCACCCTTTTCCTTTTCAACTCGTGAAGCATAACACTTGATTAAGTAGCCGGATGGTGTGCTAATTTAGGTGTCCAACTGTTTGAAGGAATAATTGAGGTGTGCTCGGTCCGTGACCGCATTTAGGGGTCCAACTTACCATGTTCCGGCAGTAGTAACTATACTATTCCTTGCGTATCTTACTCCGTGACCAAGACGGAAGGGAAAATGAGACAACTTAATGTTTATTTGAGCCATCCAAGTATAATCATGTGGGGTTGCATATTTCTCATTCCTCTCCAACCCTCTTCTCCATTGATGATGCAGCCCTCCGATCGAGTCCATCCTCCTGCATGCCTCATTTGAACATTTCGCCGAATGTCATTCGCATGTGGGCCAAGACCATGCCTGTATTTCCAATGTTGTAATTTGTCCGACATGCATACAGACAAATAGTTTGTTTAAAGTTTCACGTTGCCTCCACTACGTGTCGCTTCCCATCTTAGTTTTGACATTCCATTTGGTTCATGCCCCGACACATCTTGACGAGATCGATAGATGTTGAGAGATCGAGTGTGTGTTGTGCAAGGAGATAAAGGTTTGGTGTGTTTCTATGATAGAAATGATCGTGTGGGGTGGAGAGAAGGGGGGTTCTGTGTGCGCGCGTCGGTCGTGTACCATCTAGCTATGGATCGATTGAAAGAGGACAAGGGTGGGTCCGGAGATGGACCGAACGACCGATCTAGAGAGGGGCGGGGAGAAAGATGAATGTATACTTGAAAAAGATAGATGAAAGGCTTGGTTACAATTAATGCATGGTAGATTAACCTAGGCGTGTGTCGAAGAGCGAGATACAATCCCGATACCTCGGGAGATCAATTAGGTGTGACATGCACAAAGAGAAAGAGAGGTGGTATATGTGTGCGAGAGAGAGAGAGAGGGAGAGGGAGAGAGAGACCCCGAGATGAAACCGAGAGAGAATGAGTGGGTGCACATGTGATACATGCAGGGGATTCAAAATTTTGAACCGGTGATCATAGCATCAGCAAATCATATATAAAGGGTATTCAATGTTCATTTTGCTTTTGAGCGTACAATATACTCCCTCCGATCCTTTTTAGTTTACATATAAGTTTTGTGTGTAGTCAAAGTATCCCTACTTTGATCAAACTTACAGAAAAAAGTATCAACATTAAACAACGCCGAATCAATATTGTTAGATTCATACGTACTCCTAGATTTGTATTCAAACAGAAATGGTTTCCAATTTGTATTCAAACACGTGAATGCTTGTTCTAGTGCATGCTCTTCCTACTAGGATTTCGCCATGTATAGCCAGTCCAATAGTAACTTTTTTTAAGCTCCCTGTCCAATAGTAGTAGGAGTAGTAGTACTAGTGGTGTACTAACAACATCTGCAGTAGAGTATGTAGTGCTCCTAGTCCTAGTAGTATACTACTAGTAACACTCGGCCAACCTCTCTCTCTTATAGTAGTAAATGACGTGGGTGGGGGAGGGGGAGGGCGTCGGTTTGCTCTCAACTGCGGTCCCACAAGCGAGCAAAAACGTAAGACGAAGCGCGTTCCATTCGGTGAGTGACGTGCAGGGTCCACCGTGCCGGGGTGCAACGCAAACGCGACAAGAGTGATGTACACCGTCCGTTCCTAAAGAACTTGCATACTTCGAGTACTCCTTTTTTTAACACAGTACAGACGCAAGCGCTCATACATGTGCGCATACACTCACCCCTATGAACGCACACACGCACACCCTACCCCTATGAGCACCTTCGAGAGACTGAGTCAGCATATCTCTATCTCTACTCTTATAAAAAACCGAGTTGGTGATGATGGTGTGCCTGCCATCTTGCAATATAGACCGTCTGATCTATATCTGACGGATAGAAACTAAACTATGGCAATTTTCCAAAAGGATACCCGCATCTCTCTCGTTCATCCTTATCTCCCACAACTTCATTGTTGAGTAATTAAAAAGGAAGCCTCTGGAACAGTCTGGCATGGTGGCCATGTTGGAGATATGCCCTAGAGGCAATCATGGGATGATGATATTTCCCTATGTATTCATGAGTCCTTTGTATTGTCCTTGAACATCATCAATGATATGTATCAATAAGTATGTGACTTGTTTGTGGAACTATGTATTGTATGATGATTGTTCTAATGGTCCCTAGTTGATAAGGTTATGCGGACACATGTCCTTGACTAGTATATGACTTGGTTGATGACTATGTTTCACAAGTCATGTGCATGGAGATGCTAAACCGATAGTATGGGCTTAGGGATGGAGATCACCGAGTCGGACAAACCCACTTTGAGACACAATGAGTTATAAAGGTAGCTTTCGGGTGAGTCTGAGACATGCCGCGAGACATGGCTGACTAAGATGGGATTTGCCCCTCCTATTTGGAGAGATATTTTTTGGGACCTCTCGAGTGATCAGATTTGGAAAGCATGGCCATGCAACTTGGATTAAATGTTAACCCAGTTCGGGATTCTGTATCATGGTTTGGAGAAGAGAGGTCAAGCTATCACAAGGGTGACAAGTACTCGCCTTGAGCTCGACAACAAATATCATGAGGCAAAAGGAATGTTGCATATGACACATTCTCGAGGTTCGTCAAACGACTTTACGCACACATGGGAGTTGGCACGTTCTGCTAGGAGCCGCTACCAACTATCGACTCTGGTCGTGTCCATGTGTACGTGAACCTATAGGGTCGCACACTTAAGGGGCTGCAGCCCATTTGGATTGGATCCGAGTGGAAAATGGATGTGGACTCCTAGTGGGCTCAAGTGTTGAGCCCACCTCAGAGGTCTATATAAAGGGGAGTGGGCGCACCACTTAGGGTTAATATTTTTCCACCCTAGACAGCCGCCGCCACCACTCCCCATGACCATGTCGTGCGACCGGACCTAGCAGTCCACCGCCCGACGCTGCACCCCACACGTGTGGATACCTTGGAGGCATCGCACTTGCGGTGCTCGGACGAACCGTTCGAGGAATCCACGGGGAACCGTTCGCGGGAGATCACCGTTCCTGGGTCTTTGCAGTTCGCGGGAGATCGGCGACGTGAGGAGGAGACGACCCGGGAGATCGACTACACGCATCACCAACTCTACTTCCACTGCGGTGACTGCGCGTCTAGTGGTAAACCCGATCTCGTAATCTATTTCCAGCAGCATGATCTTGGGTGCGCGGTAGAAATTTTTTATTTGGCGCTAGCGTAGCGTACCGCGTGTTCCAACAGTGGTATCAGAGCCTCTGCTATGTTGTGATAGATTCGATGATATGCATATGAGATATGTAGATCGGTTCAGGTGTGGGTCGATGAGATCAGGCGCGCACGTCAGTCTTGAAGGTTGGTTTCGTGATCTTGTTTTCATGATCGTGACGCAGAGGTCATGACATGAGTTACCCCTACCGGTCGGTTTCCTCCATCGGGGTAGACAGTGGAATGTAAATCTGGATGCAGCACGCGAAGATCAATGAGATTGATCGAATCGGAACATAGATCAACACTGTGGAAATGTGATTTCCCAGTGCTGAAATCTGTTGGAGCGGTCTCGGTAAAACAGATGTAACTTTTGCATACGAACTCCGATTTTGCTCCACAACCTATCAAACAGAAGCTAACAAAAAGTTGGATCAGCAAAGAAACTTCAAAACAGGATTTCGGCGCTTCTGGCTAGGCCAAAATCGGCTTGGAAAATAGAGTTCGGGAGGTTTTATCTTCGGCGGTAGAACGTCTGACTCATTTTTGCAGGGAATGCTTATGATTTGGTATAGCCCATGAATGTTGCTTGTACATTATTGTTTCATGACATGCGTGTCATGAGTGTGGCAACTGGCAGGAGCCATATGGTTGTCCCATTATTGTATTAATGACCTGCGTGTCAACATGAGAAGTCATGTAATGTAATTTACTTTCAGTAGCTATTAGTTTGTAATAGCATAGTATCTTATGTAACACTTGGTGGTTGACACCATGGCGTGGAGATGGAGATCACCACGAGGACAACCATGTATGGAGATGGAGATCACCATGGGCAGACCGCACACGTGGAGATGGAGATCACCATGCACTGTGAAAAGGGGCTATACCATATCACACATATATAAACTGCCTGTGAAAGTTTATCCCTTTTATGCACCCTTCTTTTGCATGGTAGATGTTTTAAGTAGGGTGATCCCTCAAAGAATGTCAAGTATAAATGCCTCCCCAATTGTTGCACCTTCACATGTCAATTATATTTAATGGTGGTCCTATGAAATTAGGGTGCCACTAGATCTCCTTGAAGTGATGGGTTTGTGTCGGACACTTACACGCGAAGCATTGGTTGACTTGTCGTGGCTATCAAAACAGTTTTGGGCCATGAGGCATAGGAGTTGGCGCGGCATGAGATGTCCCCAACAACAAGAGTCGTATGGAGATACGATTAGCAAGAGTTGCTTACCGAGTGATCTTGTCTTCTAGAGGTGATGCAAAAGCTCACTAGTTGACATGTTGATCTTGGATCTTGAATCACTAAGTATCAACCGAGGGATGTTGATTTTAGTGGGAGTAATGATCTTATTAAAATGTTTAATATGAATTACTCTTCATGAATACATGTCTTAGTATTTTTGCATATTTTTGTTGTAGATCAATGGCACCACCTGCTCAAGTTGCCCCTTTTGCGTTGAAATCAATCCTGGAAAAAGATAAATTGAATGGAACAAACTTTACCACCTGGTATAGAAACCTAAGAATTGTTCTTAGGCATGAGAAAAAGGAACAAGTTCTAGAGAATTCGCTTCCAGAGGAACCTGTCGATAATTCTAATGCCACAACCAAAAATGCCTACCAGAAACTCATTGATGAATCAAACAAGATCAGTTGTCTCATGCTGGCTTCTATGGAGCCCGTCTGCAGCAGCAGTTCAAAAATATTGAGGCTTTCGATATGATCGAGAACCTCAAGAGCATGTTTCAAATGCAGGCTAGGACTGAAAGGTTCAACGTCTGGCGATCCTTGATGGATTGTAAGCTGAAAGAGGGTGATCCATTGAGCCCGCATGTGATCAAGATGATCGGGTACATGCAAGCTCTAGACCGGTTGGGCTTCCCACTTGGGGATGAGTTGTCCACAGATACAATTTTGGGTTCTCTTCCGGATAGCTATGGGTCGTTCATCTCGAACTACCATATGCATGGGATGGAAAAGAAGCTCACTGAATTGCATGGGATGCTCAAGGTGGCAGAGCAGGACATCAAGAAAGGCATGCATCATCAAGTGTTGATGGTGCAGAACTCGGCTAAGTTCAAGAAGAGATGGTCCAAGAAAAAGGCTAAGGCAAAGGGCAAGGAGAAGGAGGCAACTCCAACTGCCGCCACTATGCCTAAGTCAGGGATGGCTTTGGGGACTATTTGCTTTCATTGCAAGGAACTCGGACACTGGAAAAGGAACTGCAGCAAGTGGCTTGCCGAGAAGGGCAAGAAGACTGGAAGTATGACTTCTTCTTCAGGTACACTTGTTGTATATGTTATAGACATTTATCTTGCTGATGTTTCTAGTAGCTCTTGGGTATATGATACCGAATCGGTTGTTCACATATGCAACTCAATGCAGGGGTTAAGCAGAACTAGGAATGTTGCAAGAGGAGAAGTTGACATACGCGTCGGGAATAAAGCAAGAGTTGCTGCATTGGCCGTCGACACTATGCAACTTAATTTACCTTCAGAATTTGTAATGGAACTTGATAATTGTTATTATGTTCCTGCTTTGAGTCGAAACATTATTTCTGCCTCATGTTTGATGAGACAAGGTTATGAATTCAGTATTAAGGACAATGGTTGTTCTATTTACTTGAATAATATGTTTCATGGCTTTGAACCCGTTGTGAATGGGTTATTTATCCTAGATCTTGAAGGTGAGTCAGTCTATAACATAAATTTCAAGAGGCATAAGCCTAATGAGATAAATTCGACTTACATCTGGCATTGTCGACTAGGACACATTAGTCAAAAGTACATGAAGAAGCTTCATGATGATGGAATTCTAACTTCGTTTGAGTTTGAATCATTCGAGACATGCGAGTCTTGCCTACTCGGCAAGATGACTAAGACTCCTTTTGCAAAGAGTTGCGAGAGGGCGTCCGAGCTATTGGAACTTATACATAGTGATGTATGTGGACCAATGAGCACGACAGCCAGAGGTGGTTTCCAATACTTTGTGACTTTTACCGACGACTTGAGTAGATATGTGATAACCCACAAGTATAGGGGATCGCAACAGTTTTCGAGGGTAGAGTATTCAACCCAAATTTATAGATTCGACACAAGGGGAGCCAAAGAATATGTGTAAGTATTAGCAGTTGAGTTGTCAATTCAACCACACCTGGACATTAATTATCTGTAGCAAAGTGATCAGTAGAACAGTAATATGATAGTTTTGATAGCAGTGATAATAGTAACAGTAATGGTAACAGTGATAGCAATGATTTTGTAGCAAGTGTAAAAGTAGCAGCAGCAGTAGTAACTTAGCAAGAACAATAAGTGGAAAATTCGTAGGCATTGGATCAGTGAATTCATTGGATGATATTCATCATATAACAGTCATAACCTAGGGCGATACAAAACTAGCTCCAGTTCATAAATATAATGTAGGCATGTATTCCATAAATAGTCATACGTGCTTATGGAAAGAACTTGCATGACATCTTTTGTCCTACCCTCCCGTGGCAGCTGGGTCCATAAGAAAACTAAGGGATATTAAGGCCTCCTTTTAAAAGAGAACCGGAACAAAGCATTAACACATAGTGAATACATGAACTCCTCAAACTACGGTCATCACCGGAAAGTATCCCGACTATTGTCACTCCGGGGTTTACGGATCATAACACGTAATAGGTGAATATGACTTGCAAGGTCGGATCTAGAACATAGATATAATGGTGAAAACATAAACGGTTCAGATTTGAAATCATGGCACTCGGGCCCTAGTGACAAGCATTAAACATGGCAAAGTCATAACAACACCAATCTCAGAACATAGTGGATACTAGGGATCAAGCCCTAACAAAACTAACTCGATTACATCATGAATCTCATCCAACTCCTCACTAACCAGCGAGCCTACGAAGGAATTACTCACTCCCGGTGGGGAGCATCATGGAATTGGCGATGAAGAAGGGTTGGTGATGACGAAGACCAAAGATCCCCCTCTCCGGAGCCCCAAACGGGCTCTAGATCTGGCCTCCATGATGAAGAACAGGAGGTGGTGGCGGCTCTCCCCGATTTTTTCTCTCCAAATATAGGTATTTAAGGAGTCGGAGTCAGGGTCTGCGGGGCCACCAGGTGGGCACAACCCACCTGGCGCGCTTGGAGGGGGGGCGCGCCCTGGTGGGTTGTGCTCACCCAGGGGCACCCCTCTGGTGGTTCTTGGCTCCAGTATTTTTCTTTTATTGTAAAATAAATCTCCAAAAAGTTTCGTTCCATTCCGAGAACTTTCATTTCTGCACAAAAACAACACCATGGTAGTTCTGCTGAAAACAGTGTCAGTCCGGGTTAGTTTCATTCAAATCATGCAAATTAGAGTCCAAAACAAGAGCAAAAGTGTTAGGAAAAGTATATACGACGGAGACGTATCAACTCCCCCAAGCTTAAACCCTTGCTTGTCCTCAAGCAATTCAGTTAACAAACTAAAAGTGAAAAAGAAAAACTTTTATGAACTCTTTTGTTCTTGTTTACATAAATAAGCTCAAGTAGCATCCAGGTTTCCAGCAAAGATTATAACTAACCATGTCAATAATAACTCTTAGAAATTATATTAACTCATATCAATGGCATAAGCCACTAGCGAGCAATAATTAAATATCTCAAATGACAACACTTTGTCAAAACAACCGTGATATAATATGACAACAGTGGTATCTCGCTAGCCCTTTCTGAGACCGCAAAACATAAATGCAGAGTACCTCCAAAGTTCAAGCAGCGACTAAACATTATAATTCATGGTAGAAAAGATCCAGTCATGATGCATCCAACATTAACTATGCACAATGCATGAGGATGACAATAGTGCTCTCAGATCTAGCGCTTATTTGAGTAGGCGATGACTCAACATAAAAGTAAATAGATAGTCCCTTCGCAGTGGGAAGCAGGGATTTGCAGCGGTGCCAGAGCTCAGATTTTTAAAACAGAGATAAATATAATTTTGGGAAATGCACCCTTCCTGTTTATTCACGACCAAAAGTTATCGATATCTTCCATGCTAAACACATTAGTGGTGGTTCCCAAGCGATAAAAGTAAAGGTTTACTCCCCCTCCAACAACAAACACACTCCAGGCTAGCCGAATCCATGGCTACCGTCCATACCAACATCAGTCCTGTGGGAGTTTTGTTTAATTATTTGCAATTTTTTATGTCGGGACTGGGAATCCCTATTACCGCCCCTCTCATGCAAGGATGAGTGAATAAACACTCATCATGAGAATAACCCGCTTAGCATGGAAGATACCGACTACCCCCTGTCGCTCTATGAACAATCCAAGCACACAAAAACAGAAGTTTATTTGAAGTTTATAGAGGTGGCACATGCAAATTTACTTCGAACGGCAGGGTAATACCGCATATAGGTAGATATGGTGCACTCATCTGGAATAACTTGGGTTTTAGGATTTTGATGCACAAGCAGTATTCCTGCTTAGTACAGGAGAAGGCTAGCAAATAGGTTGAGAAGCGGCCAGCTAGAGAGCGAAAACGGTCATGAACATGCATTATGCATAATTAACATTGAATACTAGCATGAGTAGGATATGGACACCATGAACATAAATATTGTAGAGGCTATGTTGGTTTTGATTCAACTACATGCGTGAACATGTGCCAAGTCAAGCCACTTGAAACATTCAGAGGAGGATACCATATCATCATACTACATCACAATCATTTTAATGCATGTTGACATCCAAGAGAAATCATTATCCACTCCTAGCTACTTAAGCATGGCATGTGAAACTATAATCTCTAATTGTCATTGCAAACATGTTTGATCATAATATGCTGAATCATGGACACTAGGTTAAACATATTTACAAAAATAGAACAAGTTGAGTTCATACCCGTTTCTCTCTGCCATAGCCAGTTCATCAAATATCGTCATTATTGCCTTTCACTTGCACGACCAAATGATATGAAAATAATAATAGTGCAAGAGTGCCGTGGACTAAGCTGGAATCTGCAAACATTTTATTCGAAAGGAGAAGACAAGGTAATATGAGCTCTTTATTAGATCAATATCAATGCATATGAGAGCCACTCAGCATTTTCATCGTGGTCTTCTCCTTGGTATGACTCAATAAAAGGAAAAGAAATTCAGAGAAACACACTAAAATATTTTTGGAGTTTTTAGTTTTTCTTGAAGAAAGCAAATTAAAGAAAAAACAAAAACAAAAAAGAGAAAAAACTATTTACACGGGAAAGCTCCCAACAAGCAAAAGAAGAACAAGGAAATCTTTTCGGGTTTTCTTTTTAACACTACAACTAACTAAACTAGAAAGAAAAACCGAAAAGAGGCAGGAAACATTTTTTGGGATTTTCTAAAAGTTTTTCAAACACACAAGAAGAAAGCGAGAAAATAAATCTAACATGGATAATACAATGAAAAAGTGTGAACACCGACAACTGGATTGAAATGTGTAAACATGAATGTAATGTCAGTGGAAATACGTACTCCCCCAAGCTTAGGCTTTTGGCCTAGCTTGGTAATCACCACTCGTAGTAGCCATCTGGTCCCATCTCGAAGTGCTGTGGAGCAGGCACTAGAGCGTCCCACTCCTGAGGCTCCTCCTCTGCCTCTGCCTGGGCATTCCGGTAGGCAATAATTTCCTTAGGAATGATCTTGTATCCGCCCCTAGCAATAGAATCAAACAGAGCAGGTGCAGGCAATGAAATAATCTCACAGGAATCCACACTGAAAACTAGGTTGTAAGGAATATTGTTAAAAGAATTATCAATATCAGTAAACTAGTGATCCATCATCGCCTAGTGATCTAAATAAAGCTTGGGTAAATGATAATCATGCTCGCGAATCTGAACATTAAAGTGACTCGCTAAGCGAGTAGCATAAATACCGCCAAGAATTTTGCCCTTGGTTCTGTTAAGGTGCAGACGGCGTGCAATAATGGCCCCAAGGCTAAAGGTGTTATCGCCGTATAGTGCACGGTGTAAGATGGCGAAGTCAGCAGCACTGAGTACACCGACTTTCTCTCTAGCAATTAAACACTTAGCAATGAATAGAGCAAAATAATGCACAGGAGGAAACTACAAACTAGTAGCAGTGACACTCGACACGCCTCTCTCATCTCCCACTGACAGAGTACGATAAAAGTCCTCAAACTCTGTAGGCTTGGGCTCTCTTATTTCCCCGTCAGAAGGGATCAAGCATACATTGCAAAAATCAGTGAGTGGCATCTGACGGGTTTTAGCATATAAATTAAACTGCACCTTAGGGGGGTCATTCCTACTCAGAAAATGAAAATTTTGCATGAAGTAATTTGTAAGGAGATGGTATTGTTCACACTCAGCTGCGATGAAGTCGGTAAGACCAGCATTAGCAGCAAATTGTGCAAACTCTTGACAAATCCTGGCTCCATCCATGAAGGGGTTATGCGGCCATTCGCACGGCCGCACCTCCGCCCTTCTCCGAGTATGGAGGTCACTGTCCGATGATTACCCAATGACTCCCTTAGTGCTTTTCTTGGAGGCAAACTTGCTAAAGAAACTCATCTTATTCCTATGAACAAAATTCTAACGAAAAAATTTAGTCCACAAATTTTTTGTCAACAAAACTTCACAAGATTGATAGCAACTACTCATAAGGAGGCATAGAGGCTATATTGAGCATTCAAACTACTTAGAACTCTAAGTATTCAACATGCTAGCTCATCTACAGCAGCACCAAGAGTAGCTAATTATTCAAAATATAATCCACTAAAGCAAAAACTAATTGGAGTAATGGAGGAGTCACATACCAAGTAGCAATCCCCCAAAACAGTTTCAGAAATGGAGCTTCGAGCAAAGAGATCGAAATCCGCGGGTTTGAGAGCAAGAACACGAGAGAGAGAGAGAGAGAGAGAGAGAGAGAGCAATGGTGATTTTTTCTGGAGGTAGGAGATGACATGGGCTAAAGAGATAATTGAGGGGGCCCATGTGGGGACCACAACCCACCAGGGCGCGCCTGGGGCTGTGGGTTGTGCCCACCTGGTGCACCCCCCTCTGATGTTATTTGTATTGAAAATTCAGAAATATTCAGAAAAAATTGTATTAAATTTTCAGGGCATTCTGAGACCTTTTATTTTTGGGTCATTTTTTTTATTGCACGGGAAATTCAGAAAATAGACAAAACATGGCATTTTATTTTATTTAACTAAGAAAAACAGGAAATAAAAGTTGGGATTAGAAGGTTGTGCTTACTAAATTCATCAACTTCATACCTCTAAAAAATGATCCATTAATAAGGTTGATCAAGTCTTATTAACAACCACCTTCGATTAGCATGAAACCGAAGAACTTTCGTAAAACACTAAGTTATCTCAACGGGGATATGCATGTCCCCAACAATAAGCATTTCATATTTCTTTTTGGCAGTAGGTAGAGGTAGTTGAAAACTTCCAATAGTGAGTGTCGGAGATTTTTCAATAACATTAATACCATTCACTTGGAATTGTTTCTTCGGAAAGTGCACCGTGTGTTCATTACCATTGATATGAAAAGTGACCTTGCTTTTATTGCAATCAATAACAACCCCTGTAGTATTCAAAAAGGGTCTACCAAGGATAATTGACATGTTGTCGTCCTCGGGCATCTCAAGTATAACAAAATCAGTTAAGATAGTAACATTTGCAACAACAACGGGCACATCCTCACAAATACCGATAGGTATGGCAGTTGATTTGTCAGCCATTTGCAAAGATATTTCAGTAGGTGTGAGTTTATTCAAATCAAGTTTTTTATATAAGGAGAAAGGCATAACACTAACACCAGCTCCTAGATCACACAAAGCAGTTTTAACATAATTTCTTTTGATGGAGCAAGGTATAGTTCGTATTCTTGGGTCTCCAAGTTTTTTAGGAACTCCATCCTTGAAAGAATAATTAGCAAGCATGGTGGAGATTTCAGCTTCAGGTATTTTTCTCTTCATAGTGATGATGTCTTTCATATATTTTGCATAAGGGGCCATCTTTAAAATATCAGTCAAGCGAGTGCGCAAAAAGACTGGCCTAAGCATTTCAGCAAAGCGTTCAAATTCTTCATCATCCTTTTTCTTAGTTGATTTGGGTGGAAAGGGCATGGGCTTTTGAACCCATGGTTCTCTTTCTCTTTCATGTTTTCTAGCAACAAAGTCTCTTTTATCATACCTTTTATTTTTATGTTGTGGGTTATCAAGGTCAACAGCTGGTTCTATTTCAATATCATTATCTGGTTGTTTATCATTATCTGGTTGAGTGTCTTCATGAACATCATCATTATCTTTTTCATTATCACTAGATGATTGTTCATTACCCGATTGAGTTTCAGCATCAGAAATAGAAACATCATTATCATTATCAGGAGGTTTTTCTACTTCAGGTTCACTAGAGGTATGCAAAGTCCTATCATTTTTCTTTTTCTTCTTCCTCCTAGAAGAACTAGGTGCATCAGTATTAATTCTTTGAGAGTCTTGTTCAATTCTCTTAGGGTGTCCCTCAGGATAAAGTGGTTCCTGAGTCATTTTACCTCCTCTAGTTGCTACTCTAACAGTAAAGTCATTTATATTATTATTCATTTCATCAAGCATCTCTCTTTGAGATTTAGCAACTTGTTCTAATTGAGTTTGAACCATAGAAGCATGGTTTCCAACACCTCTTACATCATTGGTAATTCTGAATAACAAGCCACTCAAGCGAGCAATCATATTGGAGTTGTATTTCAATTGTTTCATAACATTTTCATTGAAGTGATCTTGTTTTCTAATGTAGTTGTCAAACTCATAAAGGCATTGACTAGGATGTTTATTGTAAGGGATATCACTTTCATCAAATTTCATTAACGAATTTACCTCTACCACCTTCGGTGGTGGTGTGTCAAGTCCATGTATCTTTTCAATAGGAGGTAAAATTTTAACATCCTCTGCTTTAATACCTTTTTCCTTCATACTTTTCTTTGCCTCCTGCATATCTTCAGGACTGAGATATAAGATACCCCTCTTCTTTGGAGTGGGTTTAGGCGGTGGTTCAGGAAGAGTCCAATCATCATAATTTTTCAATATATTATTCAATAATTCCTCAGCTTGTTCAGCAGTTCATTCCTTGAAAACACAACCAGCACAACTATCTAGGAAGTCCCTAGAAGCATCGGCTAGTCCATTATAGAAGATATCAAGTATTTCATTTTTCCTAAGAGGATGATCAGGCAAAGCATTAAGCAATTGGAGAAGCCTTCCCCAAGCTTGTGGGAGACTCTCTTCTTCAATTTGCACAAAGTTAAATATTTCCTGTAAGGCAGCTTGTTTCTTATGAGCAGGAAAATATTTTCCAGAGAAGTAATAAATCATATCCTGGGGACTACACACACAACCAGGAGCAAGAGTATTATACCATATCTTAGCATCACCCTTTAATGAGAATGGAAATAATTTCAGAATATAGTAGTAGTGAATCTTCTCATCATGAGCAAATAGTGTGGCTATATCATTCAATTTAGTAAGGTGTGCCACAACAGTTTCAGTTTCATAGCCATGGAAAGAATCAGATTCAACCAAAGTAATTAACTCTGGGTCGACAGAGAATTCATAATCCTTATCATCCACAAAGATAGGTGAAGTAGCAAACTTGGGATCACATTTCATTCTAGCATTCAAGGATTTCTTCTTTAGTTTGCATAATTACTTCTTAAGATCATCTCTATCATTGCAAGCAAGAAAATCTCTAGCTGTCTCCTCATCCATAACATAACCTTCAGGTATCTTAGGAAATTCATATCTAGGAGAGCTAGGCCTAATAGGTGTTTCAAGATTTTTAGTTTCAAGTACTTCATCAGTTTCAATAATTTCATCAGTTTCAGCATTCTCAATATCTTTAGCTCTAGCAATTTGTTCATCAAGAAATTCACCTAGTGGCATATTATCATCAAGCAAGGTACTAGCATCATCATGAGTAACATTCATAGCAGAAGTAGCATCATCAATAACTTGCGACATATCAGGATTAATAGCATGTGGTGGTGTTGCAAGTCTACTCAAAATAGAAGGTGAATCAAGTGCAGAGTGTGATGGCAGTTCCTTACTTACCCTCATCTTAGAGGGAAAAAATCTTAGTCTTGGTATCCTTCAGATTCTTCATAATGATAAATAGATAATAATCCCAAGCGACTCAACAAATATAGCTATGCTCCCCGGCAAGGGCGCCAGAAAAAGGTCTTGATAACCCACAAGTATAGGGGATCGCAACAGTTTTTGAGGGTAGAGTATTCAACCCAAATTTATAGATTCGACACAAGGGGAGCCAAAGAATATTTGTAAGTATTAGCAGCTGAGTTGTCAATTCAACCACACTTGGAGATTAATTATCTGTAGCAAAGTGATTAGTAGCACAGTAATATGATAGTTTTGATAGCAGTGATAATAGTAACAGTAATGGTAACAGTGATAGCAATGATTTTGTAGCAAGTGTAACAGTAGAAGCAGCAGTAGTAACTTAGCAAGAACAATAAGTGGAAAATTCATAGGCATTGGATCGGTGAATTCGTTGGATGATATTCATCATATAACAGTCATAACCAAGGGCGATACAAAACTAGCTCCAGTTCATAAATATAATGTAGGCATTTATTCCGTAAATAGTCATACGTGCTTATGGAAAGAACTTGCATGACATCTTTTGTCCTACCCTCCCGTGGCAGCTGGGTCCATAAGGAAACTAAGGGATATTAAGGCCTCCTTTTAAAAGAGAACCGGAACAAAGCATTAACACATAGTGAATACATGAACTCCTCAAACTACGGTCATCACCGGAAAGTATCCTGACTATTGTCACTCCGGGGTTTACGGATCATAACACGTAATAGGTGAATATCACTTGCAAGATCAGATCTAGAACATAGATATAATGGTGAAAACATAAATGGTTTAGATTTGAAATCATGGCACTCGGGCCCTAGTGACAAGCATTAAGCATGGCAAAGTCATAAAAACACCAATCTCAGAACATAGTGGATACTAGGGATCAAGCCCTAACAAAACAAGCTCGATTACATGATGAATCTCATCCAACTCCTCACCGACCAGCGAGCCTACGAAGGAATTACTCACTCCCGGTGGGGAGCATCATGGAATTGGCAATGTAGAAGGGTTGGTGATGACGAAGACCGAAGATCCCCCTCTCCGGAGCCCCAAACATGCTCTAGATCTGGCTTCCCGATGAAGAACGGGAGGTGGCGGCGGCTCCGTATCGTGAAACATGATAACTCTTTCTCCCTAATTTTTTCTCGAAATATAGGTATTTAAGGAGTCGAAGTCAGGGTCTGCGAGGCCACCAGGTGGGCATAACCCACCTGGGCGCGCCTGGAGGGGGGCGCACCCTGGTGGGTTGTGCTCAGCCAGGGGCCCCCCTCCGGTGGTTCTTGGCTCCAGTATTTTTCCTTTACTGTAAAATAAATCTCCAAAAAGTTTCATTCCATTCCGAGAACTTTTATTTCTGCACAAAAACAACACCATGGTAGTTCTGCTGAAAACAGCGTCAGTTCGGGTTAGTTTCATTCAAATCATGCAAATTAGAGTCCAAAACAAGAGCAAAAGTGTTAGGAAAATTAGATACAATGGAGACATATCAATATGGATATGTTTACATGATGAGGTACAAGTCAGAAACTTTTGAAAAGTTCAAGGAGTTTCAGAACGAAGTGGAAAATCAACTCGGCAAGAGAATCAATCTTCTATGATCTGATCATGGTAGTGAGTATATGAGCCAGGAGTTTGATGATCATCTGAAGAGTCATGGAATAGTACCACAACTGACTCCTCCGGGTACGCCACAGAGAAATGGTGTGTCGAAACAGAGAAATCGGACCCTGTTGGACATGGTCCGATCAATGATGAGTCAGTTGGATTTACCCTTGTCATTTTGGGGATACGCTCTAGAAACTATAGCTTTCACACTAAACAGGGTACCATCTAAGTCCGTAGATAAGACACCATATGAGATACGGACTGCGAAGAGTCACAGTTTGTCTTTTCTGAAAGTTTGGGGATGTGAAGCATATGTCAAGCGACTCCAGTTGGACAAGCTCACACCCAAATCGAACAAGTGCATATTCATGGGATATCCAAGGGAAACCTTGGGATATTACTTCTACAACCATGAAGAGGGCAAAGTGTTTGTCGCTCGACATGGAGTTTTCCTTGAGAAAGAGTTTCTCAATCGGAATGCAAGTGAGAGGATGGTCCGACTTGAAGAAATTCAAGAACCACACGGGGACGTTCCGGTAGGTGATTCTGTCACAACGGAATTAGTCAGGGAACCCATGGTGGAGTCGACGCCGGTTCCACGGAGGTCGGAAAGGTTACGCAATTTGCATGACTGCGATGTGTTGTTCTTGGAGAATAATGAGCCGACTACTTATGCGGAAGCGATGGAGAGCCCTGATTCCGAGTTATGGCTTGAGGCCATGAGATCCGAATTAAAGTCCATGGATGACAATCAATTTTGGAACTTGGTTGATCTGCCAGATGGCACTCGAGCCATTGAGTGCAAGTGGATATTTAATAAGAAAACTGATATGGACGGAAAAGTCATAGCCCATAAGGCTCGACTTGTTGCTAAAGGTTATCGACAAGTTCAAGGAGTTGACTACGATGACACTTACTCACCGGTAGTGATGCCTAAATCAATTCAGATCATTCTTGCTATAGCAGCATATTTTGACTATGAGATATGGCAGATGGATTTCAAAATGGCTTTCCTTAATGGAAATTTAACCGAGGATGTGTATATGATACAGCCTGAGGGTTTTATCGATCCAAAGAAGTCTAGCATGGTATGCAAGCTTCAGAGATCCATTTATGGATTGAGGCAAGCATCTCAAAATTGGAACATTCATTTTAATGAAGCGGTCAAAGAGTTTGGCTTCATCAATAACGACTGTGATCATTGTGTATTCAAAAAGGTTAGTGGGAGCTCAGACGCATTTCTGATCTTATATGTGGATGACATATTATTGATAGGAAATGATGTTCAAATGCTTGAATCTTTCAAGGACTCATTGAAAAATAGTTTTTCGATGAAGGACTTGGGAGAAGCAGCTTACATTTTGGGAATCAAGATCTATAGGGATAGATCATGAAACTTATTGGATTAAGCCAGAGTGCATATATTGACAAGGTGTTGAAGCGGTTAAACATGCAAGATGCCAAGACGGGTTTCTTGCCCATGTCACATGGCATTAGTCTAAGCAAGATTCAGAGTCCTTCGACTCCTGATGAGCGAAAACGCATGGATGGGATTCCGTATGCTTCGGCTATTGGATCCATCATGTATGCTATGGTATGTACTCGTCCCTATGTTAGCTTTGCTCTTAGCGTGGTGGGCAGATACCAGGCTGATCCAGGTGAGAGTCACTGGACAGCGGTTAAGAATATCCTTAAGTACTTGATAAGGACTAAGGATATGTTCCTGGTTTATGGAGGTGAGGATGAGCTCGTTGTAAAGAGTTACACCAATGCTAGTTTCCAAATCGATAGGAATGATAGTCGATCGTAATCTGGGTTTGTGTTCATTCTGAACGGAGGAGCAGTGAGCTGGAGGAGCTCCAAGCAAGATACGGTAGCTGATTCTACAACAGAGGTCGAGTACATTGCGGCTTCTGAAGCTGCAAAAGAAGGTGTTTGGGTGAAGAATTTTATTTCTGATCTTGGTGTGGTTGAGAGCGTGTCCAAGCCATTGGACCTCTATTGTGATAATAGTGGTGCCATCGCGCAAGTCAAGGAACCACGGAACCATCATAAAACCCAACACATACTCAGGCGTTTTAACCTTATTCGCGACATTGTCGAAAGAGGTGATGTAAACATATTCAAGGTACACATGTATGCAAATGTTGCTGATCCATTGACGAAGCCTCTCCCTCGGCCGAAGCATGAGGTGCACATGAGCTCATTGGGCATGCAATGCTTAAACGATTGACTCTAGTGCAAGTGGGAGACTGTTGGAGGTATGCCCTAGAGGCAATCATGGGATGATGATATTTCCCTATGTATTCATGAGTCCTTTGTATTGTCCTTGAACATCATCAATGATATGTATCAATAAGTATGTGACTTGTTTGTGGAACTATGTATTGTATGATGATTGTTCTAATGGTCCCTAGTTGATAAGGTTATGCGGACACATATCCTTGACTAGTATACGACTCGGTTGATGACTATGTTTCACAAGTCATGTGCATGGAGATGCTAAACCGATAGCATGGGCTCGGGGATGGAGATCACTGAGTCGGACATACCCACTTTGAGACACAGCGAGATATAGTCATCTGTTAGTCTCAAGTGCAATGTCTATGCCATGTCCTAGACCTAAGGTCCTCGCATGTTCTCGGGATGAGGATCGACTCACTTAGGGTCTATTAAACGCTACTCTGTAACTGGGTAGTTATAAAGGTAGATTTCAGGTGAGTCGTGAGACATGGCTGACTAAGATGGGATTTGCCCCTCCTATTTGGAGAGATATTCTCTGGGCCCTCTCGAGTGATCAGATTCGGAAAGCTTGGCCATGCGACTTGGGTTAAGTGTTAACCCAGTTCGGGAATCTGTATCACGGTTTGGAGAAGAGAGGTCGAGCTATCACAAGGGTGACAAGTACTCGCCTTGAGCTCGACAACAAATATCGTGAAGCAAAAGGAATGTTGCATATGACACATTGTCGAGGTTCGTCAAACGAATTTACGCACACATGGGAGTTGGCACGTTCTGCTAGGAGCCGCTACCAACTATCGACTCTGGCCATGTCCATGTGTACGTGAACCTATAGGGTCGCACACTTAAGGGGCTGCAGCCCATTCGGATTGGATACGAGTGGAAAATGGATGTGGACTCCTAGTGGGCTCAAGTGTTGAGCCCACCTCAGAGGTCTATATAAAGGGGAGTGGCCGCACCACTTAGGGTTAATCTTTTTCCACCCTAGACAGCCACCGCCACCACTCCCCATGACCATGTCGTGCGACCGGACCTAGCAGTCCACCGCCTGACGCTGCACCCCGCACGTGTGGATACCTTGGAGGCATCGCACTTGCGGTGCTCGGACGAACCGTTCGAGGGATCCACGAGGAACCGTTCGCGGGTCTTCGCTGTTCACGGGAGATCGGCGATGCGAGGAGTAGACGACCCGGGAGATCGACTACATGCATCACCAACTCTACTTCTGCTGCGATGACTGTGCGTCTAGTGGTAAACCCGATCTCGTAATCTATTTCCACCAGCATGATCTTGGGTGCGCGGTAGAAAATTTTTATTTGGCGCTAGCGTAGCATACCGCATGTTCCAACAGGCCGCTGCCGGCGTCGTTCATCCCCATGCCTCCGCTAAGTCCGACCACCAATCAGCACCGCGCCCCACAACTCCTCACCTTATCTCTCATCTTTCTCGAGATATCATTTTTTCGATGAAATTCTCGAGATACCATTTTTTTTATGAAATTCTCGAGATATCATTAGTTTTTACATATGGGATTACTCCTACATGGGTCAATCACAACAGGTGTTTTGTAAAAAATGCATCTTGATGTTCCGTGCAATGCACGGGCATCTTGCCATCTTGAGATTTACGAAGTCACCGCCTCGTCATCGACAGGAACGGTGGGGAGGTCCGGACATCTGCCACGTGAAACTCTGAAACTTTGGTCCCATCCCACCCCACAACTCTCTAGGCTCTAGCCGTCCGGCTTTGCAAACTCCACACAGTCAAAACCGATTGACCGGTCATCACCGGAACCACTATTCACACCAGAACCTTCGCTGCTCGGCCTACGCCAGCTACTTGCCGGCCGGTCACCACTGCCCCAAAACCACACCTCCTCTCCAGCCCATTCCCCCACCTTTCGATCCCCTAGCCCGCATTAGCCGTCCCCTAGTTCGTTGGAAAGCCATGGTGCGCCGCAAGATCACGTACTACAAGATGCTGACGCTGGAGCACCATGCAGAAATCGTGGCGGAGGTCGGCGCCATAGACCTCCGTTCCCAAGCTTGCTTTGTGGCGGGCTAATCCCCGAATTCTCTAGAGCCAAGCTCCGAGTAGGAGGAAGCCGATCCAGTGTTCATGGCGGAGGTCATGGCCCAGAAGGCCCCCGATGTGTATGAGATGATGGACGTCGACTTTGTGCTTGCGTTCGGGTCCCCCTTGGTGCAGGCAGACCAGCGGTTCAACCTGGCGATTCTAAAGGAGCACCGGGAGGCAGAGGCGAAGGCTCAACTCGACGCAGAGCGCGCGGATGCCGCCGCCATCGAGGCCCTCCTGCAGGCGGAACCGGATGTCATGGATGTGAACCGGGCGGCGGAGGCTCAACTTGACATGGAGCACGCGGATGGCGCTGCCATCGAGGCCCTCCTGCAGGCGGAACCGGATGTCCTGGACTTGAGCCGGGTGGCGGAGGCTCAACTCGACGTGGAGCGCGCGGATGTTGCTACCATCGAGGCCCTCCTGCAGGCGGAACCAAACATCGTGGACATGAACTGAGCAGTGCTCGTGTCTATGCAGAGCTCCCGCACTTTCCGCGTGATTGAGTAGCTGGAGGCCGAGGACAACCACGGTGCGGAGACACACGTCGGCAGCTACGGCTGGTTCGCGCCGGCAGCCAAAGACGACGAGGTCGGCTCGTTTCGCGAGCAGTGATAATTTTTCTTTATGCTATTGTTTTTAGGGATCTTTTGCTCTGTAAAAACATATATTTATGCCTTCTAAAAAACATATATTTATGCAAGTCGCCTGACTTTCATCATTTGGGTCAGTCGACCATTTAAGGCGGTTGGATGAATATCCTACGTCTCCTAACCCTTCTTCTTCCTCACCTCTTCTTCTTGCCCAACAGACCACCGCACGGGCTACATAGATCTTCCCCAACAGGTGGTTGGATAACCATACTGTATGAACGAAAATTAAGTGTCAGCCGTTGGATGGCTGAGTTTGGTTTGATCACATGCGGTACCACGTGTCAGTAAGGGTGCGTTCCCTTGGTTGGGTTTGCGGCGTGCAGGACCGACTGTGTGAGGATGCGGTGCGACCATGACAGGCATGCGTAAGTGTACCGCCTTTTCATTTTGAACTTGTCATAACATCTGGTTTGCGAGGGTGAGCGACTTTGATTTTAGTACATGGTACTGTGTTAAAAAAGAAGTCGGGGTTTTCCTTCGCGGGATCGATCGATACAAATCCTCATAGTCAATTAATGGTTTTTTTTTCTCCAACGCATGCTGCCAAATGTACTAGCTAACTATCTCACTCCTAGCTTGATTAATGCAGCGCATGCAAACCAACCTTCTCACTTCCGCATGCATGCAAGGGTATATTAATGTCCTTGGTTGCTAGTACGAGGCAAACCCCATCAATTTTGCCTTGATTAGTGTTAGTGGCCTTCTACAAATTGTAATTTTGAGGCTGGTCATAGTGGGGAGTAACATAGACTAGTAACATGCAGTTACTACTCTAAGTTACTACCTCCATAGTGGGTAATAACATATGAATGGTAACATGCAAGCCTTCATTAATAGAGATGTAGACTCATTTTACCTCGGGGTGTGTTATGTTAAAGTAACATATTATGTTATCACAAGCATCTCTCTCCTCATTAACTCCTTGCCACATAAGCAAAATTGTCTTGAGATGTGTTATGTTACTACCTAAGTTACTCCCACTATGACTAGCTTGATAGTGGACTTGTATACAAAAAAATGGAGGGAGTAACTATTTGACTTCCTTCCCCATTGCGGTGACGTCGATGATATCTCGATCATTGTGGCTTTGGCGAAGTGCGTTCGACGGAGCACACCATTGAGGCAGACCACGGTAAGTCATTCGCAAGTGCCGCCTGCAAGCCGAGACAACCGCCTTCTTTGCATCCAGGAAGTCCGTTGAACCAAAGGAGGCCAATGTACTACTAGTAGCACAATAGCGTCGTCCGTCCAGCTTAGTGCGGTAAAGGTGGTTTCCCGAAGAAGACGAGAAGCGGAGTCAACGAAGAGTGAAATGATGGTTGCTTCATCTGTGCTTTGTGATTTGACGCCTCACTGCTTTGTGGTTTGTGATAGAAGGGACAAGGGAGTAGACTCTGTGCTCTATACATGCGTCCAAGCACGGGAGAAAGAGGAGAAAGGTTGATTTTTTCTATTCCGTCAATCAATCAATTAGGGAGCTTCAGTTCCCTCTTTTTTGGCTTTGGCAGCACCCTCCACAATGGTTCCCATCGATGCCAAAAACTATTTTAACATTTGGCTACACATTGTGGATGCCCTTAAGCGTACCACTTGGTTTTGCTCCTTCGTGGTATCTATACAAATCTTGATTATATTGATCTAAAAAATATATCAAGATTAGTAAAAAGGAGGGGATTTTGCCACGCGGAAGGCGGGGGAGGTTACTTATTTTTAGAAGAGGTTGGCCTGGTGGTTTGCTAACATGCAGTCCCACATGTCAGTGATGTACCTAGCCGATCCACGTCCCACATGAGGCAGAACAACGGCAGAAGCAACACGTGGTTAACTTGAGGAAGATGAAGGAGAAGCGGATTCAGCAAAGAGTGAAATGATGGTTGCTTCATCCCTCCAACTTTATCATCACTTCGTCCCTCCAACTTAACTGCGGGAAAGGTGCAACTTTGTGATTTGATGCCTCATTGCTCATTACTACGATGGTGCCAAGACCGGGGTGCATCCCCCTGCTGCTCTGCACTGTTATTTCGGTATGGCACGTGGACCCGGTTGCTTGATGTCCCACGTGTCGGCGAAAGGGACTAGAACATTTATGAAAGCGAACGGTCCACTCTTACGATGGAGGCCCAGTGAAATGTTACTTGTACTATAGTACTACTATAGTTTTGCTGTTTCGCATGATCCATCGATACAAACCCGATTAAACAGGCGAGGGCGGGATTTTTCCCGTGCGGTAGGCAGGGTAGTTTGGCATAGGCGGTTTGACACAGAGAGCGAGAGACAGATGTGAAATGCTTGAATGTGTAATGGGCCCTTTTGTGTGTGTGTGTGTGTGTGTGTAGTCTGACCTTTCATATCACTAGATGATACTGGCCATACATTTGAAAGGCAATTTTAATGTATGCAAACTGAATAATTAAGTATAAATATGAGATCTAATAAAACTAAAAACACGTATGATTTATTGTGTTAGAGTGTAGTAGTGTTGTATTGCATAGTTGTTAGATGTAACATGCGAGAACGTGTAGAGATGTACTTTTGGAGGGCCTACAGAGAGAAATAGGGCATAAAGTTGATTCAAATTTTTGTATTCATCTTCATAGCATTTGTAACACATATCTAGAGTTTGTACGGTAGACGTCAATGCTTGTTCGCTCTGACGAAACCAGTACAACAATAATGGGGTGGCGTGCGCCAATTTTGGCACTGGCACGTTGGCCTACTCGGCTCCATAGAGAGAGTGAGAGAAGAGATAAATACACTGGCGGTCAGTGTATTTCAAGCGAAAAGTGTAATACGGTCACCGGACTTCAGAATATGCTCATTACGGTCACTATATATGTTTTGCGGTGATTATACAGTCACTTGCTCACCGTTCAGCATTGGATTGTACTCTGTTAACCGGCCAAATAGTCTGCTTGGCACTATGTTGCATGGTTAAATTGGCCACGTTCCTTGTGGGTCCCACCTGTCAGTTCGCAGAGGAAAAGAGTAAGATAAACACAAATTTACGCAGCCGCGACAACACTCCAACCCGTGCATGGGAACCACCTGGTTGTGTATGTGTCTGTCAGGGCCTGATGTGTGCGCATGCACGTGTAGGTTGAGCACTTGAGCGTGAGCGTGTGTGTTGGTCGTGTGGTGTGTGCATGCATGCGTCAAATGGTCCGGTTTTATTTCAAAATGGTCCGTACTTTTCGATCTTTGGGCTTATTCAGCTTAAGAATCTTACTTAATTGGAGAAAATAGCCTCCTAAACATATGGCTAGCAACTGGTTCACCAGGAGTGCGTGTGTGCGTGTGAGTGTTGTGTGCGTGTGTGTGTGCGTGTGAGTGTTGCGTGGCTGCGTGTGTACGTGTGAGTGTTGCATGCATGCATTTCGCGTGCATGCGTGTGTGTGTATAATCACCATACTAGCTCCTGTGTACTTATTAAAATAGACGGCTCAGCATACCAATACAAGGCCACCTTGTCCGCTGTGCCCGCGGTCATGACTTCGAATACCCACCGTCCAATAATTTTTCATCATTTGTTTTCATTCTTATACCCACCGACAGGTGGGCCCTATGGTAGTGAGATAATAGTGATGCAACACTAGATGTGCCACGTGCAGTGTTTAACTGGTCAACTAGTCGTGTCTTCAACAAATACAGAGTTGTATGGTGAGCCCGTGACTGTATAATAACCACAAGACGTACATGGTGACCGTAATGAGTGGATTCTGAAGTCCAATGAACGTATCGTGCTTTCACTTCAAATACAGTTATTGTCGCTGTATATATCGCGAGAGAATGATGAACCATGCGTGAATGTGCTGGGGGCGTACTTTTAGAGGGCCTAGAGATAGTTCGTGTGCGTACGTGAAAGGGGCGCAGAGGGGGGTGTGCGATGGAGAGATGTTCTTCGTTTCTCTTTATTATGACTAATTTTATATATAGTATAAAAATATAAAAATTCATAATGCGGAATAAATATCATTGGGTGCACCATGCAATGCAAATTAACTTTCATACTCCATATAACTTTGTAATGTTGTATATATGTAGAATTTCTAAAATAAATTTGTTACCATACTTTGTGTGGTTTTTATTAAAAAGGAATGTTGTATGCGAAGTAAAAGTGAAGAGAGGGCTTTTTAAATCAATGGGGTACGTGATAAGATGTAACATGTGTGAATGTGTAGTTGACGTATTTGGCAGGGCCTAGAGAGGGTATGTGTACGTATTCGAGAGAGGCATGGATAGAGGGGCCGGCGGGGGGAGTGACGAGGGAGAGATATCATGAGAAATGAGAGAGGTCTAGAGAGAGAGAGAGATGAATATGATGTCACGGCGACAGATGCCCTTGAGTGTGTCCATGCAAGGGGGAGGGGATAGAGGCATGAGGAGAAATAGTTTGTGTGGTGTCTGTGTTGGTATGTGTGGGTGTGAGAAGATAAAGAGACCTAGGGGTAGAGGGTGTGTCATCGCGTGAGGTCCGGTGGGCCGAGGTGAGGCCCTTGGGTCGGTTCCGTCCTGCGCCACATTGGTCAGCCCGTGACGCATTTAGGGAGACCCATGGAGGAGTAGTCGTACAAGACAAAGATACCAGAGCCGTGAAGGACTCTGTGTCCACTGACAAAGCCGGCTAGGATTTGTAACCCTAGGTCCCTGGACTAAGGTAACCCCTTGTCTCTGATATTACCATTCATCCAACCTAACTTTAAGGGGCATCCTATAGAATACTCTGATGGAATCATATTCGTCAACTAGGAAGAGAGGTGGAGACAATGCGTGCGAGATAGGCCTAAAGATAATGTGCGTGCGGGAGACACATAGGCAGGTCTATGTATAGAGAAAAGGTTGATGGGGATCGTGTGTGCGTATGCGTATGCGTGTGAGAGGAAGAGTGCTTGTGACAAAGGTTAGTGAAAACAGTCGTAAATGGTTGCGAGAGGGAGGGAGGGTGATATCGAGAGCATGTGTGCGAGAAAGACACCTCAGGAGAGAGTGTGTGAGCATGTGTGAGAGATCCCCGGTGGATATACACCATGTGCGCGTATGTGTGAGAGATAAAGTTAGCACGTGTGTGAGGAGGGGCCTATGGAGAGTGAATCTACACGTAAAAGGCTGATGTACACATTGATTAAAAATATAAATTGTATCCAAATATTAGGATGGGATCATGATATTTACAATTTGCATAATGAACAGTCATTGATCCATCAGACATCTATATTCTATCGAATTTGAGCATGTCTATGTTATTATTCGACATAATTGATCCATAGAGTCAGTATTTTGAAGTCCAGACAATGCATCGCTTTAGCAATTCGAAGATAAATGTGAGTATAGTTCATGTTGTGTGTGTAAAGCACATTATACATACAAAAGTTACACAATGAACATTCTAAATAGCTAGCTAGGAATTAGCATACATTTGAATTCAACTTAAGGTGGTTTAAAAAATTCGAATTCAACATGAAGTCCATTCAGTTATTTGAATTCGAGATCATGGCATTTGTAAATCATACCTAAATTATGGGGGCCCCAATCTTTGCTCTGCTTTTGTACATAATAGCATATATAGTCGTGTACAAAATAGATTCAAATTTACCTCCTACATTCCAAAATAATCGTAGTTATATGATTTTCAAGAGTCAAATTTTCAAAAAGAAACACATAATTTAATGAGGTTTCCAAACATACAAGGTCAAATTTAACGTTGTCTATTTAGGTCAATCCTTAAAGTTCAAGAGTACTCTAAACATAAATGCTTTTGTATCAAAATTTTGAACGAAGCGCCAAAAGAGGCTCTACTCGCCCGAAACCGCGTGAGACCAATGTTTGGTAGAAGGAAATTACTTTTCTAACTCCGACCCGTGAAACCTACCGGCCCGACGTCCAAAGGTCTAAACCGGGGTAGGTTTGTAACTTCATCTAGACGCCATGCAACCGCCTCTGAAAAACATTCATAGACCGTGGCCGCCTAAACACACATGCGCTCGGCCGAAATTGCTCCCGCCCACTATTTGGGACAGCTGGGATTACCATCCTACCCCCGACCCGCAGTAGGTCCGAAATTTAAGAGGGGGGCAAAGTTTGTACTTTCCCCAAATTTCAAACAAGCATGCCCCATCTGTTCAAAAAAAACAAGCATGACCCAGACCAAAACATGGTTCCCCCTTAGCTCCCACACCCCCCCCCCTCGTCCGATTCCCCATTCGTACTCCGTGGGCGCCAAAACTACCTCTCCACCAGCCGCGAAACCCCGGCGTCCTCCGTCCGCCACCCCATCCCACCCATCAACTGCCACCCTCCTCCAGCACGCTGAAGCCGATACCTCGACGTCATCGTCCACCGCAACCGCAACGCCCTCCACGGCTAGTAGTTGAAGCCGAGGCCGAGCTGCCTCTAGGACGCCGACGTGTGCCGTACCCGAGCTAGTTCAACCACGTCGTCCTACGCCTCACCGCTGCCGCTCCAACATCGCCACCGTCCACCGCACCGGAGTTGTTCCCGCTACGCCGTCCTTCGTCGCCTCGGATCTGCTTCCTCTCCACCGACAGACGGCCACCGCAACACAGTCAACAATTTGGCCATGGGTTCGTCCAAGGCTGCACCCTCCTCCACAACATCGGTTCCCCCATTAAAAAGAAGAACATCGCTGTGAAATCACAAGGATACAACACTAGCAACCGGAACTGGAACTCCTCTTCCCTTATTCGTGCAAATCTTACATGTCTACTTGCACGGTATTCATCCCACAAAAGACACTAGTTGACCGCTTCTTCCTGCACCTTCTTCCTGATACTAGATGTTCCTAGTAACTTGCGATGCACAAGGTTTCTCCTCATATACTATTTCACCTTAGCTAGAGGTCCGTCGCCCCCTGGATTTCAATTCCTGGTCAGTTGATTCCCAATTAAAGGAAGCACTCCTCGGCATAATAGGCCCTAGTCCACCTGTTACACCGGGGAAGCAGTGCCTCGGTGTTTATCTTAGGGGTGTGTGGGGCCTAGGAGCTGCTGGCGCCCGATCTGGAGGTCGGCCGGGCTTAAAGGGATGGCCAGGGGGCGCTGCCAAGCACGACGGTGGTGTGAGGTCGAGGGGAGGGCGGGGCGGCGGAGGCAGGAGTCTGGGCCGGTGGTCGCTGGCGGTTCGAGAAAGATCATCAATAGAGACTGGCGGGAGGTAGACGAAGGCCATCTTCCCGTTCCTTGTAGATCGGACGGTTCAGAAAAAAATCGACTGACCTATTTATTTTCAGTCGACTGGTATTTTGATAGGACCACATGTGGTGGTGTGCTGGAGGAGTACCTGCATTTCCCAGCCATCCTTGTGCTCATATATTACAAAATCATACGGAGTAGAATCTAATTTCGTTTGCCATGCAATGTTGTAGAGCTATGAGCTATCATATGTCTCCTGTCATTTATATTTCAGCCACGTGCTATCCACTACTTTTACAGTGCACTAGTTCGGCACACATTTATGCATGGGTATTTCAGCCTCTGCCAAACTGTTGGTAGAAACATGAAAGAAAAGAGAGAAGTTGCTCCAGCTTTGTACGTGGGTAGGCAAGACACATTTCAGCACTTTAAAGGGTGAAGTGTCAGCAGATGGAGACGGTAATATAGCTCTGGAGTTGATGATCTCGCTCGCCATGAACCACCATCCCAGGTGCTTGCTTTAACTTCGCAGTGTCATATGTGGTTGCATGTTGCATATGGTGTCTAGCTTGAATTTGAAAGGCCAAAGTCGGTCTTTATTAAGATAATGAAAGATATTTTTTACACGAACCACCATCCCGGGAGCACCAGAAGCCAAATAGCTAGTCAGGGCACTAGCCGAGCCAGTGACAAGCCCAGCACAGACATGCATCACCTTGAATACAACTAAAAAGCCACGATGGTAGCGAAGCAGCCTGCCTCCCACCAGGCTCTTAGCTCCTCGATGATCATGCTCACCACTCTAGCTGGGTGTCTAGCTTGTATTGCTTCCAATTTGGTCAAATTGCATCTGCTTAGCTTACATATTATACCTTTTAATATGGCATGCCTTCCTGTTTTTGGTACATACTACTACATCTGTCTATTAACCATGTTCTTACATCAAACTAATGTTCTTGTGTATCCCTCATCAATCACTTATGATGAGACAGTCAGGCCCGTGGACTATTGTGAGAAAAGATCCTCCTTTAAAGAATGCAGTGTCAGCCTCCCCACATGATTCTCAAGAAACAACAAGGCTAGATGAAGATAGTCAATGTAGCTCTGTAGTTGATGACCGCATTTCCCCTACACTACCATCGTAGGTGCTTGCTCTAACTTGGCAGCGTGATATGTGGTTGCATGTTCCATATCGTGTCTAGATTGTAATTCTTCCAATCTGGTTATATTGCATGTGCTATTCTGCTTAGTTTATACATTATACCTGTTAATGTGACATGCCTTCCTGTTTTTGGTACAGAGTACATCTGTCTATTAAGCATGTCCTTACATAAAACTACTGTTTTTTTTGTATCCCGCGACAATCAATTATGATGAGACACCTTTAGTATATGCAGTGTGATATTGGTTGCATCTTTCATATGATTTATAGCATGCACTGCTTCTAATTTGTTGAAACACCATTTACGATGGGACACTTTTAACTTGGCAGAGTCATATTGGTAGCATCTTTCATGTGGTGTCTAGCTTGCATTGCTTCTAATTTGTTGAAATGGCTTCTGCTTAGTTTACACAAATAGTTGTGAATATGCCATGTCGTCCTATTTTTCGTACATATTCCATCCTCGTATCATGTGTTTTACATACATCAAAGTAGTGATTGTCAGTATCATGCATGAATGAGTTCTGAAGAGTGAATTTTATTGCTTTTTCTTGTCGGTTTTACTTGACAATGCAAAATCAATAAAGTGGAAGGAAATTAGCAAGGCAGTGGATAAAGGTGCTCCTTCCAACCAACTGAAATGGAGGGCCTCTACAGATTCTACTCCGCCATCCCCCCAACAAGATTTGGAAGGCAACACATGCATAGACACTCAACATAGTTGTGTTGATGATGAGCACGTCTCGCCTAGTCCACCATCACAGGTGCTCCCTCTAACTTGGCACTGTTATATGTGGTTGCATGTTATGTATGATGTCCAGCTTGTATTGCTTCTAGTTTTGTTGAATTCCATCTGCTTACTTTACACATTATACTTGTGAATAAGACACGTGTTACTATTTCTAGAACATACAATATTTGTCTATCACACCATGTTCTTACATCAAAGTACTTGTTGGTGCAATGATAGGCCCATTATGTTTTGGAGTTTGTTGACATAAATAGTTTGGGACTTATGTGTTTGCTAGTGCAGATAGAGTAACAGGTCCTTGGAGTAATCAAGGAGTTTGACAAAAACGACGAAGATAATCTCCCTGCGAGGCAGCGAAGGTTATCACCGAAGATAAAGCTAACAAGAGTGACCCCTAAAAATTGCTGAAGTTTAAGCAATTGGTTCGTTGATTGTTCAAAGCAAATGACTGCGTTCGAAGAAGAATCAAGACGAAGTGAAGACATAGCATTTATTTTGTTCTTCTTCTTCTTTCATTGAGTCATAGGACCACCATACTATTCAGAGGGGTATAGCGTTCCGAAGCTTTGATTCTCTGATGCTAAACCCAAACCTATGAAAGCTGTGAGAGAAATCTCTTTGTGCTCCGAGCAAATACTTGCCAGCAAGAGACTGTGATCTTCTTCGCTGCGAGAGATTTGCCTCGGACCGAGGAGTTAGCATTACTTGTTCCTCAAGTAATGTTACCGTTGCTCCAAAATCCGACCGTTGAGAACGTGTCGGTTGGCCATTGGCTGGGCCTCGTGTCCAAAATGGTCATTTCCCATCTGGGAAGGCTGCGGCTATAAATAGCCACCCCGCGCCGGCTTTGTCCGGTGGCTGCTCCGTTTGATTTCTGAGAAGATTGTTGAGAAACCTCCTCTCTGAGCGATTTGAATTTAAAATCCACCAAGAGAAAAACCCTAGAGCCAAAGAATTAGATAGTGGTTTAGCATCACTGGAATCTAAGTTTAGTACGCTCCACCTATTACTCTTGAGAGCTGCAAACTCTCAAGACGATTAGGTGTCAAGTTCTTCAGAGACCAAGAGTAATTGTGGTTCTCGAAGAAGAAGTCTGTAAAGGTTTGGAGATCGCCTTCAAGTATCTACCACGAGTGATCGACATCGGTTGACGAATCTATTGTCGAGCAGAATATGGTTAAGAGAGTTTATCTTCCGTGTTAAGTCACAACCCCTCCAACCAGACGTAGTCCTTGTGCAGAAGGACGAACTGGTCGAACAAATTCCTTGTCGCCATCGGGCACCACCGGTTACCTCTGTTACTTAAGTTCACAGTCAATGCATTCTATTCATGTATTTTACTTTGATGCATGCTTTAAGTTCCCTTCAGTTGTCTATTGTAGTTCATCTTAGTCTGTTTATTGTTTATTCCGCTGTTGGGTTCTGAGAGATTTAAGTTTTCTGAAGAAAATTTAAAACACCCATTCACCCCCCTCCTCTGGTAGACATACTTCGTTCCTACAATTGGTATCAGAGCAAGGTACTCCTTGACTCTGCTCATTTTAGTCTAACGACTTTGGAGTTTAAGTATGTCTTCAGTGAACTACAAGTCACATTTCAAGATTCCCATATTCGATGGGACGGACTATCCCTTCTGGAAGGAGAAGATGAAGATCCGTCTACGAGCTATAGATGACGATATGTGGAACATGGTGCATATCGGGTTCATAGTTGTTATTCCTCAAGCCCCTACCGATGAAGAAAAGAAGCTCATTCAACTAGATGCTCAAGCCAAGGATGAAATTGGTGGTCATCTCTCTCGTGCTCAATTCCTTCGGTATCGCCAGTGGCAGACTGCTAAGGAGCTGTGGGATGTCCTCGAAAAGATCAATGAAGGAGTTTCATCTCAGAAAGAGGCCCGAATCGATACTCTTCGAGCGAAGTTCAATCGCTTCAAGCGAATTGGAAATGAAAGCTATTAGCAAACCTTCGATCGCCTCAGTGACATAGCAAATGAACTCCAAGGACTCGGCGCCAAAGATATTACTGACCATGAGGTTGTGAAGAAACTGCTACGATCTCTTGACACTTCATTTGACACACTTGTTCTAATGATTCGAGAGCGTCTTGATTTCAAAAGCATCAACTCTGCTGATGTGATGGAAAGACTGAACACACACGAGGAACAGGAAGAAGAGAAAAGAGATCAGTATGGCTCAACTCAACGCAATAATCATGCTCTCAAGGTTGTGGCTGACTCCTCCTCAGATGGAAATGCCGAAGACAATTCTGATGATCCAGAACGACTCAGCAAGGATCTCGCATTAATCACAAAACGATTCGAACGTTTCCATAAGAAGAGCTAGTTCCAGAAAAGAAGTTCAAGCAACTCTGGAGGTTCAAAATCTTCAAAACCTACCGGAGAATACACCTGTTTCAAGTGCAAAAAGCCAGGACACTTCATTTCGGACTTCCCTCTCTGGGAAGCTAAAATCCGTGCGAGTGGGAGATATGACTCGAGCAACTATCGAAGAAAAGGCAAGAGCAAGAACTACGATTCAGATGATGAGAAGAAAACAAAGAAGTTCTTCAAGAAGAAGGACAACTCCACCTCAAAATCTTCATCAAGATCTTCCTCAAAGAATCCTTCCAAGTCCTCCTCCAACCGCAAGAACACTTCTCGCAAGGCAAAGGCCTACATCAGCAAAGAAATGGATTCTGAAGAAGAATCATCAGGTTCCGAAGAAGAAGAAGAATCCGATGAAGATTCCGACTCAGGCATGGCTGGCATAGCATGTGCCTCCTCTACTACGACAAACTTCTTCGGGACTCCTTCAACTGACGACGAATCTCTAGCATACTACTTCATGGCCAAAGCCTCGAAAGAAAAGGTACCCATCAAACATCACAAGAATCACTCCAGTGATCAATATTCTTCTGATGAGGATGACCATGCTAAGTTGATCAAAATTTCTAATATTCAACAAAATTCTCTTGAGAAAATTGAGAAAACCATCAGGAAATCCGAAGGGTTGTTGGTTGAGGAGATGGAGAAAAACCAATCGCTGACCGAAGAGCATTCCTCTCTCAAGTCACGAATGGATGAACTCTCAACTCGTCATGATTTTCTCTCAGCAGACCATGAAAGATTGACCTACGATTACCTGAAAAGGAAACAGGAACTCGAGGCACTGAGAGAGGCTCATGAGGATTTGATGGGAGAAAATTCTCTTCTCACCCAACAACTTAAGGAGAAACCTGAATTGTTTGAGCCACTATGTTTAAAATGTCTTGAAAGAAACAATGCTGAATCTAATGCAGAATCATCTGTGAGTGCTAACCCCTCAATCGAGGAAAATAGTTTTGTTTCTGATCAGAATGCTAGGTTGAAGGATCTTCTTCAGACGGGAATGTTCAAATCTCTCAAAGGGCACCAAACCCTTTGCGATGTTCTAAAGAAATCCATTCTTCACAAAAATCCTAGAAAGGAAGGTATTGGCTTTGAAAGAAAACTGAATGAAGATGGTACTTACTGGGAACCACATCAATATTCCCAGACAGTGTGGGTCCCTGCAAAGAGCAAAACGCTCGACCCTGCATTACTTTCTGGATATGACTCTCCCATTCCTGAATATCCTGATAATGATTCCCTGGACAACTACAAGTTGTTCAAAGATGAACATGGTGAAACAATTGCTCGCTATGTTGGACCGAACAACAGAAATGGCCCCCCAAAGAGAGCTACTTGGGTGCCAAAGAAAGTTGTTGATGCTTTACCAGTTTCTATTCAACTAACCATGCAGGCACAAAGGATTCGACAGAATGAATATATGCACAAAGGAAACAATTATTATGCTAATTATCTGGAAAGAATTTCAATGCTTACTCTTTCAATTATACTCGCTCCTCATCGAGTAACAACTATGCTCATCGAAAGAAAACCTATCATGCTTGTTCATTTGTTTTGAAGCCACCTGCAGAGATGTGGGTGGTTAAGAAAGCCTAATTCTTCTGCAGGACTATGTCTCCGGGTGTACTAAATGGATTATGGACAGTGGATGCACTAGTCATATGACCGGAGACAAGTTGTTGTTTGTCGACCCCAACTTAACTGCTTCTCCTCTGAAGTATATCACTTTTGGCGACAACAACAACGGGAAGGTAATTGCCTTAGGTAAAATTGCTATTTCCAAGGACAAATCTATTCATGATGTGCTACTTGTTCAGTCCCTTGGATTCAATCTTATGTCAGTTGGCAAGTTATGTGATTTAGGCATGCTAGTATTATTCTCTATATCCAAATGCATTGTCTTCATGGCCTCTGACCATTCCTTAGTCTTTGAGGGAATTAGAAAGGGTGATCTTTATATTGTGGATTTCTCTAAGGGTCCCTTAGTCCAAACTTGATTGCTTGCAAAAGATACCGGAGGATGGCTGTGGCATCGTAAACTTGGTCATGCAGGTATGAGAAACTTGCAAAATCTGGTGAAGAAAAAGAATCTTCGTGGCATTCCTGATGTGAAATTCGACAAGAATCGTGTCTGTGCTGCTTGTGAAGCTGGCAAATTGGCTAAGAAACATCATTCATCCAAGACAGTCATGACCACAACAAGACCACTGGAAATTCTTCATATGGATCTATTCGGTCCTCAATATTATGCAAGCTTCGGTGGCAACCATTATGGCCTGGTTATTGTTGATGATTTCTCTCGATACACTTGGGTATTCTTCCTCGAAGACAAGACTTGTACTCAAGATATCTTCAAAAGTTTTGCTAAGAAGGCCCAGAATGAATATGATGTGCGAATTAAGCATGTCAGAAGTGGCAATGGAACTGAGTTCAAAAATACTCACATTGCTGAATTTCTCGATGATCATGGTATCACTCATGAGTTCTCTGCTGCTTACACTCCTCAACAAAATGGAGTTGTTGAACGGAAGAACAGAACTCTCATTGAAATGGCAAGAACAATGCTCAGTGAGTATAAAACTCCCACTCGCTTCTGGGCTGATGCCATTAACACTGCTTGTCATGCTATCAATCGTGTTTATCTTCACAAGCTCCTTAAGAAAACTTCATATGAGCTTATCACTGGCAAGAAACCTAAAGTTTCTTATCTTCGTGTTTTTGGTGCACCTTGCTATATTCTTGACATGAATCATTCTTCCAAATTTGCACCTAAGGCACATGAAGGTTTTCTTCTTGGTTATAGCTCAAACTCGCATACGTATCGAGTCTATAACTCTCACCACATGAAAGTTATGGAAACGGTAAATGTGCGGTTTGATGAATCTAACGGCTCTCAATAGGAGCACTTGCCAAATGTGATAGATGAACCTCTGATATCGG
Organism: Thinopyrum elongatum; assembly: GCA_011799875.1. Classification (NCBI taxonomy): domain Eukaryota; kingdom Viridiplantae; phylum Streptophyta; class Magnoliopsida; order Poales; family Poaceae; genus Thinopyrum; species Thinopyrum elongatum. Next base: position 435,794,292 of record CM022302.1, read on the forward strand.
ACGCAATTCGGCAAATGGCCATTGGGAGTGTCAAGCATGTTTAAGGAAATGCACCTGAGTCATCTGATGATGATGCTCCCATGACTCAAAGCAGAACTAGTCAAGCCTCTGCCGAAGCAGATGCTCCTCCGAATGGAAATGGCAATCAGAACACAAATGCCAATACAAATGGCAATCCTGAAGGGAATGATGATACAAATGCAGATGCTGATGATCATGACCATCACGAAGAAAATGCTCATCCTCGAGTGGCAAATCGAGTTGATCCCTCTCTAATTCTCGATGAACTTGAGAATCCAGGTTAGCGACCCACAACTCATTCGCGTACTTGTTTGGCTAACTACTATGGCAGTTTCTCCTTTGTTTCATTGGCAGAACCTACCAAATATGAAGAAGCCATGAATGATCCGGATTGGATGAATGCCATGCAAGAGGAGTTGGTGCAATTTGAATTAAATGATGTATGGGAACTGGTTGACAAACCGAATCCCAAGAAGCACAATACCATCGGCACAAAATGGATCTTCCGCAACAAGCAAGATGAAAATGGTATTGTGGTAAGAAACAAAGCACGACTTGTTGCTCAAGGGTACACACAGGTAGAAGGCATTTATTTTGGTGAAACATATGCTCCTGTTGCACGCCTTGAGGCTATTCGCATTCTACTTGCTTATGCAAATTACAATGATATCCTGCTATATCAAATGGTTGTGAAAAGTGCTTTCCTCAATGGTGAAATTGATGAGGAAGTTTATGTTAGAGAGCCACCTGGCTTTGAACACCCTAAGTTTCCTAACAAAGTTTTCAGGTTGAACAAAGCCTTATATGGGCTAAAACAAGCCCCTAGAGCTTGGTATGACACCCTGAAGAAGTTTTTGCTCGACAAGGGGTTCAAGCCAGGATCCACTGATCCCACTCTTTTTACTCGCGCAGTTGACAATGATTTATTCGTTTGTCAAATCTATGTGGATGATATTATCTTCGGCTGTACTAACAATGCTTGCAGCTTAGAATTCAGGAAAATGATGTCTAATAAATATCAAATGTCCATGATTGGTGAACTCAAATTCTTTCTCGGACTGCAAATACATCAACAAGCGAATGGCATCTTCATTTCTCAGGAAAAATATCTAAAGGAGTGTCTGAAGAAGTTCAAAATGCAAGATTCCAAAATGAAGGGCTATAAAACTCCAATGCCCATGACTGGTAAGCTAGATGCATATGTGTACAGTAAGGATTATGATCAGAAGGCCTATCGTTCGATGATTGGATCTCTTCTTTACCTATGTGCATCCAGACCTGACATTATGTTGAGTGTTTGCATGTGTGCCTGCTATCAAGCTGCACCGAAAGAATCGCATCACCAAGCGGTCAAGCGCATTCTGAGATATCTGGCTCACACCCCCACCTTAGGTTTATGGTATCCTAAGGGAGCACAGTTTGATCTTGTTGGTTATTTAGATTCAGATTGGGCTGGTGACTTGGTTGATAGGAAATCTACTTTGGGGACATCTCATTTCCTTGGTAGATCCTTGGTCTGTTGGTCTTCAAGGAAACAGAATTGTGTATCTCTATCTACGGCTGAGGCAGAATATATTGCTGTTGGCTCTTGTTGCACTCAGTTATTGTGGATGAAGCAGACACTAAAGGATTATGGCATCAAGGTCAAGCATATACCTCTTTATTGTGATAATGAGAGTGCTATCAAAATTGCACACAATCCTGTGTAGCATTCTCGCATGAAGCACATTGCCATCAGACATCACTTTATTCACGATCATGTGGCTCGAGAGGATATTGTTGTCAATCATGTAAAGATCGAAGACAATCTCGCTGATATCTTCACCAAGCCTCTCGACGAGAAAAGATTCTGTGTGTTACGGTGTGAGCTAAATATCCTAGACTTCGCAAACGTGCAGTAAGCTGGACTCGGCACCCGTGCTAACACTTCCACATCTTTGAAAGGAATGGGTGCATAACAATCGAAGAGTCTGAAACTTTCGACAAAGTGAAAGTTTCTTTCTGAGAGTGAATACATTAACGAAGAACTAGACTAACCGGGTGCCATGGTAATTGTGCGACGCTCGGGGTCATACCATTCTTATACAGTGGTTTACGTCACCACATTTTCTCTTCGATGAGTTTCTTTTCGATTCAATGGATTTGACTTCTGTTCGAATGCATTTCTCTCATTGCTATTTGCTCGGTTTCCTTTGTTCTCTGCTAAGTGAAATGCATAGGACCCTGTTTTTCCCTCTAATCTATCTCTTCCAGTCTATGTTGTTCCGTTGCAAATGCTCAATTCTATCTGGAACGAAACTCATCTGGTGTCCTTGACCATGATTTTGTTTCGGAACGTACTTTAATCTGTTTTGGCGAAAGCTGTCCAAAGTTTGGGCTTTCCCGCCCAAGTCAGGACCACATTCTGTGATGGTTGCCACATGCTGCACATCAACTGCCAGTCCATCCTATCCATTGAATTGCAATCGTCCCCGAATAGAAACCGTTCGATCTTAACCTCGGAGTGCGGTTATTTTCCTCGCCTATATATATAAACTGCACCACCCCCTTCGTCCGCCTTCCTTCTTTCTCCTCGCTCCCTCTCTCCACCGAAACCCTCGCCGCACTGCTCCTCCTTGAGGTCGACGCCGACGACCCCTTCGCCGCTTAGCTGCCGGAAAGAGGTCACTGGAGTCATTCCACGCCGCCGCGGGATATCTTCTCCCTCGCACCACCGTAGCTACTACACGTCACCAAGCTAGGGTACATGTAGTCCGTGCTCGCACTTACTTCCTTCCGATTTGAGTTCGTCCGCGGTTAATTTTCACCGATTTTACCGCTTATCTTAGATCTAGGTTTTTTACTTCTCTAGTGCGGATGTGGCTTGTAGTTTTTCCTCGCATCCGAATCTGTCAGATCTAGGGTTTGTGATTATGCTTCGCTCGAATGAAATGCCTAGCTCGCTGTCTAGTATCTTTACTCGGACTTACTAGCTCGATCTATATGTTTCATTCTATTGAAACAGTTCACAAATTCTGTGTCTGATTCTTCCTCAAAATGTTTTGTTCGAGAAAATCTTTCGCTATGAGCATTTGTGACTCTGTCCCCATTTTCCCTCGCTTCTATTCTCTTTCACAGGTCATTGCAGTCAGTTGCAGATTCTATCAAGATTCACAGTATGGCTGACGATGAAGAAGCTTTCATGGGAACTACTGACGAGTCCAAAGCACCAAAGGGCCCAACGGTAGGCCCATCAACGAGGAAAAGAAAACAGGCCGAACAAAATACAAATGAGCAAGAAGCAGATGCCCCGAAGAAAAGGAGAGGTGGCAGACAACCAATCAAAAACACAGCTGAGCTTGTTTCTCACGATGAATATAACACCGTTCCAGGAGAAGATTCAAATCAGAGAAAAGGACATGTGCAAAAGATTTGGCGCCATTGGGTCAAGAAATGGTTTAACTACAAGATGTTTCACCCTCGGTACGCCAAGAACTTTGCCTTCCATCCCCCATGGGGTGACTGTCACGAGATTGGGCTCATTCGAGTTGGTGGACCACAGCAAAGACCTCCACCTCCTGATGCTCATGAAACTTCTATCAAGACTCTAGATTCCTATCCCAAAGAAAAGGCCAAGCGCCTCAAGAATGCTGAGAAGCGTGCCAAGAAGGCCGCCAAAGATCAAGCAAAGGAAGAAAAAAATCGTCATCTCATCAAGTCAGACGTCGAGAAGAGAAAGGCTGAAGGAAAAGACGAGCGCAGAACAAAGAATAAGCATGATCCCAAATCTGCTGCTCTGAAGAAAAAGAGCGCCCCAAGGAAAAGGCCTGCGAAGCTAGTTGAACCTGAAAGTGATTCCTCTGATCAAGATGATCCACCACTTACCTGAGAGGAAATTGATGCAACTCTCTCCGAACAAGTGAATGTCACCACATCCACTGTTCTACCAGATCTTCGTGTGGATGCTGTTTCAGTCGCACCCCAGAAGAAGAACACCTTAAAGAGGAAGACCCCACCAACCACCGTTACCAAGGTTGACAAGGTGAACACCGAACCTCGCCCTGATGCAATTAACTTGCAAGACTTGGTGGTCGAAGCACCTGTTCGCACTATGATACGTCTCCAACGTATCTATAATTTATGAAGTATTCATGCCATGTTTACAACAATTCTATATGATTTTGATATGATTTGATTAGAACTAACCCGGACTGACGCTGTTTTCAGCAGAACTACCGTGGTGTCATTTTTTGTGTAGAAATAAAAGTTCTCGGAATGGGCTGAAAATTTACGAAGAATATTTTTGGAAAATATAAAAAATACTGGAACGAAAAGATATCGGAGAGGAGTCCCGAGGCAACCACAAGGGTGGAGGGCGCCCCCCCCCTAGGGCGCGCCCCCCTGCCTTATCGTCGCCTCGTGGGCCCCCTTGACTTGTCCCCGACGCCAACACCTCCTATAAATACCAAAACCTCCAGAAATAAACCTAGATCGGGAGTTCCGCCGCCGCAAGCCTGTGTAGCCACGAAAAACCAATCGGGAGCCCGTTCCGGCATCCTGCCGGAGGGGGAAACCATCATCGGAGGCCATCTTCATCATCCCGGCGGTCTCCATGACGAGGAGGGAGTAGTTCACCCTCGGGGCTGAGGGTATGTACCAGTAGCTATGTGTTTGATCTCTCTCTCTCGTGTTCTTGATTTGGCACGATCTTGATGTACCGCGAGCTTTGTTATTATAGTTGGATCATATGGTGTTTCTTCCCTCTCTATCTCTTGTTGTGATGAATTGAGTCTTGCTCTTTAAGGTTTCGGTATGTTGGATTGAGTATTGGATTTGAGAACACTTGATGTATGTCTTGCGATGGGATATCTGTGGTGACAATGGGATGTTCTATTGATTCACTTGATGTATGTTTTGGCACTCAACTCGCGGATTCCCAAGGTGACATTGGGGTAATCTATGCATAGGGGTTGATGCACGTTTTCGTCCTACATTCTCCGATAGAAACTTTGGACTGATTCTTTGTTGCACGTTGAGGGATTGTTATATGATCCAATTATGTTATCATTGTTGAGAGAATTTGCACTAGTGAAAGTATGAACCCTAGGCCTTGTTTCCAAGCATTGCAATACCATTTTTGCCCACTTTTGTTACTTGCTACCTTGCTGTTTTTATATTTTCAGATTACAAAAACCTATATCTACCATCCATATTACACTTGTATCACCATCTCTTCGCCGAACTAGTGCACCTATACAATTTACCATTGTATTGGGTGTGTTGGGGACACAAGAGACTCTTTGTTATTTGGTTGCAGGGTTGTTTGAGAGAGACCATCTTCATCCTACGCCTCCCACGGATTGATAAATCTTAGGTCATCCACTTGAGGGAAATTTGCTACTGTCCTACAAAACTCTGCGCTTGGAGGCCCAACACGAGTCTACAAGAAGAAGGTTGCGTAGTAGACATCACACTGCAAAGCGAGGAGAAAAGCTTCTGAAAGACAAATTGAAGCAAATCAAAGGAACTGATGCCAAGCAAGAAGTTCCCAAGTCTGATGTTGTGAAAGAAAAAGCTGCACAATTTGCCTCGAAACTGACTCAACCTCTGGCTTCTATGCCTCTGACCGAACAAACTATGGCTCAGAATGCTCCCTCTGCTCCATCGACTACTCAGATTGAAAAAGATACTGCTGCACCACATTCTTATGATCATCAGTTCATCATGGAGCAACTAGACCGTTTTGTTGAAAATTTATTTGATGGAGAAGTGGCATCTTTCCCAATTCCTTCTAAAGTTATCTCTCAAGCTTCTGTTCTGATCGAAGATATGAGAAATGATTCAGTAGAGACAGATGACCTCATTGGTCAACTCAAAGAGCTTGACAACCGCATGAAAGCTACTAAGTCCAAGTTTGTCATCAGGCAGCTTGAAGAATCCTATGCTGATATCAATAAGGAGTTGAAAGTTCTTCGTCACAGAAGGCTGGGATTTCATTCGGATCTGGACCAAATCGTTCGCAAAATTTTCCTTGATCATCAAGCAAACGTGATATGTTACAATGATCTTGTCAAAGGACACGTTGATCCTTCAAAGAAGAAAAAGAAGAAAATTGCAAAGAAGAATGCTCCTCCTCCTCCAGAAGTTGACACTCAGAAAGAAATTTCTCCTGTGCAAGCTAGTTCTTCGGCTCTTCAAGAACCAGTTGTACATGAGCCATCCTCACCAAGGCCAACTGAAGTAGTGCCTGTGGTTACTCCCGCTCTTGATAAAAATCCAACTCAGCATCAAGTATCCGAAGAAGGAGAGATTTCTCGGTCAGAACTACGAGATTCTCCTGTCATCGAAGAACCTAAAGATTCGGTTCCTCCCTGTGCTCCACCAACTTCAGAAGCAATTCCTCAACTGCCCCAACTGAATGATAAAGCTTCGGTGCCTGAATCTGTCCCTGCACTAGTGACAAATCCCTCTCCCTTAAGGATTTCACTCGTCGCAGCTCGAAAACCCTCAGATGTTAACCCTTCTGCAGCAAACACACCATTAGCTCATCATTCGGATTCCGTCATCTATGGCGATGAAGTACTTTCTGTTGAAGAAGAACTAAAATACCCCTATCCTCATGAGTGACTGCCCTTGTTTTCCACCGGTGTTGGCATCAAAGGGCCGCTGTTCAACAGAAATACTCACCCTCTTTTCTTTCGAGAGAGTCCTTACAGCAAACCCAAGACATCTGATTCTCCTCGATTTTGGACTCAGGAACAGGAGATATACTACTCTCGTATTCTATATGACAGCCTGAAGATTTTCCCTCATGAGTTCCCAGACTTTGCAACCATGAAAAGCATCGGATGCTTCAATCAAATTCTGCAAGACATTGAAGACTATGGTCTCACTCGTGTCTTAGGCTATCAGCATCCATGGAACAGGGAGATTATTCTTCAGTTTTATGCAACTTTGTATATCTCCGGTGATGAGACAGACAGCACTCAGTGGATAATGGAATGGATGACAGAAGGAAAAAAGAATCAAATGCTCTGCTATGGATTTTGTCTCCCATTTTCATTTTTCCTTGATTTGAACATGGCAAAACTGAGATTCGCGTTCACAACATCGATGCATTCACTGATGAAGATTTCTGATGCACAATGGATAAAGAAAAGATTCGTGACTACCATGGTTCTCCTCTGCCTGAACATTTAACCTTCGACAATCAGACTCTATACCACATCCTCACATACACCATCTGTCCGCTGGCTGGAATGAATACTGACAATGTAATATCTGATGTTCTTCGGAACACCATCCATGCCATCTCTCAGGGTTATATCTTCGATGTCGAAGACATGTTCTTGCGTATCCTAATGGATTCAGCTCAGTGTCCTAAAACCATCAAAGTATTCGCACCATGGATTCAGAAGGTGGTTGACTATGCAATGAAGACCGAATATCTTGCTAAAGTCAGTCACAAGAGCTTCATTCCTCCTGTGCGTGATACACTGAGAGTTATTCAAGATATTTCTTCAGGAAAAGCACTAGGGTCAAGCACTTCTGACCATCACAACACTTTCAATGGACCGAAGCTACCCAAGCATGATCGTCTGCCGAATACTCAACCTCCTTCACATCTTGAAGTGAGCATGCGCACTCAGCAGTTGCTATTGAAGCATATGGCCGAAGACCGCCAAGAGAAAGAACATCTGGCTACTTCACAACCGAACAAAAGTTGTGCACATGATTACAGCAGAAAACAAGAAGCGCCTATGGAAATTGCTTGGGAAATTTTTCTCCAAGAAGCAACCCAACAAATCTCACCTTCAAGAACTCTATCAGTACATTGACCAAGGCTTTACTGATGAAGATTTTCACGATCGCTCCACTCCACCTTTGCCAGCTCATGAACCTACAACGAATTTACTTTGAATAAAGCTGCACAAATTGCTCGATGAATCAGAAGCCACTTCGCCAACTGTCAAGCCTTCTAAAGAAAATCCTCTATCTCGCAAGTGTGATGAGGCTGGCCCCAATATTCCTTCCTCGTCCAAGACCCAAGTCAGTCTCGACAGATCAGCTGCTGCAGTTGCCGCTGAACATGAAGAGATTTCGCACACTTCCGAATCAGAAACTTCGTCAGACAGTTCCTCAGGCGATGCCTCAGAGTGAACCATATTCACATCTTTCCACTCGTGTTGCTTGATAACCCACAAGTATAGGGGATCGTAACAATTTTCGAGGGTAGAGTATTCAACCCAAATTTATTGATTCGACACAAGGGGAGCCAAAGAATATTCTCAAGTATTAGCAGCTGAGTTGTCAATTCAACCACACCTGAAAGACTTAATATCTGCAGCAAAGTATTTAGTAGCAAAGTAGTATGGAAGTAACGGTAATGGTGGCAAAAGTAATAGTAGCAGTTTTGTAGCAATCGTAACAGTGGCAACGGAAAAGTAACGAAGCAAAGATCAATATGTGAAAAGCTCGTAGGCAATGGATCGATGATGGATAATTATGCCGGATGGCATTCATCATGCAACAATTATAACCTAGGGTGACACAGAACTAGCTCCAATTCATCAACATAATGTAGGCATGTATTCCGTATATAGTCATATGTGCTTATGGAAAAGAACTTGCATGACATCTTTTGTCCTACCCTCCCGTGGCAGCGGGGTCCTAATGGAAACTAAGGGATATTAAGGCCTCCTTTTAATAGAGAACCAGACCAAAGCATTAGCACTTAGTGAATACATGAACTACTCAAACTACGGTTATCACCGGGAAGTGTCCCGACTATTGTCACTCCGGGGTTGCCGGATCATAACACGTAGTAGGTGACTATAACTTGCAAGATATGATCAAGAACACATATATATTCATGAAATCATAATAGGTTCAGATCTGAAATCATGTCACTCGGGCCCTAGTGACAAGCATTAGGCATAGCAAAGTCATAGCAACATCAATCTTAGAACATAATGGATACTAGGGATCAAACCCTAACAAAACTAACTCGATTACATGATAAATCTCATCCAACCCATCACCGTCCAGCAAGCCTACGATGGAATTACTCACGCACGGCGGTGAGCATCATGAAATTGGTGATGGAGGATGGTTGATGATGATGATGGCGACGATTTCCCCTCTCTGGAGCCCTGAACGGACTCCAGATCTGCCCTCCAGATGAAGAACAGGAGGTGGCGGCTGCTCCGTATTGTAAAGCGCGATGAATCCTTCTCTCTGATTTTTTTCTCCCCGAACATGAATATACGGAGTTGGAGTTGAGGTCGGTGGAACTTCGTGGGACCCACAAGCCAGGGGGCGCGCCCCCACCCTTGTGGACAGGCGGTGGGTCCCCCTCGGTTGATTCTTTCACCAATTTTTTTATTTATTCCAAAAATATTCTTCGTCAAGTTTCAGGTCATTCTGAGAACTTTTATTTCTGCACAAAAATAATACCATGGCAATTTTGCTGAAAACAGTGTCAGTCCGGGTTAGTTCCATTCAAATCATGCAAATTAGAGTCCAAAACAAGGGCAAAAGAGTTTGGAAAAGTAGATACGATGGAGACATATCAACTCCCCCAAGCTTAACCCATTGCTTGTCCTCAAGCAATTCAGTTAACAAACTGAAAGTGATAAAGAAAAACTTTTACAAACTCTATTTGATCTTGTTGTTGCAAATATGTATAGCCAGCATTCAGGTTTTCAGCAAAGATTATGAACTAACGACATTCACAATAACATTTAGGTCTCACGTTTACTCATATCAATGGCACAATCAACTAGCGAGTAATAATAATAAATCTCGGATGACAACAATTTTCCAAAACAATCATGATATGATATAACAAGATGGTATCTTGCTAGCCCTTTTTGAGACCGCAAAACATAAATGCAGAGCACCCCTGAAGATCAAGGACTGACTAGACATTGTAATTCATGGTAAAAGAGATCCAGTCACAGTCATACTCAATATCAATTAATAGCAAAGCATACAAATGACAGTGGTGCTCTCTAACTGGTGCTTTTTATAAGAGAATGATGACTCAACAATAAAAGTAAATAGATAGGCCCTTCGTAGAGGGAAGCAGGGATTTGCAGAGGTGCCAGAGCTCGAGTTTTTAAAACAGAGATGAATATAACTTTGAGCGGTATGCTTTCATTGTCAACATAACGACCGAGAGATCTCGATATCTTCCATGCTACATACATTATAGGCGGTTCCCAAACAGAATGGTAAATTTTTTTACTCCCCCTCAACCAACAAGCACACTCCACGGCTGATCCGAAACAACGGGTACCGTCCATACATGCAACAATCCTGGGGGGGTTGTTTTAATTCATTTTGATTTGATTTGAGCATGGGACTGGGCATCCCGATTACTAGCCATTTTCTCGTGAATGATGATCGGAGTCCACTCATCGTGAGAACAACCCACCTAGCATGGAAGATACTGACAGCCCCCAGTCGCTACATGAGCGATTCGGGCATAAAAAACAGATTATCATTTGAAGGTTTAGAGTTTGGCACATGCAAATTTACTTGGAACGGCAGGTAAATACCGCATATAGGAAGGTATGGTGGACTCATATGGAATAACTTTGGGTTTATGGAAGTGGATGCACAAGCAGTATTCCCGCTTAGTACAAGTGAAGGCTAGCAAAAGACTGGGAAGCGACCAACTAGAGAGCGACAATAGTCATAATCATGCATTGAGAGTAACCAACATTGAGTGCAAGCATGAGTAGGATATAAATCACCATGAACATAAATATCGTAGAGGCTATGTTGATTTTGTTTTCAACTACATGTGTGAACATGTGCCAAGTCAAGCCACTCAAATCATTCAAAGGAGGATACCATCCTATCATACTACATCACAACCATTTTAAAAGCATGTTGGCATGCAAGGTAAACCATTATAAACTCCTAGCTAATTAAGCATGGCATGAGTAACTATAATCTCTAATTGTCATTGCAAACATGTTTCATTCATAATAGGCTGAATCAGGAATGATGATGTGATAACCCCTGCTCAATCGTACACTAATCATACACGCAAACGTGTACGATCAAGCACAGGGACTCACGGGAAGATATCACAACACAACTCTAACACAATTTAAACGGAGGTCCACAATATTACAGACCAGGGATCCGAAGATCCGAATACATAAGTCAGTCAAACAAATATTATCTGAGTACAGACATAGTTAGACAAGTTTTGCCTTAAGAAGGCTAGCACAAACAGCAACACTAGATCGAAAGGCGTTGGCCTCCTGCCTGGGAGCCTCCGATCCTACTCCTGGTCATCTGGCTCAATCCAGTAGTAAGTACCCTCTGGACCCTCCTGGTAGTAGGCTCCAGTGGTGGCATCTGACTCCTGGACTCCATCGTCTGTTTGTATCATCAATGTGGGGTATATGGGGAAAAGAGAAAATAAAGCAACCGTGAGTACTCATCCGAAGTACTCAGCAAGCAAGGATCTATACTACATATGCAACATTATCAATGGAGAAAGGCTGTATATGTGGACTGGGCTGCAGAAATGCCAGAATAGGGAGAAGGCCTAGTCCTATCGAAGACTAGCATCTTCAAACATCTTCACAAGGCCATCATCTTGCAGCAGTAGAAGAGAGTAGAATAGCATTTTATTTAACAAACATGTTGTAGTACAGCTTAAAGATCCTTCCTCGACTCCCAAGCGAGAAAGCGATCCCGAAGCTTCAATTGAGTAACAAGTATCCAGTTTAAGTAGTAGATCGGGATACACAAACTGAGCGTCCTTTACCGTAGGACCGGCTATCGATAGAAAATTCATCCCTGCAGGGGTGCACTACTGTTACCCAACACGCTCGATCAACTCTGGCCGGACACACTTGCTGGGTAATGCCCGTCCTCGGAAGATCAACACAAAGCAGCGCTCTACCTAGGCTCGGCAGAGAGGTCAGCACGCCGGACTAACCTATGCACCCAGAGGTCTCGGGCCATCGCCCTGGGCACCCTGTGCGTTGCGAGACTGGCCGGGGTGCAGGTGCGACACTGAACTCGTCAGTGAAGTATCCAGCCCAATCCCGACAATCAGCCCGCACGGTGAATCGTGACGTCAGACGAGCTTTCGGAGAAACGTACTTTGCAGAGGGTCCCATAACCATTATCCCGCGTGGTGGTAGTGCGTATAGGGCACGTCGACCCACTCAGATCACACACCCAAATCCAATAGGCTCAATTAGTATCAAGCGGAGACAATCAGAGTCTCTGATGCTCCGCCACAATGTCACACTCGAGTGCCCTTTCGGCACACCCGAAATCATAGATCCCCAGCGGGTACCCACCAGGGTGGACCCGCCTGTAACAAAGGTCAAGTAGCCGTGTGGTCAAATCATCAGGGTGAACGTATGAGGTATCACCCTCGAGGTTCACACTGAGGGTTGCACGACAGAGTCGTATCGGAAGTGGAGAAGGAGGAATCACCCTCGATGACCACGACCGAACAGCTACACTTCAGAGTATTCATCGGGAGTGCGTTACGAGGTATCACCCTCGGCACTCGATAGTTACTACGCAGAGTCGTACAACTAAGGGGGTGTGAAGTGAGGTGTCGGTCTCTAGTCGACGATCACGTTGATCGAGTCGTCGACGATCAAGCAGGGGCATCAAGGATAAGGTGGTGGGGTCACTGATGGTTCATCACCAACCTATACTAAACAGTTTATCATAAGCAGATAAGGTAGCAATGAACAGGTTACAACAGCAGGCTATGCATCAGAATAGGAGCATACATTAACAGTAGCGAAATCTAATGCAAGCAGGAGAATGGAATGGGCGATATCTGGAATGCTCAAGGGGGGGGGGCTTGCCTGGTTGCTCTGGCAAGAGGGGAAGGTCGTCAACGGGCTGCTCGTCGGTAGAGTAGTCGTATCCTGGTGCAGCGCCGTCGGTCTCAGCGTCTATCGAGAGAGAGAAGGAGGGGGAGAGAAACAATAAATTCACGACGATAATGCAAACAACATGTATGACATGCCTAAATGATATGCCGGGGTGTTCTACTGCCTAACTAAACGATTTAGTTAATTTAGGAATTTATTTGAATTTATTTAATTAAAGTTGGGCACTATTCATTTACTGAAATCGGTCTAAAAGTTCAATGTTCTTATAGCTGCGGGCGTCTGACGGGAATACGGAGGACGTATTCAGATTCGTATCGTCGTTCTGAGCAAGTTTCATGTATAAGATATTTTCATCGGAGTTACGGTTTATTTAATATGATTTTCTAAAGTTTTTATTAATTTCTAGAATTTAATTAATTATTTAATTCAACATTATCCGAAACAGTGCTGATGATGACATCAGCATGACCTCATGCTGATGTCAGCGGTTAATTAAGTTAATTACAAATTACTGTTTAATTAACACTAATTAGTTAATTAGATTAACATAATCAGGATTAATTAACTAATTAATTAATTATTTATTTTAATTATTTTAATTATTTATTTTTATTTCTTATTTTTAAAACATTTTTGGGGGTGGGCCCCCTTTGTCATAGGCCCTGGGGGGTGGGGGCCGGCCGTCAGTGGCCCTGGGTCACAGCGGGCGCAGGGCGCGGCGGGCGCTGGGCGCCGGGCGCGGGCGCAGGCGAGCGCAATCGGGGCCGGAGGCGGGGCGGCGGCCGGAGGCGGGCGGCGCGGCGCGGTGGCCGGAGCGGCAGCGGGCGGCGGCGCGCGGTGCAGGACGCGCGGAGGCGAGGCAGGGGCCGGAGCGGGCATGGGCGAGGCGCTGGCGACAGGGCTCGGCCGATGCGCGGCGCGGCAACAGCAGCAGGGGCGAGCGGGAGGAACGGCAGGCGCGCGCGCGCGTGCGGCTCGGGAGGGGCAAGCGCGGCGAGCGGCTAGAGCGGGCCAGGTGCGGGCGCGGTGCAGGGCCGAGCGCGGGCGCGAGGCAGCACGCGAGCGGCAGCGGCGAGGCGGGGCCAGTGGGTGTGGGGCGACGGCGGCGACAGAGAGAGAGGGAGGGCGTGGCCCTCACCGCGGGTGTAGGGTCAGGGCAATGGGCTCGAGGAGGCGGCCGGGGATGACGGCGACGGGGTCCGGCGAGGCGTCGGTGACGAGGCGGAGACGGGGCGCGGTCGGGCGCGTCGGGGCGAGCGCGCGGGGCTCGGGGAGGAAGACGGGGAGGGGCAGTTCGGCGACGGGGACGAGGTGCGGAAGTGCACGGCGGCGTCGGGCGTCGAGGCGGCGGGGCGCGTCGAGGGCGCGGGTGACGGGAGCGGGAGGGGATCGGGCTCCTCCCGATCCAGATCCAGTCGAGGGAGTGGGGGGGGTGGGTGGTGGCTAGGGTTTCGGTGGCCTCCAGGGGGAGGCCAAGTAGGCGCGGGGTGGGCCGGGAGCTGGGCCGGCCGGCTGGGCTGGGGCCCAGTTGGGCCGGGGGGAGGGGGGGTCCGTTTTCTCTTTTTCTTTTCTGTTCTGTTTTTCTTTTTCTCTTTTCTTTTTCTTTATTCTCTTTTCTCAGCTTAGTAAATAGTTAGGCCACATATTGAATTTTGTAACACATAGGAATTGCTCCAACAAATACTAGGCATTACCTACCACTACCAAAAATTGGTTTGGAGTCAACTTGAGTTCACACAATTTTTATAATAATTAAATTGCATTATTCCTCGCTGTTTTAATTATGTTAGAGCCACCTAATTATTTTATTATTTGTTGGTTTCAATTTCAGACTAGCCTCTGCAATATTTGTTATTTATCGAACATTTTAGTTTTTATGTTGGACAACTTTCATATTTCACTTTCATTTAAATTTGAATATGACTTAGGAGTTGAAATGCAATATGATGCTAATGATGATTATGCAGTGTTAACCTCGCTGACATGTCATTATCAAAAGTGATTACTGTTGCTAATCACCGGGGGTGTTACAATTCTCCTCATCTATTAAGAATTCTCGTCCCGAGAATTAAGAGGAAGACCGAAAGAAAGAGGGGTATTCTTCACGAAGACGATCCTCGCGTTCCCAAGTGGCCTCATCTTCAGAATGATTTGACCACTGAACCTTGAGGAATTTGATTGACTTTTGACGAGTCCGACGTTCAGCTTCATCAAGAACACGGATGGGATATTCTGGATAAGACAGATCTTTCCGTAATTCAAGCACTTCGTGATCCACAGCTCGAATAGGATCCTTGAAGCAGCGACGGAGTTGGGATACATGAAAAACATCATGTACTTGGGAAAGATTAGGTGGCAACTGCAATTGATATGCCACTTCTCCTCGACGGGCAAGAATACGAAACGGGCCAATGTAGCGAGGAGCTAACTTGCCTTTGATTCCGAACCGATGAGTGCCTTTCAACGGAGTGACGCGGAGGTAAGCTTGCTCGCCAGGTTGATAGACTATTTCCTGGTGCTTTCGGTCATAGTTGCTCTTCTGACGAGACTGAGCAGCTTTCAAATGTTCACGGACAATGCGGACTTGATCTTCTGCTTGCTGAATAATGTCCGGTCCGACGAGTGAGCGTTCCCCAGTTTCTGACCAATTCAGAGGGGTTCGACACTTACGACCGTATAGAACTTCAAACGGTGCCATCTTCAGACTAGCTTGATAGCTATTGTTGTAAGAGAATTCGGCATACGGGAGAGATTCCTCCCATTTCTTACCGAAGGAGATGACGCAAGCTCGAAGCATATCTTCGAGCACTTGATTAACTCGTTCAACTTGACCCTGTGACCGAGGGTGAAAAGCGGTGCTAAAAGACAGGTGTGTTCCCATAGCTTCTTGGAAACTATTCCAGAATCTGGAGGTGAAGAGGCTGCCACGATCAGAACTGATCTCCAACGGAACACCATGGAGTGACACAATTCGGGAAACATACAAGTCTGCTAACTGGCTAGCAGTGATTGTCTCTTTAACTGGCAGAAAGTGGGCAACCTTAGAGAATCGGTCAATGACGACAAATATAGCATCATTACCCTTCTGGGATTTGGGAAAACCAGTAATGAAATCCATTTGGACCTTGTCCCATTTCCATTCAGGAATTGTAAGGGGTTGCAGAGTTCCTGCGGGCCTTTGATGTTGAGCTTTAACGCGGCGGCAAACGTCACACTCAGAAACATAACGAGCAATGTCTCGCTTCATATTAGGCCACCAGTATCTCTGACAAATGTCACGGTACATCTTTGTGCTACCAGGATGAATTGACAGAGGAGTGTCATGAGCTTCCATCATAACGTGTTCTCTCTCATCTTTGAACTTAGGTACGAAGAGACGGTGTTGGAAAAATAGGATCCCATCATTATCAAGATGGAACTCCGACGGTTTTCCTTTTTCAAGGTACCGCTTGATCCTTTCCACTTCAGAGTCATACCGTTGCATAGTTTTGATGATGTGTTCTAAATCTGGTTCGACAACGAGGGTATTGAGATAACCCTGTGGAACAATATGGAGGTTCAATTTACGAAACTCTTCATAAAGAAGAGGTTGTGATTCCTGAACCATATGGTTGCTGCAATAAGCCTTGCGGCTCAAAGCATCGGCCATTACATTTGCCTTGCCAGGGGTGTATGAGATATTCATATCATAATCGGCAATTGTCTCGAGCCATCTTTGTTGACGAAGGTTCAGATCCGGTTGAGTATATAAATACTTCAAACTTTGATGATCCGTACATATCTCACAACGGTTACCGAGAAGGTAATGGCGCCATAGCTTCAGGGCATAAATAACCGCAGAAAGTTCAAGATCGTGCACTGGGTAATTTTCTTCGTGAGGACGCAATTGTCGAGAAGCATAAGCAATCACTTTACGCTCTTGCATTAGGACACAGCCTAATCCTTGACGGGAGGTATCGCAGTATATCACGAAATCCTTTTGGGAATCCGGGGGTGCTAATACTGGGGCAGATGTCAATTTATCTTTTAGTGTCTGAAAGCTTTCTTGACATTTTTCTGTCCACTCAAACTTAACACCTTTGTGAAGCAGATATGTCAATGGTTTTGCAATCTTGGAAAAGTTCTCAACGAATCGACGGCAAGAACTAGCAAGTCCGAGAAAACTTCTGACTTGCTTAACATTCTTCGGGGGAGTCCAGTCAAGAATAGCCTGAACTCGTTCGGGGTTAACAGCAATTCCATCCTTGGAAATCACATGTCCAAGGTAAGTTACTTCAGAAAGCCAAAATTCACATTTGGAATACTTGGCATACAACTGGTGTTCTCGGAGCCTTTCTAGTACCAAACGGAGGTGTTCAGCATGTTCTTCTTTATTCTTAGAATAAACCAGAATATCATCCAAATAAACCACGACGAATTTGTCCAGGTAATCCATGAATATATAATTCATCAGACGGGAGAAAGTTGCTGGAGCATTCGTTAGGCCAAACGACATGACGGTGTATTCATATGAGCCATAACGAGTGACGAATGCAGTCTTGGGAATATCCTCTTCACGGACACGGATCTGGTGATAACCCAACCTCAGGTCGAGTTTAGAGAACACCGATGATCCTGCGAGTTGATCATAAAGATCATTGATCCGGGGCTGTGGGTATTTATTCTGGATTGTGGCTTGGTTAATGGGCCGATAATCCTGAACCAAACGGTTAGTTCCATCCTTCTTCTTAACGAAGAGTGAAGGTGCTCCCCAAGCAGAGGAACTGGGGCGGATGAAACCACTTTTAAGCGACTTGTCGATTTCTTCCTTAAGCTCGAGTAGATGATGCGGAGGCATCTTATAAGGTCGCTTGGCAATAGGGACGGTGCCAGGCTTCAAGTCGATGACGAACTCGACAGCTCTAGCCGGGGGTATTCCTGGAAGTTCTTCTGGAAAGACGTCTGGAAAATCTCGAACGACAGGAACGTTCTCGATCCCTTCCAGAGGTGAGGCGTTCAAAGCATTCAGAGCATATATCTGAGCTTCAGCGTCTCGAGTAATGCGGGCGGTATAATTCACTATCTCATCGGTGGGGTGAAGAAGTTGGACGGATTTAGTGGCATAATTGATCGAAGCAATGTGAGCTTTCAACCAATCCATTCCAAGTATGAGGTCTATGGTGGAAGACTTCAGGACGATGGGCGAGGCAAGGAATTCCAATCCTTTAATTTCGACGGTAACGTCAGATGCTATTACGTCAGCATGACAGTGACCTCCGGGAGTTTTAATGACTAACGGAGTATGCATTTTCTCATATCGAATGCCATGCATCAATGCAAATTTTCCAGAGATGAATGAATGTGATGCTCCTGAATCAAATAAAACAGAAGCAGGTACTGAGTTAACAAGAAGGGTACCCATCACAGTAGCAGGTTGATCCTGGACTTCTTCAATGTCAATGTTGTAAGCGTGTCCACGACCATGTGTAGCAGACCCAGTATTATAGTTGCGGGTTTGGTTGTTGCCACGACCATTGCCACGGCCAGCACGAGGAAAGGCTAACTGATTCTGATTCTGGCGGCAGTCTTTAGCCTGGTGTCCTGGTTTGCGGCACTTGAAGCATAGACCATCTTCAGGACGAAGAGGAGCATTGTTTTGAATAGCTTGAGTTTTTGGCTGCCTCGGCGGTGGAGGAGGCAGACGTGGTGCAGCATAGTTGTTCTTTGGCGCAGAGGTATTGGAACGGAATGCATTGTTGGGGATCCAAACTCGACGCTTCGATGAAGAGCCCGAAGATGAGCCAGCATCACGATAGCGCTTCTGCGATTCCTTGTATTCCATCTGAGCGGTCTCAACAAGAATAGCCTTGTTCGTCAGAGTTGAAAAGTCATTGATGTCTTGAGCAGCTAGTGCAAGCTTGAGGTCAGGGTGTAGTCCATTACGGAACTTCTCTTGTCTGCGAGCATCTGTGGCGATGTCTTCTTCAGCATAGCGTGAGAGGTCTAGAAATTCCCGCTGATAAGCTTCAACGGCCTTATTGCCCTGCCTGAGGTTACGGAACTGGGTCTTCATGCGTTCCATAATTGCTTGAGGGATGTAACGTGTACGGAAAGTAGCCTGGAACTCATACCAGGTAATGACTGTTCCAACAGGCAGAGTACGCTTGTGTGTGTCCCACCATTGAGCAGCGGGGCCCTTTAAGAAAAAGGCCGCGAAGTTGACGTAGTTGGCAGGGGCGACATTAGCTGACTCCATCTCGTGAGTGATGTCGCGGAGCCAGTCATCGGCATCCAGGGGCTTGTCAGAGTTGCGGAACTGCGTTGGGTTGAGTCGCATAAACTCTGTCAAAGTTATTGAAGCTGGGTTCTGGTTCTGGTTGTTCTGATGCGGAAACTGAGCCATGATTCCAACCATGAACTGGCGGTTAAGCTCAAACTGTTGCATCATAGCCGCCATATAGTCTGGCGGTGGTGGGCGTTCAGGGGCACGACCACGACCACCTGGTCTAACCATCCTGCTAAGTATCAACAGGGGGTAGTTTAGTAAAAGCAATTGCGAGCGTTTAGTGTCAAACATGATGTAACTCGACAACAACTTAAGTAGTGTATCAGATACATAACATCAGTCGATTAAGACATACAGATCCATACATGGTCGGTTAAAATCGGGCAGCATAACGGCACAAATTGAAAAACTAGAGACACTAGGCGGCGCGCAGGCACGCGGTAAGGAAGTACACAACGTGACATAGCAAAGGCTACATCAGCGTCGGAGAAAACCACTGAAACGGGGTAACTGCAAATGCTGACGACGAATATTCATCGCGGAAGGATCCTGTGCTCCATGTGCACTCTGATGCAGAATCCGGTCTCGAACTGTAAGAAGAGGTCCACGTGCAGGCGTGTGACCTCCCACAGCAGGCCAATCAATACCTGGCGGCATCTCGGTCCTGCGTGGGTAAAGAATATACTCCGGATGTATCCCTGCACGAACAACTGGTAGCAACTGTGTCATAGCCTCGTAGTAGCGTGCTCGAGTGGCGAACAACTCGACGGCAAGAGCCCGAACAGTGCGATCCAGAGCCTGAGTGCACTGAATCAGAACCTGCGGGTCGTAGCGTCGAGACTCGTACGGGGCACAGATAGCTGTGTAGTATCCAGTAGCATCTCCAACAGGTGCATACGGAATATATCGAAACACAGTATCATCCAAGTTAGCATTGTGCTCCCCTCGTAGACGTACGACAGCAGAGTAGGCGGCATCATGGACTGCCATCTCAATCGTCACGCCTAATCCGTGAAAAAGGTGTAGCTCGGTGTCTGAGTTGTTCTGCTGATCATAAATCCGAACTTCAGCATAGTACTGTTCCTGGTTGAACTCGCGGTAAACCTCGTAAACCAAGTACTTAGGATACCAACGGTAGCCAAGTCTGGTCATGAGAGCGATCAGGACAGCTGGAAACCCAGGGGTATTACGAGCCCAAGTGCGAAGCACAAGCTGTGTCGTAGGACGCGGTGCAAACAAACGGTCCATCTGAAACAGAGAAAATTCAGATTTGTCAAATGACAATGAGAAGTTTAACACAACTCGGAGAGAAAGGTTAAACAAAACAATGGAAAGGAAAATGATTATCAGACTAATCAGATCAATGACAGGGAAATCGCACAGATATCCAGCTCTCCGGGTAGACAGAATTTTCGAGATCCTAAGTGTCGGCGTTAGTAAAACTTATTTAACCCGAGTAGAAGAGAGATCAGAGTCCCAGAGTATAGACGAGGAATAAAAGATCCTAATACCACCCAGTTGGTGACATGGGCCCGTAAGCCACACAGCCAAGTTAGTAAATTAGTTTTTCGTAGTCTAGACTCAACTTCGGCCAAGGAATTGGAAGGGGGCTTCCTACAGGCAGTCGGCTCTGATACCAACTTGTGATAACCCCTGCTCAATCGTACACTAATCATACACGCAAACGTGTACGATCAAGCACAGGGACTCACGGGAAGATATCACAACACAACTCTAACACAATTTAAACGGAGGTCCACAATATTACAGACCAGGGATCCGAAGATCCGAATACATAAGTCAGTCATACAAATATTATCTGAGTACAGACATAGTTAGACAAGTTTTGCCTTAAGAAGGCTAGCACAAATAGCAACACTAGATCGAAAGGCGTTGGCCTCCTGCCTGGGAGCCTCCGATCCTACTCCTGGTCATCTGGCTCGATCCAGTAGTAAGTACCCTCTGGACCCTCCTGGTAGTAGGCTCCGGTGGTGGCATCTGACTCCTGGGCTCCATCGTCTGTTTGTATCATCAATGTGGGGTATATGGGGAAAAGAGAAAATAAAGCAACCGTGAGTACTCATCCGAAGTACTCAGCAAGCAAGGATCTATACTACATATGCAACATTATCAATGGAGAAAGGCTGTATATGTGGACTGGGCTGCAGAAATGCCAGAATAGGGAGAAGGCCTAGTCCTATCGAAGACTAGCATCTTCAAACATCTTCACAAGGCCATCATCTTGCAGCAGTAGAAGAGAGTAGAATAGCATTTTATTTAACAAACATGTTGTAGTACAGCTTAAAGATCCTTCCTCGACTCCCAAGCGAGAAAGCGATCCCGAAGCTTCAATTGAGTAACAAGTATCCAGTTTAAGTAGTAGATCGGGATACACAAACTGAGCGTCCTTTACCGTAGGACCGGCTATCGATAGAAAATTCATCCCTGCAGGGGTGCACTACTGTTACCCAACACGCTCGATCAACTCTGGCCGGACACACTTGCTGGGTAATGCCCGTCCTCGGAAGATCAACACAAAGCAGCGCTCTACCTAGGCTCGGCAGAGAGGTCAGCACGCCGGACTAACCTATGCACCCAGAGGTCTCGGGCCATCGCCCTGGGCACCCTGCGCGTTGCGAGACTGGCCGGGGTGCAGGTGCGACACTGAACTCGTCAGTGAAGTATCCAGCCCAATCCCGACAATCAGCCCGCACGGTGAATCGTGACGTCAGACGAGCTTTCGGAGAAACGTACTTTGCAGAGGGTCCCATAACCATTATCCTGCGTGGTGGTAGTGCGTATAGGGCACGTCGACCCACTCAGATCACACACCCAAATCCAATAGGCTCAATTAGTATCAAGCAGAGACAATCAGAGTCTCTGATGCTCCGCCACAATGTCACACTCGAGTGCCCTTCCGGCACACCCGAAATCATAGATCCCCAGCGGGTACCCACCAGGGTGGACCCGCCTGTAACAAAGGTCAAGTAGCCGTGTGGTCAAATCATCAGGGTGAACGTATGAGGTATCACCCTCGAGGTTCACACTGAGGGTTGCACGACAGAGTCGTATCGGAAGTGGAGAAGGAGGAATCACCCTCGATGACCACGACCGAACAGCTACACTTCAGAGTATTCATCGGGAGTGCGTTACGAGGTATCACCCTCGGCACTCGATAGTTACTACGCAGAGTCGTACAACTAAGGGGGTGTGAAGTGAGGTGTCGGTCTCTAGTCGACGATCACGTTGATCGAGTCGTCGATGATCAAGCAGGGGCATCAAGGATAAGGTGGTGGGGTCACTGATGGTTCATCACCAACCTATACTAAACAGTTTATCATAGGCAGATAAGGTAGCAATGAACAGGTTACAACAGCAGGCTATGCATCAGAATAGGAGCATACATTAACAGTAGCGAAATCTAATGCAAGCAGGAGAATAGAATGGGCGATATCTGGAATGCTCAAGGGGGGGGGGGGCTTGCCTGGTTGCTCTGGCAAGAGGGGAAGGTCGTCAACGGGCTGCTCGTCGGTAGAGTAGTCGTATCCTGGTGCAGCGCCGTCGGTCTCAGCGTCTATCGAGAGAGAGAAGGAGGGGGAGAGAAACAATAAATTCACGACGATAATGCAAACAACATGTATGACATGCCTAAATGATATGCCGGGGTGTTCTACTGCCTAACTAAACGATTTAGTTAATTTAGGAATTTATTTGAATTTATTTAATTAAAGTTGGGCACTATTCATTTACTGAAATCGGTCTAAAAGTTCAATGTTCTTATAGCTGCGGGCGTCTGACGGGAATACGGAGGACGTATTCAGATTCGTATCGTCGTTCTGAGCAAGTTTCATGTATAAGATATTTTCATCGGAGTTACGGTTTATTTAATACGATTTTCTAAAGTTTTTATTAATTTCTGGAATTTAATTAATTATTTAATTCAACATTATCCGAAACAGTGCTGATGATGACATCAGCATGACCTCATGCTGATGTCAGCGGTTAATTAAGTTAATTACGAATTACTGTTTAATTAACACTAATTAGTTAATTAGATTAACATAATCAGGATTAATTAACTAATTAATTAACTAATTATTTTAATTATTTATTTTTATTTCTTATTTTTAAAACATTTTTGGGGGTGGGCCCCCTTTGTCATAGGCCCTGGGGGGTGGGGGCCGGTCGTCAGTGGCCCTGGGCCACAGCGGGCGCAGGGCGCGGCGGGCGCTGGGCGCCGGGCGCGGGCGCAGGCGAGCGCAAGCGGGGCCGGAGGCGGGGCGGCGGCCGAAGGTGGGCGGCGCGGCGCGGTGGCCGGAGCGGCAGCGGGCGGCGGCGCGCGGTGCAGGGCGCGCGGAGGCGAGGCAGGGGCCGAAGCGGGCATGGGCGAGGCGCTGGCGACGGGGCTCGGCCGATGCGCGGCGCGGCAACAGCAGCAGGGGTGAGCGGGAGGAACGGCAGGCGCGCGCGCGCGGGCGGCTCGTGAGGGGCGAGCGCGGCGAGCGGCTGGAGCGGGCCAGGTGCGGGCGCGGTGCAGGGCCGAGCGCGGGCGCGAGGCAGCACGCGAGCGGCAGCGGCGAGGCGGGGCCAGTGGGTGCGGGGCGACGGCGGCGACAAAGAGAGAGGGAGGGCGTGGCCCTCACCGCGGGTGCAGGGTCCGGGCAATGGGCTCGAGGAGGCGGCCGGGGATGACGGCGACGGGGTCCGGCGAGGCGTCGGTGACGAGGCGGAGACGGGGCGCGGTCAGGCGCGTCGGGGCGAGCGCGCGGGGCTCGGGGAGGAAGACGGGGAGGGGCAGTCCGGCGACGGGGACGAGGTGCGGAAGTGCACGGCGGCGTCGGGCGTCGAGGCGGCGGGGCGCGTCGAGGGCGCGGGCGACGGGAGCGGGAGGGGATCGGGCTCCTCCCAATCCAGATCCAGTCGAGGGAGTGGGGGGGTGGGTGGTGGCTAGGGTTTCGGTGGCCTCCAGGGGGAGGCCAAGTAGGCGCGGGGTGGGCCGGGAGCTGGGCCGGCCGGCTGGGCTGGGGCCCAGTTGGGCCGGGGGGAGGGGGGGTCCGTTTTCTCTTTTTCTTTTCTGTTCTGTTTTTCTTTTTCTCTTTTCTTTTTCTTTATTCTCTTTTCTCAGTTTAGTAAATAGTTAGGCCACATATTGAATTTTGTAACACATAGGAATTGCTCCAACAAATACTAGGCATTACCTACCACTACCAAAAATTGGTTTGGAGTCAACTTGAGTTCACACAATTTTTATAATAATTAAATTGCATTATTCCTCGCTGTTTTAATTATGTTAGAGCCACCTAATTATTTTATTATTTGTTGGTTTCAATTTCAGACTAGCCTCTGCAATATTTGTTATTTATCAAACATTTTAGTTTTTATGTTGGACAACTTTCATATTTCACTTTCATTTAAATTTGAATTTGACTTAGGAGTTGAAATGCAATATGATGCTAATGATGATTATGCAGTGTTAACCTCGCTGACATGTCATTATCAAAAGTGATTACTGTTGCTAATCACCGGGGGTGTTACAGATGAACTAATCATATTTACAAAAACAAGATAGGTCGAGTTCATACCATCTTTTTCTCATCCCAATCATTTCATCATATATCGTCATTATTGCCTTTCACTTGCACGACCGAACGATGTGAATAATAATAATAGTGCACGTGCATTGGACTAAGCTGAAATCTACAAACATTTATTCAAAGGAGAAGACAAGGTAATATGGGCTCTTCGTTAGATCAACAATAATGCATATGAGAGCCACTCAACATTTTCATCGTGGTCTTCTCCTCTTGACCCCCAACGAAAAGAAAAAGAATTAAAAAAAACATATTGAAATGTTTTTGGAGTTTTTGTTTTTCTGAAGAAAGTAAAACAAGAACGAGAAAAACTATTTACAGGGGAAAGCTCCCAACATGCAAAAGAAGAACGAGAAATCTTTTTGGGTTTTCTTTAATACTACAACTAAGCATGGTAGGGAAATAAGCTATAACTAATTTTTTTTGTTTTTCTCAAAGTTTTTCAAACACACAAGAAGAAAGCAGGAAAAAGGAAGTAAACTAACATGGATAATACAATGAAAAAGTATGAACACCGACAACAGGAATGAGTGGGTGAACATGAATGTAATATCGATGAGAAATACGTACTCCCCCAAGCTTAGGCTTTTGGCCTAAGTTGGTCTACGCCCATGGATCAAAGTAGCCCTCTCCGATGTGCTGAGGAGGATCCTGGGGGTTCCACTGGTTGACGAGCTCCTGCGGCTCCCACTGATAAATAGACTCCTGATATGGATCAGGTGATGGCTCTGGCTCAGGAACTGGGGATCGCGTCCCCTCCCAGTATGCGTAAATGTCTGCGGGCAAGATGAAGTACCTGCCTGAATGAATATCGAACAAAGAAGGTGCAGGCAAGATAATAATCTGACAAGTCTTCTCGCTAAATACCAGGTTATAAATAAGTCTCTTATCATCGCCTTTCTTAATAAAATCGTGTGCTACCATACTGTCATAATCTAAGTGTATAGTGAGTAGCAACTTCTCCTCTTTCTCATTATGCCTCATGGGTATCTCAAAGTGCTTAGCGAGGCAGGAGGCATAGATACCTCCAAAGATAGGACCCTTTGTACGGTTTAAACTCAACTGTCGAGCAACCATAGCACCCAAACTAAAAGTTCTATCGTGAAGTAAAGCATGGCGCAAAATAGCAAGGTCAGGAGCACTAAGACCTCCACTCTCCCCACGACCAATTAAACATCTCCCAGCAAATAATGAGTAATAGCGTAAAACAGGAAAATGTAAACTAGACACTCTCGCTCCCGACACTCCTCTTCCTTCCCCAACGGTAACTTCATCAATAAAACTTTCCACATCTCTAGGACGTGGCTCATCGATGCTGCCCTCATAAGGTAATTTACAAACCTCACAAAAGTCATAAAGCGTCACCTCCTTATGCTCATCATATAAATAAAATTCTACCGTGGGTGGTGATCTCCTAGCATGAAAGTGAAAATTTTGCACGAAAGTATTAGTGAGTAAGAGGTACTGATCACACTTATCGTGGAGAAAGTCGGTGATGCCTGCATTACCAGCCAAATAATAGAAATCCTCATAAATTCCGGCCGCCTCCAAGAATGCATCACATGGCCATTCACACGGCCGAAGTTCCGTGGTGCGAGGAAGGTTGTACTTGGGTTTCTTCTTCTCTCCATTTTCCTTTTCTTTAGAACCCCGACTTGAAGAGCATCTTTACAATCTCCTCATCATTTTCTCTGAAAATTTCTGAAATTTTTAGTGACTCAAAATAAAAGTGAACCAAACTCAACAAGATTGATAGCAACTACTCCTACAAGTGCCTAGAGGCTATATCATGCATC
This sequence comes from Thinopyrum elongatum, assembly GCA_011799875.1. Taxonomy (NCBI): domain Eukaryota; kingdom Viridiplantae; phylum Streptophyta; class Magnoliopsida; order Poales; family Poaceae; genus Thinopyrum; species Thinopyrum elongatum. Next base: position 435,820,834 of record CM022302.1, read on the forward strand.
AAAACTACTTTGGACCATATAAATTTGACATGCAAACTCAAGAACAGCGTCACCTCAGCAGCAAAATTTTGCAATAAATAAAGCACTAGAACAAAAACTAATTGGACCATTGGAGGAGTCACATACCGAAGAACAATCCCCCAAAACAGTTTTGCAAATGGCGCTATACACAAGGAGATCGAAAATGGCAGCAAGATGAGCAAGAACACGGGTTTGAGCTACGGGATGATTTTTTCTGGAGGAAGACGAAGTGGATGGGTACTGGAATAAGTGGAGGGGGCCCACGTGGGACCCACAAGGCAGGGGCGCGCCCTCCACCCTTGTGGCCCACTGGTGCATCCCCCTGGTGCATGCTCAGTGCCAGAAATTCTAAAATATTCTATAAAAATCATACTAAATTTTCAGGGCATTTGGAGAACTTTTATTTTTGGGACATTTTTTATTGCACGGATAATTCAGAAAACAGACAGAAAATGCTATTTTTGCTTTATTTAATCTAAATAACAGAAAGTAAGAGGTGGGTACAGCAGGTTGTGCCTTCTAAATTCATCCATCTCATGCTCATCAAAAGGAATCCGTTAACAAGGTTGATCAAGTCTTACTAACAAACCTCTTTCGAATAACATCAAACCAGAGAATTTTCGAATAACACTAAGTTACCTCAACGGGGATATGCATGTCCCCGACAATAAGAATATCATATTTCTTTTTGACAGTTGGGAGAGGGAATCAAAACATCCGATAGTAATAGTTGAAAATTTTCCAATAGAATTGATACTATGAACTTAAGGCTGTTTCTTCGGAAAGTGTACCGTATGCTCATTACCATTAACATGAAAAGTGACATTGCCTTTATTGCAATCAATAACAGCCCCTGGAGTATTCAAAAAGGGTCTACCAAGGATGATCGACATACTGTCATCCTCGGGAATATCAAGAATAACAAAGTCCGTTACGATAGTAACGTTCGCAACCACAACAGGCACATCCTCACAAATACCGATGGGTATAGCAGTTGATTTATCAACCATTTGCAAAGAGATTTCAGTAGGTGTCAACTTATTCAATTCAAGTCTACAATATAAATAAAAAGGCATAACACTTACACCGACTCCAAGATCACATAAAGCAGTTTTAACATAGTTTCTTTTAATGGAGCATGGTATAGTTGGTACTCCTGGATCCCCAAGTTTCTTTGGTATTCCACCCTTAAAAGTGTAATTAGCAAGCATGGTGGAAATTTCAGCCTCCGGTATCTTTCTTTTATTTGTAACAATATCTTTCATATACTTAGCATAAGGAGGCATTTTAAGCATATCAGTTAAACGCATACGCAAAAAGATAGGTCTAATCATTTTAGCAAAGTGCTCAAAATCCTCATCATCCTTTTTCTTGGATGGCTTAGTAGGAAAGGGCATGGGTTTCTGAACCCATGGTTCTCTTTCTTTACCATGTTTCCTAGCAACAAAGTCTCTCTTATCATAACGTTGATTCTTTGATTGTGGGTTATCAAGATCAACAGCAGGTTCAATCTCTACATCATTATCATTACTAGGTTGAACATCAACATGAACATCATCATTAACATTATCACTAGGTTCATGTTCATCACCAGATTGTGTCTCAGCATCAGAAATAGAAATATCATTGGGATTCTCAGGTGTATCTATAACAGGTTCACTAGAAGCATGCAAAGTCCTATCAGTTTTCTTCTTTTTATTAGGACTAGGTGCATCAGTATTAATTTTCTGAGAATCTTGCTCAACTCTCCTAGGATGGCCCTCAGGATACAAAGGTTCCTGAGTCATCTTACCACCTCTAGTCATAACCCTAACAGCATTATCATTGTTCTTACTATTCAATTCATTAAGCAAATCATCCTGTGCCTTAAGTACTTGTTCTACTTGAGTTGTAACCATGGAAGCATGTTTACTAATAAGCTTGAGATCATTAACAGTTCTACTCATATAATCACCCAAGTAATCAAGCATGTGAGCATTACGTTTCAATTGTCTACTAACATAAGCATTGAAATTTTCTTGTTTACCAATAAAATTATCAAACTCATCCAAGCATTGACTAGCAGACTTATTATGAGGAATATCACCTTCATCAAATCTATAAAGAGAATTTACCTCTACTACCTATGTCGGGTCATCAAGACCATGTATTTCTTCAATAGGCGGTAAATTCTTAACATCTTCAGCTTTAATACCTTTTTCTTTCATAGATTTCTTTGCCTCTTGCATATCTTCAGGACTAAGAAATAGAATACCTCTTTTCTTCGGAGTTGGCTTAGGAGTTGGTTCAGGAAGTGTCCAATCATTATCATTACTCAATATATTATTCAATAGCAATTCAGCTTGCTCAACAGTTCGTTCCCTGAAAATACAACCAGCACAACTATCTAGGTGGTCCCTAGAAGCATCGGTTAGTCCATTATAAAAGATATCAAGTATTTCGTTTTTCTTGAGAGGATGATCAGGCAAAGCATTAAGTAATTGGAGAAGCCTCCCCCAAGCTTGTGGGCGACTCTCTTCTTTAGATTGCACAAAGTTAAATATTTCCTGTAAGGCAGCTTGGTTCTTATGAGCAGGAAAATATTTTTGAGAGAAGTAATAAATCATATCCTGGGGAATATGCACACAACCAGGAGCAAGAGAATTAAACCATAACTTAGCATCACCCTTTAACGAGAAAGGAAACAATTTAAGAATATAATAGTAGCGGATTTTTTCCTCATGAGCAAATAGGGTGGCTATATCATTCAATTTAGTAAGATGTTCCACAACAGTTTCAGATTCATAACCATAGAAAGGATCAGATTCAACCAAAGTAATTAACTCAGGATTGACAGAGAATTCATAATCCTTATCAGTAACAAAGATAGGTGAAGTAGCAAACTTAGGATCATATTGCATTCTAGCATTCAAAGACTTTTCCTTCAGCTTAGCTAACAGTTTCTTAAGATCCTCTCTATCATTGCAAGCAAGAAAGTCTCTAGCAGTTTCTTCATCCATAATATAACCCTCAGGTACAACAGGCAATTCATATCTAGGGGGAGAATCATAATCTTCAGTTTCAATAATATCATCAGTTTCAGTAATTTCATTTTCTCTAACCGTAGCAAGTTGTTCATCAAGAAATTCACCTAGTGGCATAGTATTATCAAGCAAAGCAGTAGTATCATCATAAGCATCTTGCATAGCAGAAGTGGCATCATCAATTACTTGTGACATATCAGAATTACTAGCAGGTGTAGGTGTCGCAAGCTTACTCAAAACAGAAGGTGAATCAAGTGCAAAGCTAGATGACAGTTCCTTACCTCCCCTCGTAGTAGAGGAAAAAATCTTGGTTCTAGTATCTTTCAAATTCCTCATAGTGATCAATAGATATAAATCCCAAGTGACTCAAAGAATAGAGCTATGCTCCCCGGCAACGGCGCCAGAAAAAGGTCTTGATAACCCACAAGTATAGGGGATCACAACAGTTTTTGAGGGTAGAGTATTCAACCCAAATTTATTGATTCGACACAAGGGGAGCCAAAGAATATTCTCAAGTATTAGCAGCTGAGTTGTCAATTCAACCACACCTGAAAGACTTAATATCTACAGCAAAGTATTTAGTAGCAAAGTAGTATGGAAGTAACGGTAACGATGGTAAAAGTAACAGCATAGTTTTGTAGCAATCGTAACAGAGGCAACGGAAAAGTAATGAAGCAAAGATCAATATGTGAAAAGCTCATAGGCAATGGATCAATGATGGATAATTATGTCGGATGGCATTCATCATGCAACAATTATAACCTAGGGTGACACAGAACTAGCTCCAATTCATCAATATAATGTAGGCATGTATTCCGTATATAGTCATACGTGCTTATGGAAAAGAACTTGCATGACATCTTTTGTCCTACCCTCCCGTGGCAGCGGGGTCCTAATGGAAACTAAGGGATATTAAGGCCTCCTTTCAATAGAGAAATGGACCAAAGCATTAGCACTTAGTGAATACATGAACTCCTCAAACTACGGTCATCACCGGGAAGTGTCCCGACTATTGTCACTCCGGGGTTGCCGGATCACAACACGTAGTAGGTGACTATAACTTGCAAGATAGGATCAAGAACACATATATATTCATGAAAACATAATAGGTTCAGATCTGAAATCATGGCACTCGGGCCCTAGTGACAAGCATTAGGCATAGCAAAGTCATAGCAACATCAATCTTAGAACATAATGGATACTAGGGATCAAACCTTAACAAAACTAACTCGATTACATGATAAATCTCATCCAACCCATCACCGTCCAGCAAGCCTACGATGGAATTACTCACGCACGGTGGTGAGCATCATGAAATTGGTGATGGAGGATGGTTGATGATGATGATGGCAACGATTTCCCCTCTCCGGAGCCCTGAACGGACTCCAGATCTGCCCTCCCGAGGAAGAACAGGAGGTGGCGGCGGCTCCGTATCGTAAAACGCGATGAATCCTTCTCTCTGATTTTTTTCTCCCCGAACGTGAATATATGGAGTTGGAGTTGAGGTCGGTGGAGCTTCGTGGGACCCACAAGCTAGGGGGACGCGCCAGGGGGGTAGGGCGCGCCCCCCACCCTTGTGGACAGGCGGTGGGTCCCCCTCGGTTGATTCTTTCACCAATATTTTTTATTTATTCCAAAAATATTCTCCATCAAGTTTCAGGTCATTTCGAGAACTTTTATTTCTGCACAAAAATAACACCATGGCAATTCTGCTGAAAACAGTGTCAGTCCGGGTTAGTTCCATTCAAATCATGCAAATTAGAGTCCAAAACAAGGGCAAAAGAGTTTGGAAAAGTAGATACGATGGAGACGTATCATTATTTCATCACTGACACTAGTTGACAAAAAGGGGGAGAATAACATCGAGAGTTTGATATATTTGCTCGGTTGGATTTGGTGTTTATGTTTTTCTCTCTCTATCCTTGAGACAATTGCACCATTTCATGTGCTCTGATGTAAAACTTCTGTTATGGGTTGTAATATTAATAACCCCACCTGCTACACTGCTCTCTCTCGAAGTTCTTTGTTTTGCAGGTGAAATTGTTAATAGAAGTTATGAATGATTGCACTTTTCTCTCATTGGATTATCCGACATCAGTGCGAATCATTACCTCGTATGGTTGAAAATTCTCCACGCTCTCAAATGAATTGCAAGGAATTCCATTATATATCAATTGAACCTGCATACATCCAGGGGGTATATTTCATCATCGAGTCAAGTAACGCAAGTTCACTCTTATTTGATTTAAAACTTTCTTATCTATCTTCACTTTGATGATTATCTGTTTTGTCAACAACCGTCCAAAAAGGGGGAGATTGTTGGTGCAATGATAGGCCCCTTATGTTTTGGAGTTTGTTGACATAAACAGTTTGGGACTTATGTGTTTGCTAGTGCACACAGAGTAACAGGTCCTTGGAGTAATCGAGGAGTTTGATGAAAACGATGAAGATAATCTCCCTGCGAGGTAGTGAAGGTTATCACCGAAGATAAAGCTAATGAGAGTGACCCCTAAAAATTGCTGAAGTTTAAGCAGTTGGTTCAGTGATTGTTCGAAGCAAATGACTGCGTTCGAGGAAGAATGAAGACGAAGTGAAGACGTAGCATTTATTTCGTTGTTCTTCTTATTTCATTGAGTCATAGGACCACCGTACTATTAAGAGGGGTATAGCGTTCCAAAGCTTTGATTCTCTGATGCTAAACCCAAACCTATGAAAGCTGTGAGAGAAATCTCTTTGTGCTCCGAGCAAATACTTGCCAGCAAGAGACTATGATCTTCTTCGCTGCGAGAGATTTGCCTCGGACCGAGGAGTTAGCATTACTTGTTCCTCAAGTAATGTTACCGTTGCTCCAAAATCCGACAATTGAGAACGTGTCGGTTGGCCATTGGCTGGACCTCGTGTCCAAAATGGTCGTTTCCCATCTGGGAAGGCTGCGGCTATAAATAGCCACCCCGCACCGGCTTTGTCTGGTGGCTGCTCCATTTGATTTCTGAGAAGATTGTTGAGCAACCCCCTCTCTGAGTGATTTGAGTTTAAAATCCACCAAGAGAAAAACCCTAGAGCCGAAGAATTAGATAGTGGTTCAGCATCACTGGAATCTAAGTTTAGTATGCTCCGCCTATTACTCTTGAGAGCTGCAAACTCTCTAGACGGTTAGGTGTCAAGTTCTTCAGAGACCAAGAGTAATTGTGGTTCTCGAAGAAGAAGTCTGTAAAGGTTTGGAGATCGCCTTCAAGTATCTACCATGAGTGATCGGCATTGGTTGACGAATCGATTGTCGAGGAGAATAGGGTGAAGAGAGTTTATCTACCATGTTAAGTCACAGCCCCTCCAACCAGACGTAGTCCTTGTGCAGAAGGACGAACTGGTCGAACAAATTCCTTGTCGCCATCGAGCACCACCGGTTACCTCTGTTACTCAAGTTCACCGTCAATGCATTCTATTCATGTATTTTACTTTGATGCATGCTTTAGTTTCCCTTTGGTTATCTGTTGTAGTTCATCTTAGTCTATTTATTATTTATTCTGCTGCCGGGTTCTGAGAGATTTAAGTTTTCCGAAGAAAATTTAAAACTCCCATTCACCCCCCCCCCTCTCGGGTAGACATACTTCTTTCCTACAGTACTACTGTTGTGTAACCTGCAACAATCACTTATCATAAGACACATTTAACTTGGGAGTATGATATAGGTTACATCTCGGATTCTTTTCTAGCTTATACTACTTCTAATTTGTTGAAATGGCACTTATGACGAGACAGTTTTAACTTGGTAGAGTGATATTCGTTGCATCTTTCATATGGTGTCTGGCTTTCATTGCTTCTAATTTGTTGAAATGCCTTCTGCTTAGTTTACACATCATAACTGTGAATATGCAATGTTGTCATTTTTTTCTTACACATTCAATCATCCTGTCATGTGGTCGCCTTACATTAAAGTAGTGCTCGTCAGCATCCTGCATCAATGAGTTTTAAAAAGCGAATTTTTATTCATTTTTCTTGTGGGTTTGACTTGACAAGGCAATAAAATTAAGTAAGAGGAGGGAAAAAATTAAGGCAGGGACTGATGGCGGTCTTCCGGCGAAACCGGCATCCCAGGTGCTTTCTCTAGCTTGGCAGTGTGATATTGTCTTGCATCTTTCATGTGGTGTCTAGCTTGCATTGCTTCTAATTTGTTGAAATGGCTTCTGCTTAGTTTACACAAATAGTTGTGAATATGCCATGTCGTCCTATTTTTCGTACATATTCCATCCTCGTATCGTGTGTTTGCCTTACATCAAGGTAGTGATTGTCAGTATCATGCATGAATGAGTTCTAAAGAGTGAATTTTATTGCTTTTTCTTGTCGGTTTTACTTGACAATGCAAAATCAATAAAGCGGAAGGAAACTAGCAAGGCAGTGGATAAAGGTGCTCCTTCCAACCAACTGAAACGGAGGGCCTCTACAGATTCTACTCCACCATCCCCCCAACAAGATTTGGAAGACAACACATGCATAGACACTCAATGTATTTGTGTTGATGATGAACACGTCTCCCCTAGTCCACCATCACAGGTGCTCCCTCTAACATGGCACTGTTATATGTGGTTGCATGTTATGTATGATGTCTAGCTTGTATTGCTTCTAATTTTGTTGAATTCCATCTGCTTACTTTACACATTATACTTGTGAATAAGACACGTGTTCCTGTTGCTAGAACATACAATATCTGTCTATCGCACCATGTTCTTAAATCAAAGTACTATTGTTGTGTAACCTGCAACAATCACTTATCATAAGACACGTTTAACTTGGGAGTCTGATATAGGTTACATCATTATTTTCTAGCTTGTACTACACATTTGTTGAAATGGCACTAATGACGAGATAGTTTTAACTTGGTAGAGTGATATTCGTTGCATCTTACATACGGTGTCTAGCTTTCATTGCTTCTAATTTGTTGAAATACCTTCTGCTTAGTTTACACATCATAGCTGTGAACATGCAATGCTGTGAATATGCAATGGCACTAATGACGAGAGACCTTTAACTTGGTAGTGTGATGTTGTTTGCATCTTGCATATGATTTATTTCTTGTACTGTTTCACATTTGTTTAAATGCCAGTTATGGCGAGACACTTTAACTTGGCAAAGCTATATTTGTAGCATATTTCATATGGTGTCTACCTTCCATTGCATTGCTTCTAATTTATTGAAATGCCTTCTGGTTAGTTTACACATCATAGTTCTGATTATCTCATGCCGTCTTGTTTTTCGCACATATCACATCCTCCTATCATGCGGTTGTCTAACATCAAAGTTTAGTTCGTCTGTATCACGCATCAATTAGTTCTGAAGAACTAAATTTTTATTCCTTTTTCTTGGCGGCTTGACTTGACATGGCAAAGAGAAAGAGGAAGGAACACAGAATGGTAGGGGGTTGTGTTAGTACTCAGGACGCACAGAAACGGAAGCTGAAGAATTATGCAGATTCTGCTGGTACTGATGGTGCAATAGAAGTTCGAAGTCCACCGGAAAATTGTACAAACACGGTATCCCCTGCTACACAGCTGCAAAACAATCCAAACACAAACGAATAGCTTCCACCAAACAAGCAACGACAACCCTAGTTGTTGCAGTACCTTCTTCCACAGTACCAACATTTGCACGAGTTACTCATTCGGTAACTCTGCTAGCGGCAAGTTCCCAAGCTCCCTTGCCACCTGACACTACTTCCAAAGCACTCTTGACACAAGACGAGTTGACAAGATCAGATGAACCTTGTGAGCTTCAACAGCAAGAAGGTAGTTGCTTGAGTCAAGTTATAGTTGCATGCTTCTTTATATGTAGTCTCACAGTTTGATGTACACTAACACTTCGCATGTTCATTGTTAAACTAGCACCTAGGCGCAAGAGGAAACAGACATCAGGGATAATGCTCGACAGGTTAACTAAATCTAGAGGAGGAAGAATGGAGATCCGTTTTGAGGCAGGTTTAAAAAGTCCATGTGATGCTATAGAGTCAGCCAAGTTAGTATCAGTGGCAGTCGTTGCCGTTAGGTGTCATGCACGTATCCTCCCAACATGGATTCAGTACAGGAATGACAAAGACGAAACCTAGTTTAACACCTTCCTCAACCATTTATCTGTAAGTATGGTTATGTATGGAAATTAGTAATATTGTCTTGCTCTGCCCCATACTTTCTAGGTTGCTGGTAATGAGACTCCCATAATTTTTAACATATGTGGTTCAAGTTGGATAGCCAAGATGATACAACCAGACAAGCATGCACCCATGTTTTCAAGTCTGCTCTGTGATAGTATTGGTATAACTTGAGGAAAACTCACTTTGAAGGCAAGGCTAATAGTGAACTTGCCCAAACATCTCCAGTGGAAAATATATCGGATGAAGACTGGAGAGGCCTTGTTAAACACTGATCTGATCCAAAGTATCAAGTACGTTATATATATGTGATCATATCACATGTTGAACTCCTATTTACGCATGCGCCTCACAAATCTATCTTCTTGTAGGTGAACTGTTCAAAGAACAAGGCCAACCGTACGAAAGTGAAATTCTAACAGACGACAGGATCTCGTAGCTATATTGCACACTGCGAGGCTCTTGTAACTAGCTGTTGTTTCACTCTTTTCACTGTGCCATATTATCATATCTATATTGACTTGTTCCAAATGCAGAGGAAAGCCCGCAAGGACCAAAAAGTACCTGAACCAAATGCTGTGGAAATCTTCAAGGACTGTCACGCCAGCAAGACGAAGGGCATGACTACACCAGTCAAAGCTGCTGTTGTAAGTCCTTAATCCTCATCCCTTTTAACTACTACTTACTCTGACTTGTGCATTGAACTGCACGGTTTGTAGCCAATGTCTATTACTCTTTTCAATTTTATACACAATTGTCTTAGCGTATCATTGCACCTTACAAGGTTTAAAAGAGAGGAGTGATGTTCCTTTGATCTTGATCTGTAATCTAGTTCCGTGCTGGACTTGCCCACACAACATTACAATTGCATGTTTGTCTGTTCTCAGCTATTTTGTGATATGAATGATGTCATACTATGCTTACCGTATTATAAACTTTGTCTCTTTATCCTTGGATGTCAATACAATGTGAAGAAATAGACAATACATTAGCCATGGTACATGGTCATATGTTTGGAACCTGGTTTTATTATGTACTTTGCAGTAAAATACAACTAATATTTTACACGGGTTCACCAGAATAAGTTCTGTATATAGACCAAAGCTATTATGTTTGGTTTTGCTGCCTCCTTAATATCTTCTGTTCTCGTACTACTAATGTACAAACTCAACTTTTCAGCAAGCTATGGAACAAATGGTGGAACCACCACCTTCTGAAGGTGACGAGGCAACGATAACCGCAATGTCACCTCTTGCTGCAGTGGGTCAGTACCTGTCCACTAATAGTGCCAATAGCACGTTCCTGCGTAATACTGGGTTGGTTGTTAAGGCAATCTCGTCCAAACTGCCTCATGATCAAGATATGCAAGCTCAAAACAATGTTATATATGCGCTCCAGACACAAGTCCAATCCCTAACAGAGACCCTTTGTGAAACAAGGACAGCCATTGTTCGATCTCGTCAAGATATGCATGGTTTTGAAACCAGACTATCAGACATTTGCTATGTTGTTCAGGAGCCTAGGAGAAATGAAGGTGAAGGTTACAGTGCTCCATCGGACAGTACAGCATGAAAACTTAACAGTCAGGTCAAATGAACTGAGCTTCTGAACTTCTGGTGGTGCATTTATCTGCCGGACTGTTAACTTTTATGCCAACCTTCCTTTTGTTTTATGGTTGTAATTTATTTTGTTGCGATACAAAATTTGTTCTTAACGTGCAGTGACCGGCTGAAAAAAACAGCAAGCCATTTTTGTATAGTGTAGGGTGTTCCCTATATTTGCACTGGTGGCGAACTTTGATGCCCAGTGGATGTAATCTGTGCAATCGCCTTAATAGCCTAGCGTTAGTTTCTGGCTTATTTATTTCCCTAGTCTTCTTTTTTCCTTGGTTTGCTAGTGGCCGCAACAACCATGGGCCAGATACGGACTGTCGTAACCTTGAGCCTGCTACGAGCCATAGGATCAATGGGCCTCCTATGGGTCGTTGGATGAATGGGCCTCCAACGGGCCATTGAATCAATGGGCCTCCTACGGGCCGTCGGATAAATGGGCCGACATGGGTCGTAAACGGGCATAATTGGTATCGGGCCAGCACAGTAACGGGCCGTTAACATGCCGGAAGACAGCAAAGGCTTAATTCTGTCACAGGCATAACGGGTCGTTAATGGGCCAGAATACATGACGGGTTGGAAACGGCGAACGGGTTAACAGGCCACAAACGGGCCGATTCTAACCACAGGCTGAATTTGGCCCATTAAGAGAATAGGCTAGTAACGGGCCGGAGGTAATCGAGGGCCGGAAAGGAGCCCAAGAATATATGGGCCATCAGTAGGCCGAAAGCTAACACGGGCTGGAAACGGCCCATGTGAATCATGGGCCGTTAATGGGTATAAAGAAATTTACTGTTTATTATGGGCCAGAGTCACCGCGGAACACTAAAGGGCCCAAAGATACGAAAGGCCTCATATGGGCCGAAAGACGTCGTGGGCCATATATGGGCCAAAAGTGAAACGGGTTGGTGTTATACTGGACGGCCCACATGATGCTGTTGGGCCAAATTCGGGAACGCCATAACGGGCCGTGAGTTACCGGGCCGTAAAATGGGCTATATGCGAACATATTGTTAACAGGCTTTTCATGGGCCGGCCCGCTAGCTTTTGACCAAGTCAAACGGGCCGGCCTTTGTAAGCTAAATGGGCAACTGTTGGGCCGTGCCACATGTCGAGATATCATAGGCGCCTCTCTGTCCCAATGACGAACTGACACGTGGTTCCTCCGGTGAATGAGAATTTTACACTTCGAAAATCCCCATTGGTCTGGGCAGTTAACGGGTTATCGAATCCAAACCAGAACCCGATAGCTTAACGGCGACCCGTTACGGTGGATGTCACGTGTCGGTTACCCTTGACGAAAACACTTCCATGACGCGGCATTTATCGTCATGGAAGTGGACACTTCCGTGATGATAATTTCAGTATTGTCATGGAACACTTCTACGACAGCACAGGTATGACTGTCTTAGTTTTGTCATAAAATCGTCATGGATGTACATGCATGACAGAAAACGTGACCTACTGTGACAAACACGTATCATCACGGAAGTGGTTTTTTTTGTAGTGCTCCAATCCAGCACAAACACCTCATCCATGGCGCACCCCCTAGACTTCTATTTTGGCGTCGTTGAGGAGGAGCAGGAAGAGGATCCTCTGGCTCCCTTGTGGGCAGAGATGGACAAGGCACAGGAGGAGGTTGCGCAGATGGAGGCGGTAGCCAGGCAGATGGACGCGCCCGCGCCCGTTTCCGTGCCAGCGCATGCACCGCGCCCGTGCTCGTGCCAGCGCTTGCGCCCGCTCCCGTGCTTAACGCGACGGAGGCGGAGGCTGCGTAGATGGACGCAGACGAATTTCTGCAGTGGGCCGAGGCCGCCTAGGCCGTATTGTACGACATTATCTTGGGCAAACGTGGCGGTGGCGCCGGTTGTGGTGCTAGACGTGGATGGATCGACGTCCATGGCATCGACAGGCACCTTGGTCGTTGTCGTGGCCACAACTAGGCGGTGACCGTGGCCGTGGACACAACTACACGGCGACCATGGACGTGGCCACAACTAGATGGTTGGCTGTATGTATAGGAGAACAAGAGAAAGACCTCCCACCGGGTTGGATGTACTAGCGAATGATACACTATGTCTTAAAGTGAGAGTGAGTAATGCTTAGTACTGAATAGGCTAGCAAAAGTTTTATGGGGGTGGAAGCATAGAGCTCAAAGACTTGCATCACCCGGCTTGGAGCCTAGACTATCCAGCACCCGAGGCCTACGCCAGCTTAGAGTCGCGCTTGCACGAGAAGCTAGACAATACGGCTTGGTTCCCGGATTGTCCGGCCTATGCCCAGACAGTCCAGGTTGGTTCCCGGACTGTCTGGCCCCTACCTGCGTGCAGATCTGGCCAAGAGGCTGTGTATCCCCTCTCACCTACCACCCTTTCATCCCTTAGCTATATAAACCGTACCTTGGACTCAAATTAGGGTTAGCAAAGTGATTGTGTATAGCATCGGGGCTGGCCCGTCAGTGGGAAAAGCTAGATGATGGGTCGGACATAGGGCCCAACTGCTATATGCGTCCTTAAGGGCCTCCGGGTACGCAGAGACCCGGCTGGCGTGCAAGCCAAGGACCCCTCGTCCGATTGGGGCTCTAGGTTGGTTAGGGAAATGTGTAACCCTAGGCCTCACCCCCCTTTATAAGGTGAGGCTAGGGGGTCCGAGATCTTCTGACATCTAGTCATCGTCTCGGCATATCAACACATATTGTAACCCCCTCACACGAGACATTTTCTCACAATCAATCGAAGCTAAAGCAGGAGTAGGGTATTACCTCAATCACGAGGGCCAAACGTGGGTAAATCCCCCTTGTGTGATCCCTTCTGAAACTTCCGGTCATGCTCTCCACCCTACCGTGACTACTGGCGGTTTTCGGTGCCGTAACAAAGCATATCAGACTAAACTTGAGAAGGCTTTCCTCATTTATCCTTCTCGTTGGTTATCAAGCCTCCAATAGGAGAAGAATCCCAAGGGATTAACCAAGACCTCCATATCCATAGAATTGGAAAAGATCTACCTCTCAAGACCCCTCTTCTCTTAAAGATTGGGGAAAATCTTAACTTGCTTCTTTTCCCTTTGTTGTTTGTGAATCTTGATATACTCCCTCCGCTCCGAATTACTTGTCATAGAAATGGATAAAAATGTATGTATCTAGAACTAAAACACGTCTAGATACATCCATTTCTGCGACGAGTAATTCCAGACGGAGGGAGTTTCTCTTTACTTTGGATGCATTGAGAGCACATGTGTGATGTGAACCTTGTTCGTTAGTGTTACTTGTTTTGTGTTTTGTTTTGTTCTTTGTGATTTCTCCTTTGCCACCTCCAAATTGTGAAGATTGGGACAACCCAATGGCATTGCCCTGCATCAAATAGCATGGGAGGAAGCACTATAAACAGACACTTGTAGTTCATCACTCTACATCAACCATAATCCTCCTGAAGAACCTCTCGAAGAACTACAATATTGGTTACCAAGCATAGCTGATCCATGCACCACCAAGTTCACCTCTACTAGGCAATTCTCAAATCTCATCATGAAAAGAACACAATCTTGATGTAATGCAACAGCCTCATCCGGAGACCGGATATTACCTCCGGTTTGCGTAGTGTTGATTAGCGTCGGGAAGTCCGAACTGATCACCACTCTGTTGCATCCCAAATTGCTTGCTATCGTCGTCATAGTCTCGGTAAACTTCTTCCTTTTGATCGATCAAATTCAGAGAGTGCGTGTCAGGAAATTTGCATGACATGGACCATGACTCTTGGATATATTTCTTCAAGCATAAGGACCCTCTTTTTTTAGCATTCAAGCATAAGAACTCTTTTTTTTTTTGAGGGCTAAGCATAAGAACTCAGGAAAGCAACATGGGCCTATGCAGCAAACACAGGATGGCATACTTATTATTTTTACTACGGGAAAGCGCATCGGTAGCCCAGTACGTCGGCCGAACCAGTAGCAAGCCCACTTATAGATACCTCAAGGTACGAAAAAGGCCCTAAACATGCACCGGCACCTTTCCCTTCTCCTCGTTGCAGTCGAGCTTGATGCCCTTGTACCACATCGCGCAGGCCACGTACACGGCGAGGTCGACGAGCGAGAGCGCGGCGAGGAGGAAGTAGAACCTGTCGAGGTGGCCGGAGTTGAGGTTACCCGGGATCCACCCAGGCCTCTTGTCGCCGGCGGTGAGGGTGGTCACCACGCTGACCAGCATGATGCTCACGTAGTTCCCGAGCGAGATGGACGCCATGCACAGCGAGCTACCGAAGCTCTTGACGCCGTCGGGCGCCTGCCCGTTGAAGAACTCCAGCTGCCCGACGTACATGAACACCTCCGAAGCCCCGATCAGCGCGTACTGCGGCACCTGCCACAGCACGCTCAGGGAGCTCGGCTGGTCCGGCGCGGCCACCCGCTTCAGCCGCGCCACCTCCACGACGCCTGCCACCACCATCGCCCCCATGCCGATCACGAGCCCGACGCCCATGCGCTGCAGCTCCGTCAGACCCTGCGGGTTCCCGGACAGCCTCGCCATGACCGGCACCAGCACGCGCCGGTAGATGGCGATGAATGCCAGCACGCTGAGGATGTCGAACACCGACATGCTCGCGGCCGGCACGTGGAACGACCCGATGTTGGTGTTCATGGTGGTCCCTTGCTCCACGAACAGCGACGCCATCTGCGTGAACACCACCGAGTAGACGATGGTGCACATCCAGATGGGCAGCATCTTGAGGATGCACTTCACCTCCTCCACCTGCGTCACGGTGCAGAGCCTCCACGGGTCCTTCATCCTCTCCGGCTCGCAGTAGTCCTCCTCGGTGACCGTCGCGGCCTTGTCAAGGTACCTGAGCTGGTCACTGTGCATGATCTTCCGGATGCCGGATTCCTTGTAAGACTCGTCGCCGTCCTGCTCGTGGAGCAGCTCGCCGCGGGTGGGCGCGTGGTCGCGCCACTTGCGGCACGCGGCGACGAGCACCTGCGCGATGCGGGTGAGCGGGTTGCCGGTGGGCTTGAAGTAGCGGTAGTTGGGGGTGCCCAGGAGGAAGAGCACGAGCGCCAGCGCCGCCGCGCCCGCCGAGACCCAGAACCCCATGACCCACTGCCCGGCGTCCTCGTAGTACACCAGCACCGTGTTGGAGAAGATGGAGCCGACGTTGAGCGCCAGGTAGAAGTAGCTGAAGAAGGCCACCTTGGAGCGCGCCTCGTCGGGGTCCGTCTCGTCGAACTGGTCCGAGCCCAGCGTGGCGATGGACGGCTGGTACCCGCCGTTGCCGAACGCGATCATGTACGTCGACAGGTAGAAGAGCGCGACCCCCGCCGTCGACGGCGGGTCGCAGTGCTTCTCCACGCCACCGCACTCGGTGGGCTTCACCAGCAAGAACCACGACGCGAGTGACAGTATCACAAGTCCCTGATAAAAGAAGTTAAGATCAGAACAACACACGCAACCAATCCAAACAAAAATGATCTTGTGCTACGATCGATCCGAGCTGCATACCGTGACATAGATCATCTGGAAGATGGCGCAGGTGATGTAGCGGCCCCAGTAGGAGTCGCTCATGAAGGCGCCGATGAGGGAGAAGATGTAGACGGTGCCGGTCCATTTGCTGATGCTGTTGGCCGCCTCGGCGTTGTCCTGGTGGAGCACCCGTCGGAGGAACACCACCAGGTTCACCCCGACTCCGAAGAAGGCGCACGTTACAAGCGCATAGTTAACTGCATCATCATCAACAACAGAAGAAATCTCGATCAGAATCCAGATCCAGTTAACTCACTGACAAAAACAGAGTGTCTGTGGTATATGAAGAACAGCATCAAATAAAGCAAGGCTTTACCTAGCAGCAGGATGGAAGATTTCCATTTCCCGGTGTTTGCTTTCACTGCTGGGTTTCCTCGTCTGTCCATCGACCCATCCTCAGTGATGGGCGATATGCACTTCGGATCGACGGTGCTTGGAGCCATCACCTTGATCGTCTGGTGAATTCTCTGAACCTTCTTCGCCTTCCGGCTGCTCCATCAAAAAATTCAGAAAATTAATTACAAAGATAATCCTTGAGATTCCTAACCAATACTAGTATTCTACAGTGTTTCAGTATTTTACATACGTCTAATCGGTTGGCTGCAGTGTAGATGCAGTCCTGCTTATCAGTACTTACTTTATACGAAATGTTGGTGTGCATATTGCAACATTTTCAGCGTGCAGTCATACTAGAAATATGTTATGCCCCACACGATACGCACCTTGTTTGTTTTGTCCGGTCCTGCAGGAAGTTTCGTCGATACTTCTTTGTGTGAGGCTTGAAAATGCGGCCAGATTAGTTCAACCTGCGAGTACAGCTCATGTCAGGGATGAAACCATGCGACCACTGCCAAAGTATACTTCTTTTTCTTCTCTTTTTCTTAAGAAGAAGACACTATTTCGACCAACATGATCAGTTTGTTTAGCATAAACAGATCAGACAAAGTGGAGACGGTGGCGCGCTTATCGCCATGCACTGCCTGATCTCCGCTCAGAAGCGTGTATACTACTGGCACTCTTTTCTCTTTGAAGAAAAAAACATATATATCCATCCAAGACAACGTTTAGGGATGGTATAGCGAGCATAATCCTATAGGGTCCCACGTGTGGTACATGCACAGCAGCGCTCGAATCAAAGCATTCCATCACAGAATGGTGAAAGAATGAACAGGTGGAGAGGACGATACAGTGATGCAAGAGCTGACATCGCCTCACATATACATGTACTGTGGGACACGGACAGCATCGAATCATTGATCATGCACTGTGTGTATATATACCTTCGTTGATGAAGCCTCCGGTACAGGAACGCAGCTTCTTCTCCGGCGACGGGGACGACGAGCGCTTCAGAAAGGAGACGACCACGGCGTCTAAGACGGGGACGAGCGCCACCTCTAGCCCGGACGACACCTCGACGAAACCGGGCAGGCCTCCAGACATTTACAGAGCAAAACCGCACTACGTATGGCGAGATCGCCGGCTTCTTGCTTGCTTTCACCGGCGGGCGAGCAAACGGAGACGGGGAAGAAGCTAGGGAATGGGTGGTGTCCTTGTGAGGTGAGCCGGGGGCGGGGTGCCCGCGTATTTATGGGCACACGCGGCGGCAGTGGTGCGGTGCTCACCGACTGGGTGGAGTCGCGGTGTTGGTGACCAGTACGTTTTGGTTTTCTCCTGCGGGGGAAAGGAGCCGGCCGACACATGTGGCAGCGTGCATGGCCCGTGACTGCTGGTTTCTCGACTGCTTTTCCCGGAGATCCTGTGATTGTGAGCCAGCTACGGCTCCATCGGAACGGCCTAGCCACACGAAAGTTACGGTGCGGCGCACGAAACTTGCTTGTGGCCGCGAGCGCACGGAGATTTGCTATATTCTCAGCCATTGGATTAAGATCTACTCCTACTTCTAAGTTCAAAATGAAGTACGGTATCCCTTGTCTCCTGTTTTCCCGAAGGGGCAGAAACTTTGCTTGTCGACCGTCGCAACCACCAAATCGACCTCCTCCATTTCTCTTTTACTTCGTATATTAGTGTTTTCATATCTTAATTGTAAATTTTACAAAATAATATAGGCAATAAAATATTAAAAGATATCAATATACGCAATACTGAATAAATAAATATGAAAAAATATTCCATAATGCATCTAATGATATTGATTGGTACTGTCAATGTTGATATTTTGTTTCTAGAAATCTGGTCAAAAAAATATAAAATGCGAAGTAAAAAGAGGGAGGGAGTACGAAAGAAAGTGCTAGCTTCGCCAAAGTCCTCTTCTGCTCTGGAGCTCAAATGAGCTCTATCTGAACAGTAAAATTCAAAAAATCTGATTCCATAGTGGCAAACTTTGACAAATATTTCGAATGCTTGAAAGTTTTCATCATGAAATTACATTCGTGAAAGTCATGGCAAAAAACAAGCTCAATTTTCTTTCATTTTTTTTAACCAGAGAGCATTTGAGCTCTGGAGTAGATAATCCACATCATAGCTAAGGTAGCTTCAATGTTTATTGCCACCTACAAGGACAAATATTCGGAATTAACAAAGTATTACTCATTAAAGCTAACATCATGAATTAAGAATTGTTGTTATCCTATATACCTGAGAGAGTCATCTCTAGTAACTTATTCATCTCGAAATGCAAACATACCACCTCGCCCTATAATTATAAATGAGATAAAGCTCACCTCAGCATGCAATCATGCATGGGAAAACCTCCACCAGCACTAATAGAAAATGGGGCTTTAGTCCTGGTTGGCAACGACCTTTAGTCCCGGGTCACCAACCGGGACAACGAAATTGGGACTAAAGGCCCCCACCCTTTAGTCCCGGTTGGCCACAACCCGGGAATTAAGTCCCCTAAGTGGCCATGAGCGCGCTGGGGGCTGGAGGACCTTTAGTCCTGGTTGGCGACACCAACCGGGACTAAGGTCCCTCCACGTGGCCGCGAGCTAGCGCCGGGGGCTGGAGGACCTTTAGTCCCGGTTGGTGACACCAACCGGGACTAAGGATTTTGTGTTGGGGTTTAGGGTTTTAGGGTTTAGGTTTATGGTTTATTTTTCCTTTTCATTTTGTGTTTTTCATTTAATTATTTTTCATTTCAAACATATTTTACGCTACTACATACTGTACACGTTATACATATATAATAATTTCTCGTAGACCATACATATATAATTCAATTTAGCATACGATCATACATATATATATATATATATATATATATATATATATATATATATATATATACAATTTCTCCTACAATTTGAAGATCATTACATGCAGGCATTAGCGGCAATGGTATTCTCCGCTTTCAGATATGACATCCGTAAGCAAAAATCCCGCAATTTCCTCTTGAATTGCTCGTATGCGGTTCTCTGATAGGAGCTTCTCCCGCATCTCTTCCAAAGAAGGAGATCAATATAAATATATTAGTTGTGTGTATATATATTAGATCATCATAAAAAAATTGTGAATAGTGTTTACATACCTGAAGTTGTCTTACATCTCTGCGTCATTCGGTCGTCATGCGAATGTTCTCGCAAACGTAGTATGCACATAAATTAGTCCCCTGTTTCTGCCTCATGCACTTTGCGAGAATAGAATTAAATCAGATAATAATCAAGCATGATAATGGTATTGAAACTAGAATTAAAGAGATGTGCGGACCTAACTAGTACTACTTAATTACCTTGGGCCGTCGTCAACGCAGCTCCGGTTTCCATTCACCGACAATATCATTGATGAACCATTTCCAAACCCTGCCCGGCAAAGAAAATGAATAAAGGAGTTATTAATTACTTGATATCAGGAAATGAACGAAAGAGGCCGATATAGTGCGATAATGATTGAAATTACCTGTTGAGCATCCAAACCACACTGGTGTATTCTCGAGGATCTTTACCTAGTGAGTCCAGGGTTTCAACAGTTCCAGCGTCAACTTTAATGATTAGCAGGATTCAGTGATACCTGCGCACGTTTATATAAGCAGGCATGCATAACTCATCAACTACACTTAACATCGTGTAAGCAAAATAGAATTTATAGTACAAGACTGTAACACTCACTTGAAGTTGTAAGGAAATAGTATTTTTGTTCTGGTATTTTGTGTCTTCGTAAACCTTAGCAAGTTATTCTCTGAGTCTTTGGTGTGGTCTTGTATCATTTTTTCATTAATGATATATGGGTCAACGAACCCAATGTCATAGATTCCATCTCTTTTGCATTCGAGAATCTTCATTCTGCATAATAGCGTACAAAAGAATATAGTGAAGATAATTACAAGCAATGAACGAGTTGAGATAGAGACTTAAATTACAGAAAGAAATCACTTACAGACAATAGCAACTGACGATAGATTTGTCGAGTGCGTCTTGATTGTATAACTGAAAATTTTCTGGAAACTCAATGCATAACTCGTTTTCATAGAAGTAATGTTCTTCCTTCACTTTCACCATGAGCATCTCTCGCCCGTTCTTTACTTCTTTCATGTACCACTCATGCAATCTTCGCATTTGTGTTGATAGATGAGGCAAAATTTGTTCTACGTAGTAGATAGTCAGGAAGTCATCATGCTAAGGCCCTATAGGACCAGCATACCAGAGTAGCAACCATCGTCGATGAAGGAAGTCGTAGATCAGAAGGATCAAACTTATAAACACCCAAACGAAGAAGAACAAAGACCGGATCAAAATAGATCCACCGAAGACCAGCACCGACCGAATCCCGCGAGATCCGACGGAGACAAACCTCCACACGCCCTCCGGCGATGCTAGACGGACCATCGGGACGGGGATAGAACGTGGGAGACATTATTCCTACTAAGGGACATCGCCGCCGCCACACAACCCCAATCAAGATGCTAAATCTAACAAGAACGAGAATGGGGTTCCTCGCCCCGGCGGGGATCCGAGATCGTCTGCACCTCCATGACCTAGAGGCCATCGGAGATGGGGCGGACCGGCGGCACCGCCGACGGGAGGAGAAGAGCTTTTCTTGTGGACAAGTTAAGTTCTAATATGAGAGGAACATACAAAGAGGGGCTCTGTTTGACAATACGACAGAAACTTTGCTCGTCGACCGCTGCAACCACCAAATCGACCTCCTCCATTTCTCTTTTACTTTGTATATTAGTGTTTTCATATCTTAAGTCAAAATTTCAAAATCTTACAAAATAATATAGGCAATAAAATGTTAAAAGATATCAATATACACAATACTGAATAACTAAATATGAAAAAATATTCCATAATGGACCTAATGATATTGATTGGTACTGTAAATGCTGATATTTTGTTTCTAGAAATCTGGTCAAGAAAACCTAAATGTGAAGTAAAAAAGGGAGGAAGTAGGAAAGAAAGTGCTAGCTTCGGCGAAAGTCCTCTTCTGCTCTGTCTGAATAGTAAAATCCGAAAAAAAATTATAAAACAATTCAAAAAATCTGATTTCCTAGTGGGAAACTTTGACAAATATTTCAAATGCTTGAAAGTAAGGTTGTCGGAATCGTGATTCTGAATCGGATCGGAGCTCTGATGGTAGGATCGCAAATCGTAGAATCTTAACTATTAGAATTGTAAAAAACTTAGATTTTACTAACCAAAATCATAGAATCAGTGTGGTTAGTTTGGATCATAAAGTCATAAAACCATACAATAGAATCACAATTCTGACAATCTTGCTTGAAAGTTTTCATCATGATTTTTACTATTTTTTGATTTTTACTGTTCACCAGAAAGCATTTGAGCTGTCGAGTAGATAATCCACATCATAGCTAAGGTAGCTTCAATGTCTATTGCCTCGTACAAGGAGGAATATTAAGCAGAATTAACAAAGTATTACTTGTTAAAGCTAACACCATGAACTAAGAATCGTTGTTATCCTATATACCTAAGAGAGTCTTCTTCAGTAACTTATTTATCTCGAAATACAAACATGCCACCTCATCATACAATTATGAATGAGATAAAGCTCATCTCAACATGCAATCACTACTAGGGAAAACCTTATACACAGAAGCTTACCAGTAGCGCTTGTTAAAAGGAGGCGATGCTGCTACTTAGCTGTAGCGCATGTACAAAAACAGCGCTGCTACTAAAAACATATCAGTAGCGTGGCACGGATAAAACGCGCTACTACTATAATTGCCACACCGTTCCCGGCAGGCTAGGTATAGTAGTAGCGCCCTTCCTCAACACACGCTACTGCTATCCTACTTAGCTGTAGCGCTTGGCGTCAACCCGCGCTACTGCTAAGCCCACCTAATCCACCCCGTACGTGCGCTCCCTCTCTCTCCCTCACTCCCCCTTACACTGTCGCTCCGCCTCTCTGCCTCCCGCCGCTCGCCGCCGCCGTCGCCTACCCCTCCTCCCTCTGCGCCGCCGTCACCTCCCCCTCCTCCCTGGACTCGGTAATCCTCCCCCTCCTCCCTCATCCCCGCCCCTCCTCCTCTGTCCTCCCTCCACTCCTCCATTCACCGCCGGCCGGCCCCTCCTCGCTCCGCCTTCCTCCTCCGTCCTTCTTCCTCCTCCCTCCTCCAGTCGCCCCTCCTTCTCCCTCCTCCCTCCTCCATCCACAACCCCTCCTCCCTGCTACATTTTGATTTAGTAGGCTAGTTGATATTTTCTTGTTGATATGCAACATTTTGATTTACTTAATAGTTTGTAGTTGATATATAACAATTTTGATTTAGTATGATTAATTGATTAGTAAAAATTTAGACATAGTTGATAGTTTTTAGTTGATATAAGCCTCTGTTCATATATAACACTCTGATTTAGGATAGTTTCTAGGGTTTAGTTGATAGTTTCTAGTTAACTGAATTATTACTAGGGTTTTAGTATATTATTTTTAGACATAGTTGATAGTTTCTAGTGATACTGAAACTATTTACTCATTTGCTAGAATGAACATTGTTGGAAATATGCCCTAGAGACAATAATAAAATGGTTATTATTATATTTCCTTGTTCATGATAATTTTCTATTGTTCATGCTATAATTGTATTAACTGGAAACCGTAATACATGTGTGAATACATAGACCACTCCATGTCCCTAGTGAGCCTCTAGTTGACTAGCTCGTTGATCAATAGATGGTTGTGGTTTCCTGACCATGGACATTGGATGTCGTTGATAACGGGATCACATCATTAGGAAAATGATGTGATGGACAAGACCCAATCCTAAGCATAGCACTAGATCGTGTAGTTCGTCTGCTAAAGCTTTTCTAATGTCAAGTATCATTTCCTTAGACCATGAGATTGTGCAACTCCCGGATACCGTAGGAATGCTTTGGGTGTATCAAACGTCACAACTTAACTGGGTGACCATAAAGGTGCACTACAGGTATCTCCGAAAGTGTCTGTTGGGTTGGCACGAATCGAGACTGGGATTTATCACTCCGTATGACGGAGAGGTATCTCTGGGCCCACTCGGTAATGCATCATCATAATGAGCTCAATGTGATTAAAGAGTTAGCCACGGGATCATGCGTTACGGAACGAGTAAAGAGACTTGCGGGTAACAAGATTGAACAAGGTATAGGGATACCGACGATCGAATCTCGGGCAAGTATCATACCGGTAGACACAGGGAATTGTGTACGGGATTGATTGAATCCTCGACATCGTGGTTCATCCGATGAGATCATCGTGGAACATGTGGGAGCCAACATGGGTATCCAGATCCCGCTGTTGGTTATTGACCGGAGAGATGTCTCGGTCATGTCTACATGCCTCCCGAACCCGTAGGGTCTACACACTTAAGGTTCGATGACGCTAGGGTTATAGGGAAAAATTGTACGTGGTTACCGAATGTTGTTTGGAGTCCCGGATGAGATCCCGGACATCACGAGGAGTTCCGGAATGGTCCGGAGGTAAAGAATAATATATAGGAAGTGAGGTTTTGGTCACCGGAAGTGTTTCGGGCGTCACCGGTAATGTACCGGGACCACCGGAAGGGTTCCGGGGGTCCACCGGGTGGAGCCACAAGCCCCGGAGGCTTGCATGGGCCAAGAGTGGGAAGGGACCAGCCCCTGAGTGGGCTGGTGCGCCTCCCACCAAGGCCCAAGGCGCAGCAAAAGGGGAGAAGGGGGAAACCCTAGGCGCAGATGGGCCTAAGGCCCACCCTAGGGCGCCCCCCCCCTCTCTCCCCCTCTTGGCCGCCCCCCTCCAACCCATCTAGGGCTGCCCCTCCCCTAGGGTGGGAACCCTAGAGGGGGCGCACCCCCCTCCCCTCCTCCTATATATAGTGGGGGTTTTGGGGCTGCCAGGGACACGAATCTCTCTCCCTCTTGGCGCATCCCTACCTCTCCACCTCCTCGTCTTTCGTAGTGCTTGGCGAAGCCCTGCTGGAGAACCACGCTGCTCCAACACCACCACGCCGTCGTGCTGCTGCTGGAGTTGTCTTCCCCAACCTCTCCCTCCTCCTTGCTGGATCAAGGCGCGGGAGACGTCACCGGGCTGCATGTGTGTTGAACGCGGAGGCGCCGTTGTTCGGCGCTTAGATCGGAATCGACCGCGATCTGAATCGCTGCGTGTACGACTCCTCCAACCGCGTTCTTGCAACGCTTCCGCATCGCGATCTTCAAGGGTATGAAGATGCACTCCTCTCTCTCTCGTTGCTAGTCTCTCCATAGATTGATCTTGGTGATGCGTAGGAAATTTTTTTGAATTATTACTACGTTCCCCAACAGTGGCATCATGAGCTAGGTCTATGCGTAGATTCTATGCACGAGTAGAACACAAGCAATTGTGGGCGATGATTTGTTCAATTTGCTTACCGTTACTACTCCTATCTTGATTCGGCGGCATTGTGGGATGAAGCGGCCCGGATCGACCTTACACGTACGCTTACGTGAGACAGGTTCCACCGACTGACATGCACTTGTTGCATAAGGTGGCTAGCGGGTGTCTGTCTCTCCCACTTTAGTCAGATCGGATTCGATGAAGAGGGTCCTTATGAAGGGTAAATAGCAATTGGCATATCACCGTTGTGGCTTTTGCGTAGGTAAGAAACGTTCTTGCTAGAAACCCATAGCAGCCACGTAAAACATGCAACAACAATTAGAGGACGTCTAACTTGTTTTTGCAGGGTATGCTATGTGATGTGATATGGCCAAAAGGATGTGATGAATTATATATGTGATGTATGAGATTGATCATGTTCTTGTAATAGGAATCACGACTTGCATGTCGATGAGTATGACAACCGGCAGGAGCCATAGGAGTTGTCTTAATTTATTGTATGACCTGCGTGTCAATGAAAACGCCATGTAATTACTTTACTTTATTACTAACCGTTAGCCATAGTAGTAGAAGTAATAGTTGGCGAGACAACTTCATGAAGACACGATGATGGAGATCATGATGATGGAGATCATGGTGTCATGTCGGTGACGATGGTGATCATGCCGCGCCTCGAAGATGGAGATCAAAAGCGCAAGATGATATTGGCCATATCATGTCACTTTATGATTTGCATGTGATGTTTATCATGTTTACATCTTATTTGCTTAGAACGACGGTAGCATAAATAAGATGATCCCTCACTAATAATTTCAAGAAATGTGTTCCCCCTAAGTGTGCACCATTGCAAAGGTTCATTGTTTCGAAGCACCACGTGATGATCGGGTGTGATAGATTCTAACGTTCGCATACAACGGGTGTAAGCCAGATTTACACATGCGAAACACTTAGGTTGACTTGACGAGCCTAGCATGTACAGACATGGCCTCGGAACACGAGAGACCGAAAGGTCGAACATGAGTCGTATAGTAGATGCGATCAACATGGAGATGTTCACCATTGATGACTAGTCCGTCTCACGTGATGATCGGACACGGCCTAGTCGATATGGATCATGTATCACTTAGATGACTAGAGGGATGTCTATCTGAGTGGGAGTTCATTAAATAATTTGAACTCATTATCATGAACATAGTCAAAGTGTCTTTGCAAATTATGTTGTAGATAGCTCGCGCTGTAGCTTCCCTGTTTTATTGATACGTTCCTAGAGAAAAGTAAGTTGAAAGATGATGGTAGCAATAATGCGGACTGGGTCCGTGATCTGAGGATTGTCCTCATTGCTGCACAGAAGGCTTATGTCCTTAATGCACCGCTCGATGCGCCACCCCCTCAAGCGTTGTCTGTAGATGTTTTGAACATCTGACAGGCACGTTCTGATGACTACTTGATAATTCAGTGCGTCATGCATTACGGCTTAGAATTGAGGCTCCAAAATGTTTTGAACGTCACGGAACATATGAGATGTTCTAAGAGCTGAAATTGGGATCTCAGGCTCGTGCCCGCGTTGAGAGGTATGAGACCTCCAACAAGATTCTTTGTCTACAAGATGAAGGAGAATAGCTCAATCAGTGAGCATGTGCTCAGATTGTCTGGGTACTACGATCACTTGAATCGAGTGGGAGTTAATCTTCCAGATAAGATAGTGATTAATATAGTTCTCCAAGTCACTGCCACCTAGCTACTAGAGCTTCGTGATGAACTATAACATGCCAGGGATGGATAAGATGATCCCTGAGCTATTCGCGATGTTTGACACCGCGAAGGTAGAAATCAAGAAGGAGCATCAAGTGTTGATGGTTAGTAAAACCACTAGTTTCACAAAGGGCAAGGGCAAGAATGGAAACTTCATGGATGGCAAGTCAGTTGCTGCTCCAGTGAAGAAACCCAAGGTTGAACCCAAACCTGAGACTAGGTGCTTCTGTTATGAGGAGAACGGTCGCTGAAGCAGAACAACCCTAGATACTTGGTAGATAAGAAAGCTGGCAACATCGACAGAAGTATATTTGATATACGTGTTATTGATATGTACCTTGCTAGTACTCCTAGTAGCACCTGGGTATTGGATACCGGTTCGGTTGCTAAATGTTAGTAACTCGAAATAAAAGCTACGGAATAAACGGAGGCTAGCTAAGGGTGAGGTGACGATGTGTGTTGGAAGTGTTTCCAAGGTTGATGTGATCACCATCGCACACTCTCTCGGGATTAGTGATGAACCTAAATAAATGTTATTTGGTGTTTGCGTTGAGCATGAACGTGATTAGATCGTGTTTATTGCAATACGGTTATTCATTTAAGTTAGAGAATAATGGTTATTCTGTTTACATGAATAATACCTTCAATGGTCATGCACCCAATGTGAATGGTTTATTGAATCTCGATCGTAGTAATACACATGTTCACAAAAGATGCAAAGTTAATAATGATAGTACCACATACTTGTGGCACTGCCGCTAAAGGTCATATTGGTGTAAAGCGCATGAAGAAACTCCATGCTGATGGATCTTTGCACTCACTCGATTTCGAATCGGTTGAGACATGCGTACCATGCCTCTTAGGCAAGATGACTGAGACCCCGTTTCCGGTATGATGGAGCAGGCTAGTAACTTATTGGAAATAATACATGTTGATGTATGCGGTCCAATGAGTGTTGTAGCATGCAGTGGATATCGTTATTTTCTTACCTTCACTGATGATTTGAGTGGATATGAGTATATTTACTTAATGAAACACAAGTCTAAAACGTTTGAAAAGTTCAAACAAATTCAGAGTGAAGTTTAAGATCATCGTGATAAGAAGATAAAAATGTCTACGATATGATCGTGGAGGTGAATATCCGAGTTACGAGTTTTGTATACAACTTAAGACAATGTGAAAGTTGTTTCACAACTCACGCCACCTGGAAAACCATAGTGTGATGGTGTGTCCGAACGTCGTAGTCATACTCTATTGGATATGGTGCGTACTATGATGTCTCTTATCGATTTGCCACTATCATTTTGGGGTTAAGCATTAGAGACAACTACATTCACTTTAAATAGGGCACCATCTAATTCCGTTGAGATGACACCGTATGGTTTGGCAGAAACCTAAGCTGTCATTTCTCAGAGTTTGGGAATACGACGCTTATGTCTGATAAGCTCAAACCCAAAGCGGAAATGTGCATCTTCATAGAGTACCCTAAGGAAACATTTGGGTATGCCTTCTATCTCAGATCCGAGGGCAAAGTATTTGTTGCTAAAAATGGGTCCTTTCTCAAGAAAAGGTTTCTCTCAAAAGAATTGAGTGGGAGGAAGATAGAACTTGATGAGGTTGTTGAACCTTTGTTTCAACCAAAGAGTAGCGCAGCGCAGAAAGATGTTTCTGTGGAGCCTACGTTAGTTGAAGAGGAAGTTAATGGTGATGATCATGAAGCTTCGGATCAAGTTACTATCGAACCTCGTAGGTCGACAAGGACGCGTAATGCTCCTGAGTGGTACGACAACCCTGTCTTGGAGGTCATGTTGTTGGACAACAATGAACCTACAAACTATGAAGAAGCGATGATGGGCCCGGATTCCAACAAATGGTTAGAGGCCATGAAATCCGAGAAAGGATCCATGTATGAAAACCAAGTATGGACTTTGGTAGACTTGCCCGTTGAATGGCAGGTCGTTGAGTACAAATGGACCTTTAAGAAGAAGACAGACACTGATGGTAAATGTTACCATTTATAAAGCTCGACTTGTCGCAAAGAAGTTTCCGACAAGTTCAAGGAGTTGACTACGATGAGACTTTCTCACCCGTAGCGATGCCAAAGTCTGTTGGAATTATGTTAGCAGTTGCTGCATTTTTCGATTATGAAATCTGGCAGATGGATGTCAAAACATCATTCCCTTGAGGAAAGGTTGTATGTGATACAACCAAAAGGTTTTGTCGATCCTAAGGATGCTAAAAAGTATGCAAGCTCCAGCAATCCTTCGATGGACAGGAGCAAGCATCTCGGAGTTGGAATATACGCTTTGATGAGGTGATCAAAGTTTTTGAGTTTATACAAAGTTTATGAGAAACTCGTATTTACAAGAAAGTGAGTGGGAGCACTATAGAATTTCTGATGAGTATATGTGGATGACATATTGTTGATCGGAAATGATGTAGAATTTCTGGAAAGCATAAACGGTTGTTTGAAAAGAGTTTTTCAAAGGAAGACCTGGATAAAGCTACCTAATTGTTGGGCATCAAGATCTATAGAGATAGATCAAGATGCTTGATGAGACTTTCAATGAGTACATACCTAGACAAGATTTTGAAAGAGTTCAAAATTGATTAGTCAAAGAAGGAGTTCTTACCTGATTTGTAAGGTGTGGAGTTGAGTGAGACTCAAAGCTCGACCACGGCAGAAGAAAGAGATAGGACGAAGGTCGTCCCCTATGCTTTATCCATAGGCTCTGTATAATATGACATGCTGTGTACCGCACCTGTGTGTGCCTTGCCATGAGTCTGTCAAGGGGTACGAGAGTGATCCAGGAATGGATCACTGGACAGTGGTCAAGATTATCCTTAGTAACTAGAGGACTAAGGAAATATTTCTCGATTATGGAGGTGATAAAGAGTTTGTCGTAAAGGGTTACGTCGATGCAAGCTTTAACACCAATCCGGATGACTCTGAGTAGCAATCCGGATACGTATAGTGGAGCAGCCATTTGGAATAGCTCTAAGTGGAGTGTGGTAGAAGTGTCTACAGTATGACATAGAGATTTGCAAAGTACACATGGATCTGAATGTCGCAGACCCGTTGACTAAAGACCTCTCTCACATGCAAAGCATGATCGAACCCCAGAACTCACTGGGTGTTAGATTCATAAAATGTAAATCACATGGTGATGTGAACTAGATTATTGACTCTAGTGCAAGTGGGAGACTGTTGGAAATATGCCCTAGAGACAATAATAAAATGGTTATTATTATATTTCCTTGTTCATGATAATTGTCTATTGTTCATGCTATAATTGTATTAACTGGAAACCGTAATACATGTGTGAATACATAGACCACTCCATGTCCCTAGTGAGCCTCTAGTTGACTAGCTCGTTGATCAATAGATGGTTGTGGTTTCCTGACCATGGACATTGGATGTCGTTAATAACGGGATCACATCATTAGGAGAATGATGTGATGGACAAGACCCAATCCTAAGCATAGCACTAGATCGTGTAGTTCGTCTGCTAAAGCTTTTCTAATGTCAAGTATCATTTCCTTAGACCATGAGATTGTGCAACTCCCGGATACAGTAGGAATGCTTTGGGTGTATCAAACATCACAACGTAACTGGGTGACCATAAAGGTGCACTACAGGTATCTCCGAAAGTGTCTGTTGGGTTGGCACGAATCGAGACTGGGATTTGTCACTCCGTATGACGGAGAGGTATCTCTGGGCCCACTCGGTAATGCATCATCATAATGAGCTCAATGTGACTAAAGAGTTAGCCACGGGATCATGTGTTACGGAACGAGTAAAGAGACTTGCCGGTAACGAGATTGAACAAGGTATAGGGATACCGACGATCGAATCTTGGGCAAGTATCATACCAGTAGATAAAGGGAATTGTGTACGGGATTGATTGAATCCCCGACATCGTGGTTCATCCGATGAGATCATCGTGGAACATGTGGGAGCCAACATGGGTATCTAGATCCCGCTGTTGGTTATTGACCGGAGAGATGTCTCGGTCATGTCTACATGCCTCCCGAACCCGTAGGGTCTACACACTTAAGGTTCGATGACGCTAGGGTTATAGGGAAAGTTTGTACGTGGTTACCGAATGTTGTTCGGAGTCCCGGATGAGATCCCGGACCTCACGAGGAGTTCCGGAATGGTCCGGAGGTAAAGAATAATATATAGGAAGTGAGGTTTTGGTCACCGGAAGTGTTTCGGGCGTCACCGGTAATGTACCGGGACCACCGGAAGGGTTCCGGGGGTCCACCGGGTGGAGCCACAAGCCCCGGAGGCTTGCATGGGCCAAGAGTGGGAAGGGACCAGCCCCTGAGTGGGCTGGTGCGCCTCCCACCAAGGCCCAAGGCGCAGCAAAAGGGGAGAAGGGGGAAACCCTAGGCGCAGATGGGCCTAAGGCCCACCCTAGGGCGCGCCCCCCCTCTCTCCCCCTCTTGGCCGCCCCCCTCCAACCCATCTAGGGCTGCCACACCCCTAGGGTGGGAACCCTAGAGGGGGCGCACCCCCCTCCCCTCCTCCTATATATAGTGGGGGTTTTGGGGCTGCCAGGGACACGAATCTCTCTCCCTCTTGGCGCAGCCCTACCTCTCCACCTCCTCGTCTTTCGTAGTGCTTGGCGAAGCCCTGCTGGAGAACCACGCTGCTCCAACACCACCACGCCGTCGTGCTGCTGCTGGAGTTGTCTTCCCCAACCTCTCCCTCCTCCTTGCTGGATCAAGGCGCGGGAGACGTCACCGGGCTGCACGTGTGTTGAACGCGGAGGCGCCGTTGTTCGGCGCTTAGATCGGAATCGACCGCGATCTGAATCGCTGCATGTACGACTCCTCCAACCGCGTTCTTGCAACGCTTCCGCATCGCGATCTTCAAGGGTATGAAGATGCACTCCTCTCTCTCTCGTTGCTAGTCTCTCCATATATTGATCATGGTGATGCGTAGGAAATTTTTTTGAATTATTACTACATTCCCCAACAAACATGTCATATTTGTTAATACTACTCAGATACATGTTGATAGAATATATTTTGTTTATGCAGAAATCAAGTATTTGCCCCTGCCTCATCCCCGCAGTCGTCCCCATCGCCGACCCCCTAAGACCTCTAGGTGAGAATAGGCAAATCCCCATGTTGTTGATATAGATGATAATGTGTTGTAAATGTCGATGATGAAAATGCTAGTGCTAGTCGCCATGTCATTGATGTCGATGATGATGCATTCTGAATATAGAGGATGTCTTGGTGTTCTTGTTTGCAATGTACCTCCGAGTGGCCTAAGTTTTGCCGGAATGTAGATTCGTTTCCGTTCCGGCATATTTCAGGCGCTCGATATGTCCTGTTTTTAGCAAAGGTCATGCCGATTTTTTTTCATGAATTTTAGCATGACTTGTGCTACAATGTAGGACATATCGAGTGCTTGTGATTTGCCAGAACGGGAATTCAATGATATTCCGGCAAAACATAGGGCATTTTTTCTATGTCATTGCTCGATATATGGAACGGGTTGACTTTAGGTTTGCTAAGTGTTTATGAATTTTGTTTTCATAATTAAGCATTTGTTCTCGATGTCGTTGATGCCTGGCCCGCATCCTCGTCGTCGACTCGGCGGAGGAGGCCTGCTTGATAATAGGGACCATGTCCGGGACTGGGCTCCGCAGGGCTGGTACTGGGAGGTGCTACCTTCCGGGGCGCGCAGCTTGGTGAGGAGGCAGCCCGTCATCGACCCAGACCTTCTTTGGTGGCGGTCGCGTGGGCCAGTGACAGTGCAGAGGCTTTCGTCCCCCGCGGAGGTGGTACGTTACCGTGTCAGCGAGGAGGACGAGCACGTCCGTCGCTACATGGTTGCGTTGGAGGGCAGGTTCGACAATACCTAGCAGGTTCTTCAGGGATCTCACTGAAGCTATGATCCTGTGATGGTTCCTTCTCTTTGGGTGTCCACCGCCCGCGCCGATACCCGTCGTTCGCTAGGGTTCTAGCTGTATTAGTGATGTTACATGTATGATACTATTCGAGATGTATTATTGATAATATTTAATGTAGGTCTTTCAAATATGATGAAGATTTAGACATGTGATATATAGTGTTGTGTACTATCGAGTGCCTTGGATTTGCCGGAAAGAGCATTAAACGACATTTTGGGTTGACTTTAAGTCTGTTGGGACTCCATACATGACAGTGAAAAAACAGTGAGGGAGTGTCCACCATATATCAGAGATGAAGAATCCCGACTGTTGTCGTGGGGGTCGCTTCTCCTTCTTCTCTTTGTGCTAGACCTTTGTTATGCACTAGGGGAAGGAGGAGTAGCGACCATCATCGACGGTCGAAAAATCAGTGAGGGAGTGTCCACCATATATGAGAGAGGAAGGAGAATCCCGACAGACCGATAGTCAACCCGTGATGAATAATAATGATCTAATTTAGTTTTTGTAGTACATATATTTAATTATACAAATTTAATCTTTGAATTATGAACATAAGAAATGTCATCGATGTCGTCGTCGGACGACGAAAGACTCCCGGCGGAGTGCGACTGGTGCGGCGATGACCGGGGTCTGTGCGAAAGGCCTCACCTGGTAGACGGTCGGCGCTTCAGCATTAAGCTCCAGGAGACCTTCGATGTTGAAACGGTACGCAACAGCGACAAGTGTTTTTTTGTAATTAAACACGACTTCTGCTTCTTCAACGTGTAATTTTCAACTTTTACAATTTGACTATAGCTTATCCCATGCCATGCAAGACGCTATGTCTTGGAGAGGATGCATTTTGAAGATCATGAAAGTATGGAAACAAAGATAGTTCAGCTAAGGACCCATCATGAATATGATTTTCCTGTAAATCTATATAATTCTGAGAGCGTATCCCATTTTGGTTGCCCGAATTGGGAAGCACTTTGCAAGACGTATGATTTTCATGAGGGTATGCTTGTCACCATGGATCTTGGTGATCCTGACATCGACGAAGACAATATGGACATTTGGGTCCTTGTTGATACGCTTCCAATTCTACCGCTATGTGAGTTTCTCAAACATAGTTATTAAGTAATTTATATTGTTTATTTCAAAATAGTTGACAGCTTATTTTCATTGATAGCTTATTTTCATTCTTCAAAGAATATGCGGAAGATGGTAGACAGAACCTACTACACCGATGGCGCAGAATTAACTTGTCGGGAGAAAGATCATCTGATCTCATTTATTAATGATCTTGAGAATTACAATATCTATTATCAAACTCCTGCACATTATGGTCAATACGTGCCACTAGTGCACGTGTTGAACTACGGTAACATCCATGGAGATGTCATGGTAAGATTTTTTACTATTACGACATCTGTGCATCTTTTGCATAAATTCTTCTAAAACTAAACTACATTGCTAACTATGAAGTTATTACTATGTTTTTCAACAGAAAATCCCGAAGGATTGTGTGCCTCATCTGATGTATCCGAAAGGTCGCCTTGATGTTATGAGCTTATGGCCAGCTCATCCTACGCATCACTGCTGTTCATATCGGATTTCTAAAACCGATGAAGACATGACAATCAAAGATTGGAAAAAATGTATGCTCACTCGTAGGGAGCTACTTGGAAGCAATATTATGCGAAGCGCAAGAATTGAAGACAGGATAATCTCCATTCTCCATAATGGAGAGTCGGGGCCTATCTTGTTTTATGCTATTTTACCTAAGAGAAGGTAGTATGTCCTATAAAAGAGGAGTAGGTCCTAGGTACAATGTGTTATTATGTGCTACAATGTGTTAGCTAGAGTTGATGATGATGATCATAAGGAGTTGTTATATGACAATGAGGAGTTGTTATATGACAATGATGATCATGAGGAGTTGTTATATAACAATGATGTATTATGATAATAAGTTGTTAATGATATGATGATGATGATTTATTATATCATTGGGTGAAAGAACCGTGGATTAGTTTCAAATGGATCACTTGAAACTAATCCACGGTTCTTTCACCCAGTGATGTAATAACTCATTATGATGTAAAAACAATCTCTAAATTGCTACTGTATGAAAACTTGTATAATGGTGTATGAATACGATATAAAATAAAAAAGAAATAGAATACGCAATAATAGTAGTAGCGCGGGACTAGCAGCAGCGCTTTCTGCAAAACGCGCTACTACTAAAGACGTATAGCAGTAGCGTGTGTAAGCCCGAGCTACTGCTAACCTTTAGCTGTAGCGCCGTATCAGTAGCGCGGCACCCGCGCTACTGATAGGCCAAAAACCTGCGCTACTGCTAGGCTTTTCCCTAGTAGTGAATCATTCATGGGAAATCCCCACCACAACATTCAATCATGCATGAAAAAAATTCAATTATTCTACTTATATTCAATATATATTTTGCAACTATATATAATCAAATATAATAAGTCATATGTATTTTAAATTTGGTCCTCATGTTATCAACTCAGATTTAACCAACCAATTCTCGCAGCAACGCGCGGGGTATCCTCTAATTTGTGATACGAATCACCTCTTATATGTAATATTTGCATTTTATTTTATCTTACCAATGCAATAAAGGCTTAAAAATGAGTGAACGGATAACCATCAATGCCAATATTTGTGAGTAGGAAAGATTTATACTCCCTCATTTCCGGTTTATAGGGCTCAAATCTGAAATCTCATCAACAAAGGCACATGGTGAGTGGAAGAATGTATCTCGTACTTTATAAAACTACCCAAACTAAATGGATGCATTAATTAGGATTAATTGCAGTGCATTCATGCTTGGCCACTAGATGAGTAGTAGCATTACATGCATTGGTGAGTTCCCTTTCAATTCTTGCATTCAAAGATTTAATGCGCCTCGGAATCTCAAAAGGAGATGAAGATGAGCCATTAAAATCGGACAAATGAAAAAATTAAGATAAACCCTATAAACCAAAAAGGAGGGAGTATCATGTATGACTGTGGGGAGTCTCCCCGTACTTTATTTGCTGGGTTTTGACATTGAG
Source organism: Thinopyrum elongatum (assembly GCA_011799875.1). Lineage (NCBI taxonomy): Eukaryota > Viridiplantae > Streptophyta > Magnoliopsida > Poales > Poaceae > Thinopyrum > Thinopyrum elongatum. Next base: position 435,856,610 of record CM022302.1, read on the forward strand.
TGGGTTGGTCACATATACCATGGAACTTTAGGCCAAATCCTTCCCTTTAAAACCTTTTTTTACTCACAAGTCAAGGTTTTGTCACTTGACAATACTACATGAGTTGCTTGTGAGCTGATCTTGATTACCTCAATGCTCCGGAGTCTTGTCATGTGAAGAAAAAACTAGAAAAGCCTAAATTTACGGATGGCTGCTAGCTCGTGAAATTTAGGTGCTATCCTTTATCTTTTTCCGCGGTCGATCGGGACGCACACATGTTCCCAGAGAAACATGGGATCCGATGACACGGAAATAAAGCACGTCACTGTGGATATGTGACCCAACGACACAGCGGCCTAACCAGCTGTACGGCTGCACGCGATCGATCAGATGCTTTCCCTGCTTCTGCACGGTGTGTGTGCCCGTCTCGTGCCATCCAAGGCCGTCCTTGTCTAAATTACGGTGCTTGCTGTCGACCAGATCGAGCTCAGACCACAAAATATCGTTTCTGGCGAGGATCACACCACATCGACCTGACAGGTGGCATTGCCGTCAGATAAAAAAACTGACACGCAGCATTCACGCTTGTTATAAACCCACACACAAAGAACACTCAGTTAGTATAACAAATGCACATGCATGGCACTATGCATGCATGTGCATGGTTCGGCCGTCTCGTCACGGTACCGCCGATCACAAGTTCACAGCGCAAGTCCTCATCGTCTCAGTAGCAGTACCTACTAGAACCTCAAGCAGAAGCGGCAAAGGTGCGTGCATGTCGTCTTTTTTGTCTAGAAAACTAGACGCTGCACCTTACACGGTACAGCTGCGTATCACTACAAAGGTCTGCTCCCACATGCCGCCACCCACACCCATACTATAAAATGCGTCGCTTGCCGATTCACCGCACACGTACCTATCCGTTTGGTGTTCCCAACAATAGTATATGCACGGAGGAGTACGTACCACGCTCAGCTATTTGCGACACAGCTCACGACATAGGCAGGCGGCGGCGTACGTAGGGTGTAGATGTAGAAGTCTCGGCCGTGGAGTCCAAAGCCAAGTCGAACACATATATACTTTTCCATGCACCAACTTGTTACGCCCGACAACAGTCGGCTCGGTCTCGTTGCGTCACCGTTCAACGAAGCTCGCACGAAAGCCAAGCTTCTTCATCTCACACAAACAGACAGCACCACGGTAAGCAGTGCGCCGGCACGAGTGTGACGGATGCACATCACAAATATATGTAGCGAAAACGTGGATACGTCTGTGCATGCAGCTTGCACAAGTCAAGTGACAGCTTTCTTTCCTTGTCGCCGCCCGCTTTCTATACTGGAGCGGTCTCCGTCGCTTCGTCGCCGCCTACCACGCCGAAAAGATCAGGCGCTAGTAGAGCCAAGCGTGATAAGCTATCACTGGATCCAGGTCGATCCTGTTGCTATCGCAGCAGCAGAGCGTGAGTGCATACTCGGCCCGGTGCTTTCCGGCCGGAGTCCCGCCGGTACACGCTAGAGTTCAGCTGGACGCGGACTGGCCGCCGTGGCGTCTTCGGCCCATGCCTAACTCTCGTCGGCCGGAGAACTTCCTTTTGTTGCCCCTCCTGCTTGGAATCTTCCCATCGGCGAGCTGGAAACGGGTGGATCAAGCAAGCTTTGGCCGGGCTCGTTTGGATAGGACACAACCGATTCAGGTAGAAACAAAGTCCAGTGGAAAAGGTTGTGGCCGGTGAAAGTGAACCCGATGCCGACATTGGCATCGTGCGAGCATGGTCTAGTTAGCATCATGAGATGCGTCAAGCTTGGCACCGAGCTGTGCAAGTTGTGAGTTCTTTAGTGGGCGATTGGCTGCAATTTGTAAGTGCTATGGTGGGAATTATATATACTAGATGGAAAGTGCGGCCTGCCGCACCCTGCACCCCTGCCGGGTGCGGTCATATCTAACCCGGCGACCATACAACACAGTAGGTCACGCTTCAAATTTGATAGATTGACATCATACCAAAAGCAATGAAGAATTGCAGCACATAATAACTTATTTACAATGCAGTGACATTATATCCAACTTGGTAGAACACGATTAATATTTGATTCTGGCTGTTACATGAATAGCAAAGCACGATGGCAGCACCCACCCAGTCCACTACTGGTTACACAATATATATTCCACAGATTGAAGGAAATATAGACCATTGATTCCATCATTAGAATTTCTCAAAGAAAGATATAGGAGGAACTAAGCACTAATAGCAGTAATGGTCTGGTTAATTACATCACTTTGAGCATGTCATAGAAAATGTCACATGAACATACACACACACATAGATGGAATGGCAGAAGAACAACCCAAAAACCTGAAGGACTGTGACATGTTATGTATGGCAAGAGAACTGAAAATCATGAAGACATGGTATAAAAACAAGACAAAACTAATCTTTATTCGGTAAGCCATTATGGCGGTAAGAAAATTTAACCTGTAAAGCAAATCACCACCACATCAATGTCAAGCAAAAAGCAAAATTGTTTATTAACAGTATATGATACTATATAAAATATCTATAATCAGATATAATAAAAAAATAAGTTGAATAATTTCAATCCTTTCAGCCCACCTTGATGGAGCATCAGATTCACTATTTTTTATGCATAGGAAGACAAAACAATTTATTTTCTCAACAAAGAGAAAAAACAGTAAGCGTGTAACAGCCTCAAGGTGGAAAACATGAATTTCATTCTCATGATGTACCATCTAAAACGATTTTGGATCTCCCAAAGCTCAGTTTCTCAGTTACTTAACCCTCATCAGATAGTTGCGCACAAAACAAATGTGTAAAACAAAGTTGTGGCTGGTAAACGAGAAGTGAAAATGCACACACAAATATGTAGCTTATATAACCTCTTTTGAGACAAGGCGAACGACGCAGGTACTGGCGAACCTTGGTTGAGGATTCCACCGGAGTTCATGGATGTTGCAGTTGTTGTGTGTCTACAGAACAGACTGCACGGGAAGAGAGGGGATTCAAATCAGTGACTGCAGCTGGGAAATAAAACCAAAAGCAGTTTACGTTAATAGATTATAGAACATCCTGCAACACTATAAAGACCTTTTTGTGAAACTAACTTTTAAAGGCAAGTAGCTCTGATGGTAATCTAATATGGCAATGGTTGGTTGTGCTACATTATGATTTTTCTTTTGGACGATATCATGTTGTTCCAACAGTACCGAACGAATTATATATAGATCAACTTGTTAAAACAACCTTGCCATAAAACAACAAGGGCCTAAGTTGTACAAAAAAATTGATGAAATCAAAAGGGGGAGTTATTTCTAATTAGACAGAACACTGAACCAGTCTAGACCATTTCAAATTCCTATTTCAAAGCGGTTCCATTCATAGGGCTTTAAAGGGGTGAATACCCATAAGAAGAACCAACAAAATTGAACTTTAGAAGGGAAGGAAAACTAAAAGAGGGGATGAACTAACAGGAGGCTATTGACCCCTACGGCACTTGTTTCCATACTAATGAAACATTTAGTGTTTACTCACCTAACAAGATAGCAGTAGCAAATCATCTGGCTTACTCAGGAAAAGTTCAGTATAATAATTAAATCATATGGCTTTGTATCTGCACTTTTGTGGTGATGCAGAGATCATTAAGCTACTGGAAAACCCAAAATAGTGAAGTTCCATTTAAGCTACTGGAGTAACAGTGAAGTTCCATTTAAGCTACTGGAGTAAGCTACTGCAATCTTTCCCTTGAATCTACAGTACTGGAGTACAGAAAATCCTACATTTCATTCAGATCGGGGCCAAACCCCCACAAAAATCCCATCTGTTCTGTTGAGTACCTCGATCTGGACGTCGCAGCCGGCGGGGATCTCCTTGCTCTGGACGCACTTCCTCGCCGGCTTCTTCTTGTCATCTTTGCTGGCTTCCTCGGTGCCCCACTTGGTTTTGGCCTTGCCGGCGGCACCGGGCTTGGACTTGGCCTCCCACTTCCACTTGAGGTTGAAGCCGTCGTCGTTGGGGGAGGCGAGCTCCGCCTCCCACTTGAGCGCCTGGCCCCCGCCGCGTGCCTTCTCCTTGGTCATCCACTTCCAATTGCGGCCCCTGGGGAGGCGGCGGCATAGGTGTACTTGCGGCAGGCCGGATGCGGCCCCCCGGGGAGCCGGCGGCATGGGCGGAGAGGGTCGCGAGCTAATCTTCTGGATAGACCGGTGTGCATACATGATTGTGCATGATAGAACTCTGTAAGCATGCACTTACAATTAAAGTACCTATAACACAATAAGAATAAACTGTCGTAGAGCAATGTATCAAAATAAGGGGGAAATGCAAACTGATTAAAGGCTAAAGATACATAATGATTCAAGGCTAAAACTGATTGAAGGCTGCAATAGGAATAAAATGTTGCAAAGAAATGAACCAAAATAAGAGCAATGAAGTTCAGATAGCAGGACCACTGACTGGCACAGTGCACTGGTGAGAATGTGAGATAAAGGATAATATAACTGATATGATTATTTTAGATGAGGAAGTGCACAAATGAATGCTTGATGTTTAGTTAAACACATGGCAGTATTCTATATTTCTATTTACCTTCGGCCCTTACTTTTCTATATTTTCTCTTCAATCAATATAAACTTTAAGCCTGATAGCATATTCTACCATCCAATTGGCTTGTTCAGCTTGAATACTCCATATGCATTTGGGCGGCGGTTTTTCTATATACCGCTCGACTAAAACTATTGAACGATTCTGTTCATACATGTCCGTTTTTTGTTCATACATGTGTACTGCTCGACTAACAATATTGAACGATTTTGCTAATACAGGTTTTCTTTTTTCTCCATACAGGTTAAGAAAGGAAGTGACATGTGTGCCTAATTATATCCTTGGTATTTGTTTAGATCGCTTGGGAGACCTATATTAGATGATAGAGAAGTATGCTACAGATAATTCAAGTAATTTGTATATCTTAGAAAATAAAGTGAGATGCATTTTATAAAAGGCTTTGAACTGTAGTTTTTCCTCCTTTTCTCAAGTAGACACCAAAGTTGAAAATATCGGACAAAAGTAGACACCAAAGTCATACTTCGACGAAAAGCATACAGGTGTGGATACTAATCTGACATTGAAAAAATTCATAGCAATTAAGCAGGTAAATAATATGGGAGACTAAACATAATCTTTAATTGTGTTTTCTATAAGAATGGTTAAAAATTCATAGCAATTAAGCATAGCAATTAACAGTGAGGGATACACTAATGAGGAAACTCTAAAAATGGATAAATCACCTCACATAATCTTTACTTGTGTTTTCTATAAAAAAAACAATCTGTACTTATTAGTTAAAGGCCTTCACAATATAGTCCATTTCATGTTGAGCTCCTATCCCTTCCCATCTACATTGATGATAACAGAAATATTTTAAATTAGCAAAAAATCAAAACCAATAACTTTTGTCTAGAAGGACAGAAAGTATTGATAGCACAAATATATTAAACCGACAAATTCAACTCCTTATGTAATGCGCAGACCTGAGCTAGAGTCTAAAATGAATATATATTCATAAAAGGGCTAGTATCATCTACACTGTACGAAGGAAGAACTAATTAAGGATATATATTTTGGCCCCTGACATTAAAAAATCAAGGAATGTACATCAAGGATATTCTGTTTTACATGGAATATTATAAAATAGAGAAGTCATAACAAATTATAGCAACAACACAATCTGCAATTACACAACAAGATGGTATAGCTTTTATTCTCACAACTGAGATAATCAGTACAGAGCATAACTAAAAACTGGAATAACCAAGTACTATGCTAGTGTCTTTTCCTATACATCTTAAAAACTACAACCCCATTTCCTATAATTCATGGGATGATGCAAACCTGCTACATGGTCATCATTTCCACATTCTTACATCTGAGACATACTTTTAAGGCCGCAAGATCCTCAAATCACAACAGAAAATAAGAAATGTGATTTGATCGTCTGTTTCCAGGTAAACAACATGACATGCATATTTAAGGATCCATTTGTGACGAAGAATCGAGTTTATAATGAATGGATGGCAAAAAAGAATGATCTCTAACAAAGCAATTCTACATGGCTAATAGAGTGGAGGTTGACAAACCTCACCATCTGACATCAGCAAAAGGAGCTCAAGTGGGCCTTTGAACTGCCCGTGCTGCCATGGAAGTTCTATGCACCGGGAGCAATCCCAGTGGCGCTGTCACTTCAGACTTCCATCCCAAGCCGCTGCAGGAAGAGCACAATCGTCAGCGAACACACTTTTTTTTGGGGGGGGGGATGCAAACATTTCCCATCAACACTAAGTTACAATTTTTGGATTAACATGTATTTACTGTAAAACGCAAAACAGAGTGGAAACACCTTAAAACTCTATGCTTGGAATAACCTGCCAAAATATAATAGGCAAAGGCAAATACTTGCATGTACATCGTAAACTATGGCTCAAAGTTTGATAAAACTCATGATCAATCTACTCGATCAGATTGTCATCGTCATCAGGCAGTTGCATCAAAGGCAAATCAGCAATCCATTCGTTTATTGAACCAGAACACTAAACCTAAAAGGCATATATGATGTGAGGTCACAGGCAAATGAAAGCAATGGGGAGGGAGACTACTACCAGCCAGCACCCAGCTTCCTTGCAAGGTAAAGGAAGGGCTTCTCAAAGTTGTACTTGCTCTTGGCTTTAACCTGCCTATTCTTCACACAAACCTAAACATGGCATCCAGCAGGGCATGAACCTAAGAATGTAACCAAGCTCGCGATTTAAAGTATAACTAAGCAAAGGGATAAATCTTATGTGCAGAGAATCAACAGCGGCTCACCATGTCACCTGTTGAATGCCAAGGAGGAGAGGTGCCCACAGCACAACAGGCGAATCAGACGCATCCCATCTCGGCTCGACGTCCTTGTCCTCCTACCAAGCGCCAAGGAGCAGTGATGATTATTGGTTACTTTGAAAAAGAACGAATCTTGAGCGAATGAACAGGCAAATCTGCAAGAGAGAGGGGAGGAAACTATCGAGAAGTGGGCTTACCTTTGGAGGAGCATGGCGGTGGCAGTTGGCGCCATAGGATGGAGCGTGCTGCAGCCCGGTGACCACCTCGCCGTCGGCCAGCACGGATCCAGAGGGAGGCACGATGACCTTGTCGTGCCTCTGCTTCGTCCGCCACCACGACGGGAGGGATGGCCGCTCGCGCACCAAATTAGGTAGGGAAGTGGTTCTGGTGTCGATGCACATTGTAGCAGAAGTTGCCACTGCAGAGGTAGCACACATAAAACCATGGTGGCGAAGGGAGTCTCTAGCAAGAAAACCACAAGATCCAGTCAAGCTCACTGAATGAATGAAAAAAAACACAAATGCCCAATAACAACCAGGCACATGAATCAGTTCAGCAGTTGGCACACTTATGCAACAGAAATTATAAGATCTGTCCAAAGCAAGAGGGTTATGGCTATAACCTCATAAGAGGGTCATGCGCTCAAAAGCATCAATTAGAAGAAAGCATATACATCTCAAGGGAACGTAATCGATAAGCTTATTTTTGGTGCTGATAGCGACAGTTGTTTGTTCAACCACTACCTTTCATTGATGGTATTTTTGTGTGAAACCTTGACAGCACAGAATAAAATTGTCTGAATAATGTACCCCAACCCTCTATTGGAATAGTCCTGCTATCCAAGGGAATATGATGGCTATAGTACAATGTTTATTAGAAGCATCCCAGTTATTTTGTTCCAAGACTGTCACTGGGTGCATCCAAACGAAGAAGCTACCAGCTTCAGGAGCTCAGCAAAGCACGACCATACCCAACATTAGCACTACAATTTCATTATAAGGAGCTAGGTTGATTGTCTCCAAAACTTTGCAATGGAAACAACCAGAAGGTACAAACAAACACCAACTACTACAGAAATACTTGGATCATGCGTGTGTTAGCAAGCATATCTTTATTAGCTGTTTTCTACGTAGTAATCAAGGACAAAATACTATTCTTGAAACAAACTTAATGAAGTAATTTGGATGCAAAATAAATATTTGTAGCGCAATAATTAAGCTACATAATCTAAAAATGATTATTTAATCTAAATAAATGCTTGTAACTACATGACAACATATTTGAAGAAATTTAGAAGGTTACCTTCTCTGCCCATGAAACCATGTGTTGCAGGCCTTCGTAATGCAGTAATATGAATCATCCATAACCACGTAAGCCAATCAGCACCATCAAACGACCATCGTAAGAATTATATTTCTCCACATTTGTAACACCAAGAAAATAAATAAGCAACCATAATCATTTGTCCAAACCACCATTTGCTCTTCTAATCTTGTAGAGAAGGATAGAAGTTCAGTTCAGGAGCCAGAAATAGGAAAGATTAAAAGAAAGAAACTACAAAAGTATAGGGAATTTAACTATTTGTCAAATCATGAGTTGTGTACATGCACCACCATCTCTTTGAGGCTACCACCATCAAATCTTGAGTTTCACATGAACGAAACACTACTTGGCTAAGCATACAAATGGAAATGACAAAAAAGTAGGAGGAGGAAAATTAAAGTACCACTATCTATTTCTGCAGCAGGCACACAAGATTAAACATGGTAGCTAGGTCCATACCTGAAATGGATGCAGGAGGAAGGACGGCCAAATCCGAAGAAGGAACAAACCCTGGCACCGAACCCTGACCAATCCCCTGTTCATCAGCAAAGAACAACCACACATGAATCGAAACTGCGATGAGGGGGAGGGGATGGAGAGGAGAGGAAGAGGTACCAGGTACCTGAAGGAATGTGAAGGAGATAGGCCAGAGGGGAGTGGGGCGGCGATTCCATGTTGCCTCGCAGAGAAAATGTCCCAGATCCACCGTCGAGGTCCAAGCATCGAGCCATCGAGGCCCAGCCCCCAAATACTTCAAGATGACGTTGCTGGTGAGGGGGCGGCAGATCCACGCCGTCGCCTGCCGGCGGCGCGAGAGGAGGGTTTGACATGGGAGGCGCCTTGGCTCATCTTCCTCACACTCTCGCGCGGCGTGGCGATGGGAGCGGGGCTAGGGAAGGAAGAGGTGGGGTGGGGGAGGCAGCAAGGGGGCAGAAGGACGACGCGGCAACGGCGACCGAGAGCGGCGGTCAGCTCGGCGGCAGGAGAAGAATGGCGAGGAGGGGAGGACGGGAGCACAACGTTGGAGGGACGAAGGAGAGGGGCGCGACGGGGGAGTGGCGGCTAGGGTTCTGACCAATCGGTTGCCCTCCTCACCCATCCCCCAAGAGTCAGCCACAGGCGAAGTGCCACACAAGGGCGAACACGCGAAATACCAAGAATGCCCTCTGCGGGCACCGAAAATTGCAGGCGGTGGCACGCCATCTCGCACAAAAGAAGCAGCGACGGGCGCAGCTCACCCCCTCGGTCGCTGACGGCCGTGGCCCACAGCGCCTGGGTCCCGCCTGTCATAGTGCACGAGGGTGGTGGAACGGGGGAGGAATGCCAGACACTATTCATTGGTTGTCACATCACTCAAGATCCGACGGCCCTGATCGTTCCATCTGAGATCTGACGGACTGGATTTGTTTGGAAACGCTATCGGACGGTCGAGAATACACATGCCCTGAGAAGGCTCCATATAAGACTCCAATGTAACAATGGGACCAGGCACTATTCATTGGTTGTCACATCACTCAAGATCCGACGGCCCTGATCGTTCCATCTGAGATCTGACGGACTGGATTTGTTTGGAAATGCTATCGGACGGTCGAGAATACACATGCCCTGAGAAGGCTCCATATAAGACTCCAATGTAACAATGGGATTCACACTCTTGAATGTTGGAATTGCGAATTATCTATGGATTAGTGATGCATCAAGCTTGGCACCGAGCTGTGCAAGTTGTGAGTTCTTTGTTGTGAGATCGGCTGCAACTTGTAAGTGTGAATGTGTTATATGATGGATTTTGTTTGTGTCTGTTATATAGTAAATGAAACAAGTTCAAATTGTGTTTCTCTCACATTTTTTTTGAGTTGTTTCTCTCACATACGTAATATTAGAGAATAGAAACAAGTTCAAGTACGTGTCTGCTGGTTCTTTTGTTGCTTAGCTTTTTCAGCCAACGACCCAATTCTATTCATTGCTCAAAAGAAGCATTACATCGGACCGAGGACACTGAAATAATCACGAACAACGAAAAGTCCTGATAAAATCAACCCCAGCCAGATAAGATCAAAAGTTACATCATGGTATATCCAAGTAATCCCTCTAGCTTCATTTTTTGCACCTCGATTTTTTTTTTTCATATGCTTTCGATCAAATAGCTCGAAACCTTCTCAAGGTGGATGAACCTCAAAGGTTTGAAATAGCTACATAGGTCGCACACTCAAATTGGTGGGAACCTTAGACATCTGAATGCACTACAGCCAAAGTCACATCTCTTGCAAGGCAGACTAACAAACCACTAGTCTGTTGTTCTATAGTTGGCCGAAGAAGACTTTGATAGAAAAAAGATGAAACAAGAGCTCTAGTGACAAAAGAAAACTCGCCCTTACCATCATCGTCGCCACTTCCAAGTCAGACCAAGGCACTGGTCGACAATGTGTAAGATCTCGAACCAAAAATCGGCAGGACAAAAACACCACACGCACTCTCATGTTTGCCATGATCACCATACCAAGACTTAGGATGAAGCATTGTTACTCTTATGTCACGCGACTTGCTTGCACTATCGTGATAGAGGATAATGGGTTTTCGTCCAAGCTCATCACCTCGAGAAAACCTTTCTCCTAGTGTTAGAATGGCTTTTCTCACCCGACAAAACTAGGGATGCTCACTAAAGAATGGTAATTAAACGACCACAAAATATTTGATCAAATATACTAATTTCTAACTGATTATTCATAAGATTCAATCGTTACTAAAAACATTTTTTCAACGTGCTCGACATTGTCAGCAAAATGATAAGTATTGTTTTTGAGAGATGAGAATAGCATTAGAGATTGACTTGTGTTCTAGAGTATTTGGCAATATTATGACTGGTGCTATGCAGTTTTTGCTGGATATGAAAGAATATATAATGTTGGATTCTACTATTTGATGGGCCATCTGGAATTGTTGTAGTTTAATCTCCCTAAAACTCCAATCGAGGTTGTATTTGCAGCTTGTGACCCCTTATTTTATTGGGCAGGTTGGCAGAGAAATGAAGATGGAGAGGTGTTGTCGCAAGGAGTGGAGCTGCTCAGGATCAATGTGTCCTATCTGGTGAGGATATCCGCGGTTGTTCAAGACGGTCGACTTCGATTTGAGGTTGCTAACACTTAGTTGAATGGTCATTTGCCTGTTGTTGGATCAAAACCTCTGGCTCTTTTTGAGAGTTAGGGGCTCAGGTGTTTGGCTGTAGTGTCTTTGAATGATAGCCTGCATGCTATGTGTTGTTCCTAGAAGTGTTTAAACTTGGTTAGAATAATGTTGGTGTTGTCAGGTTTTGTCTCATGATGAGTGCTTCGGTTGCAAACACGCATAGTGGGTTTTCTGGCAGTGCTTTGTACTCGCTCCCTCCTTTCTCTCTTCTGAAATTCTTTTCCACCGTGTGTATTTCCATTATGTTAAGTAATGGAAAGAGGCCGAGTCCGGTTCAACTAAAAGAATGAGTAGCCTTAGGAAAATCTTGATTATTTATCTCGAAAGGTTGAGACAAAATCATCTATGTCTCCAAAGTGTAACTAAATCATATGGTGTACACTGAATACAAAGTCAAATTTTACGAAAACTCTAACGTACACATATCCTTAGATCGATCACCCAAAGGGTGAACGACCAATGCCAAGCTTTATGAATATTTTGTGAATTGTGAAATCCATACACATAATTTGCAAAAAAGAATGATGAGGACTCTATGCAGTTGCATAGCTACAATAGTGTATAGCGTCCATACTTGCTACAGTCAATAAAAGGGTTTGACTGCCACGCCCTAGACCATGGTCTTTGTAGCCGGCTAAGCCGGGGCATGGCTACGCCTCTCACTCTATGGGTTAATCTGTCTCTTGTATTGACGGTCCATGCAAACATGAGTGAAAGAAACCACTAAAAAGTGCATTATAGGTCTCAATAGAAGGACTTCAAAAAAAGGATGATGACATGAATTGGACGAAAAAAACATTTTTTATTAGAATCAGTGTCTTTTTTTTTCAAGTAACTAGCAAGGGCAATTTTTATTTGATGGATGAAGAGAGCGACTAAAGAAAGTAGGCTACTCTTCACCCGTCATTTTTTCGACAAAGGGTGAATTTTATTGACTTAAAATGAAGCATCAAAAGGATACTAACACATTGAGCATGCAGACCCGACCTCTGCATAGTTACGATGCATACAATCAACACCAACAAACATACACAAAACCCACGCCAGCAAATAGCAAAGTCATACAAGACCAAAACTATATGCAAAAGAAAAAAGAAAAAAGAAAAACACAAAGCGATCAGATCTGCGATCAGCAAACTAAAGCAATGACCGTATTCGCACCAACTATCTCATGACACCGCACAGACGACAAGGTTCTTCAACAGCAACGCCTTCACGAAGAGCGACGCTCAAGCACTGCCGTCACCGGATCCAACCACCCAAGGCCGGATTCTAGATTTTCACCTTCAAGAAATAGTCTGAGCATATCCAACAATGCCTTAACAAGGTAACGACATAAAAACATCGTCATTGCCAGGTATAACCAACACGGGTCAGACCTAAGCTTTCACCTCAGAACACGAGACTGGGTGCGTGAGTAGAATCACCGTCGATGTCACTTATGTGTTCTCGCCATCACTTTTTCACGATCCCAGCAGCTACAAGCGATGTGGACCATCGCCGCTGCACAACCATCCCTCTGCATCAAGTCGTCGTTCATTTGCATCTCCCTTTCCAAAGGCGACCTCTGGCTCTGAAGAGTGGAACCCTCACGAAGACTTTTTGGTGGCCATCGCAATCCGTAGCTAGTCCGCCGCCGCAGGCCGGAGTGGTCGTCATAAGGACCAACACCAATGGCGGAAAACACCAGCGCCGACTACCACCTCACCGGAGAAAGCTCTGCCCATGCCCGTCTGTCCAGGGACCGACGTGGCCGAAGCTAGAGCATGTAAGACAGATCAACATCGCCCTTGTAGAGCGCAAGCACCGCTACATCAAGAGCGCGCATCCGGCAGATCGGCAGCATGCATTCCGATGCAGGCCGGGAGCACCAAGGCCGTCATGGTACTTGGAATGACCTAAGCTGAATTCAAAATAAAATAGAGAAACCTCCATGTCGTTTCTTTGTAATGAAACTTTGATGTGGTTTGTAGCAAAGCAGAAGGCACTTATTAGATGCTATACAACTTTAATTCGTGATACCAGCCATAACAAATGTGTTGTACAACATCTTATAAGTTTTTTGTTTGCGAGGTGTTTTCAAGCACTAGTGGCGCAATAGTAGTAGCCCTCTATCGTTACAGCTGGGAGCAATGCCATGAACTATTGTTGGTCATATCGGCTAGACTCGAATGCCATAGGATTTGACATGAACTGTTATTGATCAGGTTGGCTAGACGAGAGTGCCATGGGATTTTTTTGCTTGAGGTTAGCAGCTGGCAACTTTTTTGGGCAGGAAGCAGCTGGCAGCTACCCAGCCTTGGCATGACATCGGGCCTACGCGACAAGCATCAGGTCCGCAGATCAATGATCATCCGGCATTTTTGCGCCCACGAATACCAGCCCATAACTTGGGAGCATGTAACCTTAGCCCAGAAGAGCCGGCCATGAAATAGATTGTACTGTACTGTTCAGTAAACTGCAAGCGGGCCGTACCACGGCCCAACGGGCTTACAGCCCACCGGGCATTAACCAAGGCAACTACCCAAAACCAACCGAAGTTAAGGAAGGAAAAAAAATGCTACGGGGCAGATCAAATCGAGGCAGGAGGAAGTAGCTCAACCCCCCCGGAGTGGACTGACCGGAGCCGGACGGGAGCAGGATGGAGTGGACGACGGTGGAGGCGGCGGACGGGGCCAAGCTGAGCGTGCGGCTCTTCAAGCCGGCAGCGCCGGTGGAGGACGTGGCGGTGGTGCTCGTGCACCCCTACACGATCCTCGGCGGCGTGCAGGGCCTGCTGCGCGGCATGGCCCAGGGCCTCGCGGAGCGGGGCCACCGCGCCGTCACCTTCGACATGCGCGGCGCCGGGCGCTCCACCGGCCGCGCGTCGCTCACGGGCTCCAGCGAGGTCGGGGACGTCGTCGCCGTCTGCCGCTGGGTCGCCGACACCCTCAAGCCGCGCGCCGTCCTCCTCGTCGGCTCCTCCGCCGGTAGGTTAACTCCGATGGTGCCCTCCTTTGTTTCTCGCTCCTCTCAGTACGTGTTCGGTTTGCCTTGTTGTCAGATTCAGTGAAGTCGGAAATCAAATTGACCAAACTAGTGCACAGTAGCTATTCTGCAACTGTCTATCAGCAGATGGCTTAGGCAATTGACGATTAAGCACTCATCTTGACCTGCGACCGGAAATGAATAGGCGATGCGTTGTACTGTTGCATCAGAATTGAAAGCTCAAACAACCTTTTGTCCTGATGGAATTTGCCTTCAAATGTACTCATCGTACAATTTTCTTATTACTTCAGTGTCCCCAAAGTCCGAAGATCAAACTAACAGCTGGGTATTAGAGCATCTCCAGCCGTTCGGCCCGCCAGGGGCATGAAATAGCGCCGCCTGGGGGCCAATCGGCGATAAAATCGGCGTGAGGGGGAGGGGGGGGGGGGGGGGGGGCAGCCGCAGATTTCGGCCCAGTTTCGGCGCAAATTGGCCCAAATACGGTCCACATTCGGCGTGTTTCGGCACAAATTCAAGAAAAACAATTTTTATCACATTGTTCATCACAAAAATCAATACAAATCAAATAGTTCCACGAATCAAACTCATAATTCAAACACAAATAAAAACTCATATTTCATCACACGTGGAGCTAGGCGTTGCCCTTGAGCCTCCATAGGTGCTCCACCAGATCGTGTTGTAGTTCTTGATGCACCTGTGGGTCTCGGATCTCCTGACGCATATTGAGGAAGGCAGCCCAGGTTGCTGGTAACTGGTGATCAACTTGGGCAAGAGGACCCTACCTGTAATATGGTTCAGTCTCAAACACTGGCTCTTCCTGCTCGCTCTCAATGATCATGTTGTGCAAGATGACACAGCAAGTCATGACTTCCCACATTTGATCTTTCGACTAGGTCAGAGCGGGGTACCGGACAACAGCAAATCGAGATTGGAGCACACCAAATGCCCGCTCGACATCCTTCCTGCAAGCCTCCTGACACTTGGCAAAGTACGAGTTCTTGCCTCCTGGCACAGGGTTTGAGATAGTCTTCACAAATGTGGACCATCTCGGATAGATGCCATCTGCTAGGTAGTATCCCTTGTTGTACTGGCGCCCATTGGCCTCGAAGTTCACCGGAGGAGCATGACCTTCAACAAGCTTGGCAAAGACATTCGAGCACTGCAGTACGTTGATGTCATTGTGAGTTCCTGGCATACCAAAGGAGTGCCAAATCCAGAGGTCCTGTGTGGCCACTGCCTCAAGTACCACACTGCAAGCTCCTTTGGTGCCTTTGTACATCCCCTGCCAAGCAAATGGACAGTTTTTCCATGCCCAATGCATGCAGTCGATGCTTCCAAGCATCCCAAGAAATCCTCCAGCTGCATTCTGTGCTAGGATCCAAGCAGTGTCTTCAGCATTGGGTGATCGCAAGTATTGTGGTCCAAACACTGCCACCATTGCCCTGTAAAACTTGTACAAACACTCAATGGTGGTGGACTCGGCCATGCGTCTATAGTCTTCCAGTATATCACCGGGAGCTCCGTATGCAAGCATCCTCATAGTTGTCGTGCACTTCTGGAGTGAGGTGAATCCAAGTGTGCTGGTGCAATCCTTCTTGCACTTGAAGTAGTTGTCGAACTCCCGGATGGAATTCACAATCCTGAGGAAGAGCTTTCGACTCATCCGATAACGGCGCCGAAATACTTTCTCGCCGTGCAGTGGAGCTTCGGCGAAGTAGTCGGCGTAGAGCAAGCAATAGCCCTCCAAACGATGCCTCTGCTTGCTCTTCTGGCGGCCCGGCGCCGAGCCACCTCGCCGCGGCTTTGCATTGCTCGCGAACAGGCCGGCCAGAGCGGCGAGCACCATGAGGTGCTCTTCGTCCTGGGCGTCGGCGTCGGCTTCCTCCTCCAGCAGCGCCGCGAACGCCTCCTCGTTGTCTGAGTCCATCGCGCCGAACAGACAAACCGCCGAACACCTGGCGGGCGTGGTAGGCGCGCAGCCGCTGGTACCCCGCCTGCGTGGCCGGAGCGCCGGAAAGCTCGCCCAGGAGCGGAATGGAGGATGCCGCGGCGAACCCTCTCTTTCCGGCGGGGAAATGGCCTTCCTAGCGGCGGTGGGCAGGTGGGCGTCGCCGGGATCGGCACGACGGAGGAAAGGGGTAGCGCGCGCGGGGGCGAATCTGGACATGGGAAAATCCTTTTTCGCCTGACAGTGGTGGCCCATGCGCCGTTTTTCCTTCCGCCGGAGCCCCCAAGCACCCCCCAGTGCGTTGGGTTCGGCTTGGGATCGCCGGGCCAAAAAATGGGCCGAACCGGCGGAATTCGGCATCCTGGGGGGCGGCTGGGTTTTTTTTTCTGCGCCGGCGTAAAAAAATGCGTCCTGGGGGAGCTGTTGGGGGCACGAGTGGAGATGCTCTTACTCACTGTCTCACTGATTTGTGCTCGGGGCTGTTGAGCGGCTGCTAAGCAACCCCTAAGACTCAGAGGCTCAGCGGCTGCCCCAATCTTCTCAGAAGCATTTTTTCTTGTTAGGTTATTACCACTATTTTTCAGCCAATGCTTAATGTAGGATACCCTGGTCTTCTCCACGGATGCATGTTCAGTTTGCCACGACACGAGATGCAGTGAGGCCAGTAATCAAATTGACCAAACAAGTATCTCTCTGAAACTTTATGTCAACAAATGTCATACACAATTGACAATTATACACTCATCTTCACCTGCGACTAATGAATAGGCGATGTGTTGCACTGTTGCATCAGAATTGAAAGCACACCTACAGTTCTCTTTGAATTGGCATAAGCTCAAACTTTCTGTCCTCATTGAATTTGCCTTCAACTGTACTCATCATACAGTTCTCTTACTATTTCAGTGACCCTAAAGTCCAAAGATCTAACTAACAGCTGAGTATTACTCACTGAAATGTGTTTAGAGTGGTTGAGCAGGTGCTAAGTAACCCGTAAGACTAAGAGGCTCCCATGTTGACGTTATCCTATTTTTAGGGTAACCCTAATCTTCTCAGAAGCAACCTTTCTTGCTAGGTCATTACCACTACTTATCATCCGATCATTAATGCAGGACACTAGACTAAGAAGATTAGTATTTCTCAGAAGCAACCTAGACATTAGACAGTTGTGCTATACCTATTTTTGGCCACTCATCTGTCCTAAAGATTAGTATTGACTTGACAGTAATGAGGGGTGCAAAGCACACCTACTCTGCATACCTTTACCCAGTACTGTTCCCTGTGCTCCTAACTGGATTGACGTGCAAGGGTCTTAAGATTTCGTAATGTTAACACAGTGCAAAGCAGTGGCAACTAATTAAGTATAGGTAAGAAAACTTATGGTGTTGCACAAAATACAATACTGGATCAGGATGATGACGAAATCGTTATGCCTACTAGTTTTCTTCATCCATTCATGTAACTACTGAATTATGTTTGGTCATGTATCTCAGTCTAGTTTCCTGTCACAGGAGCACCAATTGCGGGATCTGCAGTTGATAAGGTTGACCAGGTGGTTGGCTATGTTAGCATCGGGTACCCATTTGGTTTAATGGCCTCAATCCTATTCGGCAGACATCATGATGCCATCCTCAAGTCTGAGAAACCAAAGTTATTCATCATGGGAACCAAAGATGGCTTTACGAGCGTAAAGCAGCTGCAAAACAAGCTCAAGTCGGCTGCTGGGCGGGTTGATACACACTTGATTGAAGGAGCCGGTCACTTCCAAATGGAAGGTCCTGCTTTTGATGCCCAGATGGTAGACCTCATTGTCAATTTTATCAAATCTTTGCCCAAATAGTGTACTGTAACTGTGTGAAAGTGTGCAAAGTGTGTAGTGATGAACAACGAAACATACGGTTTGTATTTTTCTCGTGTTGTATGTGTACACTGGGTGTTGTGTTCGAGATAGTAATCCATTTCATACGAGTTTTAGACTCAGCGATGCAAGCTGCATGGAAAATCTTATTGTCATCACGACATTGTAATCCAATCTTAGTGCTTCTGTAGAGTCATGTTTCTACTTGTGAGTGGTCGCTGTCCTTACAGTTCAAAAACTGTACTCACATCATTATAATGAAACCCAGCCTGTTACATGTTCCAAGGTATAGTTTCTTTCTCTTTCTATCTGAAATTGTTTGTCAAACGGTTAGCTTCGTCGTAGGTATATACTATATGACTGATGTTGATCTTATGTCTTGTTCTCTGTTTTCAGGCTGGTGGATGGTGGCCTTCATGATGACGAACCTAGACTAGAAACTTGAGGTTATATATGACTGGTGTTCATCTCATGTCTTATTCTCAGTTTTCAGGCTGGTGAAGGGTGGCCTTCACGACGATGAATGTACACTAGAAACTTGAGATGCACGTAGCACTGCTGATCCATCTAACAGTAAACTCGGTTTCGACAGGTTTGGTTTCAAGGGATTTCATCACCAGGTTTGGAGAGACCTATGCGACGAGCAACCTGTAGATGGGAAGCATGCAATGAGCATTCTGAAGAGATCTCCATTCTGGAAGGGAACGTGTTGGATTTGATTTGAGCTGAAACAAGAGGCAGAGGGGGCCTAGCTCGGCGTCGGTAGGTCTGATCCTCCTGCAATTTGGTCTGCACCTAGACCATTTTCCCAGCCTTTTTCGTGTCAGCAGATCAGATGGCGTGGATCTGCAGCGCGCGTCATCAAGGGCCGTACGTGGTCCTAATCTCCCTCGCTTTATTTGCAAAACCTCAGCGTAAACTGTACCCCAGCTGATGCCCCTCGTGCTGGTGGAACGCAGATGCAGATCCGGAGGTGGTGATGAAACACAATCTTTTGCTGCACTGAGTTACTGTAGGATCTTAATTTTTACCGAATAAAATTGTTTTTTAATTCACAATTCATGTTTCAAGCATGCCGAGTTCACAAGTTAGCGGTGAGAATTGAAGGGCAATAACTCGGCCAGGACCTGACATCAAGAGCAGCAAGTACATCCATCTTCGTTCATGTTTGTATAGAGATACGGTGGTGCCACACCACTGATCATCAGTACGCGTCCTCGCTAGTTTGGTCCTTGATCTAGATAAAAAAAATCACCTCGATCCAAAATCCACGCTAGTAAATTGTAAATAAGAAGATGAAATGCAAATTCAAAGCAGAGTGGGGAAGAAATCATGGTGCAGTGCCGTGTCAGGATTCAGAAATAATTTAGTCGGGCCACTTGCCACAGGAGCTGGAGTGGGCTCGGCTTTGTCTAATTAGTAATTACTGTCCGGTAGTGGTAGGTAAGTGCCATTTTACTGTCGATAATTAATTAATTAAAATGTTGACTCGTATTAGTCACTGCATAAGCTGGTAACACGCCGAGTAGAAACATCCGGGAAATGGCTAATACTGTGCGGTAAATAGTAGAACATGACTAGTAGAATGGTTGGTAACCCTAGGAGGTCAGGGGTGCTGTCAGGTGTTGAAAGGCAAGGCAACATCCGCTAACACTGAACAAAAATACCATCATGGTAAAACTGAAGCACGTTCCTAGGGATCCACGCTGATTAACACTGAACAAAAATACCATCATGGTAAAACTGAAGCACGTTCCAAGGGATCCACGCTGATTAACACTGAACAAAAATACCATCATGGTAAAACTGAAGCACGTTCCTAGGGATCCACGCTGATTAACTTTTTAGTAAGTCTGGAAATTGCCATCTTCAACGGTTGGTAGGCTGCAAGTAAGAATCATAAACAATGGGCAAAAGACCCCTCAACAATATATCTAGAAGGGCTCCCCCTCTCTTTCCCTCTCTCACCCCAGCTGCTGCCTGCTATGCCCCAGCAGCTATTGGAGCTCAGCCATCCAGAAGTACCAGAGCGTAGCTAGCTAGCTGTTCGTCGATAAGAGGCCCCTCCACCTTCCCACACGCCACATATAGCAATCTTTGCTGCTGCCTCCCGATCTGCTGTACTTCCGGCATCGCAAGCCAGAGATTGCCGCCTATCCATCGTTTCTTTTCCTCTAGCGCCAGGAGAACTCCATCTTTTTCTCGCCGAGATTGGTGCTGCTGCTGCTTGGAGTAGAAGCCAGCTTTGTGGCAGGTCAGTTCCTCGTTCTCCATCCATTAATGTGAGAAATGGTTCAGCTGCTGAATCAGTCCTTGTTTATATATCTTTCTGCTTTCTTGCATAGATAGATTATGTATTTTGTAAGAGATTTATTTACGTTCGTATATTCGTCAGATGCGTATTGCTTTGCTGTTTTGTATAGCTTGCGTCTGGATATTTGTGTTGCTTGATCTGAATTTGCATATTTTCGATTTCCATGGATCTCAATAAGAATCGTAATTTTCTCGAGAATGAATAAGAATCATAATACTAGTTCATTTCTCACCTCCACAAGCCAAGAACTCAACAGAACATTCACTGATGTAGCTTGCTTGATAAGGGCATGTAGATTGGCTCAGTTTGCTGATTTCTATTACTAATCCAAATCGGTTCAGGAGTGAAAATTTGTAACCGCTGTTCTTCATGCCACTGCTGCAGATTTGTAGAACCTTAGCTGGATTATCCTAGCACAAGGTATCTCTGTAAAACACTCCATTTTCAGTAAGCAAACTGGTACTGATAAATAGAAGCAACCGCTTCAGTGGTTGCCCAAACCAATATATAGTTCTTGCTGCTGCTGAGCTGAACCAATCAATGGGTAGAGGAAGAGGCAGAGGCAGAGGAAGGACGGCAACCATTGCCAGGAGCCATGAAGACAAAGGAAGCAGCGGTGAAGAGGTCGTGCCTGCAAGAAAGAGGAGAGGGAGGCCGCAGAAGCACTTCGCCGATAAAATCGAACAGGTCGATGTTGAGAATTTCGTAGAAGACGTCGATGGCGGCGATGAAGATGGCAAAGATGTTAAACCGAATGCAAGTGCTGGTGTGAAGAGAGGCAGGCCGCTGAAGGAGAGCCCCAACATGGCCCTAGAAGAGAATAGCAATTCCAGCGTTCGATCAAGCAGCGATGAATCGGCTAGGACCAATGGGTTCAGGCAGATTGGGAACCGGAGGAAGAGCACGCCGCGGCGAGCAGCAGAGGCAGGGCTAGAATGCAAGTGAGCAATGAGCAGTGCCATGCCAATCCATCCATCCATGCGATTTTCGGTGCCAGGTAGCCTTCATAATTTGTTTCAAATGTAAACATGACATGCACTGAGTGCTGAAATTCGTGTCTATGTGGACACAAAATGTATGAACTGATGATAGAACACCTACGGAGTCTTGTTCAGCTGTTGTAGGCTGATTACTACTAGTATTTTGGTCTGCTTGTTTGTAGCAGAGCTTTACTTGAGAACAACTAGGGATGATAGTATTGCAATTTTGATCATGTTGTTGGTGCTACTCAGGATGAGAGTTATCTATCCAAGCAGTTTTATGTTTGGCTCGTACTCTGGTTCGTCAATCTTATCCAAACAAAACTGCTAGTACTAGATGGTATATGTTCAGACAAAAAAGCTACTACTACTACTAGATTATACTACTTCCTCCGTTCCAAAATATAGTGCGCCCGCGTTTTCCGAGGTTCAACTTTGACCATAAATTTAACCAACGAGACCGACTACAACGCGAGAAAAAAAATATAATTGAAGCTCCCGCCGCAGTCGGTCTCGTTGATTAAATTTATGGTCAAAGTTAAAGCACGGAAATAGAGGAAGCACTATATTGTTGAAGCACGGAAATAGAGGAAGCACTATATTTTGAAACAGAGGGAGTACTCCAGAAGCCATCGTGCCAAGTTGTGGGACGACGAAATTCCTCCTCGTCAGCAGAAACTGATGCATTGTGTGTGTAACGTGATGTAGTAGCATTGCATTTAGATAGTCGTTCTCTTTGCATATCATCTACGTACTCGGCTACTCCCAACCAACCAACCAGCGCTCCCACACCACAATTCAATTGGGAGCACATGACAGGAGCCTTGACGCAGATGAGGTGGTGTCGTAGCAGCGGAAACCCAGGCCGCGTCGGGGAGGTAGGGGGGGTTCGGGAGTCCGGACACGCGGGGGCAGGGCACGGCCGGCAGCGGCTTTCCGCAAAGCTGCGCCACTTTGCGACTCGCCCGGCTGGCCGGTGGCGGTGGCCTGCGCGGCCCCGCGGGCACGTGCTGCTGGCCGACGAGGGGCGTGGGGCGGCAGACGCGAAGCGAGTTCGACCGCGCCCGCGCGCGTACGGGGCGGGCAGAGCGACGCTGTCGCGGGCGCGACATCATCATCGCCGCCGCCACTGCCGCGTCCCTGCCTGCCATGGCCCGGCTCCGGACCCGGCGCGCCATCATTCGGCACTCCGCCCCGCTATGCTTGCTAGCTGGGGGCATGGGCGTACTGCTACGGCCACTGGAGGGGTACCCTGGGCTACTTTCGTGATAATTGCACTGTGAGTACTGGTCTGGGCACTGGCCAAGCGGGGCTGGCCGCTGCAAGAGGAATCGAGCAGACCACGGCGCGAAGCCGTGCCGTGCCATCGATGAAGTCGCTGCACAGGGAATCGCTGACGCTCGTAATTTATGAGGCGATCGGTGAAGCCGTCCGATTCCACAAACACGAAATGCGACATGGGCTTCATATGAGAGCAACTCTTGACCACCCATGTCCGTTTGGGTTTGCGCGGACAAAAACGATGACCCAACGCAGAGACCCATTTCTATTTTGCATCCGCTTTGTGTCCGCGCGGACCCATTTCCAGCTCAAATCTGGATCTGATTTGGGTCCAAAGGGGACACAAAGCGGGCGTTTTCTGCGTCCTCTTTGTCCGCCTCTGTCCACTGCCCCGTGCTCCCTCGCCCACCTGGCATTCACCCACCCATCCTTTCTGTCTGTCTCACACTGGCCCACCGCTCGCCCACCCACCGAGCCGCTCTGCCTAATGCCAATCGCGGCACTGCCGCACGCCCGAGACGTGCACGACCGCGCCGCCTCGCCGGAGTTGTGCACCACCGCGCCCACCGCGCCGCCTCGCCGGAGCCGTGCGCCACCCAGCCGCCTCGCCGGAGCCCTGCACCACCGCACGCCGGAGCAGCTAGGCCGACGGAGCGTTGTAGCGGTTGGGGGTGGTCACACGCCTACACCTCCGCCGTGCAGCTGCTGGTCGGCGGCGGCGGCCAAGTCATGGGTGGCGGGGTAGCGCGCGAGCGCCTCCGCCGCCGCTGGGGTTGCAGCAGCAGCTAGGCACTTCGGCCTGCTCGCTGGTGCCGTCGAGGCCGAGCTGGTGCTGTTCCAGGCCGCTCTAGCACTGCTGGTGTAGTCCAAGGTCAGGGGAAGGGCGGCGAGCACAGCGGCCACCACGCGGCCACCGGCTAGCAAGTTAGCACATACATGCAGCTGTGCGCGGCGTGGATAGCAGCTAGTAGCTAGCTAGCACATACATAGCGGCGCGCAGCTAGCTAGCGCGTACCCTGGCCGCGCCCTGCTGCGCCCCACCGCGTCCGGCCCCGTCGCGCCCGGACTCGCCACGCCTCGCCCGGCCCGGTCGTGCCCTGCTTCGCCCTATCGCGTCACGCCCCGCCGAGCCCGCCATGCCCGGCCACGCCTCGCCTCCCCCGGCCGGGCCGCGCCCTGCTGCGCCCCGCCGCGCCTGGCCTCGCCTCGCCCGGGACGGCCGCGCCCCCGCCATGCTTGCCGTTCCTTCCCCGCCGGCCTCGCCTCGCACCCGCACCAGGCCGGTGTTGCTGTAGCTCTCACCTCGCCTCCCCGTGCACTGCGCTGCCTACTACATGTTTGAGGAAATGTCAGGGTAGACATGTTAAAAATGAGTCTGGTCCCCGTTGGGCGCACAGGCCGACCCAATTGAAAAAGCGGATACGGACGCCCGGACGGGCGACCCAAACGGACATCAAAATCGATGTCCGTTTGGGTCGGCCTGTTGGAGTTGCTCTGACGTAGGCGTTACAATTTTTAGAGGAAAGGCATACGTCTGACTCTATAAATAAAGCCACCGGACAGAGTACATCAAAACCACACATACGAATAAAGACGTCCACAACCACACGCAAGGACAAAGTACAGAGATACACGGCATAACAGCCAATCATCCACAGCACGCAGGCCGGATAAAACGACATGAAGCACCACCTAGGCCACTACCTAGAGCAAGAGGACCAAAGACAACTAGCCAGCTGGGACCTGCTGCGAGATAGAAGAAGCCGAAGTCCGGATTTTGCTACACAAGAGGTCGAACGCACCATGGTCATCAGCCTTAGTCAATAATCCCCGCTGCTGCAGAAACGGACAAGCTTTAAATAAGCAATCAGCAGGCTTAGCAGGGAAGATATGCTCAATGGTAAGCTTGTTCCTAGTCGTCCATAATGACCAACAAATCGCGGCAAAACCAATCCAGAACATGCGTTTGGTAATCCCAGTAAGGCAAGACGCCAAGGTTCTGAGCTCAGAGAAGGAGGTGGGGTGCCAAGTGACACACGGCCAAGAACTAATACAACACCAAACCATCCTGACCAGAACACGGCTGAAAAAGATATGATTCGTATCCTCCACAACGCCGCATAACGCACAAGACACCGAGCTAGGCC
This sequence comes from Thinopyrum elongatum, assembly GCA_011799875.1. Taxonomy (NCBI): domain Eukaryota; kingdom Viridiplantae; phylum Streptophyta; class Magnoliopsida; order Poales; family Poaceae; genus Thinopyrum; species Thinopyrum elongatum. The sequence goes on from CM022302.1 coordinate 435,881,494, forward strand.
CATTACGTTTACGAATCTGGTCAGCAGCAGGAAGTCGACCCCTAAAGGCTCGCCACAAGAAGATCTTAATTGATACCTTTCTCCATTTTACATCTGCTTCGATACACCCCCTAAACACATCAACGATTAAAATCAGTCTGTCTCCCTTTATAATAAAGGCATAATGGCATACCTGATAAAATAATAATAATAAAGGCATAATGGCATTGAGATACAATTAAGTCAAGTCTAACCCTATTGAAATCTGTATGACCCAGCCTTAGAAAGTCAGCAGGTTCTAAACATTGATGCATCTTTCTGTGAAGAAGAATACTCGGGATCAGGTGGAGTCAGGCATAGTCACAGACCATCATGGGAGTTTCATCTTGGCATCCACGGCTAGACTCGAGCATGTGGCTGACATTGTTTCAGCAGAAGCTGGCGCACTACTAGAAGGGCTTAAACTCAGTGACCGAGCGGCCCGCCCGGGCGTATGAGGCGGGTTTGAGGCGCTCGGTTGTAGATGCTCTAATGAAGGTCATTCTTTGGTGGTAGTCCCTATCTTGGAGGTTTGCAGATTATTACTTAGAGAGGTTGGGAAGGTTACTATTGAACATTGTAACAGAGAGTCAAATGCAGTTGCTCATGAGCTAGCTCATTGGGGTCGTGCAGACACTCCCTCATTGTGGGTGGATGCACCTCCTGATTTTATTGCTAAATTTTTAGCGGACGATGTAAGAGTTATTTGATTTTAATAAAGCTGTCCATGAAGGTCTTCTCATCAAAAAGTAATAATCTGGACCCATTTGAATCCATATGCGTCGTACAATTAATATGGTCGTATTCGACAAAATATGTATGGGCGCCATCGCCCACTCCTCTTGCTCGCCTCGTCCTTGCCGGACGGGCGCACCCTTGGATGACGCGTTGCTGCCCTCCTCTCTGGCCCGTACCGGCCTCGACTCCATCCCGCGTCACCCCCTCCTCTACATCTCGTACCGGTCTCCACTTCATCCCATGCCACTTCTCCATCCCGATCCATGCCACCATGTGCCCCGTTTGGCACCACACCCACGCCGCCAACTTGTCAGATTGGTTTGGCGGCTGTAGCAAATGATTTTAGGGAACCCTAACTCCCGATCCAGCCACAAATGGGATGTCCCAACATGCCCCCGAAGGTAGTTCCGGAAATCCAGAGGTACACTCCTGACGGCCAGAATTCGGGGCTACTTCCGGTGTAACTTCTAGTTGAGCAACAGAGCCTTTGTTGTCAACCGGAACCTTATGATGGAACCAACACCATAATTTGAAAGCTCCGAGGAGTGACGCCAGAAGTTCTGTGATAAACTTCCAGCTGAAGTAAAAAGATAATCCTTTTTGAGTTAAGGAGGGCTGGGGCGGGTAGAACTGTCCCCAGTGCCCCCCCCCTAAAAAGGGACTGGACGACCCAAAAACTGTTTGTCAACCCTTCCAGGCGGGCTCGACTTGTCATAGACACATCGGGTGGTCAGCTTAATTAATGACGCCCACCCATCTCGCCACGCAACGGCGTAGTGGTTTCCCCACGTGTTTTGCCGACTTTCAAGGCACCAGGATTCCAAGGCGTCGCCATTAATGCCGATCAATGCCCACCTACCGTCTACCCTCTCCATATCCTATCCTCCCTAGGGGCTTGCTGTTGCACACTCCTCTCCACCGCCTCAGCCTCCAGTCTCCACACCCGCTGCAGGATGGCGCGTAATGACGATGGGGCCGGATCCAACCGATGGGCAGCAGGAGGGTTGTTGCGCAGTCTAACCGCTAGTGAGGCATCACGGTTAGCGGAGTACGACATCCTGTCGTCGGCCAACATGCTGCAACTCCCGTAGAGAAAGGGTGATGTATCACAACGGCAGAAAGTATTCCCCTCAGTTAAGAACCAAGGTTTAATGAACCAGTAGGAGTCTACAAACTAACAAGATAAGCAACACCTGCACACAAACAAAAAAAAATGCTTGCACCCAACTTGGCAAGGGGGTTGTCAATCCCCTCATCTTTCTAGTTGCAAGGTTATAATAAAATAATGGATGATAATAATATAGTGGAGCGGTAAAATAATGGAGAGTAAATAAAAGAGCAATTTTGTAAACGCAAGGATTCATGAGAATAGACCCAACGGCCATATGTTCACTATTGGCATCTCTCTCGAAAGCAGGTAATGACATGGTAGACAAATTACTGTTGGGTAATCGATAGAAAAGCGACATTCACGACTATGATCATTCATGACATAATCGTGTATATGCATCACGTCCGTGATAAGTAGACCGTAATCCAACTACATCGACTACTATTACTCCACCTCGAAACCGTTATCCAGTATGCATCTCAAGGTATTAAGTTTAATGAAAAATGGAGTAACGCAATAAGCAATATAATATGACATGATGTAGACAGAAAAAAAATCTAGCAATAAGATTAAACCCCATCGTTTTATCCTTTGTGGCAACAATACAAATACGTGTCTTGTCCCTTTCTATCACTGAGATATAGAACACCACAAGGTTGAACCCACTACTATGCACCACTCCTCGAAGAATTACCCATCTATCTTGGCCAGAGAAGACAAATAAATCGGAAAGCATACATAGCTACTCAATTACACATCAAAGAAACTTCAAAAGATTCAATTGTATTCAATGAACAATATGATCATAAATCCACAATTCATCCAATCCCAACAAACACACCAAAAGAATTGCATCGGATTGATCTCAGAGGAGATCCTTGTATTGAAGACCCAAAAGAGTGAGAGAAAAACCATCTAGCTACTACTATGGACCCATAGGTCCTAAAAGAACTACTCACACACCATCACGGAGTCAACAAGGTTGATGAAGAGGCCTCCCATGGTGGCTCCCCCTCTGGCAGAGCACCGGAATAGGGCTCAAAATGGGATCGCTTCAGTACAGAGGCTTGCGGCGGCGATAAAATTCTCTCGTTTGTCTCTCTGAGGGTTTCGGGAATTATGGAATTTATAGGTGGAGGGATTAGGTCAAATGGAGCGGCCGGGGGCCCACAAGCCTAGATGGCGCGGCCACCCCCTGGTCATGCCACCTGCCCTTGTGACTGGCGGGTGGGTCCTCTCGTCGTATCCCAAAGCTTCTAGGGTACTTCATTTTCTAGAAAAATCGTCAAAAATTGGCATCGTATTTGGACCTTCGTAGATATGGTTTTTCTGCGAAACCAAAAACAAGCAAAAAAAAAAACAGGAACTAGCACTGGGCACTAAATTAATAGGTTAGTCTAGAAAAATAATATAAAAGGCATATAAAAGTGATAATATAATAGCATTAAACAAACAAAAATTATAGATACGCCTGAGATGTATCATGCATGCATGCCGATAAGTTGGCAGATAAGCTTCAACCGATGTCGCCGCTTCCCTCCTCGTGTGTAGGGAAACTGAAAGATTGTGGATGTCGCTTAGAGGGGGGTGAATAGGCGCTTTAAAATAATTACGGTGTAGGCTTGAACAAATGCGGAATAAAACTAGCATTTAATTTGTCAAGCACAAAACCTAAAACAACTAGGCTCACCTATGTGCACCAACAACTTATGCTAACCAAGATAAACAACTAAGTGATAGCAAGATATATAACATGAAATACTATGGCTATCACAAAGTAAAGTGTATAAGTAAAGGGACCAGGTAAGAGATAACCGAGGCACGCGGAGACGACGATGTATCCTGAAGTTCATACCCTTGTGGATGCTAATCTCCGTTTGGAGCGGTGTGGAGGCACAATGCTCCCCAAGAAGCCACTAGGGTCACCGTAATCTCCTCACGCCCTCGCACAATGCAAGATGCCGTGATTCCACTAAGGGACCCTTGAGGGCGGTCACCGAACCCGTACAATTGGCAACCCTTGAGGGCGGTCACCGAACCCGTACACTTTGGCAACCCTTGGGGGATGTCACCGGAACCCATACAAATTGCTCGGGGCAATCTCCACAACCTAATTGGAGACCCCAATGCAAGCCCGGAGCTTTACACCACAATGATTGAGCTCTGAGACACCACCAACCGTCTAGGGCACCCAAGCACCCAAGAGGAACAAGCTCTAGGGTACCAAGCATCCAAGAGTAATAAGCTTCTGAACTTCACTTCCACGTATCACAGTGGAGAACTCAAACCGATGCACCTAATGCAATGGCAAGGGCACACGGAGTGCCCAAGTCCCTCACACTCAAATCCCACCAAAGCAATGAAAGCTATGGAGGAAAAAGAGAGGAAGAACAAGAAGGAGAACACCAAGAACTCCAAGATCTAGATCCAAGGGGTTCCCCTCACATAGAGGAGAAAGTGATTGGTGGAAATGCGGATCTAGATCTCCTCTCTCTTTTCCCCCCAAAACTAGCAAGAATCCATGGAGCGATTGAGAGATAGCAAGCTTGAAGAAGGTCAACAATGGGGGGCAAATACGATCTCAAAGGATTAGGTCCAAGGGGGAAGAAGACCCTCTTTTATATTAGGGGAAAAATCCAACCGTTACCTTGCTCCCAGCCCGCATGGAGCGGTACTGCCGCTCGGGTGGTAGTAACCCAAAAGCAGTGCAATGGCACGAAGCCACGAGGCGGTAGTGCAGCCGAAGCGGTACTACCGCTCGCCCCGGCGGTACTACCGCTGGGGTTGCAGCTCGGGGTTACTCAGAAGCAGTGCAGAAACATGGGAGAAGTAGTAGAACTGCTACAGCGGTACTACCGCCCACCTGAGCGGTACTACCGCTTATAGGCAGTAGTGTTGCTCCCCACTGCTGCTTCACTTCCGCTGAGAGTGCATCGAGACCTGGAGGGAGCGGTGATACGTCTTTGTCGTATCTATAATTTTTTATTGTTCCATGCCAATATTATACAACTTTTATATACTTTTGGCAACAATTTATATTATTTTTTGGGACTGACATATTGTTCCAGTGCCCAGTGCCAGTTCCTGTTTGTTGCATGTTTTTTGTTTCGCATAATATCCATATCAAACGAAGTCCAAATGCAATAAAATTTTACGGAGAATTATTTTGGAATACATGTGATTTTTGGGAGGTGCAATCAAAGCAAACGGAGGCACACGGCCTACACTACCCACCAGGGCGCGCCTGGGCCCCCTGGCGTGCGGTGGTGCCTTGTGGGCACCCCGTAAGTCGGTTCGGGCTCTACTTCGGGCGCACGGAAGCTTATATCCGGAAAAAAATTATGTTAAAATCTTAGCGCAATCGGAGTTACGGATCTCCGGATATTTAAGAAACGGTTTTCGGCCAAAAAATGGGAATGAGAAACAGAAGATAACAGAGAGAGAGAAAGAGATCCAATCTCGGAGGGGCTCTCGCCCCTCCACCGCCATGGAAGCCATGGACCAGAGGGGGAACTCTCCTCCCATCTAGGGGGGGCAAGGAAGAAGGAGGAGGGGGATCTCTCCCCCTCTCTCCCGGTGGCGCCAGAGCGTCGCCGGGGCGATCATCGTAATGGCGACCTACACCAACAACTTCACCGCCATCAACACCAACACTCCCCCCCCTCTATGCAGCGGTGTGACCTCTCTTTTACCCGATGTAATCTCTACTTAAACATGGTGCTCAACACTATATATTATTATCCAATGATATGTGGTTATCCTATGTTGTTTGAGTAGATCTGTTTTGTCCTATGGGTTGATTGTTGATCATGATTGGTATGAGTTGTATATTTTTTTGGTGCTATCCTATGGTGCCCTCCGTGTCGCGCAAATGTGAGGGATCCCCGTCGTAGGGTGTTGCAATATGTTCATGATTTGCTTATGGTGGGTGGCGTGAGTGACAGAAGCACACACCCGAGTAAGTGGGTTGTTGCATATGGGAGTAAAGAGGACTTGAAACTTAATGCTATGGTTGGGTTTTACCTTAATGATCTTTAGTAGTTGCGGATGCTTGCTAGAGTTCCAATCATAAGTGCATATGATCCAAGTAGAGAAAGTATGTTAGCTCATGCCTCTCCCTCATATAAAATTGCAATAATGATTACCGGTTTAGTTATCAACTGCCTAGGGACAAACAACTTTCTTGTGTTACAAAAGCTATTTACTAAACAACTAACTTTTATTATCTTGCAATTTGTTTGTAGTTTTATTCCTGCAAAGTACTTTTATTTTATTCGTGCAAACTATCCTATCGCCTACAAAATAGTTTCATACTTGTTCTAGGTAAAGCAAACATTAAGTGTGCATAGAGTTGTATCGGTGGTCGATAGAACTTGAGGGAATATTTGTTCTACCTTTAGCTCCTCGTTGGGTTCGACACTCTTATTTCTTGAAAAAGGCTACAAACGATCCCCTATACTTGTGGGTTATCAAGACCTTTTTATGGCGCCGTTGCCGGGGAGCAATAGCGTGGAGTGAATATTCTTGTGTGTGCTTGTTTGCTTTATCACTAAGTAGTTTTTATTTCCAATTCTAAGTTGTTCTCTATCTTTAGTTATGGATATGGAACACGAAATAATAAAAAAGTTGTACTTGCTACTCATGGAGATGGGGAACCTCCTAAAACCCTCGATGCTCGTTATGTGAAAAATATTAAACACTACTTTGATAATCCTGAGAAAACCCCATTCAACTTGATAATGGGAGACACGTTGGATCAACGTGAATACTTTAGGGATTATCGCTTGACGCAAAAAGGGAAACTCTTATGGGGTCAAATTGATTATTTGCAATGGTATTCTTGGAATTTATGCCAGAGATATGATTATACCTGTTGCTCTAGGATGAAGGCTCGACACCTTCCCTTCTCTTGTAGATTTAATGATAATGAAACCTTGGATTCTTATGCTAATGGTAGATATGATTACTATGATGTGGAACGAATAGAAGAATTCGTTGCTTTTAAGGGTGCTTATGAAATTGAATCTTTGTTTGAAAAGTATGAAGATTATGATGATGTTGTTTACAGACCTAAAATTTTGCTATACTTAAATATTTCTATGAGAATTATGAATATAATGCCGATATTAATGCACTTATTGAGAAAGTCTCCGCTGTTCAAGAACAGACTAATATTTTGCAGGAGTCTATGGAAGAAGAAATTGATGAAACTATGAGCTCATTAGATGAAAAAGATGAGGAGGAGAGAGAGGAACAAAAGGAGGAAGAGAGGATTGATCACCCGTGCCCACCTTCTAATGAGAGTAACTCTTCAACTCATACATTGTTTAATGTCCCTTCATTCTTATTGAAGGATGAATGCTATGATGATTGCTATGATCCTGTTGATTCATTTGAAATATCCCTTTTTGATGAAAATGATGCTTGCTATGCTTGTGGCCATGATGCCAATATGAATTATGCTTATGGAGTTGAACTTGCTATAGTTCCTTATGTTAAGAATGAAATTGTTACTATTGCGCCCAAACATGATAGTCCTATTATCTTTTTAAATTCTCCCAACTACACTATATCGCAGAAGTTTGCTCTTATTAAGGATTATATTGATGGGTTGCATTTTATTACTTCATATGATAATTTGGATGAATATAATATGCATGTGCTTGCTTCTCCTACTTGCAATTATTATGAGAGTGGAACTACATCTCCACCTCTCTATGTTTTCAACACAATAAAATTGCAAGAAACTGTTTATACTATGCATTGGCCTTTACTTGATGTGCATGAATTGCTCTTTTATGACATGCCGATGCATAGGAAGAGACTTAGACTTAGTCATTGCATGATATATGTTACTTTGTGCTCACTACTAAAATACAAATCATTGCTAATTAAAATTGTCTTTGATATACCTTGGGATCCGGGTGGATCAATTACTTGAGCACTTTATGCCTACCTTAATGGCTTTAAAGAAAGCGCTGCCAGGGAGACAACCCGAAAGTTTTAGAGAGTCATTTTATTCTGTTGTGTGCTTTTATAAAGTTTAAAAACAAAAAAATATAGAGGGGAACCTAAAACTTTTTCAAAAAGAAAAGTGAAAGTGAGAGAGATGAGCATTGTTAAAGTGGGGCTAGCCTTGAACTTTGTTCATGCCCATGGAAAATTTGTGAATCTTAATTACAGAAACTTTCAACAAAAATAATTATCCCCTTGTAGTGCCAAGATTTGCCTTTAGGATGATTAGATTGCTTGTTGGTATGTGCGGTGCAAAAATAGAAACTTTGGCTGTAGTGTGTGAATTTACATTTTTTTACTGGAATGTCAAAAGTTTCTAAAAATTTTACACAGTACTTCTATGCAAATTTTTTATTTTTTCCTAATTTTTCAGAATTTTTGGAGTTACAGAAGTATAGTCAAAGTTCAGATTACTACAAATTGTCCTGTTTTTGACAGATTCTGTTTTTGATGCATTGTTTTGCTTGTTTTGATGGAACTATGGACTTTATCGGTGGTACAAGCCATGGAGAAGTTAGGATACAGTAGGGATAATGCAAAAATAAAATATGAATGGGTTTGCAACAGTACTTAAAGTAGTGATTTGCTTTATTATACTAACGGATCTCACCAGTTTTCTGTTAAGTTTTGTGTAGATGAAGTGTTCAAAGATCGAGGAGGTCTCAATATGAGGAGAAGGAGGAGAGGCAAGAGTTCAAGCTTGGGGATGCCCAAGGCACCCCAAGTAAATATCCAAGGATACTCAAGCGTCTAAGCTTGGGGATGCCCCGGAAGGCATCCCATCTTTCTTCAACAAGTATCGATATGTTTTCGTCTTCGTTTCGTTCACGTGATATGTGTAAATCTTGGAGCGTATTTTGTGTTTAGTTTTCACTTTTCTTTTATGCACCATGCTGGTATGAGATGGTCCTTGGCTGATTTATAGAATGCTCATTGCGCTTCACTTATATCATTTGAGTATGGCTTTATAGAATGCTTCATGTGCTTCACTTATATCATTTGAAGTTTGGATTGCCTGTTTCTCTACATATAGAAAACTGTTATTTGTATAATGCTCTTTTGCTTCACTTATATTTATTAGAGCATGGTCTTTTGTAGAAAGAATTAAACTCTCATGCTTCACTTATATCTATTTAGAGAGTCAATATGAATTGGTCATTCACATGGTTAGTCATAAAATCCTACATAAAACTTATGGATCACTGAATATGATATGTTTGATTCCTTGCAATAGTTTTGCGATATAGAGATGGTAATATGTGGGAGGTACTAGTAAATGGTTGTGGTTTGTATGAATATTGGTGTTAAGGTTTGTGATTCCCGAAGCATGCACGTATAGTCTCTCGTTATGCTAAGAAGTTGGAGCATGATTTATTATTGATTGTCTTCCTTATGAGTGGCGGTCGGGACGAGCGATGGTCTTTTCCTACCAATCTATCCCCCTAGGGGCATGCGTAGTAGTACTTTGCTTCGAGGGCTAATAAACTTTCGCAATAAGTACGTGAGTTCTTTATGACTAATGTGAGTCCATGGATTATACGCACTCTCACCTTTCTGCAATTTGCTAGCCTCTACGGTACCGTGCATTTCCCTTTCTCACCTCGAGAGTCGATGCAAACTTCGCCGGTGCATCCAAACCCCGTGATATGATATGCTCTGTCACACATAAGCGTTATTATATCTTCCTCAAAACAGCCACAGTACCTACCTATTATGGCATTTCCATAGCCATTCTAAGATATATTGCCATGCAACTTCCACCGTTCCGTTTTTATGACTTGGGCATTCGTTGTCATATTGCTTTGCATGATCGTAAGATAGCTAGCATGACATTTTCATGGCTTGTCCGTTTTTTGATATCTTTGCTATGCTAGATCATTGCACATCCTGGTATACTGCCAGAGGCATTCATATAGAGTCATACTTTGTTCTAGGTATCGAGTTGTAATATTGAGTTGTAAGTAAATAGAAGTGTGATGATCATCATTATTTATTATTAGAGCATGTCCCAGTGAGGAAATGATGATGGAAACTATGACTCCCCCACAAGTCGGGATGAGACTCTGGACGAAAATATAAAGAAATATAAAAGAGAAAAAAGTGAGGCCAAAAAGAGCCCAAGAAAAAAAAAGAGAAAAAAAGAAAAGAAAAAAATGAGAGAAAAAGAGAGAAGGGGCATGCTAATTCCACACTTGTGCTTCAGAGTAGCACCATGTTTTTCATGTAGAGAGTCTCCTATGTAGTCACTTTCATATACTAGTGGGAATTTTTCATTATAGAACTTTTGGCTTGTATATTAAGATGATGGGCTTCCTCAAATGCCCGAGGTCTTCATGAGCAAGCAAGTTGGATGCACACCCACTTAGTTTTCAGTTTGAGCTTTCATACACTTATAGCTCTTAGTGCATCCGTTGCATGGCAATCCCTACTCCTCACATTGATATCAATTGATGGGCATCTCCATAGCCCGTCGATTAGCCGCGTCGATGTGAGACTTTCTTAATTTGTTGTCTTCTCTATGTTTACCCCTATCATCATACTCTATTCCACCCATAGTACTATGTCCATGACTTGCGCTCATGTATTGCGTGGGGGTTGAAAAAGCTGAAGCGCGTTAAAAAGTATGAACCAATTGCTCGGCTTGTCATCGGGGTTGTGCATGATAAATACTATGTGTTAAGATGGAGCATGACAAGACTATATGATTTTGTAGGAATAGCATTTTTTAGCATTGATATTTTGAAAGATATGATTGTTTGTTGGGATGCCTGAGTATTAATGTATTTATGTCAAATTATAGACTATTGCTTTGAATCACTCGTGTCTTAATATTCATGCCATGATTAGATATATGATCAAGATTATGTTAGATAGCATTCCACATCAAAAATTATCTTTTTTATCATTTACCTACTTGAGGACGAGCAAGAATTAAGGTTGGGGATGATGATACGTCTCCGTCGTATCTATAATTTTTGATTGTTCCATGCCAATATTATACAACTTTTATATACTTTTGGCAACATTTTATATTATTTTTTGGGACTAACATATTGATCCAGTGCCCAGTGCCAGTTCCTGTTTATTGCATGTTTTTTGTTTCGCAAAATATCCATATCAAAGGAAGTCCAAATGCAATAAAATTTTACGGAGAATTATTTTGGAATATATGTGATTTTTGGGAGGTGGAATCAACGCAAATGGAGGCCCACAGCCTCCACTACCCACCAGGACGCGCCTGGGCCCCCTGGCGCGCGGTGGTGCCTTGTGGGCACCCCGTAAGTCGGTTGGGGCTCTACTTCGGGCGCAAGGAAGCTTATATCTGGAAAAAAAATTGTGTTAAAATCTCAGCGCAATCGGAGTTACGGATCTCTGGATATTTATGAAACGGTTGTCGGCCAGAAAACGGGAACGCGAAACAGAAAATAACAGAGAGAGAGAGAGAGAGATCCAATCTCGGAGGCACTAGTAGAAAAACTACTTTACGTGAGCCACATTAGTCCCGGTTTGTAAATGGACCGGTACTAGTGTAACCATTAGTGCCGGTTCCAACGGCTAGGGGGGCGGGAATCATTAGTCCCGGTTCGTGTTGAACCTCTAATACCGGTTCGTGACACGAACCGGGACTAAAGGGGTGGTGGCAAGTTGGTGTCAGGCTGGGGCCCCACTAGCACCTTTAGTCCCGGTTCATGACACAAACCGGGACTAGAGGTGAACCTTTAGTCTCGGTTTGTGTCACGAACCGGGACTAAAGATGCTCCTATATAAACCCTTCATCCAGCCCGCGAGCTCTCTGTTCTTCCCCTTTCCTCTCCTATCTGTTTTCTTCCTCTCCTCTCGAGCTCATCCTCCATTTTTGCCAAAATTTGTCAAGATTTGAAGGCACCCCATCCATCCAAGTGTTCACAAAGGTTAGCAACTTTGTCCTTTCATCTCTCATTGCTAGATTAGATCTTGCAATGCTCTATAAGTATAGTGATTTGTGGGTTTTAGTTTGGGAGTATTTATATGTGGTAGTTTATTTGATTTATATGCAATTTGAGCTCAAATTAACTTCTTAGTTTGCATATGTAGGTGTGGTTTACTTAGTGCCTTCCCGTCCCCATCATAACCACCGCCGATCGCCCGCACCGTCCCGTCGCCGGCACCACCTTGGTGAGCCTCTTGTTCTTATCCTTTTTATAAAAAGATAATCATGTTTGTGTGATTTAGATAGTTACTTGTATAATTTTCTTACCCGTACGTTGTTTGTTATACATAGTAGTATGGTTTTGATATCCGTCCCCATTGGCCCTCGTCCGGTTTATGATTCGGATGTGGTATATATTCTCTTTTATAACTATTTATTGCATTTCGTGTTTATGACAATTATGCCGACCTATGTGACATAGATGTTTTTATCAAGGAGGTATGTGAACCGGAAATTCCAACCGACCCTCTTGTCAAGAGGTTAAATTTAGTTGAACAAGAAAATGAGTATTTGAAAGAAAAATTGAAAATAATTGAAGAAGAGAAGATGAAACTGAAGTTGTATGTTGCCGATGTCGTTGATGATCACAAGGTCAAGATGGATGCAATGCGCTTGAAGATTAGAAAGATTAGAAAATATGCCATTGATAATGAGGCTTGGTATCATTATGATGTTGGATCAATTGTTACCTTAGTTGTGACCTTGATCGCATTTGTTGTTGCATTTAAATGCTTTAGCTAGAGAGTTTGTATGTTGTTTTATGAGAATAAGTGTGTATGAACTTGTATTAATTTGATATTTTCGGTGTTGTGTAATGAAGATGAGCTGGCAATGGATGTACGATGACCGATGCTCTCCCCAGTTCATTAATGGCGTGCATACTTTTCTGCTTGCGGCTGAGGCAAACAAGCGGGCGGTGTGACGCCCCCAGCTCAATCGTGCACTAATCATACACGCAAATGCACACGATCAAGCCTAAGGACTCATGGGAAGATATCACAACACAACTCTAAAACATAAATAAAGTCATACAAGCTTTATATTACAAGCCAGGGGCCTCGAGGGCTCGAATACATAAGCTTGCGTACAAGCGTCAGCGGAAGCATCAGATATCTGAGTACATATATGAAACAGAAACAGAAAGGCCTTTAGAAAGGCGGGGCAAAATAAAACACTACGATCAAAAGGCGTAGGCCTCTTGCCTGGGACCCTCCGATCCTACTCCTGGTCGTCAGTCAACTCATAGTAGTATCCATCCTCTGGGTAGTAGTAGTAGTCGATCGACGGGGCATCTGTCTCAGGGGCTCCGTCATCTTGGTCACGTCAAACTGATATGGGGAGAAAAGGAAAACAAAGCAACCGTGAGTACTCAGAAGTACTCAGCAAGCAAGGATCTACACTACATATGCAACATTTTCAAAGGGAGGCTGTATATGTGGACTGGGCTACAGAAATGCCAGAATAGAGAGGAGGCCTAGTCCTATCGAAGACTAGCATCTTCAGAGGTCTTGCAGCATTAGAAGAGTGTAGACAGTACCATATAATGTAGCAGTATCATTAAGTCTCAACCTCACCCAGAGATCCTTTCTCGACTCCCTGCGAGAAAGCAATCCCAGAGCCATACAGTCATCAACCTCGTCCTGAGATCCCTTCTCGACTCCCTGCGAGAAGCAATCCCAGAGCCATACACATCACAAGTATCTAGTTATAGTTGTATCAATCGGGATACAACTCCGAGTGTCCTTTACCATAGGACCGGCTATCGATAGAAGTTTTCTTCCCTGCAGGGGTGCACCAACTTACCCACCACACTCGCTTAACTCCGGCCGGACACACTTTCCTGGGTCATGCCCGGCCTTGGCCAAATGATACACCGCAACCCTACCTAAAGCTCATCAGAGAGGTCCCCGCCGGTCTACATCCTAAGCACTCAGGGGTCTTGGGCCGTCGCCCTGTGCACTCCGGGTCGTTGCGAGCAGGGTGGATACCAGCGCCAACGGCACGATCCGACCCGGCCGCAATGCTGAACTGGACATCTGGCAGAACTGTCGGCTGATGCTACGATGCAGAACGCCCATACTATGCCCACGTGATGGTTAGTGCTATCAGGCCAGAGGCCTGCTCGGATCAAATATCCAAATCGCTAGTACCTTGGGCTTGCGGTAACGAGCAGAGACTCACGAAAGATGTGACCCCGTCGCCCCGTCTCGAGGACTTGCGGCAAGGGCCATGAATGCCCGGCCACGCCTTGTATTCACCGCTCGGGCACCACACAGGCACCCGTCTTCACAACACTCGCCTCTCAGGCGCACGCGGGTACCCCTCAGGGTCGACCTGCCTATCCAAGTAACAGTGTAAAGTCCAACTATCCGTGTGTCCATAACATCAGGGGAATCCGAGGTATCACCCTTGTTGAATTCCCACTCGATGTATCCGTCAAGGTGAACTCGGAGGAATCACCCTCGCTGGGTTCACACTTGAGGTGTTGTATGACGGCGTCGTTACCGGAAGTGGTGAAGGAGGAATCACCCTCGATGACCACGACCGAATAGCTACTCTACAGAGTTAACATCAGAAGTGCTACATGAGGTATCACCCTCAGTGTCGTTACAACTAAGGGGGTGAGGTGCGGTGCCGGGGCCTGGTCTTCAATCCTGTTGATCGGGTCTTCAGATAATCCAGCGGGGCAGTCGGGATAAGTGGGGTCACTGATAGGTCTCTACCCAGCCTATACTAAGCAGTTTAGGATATGCAGGTAATTATCAACAGCAGGTTACAGTAAACAGGCTATGCATCAGAATAGGTAAAGCAGTAGCAGTAGCAATTCTAATGCAAGCATGAGAAAATAGAATGGGCGATATCGGGATGATCAAAGGGGGGGGGGCTTGCCTGGTTGCTCGGCGGCAAGGGCAAGGTCGTCAACGGTGGCGTCGGGCTCCGGAGCTGCGTCAGTCTCGGGGACAACGTCGGTGTCAGGGTCTACCGAGAGAGAAGAGGGGGAAGAAACAGTAAATACAAAGCAAACAAGAGCATGTCATGACAATACGCAGCGCTGGGTGTGTCCTAACATATGGTTACACGTCACCGAGGAAGGGGGAATCCATCCGGGAATGTTTTCCCGGTTCCGGACATTTGTCAGACAGATGACCGGAGGGGAACGGTTCCATGTTCGGATAGTTAGGGAGATGTGGCGGACGAACGGACCGCGTATTCGGATTCGTCTCGTCGTTCTGAGCATTTTTCATATATAAAATATTTTCATCGGAGTTACGGTTTATTTTATATTAAATTTCAAAGATTTAAACAAATTCTGGAATCATTTAATTAATTAAATTCGAAATATCCGAAATAGTGTATGCTGACGTCATCATGACATCAGCAGCCTGTTTAGTTAATTAACAGTAGTTAATTAGGTTAATTAAATCATTAAGTTAATTAAACTTAATTAGTTATTTAAACAGAATTAATCAGGTTAATTAATTAATAATTATTTTTATTTTTAATATCTTTTTTTTCTTTTTTTCTTTTTTTAAACTTTTGGGCGTGGGCCCCGTTCGTCAGTGGCACAGGGGCCTTAACGGGGCGGGCGAACGGGCGCAGCCACGGGCACCCGACGGGGCGAGCCCGGGCGCTGGCCGTGGCGATGTGCGGGCGCGGCGAGCGGCTGCGGGGCGCGGCGACGGCGCCGGCAGGCGGGGCCGTAGCGGGCGAGGCTGGGCGACGCCAGCTGCAGCAATAGCAGCTGCAGAAGCGGGGAGGTCATCGGCAGCAGCGAGCCGGGGCACGCGCGCGCAGGGCGGAGTGGGAGGAGGCCACAGGCGGGCACGGGCACCAGCGGAGAGGCGAGTGGCAGCCGGGCGCGGTGCGGCGTCGGGACGGAGGAGCAGCAGCGGGCATGGGGCCACGGCGAGCGAGCACGGCGCGCGGAGGCGAGCGAGGGAGGCCGAGGCCGAGGCCTCACCGGCGTCGTGGGGAGAGGGGCGGCGAGGCTCAAGGAGGTCCGACGAGGGGGAGACGGGGAGGCGTTCGGCGACGGCGACGAGGACGAGGCGGTGACGGGGTGACGGTGACGGGCGAGGTGGGGCAGAGGAGGTCGACGAGGCCGAGCGCGAGGGAGAGGATGGGGGGCGACGAGGCACGAGGAGGCCGTCGAAGGGGAGGCGAGGACGACGGCGAGCGGCGTCAGCGCGGCGTCGCGGAGGCGGGGTCGGGGGGGGGCGATGGGGGATTGCCAGATCCAGCAAGAGGGGGGGGAGTGGATCGGGGGGGGGGACGAGCGGTGGGCTCGGGTTCGGGGGATAAGGGGGGCGGGGTGGGCCGGCCTGCTGGGCCGAGGCCCAGTCGGGGGGGGGGGGGAGGTTTCTTTTTACTTGGCTTTTCTTTTATTTTTCTTTTCTTTATTCATTTCTTTTCTGTTTAGTAAATTGTTAGGACTCAAAATGATTTTTGTAGAACATGGAATTGTTCCATAAATATAGGCATCCTCTACCACTGTCAAAAATTAGTTTGGAGTCAATTTGAGTTCACACAATTTTTATATAAACAAATGCATTAATCCTTACTGTTTTGGTAAAGTTTGAGCCACCTAATTAATTTATTTATTGTTGGTTTCAATTTTAGAATAGTCTCTGGAATATTTGCTATTTATTGAACATTTTAGTTTTTATGCTGGACAACTTTTATTTTCCACTTTCATTTAAATTTGGATTTTGACTTAGGAGTTGAAATGCAATATAATGCTAATGATGATCATGCACTGTTAAACATGATGACATGGCATAATCAAAAGGGTGATTACTGTAGTTAACCACTGGGGGTGTTACAAATCTCCTCCACTAACAAGAATTCTCGTCCCGAGAATTAAGACGTAGAAGGAAAAAGTTCGGGGTATTCCGCACGAAGATTATCCTCGCGTTCCCAAGTGGCTTCATCTTCAGTATGATTTGACCACTGCACTTTGAGGAACTTGGTAACCTTCTGACGGGTCCGACGTTCAGCTTCTTCGAGAATGCGGATCGGATGCTCCTTATAAGAAAGATCATCATGCAATTCGAGCATTTCGTGATCCACAGCTCGGTGCGGAGATTCCTTGAAGCATTTACGAAGTTGCGACACATGGAAGACGTTGTGGATATGAGAGAATTGCGGCGGCAACTCCAATTTATACGCCACCTGACCACGTCTTGCAATTATGCGGAAAGGACCAATGTAGCGTGGAGCTAGCTTGCCCTTGATTCCAAAACGGTGAGTGCCTTTCATCGGGGTGACTCGCAGATAAGCCTGATCACCAGGTTGATAAGTCAAGCCCCATCGTTTGCGATCATAGTTGCTCTTCTAGCGGTCCTAAGCCGCCTTGAGATTTTCTCGAACAATATGAACTTGTTCTTCGGCGTGTTGAATAATTTCCGGACCCACGAGCGGTCGTTCCCCAGTTTCTGACCAATTCAGAGGGGTTCGACACTTACGTCCATAGAGTACTTCGAAGGGGGCCATTTTCAAGCTGGCTTGATAGCTGTTGTTGTAAGAGAATTCAGCATATGGAAGAGATTCTTCCCACTTCTTGCCGAACGATATAACACAAGCCCGCAACATGTCTTCAAGCACTTGATTGACTCGTTCGACTTGGCCTTGGGATTGGGGGTGATAAGCTGAACTCCAGGTAATATGAGTTCCCATAGCTGTTTGGAAACTTTCCCAGAATTTGGAAGTGAAAAGACCGCCAAGGTCCGAACTAATCTCCTTCGGAATACCGTGGAGTGAAACAATCCTGGAGATATACAACTCTGCTAACTGACTAGCAGTGATAGTCTCTTTGACGGGCAGAAAGTGTGCAACTTTAGAGAGTTGGTCGACGACGACAAGAATAGCATCGTGACCCTTCTGTGACCTGGGAAGTTCTGTAACGAAATCCATCTGAACCTTATCCCATTTCCATAGAGGAATAGGAAGTGGTTGCAGAATTCCAGCCGGCTTCTGATGTTCTGCTTTAACGCGACGACACACATCACATTCAGCAACATATCGAGCAATATCCTGCTTCATTTTAGACCACCAGTACCTTTGACGGAGATCACGATACATCTTGGTGCTACCCAGATGAATAGACAGCGGGGTATCATGTGCCTCCTTCATGACCTTGTCAGTCATGAGTTCGAAGCGAGGTACCACAATGCGGTTTCTGAAATACAAGGTTCCATCTTCAGACAGCGAGAAATCCCTGTACTTTTGAAGGTGAAGATCTTTCTTCATGAGATCAATTTCAGCATCTTTAGCTTGCGCATTCTTAACAGCTTTCTCAAGATCTGGTTGTATCACAAGGTTATTTAGAGAGCCCTGTGGAACAATACGCGGATTCAGCTTGCACAGTTCTTCAAAAAGACAAGGTTGAGCTCGCCTAACCATGAGGTTGTCGCAATAGGACTTGCGGCTTAAGGCATCAGCCATCACGTTAGCCTTGCCAGGGGTATAGGAAATACCCAAATCATAGTCCGCAATGGCCTCCATCCATCTTTGCTGACGGAGGTTTAGAGATGGTTGAGTAAACAAGTACTTCAGACTTTTATGATCCGTGTAGATCTCGCAACGATTACCGAGAAGGTAATGTCGCCACAACTGCAATGCAAAGATCACAACAGCTAGTTCTAGATCATGTACCGGATAATTCTCTTCATGTGGGCGCAACTGACGAGAGCCATAAGCAATCACTTTACGCTCTTGCATTAGGACACAGCCTAATCCTTCACGGGATGTGTCACAATAGATCACAAAGTCTTTGCGGGTATCTGGAGGAGATAGTACTGGGGCAGATGTCAACTTGTCTTTGAGTGTCTGGAAACTTTCCTGACATTTTTCTGTCCATTCAAATTTAACGCCCTTGTGAAGCAGATCAGTCAAAGGCTTAGCAATCTTAGAAAAGTTCTCGACAAATTGACGGCAATAGCTTGCAAGGCCAAGAAAACTTCTCACTTGCTTGACGTTCTTCGGAGGTGTCCAGTCAAGAATAGCCTGAACTCGTTCTGGGTTAACAGCAATTCGTGGGCAGGTAGTCAAAGAGGTTGACGATGATATCACCGACCACTAGAGGCAAGGATGGAATTGCTGTTCATGAATTCATTTAACATCTCGAAAGAAGTCAAAATGTTGCCGCTGAATACGACACATTTTGCCGAGAGATTCCAAAAGTGTCAAATGACAGTGTGAGAAGTGTAAGATACTTGTAAAGGAAAAGTTAAACAAACCAATGGAAAGGAAAATGATGATTATCAGACTAATCAGATCAATATCAGGGAAATCGCACAGATATCTAGCTCTCCGGGTGGACGAGAATTACGAGATCCTAAGTGTCGGCGTTAGTAAACTTTATTTAACCCGAATAGAAGAGAGATCAGAGTCCCAGAGTAAAGGTCAAGGAGTAAAAGATCCTAATACCACCCAATTGGCGACATGGGCCCGTAAGCCACACAGCCAAGTTAGTAAAATAGTTTTCGGTTACTAGTCTCAACTTCGGCCAAGGAGTTGGAAAGGAGGGTTCCTACAGGCAGTCGGCTCTGATACCAACTTGTGACGCCCCCAGCTCAATCGTGCACTAATCATACACGCAAATGCACACGATCAAGCCTAAGGACTCACGGGAAGATATCACACCACAACTCTAAAACATAAATAAAGTCATACAAGCTTTATATTACAAGCCAGGGGCCTCGAGGGCTCGAATACATAAGCTTGCATACAAGCGTCAGCGGAAGCATCAGATATCTGAGTACAGATATGAAACAGAAACAGAAAGGCCTTTAGAAAGGCGGGGCAAAATAAAACACTACGATCAAAAGGCGTAGGCCTCCTGCCTGGGACCCTCCGATCCTACTCCTGGTCGTCAGTCAACACGTAGTAGTATCCATCCTCTGGGTAGTAGTAGTAGTCGATCGACGGGGCATCTGTCTCAGGGGCTCCGTCATCTTGGTCACGTCAAACTGATATGGGGAGAAAAGGAAAACAAAGCAACCGTGAGTACTCCGAAGTACTCAGCAAGCAAGGATCTACACTACATATGCAACATTTTCAAAGGGAGGCTGTATATGTGGACTGGGCTACAGAAATGCCAGAATAGAGAGGAGGCCTAGTCCTATCGAAGACTAGCATCTTCAGAGGTCTTGCAACATTAGAAGAGTGTAGACAGTACCATATAATGTAGCAGTATCATTAAGTCTCAACCTCACCCAGAGATCCTTTCTCGACTCCCTGCGAGAAAGCAATCCCAGAGCCATACAGTCATCAACCTCGTACTGAGATCCCTTCTCGACTCCCTGCGAGAAGCAATCCCAGAGCCATACACATCACAAGTATCTAGTTATAGTTGTATCGATCGGGATACAACTCCGAGTGTCCTTTACCATAGGACCGGCTATCGATAGAAGTTTTCTTCCCTGCAGGGGTGCACCAACTTACCCACCATGCTCGCTTAACTCTGGCCGGACACACTTTCCTGGGTCATGCCCGGCCTCGGCCAAATGATACACCACAACCCTACCTAGAGCTCAGCAGAGAGGTCCTCGCCGGTCTACATCCTAAGCACTCAGGGGTCTTGGGCCGTCGCCCTGTGCACTCCGGGTCGTTGCGAGCAGGGTGGATACCAGCGCCAACGGCACGATCCGACCCGGCCGCAATGCTGAACTGGACATCTGACAGAACTGTCGGCTGATGCTACGATGCAGAACGCCCATACTATGCCCACATGATGGTTAGTGCTATCAGGCCAGAGGCCTGCTTGGATCAAATACCCAAATCGCTAGTACCTTGGGCTTGCGGTAACGAGCAGAGACTCACGAAAGATGTGACCCCGTCGCCCCGTCTCGAGGACTTGCGGCAAGGGCCATGAATGCCCGGCCACGCCTCGTATTCACCGCTCGGGCACCACATAGGCACCCATCTTCACAACACTCGCCTCTCAGGCGCACGCGGGTACCCCTCAGGGTCGACCCGCCTATCCAAGTAACAGTGTAAAGTCCAAGTATCCGTGTGTCCATAACATCAGGGGAATCCGAGGTATCACCCTCGTTGAATTCCCACTCGATGTATCCGTCAAGGTGAACTCGGAGGAATCACCCTCGCTGGGTTCACACTTGAGGTGTTGTACGACGGCGTCGTTACCGAAAGTGGTGAAGGAGGAATCACCCTCGATGACCACGACCGAATAGCTACTCTATAGAGTTAACATCAGAAGTGCTACACGAGGTATCACCCTCGGCACTCGGTGGTAACGCTGCAGTGTCGTTACAACTAAGGGGGTGAGGTGAGGTGCGGTGCCGGGGCCTGGTCTTCAATCCCGTTGATCGGGTCTTCAGATAATCCAGCGGGGCAGTCGGGATAAGTGGGGTCACTGATAGGTCTCTACCCAGCCTATACTAAGCAGTTTAGGATATGCAGGTAATTATCAACAGCAGGTTACAGTAAACAGGCTATGCATCAGAATAGGTAAAGCAGTAGCAGTAGCAATTCTAATGCAAGCATGAGAAAATAGAATGTGCGATATCGGGATGATCAAAGGGGGGGGCTTGCCTGGTTGCTCGGCGGCAAGGGCAAGGTCGTCAACGGTGGTGTCGGGCTCCTGAGCTGCGTCAGTCTCGGGGACGACGTCGGTGTCAGGGTCTACCGAGAGAGAAGAGGGGGAAGAAACAGTAAATACAAAGCAAACAAGAGCATGTCATGACAATACGCAGCGCTGGGTGTGTCCTAACGTATGGTTACACGTCACCGAGGAAGGGGGAATCCATCCGGGAATGTTTTCCCGGTTCCGGACATTTGTCAGACAGATGACCGGAGGGGAACGGTTCCATGTTCGGATAGTTAGGGAGATGTGGCGGACGAACGGACCGCGTATTCGGATTCGTCTCGTCGTTCTGAGCATTTTTCATATATAAAATATTTTCATCGGAGTTACGGTTTATTTTATATTAAATTTCAAAGATTTAAACAAATTCTGGAATTATTTAATTAATTAAATTCGAAATATCCAAAATAGTGTATGCTGACGTCATCATGACATCAGCAGCCTGTTTAGTTAATTAACAGTAGTTAATTAGGTTAATTAAATCATTAAGTTAATTAAACTTAATTAGTTATTTAAACAGAATTAATCAGGTTAATTAATTAATTAATAATTATTTTTATTTTTATTTTTAATTTCTTTTTTTCTTTTTTTTTTCTTTTTTTAAACTTTTGGGCGTGGGCCCCGTTCGTCAGTGGCACAGGGGCCTTAACGAGGCGGGTGAACGGGCGCAGCCACGGGCGCCCGACGGGGCGAGCCCGGGCGCTGGCCGTGGCGATGTGCGGGCGCGGCGAGCGGCTGCGGGGCGCGGCGAGCGGCGCCGGCAGGCGGGGCCGTAGCGGGCGAGGCGGGGCGACGCCAACTGCAGCAGTAGCAGCTGCAGAAGCAGGGAGGTCTGCGGCAGCAGCGAGCCGGGGCACGCATGCGCAGGGCGGAGCGGGAGGAGGCCACAGGCGGGCGCGGGCACCAGCGGCGAGGCGAGCGGCAGCCGGGCGCGGTGCGGCGTCGGGACGGAGGAGCAGCAGCGGGCATGGGGCCACGGCGAGCGAGCACGGCGCGCGGAGGCGAGCGAGGGAGGCCGAGGCCGAGGCCTCACCGGCGTCGTGGGGAGAGGGGCGGCGAGGCTTGAGGAGGTCCGACGAGGGGGAGACGGGAGGCGTTCGGCAACGGCGACGGCGACGAGGACAAGGCGGCAACGGGGTGACGGCGATGGGCGAGGTGGGGCAGAGGAGGTCGACGAGGCCGAGCGCGAGGGAGAGGACGAGGGGCGACGGGGCACGAGGAGGCCGTCGAAGGGGAGGCGAGGACGACGGCGAGCGGCGTCAGCGCGGCGTCGCGGAGGCGGGGTCGGGGGGGCGATGGGGATCGCCAGATCCAGCAGAGAGGGGGGGAGTGGATTGGGGGGGGGGGATAAGGGGGGGCGGGGTGGGCCGGCCTGGCGGCCTGGACGGCCTGCTGGGCCGAGGCCCAGTCGGGGGGGGGAGGTTTCTTTTTACTTTGCTTTTCTTTTATTTTTCTTTTTCTTTATTCATTTCTTTTCTGTTTAGTAAATTGTTTGGCCTCAAAATAATTTTTGTAGAACATGGCAATTGTTCCAATAAATACTAGGCATCCTCTACCACTGTCAAAAATTAGTTTGGAGTCAATTTGAGTTCACACAATTTTTATAATAAACAAAATGCATTAATCCTTACTGTTTTGGTAAAGTTTGAGCCACCTAATTAATTTATTTATTGTTGGTTTCAATTTTAGAATAGTCTCTGGAATATTTGCTATTTATTGAACATTTTAGTTTTTATGCTGGACAACTTTTATTTTCCACTTTCATTTAAATTTGGATTTTGACTTAGGAGTTGAAATGCAATATAATGCTAATGATGATCATGCACTGTTAAACATGATGACATGGCATAATCAAAATGGTGATTACTGCAGTTAACCACTGGGGGTGTTACAGGCGGATGGTTTTATGGGTTGTCCATGTGCTGACTGTAAGAATGATCAAAATTAATCTAACTCAAGAACCATTCACGTCCACCTGTTTGAGTCCGGTTTCATGTCCGGCTATAACTGTTGGACCAAGCACGGAGAAAGAGGGGTCCTAATGGAAGAGAATGAAGAAGAAGAGGATGACGACAGCTATCCTGGCCATGGGTTCCCTGAATACGATGGTACAACAATGGGGGAAGAAGCTGAGCCGGCAATGCGGGAAGAAGCTGAAGAAGAGGCATCAGATGAGCCCGCTGATGATCTTGGTCGGGCCATTGCCGATGCAAAGAGAAACTGCGCAAGTGAAAAGGAGAGGCTGAAGTTGCAGCACATGTTAGAGGATCACAAGAAATTGTTGTACCCAAATTGCGAAGATGACAAGAAAAAGCTGGGCACCACACTGGAACTGCTGCAATGGAAGGCAGAGAATGGTGTATCTGACAAGGGATTTGAAAATTTGCTGATAATGTTAAAGAAGATGCTTCCAAAGGACAATGAATTGCCCGACAGTATGTACGAAGCAAAGAAGGATGTCTTCCCTCTAGGATTAGAGGTGTAGAAGATACATGCATGCCCTAATGACTGCATCCTCTACCGCGGTGAGTACGAGGATTTGGATACATGCCCGGTATGTGGTTAATTGCGCTATAAGATCAGCCGCGATGACCCTGGTGATGTTGAGGGCGAGTGCCCCAGGAAGAAGATTCCTGCCAAGGTGATGTGGTATGCTCCTATAATACCATGGTTGAAATGTTTGTTCCAAAACAAAGAGCATGCCAAGTTGATGCGATGGCATAGAGAAGACCGTAAGAAAGACAGGAAGTTGAGAGTACCCGCTGACGGGTCGTAGTGGAGAAAATTCGAGAGAAAGTGGGGGACTTTGCAGATGACGCAAGGAACGTATGGTTTGGTCTAAGTGCAGATGGCATTAATCCTTTTGGGGAGCAGAGCAACAATCATAGCACCTAGCCTGTGACTCTATGTATGTATAACCTTCCTCCTTGGTTGTGCATGAAGCGGAAGTTCATTATGATGCCAGTGCTCATCCAAGGCCCTAAGCAACCCGGCAATGACATTGATGTGTACCTAAGGCCATTAGTTGAAGAACTCTTACAACTGTGGAATGAAAAAGGTGTACGTGCATGGGATGAGCACACACATGAGGAATTTGACCTACATGCATTGCTGTTTGTGACCATCAATGATTGGCCTGCTCTCAGTAACCTTTCAGGACAGACAAACAAGGGATACTGCGCATGCACGCACTGTAAAGAATGATACCAACAGTATATATTTGGATAAATGTAAGAAGAATGCGTCCCGTAAGAAAGAAAGGCAAGCATTTCAAAGGTGAGGCAGATCACCGGAAGAAGCCTCGCCACCGTACTGGTGATGATGTACTTGATATGGTCAAGGATTTAAAAGTAATCTTTGGAAAGGGTCCTGGCAGACAATCTGTTCCGAATGACGCTGACGGACGCGCACACATGTGGAAGAAGAAATCTATATTTTGGGACCTACCCTATTGGAAAGACCTAGAGGTCCGCTCTGCAATCGACGTGATGCACGTGACGAAGAATCTTTGCGTGAACCTGTGAGGCTTCTTGGGCGTGTATGGGAAGACAAAAGATACACCGGAGGCACAGGAGGACCAGCAACGCATGCACGGAAAAGACGGCATACATCAGGGTCGTGCCAGCTACACTCTTACCAAAGAAGAGAAAGAAATCTTCTTTGAATGCCTACTCAGTATGAAGGTCCCGTCTGGCTTCTCGTCGAATATAAAGGGAATAATAAATATGGCAGAGAAAAAGTTCCAGAACCTAAAGTCTCATGACTGCCACGTGATTATGATGCAACTGCTTCTGGTTGCATTGAGGGGGCTTCTACCGAAAAACGTTTGATTAGCCATTGTGAAGCTATGTGCATTCCTCAATGCAATCTCTCAGAAGGTAATCGATCCAGAAATCATACCAAGGTTAGAGAATGATTTGGTGCAATGTCTTGTCAGTTTCGAGTTGGTGTTCCCACCATCCTTCTTCAATATCATGACGCACGTCCTAGTTCACCTAGTCGAAGAGGTTGCCATTCTGGGTCCTGTATTTCTACACAATATGTTCCCCTTTGAGAGGTTCATGGGAGTCTTAAAGATATATGTTCATAACCGTGCTAGGCCAGAAGGAAGCATCTCCAAGGGCCATGAAAATGAGAAGGTCATTGAGTTTTGTGTTGACTTTATTCCTGACCTTAAGCCGATTGGTGTTCTTGAATCGCGGCATGAGGGCAGACTGGGTGGAAAAGGCACGCTAGGACCGAAAGCAATAATATGTATGGACGGGAATTCTTGGGCGCAAGCACACTACACAGTTCTACAAAATTCCTCCTTGGTGGCTCCGTATATCGAGGAACATAAGAATATTCTACGCTTCAAACACCCGGAGCAGTCTGACGACTGGATTACACGTGAACAAACGGGGACTTTCACCGGTTGGTTGCAGACACGTCTCATGCATGACGCTGTTGAAGATGATCTGTACTTGCTGTCCCAGTTACCATCTTCGAATATATTGACTTTCAAAGGGTACGAGATAAATGGGAATACATTTTACACGATCGCCCAAGATAAAAAGAGCACCAACCAAAACAGTGGTGTCCGCTTTGATGCAGCAAACACCAATAGGCCAAAGGACACATATTATGGTTACATAGAGGAGATATGGGAACTTGACTATGGACATGGTTTGAAGGTCCCTTTGTTTTGGTGCAAATGGGTCAATTTGACAGGAGGTAGGGTAAAGGAAGACCCGCAGTACGGAATGACAATAGTGGATCTCAACAATCTTGCGTACGCAGACAAACCATTCGTCCTAGCCAATGATGTGGCGCAGGTTTTCTATGTGAAGGACATGTCTACCAAGCCGAGAAAAAGAAAAGATAAGGAAGCGAATACATCATACGATGAGCCAAAGCGCCACATAGTTCTTCCAGGCAAAAGAAACATCGTGGGAGTGAAGGACAAGACAGACATGTCAGAAGATTATGAAAAGTTTCATGAAATTGCTCCCTTCACAGTGAATATTGACCCGAGCATCCACTTAAATGATGAAGATTGTCCATGGTTACGGCGCAAAGGGACACACGCGAAGAAAAAGTTTTATACCCAAAGATCCCACTCTGGGATGTGACCGGGCTTCACTGTCATCACTTTCTTATCTAGTGAGTTTCCGGACTTATATATCTGGAAAGTCCCACTTCGGACAAACTGGAGGGAATCTTTGTAATAGTTAGGGTACTTATGTGTTTTGTGCGTTCAGTATGCACCATTCTGCATCTCTCGAGCCTTGACTATTGACGTGACAACTCCTCCCGTGTGATTAATTTCTCTCTGGGCTGGGAGCCACCCTCGAGGTGAACCGGCGCTCCCTCGAGTCTGCTGGACTTCTCACGGCGACCCCCACCAGTGCACGTGTCACTCTTTTGCTCTGCTCCATCTCACCTAAACTGGTCTATAAGACTAGCCATTTTTTAAAACTTATTTCAACTCCAAACTTTTTATGCATTCAGTATGCACCATTCAAAGCCACGTCATCAATTTTCAACCCTTTTTGACTTCATTTTTCTTTTTTTCATGCATTTACTGATTTTTTTGAGCTAAATGACCCTGAAATTGAAAAGCACTACAAAATGAACTCTGAAATGGTTGAAAGTTGGCATGGTATCATCATTTCCCCCACATAGCATGTGCTAAAAAGTTGAGAGGGTTACGGAAAAAACTGGATGCACTTCGTGTACAAAATGGACAATCTCTTTTGAAGTATCAGGGTTTCGGACGAAAACTCATCTGTTACAAAGGCATTTCATTTTTTTAAACTTATTTCAACTCCAGACTTTTTGTGCGTTCAGTATGCACCATTCAAAGCCACGTCATCAATTTTCAATCCTTTCTGACTTCATTTGCTATTTTTCATGCATTTACTAATTTTTTGAGCTAAACGACCCTGAAATTGAAAAGCACTACAAAATGAACTCTGAAAAGGTTGAAAGTTGGCATGGTATCATCATTTCACCCACATAGCATGTGCTAAAAAGTTGAGAGGGTTACGGAAAAAACTGGATGCACTTCGTGTACAAAATGGACAATCTCTTTCGAAGTATCAGGGTTTCGGACAAAAACTCATCTGTTACAAAGGCATTTCATTTTTTTAAACTTATTTCAACTCCATACTTTTTGTGCGTTCAGTACGCACCATTCAAAGCCACGTCATCAATTTTCAACCCTTTCTGACTTCATTTGCTATTTTTCATGCATTTACTGATTTTTTTTGAGCTAAACGACCCTGAAATTGAAAAGCACTACAAATGAACTCTAAAAAGGTTGAAAGTTCGCATGGTATCATCATTTCACCCACATAGCATGTGCTAAAAAGTTGAGAGGGTTACGGCAAAAACTGGATGCACTTCGTGTACAAAATGGACAATCTCTTTCGAAGTATCAGGGTTTCAGACGAAAACTCATCTGTTACAAAGGCATTTCATTTTTTAAATAACCTAAGAATTACCAAATTGAATATAATGATAAAACACACTAATATTATACAGCAGAAAAAAGAATCACTGAAAAATCTATTTTTAAAGTAAAGTTATTCACAAACTAGTGATTCACACAAATTTCAAATAATTCAAATTTGAAAACTACTGGCACTAACAGAAAGTTTATATTTTTTTACCTAAAGCAAAAAGATTCACTCAGAAACTCTAAATAAAGCAAAAAAAAAACTCAGAAACAAAAGAAAACAAATAAAGCAAAAAAAAAAGTAAAGTAAATAAAAAAAAGCCCGCCTACTAGGCCGCTACGGCCTGCATACGACTAGAAACCCAACCTCTAGTTGGGCCAGGATGCAGGCCCGCAAGGCCCAGTAGGCCCAACAGGGCAGCACAGGTTCAATAGGCCCACAAAGGCCTGCTTAGAGAGGAGCTCGAGGCAGATGCCGCGGCGGGGCTTATAAGCTGGTGCGGGCGCCTCTCGCTAAGCGAGGTGGGACTAAACTTGCCCTGCACCACGCCTGCGCGAGCACCAACCTTTAGTCCCGGTTGGTGGCTCCAACCACGACTAAAGGGGGGCCTTTAGTCACGGTTGGAGCCACCAACCGGGACTAAAGGCCTGGCTTCCCGCCGCTCTGCCTGGCCAAATTTCACCCTTTAGTCCCGGTTGGTGGCTCCAACCGGGACTAAAGGTGCCTCCTATATATACAACACTTATGAAATTTTTGTTCCCCATTCTTCATCGATGCCGAACAGACGCCGCCAGGCTGCCGCCTCCGCCCGCGCCCGTGCCGATCGACGCCGCCAGGCTGCCCCCGAGCCCGTCCTCGTCGTCACCGACGCCGCCGCGCCTCTCCTCTCCAATCCGACGCCGCCCCCCTCGATCTCCTCCTCGACCTCGCGCGCCATCGCCGTCACCGTCACAGTCGTCGTCGCCGTCGACTCGCCTTGCCTCGCCGTCGCCCCGCTGTGAGCCCCTCCCCCCTCTCCTCTCCCTGCCGCGCCATGGCCGCCCCTCCCCGATCGAGCCCACACACACACACACATGACACACACACACACATGATGCAAATGTATGTTTTAGATGTTTTAGATGATTATTTTTTCACTATATGTATGTATGTTTTAGTTTTTTTTCACTAGTTTTTTTATACAATGTAATGTATATATATATATATATGTATTGTAGATGACCATAGGAAAAAGTTGCATATAGGAAAAAGTTGCATACATACATATGATAGATGTTTTTAGATGTTTTAGATGATTATTTTTTCACTATATATTTGTTTTTTTTTTCATTATTTTTTTTCCTACTTTTAGTTTTTATACTTATAGAAAAAAGTTGCATAGGAAAAAGTTGCATAGAAAAAAGTTGACCATGTATTAATAATATTTTAATGTTAATATATATCTTAATGTTGTATTTGCAAAAGTTTGTTATGTATTTGCAAAATCAAGTGAAAAAGAATTGCAAAAATCACAATCAAGCATTTAAAAAATGTTAAATTTGCATAGAATTTGTTCTCGACGTCAACGATGCCCGGCCCGCATCCTCGTCGTCGACTCGTTCGTGACGATGTCCTGCTTCAAAGGCGCCATGCCCGGGACTGGGCTCCGCCGGGCTGGCACTGGGAGGTGCTACCTTCAGGGGCGCGCATCTTGGTGAGGAACCCGGGTCCTGTCGTCGACCCGGAGCTTCTTTGGTGGCGGGCGCGTGGGCCACATTCGGTGCGGAGGCTGGCATCCCCCGCGGAGGTGGTACGTCACCGTGTCAGGGAGGAGGACGAGCACATCCGTCGCTACATGGTTGCGTTGGACGTCAGGTTCTCCAATACCTGTCAGGTTCTTCAGGGATCTCACCCGAGTGATGATCATGTGATAGTTCCTTCTCTTTGGGAGTCCACCGCCCGCGCCTCAGGAACCGCGAGTGAACTAGATTCTTCGATAATATTCGATCTGTATTAGGTAGTGATGTTATATGATAATATTCAAGATGTATTAGTGATAATACTCGAGTTGAATTTGAGATTATATTATTCGATAATATTCGAGACGATGTATTCGAGATTATATTATTCGATAATATTCGAGACGATGTATTCGAGATTATATTATTCGATAATATTCGAGACATTCTATTCGAGATTATATTATTCGATAATATTCAAGACGATGTATTTGAGATTATATTATTCGATAATATTCGAGACGATGTATTCGAGATTATATTATTCGATAATATTCAAGACGATGTATTCGAGATTATATTCGATGATGCATATTATCTGGATTATTCGAGATGTATATATATTATTTACTATGATTCAGTTTTTCCTTATTGATTGCATGCATGCATTCTAATTTGAATACTAAATTGTTTTATCTTTCTTCTAGATTAGTTAAATAAAAGCTATGGACAATACCGGCAGAGAAGGAGAAGAAACTATGTTCGACATCATACGCTCCCCGAGCCCATATGAGAATGAAGAAGATGACGGCTCGCAATATCTGAACAATACCGGTGAGGGTATGATATTTGATGAAGACGAACGAATAGATGAAGTCCAGAACAATGACGACGAACGAAATGTTGTTCTTTAAATAACAAAGACCGGTGAGGTATATTTATATAAGGCATCTGGTGATCATCACATGTTTTAATTGATTTGTATATATATTAACGAATCGATATCTTTCTTCTTTTAGCCCTCCGGATCGAGCAAATCTTCTACAAGCAGCAGGACAGTTCGAGGCCCGGCCAAAAAGTTGCAGGCTAGCGTAAAGTACAACATCGATGCCATCAAACCTAATGGCGAACCGCTTGAACCTAAGAAGAATGTGAAGAAGTTCATTCGTCAATGCGGAGTTATTGTCAGGGACTAAATCCCGATCTCCGTTCAAGAATGGAAAAAGCCAGCAAAGGGAGATCCAGATGTTACGTTTGTCGACCAAAGAGCACAAGATCTGCTTTGGGAATTGCTCATGTCACATTTCACCCTACCAGATCATTTGACAGATGCAGATCTGGAGAAAGTCAAGAACAGTGCTCTTAAGAAGATGGTGATAGCATTCAACAACCACAAGAAAAATATATGGGCCGCGTATGTCAAAGCAGGAAAGCAGACTCCAGAATTCAAGGGAACACTGGAGAAGGCAAGAGATCACTGGGACACTTTTGTGAAGTTCAAGGAATCCGAAGTAGCTCAGGAATGGTCGAGAATAAACAAGATTAATGCTGCGAAAAAGTAGTGGCACCATAATCTGGGGCCCGGTGGCTACGAGGTGGCTCGGCCTAAGTGGGATATCGCTGAGCAAGAGATGATTGCTGCAGGGGTCACTCCAGTTACATTGAGCTGGCCCCCCAGGTGCAGGACTTGGTTTTATGTGCATGGGGGGAAGTTGGACCCAAAGATACGCTGGTTTTGGAGCGGGCATGTCTTAAAGGAGCCACCGACAGTTTACTTGTTGCAATAGAAGAGGCTCGAACGGGGGTGTTCATGCCCAACAGAGAGAACGACGAGCTTACGCGCGCCCTGAAGAATCCTGAACACCCGGGAAGAACACGAGGCAAAGGCGTTGTTCCATGGTTTGAGGGGTTTGCGGATTGGAACTACACTTACAGAAGCCGTGCGAGAAAGAGGCAGCAGGAGGAGGAGAAGAGGAAGTTGGAGCAGAGGAAGCAGGAAGCAGACCACCTTCGCATCGTAGAATCAAAGCACGCGGAGTTGGAACGCGCTTTCATCTGGCAGCAGGAGCAGATCGACTCACTTAGCCAGGAAAGGGCGTCTCAGCGGCAGCAGCAAGCAGATCCAGCATTGGATAGCACCGTCCCATCCATGCCGAGAAGCAGCGTGGGTTCTGCCCCGGGCGATGATGCACTGCTGGATAGATACCCTGTGGATGATATCATAGCTACGACAACTTGTGAGCTACACATGAAAGTGAAGAACATATCCATGAAGGTGGCGGATGGTTATGCTTTAACAAATCCCCCTGAAGCAACCTTCCATTGCAATCCGATTACAGCTGGCTATGCTCGTGTCGGGGTTGATGAAGTGATGACAGGATATTTGGGGCTGGAGCTTGACATTCCTGGAGGTGACGAGGAGCACACACTGGGAGAGGCCATACATCGTATCATTCTATGGAGAAAGGATTGCATCGTCTTTCCAAGGCCATCGACTCCTGCTGCAACAAGTCTGCCACCGCGTCAGCCGACTCCTGCTCCTCCAAGTCCGGCGCCGCGTCAGTCGACTCCTCTTCCTCCAAGTCCGGCACCGCATCAGCCGACTCCTCCTCCTCCTCCAAGTCCGACACCGCGTCAGCCGACTCCTCCTCCTCCAAGTCTGGTACCATGTCAGTCGTCTCCGCCGCCTCAGCAGGCTCTGCCGCCTCAGCAACAGCGGAAGAGAGGCGCCGCAGCTACAGCGCCTAGCGGTACAACATGCAAGAAATTCAAATATGGTCCAAGCCTCAAGCCTCTTCCGAAGTTGCCTTACCACCTCACTGACAAGGAAACCGACGCCGAAGTGGCTGCCCAATTGCAGGCCCATTTTGCACCGAACCCCCCCTCCCCTGCCGCCAAAGGAGAAAGTACCTGAGAAAGTCATACAACACTTTATTGATAATGCTCAACCGGCTGTGAAGCATAGGGACTCAGATTATGAGCGCACTATCAAGAAGTTATATTGTGCACAAAAAGAGAAGGAGTCGAGCTCGAGCTCGAGCCAAGCAGGTAAAAAATGCGGGAAAACTATTCCCCAGCTGGGAGAACAGGCAGTGCAATCGATCCCCCCGCTCATTGTACAAAAACATGTGAGTACCGCTGATCAGCTGGTAATAACCGACGATCATAGAAGGCAGGCTAAAGAGGCTGGTATCACTGTTGAACAACTCCTAGGCATCGAGGAACTCCGCGGGTTTACAGAGGAGGAACTACAATGGAAATATGTCCGTGGGCAACCTCTGGTCAAGCCTGAGAAGATCCTGCTTCTATCAATGAGAATGTATGAATTGCATGAATGGTACCTGAGAGAAGTAAAGACCAATCGAGAATCCTTCATGGTGAAAGTCAAGGCAGAGAATTACTTCCATGCAAAAGATTTGTGGGTTGAGTTTGAAGAAATGTTTCAGTTATTCAATCAAGACGCACTTGACAAATCTATCGTCAGTTGCTATTGTCTGTAAGTGATTTCTTTCTGTAATTTAAGTCTCTAGCTAGCTGTAGTGCTCGTTCATTACCTGTAATTATCCTCACTATATTCTTTTCTGTGGTATTATGCAGAATGAAGATGTATGAAATGAAAAGAGCTGGACGCTATGGCATTGGGTTCATTGACCCAAATACCATTAATCAAGAGACATGGTCACGTGAATGGGATCGAAAAGACACAGAGAGAAGCTTGCTAGAGTTATTTAAGCGACTAAATACCCAACCAGAAATACTACTTCCTTACAACTTCGGGTGAGTGACACTGTCTTGTACTACAAATTCTGTTTTTGCTTACTAGATGTTAATAAGTGTAGTTGATGAGTTATGCACATGCCCGCTTAATTATACAAACGTGTGCGCATGGAGTTTCCACTGGATCTTGTTAATCATTGAAGTTGACGAGGGAAAAGTTCAAGTACTGGACTCACTATATAAAGATACTAATGAATACTCAATCATGAAGGGGATGATCGACAGGTAATTTCAATCATTATCGCACTATGTCGGCCTCTTTAGTTAATTTCCTGATATCAACTAATTAATAACTCCTTTATTCATTTTTTTGCCGGCGGGCAGGGCTTGGGAAAAGTTCATCCAACAGGTTCAAGGCTAATGAAAACAAAAGCTGAAATGGGTGCGACCCAAGGTAATTAATTAAGTAGTACTAGCTAGCTACATCTCTTTAATTCTAGTTTCAATACCATTATCATGCTTGATTAATTATTATCTGATTGAATTCTATTCTCGTAAAGACCTTGAGGCAGGCGCCGGGGAATAATTTATGTGCATACTACATTTGCAAGAACATTCGCTTTATGACCGAAAGGAGCAAAGATGCAAGACATCTTTGGGTACGTAAACACAATTCACAATTCTTTTTATCATGATCTAATATATATACACACAACTAATATATTCATATTGATCTCCTTTTTTAATAAAGATGGTGGAGATGCGGGATAAGATCCTACCAGAGGACCGCATACGAGCACTTCAAGAGGAGATTGCGGGATTTTTGCTTGACCAGGTCATAGATCCCAAAGGAGAATACCATTACAAGTTGTAATGCCTCCATGTAATGATCTGCAAATTGTAGGAGAAATTGTATATACCAAATTGTATATATATATGTGTGTATGTCAATGGTCGTACAAGAATTTCGATGATATATATATGATCGGTTCTACGAGAAATTCTATTTATATATATGCATAACGTGTACAGTATGTAGTAGCGTAAAATATGTTTGAAATGAAAAAGAATTAAATTTAAAACACAAAATTAAAAGGAAAAATAAACAATAAACCCCTAAACCTTTTAGTCCCGGTCCCCAGCCCCCCGGCGCGGGCTCGTGCCACGTGGTGGGCCTTTGGTCCCGGTTCGTGACAAACCGGCACTAAAGGGGGGGGCCTTTAGTCCCCACCCTTTAGTGCCGGTTGCAGAACCGGCACTAAAGGTCCTTACGAACCGGGACTAAAGCCCGATTCTGCACTAGTGAGGGGCTCTCGCCCCTCCGCCGCCATGGAAGCCATGGACCAGAGGGGGAACTCTCCTCCCATCTAGGGGGGAAGCCAAGGAAGAAGAAGGAGGGGGGCTCTCTCCCCCTCTCTCCCGGTGGTACCGGAGCATCGCCGGGGCGATCATCGTAATGGTGACCTACACCAACAACTTCGCTGCCGTCAACACCAACTCTCTCCCCCTCTATGCAGCGGTGTAACCTCTCTTTTACCCACTGTAATCTCTACTTAAACATGGTGCTCAACACTATATATTATTATCCAATGATATGTGGTTATCCTATGATGTTTGAGTAGATCTGTTTTGTCCTATGGGTTGATTGATGATCATGATTGGTATGAGTTGTATATTTTTTTTGGTGTTGTCCTATGGTGCCCTCCGTGTCGCGCAAATGTGATGGATCCCCGCTGTAGGGTGTTGCAATATGTTCATCATTCGTTGAAAGCACAAGTGCTCCCTGGGTGATTTTGGTAATTAATGACAACATATCTCTTGTTGGACTAATGGTTTTATCTAGTGAATTTCAGATAAGTTCAACAATGGTGTGGAAAGGACAAGAGGATGTGGAACCCCCTCAAAATGCTAAGGACACATATTGGCAAAAGCTCAAGACTCTTCATTTATATTTTAGTGATCCAAGATCACATTGAGTCCATAGGAAAGCCAATACTATTAAAAGGGGATGGGGTGTTGCTTAATGGCTTGCTTGCTCAAAGTGCTTAGTGATATTGCTCCAAAGCCCTCAACCACTTTCTCATTCCAAATATGTCAAAATCCCAAACTCCAACAGGCCCCACCGATTCTTTTTGTCCGGCGCCACCGAGTTCATATGACATAGCCACTGCGAGAAACCCTAATAGTTCACTCACACCGATATAGATCTCGTTCTCACCGAGATGGCCTTGCAAACTCTCTGTTGCCTGTTGCAATTGTTTTGGTCTCACCGAAATTGCGATCGGTCACACCGAGTTGGCTTGACATCTTCTCTGTTGCCTTATTGCTTCACTTCGGTCTCACCGAGTTAATGCAATCGGTGCCACCGAGTTGATGTTTGCCCTAAGCCCTAACACATCGGTCCCACCAAGTTGTTCCAGTCGGTCCCACCGAGATTCCTAACATTCACATTTTGAACTAAATCGGTCTCACCGAGTTCATCTATTCGGTATGACCGAGTTGGGTCAAATGTGTGTAACGGTTGGATTTTGTGTGGAGGCTATATATACCCCTCCACACCCTTCTCCATATGTGAGAGAGCCATCAGAACATGCCTACACTTCCAGCATACATTTTCTGAGAGAGAACCACCTACTCATGTGTTGAGATCAAGATATACCAATCCTACCACAAGAATCTTGATTTCTAGCCTTCCCCAAGTTGCTTTCCACTCAAATCATCTCTCTACCATATCCAAATATGTGTGAAAGAGTTGAGTGTTGGGGAGACTATCATTTGAAGCACAAGAGCAAGGAGTTCATCATCAACACAACATCTATTACCTTTTGGAGAGTGGTGTCTCCTAGATTGGTTAGGTGTCGCTTGGGAGCCTCCGACAAGATTGTGGAGTTGAACCAAGAAGTTTGTAAGGGCAAGGAGATCGCCTACTTCGTGAAGATCTACCCGAGTGAGGCAAGTCCTTCGTGGGCGATGGCCATGGTGGGATAGACAAGGTTGCTTCTTCGTGGACCCTTCGTGGGTGGAGCCCTCCGTGGACTCATGCAACCGTTACCCTTCGTGGGTTGAAGTCTCCATCAACGTGGATGTACAATAGCACCACCTATCGGAACCACGGCAAAAATCTCCATGTCTTCATTGCGTTTGCACACTCCAATCCCATCCCTTTACATTCTTGCAAATAGCATGCTTTACTCTTTCCGCTGCATATACTCTTGCCATGCTTGCTTGAAATGTATTGTGAATGCTTAAACTTGTGCTAAAACTCTACCTTAACTTGAACAACTTAAAAATTGCCACTTTTTCTTGTTGAGGGTCTAATCACCCCCCCTCTAGACCTCTCTTCTCGATCCTTTCATTCGCTTATGGTGGGTGGCGTGAGTGACAGAAGCACATACCCGAGTAAGTGGGTTGCTGCGTATGGAAGTAAAGAGGACTTGATACTTAATGCTATGGTTGGGTTTTACCTTAATGATCTTTAGTAGTTGCGGATGCTTGCTAGAGTTCCAATCATAAGTGCATATGATCCAAGTAGAGAAAGTATGTTAGCTCATGCCTCTCCCTCATATAAAATTGCAATAATGATTACCGGTTTAGTTATCAATTGTCTAGGGACAAACAACTTTCATGTGTTACAAAAGCTATTTACTAAACAACTAACTTTTATTATCTTGCAATTTATTCATAGTTTTATTCTCACAAAGTACTTTTAGTTTTATTCGTGCAAACTATCCTATCACCTACAAAATAGTTTCATACTTGTTCTAGGTAAAGCAACGTTAAGTGTGCGTAGAGTTGTATCGATGGTCGATAGAACTTGAGGGAATATTTGTTCTACCTTTAGCTCCTCGTTGGGTTCGACACTCTTATTTATCGAAAAAGGCTACAAACGATCCCCTATACTTGTGGGTTATCAAGCGGCAGTGAAGTGGTAGTAGCGGGCGGTACTACCATTGCACTTCCGCGCAAACCCGACACAAAAGCCGAGTTCCCAGAAGCAGCGGCAGTAGCCGCGGTACTAGACAGCTGTACTACCGCTTATAAGTGGTACAACCGCTTACCAGAGCGGTACTACCGCTTGTGGCCTCCAGCTCACAAGCACAACAACAGATGGCTACAAGAAAACCAGAACTGCCATAACTTTTGCAAATGAGCTCCGAATTGAGCAAACTCAAGCTTGTTTGATAGAGGACAACAAGAACTATCCAACATTTGCTGGTTATAGTAAGAAGTGGCGGAGGGAGTATGCCTAAGATGTAGAGATGTGAAACCTCTATGAAAGAAAAACCAACAAAAAATCCAACATCGAAAACATCATAGAAGATGCACATATGAACTCCGTTTTCGATGAACTCGAGCTTGTCATGAAGATGACCATAAGCTCAAAAACTCACAAAGATAAACACCAAACAAGAACCAAGAAAGATGATGCAAGGATGCAATGGTTTGAGCTCTCTATGAAAGGTATGATCAAGCTAATAACTTGAGAGCCCCCCTTGATAGAACGGCAAACGATCCTATAACCCGGTCTCCCAACTACCACCATGAGACCGATAAAGTAGAAAACCTATCAAGGGCAAACATTTGCCTTGCACATAGTCCACTTGAGCTAGATGATGATGATCTGAATTCTTCAAGTTGGACCACCTTTCTTAATTGCGTTGGTCGATGAAGACTAGTTGATTTCTCCCTTATACTCCACTATGGGTGAGCCACTCTTCGGCACATCTTCACAAGTCCATTGCCACCACAATGGAAGGCAAGCTTCAAGCACTTGATCTCTTCATGATGCACCACTTGACCTTGCACACTGCAATCTTGATGACGATCACCACTTGATGTCATCCTCCATGGGTTGTATGGGATCTTACTCTTGATGCAAACCCATGGAAACATACCTAACCCCACATAGAACTCTCATGTAGACCATGGGTTAGTACACAAAGTGCAATGGACAATGCTTACCATACCATGAGACCACTTGATCCCACTCGGTACATCTTCTACGCTTTGTGTGTTGATTAACATGAATAACTCTTTGTACTTAGTCTTGATCAACCTTGAATCTTTCCAACTCTCTTCATTAGGATGATGTCTTGAAGGTAAACCTGAATGTTCACACAATCTTCTTCTTCAAGACATGCTTGCAATAAGCTCAACTCTCACATGACCAATCTTTGGATAAATCCTTGAAAAGCACCTTGGCCAACACATACACTCCTTGAATCCAACAAATGGACTTCAAGAAAAGCCTATGGAAAAATCCTATGAATATAACTCGAGGCAACCATTAGTCCATAGAGAATGTCATCAATTACCAAAACCACACATGGGGGCACCACATGTTCTTTCAATCTCCCCCATTTTGGTAATTGATGACAATCACTTTCAAGAGAGTTTATATAAAGAATTAAGCATCACCATGGAAAGCAACAACCAATAATGTATGAGCATGAGATGCAAATGCTTAGGAACAAAACCAAAGCAAGAAGAAAGAACTCTCCAAACTTCTCCACTAAACTCTCTCAACTTCTCCCCCATTGGCATCGATTGCCAAAATGGGCGAAAAACTTAGAAGGCCAATATAACACGTGTTCCTCCATAAAGTGTGTATTTCTCAAGATATGAGTGGAATGACATACACATATCCAATGATAAATAGTTGGAGGAAGACAAGGTATATTGAGGACCCAAAGATTGCAAAATAATGATATGGCACAAAGACATACCAAAGAGTGGAGCAAGCAATCGAAAGATACCAATTGAAACAAGCCATCAAATGACCCGACGAGCCAAATGAATAAAAGATATTATGATATGGGCAAAGGAGTGTTCTAGAGAAACTAGAGAAGCTCCCCATGATTTGTGCACTATTTAGATTTGTATTTGGATACAACTTGCACAAAATAGGATCATCTTTTTTGCGAATACGCAAGATGCGTATCTTTTCATTGATAGGAGAAGAGAGTTTAGCATGAGATTTCAACCGCTTACAAGGCCATGTACGCATGCTGCATGAATGAAAGCGTCGGAGCAGAATAGAGTATGGGGTTGCTCAGCCCCTAAAATAGTGGGTTAACTAAGCACCGGGGATGATGTTTTGTAGCCCAGTGGCGCCTGCCTTTGCCCAAAGGCGTGCCTCGTCTTTGATGGTGTCGGAGAGGAGGGATATCGATGGCCGGTTGTCGTCGAAGATGCAACCGTTGCGGTGTTTCCACAAAATAGGATCATCACTCCCCCAAAATCAATTGAAACTCACAACAAGTGCAAGTGAGCATAGATAAGAACGTAGGCCTAGCACTTTCAACAAACAAATGGTTGAGCAACATGTAAAAGAAACAACTTAGAAATAGGCTCAACCAAAACGATGTGTGTGAGTCATGGCAAAGCACTTGAGAAGAGTAATATAAGGATGAGCATTAAGCATCAACATAGTCTTGAATAAATGAGATACACGGTGCATGACATGTCCATCCCACGCACACAACAAGCAAATGGGTTCACAAACTCACTAATAAGAAAATTAAAATACCAAAGCTTGTGACAACCCATGGTGAAGATAGACAATGATAGCTTTGTCAAGAGGAGGGATACCAATTGGCATGGCAAAAGCCTCGTCAAGACAAGCAGGAGGAAAATCAATATTCACCACAAAAAAGTGCATCAAGATGCAACAAGAAAGTACACACTGAAGACAAATCCTTTCATGACACTGATGCGGCTTGAAGCTAAGTCGGAATTTCCCCAAAGAGGAAGGGATGATGCAGCACAGCGGCGGTAGGTATTTCCCTCAGTGATGAAACCAAGGTTATCGAACAAGTAGGAGAACCAAGCAACACTACGTAAACAGCACCTGCACACAAATAATAAATACTTGCAACCCGACGTGTAAAAAGGGGTTGTCAATCCCTTTCGGGCAACGGCGCCAAAAATTGGCAAACGGACATGAGAGAGTAGTAAATATTGATAGATCGAACGCCAAATAAAATAAAGTGCAGCAAGGTATTTTTGGTTTAATAGATCTGAAAATAAAAGTTGCAAATAAAGAAAAGAGCGAATAGCAAAACAGATCTTGAAAGCAAATATATTGGAAAAGAGACCCGGGTGCCGTAGGTTTCACTAGTGGCTTCTCTCGAGAAAAATAGCAAACGGTGGGTGAACAAATTACTGTTGGGCAATTGATAAAACTTCAAATAATCATGACGATATCCAGGCAATGATCATTATATAGGCATCATGTCCAAGATTAGTAGACCGACTCCTGCCTGCATCTACTACTATTACTCCACACATCGACCGCTATCCAGCATGCATCTAGTGTATTAAGTTCATGGAGAAACGGAGTAATGCAATAAGAACGATGACATACTGTAGACAAGATCTATTTATGTAGAAATAGACCCCATCGTTTTATCCTTAGTAGCAATGATACATACATGTCGGTTCCCCTTCTGTCACTGGGATCAAGCACCATAAGATTGAACCCACTACAAAGCACCTCTTCCCATTGCAAGATAAATAGATCAAGTTGGCCAAACAAAACCCAAATATCAGAGAAGAAATACGAGGCTATAAGCAATCTTGCATATAAGAGATCAAAGAAGACTCAAATAACTTTCATGGATAAAAAGATAGATCTGATCATAAACTCAAAGTTCATCGGATTCCAACAAACACACCGCAAAAAGAGTTACATCATATGGATCTCCAAGAGACCATTATATTGAGAATCAAACAAGAAAGAGAAAGCCATCTAGCTACTAACTACGGACCCGTAGGTCTACAAAGAACTACTCACGCATCATCGGAGAGGCACCAATGGAAGTGGTGAACCCCTCCATGATGGTGTCTAGATTGGATCTGGTGTTTCTGGACTCTGCGGCGGCTGGAATTGATTTTTGTCGACTCCCCTAGGGTTTCTGGAATATTGGGGTATTTATAGAGCAAAGAGGCGGTTCGGGGGGCACCCGAGGTGGGCACAACCCACCAGGGCGCGCCTGGGCCTCCAGGCGCACCCTGGTGGGTTGTGATCCCCTCGGAGCACCCCCCCCTAGGCGCTTCTCCGGCCCACTGGATGTCTTCTGGTCCAAAAAAAATCCACAAAAAGTTTCGCTACGTTTGGACTCCGTTTGGTATTGATTTCCTGCGATGTAAAAAACATGCAAAAAACAGCAACTGGCACTTGGCACTATGTCAATAGGTTAGTACCAAAAAATGATATAAAATGACTATAAAATAATTGTAAAACATCCAAGAATGATAATATAACAGCATGGAACAATCAAAAATTATAGATACGTTGGAGACATATCAGCATCCCCAAGCTTAATTCCTTCTCGTCCTCGAGTAGGTAAATGATAAAAACAGAATTTTTGATGTGGAATGCTGCCTAACATGTCATCTCATATTCTTTCCTTTATAGCATGGACATTTGGACTTTTATATGATTCAAAGCAATAGTCTAGTTTTGACATGATGACTTAAATACTCAAGCATATCAACAAGCAACTATGTCTTTCAAAATATCAACGCTAAAATAAGTTATCCCTAGCCCATCATGCTCAACCATTGATCCATTCATGAAACACACTCGAATATTAACTACACCCAATGCTCAAGTACGATCATAGTGCCTCCTAGTTGGTGCTTTATAAGAGAAGATGGAGACTCAAATTAAAAATAAAAATTGCATAAAGTAAAGAAAGGCCCTTCGCAGAGGGAAGTAGGGATTTGTAGAGGTGCCAGAGCTCAAAGCGAAAAACTTAGAGATAAAAACATTTTGGGAGGTGTGCTTTTCCCACCAACGAAAACGACTTAGAGTTCCCAACACTTCCCATGCTAAATATATCATAGGCGGTTCCCAAACAGAAAATAAAGTTTATTCCTTTTTCCACCATTTCTTTCACTTTCCATGGCTAGCCGTATCCACGGGTGCCCTCCATACCAACACTTTCCAAGGAATTTATTATTTGACAACATAAAGTAAATTCATTTTTCATTTCGGGACTGGGCATCCCTAATACCTTTGCCTTACTCTCGTGCAATGACAAGTGAATAAATACTCATCGTGAGAATAACACATCTAGCATGGAAAATATTAGCCACCCCTCACCGCCTCGCGAGCGGTACGAACACACAAAAGAGAAGTTTATTTTGAAAATTAGAGATGGCACATACAAATTTTCTTAGAACGGCAAAAGAATACCGCATATAGGTAGATATAGTGTACTCATGTGGCAAAACTGGTTTAAAGGGTTTTGGATGCAAAAGTAGTGATCATACTTAGTGCAAAATGAAGGCTAGCAAAAGATTGAGAAGCGACCAACCAAAAAATGAATAATCTCATAAGCGAGCATTAAGCATAATTAACACCAAATAATGCACAACAAGTAGGATATAATTTCATTGCATGACTATTGACTTTCGTTCTTGCATAGGGAATCACAAACCTTAACACCAATATTCTTACTAAAGCACAATTACTCATCAACATAACTCACATATCACAACATCATATCTCAAAACTATTACAAGGAATCAAGTTTATTTTGTCCAATGATCTTCATGAAAGTTTTTATTATATCCTTCTTGGATATCTATCACTTTGGAACTAATTTTCATGTGTTGCTTTTGATAAGCTCAAACAAATATAAGTGAAGATCATGAGCATAATACTTCTTTCTCTCAAATTAATTTAAGTGAAGCAAGAGAGAATTTCTTAAAAAAAATACTAACTCCCAAATAAATCTAAGTGAAGCATGAGAGCATTTCTTCAAAAATACTAAAGCACGCCGTGCTCAAAAAGATATAAGTGAAGCACTAGAGCAAATCCATAGCTCATAAAAATTTAAGTGAAGCATAGAGAGCAATTCTAACAAGTCATGGCATAATTTTGGCTCTCTCAAATAGGTGTGTCCAGCAAGGATTCATAACTTAGAACATAAAGGAAAACAAGCAAAGACTCATATCATACAAGACGCTCCAAGCAAAACTCATAGTATGTGACGAATAAAAATATAGCTTCGAGTAAAATACCGATGGTCGTTAGAAGAAAGAGGGGATGCCACTCGGGGCATCCCCAAGCTTAGTTGCTTGCTTCTCTTTGGATAATAGCTTGGGATGCCATGGACATCCCC
Organism: Thinopyrum elongatum; assembly: GCA_011799875.1. Taxonomy (NCBI): domain Eukaryota; kingdom Viridiplantae; phylum Streptophyta; class Magnoliopsida; order Poales; family Poaceae; genus Thinopyrum; species Thinopyrum elongatum. The sequence goes on from CM022302.1 coordinate 435,924,961, forward strand.
AAGCTTAGGCTCTTCTTACTCCTTATTCCTTCATCCATCGTAAGATAACCCAAAACTTGAAAACTTCAATCACACAAAACTCAACAAAACCTTCGTGAGATCCGTTAGTATAAGAAAGCAAATCACTGCTATAAGTACTATAGAAAACCAATTCATATTTTATTCTTGCATTATATCTACTGTATTCCAACTTTTTTATGGCAAAAACTCATCAAAGAAAACCATAGAATCATCAAAACAAGCACACAACGCAAAGAAAAAAGAATCTGTCAAAAACAGAACTGTCTGTAGAAATCTGGATATTTCGAATACTTCTAAAACTCCAAAAATTCTGAAACAGTAGGAAAACAGAGGCAATTTGCATATCAATCTTGTGTAAAAAATTGAGAATTTTTCTTATCTTGTGTGAATTTTCAAAATTGTTTTACTGGACGCAAAAGTTTCTGTTTTCCAACAAGATCAAATCAACTATCACCCAACATAATCCTAAAGGCTTTACTTGGCACCAACACTAATTAAAACACAAAAAACACAATTATAACAGTAGCATAATTGTGCAAACACTCAATAACAGAAAGCAAAAAGCAAAAATAAATTTTATTCATTGGGTTGCCTCCCAACAAGCGCTATTGTTTCATGCCCCTAGCTAGGCATAATGTTTAAATGATGCTCACAAGAAAGATAATAATTGAAACACAAAGAGAGCATCATAGGACATGTGACAAACACATTTAAGTCTAACATACTTCCTATGCATAGGAATTTTATAGGAAAACAAATTATCAAGACAAGCAAGATCTAGCATATGCAAGGAGGAAGAAAGAAACAATAGCAATCTCAACATGAAGAGAGGTAATTTAGTAATATGAAAATTTCCACAACCATATTTTCCTCTATCATAATAATTACATGTGGGATCATATTCAAATTCAACAATATAGCTATCATATGAAATTTTCTCTTCATGATCCACATGCATGCAAAGTTGACACTCTTCCAATATAGTGGGATTAACATCAACTAAAGTCATGACCTCTCCGAACCCACTTTTATCAAAATTCTCATAAGATTGAACACTCTCCGAGTATGTGGGATTCTTTTTACCTAAAGTTGACACTCTTCCAAACCCACTTTCTATACTATTGCAAAAATTATTATCAATAGTATATTCATCATGAGGCATAAATAAATTTTCAAGATCATAAGAAGAATCACCCCAATCGTGATCATTGCAAAAAGTAGTGGACATATCAAAATTAGCATCCCCAAGCTTGGGGTTTTGCATATTATTAGCACAATTGCCATTAATAGAGGTTATGGTAATATCATTGCAATCATGCTTTTCATTCAAGGAGCTATCATGAATCACTTCATAAATTTCTTCTTTTAGCACTTCATCACAATTTTCAGATTCATAAATCTCAAGCAAAACTCCATAAAGATAATCTAGTGAATTTAATTCACTAGCAATTGGTTCATCATAATTCACTGTAGGTCTACAAAGAACTACTCACGCATCATCGGAGAGGCACCAATGGAAGTGGTGAACCCCTCCATGATGGTGTCTAGATTGGATCTGGTGGTTCTGGACTCTGCGGCGGCTGGAATTGATTTTCGTCGACTCCCCTAGGGTTTCTGGAATATTGGGGTATTTATAGAGCAAAGAGGCGGTTCGGGGGGCACCCGAGGTGGGCACAACCCTCGGAGCACCCCCAGGCGCTTCTCCGGCCCACTGGATGTCTTCTGGTCCAAAAAAATCCACAAAAAGTTTCGCTGCGTTTGGACTCCGTTTGGTATTGATTTCCTGCGATGTAAAAAACATGCAAAAAACAGCAACTGGCACTTGGCACTATGTCAATAGGTTAGTACCAAAAAATGATATAAAATGACTATAAAATGATTGTAAAACATCCAAGAATGATAATATAACAGCATGGAACAATCAAAAATTATAGATACGTTGGAGACGTATCAGACACCACCAAGGAAATAAAAGGGAATGCAATGGTGGACGTGAAAGAAAATGATATATGGGTTGTATGGGATCTTACTCTTGATGCAAACCCATGGAAACATACCTAACCCCACATAGAACTCTCATGTAGACCATGGGTTAGTACACAAAGCGCAATGGACAATGCTTACCATACCATGATACCACTTGATCCCACTCGGTACATCTTCTACGCTTTGTGTGTTGATCAACTTGAACACTCTTTGTACTTAGTCTTGATCAACCTTGAATCTTTCCAACTCTCTTCATTAGGATGATGTCTTGAAGGTAAACCTGAATGTTCACACAATCTTCTTCTTCAAGACATGCTTGCAATAATCTCAACTCTCACATGACCAATCTTTGGATAAATCCTTGAAAAGCACCTTGGCTAACACATAAACTCCTTGAAACCAACAAATGGACTTCAAGAAAAGCCTATGGACAAATCCTACAAATATAACTCAAGGCAACCATTAGTCCATAGAGAATGTCATCAATTACCAAAACCACTCATGGGGGCACCACTTGTTCTTTCAGAAACGTCGTAGAAAACAAAAAAATTGCACCTACGATCACCCAAGATCATATGAAGATGCATAATGGATTGGGATCACGATCGTTACCGCCACCGAGTTGCAGCAGAAGAAGAATGTGTTGGTGTAGATCGTACTTGGAGTCCATCGAACCATCGATGAATGATCCCTCATACCGCCCACGAACAGTCCATCGAACCAAAGACCGAAAGCATGGCCTCTCTACTTGGTTACAAGCGTGCAACCTCCATGATCCGCTAGCGCTTCGCCGTCCAGAGCTAATCGTCGCTAGAGAATTAGAGGGAGGAGATTAGAACCATACTGGGCTTCTAATTATGAGGACAAGAGGATTAGTCATGCTCTAATTAGTCAACTAGGATCAACTAGAACATGAACTAGAAGAACTAGAGGAGGCTCCGAAAACTGTGTGTCCAATAGAGCAAAAACCCCTAGTATATATAGGTTAGACGAGGAGAGGGCAGCCACCAATGGCGAAAAGTCCCCCCTTGGGGTGCTGGCCATGGGGAGAGAGTAGGACTCGCCCCCCTTGTCCAATTCTCCCCCCACACACACACAAGGAAAGGAGGGGTGCCTTCCCTACTTGGGCCCTTGTGGCCCAAGTTGCCTTCCACCTCTTGGCCTTTTAAGACCCATTGATATTTAAATTAAGTATAAAATGTTCTAAATACCTCTAGACCATTTTATATATATTTTAACATCTCCAAAAACATTTTCCACCTATATATAATTTATCAGTAATACTCAGCAGATCGAAGCGCCTCCGGATCCACACAGAACTATTCTGAATATTCATGAAACAATTTCGCAAATAAATTCTCATGACTCCTGTCCTACTAACACTCAGCAGATCATGATTGCCTTAAGCTTGTGACCCTGTAGGTTCGGTAACCCATAGACATGAACGAAACTATTTGTTCAATGATCGGCAGCGGGACCATGGACGTCCGTATTGGTCCCTATGAGCACATGAATGATATTCGAGTGAACCTTTGGTTATCATGTGATGTTCCCTTTGATTCGTGATACTTCACAAAACCCGAGATGAATCGGTATCCTCCCAAGTCATCACTATGCTTGTTATACCGAAATCCTCGTTACCGGTTTTGTTCTCCTTTCTCGTTATTGAGTTCAGGCATTCCCGTGACGAAGTCATGTGTGTCTGGCCAGACGATGATGGATGCCATCACACCGAGAGGGCCCTAAGAATTTCTCTCCATCGTCGGAGGATAAAATCCCACTCTCGAGCTATCCGGCCACTTGTCAAACTTTCCGATGAACCTATGAGTTGTCGCTATGATCACCGTGTTACAAGTGACGTTTGAGCAACCCCAAAGCCCACCGTACGGTAAGAAGTGACCACGATACTCTCATGGTCTAAGGAGCAATATCACATGTTAACACTTCGTGTTATTAGGGCCTTGATAACCCACAAGTATAGGGGATCACAACAGTTTTCGAGGGTAGAGTATTCAACCCAAATTTATTGATTCGACACAAGGGGAGCCAAAGAATATTCATGAGTATTAGCAATTGAGTTGTCAATTCAACCACACCTGAAAGACTTAATATCTACAACAAAGTATTTAGTAGCAAAGTAGTATGATAGTAATGGTAACGATGACAAAAGTAACAGTAGCAGTTTTGTAATGATTGTAACGGTAGCAACGTCAAAGTAACTTAGCAAAGATCAATATGTGAAAAGCTCGTAGGCATTGGATCGGCAATGATAATTGTGTTGGATAATATTCACCATGTAGCAGTCATAACCTAGGGCGACATAGAACTAGCTCCAATTCATCAATATAATGTAGGCATGTATTCCGTATATAGTCATACGTGCTTATGGAAAAGAACTTGCATGACATCTTTTGTCCTACCCTCCCGTGGCAGCGGGGTCCTAATGGAAACTAAGGGATATTAAGGCCTCCTTTTAATAGAAAATCGGACCAAAGCATTAGCACTTAGTGAATACTTGAACTCCTCAAACTACGATAATCACCGGAAAGAATCCCAATTATTATCACCTTGGGGTATGCGGATCATAACTCGTAATAGGTGTCTACAACTTGCAAGATAGGATCAAGAACACAAATATATTCATGAAAACATAATAGGTTCAGATCTGAAATCATGGCACTCGGGCCCTAGTGACAAGCATTAAGCATAGCAAAGTCATAGCAACATCAATCTCAGAACATAGTAGATACTAGGGATCAAACCCTAACAAAACTAAATCGATTACATGATAAATCTCATCCAACCCATCACCGTCCAGCAAGCCTATGATCGAATTACTCACTCCCGGCGGTGAGCATCATAAAATTGGTGATGGAGGAAGGTTGGTGATGATGATGGCGATGAATCCCCCTCTCCGGAGCCTCGAACGGACTCCAGATCATCCCTCCCGATGAAGAACAGGAGGCGGCGGCGGCTCCGTATCGTAAAACATGATGAATCCTTCTCTCTGATTTTTTTCTCCCGGAATAGGTACTTATAGAGTTGGAGTTAGGGTCGAAGGAGGTCCAGGGGGGCTACAAGCCTGCAGGGCGCACCCCAGGGGGGTGGGCGTGCCCCCACGGCTTGTGGCCTCTGGGTGGCCCCCCTCTGGTTACTTCTTGCACCAGTATTTTTTATATATTCCACAAAATTCTCCTTAAATTTTCAGGACAATCCAAGAACTTTGATTTCTGCACAAAAATAACACCATGGCAATTCTGCTGAAAACAGCGTCAGTCCGGGTTAGTTCCATTCAAATCATGCAAATTAGAGTCCAAAACAAGGGCAAAAGAGTTTGGAAAAGTAGATACGATGGAGACGTATCAACTCCCCCAAGCTTAACCCATTGTTTGTCCTCAAGCAATTCAGTTGACAAACTGAAAGTGACAAAGAAAAACTTTTACTAACTCTGTTTTATCTTGTTGTTGCAAATATGTATAGCCAATATTCAGGTTTTCAGCAAAGATTATGAACTAACCATATTCAAAATAACATTTAGGTCTCATATTTACTCATATCAATGGCATAATCAACTAGCGAGCAATAATAATAAATCTCAGATGACAACACTTTTTCAAAACAGTCATGATACAATATGACATAATGGTATCTCGCTAGCCCTTTCTGAGACCGCAAAACATAAATGCAGAGCACCCCTGAAGACCAAGGACTGACTAGACATTATAATTCATGGCAAAAGAGATCCAGTCACACTCATACTCAACATCAATTAATAACAAAGCATACAAATGAAAGTGGTGCTCTCTAACTGGTGCTTTTCATAAGAGGATCATGACTCCACAATAAAAGTAAATAGATAGGCCCTTCGCAGAGGGAAGCAGGGATTTGCAGAGGTGCCAGAGCTCGAAGCTTTTAAAACAGAGATGAATATAATTTTGAGCGGTATGCTTTCATTTTCAACATAACAACCAAGAGATCTCACTATCTTCCATGCTAGATACATTATAGGCGGTTCCCAAACAGAATGGTAAAGTTTTTACTCCCCCTCCACCAACAATCACACTCCACGGCTAGCCGAATCCACGGGTACCGTCCATACCAACAACAGTCCTGGGGGAGTTTTGTTTAATTATTATATTTTGATTTGATTTTGATCATGGAACTAGGAATCCCGATTTCCAGCCACTTTCTCATGAATGACAAGTGAATAAACACTCATCATGAGAATAACCCACCTAGCATGGAAGATATTGATAGCCCCCAGTTGCTACATGCAAATTTGAAAGGGCTAGAAAAACAGATTATCATTTGAAGGTTTAGAGTTTGGCACATGCAAATTTACTTGGAACGGCAGGTAAATACTGCATATAGGTAGGTATGGTGGACTCATATGGAATAACTTTGGGTTTAAGGAAGTAGATGCACAAGCAGTATTCCCGCTTAGTACAAGTGAAGGCTAGCAAAAGATTGAGGAGCGACCAACTAGAGAGCGACAACGGTCATAAACATGCATTGAGATTAATCAACATTGAATGCAAGCATGAGTAGGATATAAATCACCATGAACATAAATATCGTGGAGGCTATGTTGTTTTTGATTCAACTACATGCGTGAACATGTGCCAAGTCAAGCCACTTGAATCATTCAAAGGAGGATACCATCCTATCATACTACATCATAACCATTTTAAAATGCATGTTGGCACACAAGACAAACCATTATCCACCCCTAGCTAATTAAGCATGGCATGAGTAACTATAATCTCTAATTGTCATTGCAAACATGTTTCATTCATAATGGGCTGAATCAGGAATGATGAGCTACTCATATTTACAAAGACTAAATAGGTCAAGTTTGTACCAGCTTTTCTTCATCTCAATCATTTCATCAAATATCGTCATTATTGCCTTTCACTTGCACGACCGAACGATGTGAATAATAATAAGAGTGCACGTGCATTGGACTAAGCTGGAATCTGAAAACATTTATTCAAAGAAGAAGACAAGGTAATATGGGCTCTTTGTTAGATCAACAATAATGCATATGAGAGACACTCAACATTTTCATCGTGGTCTTCTCCTTACAACCCAAAGAAAAGGAAAATAATTTCAAAGAAACACACTAAATTTTTTTTGGAGTTTTTGTTTTTCTGAAAAAAGTAAAACGAAAATAAGAAAAACTATTTACACGGGAAATCTCCCAACAAGCAAAAGAAGAGCGAGAAATCTTTTTTGGTTTTCTTTTAATACTACTACTAAATAAACTAGAAAGAAAAACTAAAAAGAAGCGAGAACTATTTTTTTGGATTTTCTCAAAGTTTTTCAAAAACACAAGAAGAAAGAAAGAAAAATAAACTGACATGGATAATACAATGAAAAAGTATGAACACCGACAACTGGAATGAGTGTGTGAACATGAATGTAATGTCGGTGAGAGATATGTCCTCCCCCAAGCTTAGGCTTTTGGCCTAAGTTGGTCTAGGGCCACGGCTACCGCTTGGAGGACTGCCGCATGGAGGCGAGCGGCCTCCCCTGCTCTCTCATACTCGTCCGCCTCCTCTCTGGTTATGAAGTATCTTCGTTTTACCTAAAAGTCGAAGAAGGCAGGAGCGGGAAGCGTATTATAGAAGACGCACTCCCTGTCAATGATTAGTCGGTACTGGAGGGGCTGTTCGCTCCTCTCAAGAAACTGGTAACGTACCATAGAATCAGAATCAAGGTAAGCAGGTGCTAACTCAATGTCATTTTCACTTATGGGTACCCCGAGATAATTAGCTAACCGGGTGGCATAAATCCCACCAAAGAAATCTCCATCTAAAGCATTATTATGTAACTGCCTTGCAACAATAGCCCCCAAGTTATATCGTTTATCACCCATTACCGCACTCTTGAGGACACTAAGATCTGATGCACAAAGGTGGCTATGATCATGTTTACCATTAATGCATCTACCTATAAAGAGAGCAAAATAATGTATAGCAGGAAAGTGAATGCTCCCTATAGTAGCTTGTGTGACATTTTTGGTTTCTCCCATAGTGAGGCTAGCAAGGAAATCAATGCAATCAGATTTATGAGGTTCACTATGAATACCCCACTGCAGGATTTTACATACTTCATTAACATCTTCAAGGTCCATTCGAAATGATTTATCATATGGATCAAATAAAACAGAATGTGTATTGCGCTTGGATGTAAACTCAAATCTCCGCACAAAGGAATTGGTGAGGTGATAGTATTGCTGGCACTTATCTGACACGAAGTCCTCAAGGCCAGCGTTTTGTACGTACGCATCAAATTCCTCCTTAAAACCTGCATGAGCCATGAAATGATCCGACGGCCATTCACAAGGCCGCACTAGAGCTTCCCTCAGTGGCTCAAGGTTTGGCTCGCGTATCGCGAGCCTTGGGGCTTTCTTCTTTGAGGAACCACCTTGGTATATTTTTCTAAACATTTTCTCCCTCTGAAAAAAAATTCTGAAATTTTTAGTGACTCAAAATAAAAGTGAACCAAACTCAACAAAACTAATAGCAACTACTCCCACAAGTGTCTAGAGGCTATATCATGCAACAACACTACTTTGGACCATATAATTTGACATGCAAGCTCAAGAACAAGGTCACCACAGCAGCAAAAATTTGCAATATATAAAGTACTAGAACAAAAATTAATTGGACCATTGGAGGAGTCACATACCGATGAACAATCCCCCTAAACAGTTTCGGAAACGGAGTTCCGAGCAAGGAGGTCGAAAATGGCAGCAAAATGAGCAAGAACACGGGTTTGAGCAATGGTGTGATTTTTCTGGAGGAAGACGAAGTGAATGGGTGGCTGGAATAAGTGAGGGAACCCACATGGGACCCACAAGCCCTGTAGGTGCGCCCTGGGGGTGGGCACGTCCTGTGGGCTTGTGGCCCACTGGTGCACCCCCCTGAGGTGTGTTTAGTGCCAAAAATTCTTAAATATTATGGAAAAATCATACTAAATTTTTGGGCATTTGGAGAACTTTTATTTTCTGGTCATTTTTTATTGCAAGGATAATTCAGAAAATAGAAAAATAATAGTATTTTTTCTTTATTAATTCTAAATAAAAGAAAGTAAAGAGTGGGTACAGAAGGTTGTGTTTACTAAATTCATCCATCTCATGCCCGTCAAAAGGAATCCATTAACAAGGTTGATCAAGTCTTATTAACAAACTTCTTCCGAATGATATGAAACCGGAGAATCTTCGTATAACACTAGGTTTCCTCAACGGGGATATGCATGTCCCCAACAATAAGAATATGACATTTCTTTTTGGCAGTAGGAAGAGGGAATTCAAAACCTCCAATAGTAATTGTTGAAAATTTTCCAATAGAATTGATACTATTCACTCAAGGTTGTTTCTTCAAAAAGTGTACCGTATGCTCATTACCATTAACATGAAAAGTGACATTGCCCTTATTGCAATCAATAACAGCTCCTGCAATATTCAAAAAGGGTCTACCAAGGATGATCGACATACTGTCGTCCTCGGGTATATCAAGAATAACAAAGTCCGTTAAAATAGTAACATTTGCAACTACTACAGGCACATCCTCACAAGTACCGATGGGTATAGCAGTCGATTTATCAGCCATTTGCAAAGAGATTTCAGTGGATTTCAACTTATTCAAATTAAGTCTACGATATAAAGAGAAATGCATAACACTAACACCAGCTCCCAAATCTCATAAAGCAGTTTTAACATAGTTTCTTTTAATGGAGCATGGTATAGTTGGTATTCCTGGATCTCCTAATTTCTTTGGTATTCCACCCTTAAATGTATAATTATCAAGCATGGTGGAAATTTTAGCTTCCGGTATCTTTCTTTTATTAGTAACAATATCTTTCATATACTTAGCATAAGGAGACATTTTCAGAATATCAGTCAAACGCATACGCAAAAAGGCAGGTCTAAGCATTTCAACAAAGCACTCAAAGTCCTCATCATCCTTTTCCTTGGATGGTTTAGGAGGAAAGGGCATGGGTTTCTAAACCCATGGTTCTCTTTCTTTTCCATGTTTCCTAGCAATGAAGTCTCTCTTATCATATATTTTATTCTTAGGTTGTGGGTTATCAAGATCAACAGCTGGTTCTATCTCCACATCATTATCATTACTAGGCTGAGCATCATCATGAACATCATCATTATCATTATTACTAGGTTCATGTTCATCACCTGATTGTGTTTCAGCATCAGAAATAGAAATATCATTTGGATTCTCAGGTGTGTCTATAACAGGTTCACTAGAAGCATGCAAGGTCCTATCTTCAATATTTTTCTTTTTAGCTGGCCTAGGTGCCTCAATATTAATTCTCTGAGAGTCTTGCTCATTTCTCTTAGGATGACCTTCAGGATACAAAGGTTCCTGAGTCATTTTACCATCTCTAGTCATAACTCTAACATCATTATCATTCATCTTATTGTTCATCTCATTCAGCAAATCATTTTGTGCCTTGAGAACTTGTTCTACTTGAGTTTTTACCATGGAAGCATGTTTACTAACAAACTTGAGATCATTAACAGTTCTACACATATAGTCACTCAAGTGTTCAAGCATATAAGCATTTCTTTTCAATTGTCTACTAACATATGCATTGAAGTTTTCTTGTTTAACAATAAAGTTATCAAATTCATCCATGCATTGACTAGCAGATTTATTATGAGGAATATCACCTTCATCAAATCTATAGAGAGAATTTACCTCTACTACCTATGTCGGGTTATCAAGACCATGTATTTCTTCAATAGGTGGTAAATTCTTAAGATCTTCAGCTTTAATACCTTTTTCTTTCATAGATTTCATTGTCTCTTGCATATCTTCAGGACTGAGGAATAGGATACCTCTCTTCTTCGAAGTTGGCTTAGGAGATGGTTCAGGAAGAGTCCAATCATTATCATTACTCAACATATTATTCAATAATACTTTAGCTTGTTCAACAGTTCATTTCGTGAATACACAACCAGCACAACTATCTAGGTGGTCCCTAGAAGCATCGGTTAGTCCATTATAAAAGATATCAAGTATTTCATTTTTCTTGAGAGGATGATTAGGCAAAGCATTAAGTAATTGGAGAAGCCTCCTCAAGCTTGTGGGAGACTCTCTTCTTTAATTTGCACAAAGTTAAATATTTTCTGTAAAGCAGCTTGTTTCTTATGAGCAAGAAAATATTTTTCAGAGAAGTAATATATCATATCCTGGGGACTACGCACATATCCAGGAGCAAGAGAATTAAACCATATCTTAGCATCACCCTTTAATGAGAAAGGAAATAACTTAAGAATATAGTAATAGCGATTTTTTTCCTCATAAGCAAATAGGGTGGCTATATCATTCAATTTAGTAAGATGTGCCACAACGGTTTCAGATTCATAACCATGGAGAGGATCAGATTCAACCAAAGTAATTAACTCAGGGTCGACAGAGAATTCATAATCCTTATCAGTAACAAAGATAGGTGAAGTAGGAAACTTAGGATCATATTGCATTCTAGCATTCAAAGATTTTTCTTTCCTCTTGCATAGTAATTTCTTAAGATCATCTCTATCCTTACAAGCAAGAAAGTCCCTAGCTACCTCTCCATCCATAACATAACCCTCAGGTATAACAGGCAATTCATATCTAGGAGAGCTAGGTCTAATGGGTGTTTCAAAGTTTTCAGTTTCAATAATTTCATCAGTTTCAGAAAAATCATCAATTTCAGCATTCTCGATATCTTTAGCTCTAGCAAGTTGTTCAACAAGAAATTCACCCAGTGGCACAGTATTATCAAGCAAAGTAGTAGTATCATCATAAGCATCATGCATAGTAGTAGCAGCATCATCAATTACTTGCGACATATCAGAATCAATAGCAGGTGTAGGTGTTGCAAGCTTACTTAAAACAGAAGGTGAATCAAGTGCAGAGCTAGATGGCAGTTCCTTACCTCCCCTCGTCCTAGAGGGAAAAATCTTGGTTTTGGTATCTTTCAGATTCTTCATAGTGATCAACAGATATAAATCCCAAGTGACTCAGCAAATATAGCTATGCTCCCCGGCAACGGGGCCAGAAAAAGGTCTTGATAACCCACAAGTATAGGGGATCGCAACAGTTTTCGAGGGGAGAGTATTCAACCCAAATTTATTGATTCGACACAAGGGGAGCCAAAGAATATTCATGAGTATTAGTAGTTGAGTTGTCAATTCAACCACACCTGAAAGACTTAATATCTGCAGCAAAGTGTTGATGCAACAAACCCTGGGTCTGTTGCCCAGACCGTGCACAGGCCTAAGATCAAGATTGCAACATCCAAGACAAGGCCAAGGTAAAGGGATAGGCTCTTTGAGGAATCAAAGGGCAAGTTGAGAAGACCAAGTCAAGCCAAGAAGCAAGACACCGCTAAGGGAAAACCTCCCTTGCCGGGCAGGAGAGCCTGGAGAGGTCAAGGTTGCCCCGGAAGCAAGCCTCAAGGCCGCCTCGGCAGGCCTGTCGGGGCATACGAAGGCAAAACGCCCCGCCAAGACTTCACGGCGACGCAAGTCACCGATCGGTGCGGTGTCAAGCCCCGAGATGACTAAGTGGCTGCCTTTTGCCACATGGCAGTCATTTCCTACAAGAATCACCTCCAGATGACACCCGTCCTGCGACGTGTCATGCAGACAGGAGAGAAGGTGGCCAAACAGCCCGGCAAGGCGTGCCGGGCAGGCCATGATGTGACACTGAGCAGCGCATTTAATGTGTACTGCTTTGTCTCCAAAGGAGATATGATAGCACTGTTCGCTATCTAATCAGTACACAATGACTGATTTGCCACTGTGGTGACCCCTTAATCTATAAAAGGAGGCCCATGGCAACCATAGAAAGGATTCGGACGCCTGTACACCCATACGCGCGTAGCTGCTCTCGCCCCAGGCAACCCTGCCGGGCAAGAGCGCTACGTTTCCACCACCATCCACCATCAATCCACCAAAGCAGGAGTAGGGTTTTACGCCTCGCAGCGGCCCGAACCTGGGTAAAAACTGCCTGTGTGATCTCTGCCGTGCTACGCTGCGCTCCTCCACTCTTTGTGCAATGCGCTCAGTCCCCCTGCCGAACCAAAAGGGGCCCTTTGCCCCATAGGTGGCCATGGTTTCCCACGACATCTTTGGCATGCTAGGTAGAGGGCTGCGCTTGCGCGAACCCGAGAAGTGTACGAAGCGCGTCATCTTCAGCGCCATCTTCTTCGTCAATGGCTCCATCGTCCATGGCGCCCAAGAAGAAGCCCAGCGGTGCAGCTCATCCATCCACCTCGAAGGCCCCGCCACACGCGCCCGCCGACGCCGCGAGGGCTACGGGTAAACCTGGAAGTGCGGAAGCTGCGGGGGACACGGGCGATGTCGTTACCACCTCCCCTGCGGCCGAAGCAGGAGCAGGAGGCACCGAAGAAGGACATCACCAACTACATTCCAGCGGCCACGTCCCATGAGGTATGAGAGGAGAGATCATTCCATCTACACCTCCTCGCCTGGCCGAAGGGCACAGCCGCAGCGGGGGTACTCGCTCTGGGGGGAATCGCAACTCCCTGACCGCTCCCGCCACGGGAGCGGCCGTAGAACATACGCCACCCCCGGAACGAGCCGACCCAGCCGCTACGCCAAACGAAGCCACTGGCCCTCAAGTGCCTCCACCTCGTCCACACGCCATCCAAGCGGCTAGCTCACGACGACGAGAGCATGGCGCGACCACTACCGGCACCGTCAGGAGCCAGGCGACGTTACGGTCTTCATCGACATCCATGCCAAGCACCGCTTCGGAGGCCATGGCGCGAGCTCAGCTACTGTTGAAATTTCCGCCGGCAGCCGATCAGATGGATGAGTGGAGTGCCACCATTCAGAGTCTGATTGGCTTCGCCGAGGCGGGAGGATCGCAGCGGGCTGGCCCGCCACGGCCTCCCCAGGCAGCGGCAACGGCCCACGCTGCTGGCCGTGCGGATGGGGCCACTCCTACGGTGCAGTCCCCTCCGTGGCAGCCGGTGCGGGAGCCGCGCAACCAAGAACCTGACGACGTCTCGATGGCTTCATCCGACCCTCGAGCGCGTCAATGCCCACAGCGAGTCTTGGAGGACAGGTGTAGCGAAGGCGCGCGTGTCAACACCGAGCGACACCGCGACGCCCACCGCCAGTCCGACAGGTACGATGGCCCCAACGTCGACGAGCCCGCACTCGCTGACGGCGGGTACCTGCCTTTCGCGGCTGGGTGCCCTGCCTTCACCCGTGAGCTGCGGCAAGTCCGTTGGCCATCCACTCACATGTTCAAGCCAGAGATACCAGAGAAGTATGACGGAAGACTGAACCCGGCAGAGTTCTTGAGCATCTACACCATCGCTGTTCAAGCTGCCGGGGGAAGAGATGAGAAGGTATTCACCAACTACTTCCCTTTGGCACTCAAGCCAAATGTGAGGGCTTGGCTGATGCACCTGCCGGAGAACTCCATTTCGACCTGGGCTGACCTGTGCCATGAGTTCGTTGGCGCCTTCACGGGCGGCCATCAAGAACCAGGGCGGCCCAGCGACTTGCAGCTCCTCCCGCAGAAGGAAGGCAAGAGCCTGCGGAAATACATGCAGAGATTCAGCAGAGTCCACAGGAATATTCCAGACATCCATCCGGCAGATATGATAGCTGCGTTCCAGTCCAACGTGCGCAATCGTCGTATACGTTCCAAGATGAACATTCGATTGCCCAAGACTGTGAAGGAGCTTTACACTCTGGTGGATAAGTGTGCTCGGATAGAGGAGGGGAGGAAGCTCCCCGAAGAAGAGGATGGCGTCGACATCGATTCAGAGGATGATGATGAGGCCACCAGTCAAAAGAAGAAGAATAAGAAGCGCAACAAAAGGCACAAGGATAAGGCAGTGATGACCGTTGAGGGATCGGGACTGCCTAGTACCGGCAAGAAAGCCAAGGCTGAGATACCCGGCAAGGAGGTTGCTGCGTGCACTGACTGCCGGGAAGCCGCAGCTGCCGAGAAGGTTGGGAAAGGCGATGGCCCGTATTGCAAGATCCATCGGACCAAGGGCCACGATCTCCAGGAGTGTCATCAGGTTGAGCAGCTTGTCAAGAGGCAGAGGGCTAAATACGAGAAGCGAGATAAAGAGAAAGGTCAGAATGGCCCTGGCAGAAAGGGCCGGGGTGGTGGAGCAAGCCGCCCTGGCAAGGCTGCTCAGAACCAAGGGAAACCCGCCAGAGGCCGTGAGAAGGAGGATTGCAACGATGAGAGTGATGGAGGAGATGAAAAGGAGACCAGCGAGCAGGAATTCCAGAAGGCCACTGATGCCCTGTGCATTGACGGGGGTGCATCTTTGCACTCCTCTCACCACCAACTTAAACATTGGGCGCGTGAAGTCAATGCCGTGGAGCCAGCGGCAGACTCTCGAAGGCCGCTCAAGTGGTCCCGCACGCCCATCGTCTTCGACAAAGAGGACCACCCTGACCGCACCACCGTGGTAGGGTGCTTGCCGTTGTTGGTATCACCAACAATCCGCAACCTCAAAGTCACAAAGATGCTGATTGACGGCGGGGCTGGGTTGAATCTGATTTCTTCAAAGGTCATCAACAAACTCCAGATAGCAGAAGAAGAGCTCAAAGTTACTGGTATGTTTCAAGGGATCAACCCCAGCAGGAGTCGTCCTAAGGGGAAAATCACATTACCAGTGACATTTGGGGGAGAGTTGAACTACTGGACTG
The DNA here is from genome assembly GCA_011799875.1 of Thinopyrum elongatum. Lineage (NCBI taxonomy): Eukaryota > Viridiplantae > Streptophyta > Magnoliopsida > Poales > Poaceae > Thinopyrum > Thinopyrum elongatum. The sequence goes on from CM022302.1 coordinate 435,940,688, forward strand.
AGAAGGTCGTGGTTGATGTGGTTGACCTCCCCCTGCCATACAATGGAATCCTTGGTCGCCCAGCTTTGGCCAAGTTCATGGCGGCATCCCACTATGCCTACAACACCTTGAAGATGCCAGGGCCGGTGGGCGTCATTTCCATTCCATCAGACGAGAAGGATACAATTATTTGCGTGGACAAGATGTACGGAGATGCAGTCACGACAGAGGCCACTGAAGCTGCAATCCCCGCCAAGGAAAGTAATGGAAAGAAGAAGGCTAACAGGGACGCCGACAAGGAATCCGGGAAGCGCACCTCTTCGGGGTATGCTGCGCCTGTTGATGACTCGCCGAAGGGTTCCAATAGCAAGAGATCCAAGGCCTCTGCACCTACTGTGAAACAGGTCTCGGCAGGGCTGGATGGCATTGGTGGCACTTTCACCATCAACGCCACCCTAGATGACAATAGGAAAGCGCGCTCGTTGCCTTCCTGCGGGCGAATGTCGATGTGTTTGCCTGGCAACCATCTGACATCCTCGTTGTTCCCATGAAGGTAATCGAGCACCACCTTGCTGTTTGCCCACATGCCCGACCCGTCAAGCAGAAGGTCCGGAAGCAAGCTTTCGAGCGGCAGCAGTTATTGCTGAGGAGATCAAGAAACTTGAGGCAGCTGGTCTGGTTAGAGGAGTGTTACATCTCACGTGGTTAGCAAATCCAGTGGTGGTACGCAAGGCCAATGGGAAGTGGAGGCTGTGCATAGATTTTATGGATCTGAACAAGGTATGCCCGAAGGACCCATTCCCCTTGCCGCGCATCGACCAGATTGTGGATTCCACCTTCGGGTGCAACCTGCTTTCCTTCCTAGATGCCTACTCTGGATATCATCAGATCTTCATGTCCAAGGAAGACGAAGAGAAGACCGCGTACATCACCCCATGTGGCACATACTGCTTCATGCGGATGCCTTTCGGGTTGAAGAGCACCAGGTCTACTTTCGCAAGAGCAGTCCAGATTGGTTTTGAGTCACAGTTGCACAGGAACGTTTAGGCCTACATGGACGATATTGTGGTCAAGACCAAGGACAGATCAACCCTCATCCAGGATTTGGAAGAGACGTTTGCTAATCTGCGCAAGATCAACTTGAAGCTAAATCCGGAGAAGTGTGTATTTGGCGTTCCTTCCGGCAAGCTACTTGGCTTCTTTGTGTCCCACCGAGGGATAGAGGCCAACCCCGACAAGATCAAGGCTATCGAGCAGATTCAAGCACCCAAGACAGTCAAGGACGTGAGGCGTTTGACTGGATGTGTTGCCACACTTAGCAGGTTCATTCTCAAGTCTGCCGAGCGTGCCTTGCTGTTCTTCAAGGTTTTGAAAAAGGCAGGGCCCATGGAGTGGACCCCCGAGGCAGACGCCGAACTACAAGATTTGAAGACCTACCTTTCCTCTGTGCCCACTTTGGTTGCTCCAAAACCTCAAGAGCCGTTGCTGCTATATTTGGGGGCAACTAATCAGGTTGTTAGCGCAGCACTGGTGGCACAGAGGGAAGAGGATGAACCAGCAGACGCAGCTGGTGTCCCTTCCGGGGAGGAAAGCGAACACACCCCGGCAGGGTTAGATGCAGATCAAGGTAGAGAAGAGAAGAACAGCGGAAGCAGTTCTCTGGTCACGACAAAGAAGAAAGTGGTGCAGCGCCCAGTATACTTCGTCAGCTCCCTGTTGCAGGGGGCTAGATCCAGGTACTCTAGCGTGCAAAAATTTATCTTTGGCCTTGTCATGTCCTCAAGGAAACTGCGCCACTACTTCCAAGCCCATGAGATCACAGTTGTCACCCATTTCCCTTTGTAATGGATACTTTGAAACCCTGAGGCTACCGGCAGGATAGTGGAGTGGGCTTTGGAGTTATCCGCTTTGGTTTGAAGTTTGAGAGCACATCAACCATTCAGAGAAGAGCATTGGCAGAGTTTATTGCAGAATGGACGCCAACTCCTGATGAAGAGGTATTGGAGACAGTTATCCCCGGCAAGGAAGCACCCCAAGAATGGATCATGTATTTCGATGGTGCCTTCTCCCTACAAGGTGCAGGGGTTGGCTTGCTTCTCTTGCTCCCACCGGAGAGCACCTAAAGTACGTCGTCCAGATGCATTTTCCCCGGGAGGAAGCTACCAACAATACAGCAGAGTATGAAGGGCTCCTTGCCGGGCTTAGGATTGCAACAGAACTGGGGATCAAGAAGCTAATCATCCACGGAGATTCACAACTTGTGGTGAGACAAGTCAACAAGGATTACCAAAGTCCATTGATGGAGGCATACGTTGAGGAAGTGAGAAAGTTGGAGGAGCGCTTTGACGGATTGCAAACAGAGCATGTACCCCGTGCGGAAAACAGCATCGCTGATCATCTGTCAAAGTGCGCTGTGCAGAAGCTCCCTGTGGAACCAGGAACTTTTGTTCTCCATCTAACTCAGCCCTCCGTATCCCCGGCAACAATGGCCAGAAAGAGGAGGAAACTGGACTCCGACAAGCCTCTCCCGGTAGAACCCCTCGAGGATCCCGGCAGAAAGCTTGTCGGGCACAACTCCCCTTCGATCGCTGAGCTACATCCTTCCGCCAGGCCACCGGTCCCGGCGGTCGAGGATTGCACTCTCACGAATGGGGAGGTGCCGTTAGTCCTCGTTGCCGAGCCACAGGCTCCGCCTTGGGCACGACACATAGTCCATTTCCTCCAAACTGGAGAACTTCCCGAAGAGCAAGAAGAAGCTGAAAGAGTAGCCTGGAGGGCTAGTATGTATCAGTTTGTTGATGACACGCTGTACAAAAGGAGGCCCAACGGTGTGAAATTGAAGTGCATTTGCTGGGAAGGAGGAAAGGAACTGCTGGCGGAGATACACAATGGTATGTGCGGCTCCCACATTGGATCAAGGGCGTTGGTTGGGAAAGCTTTCCGGTAAGGATTCTACTGGCCCACAGCCCTCCAAGATGCGGTCGATCTTGTCACCAAGTGTGAAGCCTACCAGTTCCATTCCAAGGACATCCACCTACCTGCCCAAGATCTTCAGACAATCCCTTTATCATGGCCGTTTTCGGTCTGGGGGCTCGATATCCTCGGCCCTTTCCCCCGTGCTGCCGGGGCTTTGAATTCCTGTTCGTTGCAATCGACAAGTTTACAAAGTGGCCGGAAGTAGAGCCCATGAGAAAGGTGACTGCTCAGTCAGCTATCAAGTTCTTGAAAGGATTGGTGTGCCTCTTCAGAGTTCCTGCCCGGATCATCACTGACAACGGCACCCAGTTCACGAGTCGCGCCTTCATGCAATACGTTCATGCCCTCGGAAGCAAAATCTTGTTCACCTCTGTGGCCCATCCAAAGAGCAACGGGCAAGCTGAGAGGGCGAACGCTGAAGTGTTGCGAGGACTCAAGATGAGAACTTTCGATAGGCTGCAGAAGTGCGGCAGGCGGTGGATCGATGAGCTGCTGGTGGTTCTTTGGTCCCTCGAAACGACACCAAATCGAGCTACCCGGTAGACTCCCTTCTCCCTAGTCTGTGGGGCAGAAGCAGTTATCCCCACGGAACTCATTTACGAGTCACCTCGAGTGCTTGCCTACGATGAAGTAGTGCAAGATCAGCACCGGTGTGACGAAGCTGTGCTTCTCGAGGAGAACCATCTCTGGGCTGCTACGCATGTCGCACGCTATCAGCAGGCCCTGCGTCGCTATCACAGCTGCAGGGTTCGTGCCCGGTGTTTTGAGGAAGGTGACCTTGTCCTTAGGCGCGTTCAGTCCGCCAAGGTGCAAACAAGTTGACGCCAAAGTGGGAAGGCCCTTACCGGGTAGTACGAGTCACCAGACCTGGCGCAGTCCGTCTGGAGACCGGAGATGGCATTCAGTTGCAAAACTCATGGAACATTGAGCATCTCCGCAAGTTCTACCCGTAAGGCGCGGCTATCGGGCCCTGCCCAGCAGCCACCCTTTTGTACAGGCCTTGCCTCTATTGCATGTAACCCCTTGTACAAAGCCAGGCACAGACCCTGCGCAATAGAGAAATAAATGAAGCACTGGGGGCCCCCGACAGATTGCATGCATGCATAAGCATATCATGAGCATTGCATGTTCATGTAGATAAGATCGCATGGGGCATCATTTTCATCTGCATCATACTACAGGCTCCTACCATGGATTCAGTCCCAAAAAAGGAGAAGAGAAGACAAGCCTACATCGCGATCCCCAGCAAGCCCAAACAGATAAGTTCTCTCTCTTATCCATACGAGTTCTGTAAGTAAAGCTTGTGCATAGGAAAACCTCGCCGCTTTCAAGACTTAGGTGCTCCCATCCCTTGACTCGAACGTTGCTTCGGTCAGGGAGGTTGTAGTGGCCTTTGGCGAGAAAGTTGGCAGGGGGCTGGTCCCTCTTCATGATTTGTCCCGGCAGGCCCAGCCCTGCGACAGCAACTTGAGGGTACCGGCAAGATAGCCTACTGGGGAAAAACTTGTTTACCTGAGCGTAAAGAGGCATTCTCCCTTTGCATGGACATGTTCCATGCACAAGTGCCCGGCAAGGTTTATCTTTTTCATTAATATGCTGATCAACAAGTACAGACCTTACAGAACACAAACATGGATAAAAGATATTACATAATTTGAACTAAAGTTTGGCAAGTGCCTACATATTTTAGATTGAAAAAAGATAAGTGCCCCGTGTTGCCCTTTCTTGCCTCTCTCCTTCTAGGCACAGCGGCAAGAGGAGAAGAGGGCAAAAGGAGCGCTTGGGCGGAAGCCCAGCTCGGCCTCGTCGGGTCTCCTGACGAAGAGCCTGGCGAGAGCGGGAGGGCGCGGGCGAAGGCGATGGTGAAGAGATCGGCGGAGACGACCCGTCAACCGCCACCACCAGGGCCAGCAGGACGCGGCAGGGCGAACAAAGCTGCGGCCCGCGAGGAAGCCTGCCGGAGTCCAGCTAGAAGGCTGCTGGAGGAGCCAGGAGCGCCACCCCCACCCTTGCATCCAACTCCCCGGCAAATCACCTTGCTGGGGAGGAGATGCAGGTGCAGATGATGGTGCCGCCGCCTGACGGTGATGGTGCGGCTGGTGCTTAGCTAGAGTCAGAGTTGTCGCCCTCCTGGCCGACGCCGTCATCATCGCCGTCACTGTCCTCCTTGTCGCTATCGCTCGAGGAGGAGCTTTCGTCGTCGGTCGAGCTCTCCGTGCAGCACCCTAAACGAGCACCCAAGCTCTCGAAAACCTTGACAGAAAGGAAATAGGCCTTCATTAACTTAAATTGGAGGACGTGCCCTTCCAACAGGCTATGGGCGCGGGCAAAGGTCTTCCAGCCACGGCGAAGATACATAACATGAGGGGCGGGGAAATCCACATCCACACGTATGCTGCCATTCCCGCAGCCCCTCATGTGTAGTATCAACGCACGCGGCTGATCGAGCTCCATCGCCCTTGCAAATGGGGTGGGGAGACAGAGGCGGCCGTGCGGGGGCTAATACAGCCTAATGACGAACTCCAGAGGCTGGTCTCCAATGTGGCCTTCCATCGGGGGAGGGGCGGCCGGCGGGGGCGCAATCAGAGCGCCACCTCGTCCCCCTCGGCCCCGTGCGCCACGACGGCCTCGACCTCGTCCTCTCCTACCTCCCCTCATCACGGGCTCTGTCCCCGCGTCTTCAGAGGGAGGAGGGAGACGCTGTCGAGCATAAGTTCTCGTCACCACTTGGGGAGGACCAGACCCCCGACCTCTCACCATGACAGATGTGGGCAACTGCAGAAATGAAGAAGGAAGGAGGTGTGGAGGAACTTCTCACACCACGCCCCCTTCTTATAGGCGGGCGTGGCAGGGGGATGGATTTTCTTCGTGAAGGTGGCCGCCCCGCTCGGCCAGTCCGGCTCGAAGAATCAAGGCCGACACCTTGCGCCAATCCACGACCCCTAGCTTTCTGCCATGGCACTCTTTCCCGCACCCTCTGCATCCGCCACCAACCTTGCGCAATGCATGCTATACACGTGGCAGAAGCACCTGGAGCGGGGGAGGATAGTGGGGCGGCAGTTACCACCCCGTGAACAAGGGACGTGGGTAACTCCACATATCGTGGCCCATTATCTCCATTACTGCAGTTGGCGTTACGCGACAGGCGGAAGAACCGGAAACTGATCCGAGCTCGGATTAATGAAGAAGCAAAGAAGATCTCAAAGGGCGAGCGGCAATTTCCCCCTCGCCTCTGCACAAGTTAGGGCCTACCCTGACGACGCCCGGCAGCTCGTTCAGGCTAGGCCCGGGGGCTCCTGTCGGTGCAACAAATCCTGGGTCTATTGCCCAGACCGTGCACAGGCCTAAGATCAAGATTGCAACATCCAAGACAAGGCCAAGGTAAAGGGATAGGCTCTTTGAGGAATCAAAGGGCAAGTTGAGAAGACCAAGTCAAGCCAAGAAGCAAGACACCGCTAAGGGAAAACCTCCCTTGCTAGGCAGGAGAGCCTGGCGAGGTCAAGGTTGCCCCGGAAGCAAGCCTCAAGGCCGCCTCAGCAGGCCTGCCGGGGCATACGAAGGCAAAACGCCCCGCCAAGACTTCACCGCCCCGCCTCACGGCGACGCAAGTCACCGATCGGTGCGGTGTCAAGCCCCGAGATGACTAAGTGGCTGCCTTTTGCCACATGGCAGCCATTTCCTACAGGAATCACCTCCAGATGACACCCGTCGTGCGATGTGTCATGCAGACAGGAGAGAAGGTGGCCAAACAGCCCGGCAAGGCATGCCGGGCAGGCCATGATGTGACACTGAGCAGCGCATTTAATGTGTACTGCTTTGTCTCCAGAGGAGATATGATAGCACTGTTCGCTATCTAATCAGTACACAATGACTGATTTGCCACTGTGGTGACCCCTTAATCTATAAAAGGAGGCCCATGGCAACCATAGAAAGGATTCGGACGCCTGTACACCCATACGCGCGTAGCTGCTCTCGCCCCAAGGCAACCCTGCCGGGTAAGAGCGCTACATTTCCACCACCATCCACCATCAATCCACCAAAGCAGGAGTAGGGTTTTACGCCTCGCGGCGGCCCGGACCTGGGTAAAAACTGCCCGTGTGATCTCTGCCGCTCTACGCTGCGCTCCTCTGCTCTTTGTACAATGCGCTCAGTCCCCCTGCCGAACCAAAAGGGGCCCTTGTTCCCATAGGTGGCCGTGGTTTCCCACAACACAAAGTATTTAGTAGCAAAGTAGTATGATAGTAATGGTAACGGCGACAAAAGTAACAGTATCAGTTTTGTAATGATTGTAATGGTACTTAGCAAAGATCAATATGTGAAAAGCTCGTAGGCATTGGATCGGCAATGATAATTGTGTTGAATAATATTCATCATGTAGCAGTCATAACCTAGGGTGACACAGAACTAGCTCAAATTCATCAATATAATGTAGGCATGTATTCCGTATATAGTCATACGTGCTTATGGAAAAGAACTTGCATGACATCTTTTATCCTACCCTCCCGTGGCAGTGGGGTCCTAATGGAAACTAAGGGATATTAAGGCCTCCTTTTAATAGAGAACCAGACCAAAGTATTAGCACTTAGTGAATACATGAACTCCTCAAACTACGATAATCACCGGAAAGAATCCCAATTATTGTCACCTTGGGGTATGCGGATCATAACTCATAATAGGTGTCTACAACTTGCAAGATAGGATCAAGAACACAAATGCATTCATGAAAACATAATAGGTTCAGATCTGCAATCATGGCACTCGGGCCCTAGTGACAAGCATTAAGCATAGCAAAGTCATAGCAACGTCAATCTCAGAACATAGTGGATACTAGCGATCAAACCCTACCAAAACTAACTCGATTACATGATAAATCTCATCCAACCCATCACCGTCCAGCAAGCCTACAATCGAATTACTCACTCCCTGCGGTGAGCATCATGAAATTGCTGATGGAGGAAGGTTGGTGATGATGATGGCGACGAATCCCCCTCTCCGGAGCCCCGAACGGACTCCAGATCAGCCCTCCCGATGAAGAACAGGAGGCGGCGGCGGCTTCGTATTGTAAAACATGATGAATCCTTCTCTCTAATTTTTTTTCTCCCTGAATAGGTACTTATAGAGTTGGAGTTAGGGTCGGAGGAGGTCCAGGGGGCCCACAAGCCTGCAGGGCGCGCCCCAGGGGGGGAGGGGGCGCCCCCAGGGCTTGTGGCCTTTGGGTGGCCCCCCTCTGGTTACTTCTTGCGCAAGTATTTTTTATATATTCCACAAAAATTCTCCGTAAATTTTCAGGTCAATCCGAGAACTTTGATTTCTGCACAAAAATAACACCATGGCAATTCTGCTGAAAACAATGTCAGTCCGGGTTAGTTCCATTCGAATCATGCAAATTAGAGTAAAAAAAGGGCAAAAGAGTTTGGAAAAGTAGATACGATGGAGACGTATTAGTCGGTTCAATATGATCATTCTTCCAACGTCATAATCTCAATGTTGTTTTAGGATCATCGTTACACTTAACGATATCCTAAGATCTGGAAAACATGATCACCAACAACACTTGAGCTAGTCTTAGAGGCGAGACTAGGAACCTTTTATTTTACTGTTTATCATTCCACACATGCATATGAGTTTTCCGCTGAATCGCATATTCCAGGATCATAGCAATTATAGCATAGAATATAAACTCTTTAATTATGAATATGGAAATATAATAATACAAATACTATTACCTCTAGGGCATATTTCCAACAGTCTCCCACTTGCACTAGAGTCAATAATCTAGTTAGCACTTTTAACTTCTACACCAATGGCAATCCGGTGTTAGTCCATGCTTTGCTTCTGGTATAGACTTCGTCCTATCAAATCTGAAAATCTTTAGATCTGAGTGTATGATTTGCATTTCAATGCATCTGTCATGCTTTCACATAAATTCATATTTTGTGTGAAACTGGCTATGTATGTATTGAATCACTGGCGTGACCTTTGATTCCTTAGATTGAGCTACAGAACCACTATTGAGAACAGTGTTCTATTTTTCACAATCATCTAGAAACCATTCCAAGTTCATAAATGAACCTCTGATTCATCACCCTCTATTTTTGCTTCGAAAGCGACAATATACTCAACCATCTGTTATAGAATTCACCACAGTAACTCTCTTGGACAAATTCCAACTTACTGTGCCACCATAAATCATTTAGTTGATATCGAAATTCGGTTGAAGCATCGAACGAAGTTTTTGTCGATGTACTACTTACATCAAGCATGTATTCATGTAACTCCTTACAGCAATCTCTTCATTTTCTCCGTATGCGAGAAACATATCTTTACTATTTAACGATATTTTCACTGTTGTCCTATGATCAACAATTTGACCATTCCATAACTTTGCTCACAACTTACTTGGATTACTGGACATATGTGGTTATTTACATACCATGGAATTAACACAAGCGTGATTGAAATCATGTATTTCACTCATCAGTATTTCAAAATATTGATTGTTGTTAAGAACTCCTCCCATGTGACTTTGACAAGAAACTCTTCTTGGCGCTTTTCATACTAAACTTCTTAGTATTTTGTCAATATGAATTTTGGCTAAGCCCGATTAGAATTTACTATCTCCATAGATTATTATGTCTAACACAAGGACTACATTGCCTAAGTATTTTACTGAAAAACTATTTTCAATAAAATCTTAAACTGTGTCAAGAAATTTATATAATTTCCAAACAACATTGTGTCATGCACACATAGTGTTTAGAAATATTATCATGCTCCCACTTACTTTCTTGTAAATACAAGCATCTTTGTTTCTATCAATGAAATCATATTATTTGATCAATTCATCATAACAAAGATTCCAACTCCACTATGCTTGCTTCAGATCATTACTGGATCTCTTGAAGTTTGCACACTTTCTAGCATCCTCTGGATCGAGAAAATTACATTGGACCGTATCAAATTTACAACCTTGGTTCTATTTCCATCTCATGGGAATCATTTTGACATCCATCTGTTATATCTCATAACTGAAATATTCAGTAATTGCTAGTTTAATCTGAACTGACTTTAAGTATTATTATGATGAGACAATCTCGTCATAATCAACTCATTGATCTTGTCATAAACTATTTGCAACAAGTCAAGCATTATAAAACATTTTTATCTTTGTCAATCTATAGATCCATCACTACACTTTAGACTTTAAGTCTTTCAGAGGGTCTATCATGTTCTAAACTTGAATTATGTGTATGGATGCTATCTCAGATTATTTTTGGCGTACAGCCAATTCCAGAGCCAGGGCCCATCAATGCTTCTGTGTACTATAGGTTCATTGTTTGTTTCAACAATATTTCGTCTGTACACCCTGAAGGTTTGTACGAATTTTCCAACCTATATAGTTCAGTTGCATGTTCGACTAAAGTCTCTATATCCTATGAATAGGCTTCTGTATCCGTTGCAGTAAGAAATTCTAGAACCACTTCTAGCGTTTCTTTTCTTTTACCCGATCATGAAGATTCTGTAATCTCGTTGAATTGCACTGTCCTCCCACTTACTCTTTTGCAGAAAACATTATTCTCAAAATTTCCGCACTCTGTGAAAAAACACTTTGCCTCAGCATAGTGATAGAGGAATACACAACCATTTTGGAAAACCTACAAAGTAGCACTTATTTCAACAAATTTTATGGCGCTCTTTTCAGTGTAAAATCCATAGTCTCTAAAGCATCACATTAAAAATATATTGGTGGAACAATCAATGTCATCTTTGATCTCACCATGTCATACATAGCTTGATTACATCTACTCAAAACACTCTACTCTCGGTAGTATTTCTAGGAGGTGTAAGCTATAAAATTCTTTTATAGCTCATCAGACATTCACTAATTTTGTAACTCAAATATTCTTTTTTGCAATCCAATTGTAGAAACATAATTTTCTTCTTACAATAACTTCTACTTCATTCTAAAAAACTTTTGAAACACTTCAAAAAGATTCAGATTTATGTCTCAATTAGTAAATATAAATATTTACTTGAGTCATCCTTGAAGTTAGATAAATCCACTGCTTGCAACAACACTTATTGGACTACATACATCAATATGCATATTTCCAATTTATTTGTTGCTCGTTCTTTATGGCATGTGAACGGTATATTAGTTTACTTCACTATTTGGATGAAAGTTGCAAGTGTCAGATGATTCGTAATCATATGACTCCAAAATCCATCACTATGGAATTTCTCCATGCGGGTTTCTCCAATGTGACTAAATGCAGTGCCACACATATGTGGTATTCTTTTAGTCTTGCGACATCTAGTGTCAGTGTTACGGATGTTCAATTCTATTATCAATATTTATAACTTACATCCTATTCATAATAGGAGTATGGCCCCTTCTATTTATTACATCAAACAACTATTGTTCTCTTATGAACAATCTCCTTGCAACTTGTATGCAATGGGCTAGAGTGTAGAACTCTAAAATGAATTATGACAATAAATTCAGATGTAATATGTTGATGAAAAAGTATCATAACTATTACAAAATTTTCAACATATATTTTAACCTCATTAATTTGTTGGTCATCAGGCCGTAGTAATTCTTGCATCGATTTGCAACAACATGCAATCGAGTCAGTACCCTTGTGATCAACTTTTAACCACAATTCCCGAAGAATTTAGTGTTTAACAATTTAATCACAATTCTCAAGAATCACACTTTACTTGATCGACTTTCTCTAAATCTTATAACTTGTATTATATTCATACCTGAGCTGGACATTCCAGTCTTCTTTTCCTTCCGCCTTTAAACTTCTCATTGTTTTACTTTCAATATTTCTCCCACTCAACAGAAGAATCATCTAACCTTTTTAAGAGTGGCGTGAGCCCCGAACTTTCCTAGGCATGTAGGTCTCATTACATCCTTTGGTTTTGTTCTTTCTCTTTAAGTTCCCACCATCAACTCATGATTGGCGTTCTTGCAGATCTTACGCATTTCAGTCTTAAACATAGTTGAACACTTCACTAGATCTAGCAAACAGAACACTTCTTTAGATATCACATGTCTTTTAATCTTTGTTTATTTCTAAAAACAATTTTTAGTTCCAAGAATATCATATAACTATCCCAAACATTTTGAAGTTCGGGTTTCTCGAAAGCAAGCAAACCGTAATGCAACTCTATCTTTTGGATTGACGGACATGAGTCTTGTCATCCATAGCATTAGCAAGAGAGTATTGTAAGCATGCATTAGGACAAAATTCTTCTTGGCACTTTTAGAGGATGATCCTCTCAATCATAAAGATTCAACCAGATACATAATAGCTAATCAATTTCAACAATAAAGGTGGAACTGTGAGCCATAATTCTACAACTATAATGCAAGCTACACATAGACATTGTTCATAGTTAATTTTTACTAGTGATTAAACTAAATTAATACATAATTGTGCTCCCACTCAAATCAGTATCTCTCATAATTGATTTTAAGTGATTCAAGATCCAAATCTAGTTCTCAACCATTGATGTGGACATCACTGATGACGAGAATTTTGACCGGTGGGCAAACTATTCCGATCATATCACCATATTAAAGTGCAACTAATCCCCGGGTGGTTTTGGTAATTCACAACAACATATATCTCATTGAACTAATATCCATTCAAGTCAAAGATTTCAGGAAGTTCAATGATTGGCATAGCAAGGACTAGTGATTGTGGACCCCTCAAAATGCTAAGGACATGGATTGGCAAAAGCTCAAGACTCTACATTTTTGGTTAAGTGATCCAAGATCACATTGAGTCCATAGGAAAGCCAATACTATTAAAAGGGGATGAAGTTTTGATAATGATCTATCTGCTCAAGTGCTTAGTGATATTTCTCAAAAAGCCTAAGCCATTTTCTCTATCCAAATCTATCAAAAACCCTACATTCCAACTCAGCCCCACCGAAACATACCTATCTGGACCCACCGAGTTCATCTGGACACTACCACAGCCAAACCCTAACAAATCAGAGTCACCGATATGGTTCTCGGTCCCACCGGAATTGCGTGCCAACTCTCTGTAACTTGTTGCAATTATTTCGGTCTCACCGAGTTTTGCAATAGGTCCCACCGAGATGGCCTGCCAAACCTTTTGTAACCAGTTGCAAGTATTTTGGTCTCATCGAGTTTTGCAATCGGTCCCACTGAGATGGCTTGCCAACCTTTCTGTTGCCTTATTGCTTCACTCGATCCTACCGACTTGATGCAATCGGTACGACCCAAACGAGGATTGCCTTTGCCATTGCACATTGGTCCCTCTGAGATGTTCCCGTCGGTCCCACCAAGATTCGTAACGTTCATATCTTTTACACAGGTCGGTGCCACCGATATTTTTGATCGATGCCACCAAGTTGAGTCAAAAGTGTGTAATGGTTGGATTTTGTGTGGAGGCTATATATACCCCTCCACCCTCTCTTATTTAGTAAGAGAGCCATCAGAACGTGCCTACACTTCCACTACTCATTTTCTGAGAGAGAACCAACTACTAATGTGTTGAGATCAAGATATTCCATTCCTACCACTTGAACCTTGATCTCTAGCCTTTCCCAAGTTGCTTTCAACTCAAATCCTTCTTCCACCATAGCCAAATCTGTGAGAGAGAGTTGAGTGTTGGGGAGACTATCATTTGAAGCACAAGAGCAAGGAGTTCATCATCAACACACCGTCTTTTACCTTTTGGAGAGTGGTGTCTCCTAGATTGGTTAGGTGTCGCTTAGGAGCCTCTCACATGATGTGGAGTTGAACCAAGAAGTTTGTAAGGGCAAGGAGATCGCCTACTTCGTGAAGATCTACTAGAGTCAGGCAAGTCCTTCATGGGCGATGGCCATGGTGGGATAGACAAGGTTGCTTCTTCTGGACCCTTCATGGGTGGAGCCCTCCGTGGACTCGCGCAGCCGTTACCCTTCGTGGGTTGAAGTCTCCATCACCGTGGACGTACGATAGCACCACCTATCAGAACGACGCCAAAAATCTTCGTGTCCTCATTGCGTTTGCCTTCTCCAAACCCTTCCTTGATGACCCACAATTATAGGGGATCAATCATAGTCCTTTTGATAAGTAAGAGTGTCGAACCCAACGAGGAGCAGAAGGAAATGACAAGTGGTTTTCAGCAAGGTATTTTCTGCAAGCACTGAAATAGTCGGTAACAAGTAGTTTGATAGCAAGATAATTTGTAACGAGCAAGTAACGGTAACGGTAAATAAAGTACAGCAAGGTAGCCCAATCCTTTTGTGGCAAAGGACAGGCTAAAACGGTCTCTTATGATAAGCAAAGCGTTCTTGAGGGTACACGGGAATTTCATCATGTCACTTTCATCATGTTGGTTTGATTCGTGTTCGCTACTTTGATAATTTGATATGTGGGTGGACCGGTGCTTAGGTGTTGTTCTTACTTAAACAAACCTCCTACTTACGATCAACCCCCTCGCAAGCATCCGCAACTACGAGAAAAGTATTAAGATAAAATCTAACCATAGCAATAAACTTTTGGATCCAAATCGGTCCCTTACGAAGTAGCGCATAAACTAGGGTTTAAGCTTCTGTCACTCTAGCAACCCATCATCTAATAACTACTCCACAATGCATTCCCTTAGGCCCAAATATGGTGAAGTGCCATGTAGTCGATGTTCACATGACACCACTAAGGGAATCACAACATACATATCATCAAAATATCGAACACATATCAAGTTCACATGATTACTTGCAACATGACTTCTCCCGTGACCTCAAGAACAAAAGTAACTACTCACAAATAATAATCATGCTCAAGATCAGAGTGGTATTAAATATCATAATGGATCTGAACTATAATCTTCCACCAAATAAACCATATAGTAATCAACTACAAGATGTAATCAACACTACTAGTCACCCACAAGTACCAATCTAAGGTTCCGGTACAAAGATTGAACACAAGAGATGAACTAGGGTTTGAGAGGAGATGGTGCTGTTGAAGATGTTGATGGAGATGGCCCTCCCAAAGATGGGAGAGTTGTTGGTGATGACGATGGCGATGATTTCCCCCTCCGGGAGGGAAGTTCCCCTGGCGGAATCGCTCCGCCGGAGGGCAAAAGTGCTCCTGCCCAAGTTTCGCCTCGAGATGGCGGCACTTCATCCCGAAAGTCCCCTTCTCTGATTTTTTCTAGGTCAAAATGACCTATATACCAGAAGATGGGCAACAGAGGTGGACCGAGGAGGGCACAGCCCACCAGGGCGCGCCTGGGGGGCCTGGCGCGCCCAGGTGGGTTGTGCCCACCTGGTGGGCCTCCTCTGGTAGTTATTTGCTCCAGTATTTTTTATATATTGAAAAATAATTCTCCGTAAATTTTCAGCTCATTTGGAGATGTGCAGAATATGTAACTCTGAGGTAGCTTTTTCAGGTCCAGAATTCCAGCTGCCGGTATTCTCCCTCTTTGTATAAACCTTGCATATTATGAGAGAAAAGGCATTAGAATTACTCCCAAAAGCATTATTATGCATAAAAACATTATAAATAACAGTAGGAAAACATGATGCAAAATGGATGTATCATTCCTTTACTTACATGTGCAATGTTTTACTTTTCGCTGCTATACTCTTAGAATTGCATGTGTAGGGTGTTGCTTGACTTGTCATAATTGCTAAAATGTGCATACAACTAAAATTGGGAAAAGGTTAGGTTTTATTTGGTCAAGTAGTCTAATCACCCCCCTCTAGACATACTTTCGATCCTACACCATATGACTCTTGTTCATCTTTCGATGCTTCGTGCTCCGAGCTCAGAACGGTTCTGCTAGAACTTCAAGACAACCGAGTGTTATCTGCTTGCTCGGTCTGACCTTGCCCGTCTTACACCTCACGTCCTGTTTGTACTCATGTGGACATGGCGCACTCTTGAATGCTACGTGTTATAGACGGTTGCAACACTAGGAAGAGCACCTTTTAACTTGATATTTGCTGTGAGAGATCACCCTAATAATTGACTACTGCGCAATCAAAGGGTGCAAACAACAAAGGGATAAACATCTTAGGCAGTTCATAAAAACATGATATGGTATAGCCCTGGGCGCCGGGAATCTCCGTGACCATCTTCAATCTCAAGTTGAAGCGTCGTGACGGCCAATATTTCGTTGTCGTGGCAACCGTTTCAAAAACATTGCCGTGGCGGCAATTTCAGAAAACGTTGCTGATACGTCTCCAACGTATCTATAATTTTTGATAGTTCCATGCTATTATAGTATCAATCTTGGATGTTTTATATATGATTACAAGCAACTTTATATCATTTTTTGGGACTAACCTACTAACTTAGTGCCCAGTGCCAATTGCTGGTTTTTTTTTTGCTTATTTTTGACTTTGCAGAAAATCAATACCAAACGAAGTCAAAATGCCATGAAACTTTTTGGAGATTTTTTCTGGTGATAAGAGACCCTGGAAGCTTCGGGAGGCCAGGAGAAGATGGAGCAGTGGCCCACTAGGCACCAGGGCGCGCCATGGGCCTCTGGCGCACCCTGGTACCTAGTGGGGCCCACGTGGCTCCATTTGACCTAACTCCACCTCTATAAATTCCCAAAAATCAGAAAACCTATGAGGGAGTCCACAAAATACTTTTTCCACCACCGCAAGCCTCTTTTCTCGAGAGATCCCACCTGGGTTCCTTTTCTGGCACTCTGCCGGAGGGGGGATCGATCACGGAGGGGTTCTTCATCAACCTTGTTGCCCCTCCAATGATGCGTGAGTAGTTTACCACAAACCTACGGGTCCATAGTTAGTAGCTAGATGGCTTCTTCTCTCTTTTTGATCTTCAATACAATGTTCTCCTCGGTGTTCTTGGAGATCTATTTGATGTAATGACTTTTTGCGGTGTGTTTGTTGGGATCCGATGAATTGTGAGTTTATGATCAGATCTGTCCATGAATATTATTTGAGTTTTATCTGAACTCTTTTATCCATGATTAATATAGCTTCGTATTAATTCTCCGATTTATTGGTTTGGTTTGGTCAACTAGATTGATTTATCTTGCCATGGGAAGAGGTGCTTTGTACTGGGTTCGATCTTGCAGTGTTCAATCCTAGTGACAGAAAGGGACATGGCACATATGTATCGTTGCTATTAAGGGTAAAAATATGGGATTTATTCATACGTGAGTTTATCTTGTCTACATCATGTCATCTTGCTTAAAGCATTACTCCGTTTTTCCATGAACTTAATACACTAGATGCATGCTGGATAGTGGTCGATGTGTGGAGTAATAGTACTAGATGCATAATTGTTTCAGTCTACTAATCTTGGACGTGATACCTATATGTTTGATCATTGCCTTGGATATCGTCATAATTATTTGCTTTTTTGTCAATTGCCCAACAGTAATTTGTTTACCCATCGTATGCTATTTTCTCGAGAGAAGCCTCTAGTGAAAACTATGGCCCCCGGGTCTACCTTTATCATATATTAAATCTAAAAATACCTTGCTGCAATTTTATTTTATTTATTTTATTTTATTTTTTTTCAGATCTATCTATCAAAAACTACACAATTTAATCTTGCTCGTAACCGTTGAGGGATTGACAACCCCTCTACGCGTTGGGTTGCAAGTATTTGTTGTTTGTGTGCAGGTGTTGTTTACATAGTGTTGCTTGGTTCTCCTACCGGATTGATAACCTTGGTTTCAGAACTGAGCAAATACGTATCTCTACTGTACTGCATCATCCTCTCCTCTTCGAGAAAATCCCAACGCAGCTCACAAGTAGCTGATACGTCTCCAACGTATATATAATTTTTGCTTGTTCCATGCTATTATATTATCATTCTCGGATGTTTTACAATCATTTTATAGCAACTTTATATCATTTTTTGGGACTAACCTATTGACATATTGCCCAGTGCCAGTTGCTGTTTTTTTCTTGTTTTTTACTTCGCAGAATATCATTACCAAACGGAGTCCAAACGCAGCGAAACTTTTTGGAGAATTTTTTTGGACCAAAAGACACAAGAGGGGCCAAAGAAGTACCAAAGGGGAGGCCCGAGGTGGGCACAACCCACCAGGGCATGCCCAAGGGGTTGTGCCTCCCTCGATGGCCTCCCGCACCGCCTCTTCGCCCGATAAATCCCCAAATATTCCAGAAACCCTAGGGGAGTCGACAAAACATAATTCCAGCCGCCGCAAGTTCCAGAACCACGAGATCCAATCTAGACACCATCACGGAGGGGTTCATCATCCTCATTGGTGCCTCTCTGATGATGCGCGAGTAGTTCATCATAGACCTACGGGTCCGTAGGCAGTAGCTAGATGGCTTCCTCTCTCTCTCTCTTTTGATTCTCAAGACAGTGGTCTCTTGGAGATCTATTTGATGTAACTCTTTTTTGCGGTGTGTTTGTTGGGATCCGATGAACTTTGAGTTTATGATCAAATCTATATCCATGAATATTATTTGAGTCTTCTTTTGATCTCTGATATGCATGATTATTTATAGCCTCATATTTCTTCTTTGAATCTTTGGTTTAGTTAGGCCAACTAAATCAATTTTTCTTACCATGGGAAAAGGTGCTTTGTCATGGGTTCGATCGTGCGGTGTTCTTTCCCAGTGACAAAAGGGGCAGCAATACACGCATGTATCATTGCTATTAAGGATAACAAGATGGGGGCTATTACTACATGAATAGATCTTGTCTACATATCATGTCATCGTTCTTATTGCATTACTCCGTTTTTCCTTGAACTTAATACACTAGATGCATGCTAGATAGCGGTCGATGTGTGGAGTAATAGTAGTAGATGCAGGCAGGAGTCGGTCTACTAATCTTGGACGTGATGCCTATATATTGATTATTGCCTTGGATATCATCATAATTATTCGATCTTCTATCAATTGCCCAACAGCAATTTGTTTACCCACCGTGTGCTATTTTCTTGAGAGAAGCCACTAGTGAAATCTACGGCTTCCGGGTCTATTCTTTATCATATTGCTTTCAGATCTATTTTTATTCGCTTTTATTTTCAGATCTATTATTACAAAAACCCAAAAATACCTTGCTGCACTTTTTTGTTACTTATTTTATTTCGCATTTTATCGAGATCTATTTATCCAATCTACACAATTTTTATCCCGTCAACTTGACAATTTCTGGCACCGTTACCCGTAGAGGGATTGACAACCCCTCATAAGCATCGGGTTGCAAGTATTTGTTCTTTGTGTGCAGGTACTGTTTACATAGTGTTGCTTGGTTCTCCTACTGGATTGATACCTTGGTTTCATAACTGAGGGAAATATCTACCGTAGATGTGCTGCATCATCCCTTCCTCTGTGGGGAAGTACCGACGTAGTTCAAGCAACATCAAAAGGAATTTCTGGCGCCATTGCAGGGGAGACATCATCAACATCTATCAGGTTCCTAATCACAAATCTCATCTCCTTGCAATTTACATTATTTGCCATATGCCTCTCGTTTTCATCTCCCCCACTTCACAAAAAATTTCCGTTTTATTCGCCCTCTTTTTCGTTCGCCGTTTTCTCATCAGATCTATTTTTGTTTGCAATCTTGTTTGCATAGTCACGATGACTCAAGAAAACACCAAGTTGTGTGATTTTTCCAATACCAATAACAATGATTTTATTAGCACTCCGATTGCTCCTCCCGCCACTAGTGTGGAATCTTGTGATATTAATGTCGCTTTGTTGAATCTTGTTATGAAAGATCAATTTTCCGGTACTCCTAATGAGGGTATCGCGCCCATCTAAACACATTCGTAGAATTATGCGATATGCAAAAGAAAAAAGATGTGGACCATGATATTGTGAGTTGAAATTATTTCCTTTCTCTTTGAGGGATCGTGCAAAAATTTGGTTTTCTTCTTTGCCTCACAATAGTATCGATTCTTGGGATAAGAGCAAAAATGCTTTTATTACTAAGTATTTTCCGCCCGTGAAAATTATTTCCCTTAGAACTCAAATCATGAATTTTAAGCAACTTGAGCATGAACATGTTGCACAATCTTGGGAAAGATTGAAGTTGATGCTAAGAAATTGTCCTACTCATGGTTTAAATCTATGGATGATCATACAAAAAAATTATGCGGGATTGAACTTTGATTCTAGAAATCTTTTAGATTCCGCCGTGGGTGGTACTTTTATGGAAATTACTTTGGGTGAAGCTACTAAATTTCTTGATAATATTATGGCAAATTATTCACAATGGCATACTGAAAGAGCACCTACTAGTAAAAAAGTTAATTCGGTTGAAGACTTTAGTACTTTGAGTGAAAAAGTTGATGGTCTTATGAAATTGGTTGCTAATAAAGGTGCTCCTATTGATCTTAATGATGTGCCTTTGTCTACTTTGATTGAGCAAAATAGTGATCCCATATGAATTTTGTCTCGCGAAACAATTTTAATAATAATGCTTATAGAGTTAATTTTAATCCTAGTCCTTTTCCTGGAAATTCCTCTAATAATTATGGTAATTCTTCTTACAATAATAATTGGAACACCTCTGATCTTGAGAATAATATTAAAGAATTTATCAATGCTCAAAATTTTTGCAATACTACGATAGAAGAAAAGTTGAATAAGATTGATTATATGTCTAGGAGCATTGATAGAATTTCTCACAATGTAGAAAATCTCAAGTTGAAAATTTTTGTACCCAAGGTTGATGGATCAATTAAATCTTTATATGTTTCTATGGATGACAGTAAGAAAAGAACCGCTATGTTTAGAGCTAAAACAGAATTTTTAGAAAGAACGTTTTTTAGTGATTGCTTTCATAAAAATGATGAAGATCTTAAAGTGATTGGTGTTTCTTCTATTGATTCCTTGTTTAGTAAAATTAAAATTGATGATAAAGGGACTGAAGAAGAGTCAACTTTAGTTAGAAGGAGTCCCTATAATTCGGAGGGTGAAAATCTTGATGAAAAAATGATAAAAGTGGATTTGGAGAGGTCAAAGCTTTAACTAGTGATGTGCCCACTCCTTTGGATTACAAAGACTTTAATTATGATAATTGCTCTTTGATTGATTGTATTTCTTTGTTGCAATCAATGATAAATTCACCCCATGCTTATGAACAAAATAAGGCTTTTACTAAACATATTGTTGATGCCATGATGAAAGCTTTGTAAGAAAAATTGGAGTTAGAGATTTCAATTCCTAGAAAATTGCATGATGAATGGGAACCTACTATCAAAGTCAAGATTAAAAATTATGAGTGTTTTGCTTTATGTGATTTGGGTGCTAGTGTTTCCACAATTCCGAAATCTCTATGTGATGTGCTTGGTCTTACCGATATTGAAGAATGTTCTCTTAATTTGCACTTGGCGGATTCTACTATTAAAAAGCCTTTGGGAAGAATCAATGATGTTATTATTCTTGCAAATAGGAATTATGTGCCCACAGATTTTATTGTTCTTGATATTGATTGCAATCCGTCTTGTCCAATTATACTTGGTAGGTCGTTTTTACGTACTATTGGTGCCGTGATTGATATGAAAGAGGGCAATATTAAATTTCAATTTCCACTAAGAAAGGTATGGAACTCTTCCCTAGATCAAGAATTAAGCCACCATATGAATCAATCATGAGGGCATCCTATGGATCTAAAACTACAAATGACAATACTTGAATCTATGCATTATGCCTAGCTAGGGGCATAAAACGATAGCGCTTGTTGGGAGGCAACCCAATGAATAAAATTTATTTTTACATTTTTATTTCTATTCTTGAATGTTTGCACAATTATTCCTCTGTTATGATTGTGTTTTTTATGTTTTAATTAGTGTTTGTGCCAAGTAAAGCCTTTGGGATCATGTTGGGTGATAGTTGATTTGATCTTGTTGGAAAACAGAAACTTTTGCGTCAAGTAAAATAATTTTGTAAAATCACAGAAGCGACGAAATTTTTTGAATTTTACAAAAGATTGATATACAATTTGCCTACGTTGTCCTAAGTTTTCATAATTTTTGGAGTTACATAAGTATGGTTAGAGTTCAGATTACTACAGACTGTTCTGTTTTTGGCAGATTCAATTTTCATTGCATTGTGTGCTTATTTTGATGAATCTATGGAGTGCATCGGGGGGTATAAGCCATAGTAAAGTTGGAATACAGTAGATATAATGCAATAATAAAATTTGAATGGGTTTGAAACAGTACTTAAAGTAAAGATTGGTTTTCTTATACTAATGGATCTCACAAAGGTTTTGTTAAGTTTTGTGTGATTGAAGTTTTTAGGTTTTGGGTGAGATCACGATGGATGAAGGAATAAGGAGTGAAAAGAGCCTAAGCTTGGGGATGCCCCATGGCACCCCAAGTTAATATTCAAGGATAACCAAGTAACTAAGCTTGGGGATGCCATGGAAGGCATCCCCTTTTTCTTCTAATGACCATCGGTATTTTACTTGGAGCTATATTTTTATTCGTCACATATCATGAGTTTTGCTTGGAGCGTCTTGTATTATATGAGTCTTTGCTAGTTTTTCTTTTTAGTTTGTCACAAGTATCCTTGCTGGACAAACCTATTTGAGAGAGCCAAAATTATGCTATGATTTGTTAGAATGGCTCTATATGCTTCACTTAATTTTTTTTAGCTATGGGTGCTTCAATTGTACCTTTTTGAGCACGATGTGCTTTAATATTTTTGAAGAAATGCTCTCATGCTTCACTTAGATTAATTTGAGAGTTAGTAAATTTTTGAAGAAATTCTCTCATGCTTCACTTATATTATTTTGAGAGACGAAAAATTAAATGCTCATGTTCTTCACTTAGATTTGTTTGAGCTTGTCAAAAGCAATTGCAATATATGAAACTAGTCCCAAAGTGATAGATATTCAAGAGGGATTGTCGGTGTACTAAGTATTGGGCCACTAGTACCCCTTACTTGTGCACGGGCAGTTGTAGCCGTCCTCGCGGCAAGGCTTGCCGGGATCAGCTCGAGGTCGATTTAAGTCATCAAGGAAATCATCAAGTCAGAGATCTGAGAATCAGCAAATAAGCAAAGCTGGAAATCGAAGGCCAGCCTCCCCGGCAAGATCCTTGCCGGGATGGCCCGTGGAGCCCGGCAAGCCTCGGCGCCCGGCAAGGCTTGGTTCCCAGCAAAGCTCGGCGCCCGGCAAGCCCTGGCGCCCGGCAAGGATTGGTGCCCGGCAAGGATCGGCGCCTGGCGAGATTCTGCCACTATGCCACCGCTCCGGCACAGCAACAAAGCCTGATATTCTGGGTCCTTCTCTGGATGCGTGGCAACGCGCCAGTGGAGGAGAGCTTAAGCGGTGCTGATGGGATGGCCCCTTTTTCCATCCCCAAGAAAGTGAGGACACCTAAACGGACACCTCACGGTGCATTAAATACGTTTGTCCTAATCCGTCAGGGGTTAGGTATGATACCATGTAGCTACTTTATACCTCAATGTATGTACATTTTGCCACTGTGGAGACCCCTTTGATCATATAAAAGGAGGCCCAAGGCAACTGCTACAGGGGAGGAGAACTTCTGGCCCATTCTGCATGCGTAGCTGCTCTTTGAACGTATTGTTCATTGCGAGCGCTCCTGAAGGCTGGGCTCAAGAACATCAATAGGAACACAAAGCAGGAGTAGGGTTTTACGCTGATCAGCGGCCCGAACCTGGGTAAAACCCCCCCGCGTCGATCATCGGTTCTGCTCTTTGCGTATACCTCTCCCCCCGCCGAATCGTAAAGGGGTCCCTCGGGATCCCATAGGTGTCGTGCCCCGACATCTTTGGCACGCCAGGTAGGGGGATTGAGGTTTGCGTGAACCTGATCTGGTGGTCGACGCCCTAGTTCCTTCATCATCTTCATCATCATGCCGCCCAAGAAGAAGAACATTGTGACAGCACAACCGTCCGGGTCCGTTTTGCCCGCGCCTTCGCAGACAGGCGATGGTGTGGGTGCAGAAGGAAGAGGACTGGAACCCCCGCGGCGTTCTGGTGACCCAAGCCAAGTGAGCGGTATCGTTCGCAGTGGCGGTGGTAACTTGCGCGCCGCTGGATCTAGAGATGGCGTTGTGTTGCCTACGGGTGACACAACAAACTCTAGGGATCGAAGAGCGCCTGCTGGAGCTCCCGCGCCGGCGCGAGCCTCGCAACCTGCCCAGGTCGTGCGAGATGAGCGACATCATGGCGCTGGTGGTTCGGGGCGTCCCTATGAAAAGGTTTCTGCGCATAGATCCCAAGATGCGCGCGACCAGCATGCACACCGAGCTGCCGGCGAAGGTGGCGCGCGGTCGCGTGACCGTGGCGGTGCTCCTTCTAACTTGGTTAGGAGTCAGAGCACCTCACGCACCTCGCACCTGTCGCCACCACCTACGCCAGCGGAAGCCTTGGCACGTGCGCAGCTGCTCCTCGATTTTCCTCCCGCCCCGGAGAAGATGGAGGAGTGGCGAGCTACTATCCAGAGCCTTATCGGCTTCGCTAATAAGGATGGACCACAAGAGGCAGGGCCCTCTCAGCGGAGGCCCATTGACCCGATGCGAGCCGGTGGAGAGAAAACTGGAGGTGGTGCAACTACAGTGCACTCTCCTCCGCGACATCAGCGGCGGCCGACGACTCAGCAAGTCGACCGCCATGAAGAAGTTTCCACGGCGTCGTCCGATCCGCGGATGCGCCGTGATCAGTGTCTGGTTCTCCAGGAAAGAGGCATGGAAGACGCTCGAACAACCATCGAGCGGCGGCGGGAAGCGCGCTATCAGTCTGATAAGCGCGCGGGGCCGGTTGTCGACGAGCCTACGCCAGGGAACGTAGGAGACTTGCCTTACGAGGTAGGACCTCCGGCGTTTACCCGTGAGCTGCGGCAAGTCCAATGGCCCAATTTCCGAACCTTCAAGCCAGGGGTCCCGGAGAAATACGACGGCAAGACTCATCCCTCGGAGTTCCTCAGCATTTACACCATTGCGGTGCAGGCTGCCGGGGGCCGAGGTGACAAGATACTTGCCAACTACTTCCCGTTGGTGCTCAAACCCAACGTCAGGTCATGGTTGATGCATCTGCCGGAGGATTCTATTTCTTGCTGGTCAGATCTGTGCCATCAGTTTGTTGGCGCCTTTGTTGGAGGCCACCAAGCCCCTGGCCAAGAAAGTGATTTGCACATCATCCCTCAGAGGGAGGGCGAGTCCCTGCGCAAGTTTATGCAGAGATTCAGCCGGGTGCAGTACAATATTCCTGATGTTCATCCTGCCGCTGTCATTAGCGCGTTCCATCAGAACGTGCGTAACCGCAGGATGCGGGAAGAGCTGGCAATGAACAAAGTCAGGAGTATTGCCGAGCTTTACACTTTGGCCGACAAGTGTGCTCGAGCTGAAGAGGGGAGAAAACTCCCCGGTGAAGGTGTTGGTGCGACAGGCGACTCAGAAGAAGAAGATGCCGCGGCTCCGTCAAGGAAAGGCCGGCGGCAGAATAGGAAGCGCAGAGGCAAGGCCGTGCTTGCCGTCGAGGAATCCGGCAACCCTGGCGCCGCCAAGAAGGCCAAGGTTGGCGACCCCGGCAAGGATCTTGCCGGGTGCCCTTCCTGTCAGGCCTTGGCGGCTGCCGACAAATCAGAGAACTCCGGCAAGCAGTACTGCAAGATCCATCGCACTAAGGGCCACGATCTCCAGAACTGCCGGCAAGTTGAGCAGCTTGCCAAGAAGCAGAAGGCTGAATACGAGAGGCGAGACAAGGAGAAGGCCCAAGATGGTGCTGAGGGGTCCGGCAAGAAACGCGGTGGCCGAGGGGGTCGTCGCGGCAAGGCCAAACAGCAGAAGGATCGGCCCGCTCGGGGCCGAGAGAAAGAAGGAGATGATGATGAAGAAGATGATGAATCCAGTGAGCAGGAATTCCAGAAGGCTACGGAGGCTATGTGCATTGATGGGGGTGCCTCGCTGCATTCTTCCCACCGCCAACTTAAACAGTGGGTGCGGGAGGTTAATGCGGCAGAGCCATCCCCCGATGCATGTAGGCCTCTGAAGTGGTCCAGCACGCCTATCATCTTTGACGCCGAGGATCACCCTGATCGCACAACTGCGGTCGGGTGTTTGCCATTGTTGGTTTCCCGACAATTCGCAACCTCAAGGTGACGAAGATGTTAGTTGACGGCGGGGCCGGCCTAAACTTAATCTCACTAGATGTGCTCACAAAGCTTCAGATTCCCGACGAAGACCTCGAGGAAACGGGTACGTTTCAAGCGGTCAACCCGGGAAGAACCCAGCCTAAGGGCAAGATCACGCTGCCGGTAACATTTGGCAGCGAGCTTAACTTCAGGACCGAAAAGGTGGTGTTTGATGTCGCCAAGATCCCCATGTCATACAATGGGATCCTTGGTCGGCCAGCGCTGGCTAAGTTTATGGCGGCATCACACTACGCATACAATGTCTTGAAGATGCCTGGGCCGTTGAGCGTCATCACTATCCATTCCGATAAGAAGGATGCGCTCATCTGTGCCGACCAACTTTACCGGGAAGCAGTTGCAGCACCTGCCATCAAGGCATCTGCTCCTGCCGCTGGAACTCCTGGGGGGAAGAAGAAGACCGGCAGGAACCTTGGCACCAACTCCGGCAAGCGCACCTCCTCGGAGTGCTGCGCTTCCGTCGAAGACGTGCCAGAGAGTTCCACCGGCAAGAACAAGAAGTCCAAGGCTGCCCCGCCGGAAACCAAGAAGGTGCCTGCCAAGGAGGACGGGATGGGGGGAACTTTCACCATAAGTTCCACCCTAGATGTAAAATAGGAAAGCGCGCTCGTTGCTTTCCTGCGGGCGAATGTCGACGTGTTTGCATGGCAACCGTCTGACATCCCCGGCGTTCCCAGGAAAGTAATTGAGCACCACCTTGCTGTCTGCCCTCATGCGCGGCCCGTCAAGCAAAGGGTGAGGAAACAGGCTTTGGAGCGGCAAGAATTCATTGCCGAAGAAATTAAGAAGCTGGAGGCGGCAAGACTGGTCAAAGGAGTGCTTCATCCAACCTGGTTGGCCAATCCGGTTGTAGTGCGGAAAGCGAACGGGAAATGGAGGCTTTGTATCGATTATACAGATATCAATAAAGCTTGTCCAAAAGATCCTTTTCCCTTGCCGCGCATCGACCAGATTGTGGATGCCACCACTGGTTGTGATCTCCTGCCCTTCCTTGATGCCTATTCAGGGTATCATCAGATTTTTATGGCAAAGGAAGATGAAGAGAAGACCGCCTTTCTCACCCCATGTGGTACGTATTGTTTTATACGAATGCCTTTCGGGTTGAAAAGTGCTGGTTCAACATTTGCCAGAGCAATCCAGATTGGTTTTGAGCCACAACTCCATAGAAATATGGAGGCGTATATGGATGATATAGTGGTCAAAACTAAGGATAAAGCAACGCTCATTCAAGACTTAGAAGAAACATTTGCGAACTTGCGCAAGATCAACTTGAAGCTCAATCCTGAGAAGTGCGTGTTCGGTGTTCCTTCCGGCAAGCTCCTCGGATTCTTTGTATCTTGCCGGGGAATCGAAGCTAACCCCGACAAGATCAGAGCCATTGAGCAAATTGAAGCGCCGAGACGCGTCAAGGATGTGCGTCGTCTTGCCGGCTGTGTTGCTGCTCTAAGCAGGTTTATTTCCAAATCTGCTGAGCGCTCCCTGCCCTTCTTCAAAATTTTGAAGAAGGCAGGTCCAATGAAATGGACCCCGGAAGCGGAGGCGGCGCTGCAAGATTTGAAGAAATACCTTTCTTCTCCGCCGACGCTAGTCGCACCTAAACCACAAGAACCGTTGCTGCTGTATCTGGCGGCGACAAATCAAGTGGTTAGTGCTGCGCTGGTGGCGCAGAGGGAAGCTGATGAGGAGGCAACATCAGCGGCAGGACCACCAGATGATGTGGCAAGATCTTCCCTGGCAAGGGTTGATCCCGGCAAGACAGGATCTGCGCAAACAGAAGAGCCCGTGCAGAAGAAAAAGGTGGTGCATCGCCCAGTTTATTTTGTTAGCTCCCTCTTACAAGGGGCTAGGTCAAGATATTCTGGTGTGCAGAAGTTGCTTTTCGGCCTCCTTATGGCCTCAAGAAAGCTGCGCCATTATTTTCAAGCACATGAGATCACCGTCGTCACTCGCTTTCCGTTGCAACGGATTTTGCAAAATCCGGAGGCAACCGGCAGGATCGTGGAGTGGGCGTTGGAGCTGTCCAGCTTTGGTCTTAAGTTTGAAAGTACTTCCACAATTCAGAGCAGGGCCTTGGCGGAGTTCATTGCAGAATGGACCCCGACGCCAGACGAAGAAGTTCAAGAAACAAGTCTCCCCGGCAAGGAAATCGATCAGCAATGGGTTATGTACTTTGACGGGGCTTTTTCGCTGCAAGGCGCCGGTGCTGGTGTGCTGCTTGTCGCACCCACCGGAGAGCACCTCAAGTATGTAGTCCAAATGCATTTTCCCCGGGAGAGTTCAACCAACAACACTGCAGAGTACGAAGGTTTGCTTGCCGGTCTTAGGATCACGGCAGACCTTGGTATCAAAAAGCTCATTATCAAAGGTGATTCACAGCTTGTCGTCAGGCAGGTCAACAAGAACTATCAAAGTCCGTTGATGCAAGCCTACGTAGATGAGGTGAGGAAATTGGAAGAGCGCTTTGACGGTCTCCAAATGGAGCATGTCCCTCGTGCCAAGAACAGCGTTGCTGACGACCTGTCAAAGCGTGCTACCCTCAAGTTGCCTGTGGAACCAGGAACTTTTGTGCTCCAATTGACTCGACCATCCGTGGCACCATCAATGCGGCAAGAAAAGAGAAGAAAGTTGAACTCTGGCCAGTACTTCCCGACAGAGCTCCCCGGAGCCGCCGGCAAGGAAGTTGCCGGGATCGACGCGCTTGCCGGGGAACAACAGGCTCCGGCAGGGTCTCAGGCCCTTGCTGTCGAGACAAATGTTTCCCCGACGGATGAGATGCCTTTAGTCCTAGTTGTCGAGCCTCAGGCTCCAGCATGGGCGCAGCACATTGTCCATTTCCTTCAGACAGGTGAACTCCCTGAGGAACAAGAAGAAGCGGAGAGAGTAGCCCATCGGTCTGTTATGTACAAGTTCGTCGATGACGTCCTGTACAGAAAGAGACCAAACGGTGTGAAATTGAAGTGCATTCCTCGGGAGGATGGACTAGAGCTGTTGGCAGAGATACATGGGGGCATGTGTGGCTCTCACATAGGGTCAAGAGCGCTTGCCGGGAAAGCATTCCGGCAAGGTTTCTTTTGGCCCACCGCCCTCCAGGATGCGACTGCACTAGTAACCAGGTGTGAAGCGTGCCAGTTTCATTCGAAGAAATTACATCAGCCAGCTCAAGCTCTTCAAACAATCCCTCTCTCCTGGCCATTTGCGGTCGGGGGGCTCGACATACTGGGCCCTTCCCCCATGCTGCGGGGGCTTTGAGTACTTGTACGTTGCTATCGACAAGTTCACAAAGTGGCCGGAGGTGGAAGCAGTGAGGAGAGGTGACAGCGCAGTCGGCTGTCAAGTTCTTCAAAGGAATTGTTTGCCTGTTGCTGCGTGTGCCTAACAGGATCATCACGACAACGGCACGCAAGTTCACAAGTCGCACCTTCATGCAGTACGTCCAAGACCTTGGCGGCAAGATTTGTTTTGCCTCTGTTGCTCACCCGAGAAGCAACGGCCAAGCGGAGAGGGCCAATGCTGAAGTGCTGCGCGGTCTCAGGACCAGAACTTTTGACAGGCTGAAAAAGTGCGGAAGACGCTGGATTGATGAGTTGCGGCGGTTCTTTGGTCAATCAGAACGACACCAAAAGAGCCACCGGCCAGACGCCCTTCACTCTAGTGTATGGAGCAGGAAGCAGTTCTCCCCACGGAACTCATATACGGATCTCCTTGAGTGCTCGCTTATGATGAGCTCGAGCAAGAGCAACTGCGGCAAGATAACGCGCTGTGCTCCTTGAGGAGAAATCGTCTTCAGGCTGCTGTGCGAGCTGCACGCTACCAGCAAGCTTTGCGCCGCTATAGCCGCAAAGTTCATGCCCGAAGCTTGAGGAAGGCGACCTTGTTCTTCGACGGATTAGTCCGCCAAGAATTCAAACAAGTTGACGCCAAAGGGGAAGGCCCTATCGGGTAGTACGAGTCACCAGGCCTGGCGCTGTCCGCCTGGAGACCGAGGATGGCGTTCCAGTGAGTAATTCCTGGAATATCGAACATCTTCGCAAGTTCTATCCATAAGGTGCGATTGCGGGGGCTCCCGGCAACCACTTTTGTACAAGTCTTGCCGGCAAGGCATGTGATCTTTTACAAAGCCAAGCACAGACCCTGAGCACAGATGAATAAATTTAAGTGTTGTACATTTCCTTATTGATTCTCATATTCACATTCATATATGCATGTTTGTCTAAGATGTGTATAACACCTGATCCCGGTAAGTTCTAACGAACCGCCAAGTTTCATCTCTTTATTTTCTCTTCTTCTTTTCTTAAAGACAGAAGGATCTCGCGTGCACATTTGCCGGGGGGGGAAGGGAGACATGAATACCAGTTGGTGACGTTCGGAATCGTATGCTTGCCGGAGGAAGGACAAAGACAGAAAGCTAAGTCCAAAAAACTCAGAGCAAGTTTTTCTTTTATTACCAAGTTAGTTCCTTGGACGATTCCGACCCTTGTATGGAAAATCTGCACGCGAAGGAACCCTTGTTGTAATCAGTTGCGCCCTTATTTTGTTTTGAGTCCGCTCAACGATTTAAGTGGCTGCACTGAGAACGCCAAGGAGTCTTGCCGGCCGCTGCGCCTCCAGCAGGCTGCTGAAGTCCCGCACCCAGCGCTCGCGGCAGGTTGTGCGCCGGCAAGTTTTTCAGTAAGCGTAGGATGAACTCCATACATAAAGGAATCAGACAAGGAAAGTAGCTAGCATGAGCCTAAACATAGTTAAATTATATTACATCCATGAGTTGCCGCAGTCCTAACTCGAGACTTAACTGTCTTTTACATGAGATGGTGGCGGCAAGAATAAAAGGGAAGCACTCAATCCCTGCGCTGGCCTTCGATCCTTTTGATGGAGTCCACCTTCTCAAGGATCGGCGCGATGCACTTCTCAAGTGCCTCAACATTTGCATCCTTTGGCAGGTGGCCGAGTGCGCTGGAGAGGTCGATGCCGGGATTGCTGTGCACCACCTTGAGGAGCACCTTGCGAAGGACGGCCCGGCAAAGCCGGCGAGTCTCGTTCGCCAGTTGGGTCGCCCGGCTAGACTGGAGCGCCCTCAACGCGTTGATGATGCTTTCAAAGAACATCGTAAATCTCGCGCTTGGGGATATTCTTTCCTCGGAAGAATATCTGAAGTTCGACAAGCCCATGATTGACAGTTCTGCGGTAAGCTTCTCCGCGGCAGCGATGAGACGACCAGTCCAGATCTCCACTCCCTTCTCGTACTCGTTTTGGGCAGCGGCGGTGCTCTTGAGCAGGTTCCTCTCTCCTTGGAGATCCTTGAGTAGAGCCTTCTCACGGGCCCTACCGGCCTCGAGGGATTTCTGCAGCGTGGTCAGCTTCAGCTCCAGAACCGCAATATCATTAGCCGCAGAGGAGAGCTGCTTGGTCTTGTCGGACAGGGCGACTTGCATCTCCGCCAAGGAGTGGAGGGTTTTTTCCCTGTCCCCCTTGAGCGTCGAGAGCTCCTTGCCATGCTCGTTGAGATCTGTCTCCAGCCTCTTCACTTTGTCTCTCAGCTCGTTCTTGGCGGCCTCTGCAACTTCGGCAGCATCGACGGCCTCCTTGAGCTTGCCGGCGTGACTTGCAGTTAGAGCTTTGAGCGCCTCCTTGTGCTTCTGCTCCAGCTCCTGGGTCCGCCGCGCGACAAGATTTTCAATGTCTTCATCCTTGCTACGAAGCTTGGCGGCGAGCGCCTGCTCACGTGCGGTGAGATCTTCTTCGAAAGCGTCAAGAGCAACGCGGCGCCCCGTCAGGAGAGCATCTTCGGTAGCGATCCTTTGAACAGCTTCATCATGGGCCTTCTCCATGTCTGATTGCTTCAGAAGGACCTCATTCCATTGCTGGCTCACTTGTTCTCGATCGGCAACCAGCTCTTGAAGGGCCTCGGCGTGCCAGATTTGCATTTGTGCGACGCGCCTTTGAAAATCCGCTTCGGCTGCCTCGACAACTGCCATTCTGGAGTCCGCCTTCTCTTTTCGGGCACGATGGAGAGCCTGGAGTTTGCGGAAGTTTTCGCCCATGGCCTGAAGGAGCCGATCCTCTTCAGACTTGCCACTGCTAGCGCTGGGATCATCAACAACTTCGAGCCCGGCAGCGGCAATAATTTCCTCGAAAATTTCTCCTTCGGCTGGTGCCTCGGTGCTTGCCGTCCCTGGCAATTCGATGAATAGGTTTTCGCCAACTTTGAGATACTTGCTGGATGAGGGCGCGTCAGATGTTGATGGCTGGTCTTCAGTGGCCGCCTCACCAGTGACAGGGGGCTCCGCGGCCGATGCAGCGCCTGGCGCTCCTGCGGCAGGAATGCCGTCAGTATGGTCCCCAGCCTCCCTGTCGCCCTCTTCAGCAGGTTCTTCCGCGATTTCCTTTTGTGCTGTCTTGGCGGCCTCCCCGTCAAGAGCATCACCGGCCCCGGCAACATCATCCTTGGTGGCCTCGCTGGCAGTGATCCTGTCCGCTTCGGCGGCAGCATCCCTGGCGGTCTCCTCGATGACGGCGTCGACGTCCATATGTTCCATCGCAGAGAACTCTGAAGGGTGAAGGAGGAGGTCAGAATAAGATCGAGTTTTTAAATTTTGAAGTGATCAAAGATAAAGAAGTAAGGGGAAAAGAATAACTAGCACTCTGAGGCGATCGAGTACCTGCGTCGGGCTGTCGAGAGGTGGCTTCGCCTCTCCCGGCAACTCCGGTTGCCGGGGGTGGGTTGCCGGAGTCCGTGCTTGTCGGCTCCTCCTCAATCCGGACGGGCTCGTCGGCAGGATCTCTTGCCGGAGATGTGCTTGTGGGCGGAGCGGTCAATGAAGGAGGCACAATGGGGCAATCTTCTCCTTGTTGCCGTTCTTCTCCTGCGAACCCGAAGATATCAGCGACAAGAATGGAAGCCTCGGCACCAGCCAACAGAAAAAGGGACAATGAACTTACGCTGGGGGCTGCGTTGAGGACTAGGCTCCGGGCTCACGATGACGGTCTCTGGCACGCTAGTGGAGCCTGCTGGGGGCTCGTCGCCCGTAGAAGTCCTTGACCTCTTCGCCATCCTCTCCAGCAAGGTTTCTGTGTCACTGCAGAAACAATACAAGTAAGTCAGTAAGACTGATGCAGATTGGAAGGTGGAAGTTGTGACAGGTACTCACTCTTCTTCCTCTCGCTCCGGACTGAAGCCGGAGATGTCGAAGTCGACCTCCGTTGCGATGTCTGAGTGGGGAGGCGGAGGAGGGGTCCTGGGCCGCTTGGCTGTGGCAGGCGCCGGGGCAGCCTCTGGCACGGTTGTACGAGACCCTCCTGCCGCTCCGGCGGTGGTCGCTGGTGTGGGTCTCGCGCGCCGCGCGGGCTGTTGACGGGCCCCCTGCCGCGGTCCGGTCTTGCCGGCCACTTTCTTGCCGGGGGATTCGCCGCTCGATGTAGGCTGGCTTGCCGGGACGCCCAATGCGGCTTTCTGAAGGACACGCTTTGTCTTCTTCGGGGGTGAGGGCTCTTCTCGCGTCTCCTCTTCGGCCGTGTCGTCGCCGGATGAGTTTTCAGTGACTGCGCCGCCTTCTTCCCCGGCAACCTTGCTCTCCTCGGTAGGTTTTGCCTCCACCACCACCTCTGCATCGCTGGCTTCCCACTCTGTGAAGCCAACGCTACCGGCCTCCGCGGCAAGATTCGCTTCCTCCACTCTGGTAGCAATGTATGCTACCTCCTGATCTGTGGTGGCGCGAATAAGATCTGACTCTTGCCGGACAGGCTTCTCCGTCAGATTGTCGAAGAATTTCTGCGCTTCTTCCTCGTTTGGCTCGACCCAGGTCGGGTCAAGGCCGTGGGCGTTGAACATCGGCAAGAAGGCAATGATCGACCCCAGTGCAGAGTTGTTGCACAAGGGGACGATCCTTGCCAGCAGCCGGTGCTTGTCTTTGCGCTGGAATAACTTTTGGCGGAGAGCGCCAAGCTGCATAACAGTCAAGTTGTTGTTCAGCCCGGGGCGCAGCCTCATGACATCCGCTGCGTTCTTATACTCCCAGGCTGGCCTCCCCCTATTCTGCAGAGGGGCGATGCGGCGGCGGAGGAAGTCGAAGCCGATCATCTCCATTGTCAGCCCGGCAGCCTTCAAGCGGAGGATCCTGGTAGTGGCGATTGTGAGCTTCTCGTCTTCTGCGGTGAGATCGCCCCAATCCTTGCCGCGGACCACCTTCTGTCGCCGGGGATGGCAAAAAGGATGAGGATCTGCTTCCTGGATCCAGCACCATTCGGCCCGCCACTCGTCCCACTTTTCGCGGTAAACTCCATCTGGGTATATCTCTTTGTTCCAGGCCCTTGGAATCCAAGCAATAGATCCAGAGAGAGCCTCTCCTTTTTGGATTCGAGGATAGAAATAGTGGCGGAAAAGAGCGGAATTGGGGATCACGCCGGCGAAATTTTCGCAAAGATGGGCAAAGATCGACATGCAAAATATGACATTCGGCGTGAAATCAAGAAGGCGGAAGCCGTATGTATACATGATGTCGTTGAAGAAATCAGAAAAAGGTGGACAGAGCCCGCAATAAAAGTACGCAGTGAAGAAGGGGTATCTGTCCGATCCGCCTTTGGAACTAGCACCTGGGATTACGCGTGTGGCGGGGTGAGCTTGTGTTCCCTTCGCCCACATGCATTGGTATCGTCCCTTCAAGGTTTCGGCGTCGAGCGTCGGAGGGAAGACAATGAGCCTCTTCTGCATCTTCACCAGTTCGCTTTCCGGAACTTCAGCCTTCAACTCCTTGTCCGTGCCCTTGCCTTTGCTGGCCTTGGGCGGCATGGCGACTGTGGAGATGGAAGCCGGAGGATGGAACGAGCGCGGGAGCGGCGAGCAGAAGGGAAGGAAGGTTTCGCTCTGAGCTCGAGCAGAGGAAGGCGATGGCGATGGCCAGATTGGGAAGAAGAGGGGGGTGAATGGGTTTGCGCCTCCACGACTTCTCCTTTTTATGGGGAAGGAGCGGGACCACCTTGTTTATCCCCCAATATGAATGCACCTTTGTGGGCGCGAAACAATTTGCAGCCTTTTTGGCACACTTCCCACATCGCGCGCTCCGTGCGCGTAGTGGGGGCACAGTAAAACAAGATCTTTACAAGCAGTTAATTCCCTGCCACGCGTGCCCGTGCACTGTTTGGGCCTAGCCCAACAACGCCTCGCACTCGTGTATGGCCCAGGCCCGGGGGCTCCTGTCGGTGTACTAAGTATTGGGCCACTAGTACCCCTTACTTGTGCACGGGCAGTTGTAGCCGTCCTCGCGGCAAGGCTTGCCGGGATCAGCTCGAGGTCGATTTAAGTCATCAAGGAAATCATCAAGTCAGAGATCTGAGAATCAGCAAATAAGCAAAGCTGGAAATCGAAGGCCAGCCTCCCTGGCAAGATCCTTGCCGGGATGGCCCGTGGAGCCCGGCAAGCCTCGGCACCCGGCAAGGCTTGGTTCCCAGCAAAGCTCGGCGCCCGGCAAGCCCTGGCGCCCGGCAAGGATTGGTGCCCGGCAAGGATCGGCGCCTGGCGAGATTCTGCCACTATGCCACCGCTCCGGCACAGTAACAAAGCCTGACATTCTGGGTTCTTCTCTGGATGCGTGGCAACGCGCCAGTGGAGGAGAGCTTAAGCGGTGCTGATGGGATGGCCCCTTTTTCCATCCCCAAGAAAGTGAGGACACCTAAACGGACACCTCACGGTGCATTAAATACATTTGTCCTAATCCGTCAGGGGTTAGGTATGATACCCTGTAGCTACTTTACACCTCAATGTATGTACATTTTGCCACTGTGGAGACCCCTTTGATCATATAAAAGGAGGCCCAAGGCAACTGCTACAGGGGAGGAGAACTTCTGGCCCATTCTGCATGTGTAGCTGCTCTTTGAACGTGCTGTTCATTGCGAGCGCTCCTGAAGGCTGGGCTCAAGAACATCAATAAGAACACAAAGCAGGAGTAGGGTTTTACGCTGATCAGCGGCCCGAACCTGGGTAAAACCCCCCCGCGTCGATCACCGGTTCTGCTCTTTGCGTATACCTCTCCCCCCGCCGAATCGTAAAGGGGTCCCTCGGGATCCCATAGGTGTCGTGCCCCGACAGGGATATAATAAAAACTTTCATGAAGATCATTGGATAAAATAAACTTCATTCTTCGTAATAGTTTTGAGATATGATGATGGTGATATGTGAGTCATGTTGGTGAGTAATTATGCTTTAGTAAGAATATTGGTGTTAAGGTATGTGATTCCCTATGCAAGCATGAAAGTCAATAGTTATGCAATGAAATTATATCCTACTTGTGGTGCATTATTTGGTGTTAGTTATGCTTAATGCTAGCTTATGTGATTTTTCGTTTCTTGGTTGGTTGCTTCTCAATCTTTTTCCTAGCCTCCACTTGTACTAAGTAAAAATACTACTTGTGCATCCAACATCTTTAAACCCGGTTTTGCCATATGAGTCCACCATACCTACCTATATGTGGTATTTCCATGCCGTTCTAAGCAAATTTGTATGTGCCATCTCCAATTTTCAAAATAAATTTCCTTTTTGTGTGCTCGTACCGCTCATGAAGCGGCAGGGTGTGGCCAATATTTTCCATGCTAGATGTGTTATTCTCAAGATGAGTGTTTATTCACTTGTCATTGCACGAGAGTACGACGGTAATAGGGATGCCCAGTCCCGAAATGAAAAGGAAATTTACTTTATGTTGTCAAATAATAAATTCCTTGGAAAGTGTTGGTATGGAAGGCACCCGTGGATACGGCTAGCCATGGATTGTGAAAGAATGGTGGAAAAAGGAACAAACTTTATTTTCTGTTTGGGAACCGCCTATGATATATCTAGCATGGAAAGTGTTGGGAATTACTCGGTCGTTTTTGTTGACGGGAAAAGTATGCCTCTCAAAAATTTTATCTCTCAATTTAAGCTTTGAGCTCTGGCACCTCTACAAATCTCTACTTCCCTCTGCGAAGGGCCTATCTATTTACTTTATGCAACTTTTATTTTTATTTGAGTCTCCATCTTCTCTTATAAAGCACCAACTAAGGGGTACTATGATCATACTTGAGCATTGGATGTAGGTAATATGCGAGTGTGTTTTATGAATGGATCAATGATTGAGCATGATGGGCTAGGGATAACTTTCTTTAGTGTTGATATTTTGAAAGACATGGTTGCTTGTTGATATGCTTGAGTATTGAAATCTTCATGTCAAAACTAGACTATTGCTTTGAACCATATAAAAGTCCAAATGTCCATGCTACAAAAGAAAAGAATATGTGATGAACATTTTAGGCAGCATTCCACATCAAAAATTCTGTTTTTATCATTTGCCTACTCGAGGACGAGTAGGAATTAAGCTTAGGGATGCTGATACGTCTCCAACGTATCTATAATTTTTTGCTTGTTCCATGCTGTTATATTATCATTCTTGGATGTTTTACAATCATTTTATAGCAACTTTATATCATTTTTTGGGACTAACCTATTGACATAGTGCCCAGTGCCAGTAGCTGTTTTTTGCTTGTTTTTTACTTGGCAGAATATCAGTACCAAACGGAGTCCAAACGCAGTGAAAATTTTTGGAGAATGTTTTTGGACCAGAAGACACAAGATGGGCCAAAGAAGTACCAGAGGGGAGGCCTGAGGTGGGCACAGCCCACCAGGGCGCACCCAGGAGCCCAGGCGCGCCCAGGGGGGTTGTGCCCCCCTCGGTGGCCTCCCGCACTGCCTCTTCGCCCTATAGATCCCCAAATATTCTAGAAACCCTAGGGAAGTCGATGAAACACAATTCCAGCCGCCGCAAGTTCCGGAACCACGAGATCCAATCTAGACACCATCACGGAGGGGTTCATCATCCTCATTGGTGCCTCTCCAATGAAGCGTGAGTAGTTCATCATAGAACTACGGGTCCGTAGGCAGTATCTACATGGCTTCCTCTCTCTCTTTTGATTCTCAATACAATGGTCTCTTGGAGATCTATTTGATGTAACTCTTTTTCGCGGTGTGTTTGTTGGGATCCGATGAACTTTGAGTTTATGATCATATATATATCCATGAATATTATTTGAGTCTTCTTTTGATCTCTTATATGCATGATTACTTATAGCCTCGTATTTCTTCTTGGAATCTTTGGTTTAGTTAGGTCAACTAGATCGATTTTTCTTGCCATGGGAAGAGGTGCTTTGTCATGGGTTCGATCATGCGGTGTTCTTTCCCAGTGACAGAAGGGGCAACAAGACACGCATGTATCATTGCTATTAAGGATAACAAGATGGGGGCTATTCCTACATGAATAGATCTCGTTTACATCATGTCATCGTTCTTATTGCATTACTCCATTTTTCCATGAACTTAATACACTAGATGCATGCTGGATAGCGGTCGATGTGTGGAGTAATAGTAGTAGATGCAGGCAGGAGTCGGTCTACTAATCTTGGACGTGATGCCTAAATATTGATCATTGCCTTGGATATCGTCATAATTATTCGATCTTCTATCAATTTCCCAACAGCAATTTGTTTACCCACCGTGTGCTATTTTCTTGAGAGAAGCCACTAGTGAAATCTACGGCCTCCGGGTCTATTCTTTATCATATTTGCTTTTAGATCCATTTTTATTCGCTTTTATTTTCAGATTTATTATTACAAAAACCCAAAAATACCTTGCTGCCCTATTTTTTTACTTATTTTATTTCGCGTTTTATCGAGATCTATTTATCCAATCTACACAATTTTTATCCCGTAAACTTGACAATTTCTGGCGCCGTTACCCGTAGAGGGATTGACAACCCCTCATAAGCGTCGGGTTGCAAGTATTTGTTCTTTGTGTGCAGGTACCGTTTACATAGTGTTGCTTGGTTCTCCTACTGGATTGATACCTTGGTTTCATAACTGAGGGAAATACCTACCGTAGCTATGCTGCATCATCCCTTCCTCTTTGGGGAAATACCGACGTAGTTCAAGTGACATCAGTAGGAGGAAGAATTTCTGGCGCCGTTGCCGGGGAGACACCACCAACATCTATCAAGTACCTACTAATTCCTACTTGTCCTCAAGTAGGTAAATGATAAAAACAGAATTTTTGATGTGGAATGCTGCCTAACATGTTCATCACATATTCTTTTCTTTTGTAGCATGGACATTTGGACTTTTATATGATTCAAAGCAATAGTCTAGTTTTGACATGAAGATTTCAATACTCAAGCATATCAACAAGCAACCATGTCTTTCAAAATATCAACACTAAAGAAAGTTATCCCTAGCCCATTATGCTCAATCATTAACCCATTCATGAAACACACTCGCATATTAGCTATACCCAATGCTCAAGCATGATCATAGTGCCCCTTAGTTGGTGCTTTATAAGAGAGGATGGAGACTCAAATTAAAATAAAAATTGCATAGAGTAAATAGAAAGGCCCTTCGCAGAGGGAAGTAGGGATTTGTAGAGGTGCCAGAGCTCAAAGCGAAAAAGATAGAGATAAAACATTTTGGGTGGCATGCTTTTCCTGTCAACGAAAACGATCGAGTAGTTCCCAATACTTTACATGCTAGATATATCATAGGCGGTTCCCAAACAGAAAATAAAGTTTATTCCTTTTTCCACCATACTTTCACATTCCACGGCTAACCGTATCCACGGGTGCCGTCCATACCAACACTTTCCAGGGAATTTATTATTTGACAACATAAAGTAAATTTATTTTTATTTCGGGACTGGGCATCCCTAATACCTTTGCCGTACTCTCGTGCAATGACAAGTGAATAAACACTCATCTTGAGAATAACACATCTAGCATGGAAAAATATCAGCCACCCCCTACCGTTTCATGAGCGGTACGAGCACACAAAAAGGAATTTATTTTGAAAATTAGAGATGGCACATACAAATTTGCTTAGAACGGCAAAAGAATACCGCATATAGGTAGGTATAGTAGACTCATGTGGCAAACTGGGTTTAAGGATTTTGGATGCACAAGTAGTAATCCCACTTAGTGCAAGGGAAGGCTAGCAAAAAGATTGAGAACATCCAACCAAGAAACGAAAAATCACATAAGCGAGCATTAAGCATAACTAACACCGAATAATGCACCACAAGTAGGATGTAATTTCATTGCATAACTATTGACTTTCGTGCTTGTATAGGGAATCACAAACCTTAACACCAATATTCTTACTAAAGCATAATTACTCATCAACATGACTCACATATTATATCATCATATCGCAAAATTATTACAAAGAATCAAGTTTATTTTGCCCAATGATCTTCATGAAAGTTTTTATTATATCCTTCTTGAATATCTATCACTTTGGGACTAGTTTCATATGATGCTTTTGATAGCTCAAATAAATCTAAGTGAAGAACTTGAGCATAAAAATTTTCTTCTCTCAAAATAATATAAGTGAAGCATGAGAGAATTTCTTCAAAAATCTACTAACCCTCAAATAAATCTAAGTGAAGCATGAGAGCATTTCTTTAAAAATACTAAAGCACACCGTGCTCAAAAAGATATAAGTGAAGCACTAGAGCAATTCCATAGCTCAAAAAATTTAAGTGATGCATAAAGAGCAATTCTAACAACTCATAGCATAATTTGGCTCTCCCAAATAGGTGTGTCAAGCAAGGATAGATGACACAAACTAAAAAGCAAAACAAGCAAAGATTCATATAACACAAGATGCTCCAAGCAAAACTCGTGATATGTGACGAATAAAAATATAGCTCCAAGTAAAATACCGATGGTCATTAGAAGAAAGAGGGGATGCCACTCGGGGGCATCCCCAAGCTTAGTTGCTTGTTTCTCTTTGGATAATAGCTTGGGGTGCCATGGTGCATCCCCAAGCTTAGGCTCTTCTTACTCCTTATTCCTTCATCCATCGTGATCTCACCCAAAACTTGAAAACTTCAATCACACAAAACTTAACAAAACCTTCGTGAGATCCGTTAGTATAAGAAAACCAATCTTTACTTTAAGTACTGTAGAAAACCCATTCAAATTTTGTTATTGCATTATATCTACTGTATTCTAACTTTATCATGGCTTATACCCACAGATACAAACCATAGTTTCATCAAAATAAGCACACAATGCAAAGAAAACAGAATCTGTCAAAAACAGAACAGTCTATAAAGATGCGAATTGTTCTCATACTTCTGTAACTCCAAAAATTCTGAAAAATTAGGACAACGCAGGAAATTTGTATATAAATCTTGTGTAAAACATTAATAATTTTTTGTCTCTTATGTGAATCTAGACAATTATTTTACTGGACGAATTTTTTTCTGTTTCTCAACAGGATCAAATCAACTATCACCCAACATGATCCCAAAGGCTTTGCTTGGCCCAAACACTAATTAAAACATAAAGAACACAATCATAACAGATGCATAATCGTGCAAACACTCAAGAACATAAAGAAAAAGGCAAAAATAAATTTTATTCATTGGGTTGCCTCCCAACAAGCGCTATCGTTTTACGCCCTAGCTAGGCATAAAATTTCAACGATGCTCACACGAAAGATAATAATTGAAACACAAAGAGAGAGCATCATGAAACATGTGCCAAACACATTTAAGTCTAAAATACTTCCTATGCATAGGAATTTTATAAGCAAACAAATTATCAAGACAAGAAATATCTAGCATATGCAAAGGAGAGGAATAAAACATTGAAAATCTCAACATAATGAGAGGTAATTTAGTAACATGAAAATTTCTACAACCATATTTTCCTCTCTCATAATAATTACATGTAGGATCTGAAAGTGCAACTAATCCCTGGGTGGTTTTGGTAATTCTTAACAACATATAGCTCATTGAACTAATGCTCTTTCAAGATGATCATTTCAGAAAGTTCAATGATTGGCATGGCATGGACTAGAGATGTGGACCCCTCAAAATGCTAAGGACATATATTGGCTCAAGCTCAAGACTCTACTCTTTTCATTTTCGTGATCCAAGATCACATTGAGTCCATAGGAAAGCCAATACTATTAAAAGGGGATGAGGTGTTGCTTAATGGCTTGCTTGCTCAAAATGCTTAGTGATATGCTCCAAAACCCTCAACCACTTTCTCATATCCACATAAGTCCCAAACCAAAAGTCAAACTCGGCCCCACCAATTTGATCTATCCGGCGCCACCGAGTTCATTTGACATAGCCACTACCAGAAACCCTAATCAGTTCAGTCTCACCGATAGGGATCTCGGTCTCACCGAGATGGGATTGCTAACTCTCTGTTTCCCTTCGTAATGTTTCGGTCTAACCGAGATGAGCGATCGGTCCCACCGAGTTCGCAATGCAAACTCTCTGTTTCCTCTTCGTAACATTTCGGTCTCACCGAAATGAGCGATCGGTCCCACTGAGTTTGCCTAACCAACTCTCTATTTGCCTATTACAGAAATCGGTCTCACCGAGTTCATGTGATCGGTCTCACCGAGATTACGCTATGCCCTAACCCTAACGAAATCGGTCTCACCGAGTTGACATGTTGGTCCCACTGAAAATCCTAACGTTCACATTTTTGAACTAAATCGGTCTGACCGAGTTTCACTATTCGGTCCCACCGAGTTTGGTAAATTGTGTGTAACGGTTAGATTTTGTGTGGAGGCTATATATACCCCTCCACCCTTCCTCCATTCGAGAGGAGAGCCATCAGAACGTGCCTACACTTCTAGCATTCATTTTCTGAGAGAGAACCACCTACTCATGTGTTGAGACCAAGATATTCCAATCCAACCACAAGAATCTTGATCTCTAGCCTTCCCCAAGTTGCTTTCCACTCAAATCATCTTTCCACCATATCCAAATCTGTGAGAGAGAGTTGAGTGTTGGGGAGACTATCATTTGAAGCACAAGAGCAAGGAGTTCATCATCAACACACCATCTATTACCTTTTGGAGAGTGGTGTCTCCTAGATTGGTTAGGTGTCACTTGGGAGCCTCCGTCAAGATTGTGGAGTTGAACCAAGGAGTTCGTACGGGCAAGGAGATCGCCTACTTCGTGAAGATCTACCCTAGTGAGGCAAGTCCTTCGTGGGCGATGGCCATGGTGGGATAGACAAGGTTGCTTCTTCGTGGACCCTTCGTGGGTGGAGCCCTCCATGTACTCGCGCAACCGTTACCCTTCGTGGGTTGAAGTCTCCATCAACGTGGACGTATGATAGCACCACCTATCGGAACCACGCCAAAAATCTCCGTGTCTACATTGCGTTTGCTCCCTCCAAACTCCTCCCCTTTACCTTCATATGCAATGATTTACATTCCACTGCTATACTCTTAGAATTGCATGTGTAGGTTGATTGCTTGACTTGTGCTAAGTTGCGAAAATCTGCCAAGACTTAAAATTTGGAAAAGGCTAGATTTTTATTTGGTCAAGTAGTCTAACCCCCCCCCCCCCTCTAGACATACTTTCGATCCTACAGGATCATACTCAAATTCAACAATATAGCAATCATATAAAATTTTCTTTTCATGATCCGCATGCATAAAAGTTATATAATCTTCCAAGATAGTGGGATTAACATCAACTAAAGGCGTGACCTCTCTGAACCCACTTTCATCAAAAATTTCATAAGACTGAACACTCTCCAAATATGTGGGATTATTTTTACCTAAATTTGATGCTCTTCCAAACCCACTTTCAATATTATCAATATCATATTCATCATGAGGCTTAAATAAAATTTCAAGATCATAAGAAAAATCACCCCAATCATGATCATTGCAATAAGTAGAGGACATAGCAAAATTAGCATCCCCAAGCTTGTAGTTTTGCATATTATTAGCACAATTGACATTAATAGAATTTATAGTAAAATCATTGCAATCATGCTTTTCATTCAAGGAGCTATCATGAATCACTTCATAAATTTCTTCATCACAATTTTCAGATTCAGGAATCTCAAGCAAAACTTCATAAAGATAATCTAGTGCACTCAACTCACTAGCAATTGGTTCATCATGATTGAATCTTTTAAAAAGATTAGCAAGTGGATGAGGATCCATATCAATAGATTTTTCGCAAGCAAAGATGCAAGCATATAGAAGGCACATGGCAACACAAGCAAACAAAAGATCAAACAAGAAAAAGGTAAACAAAAAGAAGGCGAATAAAAAGGCAAATTTTTGTGAAGTGGGGGAGATGAAAATGAGAGGCAAATGGCAAATAATGTAAATTGCAAGGAGATGAGATTTTTTATTAGGAACCTGATAGATGTTGATGATGTCTCCCCGGCAACGGCGCCAGAAATCCTTTCTTGATGGCTCGTGTCCGCGTCAGTATTTTCCCCGAAGAGGAAGGGATGATGCAGCACAACTACGATAGGTATTTCCCTCAGTGATGAGACCAAGGTTATCAAACCAGTAGGAGAACCATGCAACACTATGTAAATGGTACCTGCACACAAAGAACAAATACTTGCAACCCGACGCGTCAGAGGGGTTGTCAATCCCTCCCGGGTAAAAGATAGATAAATTTGTAGTAGATTGGATAAATAGATCTCATGGAAACGCGAAATAAAATAAATAACAAAAA
The DNA here is from genome assembly GCA_011799875.1 of Thinopyrum elongatum. Taxonomy (NCBI): domain Eukaryota; kingdom Viridiplantae; phylum Streptophyta; class Magnoliopsida; order Poales; family Poaceae; genus Thinopyrum; species Thinopyrum elongatum. The sequence continues at coordinate 435,985,291 of CM022302.1, forward strand.
AATTGCAGCAAGGTATTTTTGGGTTTTTGGAATAATAGATCTGAAAATAAAAGAGGCAAATAATAGATCGGAAAGCAAATACGATAAAGAATAGACCCGGGGGCCGTATTTCACTAGTGGCTTCTCTCAAGGAAAAAATAGCATACGGCGGGTAAACAAATTACTGTTGGGCAATTGATAGAACTTCAAATAATTATGACGATATCCAGGCAATGATCATTACATAGGCATCACGTCCAAGATTAGTAGACCGACTCCTGCCTGCATCTACTACTATTACTCCACACATCGACCGATATACAACATGCATCTAGTGTATTAAGTTCATGGAGAAATGGAGTAATGCAATAAGAACGATGACATGATGTAGACAAGATCTATTCATGTAGGAATAGACCCCATCTTGTTATCCTTAATAGCAATGATACATACGCGTCATGTCCCTTTCTGTCACTGGGATTGAGCACCGTAAGATTGAACCCATCACAAAGCACCTCTTCCCATGGCAAGAAAAATCGATCTAGTTGTCCTAACTAAACCTAAGATTCGAAGAAGACATACGAGGCTATAAGAAATCATGCATATAAGAGATCAAAACTCAAATAACTTTCATGGATAAAATAGATCTGATCATAAACTCAAAGTTCATTGGATCCCAACAAACACACCGCAAAAAGAGTTACATCAAATAGATCTCCAAGAGACCATTGTATTGAGAATCAAAAGAGAGAGAGGAAGCCATCTAGCTACTGCCTACAGACTTGTAGGTCTACAATGAACTACTCACGCATCATCGGAGAGGCACCAATGAGGATGATGAACCCCTTCGTGATGGTGTCTAGATTGGATATGGTGGTTCTGGAACTTGCGGTGGCTGGAATTGTGTTTCGTCGACTCCCCTAGGGTTTTTGGATTTTCGGGGTACTTATAGAGCAAAAAGGCGGTGCGGGAGGCCACCGAGGTGGGCACAACCCACCAGGGCGCGACTGGGCCCCCAGGCGCACCCAGGTGGGTTGTGCCCCCCTCGGGGCACCCCTCTGGTACTTCTTCGACCCAAGTTGTTCCTTCTAGTCCAGAAAAAATCTCCAAAAAATTTCGCTGCGTTTGGACTCCGTTTGGTATTAATTTTCTGTGAAGTAAAAAACAAGAAAAAAACAGCAACTGGCACTGGGCACTATGTCAATAGGTTAGTCCCAAAAAATAATATAAAGTTGCTATAAAATGATTGTAAAACATCCAAGAATGATAATATAACAGCATGGAACAAGCAAAAATTATAGATACGTTGGAGACGTATCACCTGTGCATAAACTTTCATCTCCTTGCATTTACTTTATTTGCCATTTGCCTCTCGTTTTCATCTCCCCACTTCTAAAAAAGTTTTACAAAAAAAATACAAAAATATTTTCCGTTTGCCTTTTTCGTGCTGGATCTTTTGTTTGCTTGTGATCTTGTTTGCGTAGTCACGATGTCTCAAGAAAATACAAAGTTATGTGATTTTTCTAATACTAATAATAATGATTTTATTAGTGCTCTGATTGCTCCTCCCGCCGCTAGTGCAGAGTCTTATGATATTAATGTCGCTTTATTGAATCTTGTTATGAAGGAGAAATTCTCCGGTAATCCTAATGAGGATGCCGCGTCCCATCTAAACACTTTCATAGAATTGTGTGATATGCAAAAGAAAAAATATGTGGACAATGATATTGTGAAATTAAAATTATTCCCGTTCTCTTTGCGGGATGGTGCAAAATTTTGGTTTTCATCTTTGCCGTGAAATAGTATTGATTATTGGGATAAGTGCAAAGATGCTTTTATTACTAAGTATTTTCCTCCCACAAAAATTATTTCCCTTAGAAATCAAATTATGAATTTGAAACAACTTGAACATGAACATGTTACACAATCTTGGGAAAGGATGAAACTAATGCTAAGAAATTTCCCTACTCATAGTTTAAATTTGTGGATGATCATACAAAAATTTATGCGGGATTGAATTTTGTCTCTAGAAATCTTTTAGATTCCGCCGGGGTGGTACTTTTATGGAGATTACTTTGGGTGTAGCTACTAAATTACTTGATAATATCATGGCAAATTATTCACAATGGCATACTGAAAGAGCACCTACTAGTAAAAAAGAGAATTATGTTGAAGAGATTAGTACTTTGAGTGATAAAGTTGATGCACTTATGAAATTTGTTGCTAGTAAAAATGCACCTATTGATCTTAATGATGTGCCTTTTTCTACCTTGATTGGGCAAAATAATGATCCCGTAGATGTGAATTTTGTCTCGCGAAACTGTAGGAACGAAGTAAGTCAACCAGAGGGGGGTGAATGGGAGTTTTAAATTTTCTTCGGAAAACTTAAATCTCTCAGAACCCAGCAGCGGAAGAAACAATAAATAGACTAAGATGAACTACAACAGATAACCAAAGGGAAACTAAAGCATGCATCAAAGTAAAATACATGAATATAATGCATTAAAGGTAAACTTGAGTAACAGAGGTGACCGAAGATGCTCGATGGCGACAAGGTATTTGTTTGACCAGTTCGTCCTTCTGCACAAGGACTACGTCTGGTTGGAGGGGCTGTGACTTAACTCGGAAGATAAACTCTCTTCACCCTATTCTCCTCGACAATCAATTTTTCAACCGATGCCGATCACTCATGGTAGATACTTGAAGGCGATCTCCAAACCTTAACAGACTTCTTCTTCGAGAACCACAATCACTCTTGGTCTCTGAAGAAATTGACACCTAACCGTCTAGAGAGTTTGCAGCTCTCAAGAGTAATAGGCGGAGTGTACTAAACTTAGATTCCAGTGATGCTGAACCACTATCTAATTCTTCGGCTCTAGGGTTTTTCTCTCAGTGGATTTTAAACTCAAATCGCTCAGAGCGGGTTGCTCAACAATTCTTCTCAGAAATCAAACGGAGCAGCCGCCGGACAAAGCTGACGCGGGGTGGCTATTTATAGCCGCAGCCTTCCTAGATGGGAAATGACCAAATTAGACACAGGGTCCAGCCAATGGCCAACCGACACGTTCACAACGGTCGGATTTTGGAGCAACGATAACATTACTTGTGAAACAAGTAATGCTAACTCCTCGGTCCGAGGCAAATCTCTCGCAGCGAAGAAGATCACAGTCTCTTGCTGGCAAGTATTTGCTTGAAACACAAAGAGATTTCACTCACAGCTTTCATAGGTTTGGGTTTAGCATCAGAGAATCAATGCTTCGAAACGCTATACCCCTCTTAATAGTACGATGGTCCTATGACTCAATGAAAGAAGAAGAACAACAAAATAAATGCTACATCTTCACTTTGTCTTCATTCTTCCTCGAGCGCAGTCATTTGCTTTGAACAATCACCGAACCAATTGCTTAGACTTCAGCAATTTTTAGGGGTCACTCTTGTTAGCTTTATCTTCGGTGATAACCTTTCACTGCTATGCAGGGAGATTATCTTCATTGTTTTCATCAAACTCCTCAATTACTCTAGGGACCTGTTACTCTGTGTGCACTAGCAAACACATAAGTCCCAAACTGTTTATGTCAACAAACTCCAAAACATAAGGGGCCTATCATTGCACCAACAATCTCCCCCTTTTTGGATGGTTGCTGACAAAACAGATAATCATCGAAGTGAAGATAGATAAGTAAATTGTAAATCGAACAAGAGTGAACTTGTGTTACTTGGCTCGATGATGAAATATACTCCCCTGGATGTATGCAGGGTTAATTGATATACAATAGAATTCCTTGCAATTCATTTGAGAGTGTGGAGAATTTTCAATCATACGAGGTAATGATTCGCACTGATGATGGATAATCCTATGAGAGTAAAGTGCAATCATTCATAACTTTTGTTAACAATTTCACCTGCAAAACAAAAGCTTCTAGAGAGAGAATAGTGCAGTAGGTGGGGTTATTAATATTACAGCCCAGAACAGAAGTTTTACATCAGAGCACATGAAATGGCGTAATTGTCTCAAAAGATAGAGCGATAAAAACTCAAACACCAAATCCAATAGAGCAAATCTATCAAACTCTCGATGTTATTCTCCCCCTTTTTGTCAACTAGTGTCAAAAAGGTGTTGAAAAACATGAGTGAGAAACTATGAATATGATTCACTCTGAGGCATCGCCTGAGGAACTGTCTGATGAAGTTTCTGATTCGGAAGTGTGAGGAACATCTTCATCTTCAGCGGCAGCAGCAGCTGATCCTTCGAGACTGACTTTACTCTTGGATGAGGAAGGTATGTTGGGATCAACCTCATTACACTTGCGAGACAGAGGATTTTCTTTAGAAGGTTTGACAGTTGGCGAAGTGGCTTCTGATTCATCTAGCAATTTGCGCAGCTGAATTCAAAGTAAATTCGTTGTAGGCTCACGAGCTAGCAAAGGTGGAGTGGAGCGATCTTGAAAATCTTCATCAGTAAACCCTTGGTCAATGTACTGATAGAGTTCTTGAAGGTGAGAATTGCTGAGTTGCTTTTTGGAGAAAAATTTCCGAAGCAGTTTCCATAAACGCTTCTTGTTTTCTGCTGTAATCATATGCACAACGTTTGTTCGGTTGTGAATAGCATTAAGTTTGGCAGCCAGATGTTCTTTCTCTTGGCGGTCTTCGGCCATATGCTTCAGTAGCAACTGCTGAGTGTGCATGCTCACTTCAAGATGTGAAGGAGGTTGAGTGTTTGGCAGACGATCATGCTTGGGCAGCTTTGGTCCATTGAAGGTGTGATGATAATCGAAAGTGCTTGACACAGGTGCTTTTCCTGAAGAAAAATCTTCCATAACTTTTAGTGTATCACGCACAGGAGGAATGAAACTTTTGTGGCTGACTTTAGCAAGATATTCGGTATTGATTGCATAGTCAACCACTTTCTGAATCCATGGCGCGAATACTTTGATTGTTTTAGGACACTGAGTTGATTCCATTAGGATGCGCAAGAACATGTCTTCGACATCGAAGATATAACCTTGTGAGATGGCATGGATGGTGTTCCGAAGAACATCAGATATAGCATTATCAGTATTAATTCCAGCCAGCGGACAGATGGTATATGTGAGGATGTGGTATAGAGTCTGATTGTCGAAAGTCAAATGTTCAGGTAGAGGAGAACCATGGTAGTTACGAATCTTTTCTTCATCCATTGTGCAACGGAAATCTTCATCAGTGACAGCATCAATGTTATGAACTAGAATCTCAGTTTTGCCATGTTCAAATCGAGGGAAATGAAAATGAGAGAAAAAAATCCATAGCAGAGCATTTGAATCGTCTTCCTTATGTCATCCATTCCATTATCCATTGTGTGCTATCTGACTCATCGCTGGAGATATATAAAGTTGCATAAAACTGAAGAATGATCTCCCTGTTCCATGGATGCTGATAGCCTAAGACACGAGTGAGACCATAGTCTTTGATGTCTTGCAGAATTTGATTGAAGCATCCGATGCTCTTCATAGCTGCAAAGTCTGGGAACTCATGAGGGAAAATCTTCAGGCTATCATATAGAATACGAGAGTAGTATATCGCCTGCTCCTGAGTCCAAAATCGAGGAGAATCAGATGTCCTGTGCAGGGGCAGAGTCAGGCACCGAAGCTTTATCAGTCATTTGGGGCTGCGGAGGAATTGCTTCTGAAGGTGGAGGAGCAGAGGGAGGAACCGAATCTTTAGGTTCATTGAGGACACGAGAATCTCGTCATTCTGACCGAGGAATCTCTCCTTCTTCGGACACTTGATGCTGAGTTGGATTTTCTTCATGAGCAAGAGAAACCACAGGCACTGCTTCAGTTGGCCTTGGCGAAGATGGCTCATGTACAACAGGTTCTTGAGGAACCAAAGAACTAACTTGCACAGGAGAATTTTCTTTCTGAGTGTCAACTTCTGGATGAGGAGGAGCATTCTTCTTTGCAATTTTCTTCTTCTTCTTCTTCGAAGGATCAATGTGTCCTTTGACCAGATCATTGTAACCAGTCACATTTGCTTGGTGATCAAGGCAAATTTTATGAACGATTTGGTCCAGATCCGAATGAAATCCCAGCCTTCTGTGACGAAGAACTTTCAACTCCTTATTGATATCATCATAAGATTCTTCAAGCTGCCTGATGACAAACTTGGACTTAGTAGCTTTCATGTGGTTTTCAAGCTCCTTGAGTTGACCAATGAGGTCATTTATCTCAACTGAATCATTTCTCATATCTTCGATCAGAACAGAAGCTTGAGAGATAACTTCAGAAGGAATTGGCAAAGATGCCACTTCTGCATCAAATAAATTTTCAAAAAAATAGTCTAGCTGCTCCATGATGAACTGATGATCAAAATAATGAGGTGCAGCAGTGTCTTTTTCAATCTGTGCAGTTGACTGAGTAGAGGGAGCAATCTGAGCCACATTTTGCTCGCTTGGAGGCATGGAAGCCAGAGGTTGAGTCAATTTCGAAGCAAATTGTGCAGCTTTTTCTTTCACAACATCAGACTTGGGAACCTTCTGCTTGGCATCTGGCCCTTTGATTTTCTTCAATTTATCTTTTGAAAGCTTTTCTCCTGGCTTTGCTGTGCGAACAGGGGCTTCGACCACCAAATCTTGCAAGTTAATTGCATCAGGATGAGGTTCGGTGTTCACCTTGTCAACCATGGTGACATTGGTTGGTGGGGTCTTCCTCTTCAAAGGGTTCTTCTTCGGAGGTGCGATTGGGACGGCATCCACACGAAGATCTGGTAGAACAGTGGATGTGGTCACATTCACATGTTCAGAGAGAGTTGCATCAATTTCCTCTCGAGTGAGTGGTGGATCATCTTGATCAAAGGAATCACTTTCAGGTTTAACTGGCTTCGCAGGCCTTTTCCTCGGGGTGCTCTTTTTCTTCAGAGCAGCAGATTTTGGATCATGCTTATTTTTGTTCTGCGTTCATCTTTTCCTTCAGCCTTTCTCTTCTCGATGTCTGATTTGATAAGACGACAATTTTCCTCTTCCTTTGCCTGATCTTTTGCAGCCTTCTTGGCACGCTTCTCAGCATTCTTGAGGCGCTTGGCCTTTTCTTCGGGATAAGAATCTGGAGTCTTGATGGAAGATTCATGAGCATCAGGAAGTGGTGGAGGTATTTGTTGAGGTCCACCTACTCGAATGAGCCCAATCTCGCGACAGTCACCCCATGGGGGATGGAAGGCAAAGTTCTTGGCGTACCGAGGGTGAACCATCTTGTAGTTAAACCATTTCTTTACCCAGTGGCGCTGAATCTTTTGCACACGTCCTTTTCTTTGATTGGAATCTTCTCCTGGAATGGTGTCATATTCATCATGAGAAACAAGCTCAGCTATGTTTTTGATTGGTTGCCTGCCACCTCTCCTCTTCTTTGGTGCATCTGCTTCTTGCTCATTTGTATTTTGTTCAGCTCATTTTCTTTTGCTTGTTGATGGGCCTACCGTTGGGCCCTTTGGCGCTTTGGACTTGTTAGCTATTCCCATGAAAGCCTCTTCATCATCAGCCATACTGTGAATCTTAGCAGAATCTTCAACAGACTGCATTGACCTGTGAAAGAGAATAGGTACGAGGGAAAATGGGGATAGAGTCACAAATGCTCATATCGAAAGATTTTCTCGAACAAAAACATTTTCAGGAAGAATCAGATATAGATTTTGAGAGATGTTTCGGTAGAATGAAATATATAGATCGAGCTAGTAAGTCTGAAGAAAAGTACTAGACAGCGAGCTAGGCATTTCATTCAAACAAAGCATAATCACAAACCCTAGATCTGACAGATTCGGATGTGAGGAAAAACTACAAACCACATCCGCACTAGAGAAGTAAAAACCTAGATCTCAGATAAGTGGTAAAATTGGTGAAAATTAACCGCGAACGAACTTGAATTGGAAGGAAAGACGTTCGAGCACGAACTACACGTACCCTAGCTTGGTGACGTGCAGCGACTACGGCGGCGCGAGGAAGAAGATATCCCGCGGTGGCGTGGAATGACTCCGGTGACCTCTTTCCGGCAGCTAAGCGGCGAAGGGGTCGTCGGCGTCTAGCTCAAGGAGGAGCAGAGCGGCGAGGGTTTCAGAGGAGAGAGGGAGCAAGGAGAAAGAAGGTAAGTAGGACAAGGGATGCGACGCGGTTTATATATAAGGGCGAGGAAAATAACTGCACGCAGAGGATTTGATCGAACGGTCTCTAGTCAGGGACGATTGTAATTCAACGGATAGGATGGACTGGCAGTTGATGTATTGCACGTAGCAACCGTCATAGAATGTGGTCCTGACTTGGGCGGGAAAGCCCAAACTTTGGACGGTTTTCGCCAAAACAGATTAAAGTTCGGTCCAAAACAATATCGTGGTCAAGGACACCAAATAAGTTTTGTTCCAGATAAAATTGAGCATTTGCAACAGAACAGCATAGACTGGAAGAGATAGATCAGAGGGAAAAACAGGGTCCTAGGCATTTCATTCAGCAGAAAACACACGAAAGCGAGCAAATAGCTATGAGAGAAATGCATTCGGACAGAAATTAAATCCATCGAATCGAAGAGAAACTCATCGAAGGAAAATTGTGGTGGCGTAACCCACCGTATAAGAACTGTATGACCCCGAGCATCACACAATTATCGTGGCACCCAGTTAGTCTAGTTCTTCATTAATGTATTCACTCTCAGAAAGAAACTTTCACTTTGTCGAAAGTTTCAGACTGTTCGAGTGTTATGCACCCATTCCTTTCAAAGATGTGGAAGTGTTAGCACGGGTGTCGAGTCCAGCTTACCACACGTTTGCGAGGTCTAGGATATTTAGCTCACACCGTAGCGCACATAATCTTTTCTCGTCAAGAGGCTTGGTGAAAATATCAGCGAGATTGTCTTCGGTCTTGACGTGACTGATAACAATATCCTCTCGAGCCACATGATCGCGAATAAAGTGATGTCTGATGGCAATGTGCTTAGTGCGAGAATGCTGCACGGGATTATGAGCAATTTTGATGGCACTCTCATTATCACAATAAAGTGGTATATGCTTGACCTTGATGCCATAATCCTTCAGTGTCTGCTTCATCCATAATAACTGAGTGCAACAAGAGCCAGCTGCAATATATTCGGCCTCAGCCGTAGACAGAGAAACACAATTCTGCTTTCTTGAAGACCAACAGACCAAAGATCTACCAAGGAAATGACATGTCCCCGAAGTAGATTTCCTATCAACCAAGTCACCAGCCCAATCTGAGTCTGAATATCCAACAAGATCAAACTGTGCTCCCTTAGGATACCATAAACCTAAGGTGGGGGTGTGAGCCAAATATCTCAGAATGCGCTTGACCGCTTGGTGATGTGATTCTTTCGGTGCAGCTTGATAGCGGGCACACATGCAAACACTCAACATAATGTCAGGTCTAGATGTACATAGATAAAGAAGAGATCCAATCATCGAACGATAGGCTTTCTGATCATAGTCCTTACCATACACATCTGCATCTAGCTTACCATTTGTGGGCATGGGAGTTTTATAGCCCTTCATTTTGGAATCTTGCATTTTGAACTTCTTCAGGCACTCCTTCAGATATTTCTCCTAAGAAATGAAGATACCATTCGCTTGTTGACGTATTTGCAGTCCGAGAAAGAATTTGAGTTCACCCATCATGGACATTTGATATTTATCGGACATCATTTTCCTGAATTCTAAGCTGCATGCATTGTTAGTACAGCTGAAGATAATATCATCCACATAGATTTGACAAACAAATAAATCATTGTCAACTGCACGAGTAAAAAGTTTGGGATCTGTGGATCCTGGTTTGAACCCTTTGTCGAGCAAAAACTTCTTCAAGGTGTCATACCAAGCTCGAGGGGCTTGCTTCAGCCCATTTAAAGCTTTCTTCAACCTGAAAACTTTGTTAGGAAACTCAGGGTGTTCAAAGCCAGGTGGCTGTCTAACATACACTTTCTCATCAATTTCACCATTGAGGAAAGCACTTTTCACATCCATTTGATACAGCAGGATATCACTGTAATTTGCATAAGCAAGAAGAATGCGTATTGCCTCAAGGCGTGCAACAGGAGCATATGTTTCACCAAAATCAATGCCTTCTACTTGTGTGTACCCTTGAGCAATGAGTCGAGCTTTGTTTCTTACCACAATACCATTTTCATCTTGCTTGTTGCGGAAGATCCATTTTGTGCCGATGATATTGTGCTTCTTGGGATTCAGTTTGTCAACCAGTTCCCATACATCATTTAATTCGAATTGCACCAACTCCTCTTGCATGGCATTTATCCAATCCGGATCATTCATGGCTTCTTCATATTTGGTAGGTTCTACCAATGAAACAAAGGAGAAACTGCCACAGTAGTTAGCCAAACGAGTACGCGAACGAGTTGTGGGTCGATAACCTGGATTCTCAAGTTCATCGAGAATTAGTGAGGGATCAACTCGATTTGCCACACGAGGATGAGCATTTTCTTCGTGATGGTCATTATCATCAGCATCTGCATTTGTATCATCATTCCTTTCAAGATAGCCATTTTGATCGGCATTTGTATTTTGATTGCCATTTCCATTTGGAGGAGCATTTGCTTCGGCGGTGGCTTGATGAGTTCTGCTTCGAGTCATGGGAGCATCATCATCAGATGACTCAGGTGCATTTCCTTCAACAGGCTTGACACTCCCAATGGCCATTTGCCGAATAGCATCTGATATCAGCGGTTCATCTATCACATTTGGCAAGTGCTCCTTTTGAGAGCCGTTAGATTCATCAAACCGCACATTTACCGTTTCCATAACTTTCATGTGGTGAGAATTATATACTTGATAAGTATGCGAGTTTGAGCCATAACCAAGAAGAAATCCTTCATGTGCCTTAGGTGCAAACTTTGAAGAATGATTCATATCAAGAATATAACAAGGTGCACCAAAAACATGATGATAAGAAACATTTGGTTTCTTGCCAGTGATAAGTTCATATGAAGTGTCGGGGGGATGCACCCCGGGTAGCCTCATCCGGACTCAATAACTTTTCAAGACATCGGGGCTGGCGAAGCCCCTCATGCCGGCTGGCCACATGGCCCGGCTTCCAGAAGACGGCGCACACATGAAGGCGGGTTTGGGGGCTGGCCGGCTTCCATCAGCCGGCCCCTCCTTCCCCCTCGCAGTCCACACTCACCCACTACGACGGGACGGGGCATGGCAACAGAGCCACCTGCCTCCCCCGAATCCCGGAGGAGCGTGACTACAGTACAGCTGACCCAACGGCTACCTACCCGCCTGGCGCGGGACTGTAGCCATGCGACTCATGACGCGGCCCTCGTCAGCAAGGACCATGCTGTGGCAGAAGGCAATCGGCGTGGCCCACAGGCTTCCAGAAGATGGCGCATCTCTCGAAGGCAGCCTTGGGGATGGGCCGGCTTCCAGCAGCCGGCCCCTCCTTCCCCTCAGAGTCTGCGCTCACCCACTACGACAAGACGGAGCGTGGCTAACAGTGTGCGCTGACCAAGTAGCCACCTACCCGCCTGACGCGGGACTCGTGACGCGTCCTCCGTCATCAAGAGCAGGGCTACAGCGAAAGGCAATCAGCATGGGCCGCAGGCAGCGGGCCCTACCAGTCGGCCAGATTCTCGGTAGCCGGCGGGGCCCTCCAGAGGCGGGCCCTAGCAGCCGGCAGAGAACCCGGCGACCTTAGACACTGACGTCCGGGTCCTACACCCGGTCGTATTACCATTGTACCCCTGGGGGGTTGGCCTATAAAACCCCCCAGGGTTCACCCATGCAAAGGGTTCAGCCTTTATCCCACACACACCATAGCTAGGAGAGGAGAGGTAGCTCTACCCTTCTTCTTCCTCTAGCAACATAGCTCAAGGAGCGACCTTGTACTCTCTTTGATCATAGTCATCATGCGGAGACCCCGCAGAGCAGGACTAGGGGTGTTATCTCTCCGGAGAGCCCCGAACCTGGGTACATCTTGTGTGCGATCGAGCTCGTGCTCACTCCCGCTTCCAGGGCCCGATGACGTCCTCTTGGCTCCACCCATGATAAGCCACCCCCTGGCATCTGACATGAGATTACCACGACATGAAGTTTTCTTAAGGAACTTGTCAAGATAAACACGATTGATAACATGACAAGCAGTGTTAATGGCATCAGCCCAGAAGTGAATGGGGGTTTTATACTCACTGAGCATTGTTCTTGCCATTTCAATGAGAGTTTTGTTCTTTCGTTCAACAACTCCATTTTGTTGAGGAGTGTATGCAGCAGAGAACTCATGAGTGATACCATGATCATCGACAAATTCAGCAATATGAGTATTTTTGAACTCAGTCCCATTGTCACTTCTGACATGCTTAATTCGCACATCATATTTATTCTGGTCCTTCTTAGTGAAGCTTTTGAAGATATCTTGAGTTCAAGTCTTGTCTTCGAGGAAGAATACCCAAGTGTATCGAGAGAAATCATCAACAATAACCAGACCATAATGACTACCACCGAAGCTTGCATAATTCTGAGGACCGAATATGTCGGTGCAACAAACCCCCAGGTGTGTTGCCTGGACTGTACACAGGCTCAAGAGCAAGGTTACGACATTCAAGACAAGGCCAAGCAGAAGAGATGGCTCTTTGAGAAATCAAAGGGCGGATCAAGAAGACTAAGACCAACCAAACAAGCAAGATATCACTAAGGAAAAACCTCCCTTGCCGGGCAGGCGAGCCTAGCGGGGTCGAGGTTACCCAAGACAAGCCTCAAGACTCCCCCGGCAGACTTGCCGGGGATGCCAAGGGCGGATTGCCCCGCCAAAGCTCCACCGCTCCACCTCATAGCAACGCAAGTCACCCATCGATGCGGTGTCGAGCCCCCGAATGACTAAGTGGCTATTATTTGGTACGTGGCAGGCCATTTCTGAGGAAGATCACCCGTAAATGACACCCGTCCAGGCGACGTGTCACACGGACAGGCAAAAAGGTGGTTGAATGGCATGGCAAGGCTTGCCGGGCTACGCCATGATGTGACACTAAGCGGTGCATTTAATGCGCCCTGACCTGTCCGCAGAGTTAGCGATGATAGCACTGTGGCTATCTAATCGTTGGATAAATGACTGTTTTGCCATTGTGGTAACCCCTTTACCTATAAAAGGAGGGCCATGGCTACCTTAGAGAGGATTCGGACCCTTGTACACTCGTACGCACGTAGCCGCTCTCGCCCTGAGGCGACCTTGCCGGGCTAGTGCTCTGCGTCTCCACCACGATTCTTCCATCAATCCACCAAAGCAGGAGTAGGGTTTTACGCCTCGCGGCGGCCCGAACCTGCGTAAAACTGCCCGTGTCATCATTACCGTGCTGCTCTATGCTTTCCGCTCTTTGTGCAATGCGCCCTTCCCCCTTGCCGAACCACAAGGGGCCAATGGCCCCATAGGTGGTCGTGTGATACCACGACATCTTTGGCGCGCCAGGTAGGGGGAAGCGTTTGCGCGAACCCGAGAGTGTAAGTAGCACGTCATCTTCATCATCGTTTTCTTCATCAACGGCTTCATCATCCATGGCGCCCAAGAAGAAATCCGATGTTTCAGATCACCCGTCCACCTCGAAGGCCCCCTCGCATGCGGCCACTAATGTCCTGGGGGCTGCGGGGGAACATGGGAACGCCGAAACCGCGGGGAACATGACTGGCGTAGGCGGCGCCATCACCGTTCCCCCTGCGGCCAAAGCAGGAGCAGGAGGCACCGGAGAAGGGCGACAACAACAACAACCCGGCGGCCATGCTCCGCAAGGTGCGGGTGGGGAGAATGCTCCGTCTCCGCCTCCCCACCTCGCCGAGGGACACAGCCGCAGTGGTGGCGCTCGCCCTGAAGCGGATCATAATCACCTAGCTGCCCCCGCCACGAGTGCGGCTACGGGGCCTGCGCCACCCCCAGGACAAGCTAGCCGAGACGATGCACCGAATGGGGTCGTCAACCCCCAAGCGCATCCGCCTCGTCATCATGCCACCCTGGTGACTGGCTCGCGGTGGCGAGAACATGGCGCCGCCACTACAGGCACCATCAGAAGTCAGGCGACGTTGCGATCTGCGTCGTCGTCCATGCCAAGCACCGCTTCGGAGGCCATGGCGCGGGCCCAGCTCTTGTTGAGATTTCTGCCAGCGGCCAATCAAATGGATGAGTGGAGGGCCACTATCCAGAGCTTGATTGGTTTCGCTGAGGCGGGAGGATCACAGTAGGCAGGCCCGCCACGGCCTCCACCAACGGCGGCAACGGCCCAAGTCGCTGGCCACACCGAGGGAGTCGTTCCGACGGTGCAGTCCCCTCCACGACAACCAGCACAGGGGGCGCAGCCAGGGCCATGCGACCAAGAACCCGACGACATATCAATGGCTTCGTCTGATCCTCAGGCACATCGAGACCAGCGACGGGTCCGGGAAGACAGGCGGACGAAAGACGCGCGCGTCACCATCGAGTGACGCCGCGACACCCACTGCCAGTCTGATAGGCGCAATGGCCCCGACGTCGACGAACCCATGCTCGGTGGGGGTGGGTACATGTCTTTCGAGGTTGGGTGCCCCGCCTTCACTCGTGAGCTGCGGCAAGTCCGTTGGCCATCTGCTCGTACATTCAAGCCAGAGATACCAGAAAAATACGATGGAAGATTGAACCCGGCAGAGTTCTTGAGCATCTACACCATCGTTGTTCAAGCTGCCGGAGGAAGGGACGAGAGGGTGTTCGCCAACTACTTCCCTTTGGCACTCAAGCCAAACATGAGGTCGTGGCTGATGCACTTACCAGAGAACTCCATTTCGACCTGGGCTGATATGTGCCATGAGTTTATTAGCGCCTTCACGGGCGGCCATCAAGAACCAGAGCGGCCCAGCGACTTGCAGCTCCTCCCACAGAAGGAAGGAGAGAGTTTGCGGAAGTATATGTAGAGGTTCAGCCGGGTGCACAGGAGCATTCCAGACATCCATCCAGCAGCTGGATAGCTGCGTTCCAGTCCAACATGCGCAACCACAGGATACGTTCCAAAATGAACGTTCGGTTGCCCAAGACTGTGAATGAGCTATACACTCTGGCGGACAAGTGTGCCCGAACAGAGGAGGGGAGGCGACTCCTCGGTGAAGAGGATGGCGTCGACATTGACTCAGAGGACGATGACGACGCCACCAATCAGAAGAAGAAGAACAAGAAATGCAAGGATAAAGCAGTGATGGTTGTTGAAGGAGCGAGCACTCCTAGTACCGGCAAGAAGGCCAAGACCGAGGCTCCTAGTAAGGAAGTTGCCGCGTGCGCTGACTGTCAGGAGGCCGCGGCTGCCGAGAAGGCTGGGAAGGCTGACGGGTCATACTGCAAGATCCATCGGACTAAGGGACACGATCTTCAAGAGTGTCATCAAGTTGAGCAGCTCGTCAAGAAGCAGAAAGCTAAGTACGAGAAGCGTGACAAAGAGAGAGACCAAGATGGTGCTGGCGGGAAGGGCCAAGGTGGCGGAGGAGGTCGCCCCGTCAAGGCCCCTCAGTATCAAGGGAAACCGGCCAGAGGCCATGAGGAAGGGATGCGATGATGGGAGTGATGAAGGAGATGAAGAGGAAACCAGCGAGCAGGAGTTCCAGAAGGCCACTGATGCCCTGTGCATTGACGGAGGTGCATCCTTGCACTCCTTTCACCGCTAGCTCAAATAGTGAGCACGTGAGGTCAATGTCGTGGAGCCAGCGACAAATTCTTGGAAGCCGATCAAGTGGTCCCGCACGCCCATCATCTTTGATGAAGAGGATCACCCTGATCGCACCACTGCGGTAGGATGTTTGCCATTGTTGGTTTCACCAACGATTCGCAACCTCAAAGTCACAAAGATGTTGGTTGACGGTGGGGCCGGGTTGAATCTGATATCTCCCAAGGTCATCAGCAAGCTCCAGGTAGCAGATGAAGAGCTCAAGGTTACCGGTACTTTCCAAGGCATCAACCCCGGCAGGAGTCGTCCTAAGGGGAAGATCACACTGCCGGTAATGTTTGGGGGGGAGCTGAACTACCAGACCGAGAAGATCATGTTTGATGTGGTTGACCTCCCCCTGCCATACAATGGAATCCTTGGCCACCCTGCCCTGGCAAAATTCATGGCGGCATCCCACTATGCCTACAACACTTTGAAGATGCCAGGACCGATGAGCGTCATTTCCATTCCATCAGACAAGAAGGACACAATCATATGCGTTGATAAGATGTACCGGGAAGCAGTCGCTGCAGAGGCCGCAGAAGCTACTGCTCCTGCCAAGGAAAGCAAGAAAGGGAAGAAAGCTAGCAAGGACGCCAGCAAAGAATCCGGGAAGCGCGCTGCAACTGCCGTCCCCTCTGGAGAAGGAAGTGAACTCGCCCCGGCAGGGTCAGAGGCAGATCAGAACAAGGAGGAGCGAGGTAATGGAGACAGCTCCAAGGTCGTGGCAAGGAAGAAAGTGGTGCAGCGGCCAGTGTACTTCATTAGCTCCCTGTTGCAGGGGGCTAGGTCGAGGTACTCTGGCGTGCAAAAGTTGATTTTTGGCCTCATCATGGCCTCAAGGAAACTGCGCCACTACTTCCAAGCCCACGAGATCATGGTTGTAACCTGCTTCCCCTTGCAATGCATACTGAGGAACCCTGAGGCCACTGGCAGGATAGTGGAATGGGCTTTGGAGTTATCCAACTTTGGTTTGAAGTTCAAGAGCACGTCAACCATTCAAAGGAGAGCACTGGCGGAGTTTATTGCGGAATGGATGCCTACCCCTGACGAAGATGTGTTGGAGACAGTTATCCCCGGCAAGGAAGTGCCCCAAGAATGGATCATGTACTTTGATGGTGCCTTCTCCCTACAAGGTGCAGGAGCTGGCGTGCTTCTTGTTGCTCCCTCTGGGGAGCACCTCAAGTACGTGGTTCAAATGCATTTCCCCCGGGAGAAGGCTACCAACAATACAGCAGAATATGAAGGACTCCTTGCCGGGCTCAGGATCGCAACAGAACTGGGAACCAAGAAGTTGATCATTCATGGAGATTCGCAACTTGTGGTGAGGCAAGTGAACAAGGATTATCAAAGCCCATCGATGGAGGCATACGTCGAGGAAGTGAGAAAGTTGGAGGAGCGCTTTGACGGATTGCAAACAGAGCACATACCGCGTGCGGAAAACAGCATTGCTGATCATCTGTCAAAGTGCGCTGCGCAAAAATTCCCTGTGGAACCAGGGACTTTTGTTCTCCATCTGACTCAACCCTCCGTATCCCCGGAAACAATGGCCAGGAACAGGAGGAAACTGGACTCCGGCAGGCCTCTCCCGGCAGAGCCCTCTGAGGTCCCCAGAAGAGAGCTTGGCGGGAACAACTCCCCTTCGAACAGTGAGCTGCACCCTCCTGCCAAACTACCAATCTTTCTGGTCGAGGAGTGCGCTCCCACGAATGAGGAGGTGCCGCTGGTCCTCGTTGCCGAGCCTCAGGCTCCAACTTGGGCGCGGCACATAGTCCATTTCCTCCAAACAGGAGAACTTCCCGAAGAGCAAGAAGAAGCTGAAAGAGTAGCCCGGAGGGCCAGTATGTATCAGTTCGTTGACGACACGCTATACAGAAGAAGGCCCAACGGAGTGAAATTGAAGTGCATTTGCCGGGAAGAAGGAAGGGAACTGTTGGCAGAGATAGACAAGGGTATATGCGGCTCCCACATTGGATCGAGGGCCCTGGTTGGAAAAGCCTTCCGGCAAGGTTTTTACTGGCCCACGGCCCTCCAAGATGCAATTGAGCTAGTCACCAAATGTGAAGCCTGCCAGTTCCACTCCAAGAATATCCATCAGCCTGCTCAAGCTCTCCAGGCGATCCCTTTGTCATGGCCCTTCTCGGTCTGGGGGCTCGACATCTTGGGCCCCTTCCCCCGTGCTACTGGGGGCTTTGAGTTCTTGTTCGTCACTATCGACAAGTTCACAAAGTGGCCAGAGGTGGAGCCCGTGAGGAAGGTGACCGCACAGTCAGCTATCAAGTTCTTGAAAGGATTGGTGTGCCGTTTCGGAGTACCCGCCAGGATCATCACTGACAATGGCACCCAATTCACAAGCCGCGCCTTCATGCAATACGTTCATGCCCTCGGAAGCAAAGTCTAATTTGCCTCTGTTGCCCATCCCAGAAGCAACAGACAAGCTGAGAGGGAAAATGCTGAAGTGCTGCGAGGACTCAAGACAAGAACATTTGATAGGCTGCAAAAGTGCGGCAAGCGATGGATCAATGAGCTGTCGGTGGTTCTTTGGTCCCTCCGTACGACACCAAATCAAGCTACCGGGCAGACTCCCTTCTCCCTAGTCTATGGGGCAGAAGCAGTTATCCCCACGGAACTCATATACGGATCACCTCGAGTGCTTGCCTATGATGAAGTAGCGCAGGAACAGCACCGGCGTGACGACGCTGTGCTACTTGAGGAGAACCATCTCCGGGCTGCTATGTGTGCTGCACGCTACCAGCAAGCCCTGCGTCGCTATCACAGCCGCAGGGTTCATGCCCGGAGCCTTGAGGAAGGTGACCTTGTCCTTAGGCGTGTTCAGTCCGCCAAGGGTGCAAACAAGTTGACGCCGAAGTGGGAAGGCCCTTACCAGGTAGTACGAGTCACCAGACCCGACGCAGTTCGTCTGGAGACCAGAGATGGCATTCAGTTGCAAAACTCATGGAACATTGAGCATCTCCGTAAGTTCTACCCGTAAGGCGCGGCTGTCGGGCCCTGCCCGGCAGCCACCCTTTTGTAGAAGCCTTGCCGATGTTGCATGTAACCCTTTGTACAAAGCCAGACGCGGACCCTGAGCAACAGATGAATAAAGGAAGCGCTGGGGGGGGGGCCGACAAGATTGCATGCATGCATAAGCATATCATGAGCATAGCATGATCATGTAGATGAGGTCGCATGTAGCACCGTTTTCATCTGCACTAAGTTGCAGGGTTCTTGCCGTGGACTTGATCCTGAAGAGAAGAAATGAAGACAAGCCTACACAGCGATCCCCGGCAAGCCAAACAGATAAGTTTCTTCTTATCCATACCTATTCTGTAAGGCAAAAACTTGTGCATATGAAAACCTCGCTACCTTCAAAACATAGGTGCTCCCATCCTTTGTCCCGAACGTTTCTTCGGGCAAGGTGGTCGCAGTTGCCTTTGATGGAGAGGGTTCGACGAGGGGCCAGTCCCTTTTTATAGTTTTATGCCCGGCAGGCCTTGCCCCACGGCAGCAAACTAAGGGTACCGGCAGGATAGTTTGCCGGGGGGAAACTTGTTTACTTGAACGTATAGAGGCACCTCACCTCTGCATGGACATGATACATGCACAAGTACCCGGCAAGGCTTGTCTTTTTCATTAATATGCTGATAAACAAGTACAGATCTTACAGAGCACAAACATGGATAAGGAAGTTTACATAATTTAGACTAAAGTTTGGCAAGTGCCTACATGTTTTAGACTGAAAAAAGATAAGTGCCCTGTGATCCCTTTCTTGCCCCTCTCCTCCTAGGCACTACAGTGGGAGGAGGGAGGCGCTGTCGAGCAGAAGCCCTCGTCGCCACTACTGGGGTGCCACTGCGTCCTCTTCCCCTCATCATGATGAAGAAATGACACCATAAGAAAGAAGAAGGGAATGGATATGAGCCTACACCCCCGCCCGCGTCCCCTTTTATAAGGAAAACAAGGCCGGGGGCTGGCTCCCTACTCAGGGGGAACGACCGCCCCGCTCCGCCAATTCGGCTCCCTCCCGCGCCACCAACGGCTCGTGGAGTCGAGGCCGACCCCGTGCACCAATCCATGGCGTCTGGATTTCTGCCATGGCATGCATTTCCGCGCTCTCCGCGTCCACCACCAACCCAGCACAATGCATGTTGCACACGTGGCGGAAATGGCAGAAGCACGGAAGATAGCGGAATGGCAGTTATCGCCCCGTGAACGTGGGGATGTGGGTAGCCCACGGATCATGGCTTACTAACCTCCCCACTACATCACGCGATGCACGGGAAAACCAAAAACTGACTCAGACACAGGTTAATGAAGAAGCAAAGAAGATCTCAAAGGACGAGCTACCGCAACCCGCTCACCTGTGTACTAGACAGGGCCTACCCCGACGACACTCAGCAGCGCGTTCAGGCCAGGCCCGGGGGCTCCTGTCGGTGCAACAAACCCCCAGGTGTGTTACCCAGACTGTACACAGGCTCAAGAGCAAGGTTACGACATTCAAGACAAGGCCAAGCAGAAGAGATGGCTCTTTGAGAAATCAAAGGGCGGATCAAAAAGACTAAGACCAACCAAACAAGCAAGATATCACTAAGGAAAAACCTCCCTTGCCGGGCAGGCGAGCCTGGCGGGGTCGAGGTTACTCCAAGACAAGCCTCAAGACTCCCCCGGCAGGCTTGCCGGGGACGCCAAGGGCGGATTGCCCCGCCAAAGCTCCACCACTCCACCTCACAGCAACGCAAGTCACCCATCGGTGTGGTGTCAAGCCCCCGAGTGACTAAGTGACTGTTATTTGGTACGTGGCAGGCCATTTCTGAGGAAGATCATCCCTAAATGACACCCATCCAGGCGACGTGTCACACGGACAGGTGAAAAGGTGGCTGAATGGCACGACAAGGCTTGCCGAGCTACGCCACGATGTGACACTAAGCGGTGCATTTAATGCGCCCTGACCTGTCCGCAGAGTTAGGTATGATAGCACTGTGGCTATCTAATCATTGGATAAATGACTGTTTTGCCATTGTGGTAACCCCTTTACCTATAAAAGGAGGGCCGTGGCTAACTTAGAGAGAATTCGGACCCTTGTACACTCGTTCGTGCGTAGCCACTCTCGCCCCGAGGAGACCTTGCCGGGCTAGAGCGATGCGTCTCCACCACGGTACTTCCATCAATCCACCAAAGCAGGAGTAGGGTTTTACGCCTCGCGGCGTCCCGAACCTGGGTAAAACTGCCCGTGTCATCGTTGCCGTGCTGCTCTGTGCTTTCTGCTCTTTGTGCAATGCGCCCTTCCCCCTTGCCGAACCACAAGGGGCCGATGGCCCCATAGGTGGTCGTGTGATACCACGACAGAATAAATCCATATGAAGAATTTCCATTGGTCTTGTTGTGGTCATGACTGTCTTTGATGAATAATGCTTCTTAGCCAATTTACCAGCTTCACAAGCAGCACAGAGACGATTCTTGTCGAATTTTACATCAGGAATGCCACGGAGATGATTTTTCTTCACCAGAGTCTGCAAGTTTCTCATACCTGCATGACCAAGTCTGCGGTGCCACAGCCATCCTTCGGTTGCTTTTGCAAGCAAACAAGTTTGGACTGAGGGACCCTTAGAGAAATCCACAATATAAAGATCACCCTTTCTAATTCCCTCAAAGACGAAAGAATGGTCAGAGGCCATGAAGACAATGCATTTGGATATAGAGAATAATACGAGCATGCCTAAATCACATAGCTTGCCAACTGACATAAGATTGAATCCAAGGGATTGAACAAGTAGAACATCATCAATAGACTTATCCTTGGATATAGCAATTTTGCCTAGCCCAATTACCTTTCCTTTGTTGTTGTCGCCAAAAGTGATATACTTTAGAGGAGAAGCAGTTAAGTTGGGGTCGACAAACAATGACTTGTCTTCGGTCATATGACTAGTGCATCCACTGTCCATAATCCATTCAGTACACCTGGAGACATAGTCCTGCAGAAGAATTAGGCTTTCTTAACCACCCACATCTTTGCAGGTGGCTTCGAAACAAATGAACGAGCAGGATAGGTTTTCTTTCGACAAGCATAGTTGTTACTCGATGAGGAGCAAGTATAATTAAAAGAGTAAGCATTGAAATTCTTTCCAGATGAATGAGCATAATGATTGTTTCTTGTGTGCATATATTCATTCTGTCGAATCCTTTGTGCATGCATGGTTAGTTGAGCAGAAACTGGCAAAGCATCAATAGTTTTCTTTGGCACCCAAATAGCTCTCTTTGGGGGGCCATTTCTGTTGTTTGGTCCAACATAGCGAGCAATTGTTTCACCATGTTCATCTTTGAACAACTTGTAGTTGTCCAGTGAATCATTATCAGGATATTCAGGAATGGGAGAGTCATATCCAGAAAGTAATGCAGGGTCGAGCGTTTTGCTCTTTGCAGGGACCCACACAGTCTGGGGATATTGATGTGGTTCCCAGTAAGTACCATCTTCATCCAGTTTCCTTTCGAAACCGATACCTTCCTTTCTGGGATTTTTGTGAAGAATGGATTTCTTCAGAACATTGCAAAGGGTGTGTTGCCCTTTGAGAGATTTGAACATTCCCGTCTGAAGAAGATCCTTTAACCTAGCATTCTCATCAAAAACAGAACTATTTTCCTCGATTGAGGGGTTAGCACTCACAGATGATTCAGCATTAGATTCAGCATTGTTTCTTTCAAGACATTTTAAACATGGTGGCTCAAACAATTCAGGTTTCTCCTTAAGTTGTTGGGTGAGAAGAGAATTTTCTCTCATCAAATCCTCATGAGCCTCTCTCAGCGCCTCGAGTTCCTGTTTCCTTTTCAGGTAATCGTAGGTCAATCTTTCGTGGTCTACTGAGAGAAAATCATGACGAGTTGAGACTTCATCCCTTCGTGACTTGAGAGAGGAATACTCTTCGGTTAGTGACTGGTTTTTCTCCATCTCCTCAACCAACAACCCTTCGGATTTCTTGAGAGTTTTCTCAATTTTCTCAAGATAACTTTGTTCAATATTAGCAATTTTGATCAACTTAGCATGGTCATCCTCATCAGAAGAATATTGATCACTGGAATGAACCTTATAATGTTTCGAAGATACCTTTTCTTTCAAAGCCTTGGCCATGAAGCAGTATGTAGGAGATTCGTCGTCACTTGAAGGATTCCCGAAGAAGTTTGTCATAGTAGAGGAGGCACATGCTATGCCAGCCATGCCGGAGTCAGAATCTTCATCGGATTCTTCTTCTTCTTCGGAACCTAACGATTCTTCTTCTTCAGAATCCATTTCCTTGCCGATGTAAGCCTTTGCCTTGCGAGAAGTATTCTTGCGGTTGGAGGAGGACTTGGAAGGATTCTTTGAGGAAGATCTTGACGAAGAATTTGAGTTGGAGATGTCCTTCTTGAAGAACTTCTTTGTTTTCTTCTCATCATCTGAATCATAGTTCTTGCTCTTGCCTTTGCTTCGATGGTTGCTCGAATCATATCTCCCACTAGCATGGATTTCAGCTTCCCAGAGAGAGCAGTCTGAAATGAAGTGTCCAGGCTTTTTGCACTTGAAGCAGGTGTATTCTCCGGCAGGTTTTGAAGATTTTGAACCCCCAGAGTTGCTTGAACTTCTTTTCTAGAACTAGCTCTTCTTGTGGAAACGTTGGAATCATTTCGTGATTAGTGCGAGATCTTTGCTGAGACGTTCTGGATCATCTGAATCTTCTTCTGCATTTCCTTCTGAGGAGGAATCAACTACAGCCTTGAGAGCATGATTTTGCGTTGAGTTGAGCCATACAGATCTCTTTTCTCTTCTTCCTGTTCCTCGTGTGTGTTTAGTCTTTCCATCACATCAGCAGAGTTGAGGCTTTTGAAATCAGGACGGTCTCGAATCATCAGAACAAGCGTGTCAAATGAAGTGTCAAGAGATCATAGCAGTTTCTTCACAACCTCATGGTCAGTAATATCTTGGGCGCCAAGTCCTTGAAGTTCATTTGCTATGTCACTGAGGCGAAAGAAGGTTTGCTGACAGCTTTCATTTCCAATTCGCTTGAAGCGATTGAACTTCGCTCGAAGAGTATCAATCCGGGCCTCTTTCTGAGATGAAACTCCTTCATTGATCTTTTCGAGGACATCCCACAGCTCCTTAGCAGTCTGACACTGGCAATACCGAAGGAATTGAGCACGAGAGAGATGGCCACCAATTTCATCTTTGGCTTGAGCATCTAGTTGAATGAGCTTCTTTTCTTCATCGGTAGGAGCTTGAGGAATAACAACTGTGAACCCGATATGCACCACGTTCCACATATCATCATCTATAGCTCGTAGACGGATCTTCATCTTCTCCTTCCAGAAGGGATAGTCTGTCCCATCGAATATGGGAATCTTGAGATGCGACTTGTAGTTCACTGAAGACATACTTAAACTCCAAAGTCGTTAGACTAAAATGAGCAGAGTCAAGGAGTACCTTGCTCTGATACCAATTGTAGGAATGAAGTATGTCTACCAGAGGGGGGTGAATGGGAGTTTTAAATTTTCTTTGAAAAACTTAAATCTCTCAGAACCCAGCAGCGGAATAAACAATAAACAGACTAAGATGAACTACAACAGATAACCGAAGGGAAACTAAAGCATGCATCAAAGTAAAATACATGAATAGAATGCATTGAAGGTAAACTTGAGTAACAGAGGTGACCGAAGATGCTCGATGGCGACAAGGTATTTGTTTGACCAGTTCGTCCTTCTGCACAAGGACTACGTCTGGTTGGAGGGGCTGTGACTTAACACGGAAGATAAACTCTCTTCACCCTATTCTCCTCGACAATCAATTCGTCAACCGATGCCGATCACTCATGGTAGATACTTGAAGGCGATCTCCAAACCTTTATAGACTTCTTCTTCGAGAACCACAATCACTCTTGGTCTCTGAAGAAATTGACACCTAACCGTCTAGAGAGTTTGCAGCTCTCAAGAGTAATAGGCGGAGTGTACTAAACTTAGATTCTAGTGATGCTGAACCACTATCTAATTCTTCGGCTCTAGGGTTTTTCTCTTAGTGGATTTTAAACTCAAATCACTCAGAGGGGGTTGCTCAACAATTCTTCTCAGAAATCAAACGGAGCAGCCGCCGGACAAAGCCGGCACGGGGTGGCTATTTATAGCCGCAGCCTTCCCAGATGGGAAATGACCAAATTGGACACGGGGTCCAGCCAATGGCCAACCGACACGTTCACAACAGTCGGATTTTGGAGCAACGGTAACATTACTTGAGAAACAAGTAATGCTAACTCCTCGGTCCGAGGCAAATCTCTCGCAGCGAAGAAGATCACAGTCTCTTGCTGGCAAGTATTTGCTCGGAACACAAAGAGATTTCACTCACAGCTTTCATAGGTTTGGGTTTAGCATCAGAGAATCAAAGCTTCGAAACTCTATACCCCTCTTAATAGTACGGTGGTCCTATGACTCAATGAAAGAAGAAGAACAATGAAATAAATGCTACGTCTTCACTTCGTCTTCATTCTTACTCGAGCGCAGTCATTTGCTTCGAACAATCACCGAACCAATTGCTTAGACTTCAGCAATTTTTAGGGGTCACTCTTGTTTGCTTTATCTTCGGTGATAACCTTCGCTGTTACGCAGGGAGATTATCTTGGTTGTTTTCATCAAACTCCTCGATTACTCCAGGGACCTGTTACTCTGTGTGCACTAGAAAACACATAAGTCCCAAACTGTTTATGTCAACAAACTCCAAAACATAAGGGGCCTATCATTGCACCAACAGAAACAACTTTAATAATAATGCTTATAGAGGTAATTTTAATCCTAGGCTGTTCCTTGGAAGTTCCTCTATTAATTATGGCAATTCCTATGGAATTCCTTATAATAATAATAATAATAATAATAATAATAATAATAATAATAGGATGCCCTCTGATCTTGACAATAATATCAAAGAATTTATTAATGCTCAAAATTTTAGTAAAATTGATGATATGTCTAGGAGCATTGATAGAATTATTCATGATGTGGAAAATCTTAAGACTAAAATTTTGCCACCCAAGGTTGATATCAATGAATCAATTAAAGCTTTATATAAATCCATGGATGAGAGTAAGAAGAGAACCTCTATGCTAAGAGCTCAAAGAGAATTTTTAGAAAAAGCCATTCCGCCCGATTTTTTTCATAGTAATGATGAAGAGGTTAAAATTATTTGTGTTTCTTCTATTGATTCCTTGTTTAGTAATATTAAGCTTTATGATAAGGGGGTTGAAGAAGATTCAACTTTAGCTAGAAGGTGTCCCCATAATTCGGAGGGTGAAAATCTTGATGAAAAAATTGCTAAAAGTGGGTTTGGAGAGGTAAAAACTTTAACTAGTGATGTGCCCACTCTCTTGGATTACAAAGGCTTTAATTATGATAGTTGTTCTTTGATTGAGTGTATTTCTTTGTTACAATCCATGCTAAATTCACCTAACGCATATGAACAAAATAAGGCTTTTGCTAAACATATTGTAGAAGCAATGATGAAAGCCTTAGAAGAAAAGTTAGAATTGGAGATTTCAATTCCTATAAAATTATATGATGAATGGGAACCCACCATTAAAGTCACGATAAAAAATTATGAGTGCAATGCTTTATGTGATTTGGGTGCTAGTGTTTCCACAATTTCAAAATCTCTATGTGTTGTGCTAGGTTTTACCAATTTGGAAGAATGTTCTCTTAATTTGCACTTGGCGGGTTCTACTATTAAAAATCCTTTGGGAAGAATTCATTATGTTCTTATTCTTGCAAATAGGAATTATGTTCCCATAGATTTTATTTTACTTGATATTGATTGCAATCTGTCTTGTCCCATAATACTTGGTTGACCGTTCTTACGAACTATATGTGTCGTGACTGACATGAAAGAAGGGAATATTAAATTTTAGTTTCCGTTAAAGAAGGGTATGGAACACTTCCCTAGGACTAGAATTAATCCACCATATGAGTCAATCATGAGGGAAACCTATGGTGCAAAAACTGAAGATGACAATACTTGAAATTATGCATTATGCCTAGCTAGGGGCATAAAACAATAGCGCTTGTTGGGAGGCAACCCAATAGTTATCTTAATTTTTTCTTGTTTACTTTCTATTTTTTTTCTTGTGTTCACACAATTATGCTACTGTTATGATTGTGTTTTGATGTTTTAATTAGTGTTTGTGCCAAGTAAAGCCTTTAGGATTTACTTTTTTGCAAGAGTCAAAGTATTCTTCCCTATTCCTTTTATTTTTCTCTTTTTGCAAGCATCATGTGGTGAGGAAGGATCTAGGCACATATATCCAGTTGGATATGAGTGGGCATGAGTTATTATTGTTGACATCACCCCTGAGGTGAATATGTTGGGAGGCGAAACTATAAGCCCCTATCTTTCTATGTGTCCGGTTGAAACTTTTTGTTCATGGGTATGCTGTGAGTGTTAGCAATCATAGAAGGTTAAATGATGGTTGAGTATGTGGACTTGCCTAAAGGCTCCGACACGTGACCCTTCCTGAAAATATGATGAGTTGTAGTTGCAGAGTTGACTGAGAACATAGTTTGTTGGTTTTCAATAAGGTTTATGCTTTATACTTCAATGTTGTGATGAATTGTTACTTGTTCATGAGAAGTTATATGATAAAAGTTGTGTGATAAAGTTTTATGTTAATTTATTTGTTGCTATAATAATAAACATGATGCTTCTATGTCCGTATTTTGTTTTTATCGAGACCTCTCTCTCTAAGCATGTGGGCATGTTTTTCCATATCGGTTTTTCGCTTCAGGACAAGCGAGGTCTAAGCTTGGGGGAGTTGATACGTCCATTTTGCATCATGTTTTCCTACTGTTATTTATAATGTTTTTATGCATAATAATGCTTTTTGGAGTAATTCTAATACCTTTTCTCTCATATTATGCAAGGTTTACACAAAGAGGGGGAATGCTGGCAGCTAGAATTCTGGACCTGAAAAAGCTACGTTGGAGTTACCTATTCTACAAATCTCCAAATGAGCTGAAAATCTACGGAGAATTATTTTGGAATATATAAAAAATACTGGAGCAAATAACTACTGGAGGGGCCCCACCTGGTGAGCACAAGACACCAGGGCGCGCCTGGGCCCCCGGGCGCGCCCTGGTGGGTTGTGCCCAGCACGGCCCACCTCCGGTGCCCATCTTCTGGTATATAGGTCATTTTGACCTAGAAAAATCAAGGGGAGACTTTCGGGACGAAGCGCCGCTGTCTCGAGGCAGAACTTGGGTAGGTGACCTTTTGCCCTCCGGCGGAGCGATTCCGCTGGGGGAACTTCCCTCCCGGAGGGGGAAATCATCACCATCGTCATCACCAACAACCCTCTCATCTTTGGGAGGGCAATCTCCATCAAAATCTTCAATAGCACCATCTCCTCTCAAACCCTAGTTCGTCTCTTGTGTTCAATCTTTGTACCAGAAACTCAGATTGGTACATGTGGGTGACTAGTAGTGTTGATTACATCTTGTAGTTGATTACTATATGGTTTATTTGGTGGAAGATTATATGTTCAGATCCATTATGCTATTTAATACCCCTATGATCTTGAGCATGATTATCATTTGTGAGTAGTTACTTTTGTTCTTGAGGTCACGGGAGAAGTCATGTTGCAAGTAATCATGTGAACTTGATATGTGTTCGGTATTTTGCTGATATGTATGTTGTGATTCCCTTAGTGGTGTCATGTGAACGTCGACTACATGGCACTTCACCATATTTGGGCCTAAGGGAATGCATTGTGGAGTAGTTATTAGATGATGGGTTGCTAGAGTGACAGAAGCTTAAACCCTAGTTTATGCGCTACTTCATAAGGGACCGATTTGGATCCAAAAGTTTAATGCTATGGTTAGATTTTATCTTAATACTTTTCTCGTAGTTGCGGATGCTTGCGAGGGGGGTTAATCATAAGTAGAAGGTTTGTTCAAGTAAGAACATCACCTAAGCACCGGTCCACCCACATATCTAATTATCAAAGTAGCGAACACAAATCAAACCAACATGATGAAAGTGACATGGTGAAATTCCCATGTACCCTCAAGAACGCTTTGCTTATCATAAGAGACCGTTTTGGCCTGTCCTTTGCCACAAAAGGATTGGGCTACCTTGCTGCACTTTATTTATCATTATCGTTACTTGTCCGTTACAAATTATCTTGCTATCAAACTACTTGTTACCGACTATTTCAGTGCTTGCAGAAAATACCTTGCTGAAAACCACTTGTCATTTCCTTCTGCTCCTCGTTGGGTTCGACGCTCTTACTTATCGAAAGGACTACGATTGATCCCCTATACTTGTGGGTCATCAGTTAATAATAAATTCCTTGGAAAGTGTTGGTATGGAAGGCACCCGTGGATACAGCTAGCCATGGATTGTGTAAGAATGGTGGAAAGGAAATAAACTTTATTTTCTGTTTGGGAATCGCCTATGATTTATCTAGCATGGAAGATATTGGGAATTCTCGGTTGTTTTCGTTGACAGGAAAAGCATGCCTCTCAAAATAATTTTATCTCTCAATTTAAACTATGAGCTCTGGCACCTCTATAAATCTCTGCTTCCCTCTGCGAAGGGCCTATCTATTTACTTTTATGTAATTTTAATTTTAATTTTAAGTCTCCATCTTCTCTTATAAAGCACCAACTAGGGAACACTATTGTCATACTTGTGCATTGGATGTAGCTAATATTTGAGTGTGTTTCATGAATGGATCAATGATTGAGCATAATGGGCTAGGGGTAGCTTTCTTTAGTGTTGATATTTTGAAAGACATGGTTGCTTGTTGGTATGCTTGAGTATTGATGTCTTCATGTCAAATTATAGACTATTGCTTTGAATCATTCAAGTCCAAATGTCCATGTTATAAAAGAAAAGATTGTATGATGAATATGATAGGTAGCATTCCACATCAAAAATTCTGTTTTTATCATTTACCTACTCGAGGACGAGCAGTAATTAAGCTTGGGGATGCTTGATACGTCTCCAACGTATCAATAATTTTTGATTATTCCATGCTATTATAGTATCAATCTTGGATGTTTTATGTATGATTACAAGCAACTTTATATCATTTTTTGGGACTAACCTACTAACTTAGTGCCGAGTGCCAGTTGCTGTTTTTTGCTTGTTTTTGATTTTGCAGAAAATCAATACCAAACGAAGTCCAAATGCCACGAAAAATTTTGGAGATTTTTTCTGGCGATAAGAGACCCTGGAAGCTTCGGGAGGCCACGAGAAGATGGAGAAGTGGCCCACTAGGAACCAGGACGCGCCAGGGGCCTCTGGCGCGCCCTGGTACCTAGTGGGGCTCATGTGGCTCCGTTTGACCTAACTCCGCCTCTATAAATTCCCAAAAATCATAAAACCTACGAGGGAGTCCACTAAATACTTTTTCCACTGCCGCAAGCCTTTGTTCTCAAGAGATCCCATCTGGGGACCTTTTCTGGCACTCTGCCAGAGGGGGGATCAATCACGGAGGGGTTCTTCATCAACCTTATTGCCCCTCCGATGATGTGTGAGTAGTTTACCACAGACCTACGGGTCCATAGTTAGTAGCTAGATGGCTTCTTCTCTCTTTTTGATCTTTAATACAATGTTCTCCTCGGTGTTCTTGGAGATCTATTTGATGAAATGACTTTTTGCGGTGTGTTTGTTGGGATCCGATGAATTGTGAGTGTATGATCAGATCTATCCATGAATATTATTTGAGTTTTCTCTGAACTCTTTTATGCATGATTAATATAGCTTCATATTCTTCTCCGATTTATTGGTTTGGTTTGGCCAACTAGATTGATTTATCTTGCCATGGGAAGAGGTGCTTTGTAATGGGTTCGATCTTGCGGTGCTCAATCCCAGTGACAGAAAGGGACATGACACGTATGTATCGTTGCTATTAAGGGTTAAAAGATGGGGTTTATTCATACGTGAGTTTATCTTGTCTACATCATGTCATCTTGCTTAAAGCATTACTCCGTTTTAATACACTAGATGCATGCTGGATAGCTGTCGATGTGTGGAGTAATAGTAGTAGACGCAGAATCGTTTTGGTCTACTAATCTTAGACGTGATGCCTATATGTTTGATCATTGCCTTGGATATCATCATAATTATTTGCTTTTCTATCAATTGCCCAACAGTAATTTGTTTACCCACCGTATGCCATTTTCTCGAGAGAAGCCTCTAGTGAAAACTATGGCCCCCGGGTCTATCTTTATCATATATTAAATCTAAAAATACCTTGCTGCAATTTTCTTTTCTTTATTTTATTTTATATTTTTGTCAATTCTATCTATCAAAAACTATACAATTTAATCTTGCTGATAACCGTTGAGGGATTGACAACCCCTCTACGCGTTGGGTTGCAAGTATTTGTTGTTTGTGTGCTGGTGTTGTTTACATAGTGTTGCTTGGTTCTCCTACTGGATGGATAACCTTGGTTTCATAACTGAGGGAAATACTTATCTCTATTGTACTGCATCATCCTCTCCTCTTCGAGGAAATCTCAACGCAACTCACAAGTAGCAGTTGCCGTGGTGACCATTTCAGAAAACGTTGTTGTGGCACCAAATTCAGAAATTCCGCCATGGCACAAAATTATAGCTCCTCGTCCCGCGCCTAGTACACCTTCTCCTCGTCGGGGTCCTCCGTGTACTGTTGCCATCATCACCTGTAACCTGTAGGCTATCTCTATGATATTTTACATTAGCGTGGCAATCTCGTGGCTCCAGCCATCATGCCATGACACGCAGGCCACTTAACATTACAACATATAACCATCTCATACATAGACTCATTATCATGACAAAGGCTATACCACATCATATGCATACCCTGCAAAATCAAGTTAGACGTCCTCTAATCGGATTTAGCAAAATTTTGGTTATGCGGTTAACCAGTTTTAGCAAGTAATACTAGCCACCTACTTCCACAACATAGGCGATATTTCTTGATGCTAGATTAAGTTTCGGGATGTGTGAAACAAGAGACTTAATTAAAAATCCCTAGCCCCACACTAAACTTCGTCAATACGCGTGACCCCCTAGAAGATCATCCATCTTAGGCACCATCTTGTGTACGCGACGGTTCACTATTCTAAACTATGGTGAAGCCCAAGGAACTGTTAGCAGATCGTCGACACTCAGAGCTGATAGATTGTCAGAACCTTGTGAAAAGCTACACCATGCCGTTGATGAATTGAACCGAAGCAACACTCAAGGGAAGCATAGCAAGAACATCAACCCTCACAATCACATGTGATCTAGATCACAACCTGCACCTACTCATAATCCTGCTCATGATGCCACTATAGGGAAACATAGTAGATAACAAAAAAAATCGCACCTACGATCACCCAAGATCATATGAAGATGCATAACGGGTTGGGATCACGATCGTTACCGTCACCGAGTTGCAGCGGAAGAAGAATGTGTCGGTGTAGATCGTACTTGGATTCCCTCGGACCATCGATGAACGATCCCTCATACCACCCAGGAATAGTCCCTCGAACCAAAGACCGAAAGCACGACCTCTCTACTTGATTACAAGCGTGCAGCCTCCATGATCCGGCAGCGGTTCGCCATCCAGAGCTAATCGTCGCCAGAGAATTAGAGGGGGAAGATTAGAACCACACTGGGCTTCTAATTATGAGGACAAGAGGATTAGCCAAGCCCTAATTAGTCAACTAGGACCAACTAGAACATGAACTAGCTAGAGGAGCCTCCAAAAACTGTGTGTCCAATAGAGCAAAAAACCCTAGTATATATAGGTTGGAGGAGTAGGAGAGGGCAACCACCAAGGGGGAAAGTCCCCCCTTGGGGCGCTGGCCATGGGGAGGGAGTAGGACTCCCTCCCCTTGTCCAATTCGCCCCCCTCCCACAAGGAAAGGGGGGCGCCTTCCCTACTTGGGCCCTTGTGGCCCAAGTTGCCTTCCACCTCTTGGCCTTTTAAGGCCCAATGATATTTAAATTAAATATAAAATGTTCTAAATACCTATAGAACATTTTATATATATATTAACATCTCCAGAATCATTTTCCACCTATATATAATTTATCGGTAATACCCGGTATTACCCAATACTCTCCGAAACCCTTCCGGTGACCCCGAAACGCTTTTGGATCCTCTCGGAACTATTCTGAATATTCCTGAAACAATTCCACAAATATATTCTCATGACTCCTGTCCTACTAACACTCAGCAGATCATGATTGCCTTAAACTTGTGACCCCGTAGGTTTGGCGACCCATAGACATGAACGAAACCGTTCGTTCAATGACCGACAGCGGGACCGTGGACGTCCGTAACGGTCCCTATGAGCACACGAATGATATTCGAGTGAACTTTTGGTTATCATGTGATGTTCCCTTTGCTTCACGATACTTCACAAAACATGGGATGCATCGGTATCCTCCCGAGTCATCACTATGCTCGTTATACCGAAATCCTCGTTACCGATTTTGTTCTTCTTTCTCATTATTGTGTTTCGGCATCCCCGTGACAAAGTCACGTGTGCCTGGCTAGACGATGATTGATGCCATCACACCAAGAGGGCCCTAAGTATATCTCTCCATCATCAGAGGAGCAAATCCCACTCTTGAGCTATCCGGCCACTTATCAAACGTTCTGATGAACCTGTAAGTTGTCGTTATGATCACCGTGTTACAGGTGATGTCTGAGCAACCCCAAAGCCCACCGTACGATAAGAAGTGACCATGATACTCTCATGGTCTAAGGAGAAATATCACATGTTAACACTCCGTGTTATTACAATTGAATACAGACGATATTAACTCAATCCATAACAAACAAGATTGGGTCGATTCAATATGATCGTTCTTCCAACGTCATAATCTCAATATTGTTTTAGGATCATCGTTACACTTAACGATATCCTATGATCCGGAAAATGTGATCACCAACAACACTTGAGCTAGTCTTATAGGCGAGACTAGGAACCTTTTATTTTATTGTTTATCATTCCACACGTGCATATGAGTTTTCCACTGAATCGCATATTCCAGGATCATAGCAGTTATAGCGTAGAATATAAACTCTTTAATTATGAATATGGAAATATAATAATACAAATATTATTGCCTCTAGGGCATATTTCCAACAACGTGCACCACCCTCAGGGAATCCATCGACCAACATCGGGGGCGCTTGATGGTGGAGGAGGGCCGAACCAATGTTCACCTCCGACAACCCCCTATGACGAGACATACTATGCGAGGAGCATGAACGTTGGCTTCAACACCACAAGGGTAGACGCTACCGGACCGCTTCAACGTCGTCATGCGATGCACCTTCTAGAGCATGCCGGGGCACACTGTCAAGTCAGTGGTGGCCGCCTATGGCCGGAAGGCCAGGAGGTTCGAGGGGCCGCCGTGGCGTACCACGCCACTACTAGCGCTATCGACATAGGGCGTTCACATCAACATGGAGTCGTGCTCCCAATCGAGAGGTGGTATCCGCCTCCCCAAGCCAAAGCCACAAATGGGACTCCACCTATGATCCACCGAAGTAGGGCGACGCTTTTGTCAAGCCAAAGCCACAAGACAACGTGACGACGTACTAATCCATCGAGCGAGAGCCCGACGACCCGGGGGACATGCCGGCCTACGTTCGCGCAATCTGCGATTCGGCGTTGACTCCATCTCCATTCTCGCACCACCCTGACAATCAGGAGGGCCTGCCGGAACCAAGTTGTTCCGTGCATTTCGGCGGCCGAGGTCCGACATCATCATCGTGCCCTCCTCCTCATCCGACTAAGATTAGTTTAGGTTTAAGTTTAAATTTTGGTTAAATCCCTATAAATTTCATAATATTTGAATGAAATCTAAGTAGTTTGAATGCACTATGCTTCAATTTATGAGTGCAAAATGTTCGAGTAATTTTGATTGTTTTTACAATATTTTGAATATGAACTAAAATGACCACCTTGATCAACGGTGGTTTACTACTAGTGGTGAACACACCAAAATTTTGGCTCGCCCATGAGAATCGACCATCATTTGGATCGGGCCCAAAACTTTGGCCCGCACTGCGTGCCCACGTGGTCTCCATGTTAGAGCATCTACAGTCGGGGTGCCCCATACCCCCCCCCCCCCCATACGCCTGGGCGGCCCGGTCACTGATCGGTCAAAAAACTGACCCAAACCAACCCCTCATACCGGCCTCAAACGCCCGGGCTAGCCGTCACCCCTCATATGTAGCCCAAATCTGGAGTGGGTATGCTGAGGCCCAGGCCCATCTTCCACGTCATACCAGACTGGCCGGACCCACCGTAAATTGCACTGAAATGACCTAGTCCACCAAACCCACCGCCCTCCTCTCGCATCCATCCACTATTTCCCACGTTCGAATCGTCGTCATCCCTTCTCCCCCATTCGCGCCGCCAGCCACCATCCGCCTGCCTAGATGTCGTCCACCCCGTCCCCAACCGCCACCACAGATGTTGCCTCGGCCTCGTCCGTGGGGCTCCCGTCCTTGGCTCTGGCCTGTAACCCGGAGAACATCGCCCGGACAGACCTACGAAGGAGGCAGTACGAGAGGGAAGCGACATCGCAGGGAATTCCTTTTGTGGACCTCGAGGACGATGTGTCCCCCCCCCCCCCCTCCCCCGGAACCCCGGACGTCTGAAGGTGACTCACAAGGTACGTGTAAAGTTCAATATTGGCACACATTAAGTTGAGGTGATTTGTGACGTTGTGCCAATGGATGTGTGTCAGTTGCTATTGGGCCATTTGTGGCAATATGATCGCAATGCTATACACGAGGGGAGGTCCAACACTTATGTGTTCTGAGATGTTGGCATCAAAAGTGTGCTGCAACCATGGATACCAATGCTTTTAAGATTGATCATGTGTTTGTACACAAGGACATTTCAAAGAGTGTCTCGAAACCGAGGACGGTTTTTCTTGAAGGGGGAGAGGATGATACAGTCACCCCAGGAACTCTTGTCGTCCCACCATTACAGCCAAATAAATTTCTTCCAAGCGAGAGACTGTCTTTGGAAGCAAGATGCAAAAGTATGTGGTTCCCGCTCTACGTCATAAGAAGATAATGTGTGCTATAGAACATAGAGGAATCTTAGGTGTGGTGCTTGTTCCATATGCTACTAAAGGAAGATGGTCAACTACATCATATGCTCCACAGAATGAACGCAACAACATCACCACATATAATTCTTTTCTTTGTTCAATTGCTCCTCAAATCGTGCCTCAAGAGGAAGTGAAGCCCACGTTCAGAACACCTCGCCAATACCTCTACGTAG
This sequence comes from Thinopyrum elongatum, assembly GCA_011799875.1. Taxonomy (NCBI): domain Eukaryota; kingdom Viridiplantae; phylum Streptophyta; class Magnoliopsida; order Poales; family Poaceae; genus Thinopyrum; species Thinopyrum elongatum. The sequence continues at coordinate 436,021,247 of CM022302.1, forward strand.
GCCAGATGAGAATGAAAGTTTGAAGGCTCATCTTTATTGCACCATCAAGTTAATTTCAAATATGGGATTGTGTCCAAATGGGGATCAACGGATCAGACTTGAGGGCCCACTTGTCGCTCCACAATTTGCCAAGAAAGTAATTTGTGACGAAGCTGTTTGATCTAGATTCAGATAGGTCATATATACAATCTATAGATGTAATGAACCATACGGATCGGTCCCCATCTTTATAGAATTAAAGAAAATTGTCAATTTGATCTATATCAAGTATGTTGGTCACATTGGCAAGATTATGAAAGAATGAATACCATGTGTTGTATTATGTGAGTACCATCTATCTTGGTTGCCCATGAGTTCATGCAGTCCAGATAGGAGGCATTTCTCGAGATAGTCTTAAGTACTTAGTTTAAACTAGTAGAATGCCCGTGCGTTGCTACGGGCTACAATGCATGTAAATGTTTCTTATTATACCATGGGAAAAGTGCGTAAATCCGGAAATCAAGCAAAAAGAAAAGAGTTCACACTGACGATTATCAACACAAAAAGCATGTATAACTCTTCAGTTTTCATTAGTGCTGAATAAGTAGTTCCCTTTTCATTTTTATTAGGGGGTTCACTATAGAGAATTTTATTTTTCTGACTGGAATCTTTTCGACACTATTAGTGAGAATCATCGCGCACATTATCAGCCAGGTATGAAGTTTATGACACAGTGAACCAACATCATCGCACGGCTTACAACATTTGCAGTACATGCACTAAAATTTGTCAAATTATTGTACAAAAATATTTAGTCAATTTTGTCCAAAAGTTGTCAATACATGGCGATGTTAAGTTTCAGGCAGTTTCTTGTGCCTCTGTTGTGATCCTTTTTCCAACCAACATTAACCAGCATCGAAGAACATTATTTTTTATGGATAAAGAGGATGCAACAATCAGATGAAGAAAGCATATAATACTTAGTGTGTTATCCATTAATTCACTCTGAATCCATGTGAATGAGAAATGCATAGGGTATTTAAAGTTAATAGATGCTAGCATTGGTTGATCATACAGAGATGGCTCACATGAACGGCCCAGAAAGTGCGCACAGATGCGCCCTATGTACGTAAATTTGAAGTGGGTGAAAGAACACATGCCTGACAAGGATATCAGAGGGCTTCACAGACAAGTATTGTGATCTTCTTACTCAAAGCCTCCATCTCTTGCATTTAACATACACGCACTTTCACTAAACCTAGGTAGAACTGAATGAAATAAGTATGAACAAAGAATAACAGAGAAGATGAACCAAAGGAGAAAGTAATTTGGGAAACAATCACTCACCCCATGCATCCATGTTGTGGAGGATGTGGTGATGAGGTGGAGGATGACCTCCGAGTTGTTGAAGATGGAGCCCTGCGCCTCCAGCTTGTCGCGCAGCGGCAAGTAGTTCACCAGCTTGCCGTTGTGCTCCACGGCGAGCTGCCCGAACCGGTGCCCGGCAAGGAACGGGAGCACGTTGCACAGCTGGGCGTCACCACCGGAGGTGGAGCAGCGGATGTGGCCAATGGTGGCCTGGCCGGGGAGGCTATTGAGGTGTGCCAGGTCCTTGAACATGTCGCTGACGAGCCCCAGCCCCGTGATGGATTTGAGCTTGTCAAGAATCAACTCAACTAAAAACTTCATTCAGCTTTTTACATGATCATATATGTGCAATACATATTTTTTTGAATAAAGATATATATGGTATAGTTTAGTGTTACAGTCAAAACACATTGAATTGCCCAAAAAATATTCCTCCGTATCTACTTTCTTATACGTTGCTCGTGCATGGTCAAAAACCTAATGCTTGCTATAATATATGTATTCACCGGAAAAAAAAAACTATCTTGAATTTCTTCCGCATGTTTGAGTCAAAAATTAAAACCATCATTATTATCCAATTCAAGTTCACTGCATGTCTGCATGAAGACAATAGTCATGGTTAAAGCATGCCACTATAAAATTTGCACAATAATAGAATAAATGATCATAAACGTATGCAATATAATGACAGATGAGAACCCAAAAGGCAAAAGGCCCAAGCTTCAATGTACCAAATGAAATGGCAAATCACTTACTTGTGTCAAGCTAAATTAACAACAGCAACAATTATTAAGTGATATAGCGAAAAAGCTAAAAAAGAAAACAGGTTATTACTTAATACTTTGCAATGTAGCTGCCCTGTAATTAGATAAAGCGATCAGTTTATATGTAATGTATATATATACAGTTATTAAGCACGGGAAGCAACCCTTATTCCTCCTCTTTCATGCCATTCAAAGGGAACCATATTGATCAGCAAAGGGCCAATTAGTCAGCCACTAAAACAGAATAAATATTCACCAGGCAATAAAACATATTTGAATTAATGGAACATGAGAGAGAAGAGGGGGGAAAAGGACTTAAATATATGTCAAAGGAAATGAAAAAAAATCACGTTTCACTATCTTCAGTGTTGAAGTTTCTTCATAATGCCTAAAGACTGAAATAAAAGTTAGTGATTTAACACAACATGCCCATATTAGTGACCATGTAAGCTTTAAGATCTAAAACCTATAAGAAACCCCTTAAAGATTAAGTGTGAATTGAAGAGAAAATGTGTGGAAGTTTCTTGCCTATGTCAAGTCATTGCAACTTGAGCATGGTAATGTATGATCCGCGTCCTTGACGGGACAAAGGAAACGTCTGCTGCACAACACATCAGCAACAACACTATACCATCATAATCTTATTCAATTTAACACGCAGAAAAACAGTAGGCTTGCAGATGTTTATACTTATGTCAAAGTATTATGAAATGGGTGTCCAATACAACATGGAGGCATTTAACAGTTGTATTTTGCTTGCCTAAATTATGCGATGTTATTTGCAGGGCCTATTATATCTTCGGAGCTGAGTTGTGCTGGCACGACAGACATATGGCATGGTGAACGATGATCTGCATAGGTACAGGCATCGACTGGGTCAAGTGCAAGTACATGTATACTATATCTAAGGTCAGGCAAGGGAGCTAGAGTTGATCAACAAAGGACTAACCGCAGACATGTAACCAAAGTGACTGACTAAACTCACGGGCTTATGTAAATGAGGAAAACAGGAGGGTAAAAGATAAACGATGCTCGCAACTACAGATTTCAAGAAGTCAGGAGTTCCACAAACTTCGGATGTTTGAACAATCCTAGAATGTACCGTCAGTCCGTCACATAGTAACTCTAGAAAAATACGGTGTTCCTTCCCTCATGCATGCATGTGGTAAATATGAGCTTGTAAGAAGCATCAGAATTTTCAGAGCATTGTGTTGGTATGCCTCTGACCTCATCTTTACAATAGAACCTGCTCTAAAAAACTAATGCAATCTTCATGTACTTCCTAATTGTGTATGAACTATTAAATTTTGCTAATTAAACACAATACTCACTTGGTCATGCAAAGCAGTTGATTTGTAACCTTTTGGGTGAAAAAAATCAACTAATGTGATTGGGTAGATAAACCTGTAGTAATGAGGGCCAGGGACTCATGTATTAATCTGCTCAGGCACCTTGTCGAGCACCAGGAGCCTCTCGTTCGCCACGCACTGGCAGCGTCGCTCCTCTCACAAGTCACAACGTAGAATAAGAAGAGAACTCACGTTACACCCAACTACATGCTGATGTAAAGATGATGCGGAAAACTAATCCGTTGGCAAGTTTCATGACTTGATCCTGCGCCTATTGGGAGGCCTTGATCTGCTCCTCGCTGACACTATCTCCGTTAGCCGGCGCTCCCATCGAATGAGTTTCAGCTCGCACCGGCGCCGGCCGAAAGCAGAGGACCCAGGCCAGTCGCTACAGTACTGGAGGCAGGGCGGTAAAAGAAGTTTATTGGAACACGGAACTGAAAATAAAATCCGAAAATCATCTTCCGCGAAGGTAAATCCATCAACCAAGATTTATTCACCATGCTATAGTTCATACAAGAAAAATCACAGGCACACAAATAGGGAATGAATGGGAACAAATGGAAAGGAGGGAATTTCACCTTAGAGAACCCATAGATAACTTGGGCGGCTGCTGGTGGTCGACGGGCTTCGCGGTCGCCGCTGATAGGTGCCACAAGGGGGAGGAGACTTGAGCGGACAGGGCCGAGTAGAGGAGACTGCGGTGAAGGAGGCCCGCCGGGAGAGGAGAGGTGCCGGGGGCGGGGCTGAGTTCTTAGGCGGCGGCGGCGGAGCGATCTCACACGAGGGTTGACGATACGGACGAGAGCGAGATTTTTTTTGAGACGACGAATACCAAGGAGTTGATTTCACTTTTTTTCCTCGATGGGGCAAAACATCGCTAATTTTTTTAAATAATACATTTTTTTTATTAATTTTCATAAATATTACGCCGGACAAATAATTTACAAAAATAATACACCGTCGGCCCGCCGCAGGCCGACTGGGCTTAGTCGGCCCACCGCAGGCCGACAGCTGAGCAGGCCAGGCAGGAGAGGGGTTGTCGGCGCGCCCGTGCCCCTGTCGGCCCGCTGCTGGCCGACAGGGTGCGGGGCCCCCAGCGGCAGGCTCCTCCCTCTTCTCTCTCCTTCTCCTTTCTCCTTTCTCCTTCATTTCTCCCACCCCTCACGGCTAGCTACAGCTCCTTTCTTTCTCCTCTTTCTTGCAAGAAATGCCTCAAATTTATACATCAAAATGAGGCGGTTTTTTGCGGATTAAGCACCGTGAATGGGTTCTACGTAGTTAGGGGAGCCAAGGGACATCTCGATCTACTGATGGGGTAGCTCGTGGTGGTCGTGGTGAGCATTTTTTTTGGAGCTTTTTTTTAGCACATTGGAGGAGGTTGTGGCGGCGGTGGAGGTGGAGGTGGTGGTGCTGAAGCTGGGGCAGTGTGGTGGAGGTGGTGGAGGTGAAGCTCCGGCAGTTTGGTGGAGTTTCCGGCTCCGGTGATTGAAGACCGCCGTTTGTCGTTCGCTCGCACGCTTCAAGGGTATATTTCAACACATATTTTATTTTTCGTAGTTGATCCGGTAGTATTCGTTAATATGTTTCGATGTGAAATAAATTAGGTGTGTGATTATTGTTATTTGCTCCGGTAGTATCCGTAAATATATTTAGATGTCAACTATTTAGTTGTGTGAAAATTTGAAGTTGCTCCGGTGATATTCTGTACTATATTCTATGTATGAGACAAATGACTATGTACTTATGTATGAGACATATGCCTACTCTATTTAGTACTCTGTTATCCGAACTACAATATCATATTTAGATAGAACATAATGCTCCTACAATAAGACACTACAAACAACTAGATAGAACTACATCTAAATTAAACGGTACATATGACTTAACTTACAACATACAGCATAAAAACTACATGAAGTCATCATCGTCATCCTTCATCGATGCAGAACTCTTGTCCTTCGCCCATGAAGAACTCTTACCCTTCGACGATGAAGAACTCTTGCCCTTCGATGATGAAGAACTTTTGCCCTTTGACGATGAAGAATTCTTGCCCTTCGAATATGCAGAACCCGGAAGCGGCGGCATGAAGATATTGTCTTCATCTTCGCTGTCGTCAGTCCATAAAAAAGTATGTTTTGCTGCAAACTTTAGGTATACTTCACCCTTAGATTGTTGCTTCATCCATCTTCCCTGCAACCTCAGAAGTTCTTCCCGTATCTCCTTAAAGGTCCTGGAAGGCCACCCGCACCTACTTAATGCGTGAGCCAGCTCATTCAGTAGGGTGTCAGTGCTGATGAGTTTGTCCCACGGAACTAATATGTTGTCTACCCTAAAATCGGCGGCTAAATCCAGAAGACATTTGGACATACTAGGGTGAAAACTACGATCAAAAGGATATCCGGACATCTTGGCGAGAACTAGAGAGCGGGAATATATGGCGAGAACGAGCAAAGTGGGAAAATATGGCGACAATACGAGACTACGCTAGACTGCTTACCCACGTTACTGCCGAGGGTGTTTTATAGGTTGAGAGCACAAAGAAAGGCGGGAGGGAGACACTGGCGGGAACTAGAGAGCAAGAAAAAATGACGGTAACTTGATAGCGGGAAAAAATGGCGGGAACTAAGAAAGCGGGAAAAATGTGGCGGGAACTACCGAAGCGGGAAAATATGACGGGAAGTAGAGAGCGGGAAAATATGGCGGGAACTATCAAAGCGGGAAAATATGACGGGAAGTAGAGAGCGGGAAAATATGATGGGAGATGGCGGCCCGAGAAAATATGACGGGAAATAAGGAAAAAACGCGCGAGGGTAGAGGGCACCTGTCGGCCCACAGTAGGCTGAAAGGACCCAATCAGCCCACAGTGGGCCGATAGGACCCAATCGGCCTGCAGCGGGCCGATGGTGTATTATTTTTGAATTTTTTTTATCCAACGTAATATTTATAAAAATTAATATAAAAAATGTATTATTTAAAAAAAGTTAGCCAAAACATCCGGCCCACACATCTACCTACAGTTTTTCGGGAGGAGTCGCGTGAGCAAAGAGGTAACGAAACGAATGACGACCATTGATCTACCATCGTAACCGCAGACTCCTCTTTAGATAAAATGCTTTAATAATAACTAGTAAATGTGTCCGTGCGTTGCAACCGGAGAAACAAAATAATTTTGCAATGGAAGGAAAAAGCATTTGATTTTACAGTTTCATATATTCTTTGTTTAGTACGTTAGTTACCCCTCTTTCGTGTACCAAACCCAATGCCAGAGCTGGAAGCCGGAGAGGCTTGCCGCAAGCCCACACCTGACACGACCAAACCTATTCCTAGCAATTCCGATCCACCGCAACCTCTCACCCTGCAAGGCCAAGATGCTGCCTTGTGGTGTAATCGTGGATTGGTATCTGCTTGTTACTTCAATTAGTAAAAAAGAACCAAGTATGCAATGTAGTCAACTTGTTGACAGACTTGTTGACGACTTTGTTCTAGATGCTTGACATGAACTCGTCATGCCTTGTGTGACACTCCTGTCCGAAAATATTCAGTTTTATCGCCATGGAAGAAACACAAAGATGGAATTCTTTTTCTTTATAAACTGCATTTAGCACAAGACTACCAATAATTGCAAGGTGTTTCATCCATACTGTACAAACATGGGATCTAGTGAAATCAATTGGGCAAAGTACGAAGTACTTTTATGAAATAAAAGATGCACTTATATGGAGAATATGAATGTATTAGGAGAATAAAGATTCTGACAATGAACTGTGGTGAAAAACAATGATGTCAAAACAACATTTTTTCCGCTAGATCCACAACCGTAGAAAAACATCCAATTGATTGTATCATTACTTCAATGAACTAATTGGGAAGTAGTATTACTTTAGAACTACATATATTCAAGATGAAAGCCTATAAAAACATTTTTGTGACCAAAACCAATAAAGCGTCAACATTTCCCAGATCCGTAGACATAACAACATAGTGGACTGATACCCACACACCTAATAATTTCCTGCACTTTAGTGTGGCATTTGCAAGATATTCGGCAGAAAGGATCATAAAAAGAGCTTAGCCATTCCACCTCTAGACAGTACAATCAGGTCTTTAGCTTTAGCTTAATAACCGAACTGAAAGTGAAAACATGATACTCCTGATAATAGAAGAACATGTCGACGCCAAAAGCCAGGGTTGGTGAGTGAAGAAAACCAGCGGGCAGCTATGATCAATGTCACTAAATTAAATAGTCCAAATCTTTGTTGCAGGTCGAAGTGGTGTCCAAAGCCTTTGAGAATCTGCAGTTGAGACTTGAGAATATATAACAAGAAGACACAGGTGCATGATACACCCAGGAAGAATTCAGCTTCAGAGTGGCACACTACAAACTGGGTACACAGGAAGAATTCAGCTTCAGAGTGGCACACTACAAACTGGGTTCACAAAAGACATGGAAGGTAGCTATATACTATAGTGGAAGCTACATCCAGGAAAAGAAAGTAGTATTCAGATTCAGATTGTCAAGGAAGAAAGGAAGACATAAACATTTGATGAAGATGCAATTTCTTGGTAGAAAGTAGGCACCTCCGCTTTGATCCTAGGTGATTTCATCGCCAAAATGCATTCAATCCCACTTCACAATCACCATAAGCTGAGCTTGACATGCAAACATATATTGATCCAGTTCCTAGTAGTTGTTTGTTTCGGTAAGATCTCCATAATCCGGCTTTAACCACTAATATTTTACTTGAATATATTTACTGAAATGTCATAAAACTATATATTGTGAAATCATGTTGAAGATAAAAGTTCGTATAGGATTTTTAAGTATCCAATCTTAATATCTTTATAGGTATACTGGTAGGTCAAATTTGTAAGTTCTTGTCTCCAAAATGATAATTTTACTGAGGTCTGAAAATTCCATTAATAATTCGATTATGTTACAGTAAGTAGGAGGGTGCCTATGAGTTCCATAACCATTTTTGGGAAAACAGGTTATATTTACAATGTATGTGTTCGGCCTCATTTTAATTTAGCATACATATGAGAAAAGGCTAATAAGGTCGCTGGAGATGTGGTTATAAAACTGCATCCAGCACAAGACTATTTTTTTCCTAAGATGTTTTAATGCACCTTTTCATCCATACTGTACAAAAGGAGCTCTACTAAAATCAATTGGCCAAAGTACATCTGCACTTTATAAAATGGACAGTATGACTATATTAGGAGAATAAAGATGTAAACACTGAACTATGGAGAAAAACAATCTTGACTAAATATCAAGAACTATTTGTGTGGACAAATACGGTGGAATTTTGTACAGCAAACCAAGTTTGACTCAAATCAAGTGCTTGGATGTATCACTCTTGCACCTTTCACTCTCCTGCTAAAACATTAGCCTTACATATTCTCTCCAACCTAAATAAACAAAATTAGGAAATAGTTACTCACTAACAATATTCAGAAAATTGACAGTAAAACAATCAACAAGTGTGTTCTGAAATTCCGATCCCTACAAAGATGGAGAGCAAACACGTAGCACTACATCTCAAATATCAAACCTCTCAACGCCCGAGCTCCTCCCGAGGAGAGCCGCCGCCGCCGCCGTGTCTCCTGCGGTCCTGCCCGAGCCGCTCGCCTGCATCCGTGAGTGCGCGCATGTACCCATGACCCCGCCGCCCTATCCTTTTCCTTCTTCTCTGCTCTCTCCCTTTTGAATTCTTCTCTCTTGCAGGAAGCAACTCCCATGACACTCGAGCTCCGTGGAATTGTACAGACAAGTAGCTTAACAACACCGATGAGACTGAATGTGCAAACTACAGGAGCACCGATATACAAGGATATTACTGTGAGAGGCGAGCGTCCACAAATTCAGCTCTAGTGTTAATAATTGTCACCCGTAGGAAATAAGGCATCCTCTTTAACAGATTGTTGCGTCATTTGTAGAAGTCAAAGTCTGTCTAAGGCTTCTGGACATTGGTTCGGTAACCCTTCTCGAATTCCTTGGGAGGATAACGTACCGATTTTTGCGGACAGCATGCATGCCAACTTCCTGGCAAATAGCAGCAATTTGAAAAAGAATGATACAGTGAATAACACAAAGGAGGAGGCAGAAAAAGGGTGTCTAATTTACACAAGCAATTACATAACATGTCATAATCAGGAGTTGCTACTGCTATTATAGGTGTCAATATATATGAAACAAATGTATGGTGAGCAGAAGGTACATTTACTATGATAAACTTTTAACAGTAAAGGATTTAAAGAATCATTATCATTTTCTAATTAAGCTGACGCAATGAAATTTCTTCTGCTGAAGTAGTACAAGTGACAAAGAATGTTCAGCATAATGAATAGGCACTCACATCAGCAACACTTATTTTATCCGGTCTGAAGATATAATCTTCCAAATCAACTCACATCAGCAGCACTGATTTTATCCGGTCTAGAGACATAATATTCCAAATCAACTCACATCTTAAAGCTCCCTTTATAAAAAAAAATCAACTCACATCGGCAGCACTGATTTTATCTGGTCAGGAGATATAATCTTCCAAATCAACCTCGTCACTCAAGTTCATCTTAATTAACAGTACAAACCTGAAAGAAAGGAGGTCATCCTAATTATCAGATGCAAACAAAACATAATCTCAAAGAAGATGAAGAAACTAAGATTTCAATAGACCGCAGCCACCACGATGCTCCTGCTCGCTGGAGTGGTGGAGGTCGGATCCCGTCGAAGGCGTGGTGGTGGTGGACCATGACGAGCACGGGTCGGTGGGCTCCGTCCTTGGGGCAACGCACAGCCCAACCTCTCAACGCCCGAGCTCCTCCTGAGGAGAGCCGCCGTCGCCGCCGTGCGCCACGTCTCCTGCCGGAGCCGTTCGCCTGCGTCCGCGAGTGTGCGCGTGTACCCGCGACCCCGCCGCTCTCTCCTTTTCCTACTTCTCTGTTCTCCCCCTTTCTGAATTCTCTCGCAGGAAGCAACTTCCATGGCGCTCGAGCTCCGTCGTGAGCTCCTCGCGTCGCTAGCCGACGGATCCGACCTCCCCCTCGCTGGATCCGGTCCGCCACAAGCCCAAGCCGCCCTTCCTCCGCACTCCTTCTCCGCCTCGCCGCATCTCCACCTTAGTTCCTCGATAAAATGCTTTAATAATAATAAGATCTTTTTATGATTTACATATTAATTTTCTTTAAGTCGGTTATTTGTTTCTTAATTAATGTGATTAAGCGATTTTTTTAAAATTGATTATTTATTTCCTAATTAATGTGATTGAGCGATTTAAGGTAAGGTTAATTAATCTATATTTGATCTTTAGATATTGATCGTGATTGATTCTTTCACATCTATATTTCTACTAGCTGAATGCCCGTGCGTTGCCACGAAACAATAAACTTAGACATGAGACATTGCTAAAAAGAAATCAAATATAATTTCATATCTATATGTTTGGGAAATGATACACGCCGGTGCGCCGACCCAAATTTGGGTCGGTCGGCTTCCAGCCGTCCGATCCGCCCTTCCCCGCATCATCGTCTTCTTCCCCCTCTCCCCCGCGCACGCGTCTTGGTTCAGATCCGTCGGTGGCATGTCTTTGCCCCAGCCACCACGAGCGTGTGCTCCGGCGAGACGCGAAAGCACCCGCGTCCTTTCCCTCACCATCGCCGCTCATCGCAGCACCTAGCTGCTCGTTGTTGCAACCTCTCTTGGATCGCCGATGTCATGTTTTTTTGCTCCGATGATGGTAGCAAAAGAAATTGTCAGTTCCAGGTTTCCCGAACAACGGTTCCAGCTTTTCTGGTCGTATCATCGGCGGCCACAGCTTCAGCATCGCCGCTTGCAGCATATACGGCAGCGAGTCGTAACTTTTTCTGTCACCGGTTGTAGCATTTTCTCCCGCGGGATGCATCTTCCCTGGTCGCCGGTAGCAGCTATCTGCCTCGTTGGCCAAAAAAATCACCGTCGCTGATGCATCAAAAATTGGCCGCTGGTTGTAGCTTTTTCTAGGGCGGTTGCAGCTTCCACAGCCCACGGCCCATCGTCGCAGCCCCAATGCTCACCTTCGTTGTCCGCATCTTCATAGTGGACTGATACCCACACACCTAATAATTTCCTGCACTTTAGGTGGCATTTGCAAGATTTCGGCAGAAAGGATCATAAAAAGAGCTTAGCCATTCCCCCTCTAGACAGTACAATCAGGTCTTTAGCTTTAGCTATAACGAACTGAAAGTGAAAACATGATACTCTGATAATAGAAGAACATGTCGACGCCAAAAGCCAGGGTTGGTGGTGAAGAAAACCAGCGGGCAGCTATGATCAATGTCACTAAATTAAATCCAAATCTTTGTTGCAGGTCGAAGTGGTGTCCAAAGCCTTTGAGAATCTCGCAGTTGAGACTTGAGAATATATAACAAGAGACACAGGTGTGATGATACACCCAGGAAGAATTCAGCTTCAGAGTGGCACACTACAAACTGGGTACACAGAAGAATTCAGCTTCAGAGTGGCACCTAAAAACTGGGTTCACAAAAAGACATGGAAGGTAGCTATATACTATAGTGGAAGCTACATCCAGGAAAAGAAAGTAGTATTCAGATTCAGATTGTCAAGGAAGAAAGGAAGACAAAAATTGTTGAAGATGTGCAATTTTCTTGGTAGAAAGTAGGCACCTCCGCTTTGATTCTAGGTGATTTCATCGCCAAAATGCATTCAATTTCACTTCCAATCACCATAAGCTGAGCTTGACATGCAAACATATATGATCCAGTTCCTAGTAGTTGTTTGTTTCGGTAAGATCCCATAATCCGGCTTAACCACTAATATTTACTTGAATAATTTACTGAAATGTCATAAAACTATTATTGTGAAATCATGTTGAAGATAAAAGTTCGTATAGGATTTTTAAGTATCCAATCTTAATATCTTTATAGGTATACTGGTAGGTCAAATTTGTAAGTTCTTGTCTCCAAAATGATAATTTTACTGAGTCTGAAAATTCCATTAATAATTCGATTATGTTACAGTAAGTAGGAGGGTGCCTATGAGTTCCATAACCATTTTTGGGAAAACAGGTTATATTTACAATGTATGTGTTCGGCCTCATTTTAATTTAGCATACATATGAGAAAAGGCTAATAAGGTCGCTGGAGATGTGGTTATAAAACTGCATCCAGCACAAGACTATTTTTTTCCTAAGATGTTTAATGCACTTTTCATCCATACTGTACAAAAGGAGCTCTACTAAAATCAATTGGCCAAGTACATCTGCACTTTATAAATGGACAGTATGACTATATTAGGAATAAAGATGTAAACACTGAACTATGGAGGAAAAACAATCTTGACTAAATATCAAGAAATTTGTGTGGACAAAATACGGTGGTTTTGTACAGCAAACCAAGTTTGACTCAAATCAATGTTGGATGTATCACTCTTGCACCTTCACTCTCCTGCTAAAACATTAGCCTTACATTATTCTCTCAACCTAAATAAACAAAATTAGGAAATAGGTACTCATAACAAATTCAGAAAATTGACAGTTAAAACAATCAAAAAGTGTGTTCTGAAATTCCGATCCCACAAAGATGGAGAAGCAACACGTAGCACTACATCTCAAATATCAAACTCTCAACGCCCGAGCTCCTCCCGAGGAGAGCCGCCGCCGCCGCGGTCTTCCTGCGGTCCTGCCCGAGCCGCTCGCCTGCATCAGGTCGAGCCTGCCGAGCAGCGAACAGGTACCCACGCTCCGCAGAACAACGCATTATCCTTCTTCTATCTTATTCCCCTGCTCTACTTCATTTTGAATTACTTACTTCCCGCTTGCATGGATTTCCCCCTTTTTTCTTTTCATGGACCAGACAATTCCCCCCCTCCCATGACCAACTTCAGAGTTTTTTTTTTTCCCCCCCCCACTTAGCTCTTCTCCCCCTGTTTTACTATATCATGCCACGTTTTGGCCCTTTACGGTCGGCCCCCCACTGTGTTTTTTGTGGCTCGGCGGACTATTGTTGTGAATCCTGGATGGTACCCCCCCCGGTTATTCAGGCCGTTTTTGCAATTTTTCCTTTTATTTCTTAGGTTACTCCCATCCCTTCTTCCCTTTTTCTGTAACTTTTTTTCGACTTCATAATGGCTTTAAGCTCACCCCTTTAATTCACTATTTTCCCCACACAGATTTTTTCTGACCTGTTATCTCCTTTCAATTTATGAATTTGTGTTTTTTCTCGCCACCTATGTTTCCCTCCCCTTTTTTCACTTCCCTTTTCCTCCTCCTTCCCCTTTCCCTCCCTCCCCCTTCTTTGCTGTCCGCCTCCCTCCTCCTCATATATACCCTTTTCCTCATTTGTCGGTTAGCACTTTTTCCAACCCTAGATTTTTCCCATCTTTATTCCTCCTTGGCGGTATACGCTCCCTTCCACCCTTCCTCTGTTCCCCCTGCCTTCATCTTCCTCACCCCACTCAACCACACGGGGCTCCCCCTCCCCCTTCCACACTCCCTTTTCTACCTCCTACTCCCTGTTCATCTTCCCTTCTACTTACCTTCATCGCCAACACAAGTTCTCCCCCTGTTCCCCCATTCCCAAACCGGTAGCCTTTCTTTCCTCTCTCATCCACTTCCCCCTGTTCATTATTTTTCCCCCCAGCAACTTCCCCCCCCCCAGAACTCCCAAGGACGATCTTTCGTTCACACCCTTTTGTCCTTTCTCCCTCCTTTCCGACCCTTCCCAGTTTTCCTTCCCCCTCTTTTGTCCCCCCCTACTTCTCCTCTCCATCTGCTTTATTTCTCTTTACAAGGATTTCATGTTACTTTTCCCCTTGTGTGCACGTAGCCGCATTGAGTTGTTTGTATAGTTCCCCCCCCCCCCCCCCTCCCTTTATTGACCCCCTCCTATTTTGCGTTTTCTCTCCTTTCTCCCCTTCTCTTTCCCAAGACAGTCTGTTCTTTTTTTTTTTTTTTTTCTTCGACTCCTGTTTCCCTACCCCTTCCACGATTCCTTTACCCCCCCGCTCTTTTCCTTGCATTCTTTCGACTCCTTGTTAGTCACCAATATATCTCCTTTCAGCTCTAGTGGTAATAATTGTAAAAGTCTAGCGCAGCGAAATCATAACTTTTCACAATTACAGTTTGAGGAATCGCTTTTGTAATACGTTACATTCCACCCCCCAGTGTCCCCCCCCAATTTTCCTATCCCACCACTCTTCCCCCCCCCCCCCCCCCTCTCTTCCCCTTTTTTCCTATTACTCTCTTTTCCCATATATTGCGCTCCCAGCACTCTTTACAAAAGATCTGTTGCCTTGTAATTTTTTTGTTCAGTTCCAACTGCCCGCCGTCCAACTAACGCTCCTGTCTAACGGCCCCCAGTCGGGACCCTATTGGTTCGGAACTCATCTTTTTCTCGATATTCTTCCTTGTTGTGAGCGCACTGTCCGGCATACAACGTACCTTCCGCATTTTTCGCGGGTATCAATGTCATGCATGTGCCAAACTTCTCCTGGGCAATATTAGCAGCCAATTTGGAAAAAGGTAATTCCTTGGTATTTCTAAATTGCTCGAACCTCTTGTATACACATTAACCCCAGGTATCCGCGCGTGCTGGAATTGTAATATAACCCCCGACCCTTTTGTTTCGAATACCTTATGCGTTGCTCTTCTTGCCGCCTTTTTCTTTCCCTTTTTTTTCCGCCCCTTCCTTGTTCTCCTTCCTTGCCCTCTGTCAGCCACACCATAGGTTTTTATTATTTACCTCCGCATAAACTTTTTCGGTTCACTACGAAATAAACCATCCTACTCTATACGCGCGATTTCTCTCTGCCCCCCTCCCTTGCATCTTAACACACCCTTCTTTATGGTACAGAAAGAAACAACCAAGACGAGAGGAAAGACTAAGAAGAAAAGTAAAAACAGAAAAAGGAAAAAGAAAGAGAAGACAAAGGAAAAAACAAAGCCTAGAAGAATAAAAAGAAAAGAAAAGAAAGAAGAAAGACAAGAAAGAAAGAGGAAGAAAAAAGAAACAAGAAAAACAGAGACAGAGGAAAAAGGAGAAAAAAGGGCCAGACAAAAAAAAAAGAGAAAAAACAGAACAGCAGAAAAAAAAATGAAACAGGGGAAAAACAGAAAGAAGAGAAAGAAAAAAGACATTACTCCAGATCTTCCTTCACCCCCCCTCCAGGAGTATCCCTTCGGAATCCTATAAACTGTGCGGTGGGTTGTGGGTTTTGTGTTTCCCCCTTGTTCCCCCGTCTCTTTCGCGTTTCTTGCATACCCACGGGACTCCCACCAACGCCCCCCACTATTTTTACCCATATTCACAGTCATAATCAAGGATGGGGTACCCCGTCTATCTTTTCCGTTTGTCTAGGTATACTTTTCCTGTTCTTCCTTCGTCGGGTGTCTTGAATATATAGGAAAACAAATGTTTCCCCCTTCCCCCCCCGTTTTTCCCCTCCTTCTTTCCCCCCCCCCCATTGCCCGCTTGATGTGTTTCCCATATTTACTACCCTGCTCCTCTTTTTCACGACCCATAGGCTTCCTTTTCAAATCTCCTTATACCATTCCCCTCGCACCCCCTATTATTTCTTTCTTTCCCTTTCCCTTGTGTTACACATGGATAAGGAGGTTTAAATCTACAGTTACCCATTTCTCTTTCATTTTCTATAAGCTGACGCAATGAAATTCTTCTGCGTGAAGTAGTACAAGTGACCAAAGAAATGTTTCAGCATTAATGAATAGGCACCACATCCAGCAAACACTATTTTATCCGGTCTGAAGATTATAATCTTCCAAATCAACTCACACCTTCAGTCCCAGCCTCCCCAGTTCACGAGATTTTGTGTATCTTTATTGTGTTTCTAGATGTATCCCTATAATTTATTTCCATATAGTCAAACTGACACCATCTTATTAATTTGGATCCAACGTTATAAAAAAAAAATCAACGCACATGCGGCTTCTTTTTCTCCTCAGCTAGCAGTTAGCCACTGCCCGTATTTTATTCTGTTGTCAGGAGATTTATGTAATGTTATTTTCCAATATTCCTAAACTCGGCCACACTCTCACAAATCGTTCATATTATATTTACATCACGTACCAAAATCTTGAAAGATAAGCTGACCCCCTTGTGTTTCTGGTGTTTAGTACTATACTTTTATCAGATCGACAAACCACATACCACATACAATAATCTTGAAAATTGAGATGAAGGACCTACGAAAAATAAGATTTCAAGAGGATCACCGCAGACAACAACCACGTATGTCCCCTGCTTGATGTCCGAATGACTGGGGGATTCTTCTTTGGTTACGTCGATCCAGTATGAATGCCGCCTTCCCTTTCCCTCCGCTCTCTTCTTCCTCTTGGTCCCTCTTTTTTACCCCGTGTCCTTGGTCCCCCTCGGGTCTGCTTTTGTGCCGGGGACCAGGACGAGCACTTTCCGGGCTCGGTGGGCTCTGTCTATTGGGGCTTTTAACGCAAGTCCATACCCCTATCATTCACAGCACCGACGCTCCTCTGAGGAGAGGCATCGCCGTCCCGACACGCGTGCTGCCTACGTCCTCTCTGTACCCGGACGGGTCGTTCGCCTGCGTCACGCGACGCCCTTTTGGCCGCGTCGTTTGTACCGATCCCCGCGACCCACGGCGCTTCCCATCATTTTCATACTTCCTGTGTTCTCGCCCCTGTATGTGAACTCTCTCGCAAGGTTTCACAGCCACCACGTCATCAATGGCGCTTGTCACGCAGCACTCCGTAGTGAGCTCCTTCGCGTCGCATAGCCTATACGGCCACCGCTCCGAACTATACCCCATTACCCGTCTTGTGATCCCGGTCCCGACCCACCTCAAGCCCCAAGCCCCTTCCCTCTTTTTTTCCCCCGTCCCCGCCCCCCTTCCACTTTCAGAGCCCTTGAATTTATACGTTCGCCTCATGTCCCCACCGCATCTGTCTCACCTTAGTTCCTCGCATATAAAAAGGCTTTAATAATAATAATTGATCTGCCTTTTATGATTTACACACCATTAATTTAGTCTGTAAGTCGGTTATTTGGTTCTTTAATTAACTGATAATCCTAAGCGATTTTTCTTAAACGGATTATGTAGTTCCTAATTAATTGTTGACCCGTGAGTCGATTTTATACCCCCCGGGTGAATGGTAAGTAACATCATAATTTGTATTCTTAGACTCATTGATTCGTGATTCTCGAACTTCTTTCAATACTATTTTACTAGCTGATGCCGTGCTTGCCACACCGAAAACAATTATTAATATAACGCTATGCACATGGATCATGCCGACATATACGAAATCAAATATCAATTTTCATATCTTTTATTAGGTTGGGAAATGTTATTTACCAACGCCCACGGCCCCTTTTTCCCCTCTTTCTCCTTGCTTTCTGCTGCCTCCGTACCCCAAATTTTTGGTTCGCGTCGTAGTTCTCCAGCCCGTCCGATCCGACACCTTTTCCCGCCCCACCTCACTCGTCTCTTTCACACCCCCCCACTAGCATACCCTTGCGCAACCGCGTCTGTTCCAATCCTGTCTGGTGTGCTATGGCTTTGACCAGCTTTCACCACGAGCGTTCGTGCCCTTATATGGCCGAGACGACGAAAGAACTACCCCGTCCTTTCCCTGAACACATCGCCGCTACATCGCAGACACCCACGAGATGCTCGGTGTTGCAATTCCCCATCTCCTCTGATCGTCTGCATGTCATGTTTTTTTGCTCCGATGATTTTCGTAGCACAACCAAAGAAATGTGTGTAATGCTCCAGGTTCCCCGAAAACATTCGTTTTATCAGCGTTCCTGGTTTTGTTACTTTCTATCGGCTTTCTTCCCCCTGGCCACCATACAGATTTTCAGCTCGCCTACAGCTTGCACTCTTTAATGTTACACTTTTTTCGGCACCCGAGTCGGTAACTTGGTCCACCCCCTGTTCACCTGTGTTTCCCCCTTCCTCATTCTCTTTCCTTTCTCTTCTTTGTGCTCATTTTCTCCCGCGGGATGCATCTCTTGCTGGTCGCCGGTAGAAGCTATCTGCCTCGTTGGCCAAAAAATCACCGTCGCTGATGATGCATCAAAAATTGGCGCGGTTGTAGCTTTTTCTAGGGCGGTTTGCAGCTTCCACAGCCCACGGCCCAATCGTCGCAGCTCCCCAATGCTCTACCTTCGTTGTCCCGCATCTCACACTCTTCGTCTTATACCTTCTGCCGCTTGCAGCAAAATGGTCAGCAAGTTGTAGATTTTTTGTTTGCCAGTTGT
The DNA here is from genome assembly GCA_011799875.1 of Thinopyrum elongatum. Lineage (NCBI taxonomy): Eukaryota > Viridiplantae > Streptophyta > Magnoliopsida > Poales > Poaceae > Thinopyrum > Thinopyrum elongatum. Next base: position 436,039,965 of record CM022302.1, read on the forward strand.
AGCTTTTTATTCCGCCGGGATGCATCTTCATGGTGGTTGTAGCCGGATGGTGGGGGGGGGGGGGGGGGGGGGGGGGGGGGGGGGGGGGGGGGAGGGGGGGGGGTTGTTTTGTTTTGTCTTGTAGCCTTGTTATTGGGTCCTGGGTAGCAAATTTGTGATGCCGGTTGTAGCTCACAACTTCGGTGATGTCCTCTCCCAACCCATCCCCATGTCAGGTGCACCCTGTCGTCGCAGCTTCTCGTGCCTTGGGTGTGCCTCGCCGTCGCAGTTATGCAGCTCGTCCACTGGAGCTGGGAAAACTGTTGGAACTGGAGATGGTGAGCTGGGAGAATCGCTAGCCGTGTGGAGAGGAACTGGAGATGGTGAGCTGGGAGAATCGCCGGCCGTGCGGAGGACGACGACCTCACTGGTGAGATTGGGCTGCAGCGAGGTAGGGGCCGATGCGGGGGTGGACGTTGGCCTCGCCGGCGAAACTGGGCTGCAACGGGGGGTGGGGAGGGGGGTCGCGATGCAGGGGTAAGTCAATTAATTGCATGCTAGAGTATTAGAAAGTAGTAGTAATTGGCTAAGGAGCAAAATGTAGAACCGACACACTTATGATAAACATGCTCATAGTTTCCTGTCGGTCGAGTGTTGCTCCTCTGGTTATTGAACATCCGATCTTGTTGCCAACCTGTTGGATGAGCCGAATCAATCGCAAAAGCTAGTTTCTTAGTGTCTGAATTCAGGACAAACTGCAATTCGTACTTCGGCTGGTGTAGTAGCAGTACACACCTACCTTTTGTGGTCCTTCAGTTGTCTTTCACTCCAAGGATGTTGAGAATCATACAAAATATGGTTCTGGTTTATATATATTAGCAAGGCCACAAAAGACACCTCACTTGAGAGTACCACAAAAGTCCAACACAATTGTTCTGGGCGGGCTCTCCACGTGGTGAATTAATATTTTTCCGCGTGCAGTATGCAATAAATTAAAACTGCACAAGAGTTTTTTGCCAATGGCATAAGAGTTTTAGTAGTATCCTCCTAAAACTAATTTTGGTACTATAATGTTTGTTACTAATGGCAAGTTAAGAAGATGATATGTTATAATAATCTATGCAAACAGGTCGCCTATACAACTAAATGTCATTAAAAGCAATACACTGCCCTAGTTTCCTTCCTTGTAAAATATAGGGTGCCCAAGGCTTCATAGATAAGAACATAAGTGATGCAAAACAAAGAGAAGGAAAAAAACCCCAGTTAACTTGCTTATATCAAATTTCTCCAAGAGCCTTTGAGATGCTCCTGGGAGGCGCAGTGTAATGGCTTTACAAAAAAGTAAGGCATATTATCTGAATTTTTCTGGGTTTATATCATTGCATGATGTGATAAAAATATTCAGGTAACAGGAACTTTAGTATACACTCAAAGGATTAAACAAGATTAATCTTCTATTTCTACGTGGAGCTGAATACAGTTCATAACCACAGAAAATTATACAGGCATAAAATAGACTATGACCACAACCATACAAACGAAAAACAGGCAATATTTTTGTCCTTACCTCGATACCTCAGCAGCAAAATTTCTATTTCATTGCCAAGCACAATCTACAGAACGAATCACATTACTGCTACAGTTGGTGAGATATTGTCAAGCTTAGTGAAAAAAACAAAAAAAAAATCATAATGTACCATCCCTTTAGCTGGTGACCTCTTGGAGTTAAGTATATATGATTTCCAAAAACAAGACGTGAGATGTTGTATCCGGGCCTCACCCAAACACACTTCTGTTCATTCTCTTGTTGTTTATGTTCAATAAACTACAATAGAAAATGGTGTCAAGAAAGACCAACTTAATAAAATGGGTTGCAACATATAGTCAATAACCTCTAGCTAGGTGCATGCCATATTTCTTTTATGAAAATCAAAACAAAGTTATTTATGTGCATCTCTAGTTAGAAACCAACTGAAATTAATAAAATCTCTGAGGTGAAAACGCATAAAAACTAATGGACTAAGAAATAGCAGGGTTGAGCACCACATCCCAGGGGTTGCATGTTGGATAGGGTAATTGTTAAGACTAAGGTCGATCCATGATGAACGAAAGCCTGCACAAATGGTCAAATTCTGTAAAAAAAAACAAAGAATATTCAGAGGACTGTCAACTAACACCTCAGGGAGAATTTTGAAGCAGGGGAAATATCATGATTAACATGATTCTCGACAAGTCAAGAATTGTACCTTTTTCAAGCTTGACCTCCTATATGAAGTATCTTATAGTACAACATAGCAAGGTAGCCTATATGAAAGAACAATGGGACAATAAAAACAATTACTACTCAAGCTGACCGATCAAAACCTAATTGAAACATGCGATTTCAGAATCCGTCCCATTCGCAAAAAATGGAAAAGCAGCAAAATATGGACTATATCAATAAATCTAGTAATAGACTAATAGTTAGGTTAGATGATAGCTTAGAACTACATAAATTAGCACAATGAGTCTAGATAAAATGGTGAAATCAGCAGCTTGCTAGTTCTCTCTGTTGGGTGCCTATAGATCGCACATGCATATAGCCAGAGTTCACCAACGATTGCTTGTCCAAAGTAATATAGAAATCCTAATTCTACTTAGACAGGTGATACATGTAGCTCCTAGGTTTTATCACCGTGAGTTTTAGTATAAACAGTAAATACGTTACATACCAGTGCGCGCGTGCGTTGCTAGTCGATCAATCAATCCACCAATTCGATCCATCTCAAGGCAAAGCTAGCTAGCTACATTGTTAGCTGATTCAATCCATCTTAAGGCAAGCCAGGTTTGCTATGTGTTCGTTTTGCCATCATGCGAAAGCGCCGGCCAGGCGGAATACTGGTTTCAGAGGAACGGAGACAATCAGACAACGGCATCGAAGGAAAGGATCAAGATCTACGCACATGTGACACTGTCCTGGACGGAGGCAAAGGGCGTCAAGTTCGAGCTATTGGCCTTCTACGCGTCCTCGTACACCATCCGCTCCGCCACACGGTCCTCGCCGTAGCCGCCTGCGATGAAGACGACCCGTCGGATTCTCATACAGGAGGACGCACACCCTCCTCGCAAAGTTCACGGCTGCCACAAACCCAAATCGCGGAAGCTGCCGGCCGCGGAAGACATCTTGGAGCAAGTGGATGGAGGGCAGAGGCGGAGCAGGACTCAACAGAGAGAGGGCGAGCCGTCACCCCTCGTCGCCACGACCGAGTCCACTGAAGTTTCTCGGGAGAGATAGATTGGAATCGATGGGGTTGGAGTTGGGGCGACTCACACGAAGAAAGAAGAGGAGGGGGTTGGAGAGAGTTTTTTTTTAACACAGTACAGACGCAAGCGCTCATGTACACACGCATACACTCATCCCTATGAACGAACACATGCACACCCTACCCCTATGAGCACCTCCGAAAGACTGAGCCGGCATATCATCTTGAAATTTACGAAGTCACCGTAGGCACCTCGTCGTCGACGGGAACGTCTCCTCCCACTGAATGCGCATCGCCAGAAATCCTGAAATAAATCCAGGAATAAATGCGAGCACCAGGATTTGAACCCTGGTGGGCTGGGATACCACAGTCCCTCTAACCATCCAACCACAGGTTGGTTCGCGGGGTTGGAGAGAGTTGGGGCGTGCGTCGTGGGTGAGTCGGTCATGGCTATTTTCCAGTTTTTTCTTACCGCGTTAATGCCATGGATCTCGTTCGTGGGTTGAGCCGAACTGTTTTTCTTTTGAGGATTAAAAACTTTTTTTTGAGAAATCTCGCCACTTTATTAGATAATAGCAATGTTCATAGGTACACGATATTGGTCATGAGGGACTCCCAGCCAAACATGCCGACCTAACCCTAAATTACAAGCGAACTTGGCGAGATTGTGAGCCTCGAAATTGTGATTTCTACGCTCAAAAACGAAAGAAACCGAAGCGAAAGTGCTTCTTCGTCCCATTATTTCATGTACAATAGCCGAGTGCGGACCTCCTGTTCCTTGGTTTATGTCCAGTACCACACCTTGGCAGTCCGAAGCAACTGTCAAGTTTGTCACCTGAAGATCCTCTGCAAGTGCTAACGCCTCCCTGCATGCAAATGTTTCCAAGGTTGTGGGATCAGTGATGCCTCGATAAACGACCGCCGAAGAGCCCAAGTATAATCATGTGTGGTCTCGACACATAGCTGAAATTGCCCCGTCACGTCTATGGCGCGCAACAGCTCCATCAACATTGATTTTCGCCATCCCAACAGGTGAAGCTAGCCATCGCCTTGGACCTCCGCTTCTTGCGCCTGCCTGTGTGTGAGGCTCCTCAGGTTTTTTAAGCTGCTGCAGCTCATTTATGTAAGAGGCCACAAAAGAAGAAGTTTGCATCGGAGACTGAAAAATACCCTCGTGGATCGCCTTCCTTCTAGCATACCATATCGCCCAGAGGGTGACCACCATTGTTGTATATGACTTGTGGTCGAGAACCTCATTCAAGCGGAATAGCCAGTTCTTCACACTGATTTCCTCGTTCTCCGCCATCTTCGCTGCCAGATCAGGATCAGACAAAGCCCAAGTGCATCTTGCCGACGTGCATGAAACCAGCGCGTGGCGCCAAGAGTCAGGGGAACCGCACAACGGACAAGCATCTCGGGTTGCCATATTTCTTCTGTTCAGGACATCTGTTGTTGGAAGAGAGTGGTGGGCTAGGCGCCACAAGAAGACCCTGACCTTTGACGGCACCGTTAGAGACCAAAGCTTGGTCCAGTCCTTCTCCTCTCTGTTTTTTTCTTGGCGATGGATTTCTGCGCGTGGGCTGATTTGGCGTTGGATTTTTGGGCTGCTGGAGGCATGGCCCTCGCTCGATGGTTGTCTTATGAAGGGGGAGGTGGTGAGGTGGTCGAACCATCACGACGTTCGATCCTCCTTTAATAGTAAAGATATCTATATATCTATATCTAATATCTATATCTATACCTACTAATAAAACAAGGTGCATTTCTTCGATTTTTTTCATTTGTTCACCATCGAAAAGATTTTTTTCTATTCGAGGTGGTACTAATTTTTTGTCCGTTCGTCTATTAAAAAAGAAAAAATGTTAGATTTCGTACATGGGCCGCCTGCAGTGTGGCCCAGCAAAGCCAGCCCAGTTATTTTCGTGTCCACACAGGTGGGAAAACCAGATTTATCGCCACGAGCGTTAGATAGTCGCAAATTCGCACTGGGCGCCCAAGCTGGGCTGAAACAATATTTTTGTGTTATGTTTTTATTTTCCTTTTTTCGTTTCTTTCTCTTTTTCTTTGGTCTTTTTTCCTCCCTTTTTTTCGTAAATTAAACAAATTCAAAAAACTTCATAATATCATAAAATTTTGATTTTTTTTAAAATGTTCAGAACTTTAAAATATATTCTGTTTTGAAAAAATTTAGAATATTAAATATTTTTTCTCATTCCAAAATAGTCGCAAAAATTTGCATAGGGCGCTCGAGCTGGGCTGAACCATTTTTTTGTTCTGTGTTATGTTTCTATTTTTCTTTTTCCATTTGTTTCTATTTTTCTTTCATTTTCCTTTTTCTTTTTCTTTTTTCCTTTCAAGTTTATTTTTATTTCTTCCTTTTTTTTCATAAATTCAAAATTTTCAAAAAACGTCATAATATCTAAAAAATTCGAATTTTTAAAAAATAATCGGTATTTTAAAATATATTCTATTTTGAAAATATTCAGAAAATTAAATCTTTGTTCTCATTCCAAAATTGGTTCAGGTTTTAAAAAAATGTTTCATTTTTTCTTTGTGTTTTCCAAAGTTGTTTGAGATTTTCCCAAAAAAATTGCATTGAAAAATGTTCCAAATACAAAAAATATTCTTGTATTAGTGAAATGTTCAAAAATTCAAAATAATATCTGAGTTTAAAATAACACATTTTCAAAAATTATTCTGAATGTTCAAAACATGTTTCCTTTTTCAAACAAAATCACAAATTCAAAACATGTTCATGTTATTATAAAAGGTTTGTGTTTTCAAATAAAATTGTGAATATTGAGGGTTTCAAATTTGGTTGTGTATTTTTGAAAATCTAAAGAATTTCAAAAATTGTTTGGGATTTTCAAAATTATTCATGTTTCCAAGAATATTCAATAATTTATATTTTTCTAAACAGTTCAAAAAAAAAATGGGTCCAATCTGACATTGGAGTATGATCTTAAAGGTTTGAGCTGACCATTGGTTGGTAGGACTCGTTTCTTCGAGTGGCTAGCAGCACGTAGTCGGGTCTTTGAGGGCATGATTTTGATCCTTCAACTCATCATTTTTTGGATTTTTTCGTGCCTTACTAACATATGTCGTCTTGGCGCCTACCAGTGTGTTGGTCCATACACGAACTGATGTGAGTCCTACACGCTATTTTACGCAACTAGCGTCATATAGTAGCCCCCACGTAGTTGGCCCAAGAAAAAAATGCACTGTCGCATAGGCTGTATTGGGCCTCAGTCGGAATTTTTTTCTTTGACCAATAAAAAAGAATATGTTGGTTTGGCTCGAATAAAAAAGTTGTGGGCATGTGAGCGCTAAAATAATCAAAAAGAATAATTCCTAATAGAGAAGGAACATTGATGTCTGGTTATGCACTAAATATGCTAATGAAACGGGATTTATGCGCTACAATTAGTAATCCATACGGTTACGCAATCTTAAGAGAGAGTGGTCAAAGCAACCGTGCCCTGAAGGTCGCCGCATAGCTACCAAATGAGGAGGCAAACACAACCCCGAGGCAGAAGCGGACCCGAAGGAAAAAAGAAGGCACGAGTTGGATGGTTGCCGCCACGCCGACTAACCCGACCACTATCAATATCTCACGGGACAAACATGACCCGCGAAAAGACTACAACTCCTCTCTCTATCGCACCGCTATGGAGATCATTTTTGGTGGAGACATCAATTATCTCTCCTATTGCTTCTCCAAAGAAACATCTCTCCCGTTGCAACGCACGGGTATATGTGCTAGTAAAGACATAACTAAATAATTTGTGCCAGCATGAAAAGTTCTAATCCGTTCAGATATTTTTCATTGTGTGAGAGGGTGACGCGAAAATAAACCGGTGGGATGAAGGTGTGGACGGAAAAAAATCAGTCGAAAATAACCGGACGAAAGAAAACCGTGCAATCCTACCAACTGAAACATTAGAAACATTAGGAGTACAGATTCGAATTTTGGAACCGGAGATTAAAAAATCATTTTTTATCCAAACAGGGCTTTGGAAGCCCATGAGAGGTGTCGTACATGGTGAAATGGTGGGCCTAGCGACCGGGCCGAAACCCTGACGCGAACGGCGCGGCCGAGCGAGCATCGCCGATCCGAGGCGGCCACTGCGCGGCTGCGCCCGTCTCACTCTCTCTCTCACCCGCACTCCCAGTCCCACCGTCCCACGACGCGATCCCCTCTCCCGTTTCCACCCCCCAACTCCTCCCTTCCGCCCCGAAAATCCCAACCATTTCTCCGCCTCCGCACGCGGCCGCCGGCACACGCTGCGCAGGTAAGCCCCAGCCCTCCCTCCCTCCCCACTACGCGCACCTCTCAGATCGGACGCCCGCAGCTCGCGTCGCTCGGGCCTCCCATCAAATCGAGCAGACCGCGCTCTTCTTCTGCCAGATCTCGATCTCGCGCTAGGGTTCCTCGGCTCACGAGCTCGAGCGGGCGTTAAATTTTTTATGTTGCTCTTGCAGGAAGTGGGAAAGGGCGCGATGGAGGATGACTCGCCAGCGACGAAGACGGTGAAGGGCGCCGTGACGGGTCTGGCCGCGGGCACCATCTGGGGCACCATCGTCGCCACCTGGTACGACGTGCCCCGGGTGGAGCGCCACGTCGCGCTCCCGGGCCTCGTCCGGACGCTCAAGATGTGCGGCAGCTACGGGGTCACTTTCGCCGCCGTCGGAGGGCTCTACATCGGCGTGGAGCAGATTGTGCAGAGCCAGCGCAAGAAGCGCGACTTCGTCAACGGAGCCATCGGCGCCTTCATCTCCGGCGCCACCGTCTATGGCTACAGAGGTTAGATACAGGCTCTCGCCGCTCCCCACAAGATGTGCGTGCAACTTGGTTTATAGATTCTGATCACCGAGATTTGCATTTGCTAATGTATAGTGATAAACTGGGGGATTGCGTTATTTCTCTGTGTTTCTGGTCAATATTCAATGCAGTCATGTGGGTATCAACCTGCATTGTGTTCGACTGGTACTGATTATGTTAATAAGATGTTCTATTTTGCACGAACTGGGTTCTGTTAGATCCGTGGGTTTAGTTGTATTCTGAAGGATTTTCATTGATGAAAGGCGGTAGAAGAGGAGATGCACTATGATTGGTTGATTAAATAACATTGCTTGCTCAAACTTTCCCCATTTTGACATGCAGTTCAGCTGTAAGTACTTGTTCCTATTGCAGCTTGATGAAATGATTTTCGCTAGGTCCTTGTATCAATGAAAGTTCTATTCATGCCATTGGACACAGTTTCTTTTGGGAAATATTTTTTGAGAATTATTTCCACGCATATAATGATAAAGTTTGTTAGTAAACCTGAATAAACTGATGAGCCTTATACTTATATAGTTCAATCAGATGTTTGTTACAATCTTAAATACCTTGAATGTGCTCCTCCTTTTATAAATGATATTTGGAGAATCACATTAAATGAAAGAGTGATTAGCTTATTTAAGGAACTGTTACCTAGATATCTCATATCTGGAGCATTTTGGATTGGTCCATCCTAATATTGGATGATGGCATAGTTTATGCTCCTATATGTAGTTGGCTTCTGGTGACTACACAGTAAGAGCTATTGTGAGGACTGATACGGGTCAGACATGTATAATGGATTTTACAATTCACATTAGACTTGCCATGTTTTCGTAAGATGGGTTCCCTGGCTTAGCTCTGGTCGTATTAAGCTAAAGGGCTAAACAGTTTTATTCTAACTGGGGATGGTAAAGCTAAGATTCACCGAGAATAGTGTTTGAATCCAATTTTGATATGTAGTATTTTTGGAGTTTTTGGGTACTATGGCTTCCAGAGATATACATTATTAACAAATTCCAGAGGTTTATGAAATCATAGCATGGTAAATACTAATACTAATATTTAAGGATTTTTTAAGTGTGCTGAATACCTTTAAAAAAAACTGAAGTTAAGCCTCCAAAGTCCAGTACATCTCTTGATGATCATGTTTGCATCCACTTCAGTTTTATGTTCTTTTTTCTTCATAAATAAACCTAAAGCACAGGAAAAGGAAGCAGATCATATTCCCTGTGTTAGATATATTTATTATATTTAACTCGAAAAAGTATGTGGGTACAACTAACTGTATGATGACTTGTGCGCTCGGTTTTGTGTACAGACCTTTATCGATATTGAAGTTATTATGAAAACTTAAAACTTGAATGTAGATATTGTTGTTGAACATGGGCTTTTAAACAACAAATTGTTATCTTAGCTACACTTTTAGACATAACACTATACTCCCTCTAGTGATCTAAACGCTCTTATATTTCTTTACGGAGGGAGTACTAATTGCTGCAACTACCAAACACATTGGACTTGTCTCAATACTGTGAAAAAACTGTGGTTCTCATAAATACCTTGAAAGTGTTCCTCCTTTTGTAATGATATTGGAGAACCACACTAAATTAAAGTATGATTCTCCTGTTTGAGGAACACTTACTTAGATATGTCAGATCTGGAGCATTTTGGATTGATCCATCCTAATATTGGGTGATGGCATAGTTTATGCTCCTATAGTCATTGGCTTCTGGTGACTACGCAGTAAGAGTTATTGTGTGGACAGATACGGGTCAGACATGTATACTGTATTTCACAATTCACATTAGAGTTATCATGTTTCCGTAAAATGGCTTGAAAGTGTCCCTCCTTTTGTAATGATATTGGAGAACCACACTAAATTAAAGTATGATTCTCCTGTTTGAGGAACAGTTACTTAGATATGTCAGATCTGGAGCATTTTGGATTGACCCATCCTAATATTGGGTGATGGCATAGTTTATGCTCCTATAGTCATTGGCTTCTGGTGACTACGCAGTAAGAGTTATTGCGTGGACAGATACGGGTCAGACATGTATACTGCATTTCACAATTCACATTAGACTTGTCATGTTTCCGCAAAATGGCTTCCCTTGCTTAGCTCTGGTTGTATTAAGCTCAATGCTTAAAAATATTTTCCTAACCAGGGATGGTGACCTAAGATTAACCAAGAATAGTATTTGGATCCAGTCTTGATAAGTTATATTTTTGGAGTTTTTGGATACTATGAGTTCCAGAGATATGCCATGGACGGGTGCGTGGAAGTTAGCTATCCATGTGCCAGAACCATGACTAGGTTTCAAGATCTTCTGGGTTTCAAGTCTAGCCTACCTCAACTTGTTTGGAACTGAAAGGTTTTGTTGTTGTTGTTGGGTTCCAGAGATATATGTTAACAGAAAAATTCGAGGTGTTTGGATACAACAAACTCCAGAGTTTTATGATATCATAGTGTGGTAAATACTAATAATATTTAAATATTCTTGGAAGTCTGCTAAACTGAAGTCAAGGGTACAAAATCGAGTACGTTTCTGGATGATCATGTCTGCATCCACTTCAGTTTTATCGCCCTCTTTTCTTCAGAAATTAACCTAAAGAATCAAAAAAGGAAGCAGATCATATTCCTACGTTAGATATATTTATTATATTTAACTATAAAAAACATTTCTGCGTACAACTAGCTATATGATGACTTGTGGACATGGTGTTACCACTGCGCCAGGCCTGCCCTCCTTATTGTTATAACTTGAATGTAGATATTGTTGTTGAGCATGTGCTTTTAATCAGAGTAACAACAGAAAGTTGACCTTCCTACACTTTGGACATAACACTATTACTAAATACTGCAACTATCAAACACATTGACCCTGTCTCAATACTATAAAAAAACTGGTTCTCATAAACTGTTGTATTTCATGGGAAACTGATCAATAATCGTTGTTTACGAATATTGAGATTTTCAAGTACTGAATCATCCAAAGAGGGCCTGTACCTTTTTACCTAACGATCAAGGTGCAGCAATGATGTTAATAAGCCATTTGCCTTTTAATGAATCTGAATTAGATAGGGCTAAACTAGATCTTATCCTCTGGCAGCCCATTAGGCTCATGGAATCGGTTTGAATCATGAGATCATTATTTATGTATGTTTGCCATGCCATAAAATAACACTGTCCTAGTGGCATGTATGGAGCACGGAAAAAAATTAACAGAGTCCAACTCTGGTGTTATGTAGCATGTTGCATGGCTCCTGATTAATCTGCATGATATCACGGATTCTATTTATGCAACTTGAAGAACCCAGGTGGTATTATTCCAGATCATGCATGTGGGCATCAGAAATATGAATCCAGTTACCGCTAAAGATCCCTTACAGAATTTTGATATTGGATCCAGTGACAAATAGTCATCTAGGATATCCCAGTCAGATAGATCATATTCCACAAATTGTCAACATTATTCCAATCAGTCACCACTGCATGCGAATCCACTAGTGTAAGTCTTGGTATGTGCCCCATCATGTTAGTTTCATGATCATGTCGACAACTTCTTTATTAGTGTAATTATATTCATATTCGTATTCATATGAACAAGTATTATTGGCTAGGAAGACTTCTAACTGTGCCAATTGACAGGAAAGAGCATTAAGTCTGCCCTCATCGGTGGTTCTAGCCTGGCATTCACATCTGCCATCCTGGACGTTGGTGGTAACACTACCAGAGTGGACAATGGCAAAGCGTACCATGCATACACAACGGAAAAGAAGCCCGAGCCTGCGCATTGACCAAGGTTGTCTACTTGTAGCACAAATCATGCAAATCAGCTCGGTGAATTTTTGAGCTGATGCGTGCTGTTATGTCTGTTTTGCTGGTGCACCTAGTTCCTTTGCAAAGCTGTAGTAACTTGTTTTGCTCGAGGGCAATACAACAGACCTGGAATAAATATCTTGCTTTTTTTTGCTTCATCATTGGTTACGATAATAATCACATGTGACACAATATTGTTACCCCAATCCTTGATTGAAGTTGCGGTTTTACGAAATTTGTTCTGTTGCTTCAAGGATCAAACAAAGAGTCAGAAAGTCTATTTCTGTTTGTAGTTGCTGAACTATGTTGTGTTGGAACTTTACGATGATTTTACGTCCAGCGTGCGAAAAAAACGTTTGTAGAGCGCTGATCGCAAGTTCTTGCGCGGCGAGGAGCGCTTGCTCCAGTGGCTGCTGAAAAGTTTAGCGCGCCTGAGCCACTCTAGCAGCCGCTGCAAAAAAAAAAAACTGCGCGTGCTCTCGCACAAACAACATATGCACTTCAAACATAACCAAGAAGATCAAACACAAACAAAATAAATCAACAATAAATAGTTCAATTTTATTATTACAACTCAAACAAATAGTTTATCTTGCAATAGAACAAAATAGTTCAACAATACAACATCAAACATATAAATCATGATGCTCTTTGTCGGCCATTCCATGCCCACCACTCCTCGATGAGATCCTTCTGAAGATCATCCTGCGTTTCGGCACATCGAATGGCATGATAGGAGGCAACAAAACGGGCCACCCTGGCAGCCCTCCGCCGCACTCGCACGGGATGTCCCAAGAGCTCGTATGAGAGTAGTCTAAATCTTGGCCACGTTCATTCTCGATGATTATGTTGTGCATGATCACACAAGCGTGCATGATGTACCAAAGCATTTTTTGATCTCAAAATCTAGCCAGTCCTCTCACAATGGCAAATTGGGCTTGCAAAATCCCAAAAGCTCTCTCCACATCTTTTCTAGCCGCCGCCTGAGCATTGTGGAAATCAAGATTTTTCTTACCTTCCGGTTTTTTCAATGGCTTCACAAATGTTTGCCACTTTGGGTAGATGCCATCCGCAAGATAGTAGCCATAATTGTATGTATGGCCATTTGCTACAAACTGCAACGGTGGCAGTTCACCATTTGCAATCTTATTCATCAGTGGTGACCGATTAACAACGTTGATGTCATTCAAAGATCCAGGCATTCCAAAAAAATGAAGGAAATATGCCCTAGAGGCAATAATAAAGTTGTTATTTATATTTCCTTATATCATGATAAATGTTTATTATTCATGCTAGAATTGTATTAACCGGAAACTTAGTACATGTGTGAATACATAGACAAAACAGAGTGTCCCTAGTATGCCTCTACTTGACTAGCTCATTCATTAAAGATGGTTAAAGTTTCCTGACCATAGACATGTGTTGTCATTTAATGAATGGGATCACATCATTAGAGAATGATGTGATGGACAAGACCCATCCGTTAGCTTAGCATAATGATCGTTAAGTTTTATTGCTATTGCTTTCTTCATGACTTATACATATTCCTCTGACTATGAGATTATGCAACTCCCAAATATCGGAGGAACACCTTGTGTGCTATCAAACGTCACAACGTAACTGGGTGATTATAAAGATGCTCTACAGGTGTCTCCGAAGCTGTTTGTTGGGTTGGCATAGATCGAGACTAGGATTTGTCACTCCGAGTATCGGAGAGGTATCTCTGGGCCCTCTCGGTAATGCACATCACTATAAGCCTTGCAAGCAATGTGACTAATGAGTTAGTTACGGGATGATGCATTACGGAACGAGTAAAGAGACTTGCCGGTAACGAGATTGAACTAGGTATGAAGATACCGACGATCGAATCTCGGGCAAGTAACATACCGATGACAAAGGGAATAACGTATGTTGTCATTACGGTTTGACCGATAAAGATCTTCGTAGAATATGTAGGAACCAATATGAGCATCCAGGTTCCGCTGTTGGTTATTGATCGGAGATGTGTCTCGTTCATGTCTACATAGTTCTCGAACCCGTAGGGTTCGCACGCTTAACGTTCGATGACGATTTGTATTATGAGTTATGTGTTTTGGTGACCGAAGATTGTTCGGAGTCCCGGATGAGATCACGGACATAACGAGGAGTCTCGAAATGGTCGAGAGGTAAAGATTGATATATTGGAAGGTTATATTCGGACACCGGAATAGTTCCGGATCGTTTCGAATATTTTTTGGAGTACCGGGAGGTTACCGAAACCCCGCGGGAGAGTTAATGGGCCTCATGGGCCATAGGGAAGAGGGGAGGCAGCCCACAAGGGGTGGCTGCGCCCCCTCCCATGGGGAGTCCGAATTGGACTAGGGGAGGGGGCGCGCCCCCCTTTCCTTCTCCTCTTCTCTCTCCCTTTCCCCCTTTCCCACTCCGGAAAAGGAAGGGGGAATCCTACTAGGACTGGGAGTCCTAGTAGGACTCCCCCCCATGGCGCGCCCCCCTTGGTGGCCGGCCTCCTCCTCCCCTCCTTTATATACGGGGGCAGGGGGCACCCTAGAAGACATCAGTTATTCTCTTAGCCGTGTGCGGTGCCCTCCTCCACAGTTTACTCCTCCGGTCATAGCGTCGTAGTGTTTAGGCGAAGTCCTGCGCGGATCACATCACCAACACCGTCGCCACACCATCGTGCTGACGGAACTCTCCCTCGACCCTCTGCTGGATCAAGAGTTCGAGGGACGTCATCGAGCTGAACGTGTGCTGAACACGGAGGTGCGGTACATTCGGTGCTTGGATCGGTTGGATTGTGAAGACGTTCGACTACATCAACCGCGTTAACCTAACGCTTCCGCTTTCGGTCTACGAGGGTACGTGGACACACTCTCCCCCTCTCGTTGCTATGCATCTCCTAGAAAGATCTTGCGTGAGCGTAGGAATTTTTTTGAAATTGCATGCTACGTTCCCTAACAAAAAAACATGCCAAATCCAAGTCTCTTGATCGGGCACCGCTTCAAGGATTGTAGTGGAACCCTTTTTTGGCCGTGGAATTTCCCATGCCATGCCTTAGGACAGTTCTTCCAACTCCAATGCATGCAATCTATGGAGCCAAGCATACCCGGGAACCCGCGAGCTTTGTTCATCTCCAAAAGCCTTGCGGCGTCTTTAGCATTGGGAGATCTCAAATACTCCGGGCCAAACACTTGCACAATTCCGACTGCGAAGCGCTTGACACACATGATGGCTTGACTCTCACCCATGGCCAAGTGGTCATCAACTAGATCAGCCGGAATACCGTATGCCAACATACGCAAAGCGGCTGTCACCTTCTGAAAGGTGCTATGCCCGAGCTCTCCGGCGGCATTCCTCCTTTGCTGAAAAAGCCGATCATGGCTCGCTAGTTTCTCTGCAATGCGCCTGAACAACTCGGTGCTCATCCTAAACCGGCGCCGGAAGTACGACTCGGGGTACACGGGATTATCCACAAAATAGTGCCTCATCAATCTGTTGTGGGCATCGATCCTATCCCTCCAAATTTTCTGCCGACCCATAACCGAACCACTGTGCTTCGCTTTTTTATTGATGTGCATAGCTAGGATCATTGCAAGATTCTCCTCCTCTTCAATATCAAATTCTTTTTCGGAAGAATCATATGACGAACTCATCTACAATGTTCAATTTAAACTAGGCTATAAAAACTACAAACAACATGCACCAAATTCATGTAAAAAAATATGAAGTTGAAGCAATACATACCTTGCAAGCGTTTTGTCGAACACCTTGTGGGCGCCGAGCGGCGGTGGGCGGCCGGGCGCTATTCGTCGGAGGAATGGCGCGCGCGAGGGGCGGCGGCGACTGGAGGGAGACGGAGGAAGCAGCGGCGGCGCGGGGATAGGCCGGGGAAGCGCCGGAATAGTCGCCGGAACAAATGGGGTGGTGTGGGCGGCGGCGCCAGCGCCTAGGTAGGGGTAGGTGGAAGTCGCGAGCGGGCGCGAGTGTGCAGCGCGCGGGAGCGGGCGCAGCAAATAAACGGTGCGCGATGGCGTTTCGGACCGCACGCTGAACTCTCTATGCCACGCGCGCAATTATTGCGCCTCCGCTGGAGCTCCCGGAGCGGTTGCGCGCGCGTTAAAAACCCAAAATTTTCAGCACGACGCTTATATAGCGCGGCTGTCGGAGATGCTCTAATACATCATACTTTGATAGATTGATGATCTGTTGGGAAAACCTTATAAAAGCTGCAGTATCAGCATTTTGCGTAGTATTCATTTTTTTTTCCAGAATTCTTGCAGTCCACATTTGACTACACCAGTAATAGGACCAGTGGTACAACGAACTGGGCTGCCGAATAAGAACACCTGTACTTGGGTTGATGAACCCCCTAGCTATCTTTTGTGTAATCTCGATGTAACTATTACTCTCTTTGTAAAGAAATATAAGAGCGTTTAGATCATTACATTTTTTTATCTGATTCTTTTCAAGAAAATTTCTCGCAAGATGGACGTCAATGTGACTGGCGTATTATTTGACAAATCTGGTCCCTTTGACCGAGTTCATGCACATCTGGCCCCTGGGCAAAACTAATTTGGAATCTGGCCCCTCGGTCGGCGTCACACAGGATGGCACCGAAGTTGTACATCTCGGCGCCATGCTAGTGCGGCGCCGAGCTGTACAACTTCGGCGCCATCCTGTGTGGCGCCGACCCCAGGTGGGCCCACAAAACCCTAGGGGGTCAGATTTGCTCGGCGCCATACACCATGACGCCGAACATGTACAGCTCGGCGCCGCACTAGTGTGGCGCCGAGCTGCACATGTTCGGCGTCATGTTTGGTGGCGCCGACCCAGGGGCCAGATTTCGAATTAGTTTTGCCCAGAGGCCAGATGTGCGTGAAGTCGATCAAAGAGGCCAGATTTGTCAAATAATACGTGACTGGCAAACTAGTTACCCATTTAGCAAAGAAGCCTGGTCCTTGGTTCTGTTGTTGTTCAGGGCCGACATCAAAGGCCTTGCATTTGCAGCAGGCCTCTTGTAGTTGTAAGGGCCTCCATATCCAATGGGGTACCCTAAATCGCTCGCAAATGTCTGAACCATTTTTTACCATTCAACGCGATGTCGCGTACCTCGGCAGACACCTCCGCATGTAAATTAAGTAGCTAAGGTCCAGTGGACCTATTTAAACAAGGATATGTTGGCCTCTCTCGACTTTTCCTCTAGAAACTCCCAAAACCCAACTCTGCATACGTCGGCACACACGTCCGCGTGTAAATTAAGTAGCTACGGTCTAGTGGACCTATTTAAACAAGGATATATTGATCCTTCTCTGTCGACTTCTCCACTAGAAACCCCAAAAACTCCACTCTGCCTTATGTAAAGGAAATTAGTACGATTCACTTCTGGATTTGAAATCACTACTAGGTATTGGGCATACAAAAACATTTTGTAGTATTAGTAAGAGGAGGAAGGGTTAAGTATCTTTGAACTCGGTGTGAGATATTGCATTATTCGAGCTGGATGCAGTCGCATTAAAGAATCATCAAAAAGGATGTTCTAGTGCGTTATAGATTCTTATCAAGACTTGTATCATTTGATGATGCCATGTGAATCAAGCAACGGGAGAAGGACCCAATAACAAAAATTTTGTAAAGGGACTAGAGTGAGTATTTAACAAAAAACTACCACATTTCATAGAACCGTGCCTACAAACTACCACTTTATAAATTTGTGCCGAAAACTACCACTTTTTGACTAATTTTTGCCCAAAAACACTAGTGACTGCTTCGGCTGAAATTAAACATGATTATGACAGGATGGGCCCACCTGTCAGCATCAATGTTCTTCCAATCTTCTTCCTCCTCGCACACGCATGCTCCGGCGACGGCGGCCAGCCGGCCAGCACGCGGCGGTGGCGGCTGCTGCGCACGCACGCAAGGCCGCGGCACACCAGCACGCGGCGGCGGCGGCGGCTGCGCACGCACGCAAGCCAGCCGGCCAGCACGCGGCGGCGGCGGCTGCGGCTGCGCACGCACGCAAGCCAGCCGGCCAGCACGCGGCGGCGGCGGCTGCACGCACGCTCGTGGCGACGGCGGCTGCGGCGCACGCACGCAAGGCCGCGGCACGCCAGCACGGCCGAGGCGGCTCCAGCCGGCATGGTTGAGCTGCCGTCTCCAGTCCTGACCAGCGCCGGAGAGGTGCTTTGCTGGGGCGTCGCCGTGAAGAAGAGCGCGGAGTGCACATGAAGTGTTCGAGGAAATGTCAGAGAGAGAGAGGAGGAGGAGGAGGAAGAAGATTGATGCTGACAGGTGGACCCATCCTGTCAGAAACGCGTTTTGAAGAGGCGAATCGGGTACTTTCCCGACTTGGTAGTTTTTAGTCAAAGATTAGTGAAAAAGTGATAGTTTTCGGCACAAATTTGTAAAGTGGTAGTTTATAGGCACGGTTCCACGAAATATGATAGTTTTTTTTTAAATACTCGACTAGAGTAGACTATCATGAGACAAAAGATCTTCTTTCTAAAGAGATACGATGCTTGCAAATGTCTAAACCATTTTTTGCCATCCAACATGACGCCACATACGTCCACAGACACGTCCGCGCGTCTGAATTTTCGCAAACCGAAGGCAAAATTGTGGGACGTTTGCGACAGTCCAGATGTCCGCTTGACCAACCAAAAGCCACCATGTACCCCATGCCACAACCGCTCTCTCCTCTCCGTCTGAGTTGGATGGCGGAAGGCCATTGCTAGTTTTTTTAAAGTTATTAGAGGCGGACATTTGAGATATAGGGTTGGATGGCGGCTCCCGTATCCGGGTCCGTGAACACGTCGGTCATGTCCGCGGACATTTAGTATGCCCGATTTACGACATAACTTGGAGATGCTCTAATCTTCTCAAAATGAAAAATATGGCGAGGATGCCTGGGACCGAAAGCAAAAACGTATTACAGTTTTGGTAACTTTTGACTTGAAAAAAAAAAAACTGTCGGAATATATCAACGTGATAACTAGTATCGAAATCTCATCGTGATGAATTTTATGATGAAAACGGATTTTGAATCAAATCGATGATTGGGCCATAAACCATCTTGAATCTCGAATTTAGATGAAATCTTTTAGTGACGTCAGTATTTTTGCCTCATATGCGTACATGCACACTTAATAATTTCGAGAATGCACCTAGTAGGAACAGAATCATGGCTTGCAATAAAAATTCGATCAAGGATCAGCCTCACCCTTCGTGTGCTTGGATACTCAAGAAAAATAAATCGTTTGGTACCCTGATAAAAAAGTAAAGTTCACTGGAATCTCGCTGCAAAAGAGAAAGAATCTGATAACGCTCAACGTCAGGTACGCGCACATGGCAAATCGGACATTTTCGATGGCAAGTTTAGTGGCGCGAGGATGACAACTTTAGTTGGCAGCATGACAACTTCGTACTTCAGTTTATTTTTGACAGAAATAGAAAATTACAGTGTGTGTCAACTAACTTGCCATCCTTGCGTCACTAGAATTGCCATAAAAAACGTTCAATTTGCCATGTGCTCGTACCTGACCCCAGGTACTTATCATTTTCAAAAGAGAATACAACCACACAAGGTAAAGCAGCATAGGGCAAGTTTTATTGTACATGCATAGTCGCCGGGGGGCGGGTTTGGCTAGCGACCAAAACCCTAGCCGCCGCCAAGAGAGCCAACTTTCCGGCGCCGTTTTCCGGCGGCTCTCCTCCACGGCGACTTCTTGGTCGTCGGTCGTGAGGGGGGTCGCCGGATCCCGCGCGTGCGGATCGTTTTTGCTTTAGGTTTAGAGCCCTAATAGCTTAGGTTTTTGGATCGTCCGACGTCTTGGCTTCGGCGGCGGCGACGGCGATGCTGAATAAAGAAGCTCCAGATTCTTCTCCGGCGAGGCGATCATCTCTATGATCGGTGATGGATTTGGGAACCAGTCTGTTCAAGCGGGGATATCATGGCGGCGATTGCATCCTTGTGGTGGACTTGTGTCCTCGGGCTCCGCCGTTGCGACGGCGTCTGCTCCAGCGTCGGCGCGGAGCTTGGGAGGTAGTTTTGGAGCGGATGCAGATTGTGGTCTGCATCGAGACATCTGGAAGACGGAACATGTGCTGGGTTCGTGGTTGATGAATGGCAGGTATGGTTTCCTACTTCGGCGTCCTAGTCATGGTGGGGTGGAGTGTCAGATCTAGAGTTCGATGGCGTGTCCGGAGTGTTGCCTTGGTCTGATTCGTCCAACGGCAATGGCTTCATCTTTGATGAGCCACCTTGAAGATCCGCAAAGCTGCATATCAGCGATGGAGCCGCTTCGAGCTCGGGTGAGAAGGTGATCCGTCATTTTTTTTTCTTTGATGGCTGCTGTGGTGGTGTCGGAGGCAGATGACGGACGTTGGTGTCAAGCTTAGTGATGTTCTGCTATCTTTTCAGTTTTGTCATGTCGGTCTTTACGTGACTTGTAATTTGATCTTTATGATATGAATGAAACACGTATTACCATAAAAAAAAGTTTTATTGTACATCATCACGGGGACACATGAAGATACAAGTTTTTTCATGGCAAATGGCTACGCGGGGCGCTCACACCTACCCAGCCTTCCCTAAAAAAAAAAAGCCCTACCCAGCCCAGACAACAACCGAAGAAGAAGCCAACACTTGGGGAAAAAACAACCGACGACATCCCACGTTGGTGGTAGCGACAACACGGGCGACTGAACCACGATGACGTCAGCCGATTGAGTAATAGTACAAGTAGTTAGAGTATTTTTCAATCGACTGAGCCTAGGCACTCCCAACACGTAATCGTACATGTAGGTAGATCTGGATGGGATTACTTGGTGGGATCATGGCGGCTAGAACTTGTTGCTGTACCAGAAGACTCCCTTGCGATCCTCGGGCTGGACGTAGATGCACTCCTTGGCCGAGCGCCATGTGGCCCTGGCGAGGGGGTTCGATTCGAACTGGTAGTACTCGCCGAGGATGGGCTTGATCGCCTTGGTGGCCTCCATGGCGTGGTAGTGCGGTATGCTGGAGAAGAGGTGGTGCGCCACGTGCGTGTCCGTGGTGTTGTGGAACACGCGATTGAGGACGCCCAGGTCGCGGTCCATGGTGGCGAGCGCCCCGCGCAGCCAGTCCCACTCCGTCGAGTCGTAGTGCGGCAGCGCCGGGTGGGTGTGAGCCAGGTAGGTGATCACGACCAGCCACGCGTTCACGATCAGCAGCGGCACCCCGTAGACCCGCACCACCCACCAGAACCCGAAGGCCGACGCGAGCTTCAACAGGGCCAAGGAGACGGCCAGCACGCCGGCGTCCGAGATGAAAACCTGCGCGCGCTCCAGGTCGCTGTACATCGGGCCGTAGGGGTCGTAGTGGCAGACGAAGCGCGGGTACGGGCGGCCGGAGGTGTTGAGCGCCAGGTACATCGGCCACCCGAGGGTGAGCTGCACGACGATGTACCCCAGACGCCCCACGGGGTTGTTGTAGATGTAGGGGGTGTACCACGGCAGCGCCTCCTTCTTCTTCGGGACGTACACCTCGTCGTGCTCCAGCGAGCCGGTGTTGGCGTGGTGGCGGCGGTGGCTGTACTTCCACGAGAAGTAGGGGACGAGCAGGCACGAGTGGAGCACCAGGCCGACGATGTTGTCGAGCAGCAGGTAGTCGGAGAAGGCGTGGTGGCCGCACTCGTGGGCGAGCACCCAGACGCCGGTCATGACGCAGCCCTGCACGGCCCAGTAGAGCGGCCAGGCGCCCAGCTGTTGCGTGGTCGGGAGTGCTGGGATCCAGACCAGCGCGGCGTACAGGAGGGTCGCGATGATGACGAGGTCATAGACCACATAGGAGAAGGACTTGATCACCGAGCGCCGGAAGCAGTGAGGCGGGATTACCTTCTTGATCTGGGCCAGCGTGAACGCCGGCTTGTCCGTCGGCGCGCGCTGGAAGATCTCACCGGCGCCCGCGCGGCCGAGCAGCTCCTGCTTCTCCCGCTCCTTCTCCGTCATCCTGCCTCCGGCACCCATGTTGCTGCTGACAAGTGACAACAACAGAAGACCCTGGTGATCAGACAGTGTGTATGAAGGCATATATATATATAATAGGAGTATCATTCAAGAACGAAGATATATTCTGCCTTGTGTGTATATCTGTTTTTCAAATGAGGCTGCGCTGAATCTGCCTTGCCAAAAACAAATAAGGAGTGTCCGTTTGACACTCAACCAAAATTCAGTTCAGGTTCAGTCAAATGAGGCTGCGGTGAACTTGGACTGGACCCGCTTTCACTCATGACAACACATGGCATTCATTAGGCTGAACTTGGATAGTTAACTGATTGACAAGCTAAGTAAAAAAGAACTGAAACTGTAATTCAAGTCTTTTCATTTGAAATTCAACCAAAAATACAACTGCTCGAACACTATAGGTCATATACGTCAACAATGTAAAAAAAAGCTTGCAATCCAATATATATGTCAACACTGCCCATCTCCTTTTCCAGTGTCGATTCTGGGTTAGAGTCTGGAATGAGATTTCCGCTTGGCTTGGCATTCACGACTACTCGCCTATGTTTTGGCGGCACGAAGATTCGGTTCGAGCTTGCTGGCAAAAGGCGATGAGTTCGGCTAGGCATAACAGAAAGGCCATTGCTTCCTTTATGTTGTTTGTCTCATGGGAACTTTGAAGGAGCGGAATGCAAGCATCTTCCGCAACACTGCTGCACCAACCATCATTGTCGTCGCGAGAATCAAAGAGAAAGCCCATCTTTGGGCGCTGGCTGGAGCCAAGCATTTGAGCATTCTTATGTTGCGAGAGTAGACATTTTTTCTTTCTTTTCTTTTGCCGCTTTGCGGCACCTGTCTAAACCTTCTCCTTATTTAATGAAAATGGCAAGTCTTTTTCCTTGTTTCAAAATAAAATAAAATTAATGGACTCAATTGCATTTGCATGCGATTAATTTACAAATTAGATGTGTCTTTTGGTTCATGGGAGATGAGGGTAAACCAGATGGGATTACCTTATTGTTTAACGGGTATGATAGGAGTACGGTGTTTTGGATCTCAGCTTCCATGGAGGCCGAATTTTTTGAAAAATTTGAAATTTTCTGTTTCAAAAATATCTGAAAAAATTGTACAAATAAACAAGGATGTGGGGTGTATATGTGTGAAATTTCAGGATGAAATACGCTGAAATGCGACCTATACAAAAAAGACAAATTTATGGTCTAGGAGGATGATTAGTATCATGTGTTAAAAAACCCTAGATTTTTTTTTGCACAACCCTCATTTCAACATATTTCGTTCTGAAAATTTACATGCTTGTGCATTATGCATTCATCTATATCTTTTTTTTTTCAGATTTTTTTAAAATGTAAAAATATGAATTTTCATGAATTTTGAATTTTGTTTTTGGAGGCCTCCATGGAGCTCGGCCTCTAAAAGCAATTTCTCGTATGATAGTCTGGAGCTAAATTCAATCTAATTGAAATGAAGTCTTTTTGTGTGTTGCCAAATATATACTGATATGCTTTCATGCCACCGGTATGCACTAAAGTTATACTAATTTGAAGACACCTATTTTTGGACAGAGAGAGTATTATTTTATGAGAATATCAATGGTATATTGAGTCGTGGTATATTGTGACACTTTATCTTAATAGCGTGTTTGGTAGTTTAAGGGAAAGGGAATGGGAATTATTCAGGGGGAGTTGGCTGAGGGATTAGTCATGGGAAGTGGACTATTAGTCCCAATCCCACGTTTGGTGCGGGC
Source organism: Thinopyrum elongatum (assembly GCA_011799875.1). Classification (NCBI taxonomy): domain Eukaryota; kingdom Viridiplantae; phylum Streptophyta; class Magnoliopsida; order Poales; family Poaceae; genus Thinopyrum; species Thinopyrum elongatum. The sequence continues at coordinate 436,063,571 of CM022302.1, forward strand.
TTGGAATTATTCGTGGGAATTTCGCAGAAAATTAATTTTCTCTGTTTGGTTCAGTGGTCATGGAATGGGAGTTGTTAATGATACGGTTCAGTAGGTAAGAAACTGAATCGGTCTTGTGTCTTGGTCTGCAATGCGAATTCATTTGCCATCAAATCAAATGCTTACGCATGCACAAGACATAAGGTGCAGCATTAATATGAATTAAACTACTCTTTTGTCGTTTCACATGTACTCTCAAGACTAAATTACAAACAGTTTTGCATATAATAAAGATGTAGATCTTTCAAAGTGCAGGGGCTGCAGGAATTTGACATGATTTCAAACATAGTGCAGTAGCAAGCATGGAAGCAGTCACACAAGTTTAACCTTTTTTTCTATGTACGTGTGTAGTAGCAGTCAGGTACACAACCACAACAACAAACCAGCCGCTAGCAACAGTATTAATTTCGCCTAACATATCAGTTCATATTACATTTTATCCACTGACTATTCACAGCCATGTTCTAGTATATTTCTAACAAATTCAGATGCTAAGTTTTTTTTGCGACCAAGATGCTAAGTAGGACAAAGAGAGAGGGAGAGAGATAAATCTGAACATATTTCTGGAGATAGGAAGGAATACGTCCAGCCATACCACTTGTTCTTTGCTTGAGATCTACAGAAAATAAAGTAAAAGAATGAGTATTGTATGCCATAATCAAACAGGACATGAACAGATAGAAAAACGAAATTAGAAAGGGAATAGATCTAGATGGATGTGTAGGAAAAAGCGAGAGCAACGAACACGTCGATAGCTTTTTTTTTTTGGCTTCTCATTCCCTTCCTCAATTACCAGCCCCACCCCAGATAAGAGACAAGGAGAAGTTGGACCCCGTGACTCCCTTTTCCCTTCCCTCTTTAATTCCCTTGTCCTCTAGTCAAACAAGGGACTTTAAGTCCCACACACCCCTAATTTCCGTTCCCTACTACTAACTCCTTCGAAACAAACAAGCTGTAAAAGTTTGTTCTAATAGGAAATGACACACAAGACGTGTGTTTGAAAAAAAAATCCCCCCCCCCGAGCTCCCGCGACGCGCGTCACGGGAGAAACTCTAGCACTGTCGCCGCCCCCTCCTCCTCCCCTTCTCTCCTCACCCGCCGCCGCCAGCGTGCGCGGCCGGGCAAAGCCCGGTCAATGCCGGCGGCAGGGGGTGGGTGGGTGGTGGATTCCCCTCTTCGATGGTGGCGTGAGGCGAGGGTCGGCGGAGGCTCGCCGACGCGACATCTAGGCGTTGGGCGGCAACGCCTGACCTTGTCCTCGCACGAGTGGCTCTGTGACGGCGGAGGTGGCTGTGGTGTTGCCGGCGGCCGAGTCCGGGCTCACCCAAATCTAGCGGCGGCTGCGTCGTGGATGGCACGGGCTCAGCAGCGGCCTGGGTAGTTCGGCTTGCGCAGGAGCTCGGCGGGCGGTGGCTGTGGTCGCCGCTGCTCCTCGCCGTCTGGCTATGTGGAGGCTGGGGGTGTGATGGCGGCCGTAGGTGGAAGGATACATCTCATCCAGCTGCGGCGCCGGTCCGAGTGCAGCTCCAATCCTTTCCCTTGTTGCGCTTGAGCATGTCGCGGCTTAGTGTTGGACCGTTCCCAGAGATGGCCACCATTGAGGGATGGATCCATTGTCGGGAGGGACACGGAATCATCCTTGTCTCCCATTTGGTGGTGCACCGGGGAGCTTGTTCCTTGCTCGGACGGGGCAAGGTGGGGCGGTGGCGGCCAAGTGTGGCTGGCCCGGGGTGGGCCTCAGATCTGGGAGCCGTCCATGGGTAGGGAAGGAGGTGCCTTCCCGCCCGTTTGTTTGCTGGTCATGGCTGCAAGCTTAGTTTGGGGATGGTATCGGGGCCATGGGTGTCGGGCGGTGGCCCAGGAGGGGGGGAGTCGTGGGCTCAGGGGCGGAGCTCGCGGCTCGGGTGTGAGTTGGTCTCCATGGCTGTGCGGGCGGTGTGGTGGCCTGGGTGTGATAGCCAGTGTAGTGGGTGCGACGGGCCTGGCTTGTTGTGCCTCGCCTCGGAGGCATTGAGGACTTGTCGAGGTGGAAACCTGCTTTGGCTCTGCCAAGCCAATGATGGCATCACCTATGGGTGTCGTGCCCTTCTTCAAAGCGTCGTCGCGGCTCCTCTACATGCTCCGGTTACTCCAGGGAAACCTTGATCCCGGGATGGCGATACTCTACTACCGTGCCCTTCATGAAGGCACCGCCTTGGTGGTTCTGGCTCGTCATGCACGGCTTCTTCTCTTTGCGGTGACTCGTTTACGCTTGAGGTCTTGGAGACTCCAAGTTGTGCCCTCTTTGCCTACATGTAGTTTGCTTGGAGTGGATGGGGTGGTTTAGCTGTTCTTATACACCCTTGTATCTTGCCTTGAGTGTGTATGTTGTGGGGTTGAGTGACGGTGTCCTGCACCGAGGGTGACTCCCTCAAGGGGGTCCAGCCTTGGTGTCTACAAGGGCCCACTTGGTCGAGTAGAAGGAAGAAGCCCTAAGGGACCGCCAGAGACCTTCGTGCCCTCCAAGACTAAGGGCGCCAACGCCCTAGATTGCATCTATTGCCATGTCAACCCTAGACCTTTCTTCCTATATAAAGGAAGGCTAGGAACCCCTCTAGATTATCTATTCTTAGATAGAGAAACTCTCGGTAGCAATCTCATACAACATTGTACCCCCTCGCACGAGGTATCCCTCCATCATGAATAATGAAAGCAAGCAGGATGTTGGGTATTACTCTCCGGAGGCCCGAAACTAGATAAACCATCTGTGTGACCTCCGATCTAAGACTTCCAACTGTGCTTGGACCCCAACCGAGGGATCTGACGGTATTCTGCAGCGTCAGTTGGCGCGCCAGGCACGGGCGGCGCCGGCTGGAGATCGATCTTGGTTCGGATCTTCTTCTACTCCCGGCGGCCTTCCGCCGGGAGAGAGCGCCTAATTATCGGCTCGCTCATGTTTACGGCCGATGGGGCAAGCCAGGTCGACATCAACCTACCGGCCCACCCTGTACGCACAATCTACGTCGGCAAAGTCGGCTTCACCACCAATGCTCATGGCTATCTTCGATTGTGCCTACTACCTATTCAGCGTGAGACACGGGACATGTTTCCGATCTCGGCGACCTTACCGTTTGACCTAAAAAGCCTCCTCCCATTTAGCCTACGGAATTCGGGGGCTGCATATCAGCAGGAGCTCCATCAGCACCTCCACAAAGACATACAGTTCGTCGCCATGGTCTACGACAACTACCATATCGACCATGCGCCAGAGGATTGTTGTCAGGCTCAATTCCGTAATAACTCACAGAATAGCCCAAAGTCACACCAGCCCCAAGATCAGGACTGCTGGTGGACTTCCTTGATATAGATAACCAGTACAAACATAATATTACATCGGGTTGAGCCAAAGTGCTCTACAATATGTTAAAACTTGTAAAACAGGTGGCGGTGGAATATGACAGTGGGTGACGGTGATACAACACCGATACAATAAAGTAAGCCTAGCGTCAGGGTGAAGCTTGACTATTTTATTTGTGTAGCGGAAGCACTAGTGGATGATACACGTGGTAGACTCCAAGTCCATGGGTGACTGACTGGGAACACCTCTACGCGTCGGGCTCGCTAGCGCAATCCTCCTCCGCAAGCTTGTCCTCCTCCAGGTCTGGCCAAGACAATAGCCAGGGACAAGCCTGTGAGTACGTTGGAATGTACTCGCAAACATTATGAACGAGAGATATAACGAATGCAAATGCTCATGATGGACTATGTTACATGCACATGCTTACCGGAATTAAATCATGGCATGATAATGTCAACCTGGTGTGGATAAATAATCAAATGACAGTAGTGATAACCAAGAAATTAAAGTGGAACATCGGGCGTTAGACCGCCCGAGAAATTCCAAGAAAAACGCCAAACGGGTGTCTGAAAGCGACGCCTCGTAAGGTCTTCAAGAGAAATGCCACACGGGTGTCTAAAAGCGACGCCTCGGAAGGTCTTGAAAAGAAATGCCAAACGGATGTCTAAAAGAGAATCGGGCGAGACAGGAACGCCCGAGAACTCAAGCGACACCATGAGAGGTCTTGAAAATAAAACTGAGTATCCGGGTAGTCTAGCCATCCCAAGTGATACTCAGAAAAGAAAATAAAGCTGAGTGCACGGGTAGTCTAGCCATCCCAAGTGACACTCAGTACAGTTGAATAAGAGAAACGGGTTAGTCCACCACAACAATAATATGCATAACAATAATATTCATGACAGCCTCGGTGGTGACCATAATTATCCTGCAAGATGAATCAAGCTCAATTTAATTATTTTCCTCCAAAGACTGACACCGAGATGGATACTTGACCCCTCCCAACTGTGTCCTTGACTGTGGACACGGCTATTCGAATAGATGTAACTCTGCAGAGATTGCGCTCTTTACCCACGTGTATGGAATTCCTGTAGCCAATATCTAGACATTGACTAATTTCCATTATGGTCTTTGGGTTGGAAACAAACCTGACCAGCACACACCAGAATACTTTCCGGATGCCAGGAATCACCCAAAGCATCTTTCAAGAAAAACTCTAAGTTGGGGAGACCATCGTCTCGAATAGCATGGGATCACTATTAACACACGCGGATTACAAGGGGTGCCCCCCTCTCGGCCCAGCCGGATACACCCATGCCCCCTGACTGGCATTAGTCCATGGCTGTGGAACCCTCATTGTGGCCTCTCTAAGTGGTGTGTACACGGAAAGGGGTTAACAACTTACTAAATCGCACCCCCTTGCGGGAAGACAAGTGGCAGCATGGTGTTTAGTTAGGCTTAATGGAACAAGACTCGATCAAGGTCGACTCAGGAGGTGTTGTTATTAAGACTGGCATGTCTCACACGCCACAATGACACCGCCGTGTCATAACACAGCCCGTGGCCATTGGCACGTCCAGGGTAGGAGATACACTCCTGGATTCTTACCATGTCCACATGTTAGCAAAATATCCTGATGAATGCAATAGTGCTCACATGACATGCAACATGGTTCATGCAATAGTGCTCAAATTGACGTGACCAAAGCATGCTTCTACTATTACTACTCTACGGTGCAACAACTTCCGATGCAACCATGCATGCAACTCATTATAACCCAAGTTCAATAATGCTTGCCTTGACCAAAGTAATCAGCAAGCGGTTCCTCGAAATTCCCGGTATAGTCCCCCTCTTCGTTTTCTGAAAATGAAAATCCAAATTCAACTTTTTTGCAACAGTATAAAAAGTTGAATCAAAATATTTTTAATTAAATACTAAAATAAACTAGAGTGAAAAACAAGAATTTCAGAAAAAGAATCAACTGAAAATGATCTGTGGTTTAAAAGTTATTATGGATTTAAAACCAGGGACCTCTTTGTAAATAAAATAATTGCCAGTGGGTCCCTGCGGTAATAAGTGAAAGCGCCTCGGATAGGAATACGCTTCCCAGCCAGGAAAGCGTAAAGAGGCAAAAGACGCTTTCGAAAATAACAGAAAATAACAGAATACTGACGGGTGGGCCCCACCCGTCAGGTTTGAAATTCAAATGCGCTCTACGCGCGCATGTACAGAGGGGAGGCGGTGGTCACCGGCGGCGATCGCCGGTGTTTCAGGAGGCGGCGATGGTCGGGACGTGTTCGGGGTGGCACCCCGCCTCGGTGGGTGGTGGTGGTGGTCGTCGGCGAGCACCAGAACGACGACGAGGTCATCTCCGACGGACGGCGGCGTCGGGTGGTTGTGAGACTCGCCTGAGAGGGCTCCTTGCGTCAAATTGAGGCGTGGGATCGACGAGTGGATGTGTTTAGAGGCTACTGGTGGAGTTTTGGAGGCGGAGATGGAGTAACGGCGTCGTGCTGATCGGGGTGGGTGGCGGCGGATCGGTGGTCGAAGCCGGGGAAGAAGACCTCCCCGAGGTCGAGGTGGTGTGCGGGAGATCGATTGGGAAGGTGGTGGAGTGGTGTGGGTGAAGAACGAGGCTCAGGGTAGCCTTTTATAGGTGATCTGAGGTGGTCAGTGGCGGAGTGGATCATGTCAGAGTTACTCCTGCCGGTGAGGTTGGTTTGGACGGCGGGCGCGGTCGGTGTGGAGTGGATGAGGTCGAGAGAGCCTCTCGAAGCGCCAGCGTGACAAGTCCCGAGCTCTGTGGCCTTATCCGTGGCACGGATCATGCACGGGCGTGGCGGCGACGATCGGCTCCGGCGACTGCCAGACCGGCGTGGGGCGATTCGGGGGGTGGGTCAATGCCGTAGAAGAGGTGCCGCATGGAGAGGAGGTAGGCAGGGGAGCAGTAGGGGAGTGAAGGCGGCCGGTGGCCGTGCTGATCCTGTTCGGCCGCCGCGGCTGAGGGCGGTGGCAGGTGCACCGGCCAGCCACTGTGCCGTAGTCAGCGAGCGGCCGACCGAGGGGCCCGGGGTATCTCATTTAAGCCTCAGGTAGACGACACCGCACGGGGAAGGGGAAGAGGAGAAGTGCACGACATTGATCTCCCTCTCTCTCTGAACTCTGAAGTTTAACTGGATTTTACTGAAGAGTTTTGATAGTGGTGAACAGTGCACGACAGGTGTTTGATAAAATGCCAGAGAGCTCTAGGCATTTTAGAAATTTGTGATAATTTTTGTGGTGATGTGTTAATGCATAAAAGTGAGTTTGGCAAATTCTCAGAATTGTTGGAGTAAGGAAAATTGGGTTTTGACCATGAAATGTGAATCTGGTCCAAATTTGAATTGCCTGAAGTTTGAAAATTTGAACTGTGGAACCCCATGTTTTTGGTGAAATGGGTTGTCGGTACTATCTAGTTGCTAGGATACTTTTTATGGGTGGAAATGAGTTGGAAAGGATATGGTTCCTTTGTAAACCAAAGGAACTAGGAATAATATAAATTCCAACTTTGGAATTTAATAAATATAGGAACAATATTTTTGTAGGAAGGGAAGGGTGTTAGATACTATCCTAGAAACTGAGGAAGACTAGGAGAGGAATTTAGAGTGACAGAATACTTTTTTGGGAAGAGTTAAAAGTATTTGAAAAGAGTGAAGTGACCAAATCCTTGGAGTATTTTTAAATGCCACAGAAATTCCTCTAACATGAGAAATGTTTTTTTGATATTTTAAATAAAATAACCAAACCAAAAACTCATCCGAATAAAAACCATTTTAAAATTTTGAAAATCCAAAGGGATAATTTTGGGGTGTTACAAGACCTACCCCTCTTAAGAAAAATCTCGTCCCCGAGATTTCAGCTGTCCCTCAAATAGGTACGGATATTCAGTCCTGAGGTGATCCTCTCTTTCCCATGTTGCTTCTTCCTCAGTGTGGTTACTCCACTGAACCTTATAAAACTTTATCACACTCTGCCGGGACCTCCGTTCAGACTCTTCCAAAAAAATTATAGGGTGTTCATTATATGTAAGATCTGGTTGGAGATCCAGGTCCTGGTGTTGGACTTGTTTGTCCGGATTGCTAACACATCTCCTTAGTTGTGATACATGGAACACATCATGAACATCTGACAATTCTGACGGTAGCTCCAGTTGGTAGGCAGCCTTGCCTCTCCTTGCAATTATTTTAAATGGTCCAACAAACCGTGGTGCTAGCTTTCCTTTGACCTTAAATCTCTGTAGTCCTCTCATTGGGGATACCCTGCGGTACACATATTCATTAGGTTCAAAACTGATCTGACAGTGTTTCTGGTCATAATAGCTTTTCTGTCGGCTCTGAGCTATTTTCAGTCTGTCCCGAATAAGTTTCACTTTTGTTTCTGCCTCTTTGAGACTTCCGGGCCAAAGATTCGGCTATCTCTGGTTTCAGACCAATTGAGTGGGGTACGGTATCTTCGGTCGTACAGTGCTTCAAAGGGTGACATCTTTAGACTGGCCTGATAGCTGTTGTTGTATGAAAATTCTGCGTATGGTAAACTATCCTCCCAACTGACTCCATAAGTAAGAACACAAGCTCTCAGCATGTCTTCCAATATCTGGTTTACCCGTTCAGTCTGTCCCCCTGTCTGTGGGTGATATGTTGTACTGAATACCAATTGCGTCCTAGGGCCTGTTGCAGGTGATCCCAAAACCTTGAGACAAACTGAGTGCCTCTGTCAGAGACTATGGTCTAGGGTACTTCGTGTAGGCAAACAATTCAAGAGAGGTATAACCTAGCAAGCCTCTGAGTTGAGTATGTTGTTTTTACCGGAATGAAGTGTGCCACCTTGGTTAATAAATCCGTAATAATCGAGATAGCATCATTCCCGTGTCGTGATCTCGGTAATCCGACAATAAAGTCCATTCCTATTTTGTCCCACTTCCATTCAGGTACCCTGAGTGGCTGCAATAATCCTGCTGGCCTCTGATATTCTGCCTTTATACGCTGACAAGAGTCACACTGTGTAACATACACAGCTATATCTCTTTTCATTCCGTGCCACCAAAAGTTCTCTTGTAAGTCCTTGTACATTTTGGTTCCTCCTGGGTGAATGGAGTATGGAGTCGTATGGGCTTCTGCCAAAATTTGTTGCTTTAGTTCTTCTTTGTCGGGCACGCAGAGCCTTCTTCCGTACCATAGGATTCCCTGCTCATCAATGGTAAACTCAGATGCCTTGCCTAAATTTACCTTCCTTTTAATTCCTTCAATGCTGGGGTGTCCTTTCTGAGCTTCTTTGATCTGAGCTTCTAACGTTGGCTTTACTTCTAACTGAGCAACAATTCCTTCCGTAACTAGAACCATGTTGAGTTTGGCAAACTCCTGGTTGAACTCATGCTGTGGAAATTGCACACTGTCGTTTTCGGTGCATGGATTTCAGCTGAGGGCGTCTGCCACAATATTTGCTTTACCCGGGTGGTAATGAATTCCCACATCATAGTCCTTAATTAATTCGAGCCAGCGGCGTTGCCGTAGGTTCAGCTCTGGCTGGGTGAAGATATACTTAAGGCTTTTATGATCCGTGTATATTTCACATCGGTTACCAAGGAGGTAATGTCGCCATTCCTTAAGTGCATGTATTACGGCTGCCAATTCCAAGTTATGGGTAAGATAATTCTCTTCGTGTCGTCGTAGTTGCCTTGAAGCATACGCTACAACTTTTCTCTCTTGCATCAAGACACACCCAATGCCCTTTCCGGATGCGTCACAGTATATATCAAAAAATTTGTGTACATCTGGCACGGTCAGAACGGGTGCAGTTGTTAATCTCTTCTTTAATTCCTGGAAACTTTTCTCGCATGCTTCGGTCCATTCAAACTTTTAATCTTTCTTGAGCAACTGAGTCATGGGTTTGGCTATGGTGGAGAACCCTTCAATAAATCGTCGGTAGTAGCCAGCCAAACCAAGAAAACTTCTGACTTCAGTCACGCTGGTGGGTTGCTTCCATCCCAAGACATCCTTTACCTTACTTGGGTCCACTGCTATTCCATCTTGTGTCAGAACATGTCCTAGAAAACCCACTTCTCGTAACCAAAATTCACACTTACTGAATTTGGCATAAAGTTGATTTTTCCGTAATTCTTCGAGGACTATCCGAAGATGTTGCTCATGTTCTTCTGGTGTCTTGGAATAAATAAGTATGTCATCAATAAATACAATCACGAACTTGTCCAAGTATTTCATAAAGACCTTGCTCATGAGATGCACAAAATAAGCAGGAGCGTTGGTTAATCCAAAAGGCATCACAGTGAACTCATACAATCCATATCTGGTGGAAAGGCAGTCTTTGGTACATCTGACGGTCGGATTCTTAATTGGTGGTAGCCTGATCTCAAGTCTATTTTTGAGAACACCTTGGCTTCAGCCAGTTGGTCGAACAAGTCATTGATCCATGGTGGTGGATATTTATTCTTGATGGTAACCAGGTTGAGTGCCCTATAATCAATACATAACCTTAAGGTACCATCCTTTTTCTTGGCGAATAAAACCGGTGATCCCCATAGTGACGAGCTGGGTCGTACATAACCCTTCTCCAATAATTCCTTGATTTGCTTCTTCAACTCAACCAACTCTATTGGTGCCATGCGATACGGCTTCTTATAGATGGGTGCTGTTCCGGGTGCCAGTTCAATAATGAATTCAATCTCCCGATCCGGTGGCATGCCTGGTAGCTCTTCAGGGAACACATCTGAATATTCACATACCACAGGAACTTTGCTTAAGTCTGTCATGTCCACTTTATTTAATTTTCCCTGCGAGGTGGACATTCTCCTTGTACCAACCTTTACTATTTTCCATTGACAATCTGTGAGAGTCACTGTATGGCTGTAGTAGTCTATAAAACCTTTATTTGTAGTCAACCAGTCCATTCCCAAAATGACGTCCAGATCGACTGCTTCCAGTACAATAAGGTTGGCTAGAAACTTCATCCCTTTGATTTCAATGCTCACATCCTTGCAGTACCATTGTGTGCTTTGCTTTGAACCCAGGGACTGAATAACCATTGAATTTTCCAAAGGCAAAAAAGAAAATTGATTCTTCAAGGAAAATCTTTTAAAGATGCATGAATGGAAAGCTCCGGAATCAAATAAAACTGTAGCATTAATTGTGTTCACAGGGAACATACCAAACATGATGTCCGGTGCATTCTGGGCTTCCTCAAATGTCACATGATTAACCTGTCCCTTTCTTTGGTTGTTATTGGGGTTGCTGTGTCGTGAGGCTGCGTTTGTCCCGCGGCCGTTGTTGTTGGGTCTTGGAGCATTATTTCCCTGTTTTGGGAATTGCCTAGCATAATCCCCTTCCGCACCATAGGCATAGCAAGTGATGCCAGGACGGTATACGGTTTCCTTGGCCCGATTGTTGAAAGTGTTGTGATTCTGTTGCGGTCGTGGTGTTGGTATTGCTGGTCGGGGTACCACAGGCTTCTGAAATTCATTTCGGGGCCATTCATTTTGGGGCCTGTTGTTGCGGACCGGTGCTGACTGGTTCATGCGGCGCTTGCGAATCTCATTCAGGTTGTGGTGCTCACTTTCTAGAATAATAGCCTTGTCTACCAGTGTCTTGAAATTTGGAAAGGTGTGGACCACCAGTTGGCACTTTAGAGACGGAACAAGTCCGTCTAGAATTTTTTCCATCTTATTGTTCTCTGTCATGTATTCATCGTTGGAGTACCGGGCTAGCTGAGTAAATTGGTCGAGGTACTGGGTTACCATTGTGCCCCGTTGCTTGTGATCCTCAAACTCTATTTTCTTTAACTTCATGATGCTATTGGGGATACGGGCTCCCCGGAAGTTTTCCTTGAATTGCTCCCAAGTCATGTCCCCTCCATTGGAATGCGTGTGGCATAGATTTTCCCACCATCATGATGTTGTACCAGAAAAATAATGTGGAGCATACAATACTTTTTCCTGGTCCGTACACTGGGCTATGACCAATTTCCTTTCAATGTCATGCAGCCAGTCGTCTGCCTCCAAAGGTTTATCTGCGTGAGAAAAGACCGTTGGGTTGGTCTTCTGGAGTTCAGATAATTTTGACCTGGGTTGGTGCTGTCCTTGGTGATTCCCCATATTTATTAAGTGCTGCATCATTTCCTGGTGCTGTTGCCGACTTTGCTCGTACAGACGGAACACTTGTGAAAATGCAGAATCATTACTTTGCTGACTTGTCTGTCCAGGTGTGAAATTGTTTCCCATCTGCGCAAAGTTGTCCTCTGGCGGACTGGGCATAGAACGAGTCCAGGGACGATGCATTTTCTTTCTGGGGTATTGGTGTAACATGATGAGAAACGAATTTCAAAGAAGAAAAACAAATCTTTAAGAAACTAAAAATAAACTCCCCCCAAGACGCAAGTACACCAAGACATATTATACATGCAGGTTCTAATTATACTTGGAGGGCTTAATCATACATGCATGATGTAATTATACAATATGCTTGCAGCAGCCGTATACTACATGAATGCTTATTAAAACTAGCGCACCGCTCCAACTTCTAGCATGCTGCGTACTACTTGCTATCTTACAAGGGAGGAAAACGATAGAAGATAACTATTTTACAACTACATTCCCTTAAAGGGCGATTGCGGTGTAGCTGCCTTGGCTGCCATCATGGAGTATCTGAAATGTCATAGGCCCTGCTGAGTGTGAGTCCCAGACGGGGTGCTAAAGATTCAACCTCCTCATCCTCCTCGTGTATGGTCTCCAGTCGCGCAGTCGTCGATGCCACGCCCGCTCGCGGTGGCACTGTGCTTGTCGGTGGTGACGCTCTAATGGGAATGGGTGCAACCAAGCGACTAGCTTCGTTGCTCGGGGATGAGCGTCGAAACACGGAATAAGTAGAAGGGATATATGGTGGAGTCCGGATGCGTGGAGCACGTGGTGAAGGGGAACAGAACTACCTCCTGCGAGTAACTCCCGCACGAGCTAAGTCCATTCGTACAATAAGATAGTCATCCACCAGTGAGGTGAAGACTGACTCTAAAGCCATGATATATTGAACAAGGGGTTCAATTGCCTCGTCCCTTTCTTCCGCTGTGCACGAGAAAGCATAGTGACTCGTGTATGGAACATGGCATGGAAGGTAGTAATAGGGACATGTCTGCATGACTGGAAGGATGTCCCTAAAACGAGCAATGGCTTCGCGAGCGGCCGTCTGGATAGCATGCCTCTCAGAGGCATGACTCTCCCAACAAAGCGATAGTTGCGGTGGGGCTCGGCGGATTCACCCCGAATATATACCGAGGCCTGGTACATGGTCAGGGTGTCCGTGATCCTGTCGGGGAAGATGGTGTACTCCGGACGGCTTGGTGACCTCACCGCGACTCTAGCGATGATGACGAGAAGACGGGAAAATCCCGCAGGCTCGTTGGCGAAAATCTGGGTCGGACAGCTGCCGCCAGACATCTACAACAGTAGAGAAAAATCCAAATAGTCATATTATAGGTATATGATGACTAAGGAAAATTTGTTACAATACACAAAATGCATGCTAGAAATGTTAGGACTGATCCTATTACTAGCGAACGCACCTAGGGCTTCCTGCAGTCAGCCTGGCTCTGATACCAAGGTTTGTCAGGCTCAATTCCGTAATAACTCACAGAATAGCCCAAAGTCACACCAGCCCCAAGATCAGGACTACTGGTGGACTTCCTTGATATAGATAACCAGTACAAACATAATATTACATCGGGTTGAGCCAGAGTGCTCTACAATCTGTTACAAACTTGTAAAACAGGTGGCGGTGGAATATGACAGTGGGTGATGGTGATACAACACCGATACAATAAAGTAAGCCAAGCGTCAGGGTGAGGCTTGACTATTTTATTTGTGTAGCGGAAGCACTAGTGGATGATACACGTGGTAGACTCCAAGTCCACGGGTGAATGACTGAGAACACCTGTACGTGTCGGGCTCGCTAGCGCAATCCTCCTCCGCAAGCTCGTCCTCCTCCAGGTCTGGCCAAGACAATAGCCAGGGACAAGCCTGTGAGTACGTTGGAATGTACTCGCAAATATTATGAACGAGAGATATAACGAATGCAAATGCTCATGATGGACTATGTTAAATGCAAATGCTGACTGGAATTAAATCATGGCATGATAATGTCAACCTGGTGTGGATAAATAATCAAATGACAGTAGTGATAACCAAGAAATTAAAGTGGAACATCGGGCGTTAGACCGCTCGAGAAATTCCAAGAAAAACGCCAAACGGGTGTCTAAAAGAGAATCGGGCGAGACAGGACCGCCCGAGAACTCAAGCGACACAACGAGAGGTCTCGAAAATAAAACTGAGTATCCGCTTAGTCTAGCCATCCCAAGTGATACTCAGAAAAGAAAATAAAGCTGAGTGCACGGGTAGTCTAGCCATCCCAAGTGACACTCCGTACAGTTGAATAAGAGAAACGGGTTAGTCCACCACAACAATAATATGCATAACAATAATATTCATGACAGCCTCGGTGGTGACCATAATTATCCTGCAAGATGAATCAAGCTCAATTTAATTATTTTCCTCCAAAGACTGACACCGAGGCCGATACTTGACCCCTCCCAACTGTGTCCTTGACCATGGACACGGCTATTCGAATAGATGTAACTCTGCAGAGATTTCACTCTTTACCCACGTGTATGGAATTCTTGTAGCCAATATCTAGACATTAACTAATTTCCATTACGGTCTTTGGGTTGGAAACACACCTGACCAGCACACACCAGAATACTTTCCGGATGCCACGAATCACCCAAAGCATCTTTCAAGAAAGACTCTAAGTCGGGGAGACCATCGTCTCGAATAGCATGGGATCACTATTAACACGCACGGATTACAAGGGGTGCCCCCCTCTCGGCCCAGCCGGATACACCCATGCCCCCTGACCCGATGACTGGCATTAGTCCATGGCCGTGGAACCCTCATCGTGGCCTCTCTAAGTGGTGTGTACATGGAAAGGGGTTAACAACTTACTAAATCGCACCCCCCTTGCGGAAAGACAAGTGGCAGCACGGTGTTTAGTTAGGCTTAATGGAACAAGACTCGATCTAGATCGACTCAGGAGGTGTTGTTATTAAGACTGGCATGTCTCACGCGCCACAATGACACCGTCGTGTCATAACACAGCCCGTGCCCATTGGCACGTCCAGGGCAGGAGATACACTCCTGGATTCTTACCATATCCACATGTTAGCAAAATATCCTGATGAATGCAATAGTGCTCACATGACATGCAAAAGGGTTCATGCAATAGTGCTCAAATTGACGCGACCAAAGCATGCTTCTACTATTACTACTCTACGGTGCAACAACTTCCGATGCAACCATGCATGCAACTCATTATAACCCAAGTTCAATAATGCTTGCCTTGACCAAAGTAATCAGCAAGGGGTTCCTCGAAATTCTCGATATAGTTCCCCTCTTCGTTTTCTGAAAATGAAAATCCAAATTCAACTTTTTTGCAACAGTACAAAAAGTTGTCTCAAAATATTTTTTAATTAAATACTAAAATAAACTAGAGTGAAAAATAAGAATTTCAGAAAAAGAATCAACTGAAAATGATCTGTGGTTTAAAAGTTATTAAGGATTTAAAACCAGAGACCTCTTTGTAAATAAAATAACTGCCAGCGGGTCCCTACGGTAATAAGTGAAAGCCCATCGGATAGGAATACGCTTCCTAGCCAGGAAAGCGTAAAGAGGCAAAAGACGCTTTCAAAAATAATAGAAAAGAACAGAATACTGACGGGTGGGCCCCACCCGTCAGGTTTGAAATTCAAACGCGCGCTACGCGCACGTGTACAGAGGGGAGGCAGTGGTCACCGGCGGTGATCGCCGGCGTTTCAGGAGGCGGCGATGGTCGGGACGTGTTCGGGGTGGCACCCCGCATCGGTGGGTGGTGGTGGTGGTCGTCGGTGAGCACCAGAACGACGACGAGGTCGTCTCCGGCGGATGACGGCGTCGGGTGGTTGTGAGACTCGCCGGAGAGGGATCCTTGCATCAAATTGAGTCGTGGGATCGACGAGTGGATGTGTTTAGAGGCTACTGGTGGAGTTTTGGAGGCGGAGATGGAGTAATGGCGTCGTGCTGATCGGGGTGGGTGGCGGCGGATTGGTGGTCGGAGCCGGGGAAGAAGACCTCCCCGAGGTCGAGGTGGTGTGTGGGAGATTGATTGGGAAGGTGGTGGAGTGGTGTGGGTGAAGAACGAGGCTCGGGGTAGCCTTTTGTAGGTGATCCGAGGTGGTCAGTGGCGGAGTGGATCACGTCGGAGTTACTTCGGCCGGTGAGGTTGGGTTGGACGGCGGGCGCGGTCGGCGTGGAGTGGATGAGGTCGAGAGAGCCTCTCGAAGCACCAGCGCGACGAGTCCCGAGCTCTGTGGCCTTATTCGTGGCGCGGATCATGCACGGGCGTGGCGGCGGCGATCGGCTCTAGCGACTGCCAGACAGGCGCGGGGCGTATCGGGCGGTGGATCAACGCCGTAGAAGGGGTGCCGTGTGGAGAGGAGGTAGGCAGGGGAGCAGTAGGGGAGTGAAGGCGGCCGGTGGCCGTGCTGATCCTGTTCGGCTGCCGCGGCTAAGGGCGAAGGCAGGTGCACCGGCCAGCCACTGTGCCATTGTCGGCGAGTGGCCGACCAGAGGGGCCCGGGGTATCTCATTTAAGCCTCAGGTAGACGACACCACGCGGGGAAGAGGAAGAGGAGAAGTGCACGGCATCGATCTCCCTCTCTCTCTGAACTCTGAAGTTTAACTGAATTTTACTGAAGAATTTTGACAGTGGTGAACAGTGCATGGTAGGTGTTTGATAAAATGCGAAAGAGCTCTAGGCATTTTAGAAATTTGTGATAATTTTTGTGGTGATGTGTTGATGCATAAAAGTGAGTTTGGCAAATTCTCAGAATTGTTGGAGTAAGGAAAATTGGGTTTTGACCATGAAATGTGAATCTGGTCCAAATTTGAATTGCCTGAAGTTTGAAAATTTTGAACTGTGGAACCCCTTGTTTTTGGTGAAATGGGTTGTGGGTACTGTCTAGTTCCTAGGATAATTTTCGTGGGTGGAAATGAGCTGGAAAGGATATGGTTCCTTTATAAACCAAGGGAACTAGGAATAATATAAATTCCAACTTTGGAATTTAATAAATATAGGAACAATATTTTTGTAGGAAGGGAAGGGTGTTAGATACTATCCTAGAAACTGAGGAAGACTAGGAGAGGAATTTAGAGTGACAGAATAGATTTTTGGGAAGAGTTAAAAGTATTTGAAAAGAGTGAAGTGACCAAATCCTTGGATTATTTTTAAATGCCACAGAAATTTCTCTAACATGAGAAATGTTTTTTTTGATAATTTAAATAAAATAACCAAACCAAAAACTCATCCGAATAAAAACCATTTTAAAATTTTGAAAATCCAAAGGGATAATTTTGGGGTGTTACAATTGTTTCCTTGATGAAACCATCTCAGATTGCAGCGTCGACATAGCCGATCTACTAGCATTCTCCGATCACGAGGACGTTTACAGAGAACCAACCTCATAGGAGCACGACGAGGCCGAAGAAATCCCAGCTTCACTAGCCTCAAGCGTGCCTCCAAGACATGGAAGCCCCGACGAATAGCAGAAGTCGACACCTTGCGGGAGGCCACATAGAGTACGTTCCACAACCGATATCACTACACAATGTGACGACTACACAGGCGGAGGCCGAGGCAAGCGTGAGCACACCACAGTCAATCACGAGAATAGCAGCACCAGTAACGCAAACAATGCTCTCCCCTCCATCCCCCAGGCTAGCAGCCCACTCGATTCACACTCCCCAGAGGACGAACCCCAGGAGTTCTTCACTCTGGGGGGCCACCGAATACGCGCTGGCCGAGGCAGCAGCGTCATCCCCAAGCACGACAGCCAGCACTATAAGGCGCCTCATGACACCAATTCAAGGTAACGACCCGGAAACACTATCAATGTTATACATCAAACCGGCCCTAAACATACGAACCACGCTCTCCAGACATTTTGTGCCATCCAATGTTGTGTCGTCAACGTCCGCGAACGTGTCTGTGCATCTGAATTCCCACGAACCGGCACCAAACTGGGGGGGGGGGGGGGATTGCGGGCATCCAGACCTCTGCCATGTAGGAATCTAACACCCCGGCCCACCAAAAAACCCAACCTGAGTTGCATATTTCTCAGTGCCCCTCTCCATGCACTATGTATCCTCTCATTGCCAGACCGCCGCCGCTGGTGTGCCACCTCCAACGCCGACCCGGGCCTTGTCCGACCTGAGGCGCCCCACCCACTCGCTCGCCCATCTTGGAGTCTACCATCGTCGCTCCCATCTTCCATCCGCCGCCCAAGTACTGTCCGCTCCTGCAGATGTCGGTCATGGTGGACACCACTCCAGAAAAGTGTTTGACATAATGCCATAACCAAACCGTTGACAATTGTTTCCTTATACTTTGAAGGGAACATGATGGATTCAGACATGTAGTACTTCTACGACAACTTCTTTGATTTGTCCTCGTCGGATGAGGATGAACATGAGCATGAAACGACGATGACAAGGGCGGTCCTTGCAGACGCGGAGCATCGAAGGATCTTGTTCTCAATTTCAAGGGATCAATTAAGGGACATCGAGTGTTGAATCAAAATAGGTCACATGGGCATTTGATGTCGATGGACGGCTACTTTATTCCCAATGCCCTATTCGTGAACCATTTTTTCTAGCATTTTCAGATGCGGCAAAATGTTTTCGATCGCCTCTACAATGGTGTTTGAGCTTTTGATCACTACTTCATCTTGAAGAAGGACACCATTGGAACCATTGGCTTCTGTGGTTATCAGAAGTGCATGACCGCGTTAAGGATGCTTCCCTGGATGTCTGAAAGCACATGCGGACATGCCATGGTCAGATTTGCTACCGCGGTGATCAAGGTGTTTGGACCACAATACTTGAGAGACCAACTACTTCAGACATCGAAGGGCTCGGACACTCTCAAAATCAAGAGGGTGTCCAAGTATGCTGGGATCCCTTGATTGCATGCACATGAAATGGAAGAAGTGCCCATATATATTAAGCAAGGGCAATATCAAGGTCATGTTAAGAATCCTACCATCATTCTTCAAGCAGTTGCATCACAAGACCTCTGGATTTGGCATTTTTTTGGCATGTCAGGGTCACACAATGACATCAATGTACTGCAGCAGTCTCCATTGTTTGCTAGGTTGACCGCAGGACAAGCTCCTCTGTGCAACTATACCATGAATGGTCATGACTATAACATGGGCTACTATCAGAATGATGGTATATATCCTCCATGGATGACTTTTGTCAAGACCATCTTTGAGACAAATACACAAAAAGATCCCACTTTGTTCAAAGACAAGAAGGAGCTAGAAAGGATGTGGAGGGGCATTTGGAGTGCTCCAAGCCCGTTTTACATTTTTTCGTGGACCTGCTAAACAATGGGATTCAGAGACATTGTGGAAGGTGACGACTTGTTGTGTGATCATGCACATCAAGCTTGTGGAGGATGAGTGTGAAGGAGTTGACGGAGGTCTACAATTTGAGCACATGGGTGATCATATCCAACTTTTAGAGCAGAATCCGGCGATGTTTGAGGAATTTATCCAAATACATCAACATATTCGCCATCGAGCAACTCATGAGCCGGTTCAGATGATCTGTTTGAGCATCTGTGGGCCCTTAAAGCGAAGAACTAAAACATAAGGACGACTAATATAAATTCAAATTTGAACTATTTTATTTAAAAAATTAATGTTTAGCATAATTATATTTGAACTATTGTTGCATTTGAATATTTGCACCACTTGAAGAATTATTTATGCTATAGATGAGTGTGTTGGACATAGAAAAACAAACAGGGGCGAGCCGGGCCAGGCGTTTGATGCACATGGTTGAGTGGCCGGCTTGTGTAAAAGGGTCCGCGGACGCATCCGCGAACGTTTATTTTGTTCAATTTAAGATGTGCAACCAACTCAGACGGCGTTCATGCCTGGAAGATATATCCTAGAAGGGGTTGTTGTCTTACATGAAATTCACTCAAAGAAACTGGATGGGGTTATCTTCAAAGTGGATTTCGAGAAGGTGTATGATAAGGTCAAATGGCCCTTCCTACAGTGGGCCTTACGTATGAAGGGGTTCAATGAAGCTTGGAGCAAACATGTGGATTCCTTCATTCAGAAAGATAGTGTTGGGATTAAGGTGAATGATGACACAAGTCATTATTTTCAAACTGGGCTTAAGACAAGGAGACCCAATGTATCCTATCTTGTTCAACATTGTAGCAGACGTGTTGGCAGTTCTTATTGGTTGGGCTAAAGAAAATGGCCAAGTAGGAGGGCTAGTCCCGCATCTTGTGGATGAGGGAGTGTCCATACTACAATACGCGGATTACACAATTCTTTTCATGGAACATGATCTTGCAAAGGCTAGAAATATGAAACTAGTACTTTGCTTATTCGAACAATTGTCGGGACTCAAAATCAATTTCAACAGAAGTGAGTTATTATGCTTTGGGAGAGCCAAAGAGGAACAAGATGCTTACAAACAATTGTTTGGTTGTGAAATGGGGTCCCTACCGTTCAACTACTTAGGGATTCCAATTCATCACCGCAAATTATCAAATAAGGAGTGGAAGTGTATTGAAGATCGATTTGAAAAAAAGACTAAGTTGCTGGAAAGGAAAGCTTATGTCTTATGGAGGTCGTCTTGTGTTGATTAACTCAGTTCTCACTAGCTTGCCGATGTTCCTTCTATCATTCTTTGAAGTACCGGTAGGGGTACATAAAAGATTAGATTCTATCGATCTCGCTTTTTCTGGCAATCTGACGAGGTTAAGAACAAATACAGATTGGCCAGATGGGATATCATTTGCAGGCCCAAAGACCAAGGTGGGTTAGGGATCAAGAACTTAGAAGTTAAAAATAAGTCTCTCCTAAGAAAATGGTTATTTAGATTATCCGTTGAGACTGAAGGAACATGGGTACAAATTCTGCTTCATAAGTACCTACATTCCAAGAGTTTGGCCCAGGTTACCACTAGACCTAATGATTCACCATTTTGGAAGGGGTTAATGAGGATGAAAGAAACCTTTTTCATAGGGTGAAATTCATTATTGGCAATGGTAACACGACTAGATTCTGGGAAGATGCATAGCTAGGGGAGACGCCCTTAGCCATCCAATATCCCACTTTGTATAACATTGTACAACGCAAAGAAGCCTATGCTGCTACAATATTACAATCGGTCCCCCTTAATATCCAATTCAGGAGGTCTTTGGTTGGGGATTGATGGAACTCTTGGTTGCATTTGGTCCGCAGGTTGATGGATGTTCAACTTTCGTACCAACCAGATACCATTCATTGGAAACTCTCTAGGAACGGTAGTTTCACGATGAAATCTATGTACTTGGACCTAATTGATTCTGGGCTAATTCCGCGGTCTCTCCACATCTGGAAGATTAAAGTACCGCTTAGAATTAAAATCTTCATGTGGTTTGTGCACAAGGGAGTAATATTAACAAAGAATAACTTGGTAAAGCGAAGATGGGTCAGTAGTTCCCGATGTTGTTTTTGAGACCATGACGAAACGATTCAACACCTCTTTCTAGACCGTCCGTTAGCCAAACTTCTTTGGCGTACTCTTCATATAGCCTTCAACGTGAATCATCCTATTAGCATCAACACGTTATTTGGGATGTGGCTACATGGAGTGGATTTAAATATTACGGGACATATTCGGATAGTGTCGGGGATATACCCCGCGGTATGACCCGACCGGATATATGACCCGGCCGAGACTTGGCGCTTCATCGGTAACCCGCCGGAAGACTGGCGACTCATTGGTGACCCGCCCAGACCTGGCGACTCATGAGTGACCCGCCTGAGCTTTGCGATTCGTTAGTGACCCGGCGGGCGGGTCAGACAGACGACAAGACCCAATGGCCCATAAGGCGGTTCATGGGAAGGCCGACTCACGTGACGGTGAGCCGGCTTGAGAAAGAAGACATAAGGAATATTTCTCTTACAAGGGAAGCAAGACTAGGATTCCACTTGTAATAGAATAGTCTTAATCCTACTAGGACTCCACATGTAACCCGCCCTTTCAACTTATATAAGGAGGGGCAAGGCACCCCAAGAGGGGGAAGTTTTTACAAGACAGACAAGTCAATAGCTCTCGAAGGAGAGGTAGCGAAAGTGCACCTTTGTAATCGTGAGCATCATCATGATCAATATCAATGAAGCAGGATGTAGGTTTTTACCTCCACCGTGAGGGGCCGAACCTAGGTAAAACCTCGCGTCTCTCGATTCCGACTAACCCCTCTCAAGCTACCACATAGATGCATTGGCCTCACGACTAAGTCCTCACACTAGGACATCTGCCGTGACAAAATCACGACAGTTGGCGCCCACCATGAAGCCTGCGCACGGTGGTGATGAGTTTTTGGAGGGATCTCTCCGTAAGTCGAGAAGCTCAATTGGATAAAAGCAGGCACGGAACAATTGCGCAAGACAACCCAACATGGAACGACCTTGGGCAAAGTCGGCAAATTCGTCGTTTGGTGATCAGAATTGCTGTCGATTTTGGAGCTGGCAGTACCAGTTTGAGTTTAAAAGAAAATTAGAGTGTCGTTCTGAGAGCCATCGACACGACCCGATTCGTCGAATCCGAATAAAATATCAGTTTCCTGTGTTATTATTACGTGTCGCCGAGACCGACAAGGATTTTGCAGCAACCATCCGTATCAACACACGCGTAAGTGGGCAAGAGTAAAATCCCAGGGCGTTTTCATAAAGCGATCTGTTATGTCGTCGCAAGTGGAAAGAAAACTGGCCAAAGCCGGTTGATCAACATGTCAAATCAAAGGAAAGAAAAAAGAAAAGGGGGCCACGAGCCCACGGCCTGGAGGACACGGATCGGGGATAGTCAAACCGACCACGACCAGGACAAGCACGGGGGATCGACTCCGGCTCTGCCGCTTCGCTGTCCCGCCTCCGCTGCTGGGCTCCGCCCACGCCGGTGCGCCTCCGAGCCGCCTGCCTCCGTCTGCAAGTCAACGCCGCCGCTTCACTTCATCTCCGCGGAGCCGCCGGCTGCCGTCATCACCTCCGTGGTTGGCCACTGCTGCCGCCTCCTCTGCCGCTGCACCTTGAGCCACCGGGGGCTTCCTCATCCGCAGCCATCGCAGCGAGCTGCCTCCGTCTCGGTCTGACCCGCCCCAGCCTCTGCTGCGGTCATTAGCCTTGCGCCAAGCTGCCGCGGTTTCATATCGCCGAGCCGTCCGCATCAACCGCTACTCCGCCCATTACCATGGCTCGCCTCTGCCTGGAGCCGCCACCGTCCGAGAGCCGCCGCCGGAGAGACGCCGTCCCACGTTGAGCCGCCGCAGGAGAGCCGCCGTCCCGCGTTGAGCTGCCACCTGCCCTCGGGTCGACTCGCCTCCGCCTCGGGCCGCGTCGCGCCTCGCCGTTTTTGTCTGCGCCTCATGTAGCCCGCAGTCGCGCCTCGCCGGCTTGCCTCCGCCTCTGTTTCCAACCCGCTGACGCTGCAGAACCTGACGAGCGTTGCCACTGAGCCGGCCCCGGCAGTGGCCGCCTCTGCCTCCGTGATGAGCCGCCGAGGACCCGGCCTGCGTCCAGACTGTGGTGACCCGCCCCTACACAACCGAGCCGCTAAGTCACCTCGTTCTGCCTCTGTCGCGGCCTTGCGCTACCGAGCCGCCCCAGCCGCGCTCCGCTTCCGCCATCGCTAGCTACGCCGTCCGCGCTGGGTGTAGCTCTGACCCGCCACCGGCTGCTGCGCCTGCTACCCAAGTCAGGCCGGCTTCGCCGTTGCAAACTTGAGACCCGGCCAGCTGCCGCAGAGCCGCCGCCCCGGCCTGCCTTCAAGCCGGACCATGCCACTTTCGCCGCGTCGAGCCGCCACTGCCGTCGGGGGTTCGTCTTGGACTACGCCTTGAGTCGCCCCGGTGGCCTTATCGCACCTCCGAAAGTCGCCTCCGCTGCCGGCCTACGCCGTGGCCGTGGCCCCGACCCGTCGCCTCGAATCATTCTCTGCCGCCTTGCTGCAGCTGTCCTCGCGTCAAGCCGGCCACTTTCGTTCGCTTCCACGGCCCGCCTCGCCGTGGCCTTGCTACCCCCGCCTCCACCTCAGCCACTCGCCTGGCCGACGTGCCCCTGCTGGTGTGGACTTGTCGCCGGTGCATACGAGAAGAAACGGAGGAGTTTTTGAGCCGGTGGGACAAAGGGAGGCCTAGCGACCAAATTGGATCCAGCACAAGTGTTTTCCGTGCCAATGTGTGGAGTCTACTGTGCCTTGGCTTCAGAAACTTGCAAGACGGAGCGTCAGATGAGTTAAAGCTGAGGATGAAATTTCAACACATCTACACTATTCAAAAATTTCTCTGACCACCATTATGCTTATAAATCAGTGGCGAGACTGCAGCAGGGGGCGTATCCAGGGCTAGTAGTGCAGATGATGTTCAGCATCTGCTTATGGCAGAGACCTATGGGAATCATGGTGCAGTTTTCAAGTCAATTACGGCAGCAACACCAGTTCTAGTGAGCCACTTGAGGATTTGGCATCGCCAGCTGTTCGGACGGATAATGCCTCCAAGGCATCGCTTAAATTGGTCATCACGAAGGGGGTCTTGTAAAGGCAATCAGATCAAGGATCAAAGAGAGCTCAAGTAGAGTACTAGCATACACCAGTAGAATGCCCGTGCGTTGCCACGGGCATTTAAAAAAAATTGGAGTTCTATATATAAATATAATGCATGTTAAATTTTACATGTATAGAAAAAATAACAGTAACAATAGTAATAATTAAAAACTACTTTTCTGCGTGGGAAACATTCAAGGGATAATTGGTTTTATACCCTTAGTTGTGTCCCCCTCGTCAGGATTGCCCCTAGTTTCTGAAAACACGTGGTCTTGCCCGACCCACTTTGGTGTCTTGTACTTTTGCCCTTTGACCGTCACTTTAAAAACTTCATAACTAATTCATACTAAATCAGAAAAATACAAATAAGATACCAAAATATTCGAAAAAACATCACCTGTATGTCAATGTCACTTGCATTCATGACAAAAGTGTTGATAAGTGCCCATCCAAGTTTTAGCTCTTATCATACCACCATGAATAGTAAAATCTAAAAAAATTCAAAAATAAAGTTGGCGGCAAAGAATGACAAATGTTTTAAGTGCTTGGCAAGTTTCATCAGGGAATGACATTCGTGGAAGTCGTGGCAAAAAAAAAACAATCAACACTCGAAAATAGATTGGTTTTTTTGCCACGACTTCCATGAATGTCATTCCCTGGTAAAACTTGGCAAGCACTTAACACATTTGCCATTCTTTGCCACCAACTTTTTCTTGAATTTTTTGAATTTTTTTAGATTTTACTGTTCATGGTGGTATGATAAGAGCTAAAACTTGGATGGGCACTTACTAACACTTTTGTCATGAATGCAAGTGACATTGACATACAAGTGATGTTTTTCCGAACATTTTGGTATCTTATTTGCATTTTTCTAATTTAGTATGAATTAGTTATGAAGTTTTCAAAGTGACGGTCAAACGGTCAAAGGGCAAAAGCACAAGACGCCAAAGTGGGTCGGGCAAGACCACATGTTTTCAGAAACTAGGGGCAATCCTGACGAGGGGGACACAACTAAGGGTATAAAACCAATTATCCCAACATTCAATCTATTCATCTTTAATCATGGTAGTACGAAGAACATTGGAGATAATAGAAATTACAACCAGATCCATGGACCACCCAGTGACGACTGCTTACACCGGAAAGAATGACTAACAACACATGTTGCCATGTGTAACTATACTAAAGTTGTACTAAATCAAGGGACGGAGGGAGTACATGTGAAGTATTAGGTACTACGATGTGAACACTATCTAGCCGGAATACTTTAATAAGCACAGACCGAAACAACAGAGTTGAAATAATGTTGAAACTAACAATAACATACCGCCTACAAGTAGTCATGCCAAATTAACAAACAACAACCTGAGTCAAAACTTTCTACCATCCAACACAAGCCTAGCCAAAGCACTTGCTGGCTGTGCGAAGGCTCAGGACATCAAGTGGTGCGCTTCTCCACTATGTCAGTAATTTTTACATAGAAATTCCATGTACGATCAGTATCTAGTTTACATAGAAGACCAGGGTCCTCATTATTCCATAGTTTCCTTTATTTCCCAGAATACTAACTATATGTGTTCGTTTTCAAGAGTATTACACTTGGTAGCAGTGCGTTCTGATGCATCCGGGAGAAATTAGAGTAGTGAATGCATTAGGACCCTGCAAAATAATATAAGCGTAGATGAAATTCTTACACATACACAACATCTGGCTCTATATCCTAGCTCCCCCGTTCTTTTCACCAGTGTTGATGTCGTCATACCGCTGCTGCCCTGTGGTGCAGTTGCATCAGCTCTTCGTGTTGATGCCCACACGGTGGCACCACTGTGCCGTAACAATCTGAGGCGGCTTAGTGTCCTTTGTGCCCCCCATCTCCAGCTCATCGCACGCAGAAAGATCACAAGTTCCCATTTTCAGAAGGTAAATCATGAGCACATTAATCTTCTCGGAAGGTATAATTTGGTGTGCACCCATATAGAAACAACAAAAGTGGCTCTCAACTATTTCAAATATAGGCCTGCTAAAATACAGCACCCACTCAAGAGGGAAGTCACACAACTTGATGATTTGAGATGCTGTCATTGAAGCTATTCTTGTTTGTACTAAAAAACAAAGATCAAAGCAATTAAAACTATCACCAGATCATGAGTGTGTAAGACAATATAGGTTGTGTTAAACCCCAATTTTTCATGGCTTGCGAGCAATTCACAGAACAGCCATCGAACATTGCCATGGAGTTAGATATCTCCTACACTGTCAATTTTTTTAAATCTCATACTGCCACCTCCAAGTGATGATTCAACACTTACATTTAAGAAGTTTCCTAAGCCAGTGTAGATCTGGATGAGCAGGCTAGGGGCTAGGGGATCGTACCATTGCATAATAATAATATACATAATTGGTCAAAGTTATGTAGCTCAAAGAGTATTCCACTAAAAGATTATATACATGAAAACAAAGAAAAATCAGAATGAGCGTTGAACTAAATATCTTGGGCCCCAATTAATAAAGACATCAGGTTGCAATGTGGGAATATGATACTTTTGGTACAAGTCTCCACTTACCTAGCTTCCTATTTAGCAAACTAATTATTCAAATACGCCATTTATCACCTACCAGTGAATATAGCATAACTGATTAAGTTGAAGGTATTTTTAAAATTTAAACCAGCTATGAAAGACTGCTAAGTTGCAGCTGGCTACATCATCAGCAACTCCTCTTGGCAGTTAATCTCAAGAAATATGTTAAACCTGCATAACAGATGGGGTGATTGTTAGAATCATCTGGAGACTAATTAAGCCACTAATTGCTAATAGTAGAGGATGCTTATAAAAACCAAGCAAATACGCGCTGGGTAAGATGCCTTGGCATCGAGTTTCAAGGCCCTGGTTGTTTTCACTGTCGGCCAGAAGAGCCGTCAGTCACTCAATGCAAACTAAGGTCCTTATTAAATAAACATCTCATAAATACCACAAATATTCAGCCGAGGCGGTGTTGGCATTCCCCCGATTTGTGTGTGGCATAATCACTGGTGCGGGTTGATGATGACAAGCATGATATAGTGGTGCCTCGCGGTAATATGCACAACGACTCCTAGTCGCGAGGAGTGGAGCGGTGGCATCACATCCCCGCAAAGAGAGTCTTCGTGACAAATATTAGACATGTGACTCGGAATAAATATAAAAGGTTCATTGTTTTCAGAATACACTGAATTACAAGAGATTAAAACTGACCTCAACGTGAACCTCAAAGAGACTTGTATGCAAGATAGCCTTGATGATTTTCTTTTGCATTTATCCTCAGCAACCAAGGTTGAACATTGTATGTCTAAGAGCTCCCTAGTGCTTCATCTTCTGCTGTCCTTTTAGCTTCTCCTTGTTCCTCCAGCTCTCTCGAGCTTCTCAGCTTTTCCTTTCATCTTCAAATCATCACATCTGGGCTAGAGGCATATTTTCCTGCTATATATAGATCTCATTTAGCTTTATGAACCTAACATATTGGTGCCACAAAACACAACGGTGAGCTATTCCTAAAAGAACACCCAGATGAACTGAGATCAACTTACAGAACATAGATCTACAGAAAGGTAATAACAGAGATGACTATTGATTGTAATCATTTGTTGCAATCTTGTATCATAAGCAGGCATTGGCACAACTGAAACAGGATGGAAGTGGAAAGGATACCTTGCAATCCTACCTGTGGTACTGCCAGAACCATGCGTGGACCAGCTTGTTCGTGCCTTCATCGTGGTGGCGTCTCCCGAGCACTGCACGGCACCCGACGTCATTCGCGTGCAAGCCCAGAAGCACTCTCAAGCCCTGTTTCAGTGAACTCAAATCAATGTATAAAGTTTTGAACATAATTTCTTTCAGTACGTGATAACTTGATATGTTATCCTCCTATTTAATAACACCAAGAGTTCCCTGTTCAGCATTCTAACAGAGGAAAACTGAGAATGGTGGAAAGGGCTAGACAATTACCCGAGGAATAATCTCATAGCTATGCCCCTCCCAGTACGTCACATTGCCGGCATGGTCGATGACGACATGGCACGTCTCTCCCAGAGCGTTATGACCTACTGCCTGCTCTACTGAGACGATGGTGGCTGTGTAAGGTCCCTTGGGCTTGTAGGTGTTGAGAGGCGGCTCCTTGGCGCTCTCGGGGGTTGAGTGGCGCGATCCTGCAGGCTAGAAGAGGAACAACAATTAGATGAATACACATATTTCATATGTCACAACACATCAATACCATGCGTCAAAAGAAATCACAAAATACAAAGATGAGAAGAATGAGTGTTCATCAGGTCTGCCAAAGTAACTGCATCAAGGAATTACAATTGTTTGAAGAGTTGGGTCAATGTTTTGGCTGTCAGGTTAAATCTCTCTTGTGTTTACTACATGAGGCAAATTAAGACACTTGAGTAAATGAACCATGCATTTCTCATCGTGAGAGCATGAGCAACTATCACTTCTGATCCATAAAACATACGGTCTCTCATTTTCTAATCATTATATAGCAGTCCATATCTATAAAAGATGTAAAATTTCAACCAAATTACGATCTCAACTCTACATAGAAAGTGAAATCAAATCGCGATATCTCACTGAATTCAACATTACATATGTTGTCCAACCCGAGTTGAAGACTTCGAGTAGTCACTGAATTCAAGAAAACATTTTACCTCTAGATGTAGGCCAAACAACAACAAATGAGTGGAAAGTTCCAATCCAGAAAGCCATACCGGGGAAATTGTACGACAATTGGAACTGATTTTTAGCAGAGGGGGAAAGAGAAGAGGAGCACTCATCTGCCTTGTTCCATTATGTTCGTCGAACCAACAGGAAATCTATAGTACAAATCATGAAACATCGAGTACCCTGCATACAGAACAAAACCAAGATCAATACATGCTTGTAAAATCGAGAACTACCACAGCACAAACATGAGATGCACCTTCAGACCTACTACTACACATGTTGAGTCTGATTTTTTTGTACCACAACACAAGATGAGTAGAGAGGGAGGAGGACGGACCTGAGTTGCTGGTGAAGTGACGAAGCTCGACGATGGCTGCACTTGCTCAACTTGTTCCCCAGAGCCACGACTCGAAATTGCTTGTCACTGCTAGATAGAACAGGACACCATTAAATTCAGTTCATCATCGGGAAAGCAAGAAGAAATTGACCGATCTGGGACAATTCGAAGCAGCAGACCTTGATGGGTTGAAGGAAATTAAAGAGGAGAAGAGCAGCAGCCTCCCCCTCGTGTATCTTGCAGGGCATCCAGGTCCCTAGTAACTTAGTTGATCTTAACTTAATTGGAGCAATTTCCAATAGACTCGAAAATCACCTATTCTGATATGTTTGCTCTGTATTAACAGTCAAACAATTTGCTTGATGGATGCACTTCATCGTAAATTAGGTGCTATGCTTATACCAAACAAAAACTTAACCTAAACGCTACAATAATAATCCAGAATTAAACCGGGAACTTGCATTGGGCGGTAAGGGAAGACTGCAGTTTTAGCCCCTCACAGATTTTCCTACCAACTATGTATCATCAATTTTTGCACGGAGAGGATCCAGTCATGTGCAAGCTAACCGGAAATTTTCTGTGCACGCCTACATCCTAGTGTATCATCTTTATCAGATTAAATCATCAAAGCAACGCTATCTAACAAGTAAGCGGAGAGAATGTTGATTGCCTAAGATCAGCAAGACTGTCACTGAAGGCGAGTATATATAGGTCACAAAGAAAAAATTGTGGTGGATGGTTGCATAAGTTTAGTGTCGAGGAAGCCGCAATGCTGACCTGGATACGCTGCGACAGAAGGTGGAGGTGACTACCGGCCGACCACCGTGCATCAGAGAAAATGGAATCAATAGGGGGCGGCTGCACTAAACTTGACCAAGCATATCAGACTCCTGAAAAATAACATTTTATTAGGAATTCATCAGAAGTAGCATAAACCTATGGTTATGAAATACAGACCACTATTGAGCCTGGACACCTTAGATATTACTAATTCATGCAATGGACTATTAAACATGGCGTCTATAATCTATGAAATAGTGCTTATTCACATCAAAAATTGAAAGCATGACAGACTATCTAGCAAGGATTGAAGAGTTAGCAGCTTATAAGAACATTTTTTCTGAAGTTTTGATGGTCCATTGACATCTAGCAGCAAATACTAATTGCACAGAATAGTAGTTGGTGCATGAATCAGAACCAGTGGAGATCCTACTTGTGTTCGTGAATGAATTGCATTGCATAAGGACAGCTGCAATAGCATTGGGGCATCAACGACAGAAGGGCCAAGATCATAGAGAGACCGGAGCGCTACCAAGGTTAAAATCATACATGTGCACGCACAACGGTGAAGAGGACGGCAACAACAGCAAGCCTCCAAAGCCCTCGGGCTGGAGCGGCGCGAATCCTGAAGGTGTGGCCGGAGGAAAAGACACGGGCGGGGGACGCGCCAAGCGGTGCAAGCCTCCGAAGTGCGGACCGAAGCCGGAGTTGGAGGCGACCGAAGCCCTTGCCACCGAGGAGCGGCGAATCCAGCCCGATGGGTGGACGCAGCGGCGCGAGGCGAGCACAGGAGGAGTGTTCTACGCGCCGTCGGAATCGGCCGGCCTAGATCTAGATGGCGGCGATGGAGAGAGAGAGTTGGGTGAGTGGGAGGGGCGGATCTGGCCGCCGGCTGAGCCCTCTCTCTCTCGTCCTTGGGTGCGGGTGCGGGGAGAGGGCGGCGGTGGTTGGGTGGCACCCGCGGAGGAGTGGAGTGGAGTGGAGGCCGGCCGGGGTTGGGGAGAGGATGGAGGTGGGCGGCGGCGGCGGTGGCAGCCGGAAGCAGGGCTAGTCGACGAACACCCATGCGGCGGCGGCGTGAGGAACCCTAGCGCGCGCGAGGGGCTAGGGACAGGAGCGAATCATCGCAGCGTTTTTCTTTTGGACGGGAGATCGGGAGGAGCGGTGTTTCCTGCAGGCTAGTTTTTTCTTCTGCAGTGCGTGTGTGGGGTGGGGACGGAAAAAAATCAGCGAAATAAAACGGTTGAAAGTGGTGGGACGAAAATAAACCGTGGATACTATTCTACCAACTCAGACATTAGGAGTAGAGATTTTGAGTACAAGAAGAACTTTACCAGACCACCGAGCTACACGCGCGTGCGGGATAAAAATCAAAGGCCAAATTATAGCAAGTACGTTTAGAGTACTGCTGCAAGTACTGCGTCAGTCGAAAAAACAATAAGAAGCACTACCAATACTACGTGCAAAAGTTCTACGTACAGATCATCTGTCGTTTAAAGACATCAGATGATATCCATCTAAGTCTATTTTATTAGCACATATTATTTTTTGTTAAAAAAACAATTATTTTGGTCTGTGTATTTTATATACAGGATAATTATTCACTACAAAAAAGTGGCTTATATCACGGGTACGGAGCACGCGCTGGCGACATTATGTGCCGGCTTTCATCCGTGCCACATTACCTGGTGAATGGACAGGCGCAAGCCGCCGCCCTTGCGGCCTGGTCTACATCAACACACTGAAGTTGCACCAGTCTGCACGAGCTGTTTAATGAGTGCAAGCAAGTCGCTGCTTGATACGTCCATTTTGCATCATGTTTTCCTACTGTTATTTATGATATTTTTATGCATAATAATGCTTTTTGGAGTAATTCTAATTCCTTTTCTCTCATAATATGCAAGGTACACACAAAGTGGGAGAATTCCGGCAGCTGGAAATCTGGATCTGGAAAAGCTACGTCAGGCCACCTATTCTGCACAACTCCAAACAAGCTGAAACTTTACGGAGATTTTTTATGGAATATTTAAAGAATATTGGAGCAAATAAGTACCAGAGGGGGCCCACCATGTGGGCACAACCCACCTGGGCGCGCCAGGGAGCCCAGGCGCGCCCTGGTGGGTTGTGCTCACCCAGGCCCACCTCCGGTGCCCATCTTCTGGTATATAAGTCATTTTGAACTAGAAAAAGTCAGGAGAGGTCTTTCGGGAAGGAGCGCCGCCGTCTCGAGGCGGAACTTGGGCAGGAGCACTTTTTCCCTCCGGCGGAGCGATTCCGCCGGGGGAACTTCCCTCCCGGAGGGGAAATCATCGTCATCATCATCACCAACAACTCTCCCATCTTGGGGAGGGCAATCTCCATCAACATATTCAACAGCACCATCTCATCTTAAACCCTAGTTCATCTCTTGTGTTCAATCTTGTTACCGGAACTATAGATTGGTGCTTGTGGGTGACTAGTAGTGTTGATTACATCTTGTAGTTGATTACTATATGGTTTATTTGGTGGAAGATTATATGTTCAGATCCAATATGCTATTTAATACCCCTCTGATCTTGAGCATGATTATCATTTGTGAGTAGTTACTTTTGTTCTTGAGGTCACGGGAGAAATCATGTTGCAAGTAATCATGTGAACTTGATATGTGTTCGATATTTTGATAGTATGTATGTTGTGATTCCCTTAGTGGTGTCATGTGAACGTCGACTACATGACACTTCACCATATTTGGGCCTAAGGGAATGCATTATGGAGTAGTAAGTAGATGATGGGTTGCGAGAGTGACAGAAGCTTAAACCCCAGTTTATGCGCTATTCCGTAAGGGACCGATTGGATCCAAAAGTTTAATGCTATGGTTAGAATTTATTCTTAATACTTTTCTCGTAGTTGCAGATGCTTGCGAGGGGGTTAATCATAAGTAGGAAGCTTGTTCAAGTAAGAACAACACCTAAGCACCGGTCCACCCACATATCAAATTATCAAAGTAGCGAACACAAATCGAATCAACATGGTGAAAGTGACTAGATGAAATTCCTGTGTACCCTCAAGAACGCTTTGCTTATTATAAGAGACCATTTTGGCCTGTCCTTTGCCTCAAAAGGATTGGGCTACCTTGCTGCACTTTTGTTACTACTATCGTTACTTGCTCGTTAAAAATGATCTTGCTATCAAACTACTCTGTTACTTACAATTTCAGCACTTGCAGACATTACCTTGCTGAAAACCACTTGTCATTTCCTTCTGCTCCTCGTTGGGTTCGACACTCTTACTTATCGAAAGAGCTACAATTGATCCTCTATACTTGTGGGTCATCAAGGCTATTTTCTGGCGCCGTTGCCGGGGAGTGAAGCGCCTTTGCTAAGGAAACATTTATATAGTGTGCTGAAATTTATTGTCACTTGTTACTATGGAAAACAATCCTTTGAGGGGTTTGTTCGGGGTATCTTCACCTCAACCGGAACCACAATTAGCTACCCCTCAACCTACTGCACCTACTGAAAATATTGAATATGAAATTCCTTCGGGTATGATAGAACAACTGCTAGCTAATCCTTATGCAGGAGATGGAACCGAACATCCCGATATGCACTTGATATATGTGGAACAAATATGTGGGTTGTTTAAGCTTGCAGGTTTACCCAAAGATGAAGTTATGAAAAAGGTTTTCCATTTATTTTTGAAGGGAAAAGCATTGGCATGGTATAGGCTATGCAATGATATTGGATCTTGGAATTGGAATCGATTGAAATTGGAGTTCCACCAAATTTTTTATCCTATGTATCTAGTTCAACGTGATCGGAATTATATATTAAATTTTTGGCCTCGTGAAGGAGAAAGTATCGCTCTATCTTGGGGGAGGCTTAAGTCAATGTTATATTCATGCCCCAACAATGAGCTCTCAAGAGAAATTATTATCCAGAACTTTTATGCTCGGCTTTCTCGTGATGATCAATCCATGCTTGATACTTCTTGTACTAGTTCTTTTATGAAGAAGACTATTGAATTCCGGTGGGATCTTTTGGAAAGAATTAAACGCAACTCTGAAGATTGGGAACTCGACGAAGGTAAAGAGTCAGGTATTAAGCTTAAGTATGATTGTGTTAAATCTTTTATGAATACCGATGCTTTTCAAAAGTTTAGCACTAAATATGGACTTGACTCTGAGATAGTAGCCTCCTTTTGTGAATCATTTGCTACTCATGTTGATCTCCCTAAGGAGAAGTGGTTCAAATATCACCCACCTATTAAAAAAGAAGTTAAAGAACTGGTACTAATTAAATAGGAAACCATAATTTATAATGTTGATCCAGTTGTTCCTACTGCTTATATTGAGAAACCACCTTTCCCTGTTAAGATAAATGAACATGCTAAAGTTTCAACTGTGGTTAACAAAAGTTACATTAGAACACCTAAACCTGATGAACAAATTAAAGTAGAACCTAGTGTTTGCTATGATTAAGGATCTCCTGGAAGAAAACGTAGATGGGCATGTTATTTACTTCTGTGAAGAAGCTACTAGAATTGCCAAACCTGATAAAAAGGATAATCATAGACCTGTTGTTGGCATGCCTGTTGTCTCAGTTAAAATAGGAGATCACTGTTATCATGGTCTATGTGACATAGGTGCTAGTGTGAGTGCTATTCCTTATTCCTTATATCAAGAAATTATGAATGACATAGCACCCGCAGAAATAGAAGACATAGATGTTACTATTAAACTTGCTAATAGAGACACTATATCACCAATTGGGATTGTTAGAGATGTTGAAGTCTTGTGTGGGAAAATAAAATACCCTACTGATTTCCTTGTTCTTGTTTCCCCACAAGATGACTTTTTTCCCATTATCTTTGGTAGACCTTTCTTGAACACCGTTAATGCTAAAATAGATTGCGAAAACAAACTGTCGGTGTTAGCTTTGGTGATGAGTCTCATGAGTTTAATTTTTCCAAGTTTAGTAGAAAGCTTCATGAAAAAGAATTGCCTAGTAAGGATGAAATAATTGGTCTTGCTTCTATTGCTGTGCCTCCTACTGATCCTTTAGAACAATATTTGCTAGACCATGAAAATGATTTACATATGCATGAGAGAAATGAAATAGATAAGATTTTCTTTGAACAACGTCCTCTGCTTAAACACAATTTGCCTATTGAAACTCTAGGAGGTCCTCCTCCACCTAAAGGTGATCCTGTGTTCGAATTAAAACAATTGCCAGACACTTTGAAATATGCTTATCTTGATGAAAAGAAGATATATCCTGTTATTATTAGTGCTAACCTTTCAGAACATGAAGAAGAAAGATTATTGAAAGTTCTAAGGAAGCACCAAGCTGCTATTGGGTATACTCTTGATGATTTAAAGGGCATTAGTCCCACTCTATGTCAGCACAAGATCAATATGGAACCTGATGCTAAACCCGTTGTTGATCACCAACGTCGGTTAAATCCGAAAATGAAGGAAGTGGTAAGAACGGAAATCTTAAAACTTCTGGAAGCAGGTATAATCTATCCTATAGCTGATAGTAGATGGGTAAGTCCTGTTCATTGTGTTCCTAAGAAAGGAGGTATTACTGTTGTTCCTAATGATAAGAATGAACTTATTTCACAAAGAATTGTTACAGGCTATAGAATGGTAATTGATATTAGAAAATTAAATAAAGCAACTAGAAAAGATCATTACCCTCTGCCTTTTATTGATCAAATGCTAGAAAGATTATCTAAGCACACACACTTTTGCTTCCTTGATGGATATTCTGGTTTTTCACAAATACCTGTTTCTCAACCTGATCAAGAAAAGACCACTTTCACTTGTCCCTTTGGAACTTATGCTTATAGACGTATGCCTTTTGGTTTATGCAATGCACCTGCTACCTTTCAAAGATGTATGACTGCTATATTCTCTAACTTATGTGAAAAGATTGTTGAGGTTTTCATGGATGACTTCTCTGTTTATGGGAAGTCTTTTGATGATTGTTTAAGCAATCTTGATCGAGTTCTGCAGAGATGCGAGCAAACAAATCTTGTCTTGAATTGGGAGAAGTGCCACTTTATGGTTAATAAAGGTATTGTTTTGGGCCATAAAATTTCTGAAAGAGGTATTGAAGTGGACAAAGCTAAGGTTGATGCAATTGAGAAAATGCCATGTCCTAAAGATATCAAAGGTATTCGTAGTTTCCTAGGTCATGCTGGTTTCTATAGGAGATTTATCAAAGGCTTTTCTAAAATTTCTAGGCCTCTTACAAATCTTTTGCAAAAGAATACTCCTTTTGTTTTTGATGATGATTGTTTAGAAGCCTTTGAAACACTCAAGAAAGTTTTAATTTCTGCACCTATTGTTCAACCACCTGATTGGAACTTGCCTTTTGAAATTATGTGTGATGCTAGTGATTATGTTGTTGGTGCTGTTCTAGGACAAAGAGTTGATAAGAAACCGAATGTTATTCATTATGCTAGTAAAATTCTAGACAGTGCACAACGGAATTATGCTACTACTGAAAAGGAACTTCTAGCAGTGGTGTTTGCTTGTGATAAATTTAGATCTTATATTGTTGATTCAAAAGTAATCGTTCACACCGATCATGCTGCTATTAAATATCTTATGGAAAAGAAAGATGCTAAACCTAGACTTATTCGATGGGTTCTCTTGCTACAAGAATTTGATTTACATATCACTGATACGAAAGGAGCTGAGAACCCCGTAGCTGATAACTTGTCTAGGCTTGAAAATGTGCTTGATGACCCACTACCTATTGATGATAGTTTTCCCGATGAGCAGTTAGCTGCAATAAATATTTCTAATAACACTCCTTGGTATGCTGACTATGCTAATTACATTGTTGCTAAATATTTACCACCTAGCTTTACATACCAACAAAAGAAAAAATTCTTCTATGACTTAAGACATTACTTTTGGGATGACCCACATCTTTATAAAGAAGGAGTAGATGGTATTATTAGACATTGTGTACCTGAGCATGAACAGGGACAAATCCTACGGAAATGTCACTCCGAAGCTTATGGAGGGCATCATGCTGGAGACAGAACTGCTCACAAGGTATTGCAATCTGGATTTTATTGGCCTACTCTCTTCAAGGATGCCCGTAAGTTTGTCTTATCTTGTGATGAATGTCAAAGAATAGGTAATATCGGTAAGCGTCAAGAAATGCCTATGAATTATTCACTTGCTGTTGAACCATTTGATGTTTGGGGATTTGATTACATGGGACCTTTTCCTTCCTCTAATGGGTATACACATATTTTGGTTGCTGTTGATTATGTTACTAAATGGGTAGAATCTATTCCAACCAGTAGTGCTGATCACAACACCTCTATTAAAATGCTTAAGGAAGTTATTTTCCCAAGGTTTGGAGTCCCTAGATATTTAATGACTGATGGTGATTCACACTTTATTCATGGTGCTTTCCGTAAAATGCTTGCCAAGTATGATGTTAACCATAGAATTGCATCACCCTATCATCCTCAGTCTAGTGGTCAAGTTGAACTTAGCAATAGAGAAATAAAATTAATTTTGCAAAAGACTGTCAATAGGTCCCGGAAGAATTGGTCTAAGAAATTAGATGATGCACTTTGGGCTTATAGAACAACATATAAAAATCCTATGGGTATGTCTCCTTATAAAATGGTCTATGGAAAAGCTTGTCATTTGCCTCTTGAGTTAGAACATAAAGCATATTGGGCAGTCAAAGAACTCAACTATGATTTCGAACTTGCCGGTGAAAAGAGGTTATTTGATATTAGCTCACTAGATGAATGGAGAACCCAAACTTATGAAAGTGCCAAATTATTTAAAGAAAAAGTTAAAAGATGGCATGATAAAAGAATCTGAAAGCGTGAGTTCAAAGTTGGAGAATATGTTCTTTTGTACAACTCTCGTTTCAGATTCTTTGTAGGAAAAATCCTCTCCAAATGGGAAGGACCCTATGTTATCGAGGAGGTTTATCGGTCTGGAGCTATCAAAATAAATAATGTCGAAGGTACTAACCCGAAGGTTGTTAATGGGCAACGAATAAAACATTATATCTCAGGTACGCCCATTAATGTTGAAAGTAATATTATCCAAACTTTGACACCGGAAAAACACATAAAAGAGTTCTTCCGGAACACTCCAGAATCGTGAAAATAAGGAGGTACGTGATACTGTAAGTAAACGGACTCCAAAAAATCCGCAAAAATATTTTTTGTTAGTTTTGGAATATTTAGAAAATTAGGAAAAATAAGAAACTTCCAGGAAGCATACCCTGGTGGGCACAAGACACCAGGGCGCGCCTGGCTTGCCAGGCGTGCCCAGGTGGGTTGTGCCCACCTGGGACACCTTCCGGACTCCGTTTTTCTTCCGTTTGCTTGTTTCCCAGGATTAAAAAAATCTTTATATACTCCCCGAACCTATTGACCACCGTATCGCGGAGAAATCTTCTGTTTTCTTTTCTTGATGTTTTCCTGATAGATCTGAAAATATGTCATCCCAAGATTCTGAGGGAGAGAGCTATGTTGCTGATTTCATTGCAAACCCCAAGTCTTATGGGGATGTGGAGCATTATGGCTGGACTTCGAAGGAAGAGGAAGACTATTATCCTTGGGAGAAGGAGGAAACAAGCTCAGATGAGGACGAACCTCCATTACCTCAACCTGGGGACATGCATGTGGAATTCAAGAAGTCAAGCCTCCCAAACAAACCAAAGAAGCCTAAGATTCAGTTCATACATTTCCGTCTTTTGCAGGAAAATAAGCAAAATCTTTGCAAAAAGGTGCTGGAGCTTGAGCAGGAGGTCGGTGAACTGAAGGAGGAAAATTTCATCCTCAAGCGTAAGCTAAGGAAGAAGGACAAATCCACTACTTCATCACCACCACCTTCTTCTTCATCACCAAAGGAAAATTGAGTTTCGGGTATGGGCACTCCCCTTGGCTTCCGCCAAGCTTGGGGGAGGTGCCCCGGTATCGTATCATCCCCACTATCTTTTTGCCTTTACTTATTTTAGTTCGATCTTTTGCTTTAGATGAATAAAAGTTTAGTTCGATCCTTTCTTTTCGAGAGTTTGCTTAGTGGTCTATCCTTGTAATCGTGTGTGAGATATATAATAAAGTTTAGTTTGAGTTTTTGCTTTCTTACTTTCGTGTTGCAATAAAAAAAAGGGGGGAAGGAAATAAAAGAAAAAGATCATATGCTAATCTTATGGTAGGTGATGGCACCACATAAGGAAAAGTATGAGTAGAAAATTTTATTAGAGATTGACAAACATAGCATTGGTCAATGATGCGAATCATGAAAGAATTAATAAGGGAAGAGAAGATTCACATATAAAAATACTATCCTAGAAATCTTTTGTGATTGTGAGCCCCTATCAAATTATTATATGCCAAAATTGTTGACGTTGGACAAGGAAGACAACGTAATGATTTATGCTTGTTCATATTCACATAGAAGTTATATTGTCATAGATCCTTCAACATGTGGTGCTTGCCCCCTATCTTTGCCAGCCAAAAATTCCGTACTAAGTAGAGATACTACTTGTGCATCCAAAAACCCTTAAACCCAAATCTTATTTTCAAGTGTCCACCATACCTACCTAGGGATTGAGCAAGATCCCTCAAGTAAGTTGTCATCGGTCCAATAAGGAAATAAAAATTGCTTCTAAAAGTGTGAGATCATTTAGTGTAAAAGAAAATTGAGTGTTGTACGAACTTGTGATGGTGAAGAATAAAAGCGACATACTGCATAATAAAGGTTGCCATCACAAGGGGCAATACAACGTGACGTTCCTTTGCACTAAGGGGTTGAGCATACAAACAAATAAGCGCATGGCAACCTCTGCTTCCCTCTGCGAAGGGCCTATCTTTTACTTTTATGCAAAGAGTCAAAGTTCTTCTTTCTTTTCCTTTTATTTTTATCCTTTGGCAAGCATCATGTGGTGAGGAAAGATCTAGGCACATATGTCCAGTTGAATATGGGTGGCATAAGTTATTATTGTTGACATCGCCTTTGAGGTGAATACGTTGGGAGGCGAAACTATAAGCCCCTATCTTTCTATGTGTCTGGCTGAAACGTTTTGCTCATGTGTATGCGGTGAGTGTTAGCAATCATAGAAGACTATATGATGGTTGAGTATGTGGACTTGCCTAAAGGCTCCGATACGTGACCCTTCCTGAAAAGATGATGAATTGTAGTTGCAAAGTTGACTGAGAACATAGTTTGTTGGTTTCTAATAGAGTTTATGCTTTATACTTCAATTGTGTGATGAACTGCCACTTATTCATGAGAAGTTTATGATAAAAGTTCTATGATAAAAGTCTTATGTTTAAATTTGTTGCTGTTATAATAATCTACATGATGCTTCTATGTCCGTATTTTGTTTTTATCGACACCTCTCTCTCTCTAAGCATGTGGACATGTTTTTCGATTTCTGTTTCCGCTTGAGGACAAACGAGGTCTAAGTTTGGGGTAGTTGATACGTCCATTTTGCATCATGTTTTCCTACTGTTATTTATGATGTTTTTATGCATAATAATGCTTTTTGGATTAATTCTAATGCCTTTTCTCTCATAATATGCAAGGTACACACAAAGAGGGAGAATTCCGACAGCTGGAAATCTGGACCTGGAAAAGCTACGTCAGGCCACCTATTCTACACAACTCCAAACAAGCTGAAACTTTACGGAGATTTTTTATGGAATATTTGAAGAATATTGGAGCAAATAAGTACCAGAGGGGGCCCACCAGGTGGGCACAACCCACCTGGGCGCGTTAGGGAGCCCAGGTGCGCCCTGGATGGTTGTGCTCACCCAGGCCCACCTCCGGTGCCCATCTTCTGGTATATAAGTCATTTTAACCTAAAAAAAATCAGGAGAGGACTTTCGGGACAGAGCGCCGCCGTCTCGAGGCGGAACTTGGGCAGGAGCACTTTTGCCCTCCGGCGGAGCGATTCCGCCGGGGGAACTTCCCTCCCGGAGGGGGAAATCATCGTCATCATCATCACCAACAACTCTCCCATCTTGGGGAGGGCAATCTCCATCAACATCTTCAACAACACCATCTCATCTCAAACCCTAGTTCATCTCTTGTGTTCAATCTTGTTACCGGAACTATAGATTGGTGCTTGTGGGTGACTAGTAGTGTTGATTACGTCTTGTAGTTGATTACTATATGGTTTATTTGGTGGAAGATTATATGTTCAGATCCAATATGCTATTTAATACCCCTCTGATCTTGAGCATGATTATCATTTGTGAGTAGTTACTTTTGTTCTTGAGATCACGGGAGAAATCATGTTGCAAGTAATCATGTGAACTTGATATGTGTTCGATATTTTGATAGTATGTATGTTGTGATTCCCTTAGTGGTGTCATGTGAACGTCGACTACATGACACTTCACCATATTTGGGCCTAAGGGAATGCATTATGGAGTAGTAAGTAGATGATGGGTTGCGAGAGTGACAGAAGCTTAAACCCCAGTTTATGCGCTATTCCGTAAGGGACCGATTGGATCCAAAAGTTTAATGCTATGGTTAGAATTTATTCTTAATACTTTTCTCGTAGTTGCAGATGCTTGCGAGGGGGTTAATCATAAGTAGGAAGCTTGTTCAAGTAAGAACAACACCTAAGCACCGGTCCACCCACATATCAAATTATCAAAGTAGCGAACACAAATCGAATCAACATGGTGAAAGTGACTAGATGAAATTCCCGTGTACCCTCAAGAACGCTTTGCTTATTATAAGAGACTGTTTTGGCCTGTCCTTTGCCTCAAAAGGATTGGGCTACCTTGCTGCACTTTTGTTACTACTATCGTTACTTGCTCGTTACAAATTATCTTGCTATCAAACTACTCTGTTTCTTACAATTTCAGCACTTGCAGACATTACCTTGCTGAAAACAACTTGTCATTTCCTTCTACTCCTCGTTGGGTTCGACACTCTTACTTATCGAAAAGAGCTACAATTGATCCCCTATACTTGCGGGTCATCATTGCTCTTGTAGCCCGGTCTATTCCAATAAATCTGGAGCAAACCATAATATGTTATCAGCCGCCGCCTCACCGGATGGCTCAATGGGCAAGCGCACAAGTCGCCGCCACTGCGTTTTGGTTAGCTTCAACAACTAGCTGAGATGAACCACTAGCCGGATTACTTACACAATCATACGGGATCTTTTATAACCCGCCGAGCTTCAACATATTCCAGCGTTCCGCTGTTCAACAATATGCCAGTTTATATCACAGTCAAGTATGGAGAATCTTAAGCCAACTCCTCGAGTCGTCTTAAGACTCAGGGGCTACATGGACATGACTTAGCAAATGTTGCCAATTTCAACATATTCAAGAACCCCGGGTCATTGGAGGGAAAATAACCCGGTCTCAGGAGTTACTGCCACATTGGTAAAAATTTAAAGGCCATCAGAAAAATATCCGGCTTAAAAAGTGTCTGGCAATCAAACAATTCCGGCTCAATGGAAGAGTTCCGGGTTATTAAAAGAGATTCCGGTTCAAAA
Source organism: Thinopyrum elongatum (assembly GCA_011799875.1). Taxonomy (NCBI): domain Eukaryota; kingdom Viridiplantae; phylum Streptophyta; class Magnoliopsida; order Poales; family Poaceae; genus Thinopyrum; species Thinopyrum elongatum. The sequence continues at coordinate 436,105,998 of CM022302.1, forward strand.
TCCGGCTCAAGAGAAATATGTTCTCCCATAAAGTTTTGAGCTCTCAATATCTGGCTCAACATCCGGTTCAAGAGGAATTCATCTCTCGCAAGTTCGAGTTCTCAGAAGAATTAAAGGTTGCCAAAGAAAACTTGCTGCCATGAAGCGCGGTTCAAACATGGGTATCCTGCCTTATGGGCTTATCTTATTATGATCAACTTAATAAAGCCGGCATCCCTGATAATTCAGGGCCTCTGTCGTTTCATTTCTAAGTATCTGAGTCTTTATTATTTGTTCATAAGGTTACTTCGGGGCTTCTAACCCACCGGGTTTAGCTTTCTTACCCTCGTGACCAGGCTAGATTCCGAATCTCGAGTTTTGACCTGCCTGTCTGCATGATGGTACTCCACCAGGTAATCCTGAATGACCCGCCATACTCTTAACAGTCAATCATTTAACTAAGACCCTGAACTTGTTAAGGTTAAAACGGCGGTTTGTCATGTGAGTGTCGGCTTACAGTGAGCGAGGACAACTCTAAGGCTGTGCGGCCTATGAAAGCACTTGAATTTTAAGGCTCTGCGGCCTATGAAAGCACTTGAATTTTAAGGCTGTGCGGCCTATGAAAGCACTTGAATTTTAAGGCTGTGCGGCCCATGAAAGCACTTGAATTTTAAGGCTGTGCGGCCTATGAAAGCACTTGAATTTCTTCTGAATTTCTTTTCTTCCGGATATTTTGGATTTGCATCCATTGAAGAATTTTTCTGCTCAAGTGTGTTTGGTACAATTCAGGCCATGTAGCCTTGATTATATGACTCATAATTGAGCATATTGGGTTGGTAACCCGCCCTGATAGCAGACTTTAAGTCACCAGGATATTTTTGCCTTGAGCAATCAAAATCATGATATTTCATGACTTCGGGTTGATACCCGCTCCGGATTATATTTATCAAAGTGTTACCATGGTGTCAATCTACAGGTATGTCTTTCAATAATTGTATGAATATTTGGGGTTTGGTAACCCGCCTTGGCTATGGACTATAAGTCGCCAGTATGCTTTGGTTTGCGTAATTGGAATCATGCGCTTACAAAATCTTGTGGTTGTCACCCTTACTGGATATGGCAACGTAAGTCGGCAGTATGATCCAGATCTACAGGTATGTTTTTCATTGTTATATGAATATGCTCGGTTTGGTAACCCGCTCTGGCTTTTGACTATAAGTTGCCAGTATATTTCGGCTTTAATGGCCTTGATTCTAGTCTTTTCCATAATTGCATAAGACTATATTATGTTTGGGTTGTTACCCGCCCTGGTTTTTGACGTTAAGTCGCCAGGGCATATGTTGTTTAAACTTTGTGCAGGACATGCAGAGCTATGGCTTACATAAATGATTAAAGTTCAAGCCCATCATCAAAGATTAAAATTGGTGTTTCAAAAGGGTTATTAGTTCTTGATTTTTTCAAAGGCTATAAGCCGCCAGGTTACAAAAATCCCAGATTACAATGAATGTGCATTAAGTCACCATCGGCCAAGAGCCACTGAGTATTTAACTCTGGATTTACTTGTCAACAGACAAGATCTTGTGATTGTTTTCATACCAGATTATATTATTCCAATCTTTAATAGCCAAACATGGCTGGATTTTTCATTATGGTTGTCATAATCAGTATTGAATGATTGAGGTTTTCCAACTGGGCTACATTATTCAAATCAAGATTACATCGAGTATGCAAGTCCCATGTCACTGCAAGCATGCACCATGCCACTTGGGGGCTAATGCAAAGTCATTTTAACTCGCCTTATTGAAGACCCGACCCATCACATAGTGATGAGCCGGCCCTTGGGGGCTACTAATTGCTCCTGTCAAAGTCCACATAATCAGATCTACAAAGTCCCTGCTCATTATTGTATAATGACCTGGCACTTGGGGGCTACACATGGGAAGTTCAAAATGTGCAGTTTATGATTGGCGACTTACATGAACAACCCGGATTTCTCCAAAGTTGCAGCATTTATATTAAAGCAAGTCTTAAGCTATCACTACGTTCTCCTCTTAAGACTTGGGGGCTACAGGTGATATGCATATAAGGGAGAAACATCTTCAAATTCTCAGTTTTGAGCAAACCAGGTATTATATTATTATTGGAGAAATTTGCAAAGTTTATTTCCTCTAAGCTATTCATAGAAAGGTTTAGAAAGCCGACTCAATGATTGGAAAGCTACATTTACAAAAGCAAGCACCAAGTCGCCATAAGATTGACCCGGCATCAGCAACAATCATGACCCGGCATCATCTGTTTTATAACCTAGAAATTTTAGCTATCATAAATCGGCAAGATCTACATTTTCAAGCCGGCTGAAAATCAGATGAGTATTTCAAAACCAATATTTTTGTCAAACTAGAGTATTGGAAGCCGAATCAAATGGATTATTCTTTATAATATTTTTCTGCAAGAAACCAATGTCAGCAAATTGATTTTTAAGCTGGCCTATTGACCCGGACTTTTCAGAAGAAGTACCTGGATTTTTTGCATTGGCAAAGTTTGAACATATCTGCTAAAGGAGATTTGCTATGAGATCATGGACACATATCAAGAAGGAAATGGCAAGGACTTAAGGATGATCACGTGTCGGTTCAGAAGAATGTTTGACCCGGCGCACAACCTGTCAAATTTGTTCTTGTGTTTATTTTGCAGGATCAGTTTAACATGGATAAATCCAAATTAAACTGGGGGCTAATGTCGTGGATATACCCCGCGGTATGACCCGGCCGGATATATGACCCGGCCGAGACTTGGCGCTTCATCGGTAACCCGCCTGAAGACTGGCGACTCACTGGTCTAGCGACTCATTAGTGACCCGCCCAGACCTGGCGACTCACGGGTGACCTGCCTGAGCTTTGCAATTCGTTAGTGACCCGGCGGGCGGGTCAGACAGACGACAAGACCCAATGGCCCATAAGGCGGTTCATGGGAAGGCCGGCTCACGTGACGATGGGTCGGCTTGAGAAAGAAGACATAAGGAATATTTCCCTTACAAGGGAAGCAAGACTAGGATTCCACTTGTAATAGAATAGTCCTAATCCTACTAGGACTCCACATGTAACCCGCCCCTTCAACTTATATAAGGAGAGGCAGGGCACCCCAAGAGGGGGAAGTTTTTACAAATAAGACAGACAAGTCAATAGCTCTCGAAGGAGAGGTAGCGAAAGAGCACCTTTGTAATCGTGAGCATCATCATGATCAATATCAATGAAGTAGGATGTAGGCTTTTACCTCCACCGTGAGGGGCCGAACATGGGTAAAACCTCGCGTCTCTCGATTCCGACCAACCCCTCTCAAGCTACCACATAGATGCGTTGGCCTCACGACTAAGTCCTCACACTAGGACATCTGCCATGACAAAACCATGACAGATAGGGATATGTGCACTATGCTATATGGAACTGCAGAAATGACATAATCTTCAATGGGAAAAATATTTAACAACTTTTTGCAGGTTATCTACAGAACCACTGCTTGGATCCGTACGTCTTTATTACTCACTCATGCGGACTCCAGGGAGCTTTTGGTTCCTGGGCGCAACCGATGGGAGACGGTAGCATGGGTTATCTTCAACCGATTTGGATGACGAGCTAATAATAGGCTAGGTGGTTAGTCATCGTAGCCTATTTTTTTCGTCAGCATGGCATCTTTTTTTACTTTTTGTTATTTCTGAACTCTTTTTGTGAGCCAGTACCAGATCTGAGACCTTGTTTCCGTACTTTGATTGAATAAATTGACTGCATGCATCACTCTGATGCAGAGACCTAGGGATTTCCTTCTTTTAAAAAAAGGTTGCCCGTTAGAGATGCCCTTACGATTACGAGTATGTGCTCCTTGCATTGCCCAACCGTCTATCTCAAGTGGACCATACGATCCACCTATCGGATGTGGTAGTGACCAAAACTCATTTCCTTTAACTTCATCTCGACAGATTGCGTGGGAAGGCGTGACAATTGCAAACATTTTGACTGACAATTTATAGTGTGGGAAGATCACAATTTCTGAAAAGAAAAAAATTTGCTGAAAAAAAGGATTTGCCATCTCCTGTAAACCTATCATGAATAATCGTTAGTTTGTCACCCCTTTCACCAGATAACAGTACTGTTTAAACCTAAAATCTAAAAAGTGCGTATGCACTATTTGGTTGAATGGAGCGGCCGGTCTCGCATGCATGTGGCTGTTATTTTTTTGTCTCCTAGTGCATGTGGCTGTTAGCATTAAATGCGTTCACATTGATTACTTCATTCCGAAAAGAACAGATCCACGCACATTCATTTCGGAGTTTTAAATTTTAAAAAGTCATATCTTTCAAACCACGCGTCAGAATTTAGGTTTGTTTTCACTGCTGGAACTCTTGCGACGAGATCTTTGAAACTAGATCCCGCATGGGTATGTTTCGACGAAATTTTTTCGATGCCAACTTTGGTGCTATATGGTGCAGCTTTAGTACTACATCGTGCAAATTTTTCCAAAACCAGTTTTTGGATCTGCATGATTCAACTTCCTATGAGATTGCAATCTAGCAACCATGACAACTTTGATGTGCAATTAGTCTACTGTTCCGACCAACTACCTAGTAGTCGATGTGCAGTTTTTCACTGTCGGCACACCCTACCCCCACCTCCCCCTGCAAACGATATGTGCAACTTAGTCTATTGTTCAAGCCAACTGCCTATTAGTCAATGTGCAACTCATTGACATCCCTATTTGTGGACATGTATTTTCAGTTTGCGGGGGACGACAAACAGAGTTGCACATAGTCTGCTAGGTAGTTAGCCAGGGCAACATACAAAGTTGCACATCTCACAGGCAGAGACAGTTGAATGGTGAAAAATTGGCATTCATGAGGGTAGTGAAAAGTTGCATATAAACAGAGTGCTAAAGTTGCAAATCTCACTAGCAGGGGTGGTTTGGGCCGGGTGCTAGCAGGGAAACTACACATCCATGGGGGTGCGAGAGAAAGTTGCATATCACTGTTAGACAGTTGGCTATGGCAGTATCTGAAATTGCACATCCACTGTTAGGCTGCTGGCCGATGCAACAAACAATGAAGCACATCCACGGGCGGGGGAAATTTGCACATCAACTACTATGCAGTTGGCCTGGGCAACAGACGAAGTTGCACATCTCACTAGAAGGAGGTAGTTTGGGGGTGGAGGTAGGTACCATAATTGAAAACTGCACGTCTACAGTGTAGGAGAAAAGTTGCACATCCCTGTCAGATAGTTGCACATCGACGGCTAAGCAGTTGCACAAAACAGGGACAAAATTGCACAAAAAAAATTCATCAAAACATACCCATGCGTGATCTAGTTTCGAAGAGCACGCGCGAGGGTTCCAACAGTGAAAACGGGTATTAATTTTGACGCGCGGTTTGAAAGTTATGGTTTAAAAAAAATTGAAAACAGGAATTAAGTGCGTTCACATCTATTCACGTGGATGCTTTACAATTATTTATTCTATTCACACATGTCCACACCTGTTTACTTTTCCTAATATGAGTTAGGGAGACAAAAACTTTCCTTTTTTCGCCGGCCACCACGAAGGGCTAGCGGGCCAATGGCCACCCGCTAGACCCGTCCCTGTTTAAAATATTGTTAAACTGATCCCACGTTTGTAGGCATGCCAGACAGTAGGTATGAGGGCATGTGCAACAGTCTAGACTGCCCAAGTCCATGTCAAACTTATGACCTAGTTCTTTTGGCCAATTCTGCCATAATCTTGAGAATCGACCCTCTGCTCAGCTTCTCCCAGAGTCTTGAACCCATATATTTTTTACAATCCTAACTATTTAGGATGTGAACAGCTAGGATTGTAAAAAAAATAGATATAAGATTCTGGGAGAAGCTGGGTGGAGGGTCGATTCTCAAGATTCTAGTAGAATCGCCCATAAGAACTGGGCCATAGTCTACACATACGCGCAGATTTTACGAAAAATGAGCTACGGACTGACGTGGAATTAAAGGATTGGGAAATTAAGATGGCAATTGGAGGGGGGGGGGGGGGGGTTAGAAGAGGAGGCAGTCTATAAACTGCAGCCGGTAACTTGTCGGTAGGTTTAGAATTTTCGTATAGTCTGTACTACAGACAGCATGTACAACGCATTGTTTGTTTAGTTGTCTATATAGGCCCTAAATATGTGGGGTCATTGGACCGATCTTGGAAGGAAAAACTGCTACCTATAGACACCCCTTCGTACAAAGGGAGAAAGGTAGTCGTTGCTCGAAATAGGCTTTCGCCCCGCTTTATAGATAAAGCATACGTCCATACAACCTCGTCCCAACCATAGTCATAAAAGGAAACTGCTGGGGCCACAACACAAACACGCCCAAACGAAAGAAAAAGAAACATAAAAGGCCACCAGGGGCAAGCTACGAAGCAAGCGAACGGTCAGAGAGCCGACGCGCGGAAGACAACAGAGCGTCCAGATAGAGCTGAAGCCGGTCACGATCTCTCGGCCTAGTGAGCGGATGCCAGTGCTGCAAGAAGGCAAGAAATTTGAAGAACGAGTCAGAAGCACGCCGCGGGACACCCGCTCAATCACCATCTTATTGCGAGTAGTCCAAAGAGTCCACATCATAGCCGCGAAGATGAGCCAGAACAGTCGGCGCTTACGGCCAACCTGAGTGGCCCTTACCTGCAGAAACTCTACAAGGTCATGGGTCTCCCATTCCAGTCCCAGAGCTTCACGAACAAAGCACCAAAGTGCCTGTGCTGCTACGCACGAGAACAAAATGTGCGTTCCCGTTTCCGGGACGAGGCAAAGGGGGCAAAGGCCATTGCCCGGACCATGGCGTTTCAACACCTTGGTTCCCGAAGGTAAACGATCTCTGAGAAGCTGCCACACGAAAATCTTGATCTTCAGGGGAATCGGCGCCTTCCACAATAGGGATTACCACTGGAGAACCGGCAGCCGACATAGCGCTTGATAAGCCGAACTAACGGAGAATTCTCCCGAAGGAGAAAGACTCCAAGAAACAGAGTCAGGATCCTGGGACAGAGGAAGAGGGACTACTTCCCTCAAGTCTGCCCATTCCTGCACCTTGGCTGGTCCGAATGAGGGGCGGAACGCAATGTTCCATCCCTCATCCAAAGCAGCCGCAGATACAAGAACAGCCGGGTCATCACAAATCGCAAAGAGCCTCGGAAACCGTATGCGGAGAGGCTCCCCATCAAGCCAGGGGTCCAACCAAAACTGGGTCCCAGACCCATTGCACCCCGAGAACCGCAAACCCAGCCTAATCTCATCCTTGATGGCCTGGACAGATTTCCAAAACTGGGACCCAGCCGAGTGTGAACAAGCCAAGAGGGGCTGGCCCTGCAAGTACTTGGACTCAATCAGCTGCAGTCACAAGCCTCCATCTCCCCGCAAGATCCGCCAAACCCAACGAAGCATGAGCGCAACGCTCATACGGCGAGACGCAGGGATGCCCACCCCACCTCGGTCCTTCGGCAAGCAGATGTCAGCCCATTTCACCATATGGTACTTAGGCCGACCATCCCCTGCCTGCCAGAAAAACCTAGCCAGCTCCTTGTCAAAGGAACTATGCACACCTTCGTGCAAGATGTACATCCCCATCATATACATGGGGAGGCTGGCAAGGTTAGAGCTAATGAGGATAGTTTTTCTTGCTTTAGATGTGAACCTACCGCACCAGGGCTCCACACGGGACGCTACTCGTCCCACAAGCGGATCATACCCACTCACCAAAATCCTGGACTCAGCCAGGGGCATCCCCAAGTAAGATATGGGGAATGAAGCCAACCTACAATTGAGATTATCCGCGATCCTGTGTTGCTCAGCCTCCGAGTAGCCAAGGACCACAACCTCGCTCTTATCAAAGTTAATCTTAAGTCCAGACATTTCCTCAAAGCAGAGCAAAAGGAACTTAAGATTAACAATGTCCGAATCCGAGCCTTCCACCATAATCATGGTGTCATCCGCATACTGCAAGTGGGTAACCCCCCCATCCGGAATGAGATGACTAACCACACTGTCGGCGTATGACACCTATGGGATCCGAAGGACCCCTTTACGATTCGGCAGGGAGAGAGGTATGCACAAAGAGCAGAACCGAGGATCAGCGCGAGGGGATTTTTACCCACGTTCGGGCCGCTGATCAGCGTAAAACCCTACTCCTGCTTTAGTTTATTATCAGTGTATTCATCCTAGTTCTTGGAGCGCTTGCAATGAACAATGTGTTCGTGCAGCAGCTACGCATGCAGAATGGACCGAGAGTGTTCTCCTCCCTGTAGCAGTTGCCTTGGGCCTCCTTTTATATGCTTGAAGGGGTCACCATAGTGGCGAACTGTTCATACGCAAGGTGTAAAGTAGCTACAGGGTTATCGTACCTAACCACTGGCGGTTTAGGACAAATGCATTTAATGCACCGTGAAGTGTCCGTTTAGGTGTCCCTACTTTCTTGGGGATGGAAAAAGGGGCCATCCCATCAGCACCGCTTAAGCTCACCTCCACTAGCGCCTTGCCACGCATCCAGAGATGGGGCCAGAAAGCCAGGCTTGGTCACTGCGCTGGAGCGGTGGCACAGTGGCGGAACCTTGCCGGAGTGCGAATCTTGATGGGCGCCGCGGGCTATCCCGGCAAGATCTTGCCGGGCTTTGCAGGCTACCCCGGCAAGATCTTGCCGGGGGCCGAGCTCCTGATCTCCAGTTCTCCTTATCTTCTGGTCCTTGGCTTGATTAATCTTCAGCTGTTCCCCGACAAGCCTTGCCGCAGGTATGGCTACAACCGCCCGTGCACAAGTACGGGGTACTAAAGGCCCAATACTTAGTACACCGACAGGAGCCCCCGGGCCTAGGCCACACACGAGTGCGAGGCGTTGTTGGGCTAGGCCCAAACAGTGCACGGGCATGCGTGGCAGGGGTTAACTGCTTGTAATTATTCCACTTACTGCGCTTCACCACTACGCGCGTTGAATGCGCGATGTGGGAAGCGTGCGCTGAACGGCCATGGCCGTAGCGTGCTTGTATAGGCATGTTCACATTGGGCAGTATAAGAGGCAGCCTCGCTCCTTCCCCGTAAAAAGGAATCCGCAGAGGCGCCGCCTATTTACCCCCTTCTTCTTTCCAATCTAGAATCCGCCATTACTTTCTCCCCCCCCGAGCCCAGAGCACAACTTCTCCTCATCCGCTCACCGCCTCCGCCTCCGCACCTGCTCTATCCTCGGCTTCCGCCTTTGCAATCGCCATGCCGCCCAAGGCTAGTAAGGGCAAAGGCAAGAGCAAGGAGACGAAGGCCGATGTCCCGGAGAGCGAGCTGGCAAAGATGCAGAAGAAGTACGTCGTCTTTGCTCCGACGCTCGACACGAAGGCCTTGAAGAACCGGTACCAGTGCATGTGGGCGAGGGAGACGCAGGCTCACCCCGCAACTCGCGTGGCCCCAGGTTCTTCTTTCAAAGGCGGACCAGATAAATATCCCTTCTTCGTCGCTTACTTTTATTGCGGGCTCTGTCCTCCATTCTCCGATTTCTTTATCGACATCATGTACACATACGGCTTCCGTCTTCTGGATTTCACGCCGAATGCCGTAACATGCATGTCTATCTTTGCTCATCTTTGCGAAAACTTCACCGGAGTAGTTCCCAACACTGCCCTCTTCCGCCATTACTTTGTTCCTCGCATCCAAAAAGGGGACGCCCTTTCCGGTTCTATCGCCTGGATCCCAAGGGCATGGAACAAGGAGATATATCCATATGGGGTTTACCGCGAGAAGTGGGAAGAATGGCGGTCTGAGTGGTGCTGGATCAAGGAAGCATATCCTCATCCATTCTGTTCGCCCCGACGGCAGAAAGTGGTCCGTGGCGATGACTGGAGTAATCTTGAAGCTCAAGACGACAAGCTCACGATCGCCACCACCAGGATTCTCCGTCTTAAAGCTGCCGGGCTCACAATAGAGATGATTGGGTCCGACTTCCTTCGCCGCCGCATCTCCCCTCTGCAGAATAAGGGGAGACCAGCTTGGGAGTTCCAAAACGCGGCAGACATCATGAGGCTGCGCCCCGGATTAAACAGCAACTTGACAATCATGCGGCTTGCCACTCTCCGCCATAAGCTATTCCAGCGTGATGACAAGCATAGGTTGCCAGCAAGAATTATCCCTTTGTGCAACAACTCTTCCCTGGGGTCGATCATCGCCACGATGCCAATGTTCAACGCCCATGGCCTTGACGCAACTTGGGTCGAGCCATCTGAGGAGCAGGCGCAAACGTTCTTCGACAACTTGTCGGAGAGGGCCGTCCGGGAAGAAACAGGACTCGTCCGCGCCACCACCAATGAGGAAGTGGCGTATATTGCCACTAGGGTGGAAGAGGCGAACCTTGCCGTGGAGGTCGGTGACGTCGGCTTCACGGAATGGGAAACCAGCGACGCAGAGGTCGTTTTGGAAGAAGATCCTCTCGGGGAGGATAAAGCTGCTGGGGAGTAGAGTGGCACAGCCGTCGAAAACTCGTCTGATGAGGACGCAGCCGAAGAACAGCCACAAGAGGAGCCCCCAGCTCCAAAGAGGGCAAAGCGTGTCCTTCGAAAAGCTGTCTCTGATGCCCCAACAAATCAACCTTCTTCGAGCAATGATGCTCCTGGCAAGAAGGCGGCCGGCAAGGCTGCACCGCGGCAAGGAGTTCGACAGCAACCCGTGCGGCGCACGAGACACACACCTGCGGTGGCAGGGGCGTCTCACACAACAGCACCAAAGGTTGGGGCGGCAGAGCCACGCCAACCCCCTGCACCTGCTACAGCCAAGCGACCCAGGACCCCTCCTCCGCCTCCCCATACGGACGCCGCAACGGAGGTTGATTTCGACATCTCCGGTTTCAGCCCAGAACGGGAAGAGGAAGAGTAAATATCCTGTCACAGCCTTTACCTCCTAAATTCTGAATTTGATTGACCTCATTGTCTTGCTTTGTCTTGTCTCTGCAGTGACGCAGAAACTTTGGCGGAAAGGACGACGAAAAGGGCGAAGACTTCCACGGGTGACAAGCCCCCGACAAGCTTTGCGAGCGTGCCAGCAACTATCGTCATCAGCCTGGAGCTTAGCCCTCAACGCAGCCCCTAGCGCAGCCCCCAGCGTGAGTTCACTACTCATTTTCCGCTGGCGGATGCTGAGGTTTCTACCTTTGCCGCTAATATCTTTGGGCTTGCAGGAGGAGGACAGCAACAGGGAGAGTCATTGGAGGACGCCCCCGTCGTGCCGCCTCCGTCAACCACGCCGACCGCAAGCGCATCCCCGACAAGAGCTCCTACCGACGAGCCTACCTTGGAGGAGGAGGAGCCGGCAAACATGGGCACTGGCAACCTTTCCCCGGCAACCCATGTTGCCGGGAGGGATGAAACCACCCCTCAACAGCTCGACGCAGGTGACTGCTTGCCTCAGAACACTTGTCATTCTTTTCCTTTATCTTTCTTTCTCTTTGTCTTCTTGAACTTCAATCTTGATCTTATTTTGTTTCCTTCCTTCGTCCTTCAGAGTTCCCTGTGATGGAACACATGGATATCGACGTTGTCATCGAGGAGACCGCCAGAGAGGCAGCCGCCGAAGCTGACGAGATCACTGCTAGCGAGGCCGCCAAAGACGCCACTGTCGAGGTCAGCGAAGCTGCTGCCGAGGAAGCCGCCAAGGAATCTGCCGAGAGGGCCGGCGAGGAGACTGGTGACCATACTGACGGCATTCCTGCCGCAGGAGCGCCAGGCGCTACATCGGCCACAGAGCCCCCAGCCCCCGGTGAGACGATGTTCGAGGATCAACCATCGACATCCGAGGCTCCCTCATCGAGCAAATATCTCAAGGTTGGCGACAACCTATTCATCAACTTGCCGGGCACGGCAAGTATTGGAGCACCGACCGAAGGGGAAACCTTTGATGAAGAAATCATCACCGCTGCCGGGCTCGAAATCGTTGATGAACCAAGCACCAGAAGTGGCAAATCTGAGGAAGATCAACTCCTTCAGGCTATGGGCGATAATTTTCGCAAACTCCAAGCACTCCACCATGCTCGAAAAGAGAAGGCAGATTCCAGAGTTGCAGTTGTCGAAGCAGCCGAGGCAGATTTCCAGAAGCGCGTTGAGCAGATGCAGATCTGGTACGCCGAGGCCCTTCAGGAGTTGACTGCCAGCCGGGAACAAGTGAGCCAAAGCTGGACGGAGCTCCTCCTGAGGCAATCCGATGTAGAGAAGGCGCAAGAGGAAAATGCACAAAGGATTGCCGCTGAGGAAGCTCTCTTAACGGAGCGCCGCGTTGGGCTTGATGCTCATGAAGAAGATCTTGCCGTGCGCGAGCAGGCACTTGCTGCCAAACTCCGCGGCAAGGACGAAGAGATTGAAAAACTTGTCGCGCAGCGGACCCAGGAGCTGGAGCAGAAACACAAGGAGGCGCTCGAAGCTTCAATTGCAGATCACGCCAGCAAGCTCAAGGAAACCATCGATGCCGCCGAGGCTGCAGAGGCCGCCAAGAATGAGCTGAGCACCAAAGTGAAGAAGCTGGAGGCGGATCTTGAGGAACACAGCAAGGAGCTCTCGACGCTCAAAGGCGACAGGGAGAAAACTCTCCACAGCTTGGCGGAGATGCAAATTGCTATATCCGACAAGACCAAGCAGCTCTCTTCAGCCAACGATGCCATTGCCGATCTGAGGCTGAAGCTAACCACGCTGGAAAAGTCTCTTGAGGACGGCAGGGCCCGCGAGAAGGCCCTAAGAAAAGATCTTCAGGATGAGAAGAACTTGCTTAAGAGCGTTGCCGCAGCCCAAATCGACTATGAGAAGGGTGTGAAAATCTGGACTGATCGCCTTGTCGACACCGCGGAGAGGCTCACAGCACAATTGTCAACCATGGGCCAGGATTGCCTGCAAAACTTCAGGTATTCCTCTGAAGAAAGGATATCCTCGAGCGCCAGGTTGACCATGTTCTTCGAAAGCATCATTGATGCTCTGAAGCTACTATAGTCCAACCGAGCGACCCAACTGGCCAATGAATCCCGCAAACTTTGCCGGGCCGTCCTCCGCAAGGTACTCGTCAAGGTGGTACATAAGAACCCTGGCGTTGATCTCACCAACGTGCTCGATCGCTTGCCGAAGGATGCAGATCTCAAGGCACTTGAAGAGCTTGTCGCGCCCATCCTTGAGAAGGTGGATTCAATCAAGAGGGTTGAAGGCCAGCGCAGGGACTAGTCACCTTACTTTTCCTTGCTGCCACCATTCCATGCCAAAGACAATTTAGTCTTAAGTTAGAACTGCGGCAATTATCAATGTAATATAACTCGCCATGATTGAATACATGCATGCTATTTCTCCTGTTCAATTTCTTCCCGTATGGTATACGCCCTACGCTTACTGGAAACTTGCTGGCGCGCAACCTGTCGCGAGCGCTGGGTGTGGGACTTCAGCAGCCTGCTGGAGGTGCAGCAGCCGGCAAGACACCTTGGCGCTCTTGGTGCAGCCACTTAAATTATTGAGCGGACTCGAAACAAAATAAGGGCGTAACCAATTACGACAAGGGTTCCTTCGCGTGCAGGTTTTCCATATAAGGGCCGAAATCGTTTAAAGGAAATAGCCTAATCGTAAAAATTGAAAAACTTGCTCAAAGTTTCGCAACTTAGCTTTCTGTCGCTGTACTTCTTCCGGCAAGACATCAATTATGAACGCTGCCCATTGGTATCCATACCTTCCTTCCCCCCCGGCAAACTTGTGCGCGAAGGAACCTTCCATCCTTTGAGAAAAAGAAAGAAGAGAAAATAAAGATATGGAACCTTGGTGGTTCGTTAATGCTTACCGGGAGCAAGTGTCATACAATATCTCAGATAAGCATGCATATATATAAACATGGAAATCAACAAGAAATGTACAACACTTAAGCTTATTCAACTGCGCACAGGATCTGCGCCTGGCTTTGTACAAAGGATTATATGCCTTGCCGGCAAAACTCGTACAAAAGGAGGTTGCCGGGAGCCCCCGGCAACCGCGCCTTATGGGTAGAACTTGCGAAGATGTTTGATATTCCAGGAATTACTCACTGGAACGCCATCCTCGGTCTCCAGGCGGACAGTGCCGGGCCTGGTGACTCGTACTACCCGATAAGGGCCTTCCCACTTCGGCGTCAACTTGTTTGAATTCTTGGTGGACTGAATCCGCCGAAGAACAAGGTCGCCTTCCTTAAGACTTCGGGCATGAACTTTGCGGCTATGGTAGCGATGCAAAGCTTGCTGGTAGCATGCAGCTCGCACAGCAGCCTGAAGACGATCCTCCTCAAGGAGCACAGCGTCATCTTGCTGCAGTTGCTCTTGCTCAAGCTCATCATAAGCGAGCACTCGAGGCGACCTGTATATGAGTTCTGTGGGGAGAACTGCTTCCGCTCCGTAAACCAGAGCGAAGGGTGTCTGGCCAGTAGCTCGATTTGGTGTCATTCTGATTAACCAAAGAACCGCCGGCAACTCATCAATCCAGCGCCTTCCGCAGTTTTTCAGCTTGTCAAAAGTTCTGGTCCTGAGAATGCGCAGCACTTTAGCATTAGCCCTCTCTGCTTGGCCGTTGCTTCTCGGGTGAGCAACAGAGGTAAAACAGATTTTGTCGCCAAGATCCTGGACGTACTGCATGAAGGTGCGACTTGTGAATTGTGTGCTATTGTCGGTGATGATCCTGTTGGGCACATCGAAACGGCAAACTATCCCTTTAAAGAACTTGACGGCTGATTGTGCTGTCACCTTCCTCACTGCTTCCACCTCCGGCCACTTTGTGAACTTGTCGATTGCAACGTACAAGTACTCAAAGCCCCCGGTAGCACGGGGAAAAGGGCCCAGTATGTCGAGCCCCCAGACCGAAAATGGCTAGGAGAGAGGAATTGTCTGAAGAGCTTGAGCTAGCTGATGCGATTTCTTTGAATGAAACTGGCACGCTTTACACTTAGTTACTAGTGCAGTTACATCCTGGAGAGCAGTGGGCCAAAAGAAACCTTGTCGGAATGCCTTTCTGACAAGCGCTCTTGATCCTATGTCAGAGCCACATATGCCTCCATGTATCTCTGCCAACAGCTCTAGTCCATCCTCCCGAGGAATACACTTCAATTTCACACCGTTCAGTCTCTTCCTGTACAGAACGCCATCAACGAACTGGTACATGCTAGACTAACGGGTACTTTTTCCGCTTCTTCCTGCTCCTCAGGGAGTTCTCTTGTCTGAAGGAAATGGGCAATGGACTGTGCCCAAGTTGGAGCCTGGGGCTCGACAACTAGGATTAAAGGCATCTCTTCTACCGGGGGAACATTTGTCTCAACGGCAAGGGCCTGAGCCCCTGCTGGAGCCTATTGTTCCCCGGCAGGCTTGTCGTTGATCCCGGCAACTTCCTTGCCGACGTCTCCCGGGAGCTCTGCCGGAAAGTACTGACCAGAATTCAACTTCCTTCTCTTTTCTTGCCTCATTGATGGTGTTACAGATGGCTGAGTCAAATGGAGCACAAAAGTCCCTGGTTCCACAGGTAACTTGAGGGCAGCGCGTTTCGACAGGTCATCTGCAATACTGTTTTCGGCATGAGGAATGTGCTTTGTTTGCAGACCATCAAAGCGCTCTTCCATTTTTCTCACTTCATCCACATAAGCTTGCATCAACGGACTTTGATAATCTTTGTTGACTTGCCTGACAACAAGCTGCGAGTTGCCTCTGATGACGAGCTTCTTGATACCAAGGTCTGCCGCGATCCTGAGACCGGCAAGCAGGCCTTCGTACTCCGCAGTGTTGTTCGTCGAGCTCTCCCGGGGAAAATGCATCTGAATTATGTACTTGAGGTGCTCTCCGGTGGGTGCGACAAGCAGCACGCCAGCACCGGCGTCTTGCAGCGAGAAAGCCCCGTCAAAGTACATAATCCATTCTTGATCTGTTTCCTTGCCGGGAAGAGTCGTTTCTTGAATCTCTTCGTCTGGCGTTGGGGTCCACTCCGCAATGAACTCCGCCAAAGCTCTGCTCTGAATTGCTGACGTACTTTCAAACTTGAGACCAAAGCTTGATAGTTCCAACGCCCACTCCACAATCCTGCCGGTTGCCTCTGGATTTCGCAAAATCCGCTGCAACGGGAAGCGAGTAACGACGGTAATCTCATGTGCTTGAAAATAATGGCGCAGCTTCCTCGAGGCCATAAGAAGGCCGAAGAGCAACTTCTGCACACCAGAGTATCTTGACCTAGCTCCCTGCAAAAGAGAGCTAACAAAATAAACTGGGTGCTGCACCATCTTCCTCTTTTGAACTGATTCCTCTGACTGTGCAGATCCTGTCTTGCCGGTACCAGACCTTGCCCGGGAAGATCTCGGCGCGTCACTTGATGGTCCTGCCGCTGCCGTTGCCTCCTCATCAACTTCTCTCTGCGCCACTAATGCAGCACTAACCACTTGATTCATTGCCGCTAAATACAACATCAACGGCTCTTATGGTCTAGGTGCGACTAGCGTCGACAGAGAGGAGAGGTACCTCTTCAAATCTTGCAACGCTGCCTCCGCTTCCGGAGTCCATCTCATTGGACCTGCCTTCTTCAAAATTTTGAAAAAGGGCAGGGCGCGCTCAGCGGATTTGGAGATGAACCTGCTTAGGGCAGCAATGCAGCCGGCAAGACGACGTACATCCTTGACGCGTCTTGGTGCTTCAATCTGCTCAATAGCTTTGATCTTGTCGGGATTCGCTTCGATTCCACGCTGAGATACAAAGAACCCGAGAAGCTTGCCGGAAGGGACGCCAAACACACACTTCTCAGGATTGAGCTTTAAATTGATCTTGCGCAGATTTGTGAATGTTTCTTCTAAATCTTGTATGAGCGTCGCTTTATCCTTGGTTTTGACCACTATATCATCCATGTATGCTTCCATATTTCTATGTAGCTGGGGCTCAAAACCAATTTGGACCACTCTCGCAAATGTAGAACCAGCACTTTTCAACCCAAAAGGCATCCGTATAAAGCAATACGTACCACATGGGGTGATAAATGCGGTCTTTTCTTCATTTTCTTTTGCCATGAAGATCTGATGATATCCCAAGTAGGCATCAAGGAACGACAGTAGGTCACAACCAGCAGTGGAGTCCACAATCTGGTCGATGCGCGGCAAGGGAAAAGGATCTTTTGGACAGGCTTTATTGATGTCTGTATAATCAATACACAACCTCCATTTCCCATTCGCCTTGCGCACTACAACCGGATTGGCCAACCACGTTGGGTGAAGCACTCCTCTGACCAAGCCTGCCGCTTCTAACTTTCTGATTTCTTCGGCAATGAATTCTTGCCGCTCCAAGGCTTGTTTCCTGACCCTCTGCTTGACGGGCCGCGCGTGAGGACAGACAACAAGGTGGTGCTCAATTACCTCCCTGGGAACACCGGGGATGTCAGACGGTTGCCATGCAAACACGTCGACATTCGCCCGCAGGAAGGCAATGAGCGCGCTTTCCTATTTGTCATCCAGGGTGGAACTTATGGTGAAAGTTCCTCCCGTTTCGTCCTCCTTGACGGGGACCTTCTTGATCTCTGGTGGAGCAGCCTTGGATTTCTTGTTCTTGCCGGTGGAACTCTCTGGTGCGTCCTCAACCGAAGCGCAGCACTCTGAGGAGGTGCGCTTGCCGGAGTTTGCGCCAAAGATCTTGCCGGTCTTCTTTTTCCCCCCGGGAGTTCCAGCGGCAGGAGCAGATGCCTTGACGGCAGGTGCTGCAGCTGCCTCCCGGTATAGTTGGTCGGTGCAGATAAGTGCATCCTTTTTGTCAGAGTGGATAGTGATGACACTTATCGGTCCGGGCATCTTCAACACATTGTACTCATAGTGTGATGCCGCCATGAACTTAGCCAGCGCTGGGCGGCCAAGGATCTTATTGTATGACATAGGGATCTTGGCGACATCGAACACTACCTTCTCTGCCCTGTAGTTGAGCTCGCTACCAAATGTTACCGGTGGCGTAATCTTGCCTTTTAGCTGGGTCCTTCCTGGATTGATCCCTTGAAACGTGCTCGTTTCCTCGAGATCTTCATCAGGAATTTGCAATCTCTTGAGCACGTCCGGCGAGATTAAGTTCAGCCCGGCCCCACCGTCAACTAGCATTTTTGTCACCTTGAGGTTGCGGATTGTTGGTGAGACCAACAAGGGCAAACACCCGACCGCAGTTGTGCGATTTGGGTGATCCTCGGCGTAAAAAATGATAGGCATGTTGGACCACTTTAAAGGTTTGCGTGCATCAAACGACGGCTCTGTTGCATTAACCTCACGCACCCACTGTTTAAGTCGGCGATGAGAAGAATGCAACGAGGCACCCCCGTCAATACACATGGCCTCTGTGGCTTTCTGAAACTCGTGCTCGCTGGATTCGTCGTCTTCTTCATCATCATCGCCCCCCTCGTCCTTGTCGCAGCCTCGGGCGGGCTTTTCCTTCTGTTGCTTAGCCTTGCCGTGGCGGCCTCCTCGGCCACCACGCCTCTTGCTAGATCCCTCAGCACCGTCCTGGGCCTTCTCCTTGTCTCGTCTTTCGTACTCAGCTCTTTGCTTCTCGACAAGCTGCTCAACTTGCCGGCAGTTTTGGAGATCGTGGCCCTTGGTGCGATGGATCTTGCAATACTGCTTGCCGGAGTTTTCCGACTTATCGGCAGACGCCAAGGCCTGGCAGGAGGCGCACCCGGCAACTTCCTTGCTGGGGTCGTCAACCTTGGCATTCTTGGCGGTGCCGGGGTTGCCGGATTCCTCGACAGCAAGCACGGCCTTACCTTTGTGCTTCTTGTTCCGCCGCCGGCCTTTCTTTGGCGGGGTTGCAGCGTCTTCATCTTCTGATTCGCCCCCCGCGCCAACACCTTCGCCAGGGAGTTTTCTCCCTTCTTCAGCTCGAGCGCACTTGTCAGCCAAAGCGTAAAGCTCGGCAATACTCCTGACTTTGTTCATCGCCAGCTCTTCGCGCATTTTGCGGTTACGCACGTTCTGATGAAACGTGCTAACAACAGCGGCAGGATGAACGTCTGGAATATTGTATTGCACCCGGCTAAATCTCTGGATAAACTTGCGCAGGGGTTCGCCGTCCTTTTGAGGGAGAAGATGCAAATCACTCTCTTGGCCAGGAGCTTGGTGGCCTCCAACAAAGGCGCCAACAAACTGATGGCATAGATCTGACCAAGAAGAAATGGAATTCTCCGGCAGATGCATCAACCACGACCTGACATTGGGTTTGAGCACCAACGGGAAGTAGTTGGCAAGTATCTTGTCATCTCGGCCCCCGGCAGCCTGCACCGCAATGGTGTAGATGCTCAAGAACTCCGAGGGGTGAGTCTTGCCATCATATTTCTCCGGGGCCTCTGGTTTGAACATTCGGGAGTTGGGCCACTGGACTTGCCGCAGCTCACGGGTAAACGCTGGACAACCTACCTCATAGGGCAAGTCGCCTACGTCCCCTGGCGCAGGCTTGTCGACAGTAGGCCCTGCCCATTTATCAGACTAATGACGTGCCTCCCGTCGCCGCTCGATGGTAGTTCGAGCGTCTTCTTTGCTTCGTTCCCGAAGAACTTGATGCTGATCGCGGCGCATCCGCGGATCGGATGATGCCGTGGAATCGTCATCACGGCCGTCAGTCCGCCGGGTTGACGACCGCTGCTGCTGTCGTGGAGGGGAGTGCACCATGGTCGCACCGCCTCTAGTCTTCTCACCATCAGCTTGCGTCGGATTGATAGACCGCTGCCGCGAGGGCCCCGCAGGCTGCGGCCCATCCTTGTTGACGAAGTCGATGAGGCTCTGGATAGTAGATCGCCACTCCTCCATCTTCTCCGGAGCAAGAGGGAAATCGAGGAGCAGCTGCGCATGTGCCAAGGCTTCTGCCGGCGTAGGTGGCAGCGACAGGTGCGAGGTACGTGAGGTGCTCTGACTCCTAACAGTGTTAGAAGGAGCACCATCATGATCACGCGACCGCGCGCCACTTCCATTGGCAGTCTGGCGTGCATGCTGGGCCTGCGCACCTTGGGATCGATACGCAGAAGTCTTTCCATGGGGACATTCAGACCCACCAACGCCACGGCGCTGCTCGTCTCGTGCGACCTGAGAAGGCCGCAACGCTTGCGCCGGCGTGAGAGTCTTAGAAGGCGTCCTCCGATCTATGGAGTTCGCTACGCCGCCCGTAGGCAGCACGGCTTCATCTTTGGATCTAGCGGCGTGTGGGTTGCCGTCGCCGCTGCGAACGACGCCGCTCACCTGGCTCGGATCACCAGAACGCCGTGGAGGCTCTAAACCCCCATCTCCTGCATCCAGGCCGTCACCCGTCCGAGTAGGTACGGGCAAGACGGACGTAGACGGAACGACTGCTGCCGCACCCTTCTTTTTGGGCGGCATGATGACAAAGACGGTGAAGAAACTGACACGCTGATCACCGGTTCAGGTTCGCGCAACCTCGACCCCCTACCCGGCGCGCCAAAGATGTCGGCGTACGACACCTATGGGATTCGAAGGACCCCTTTACAATTCGGCAGGGAGAGAGGTATGCACAAAGAGCAGAACCGAGGATCAGCGCGAGGGGATTTTTACCCAGGTTCGGGCCGCTGATCAGCGTAAAACCCTACTCCTGCTTTAGTTTATTATCAGTGTATTCGTCCCAGTTCTTGGAGCGCTTGCAATGAACAATGTGTTCGTGCAGCAGCTACGCATGCAGAATGGGCCGAGAGTGTTCTTCTCCCTATAGCAGTTGCCTTGGGCCTCCTTTTATATGCTTGAAGGGGTCACCACAGTGGTGAACTGTTCATACGCAAGGTGTAAAGTAGCTACAGGGTTATCGTACCTAACCACTGGCGGTTTAGGACAAATGCATTTAATGCACCGTGAAGTGTCCGTTTAGGTGTCCCTACTTTCTTGGGGATGGAAAAAGGGGCCATCCCATCAGCACCGCGTAAGCTCACCTCCACTAGCGCCTTGCCACGCATCTAGAGATGGGGCCAGAATGCCAGGCTTGGTCGCTGCGCTGGAGCGGTGGCACAGTGGCGGAACCTTGCCGGAGTGCGAATCTTGCCGGGCTCCGTGGGCTATCCCGGCAAGATCTTGCCGGGGGCCGAGCTCCTGATCTCCAGTTCTCCTTATCTTCTGGTCCTTGGCTTGAATGTCTCTAATAATCTTGGATTAATCTTCAGCTGTTCCCCGACAAGCCTTGCCGTAGGTATGGCTACAACCGCCCGTGCACAAGTACGGGGTACTAAAGGCCCAATACTTAGTACACCGACACACACCCTTAAGGTGGCCGGCCATCTTGGCCTTATCTAGGATGCCCGCAAGGGCATCAACTACAAGGTTGAAAAGCAACGGGGAGACAGGATCCCCTTGCTTTACCCCCCTGGAGGCCTGGAAGAAGGGTCCCACTTCGCCATTGATGTTGATCGCCGTGTTTCCAGATCTAACCAATTGCATGATCCAGGAGCACCACTGCTCGTCAAATCCTCGTCGTTGCATCACCAACCTCAAAAAGGACTAGTCCAGGCGGTCATATGCCTTCTGGAAGTCCAATTTGAGGAAGACCCCCTTAAGCCCCTTCGACGCCACCTCGTGGACAATCTCGTGAAGGGCAAGAATCCCGTCATGGATCCGTCGGCCCTTCAAGAACACGGACTGAAGGGGGTGGGCAATCCTTTCCACCACGGGGGATAAACGGGTCGCGCAAACCTTCGCAAAGATTCGCTCCAACACATTGATCACCGTGATGGGGCGGAATTGCCAAATATCCGTCGCCCCAACTACTTTGGGGATCAGAGATATGACACCATAGTTAATCCTAGCCATGTCCAGAGTTCCGATATAGAACTCATGGAACATGGGCATAATGACCGGACGCAGGATCTCCTAGAATTTCTAGAAGAAAATTACCGGAAGACCATCCGACCCCGGGGCCGAGTAAGCTTTCATAGAAGCAATCGCCCATCCCACCTCCTCGGGAGAGAAAGGGAGAGTAAGCTCGGCATTCTCCGCATCGGAGACCTGGTCTGCAAGCGGCCAAAAGTCAGCGCAGAGGGAGACGCCTCGACGCGGCTCAGCCAAAAACAACTCCTTATATAAGGAGTAAATATGGGTGGAGATGTCATCTGGGCTCTCCAGAAGAACATCCCCATCCCAGAGGAAAGGGATGGCACATTTCCGCCTGCGGCCATTGGCTATCGCCTGGAAGTAGGCAGTGTTCGCATCCTCCTTAAGGAGCCAGTTCTGGCCCCCTTGACTCTGCCAAAATAGCTCCTCGCTCTTGTAAATGTCCATGAGCGAGGCCTCGAGAGAGTATCTCCTAAACCAGTCGTCAGGAGACAGGCCAGGCCCGTCCGCAAGGCCATCTAGCACCTTAATCTGATCTAGCAGGGCCCCTTTACGGGCCCGAAGATCAGCACCAAGGTTCGCCCCCCAGCCCTTCATGACCTGACGGGCCATTTTAGCACAGTGATGCCAAACATCCACAGCACAAAACACTCGAGGCGGGGATGCGACAGCCTCTAACCAGCGGTCGCGAACCAACTCAAAGAAACCCGGTTGCTCCAACCAAAACGCCTCAAAGCGGAAGCGACGGGTTCTAGGGGGGGCATCATCCCCCGAAGAGAAAAGCAGGGGGTATGGTCGGAGCCAATCCGAGTGACCGCCTTGAGGGAGCACAATGGGAACATCACTTCCCACTGAGCCGACACAAATACCCGATCCAAAACACTCTGGATGGGGTCCGCCTGCTTATTCGTCCATGTGAACCTAGCCCCTACGCGGGCTATCTCATGAAGAGCAAGGTCCGCAATGCAGTCATTAAATAGACGCATGCGGACCCGATCAACATTAGGAGAGCTTTTATCTGAAGCCCACCTAATGAGGTTGAAGTCCCCGGCCACCACCACCGGAGTGGTGCACCTCTCCACCTTATTCTTCAGCTCGGCAAGAAAGTCGGCAGAACGCCCATGGTCCACAGGACCATAGACAAAAATCACCTCCCAGCTGAGGTGAATTCGTAGGTCGGTGACGGACATGCTCAGGAAGAACTCCCCTCGGTCCATATCCTCAACCGAGAAAGCATCCTCCCTGACTCCGAGCAAGATGCCTCCAGATTGACCCATAGCCGGCAACCACTGCCAGGCAAACTGGTGGCGGGAGAGCCCCTGGAGCTCATGCATGCTAAAGTCCTGGCGAATCGTCTCCCGAAGTCCCACAATGTCAATCTCTTCTTGCCACAAATACTCGATGAGCTGCCGATGCCGGCCAGTGAGGCCGAAGCCCCTAATGTTCCAACATAGGAGCTTCATTTAATAACCTCAGATGAATCCCTAGGCCCCGCAAGCGGGGCCGAGCTAGCCCGCCCGTCAATCGCGGGTTGGGGGGATGCCTTCACCAGACGGCCACGCCGCCCCCGCGTAGGAGGGGCAACGGAGGCCTCCGGTCCGAGGGAAGCGTACCTGGAACTAGACCCACACACCTCTATTCGGTGTTCAGTGGGGTTGAGACGTGTGGGGGGACGCCCTCGCAGAGTCCTCATCGAGGGAGGAACTGCAAGGGGCATGTCTGCCACAGTCTCCACAGGGGGCGCCACACCAGCCCTAGTCTCTCTATGACCAGGGTCAGTGTGCACCGGGGTGCTGGGTTCACCACGCACAGCACAAGCACGGGCTTCAGCCAACGCCCCATCGAGCCTCTCCTTGGCGCAAATAGCAGAAATCTGCTCAAGGATGGGCCCCTTCTCGCCACGAAACACAATGCCACTATCGGTGGCCACCTCTGCCAGATGAGACAACGGAGCGGAACCAAGCACAGAAAACCGAGAACCAGAACTAGAAGGGTCTGAGGGGATGGTGGGGGTACCTGAGGACAAGTCGCGAGCAGCCGCCCGCATGGCGGCCTTCTCCGGGATCGTCGGGACACGGCCATCCAGGAGGAACCGGGACTGGCTGAGCCTCGCACTCTGATGCGCGGCCACCAGCGGAGAAGGCCCTCCCCAAAGCTTGGAGCCGGCCGCGGTAGGAGTCACCGCTGCCAGGTCCAAGGACGGAGGCGGCTCCAAGTCCGGGGACCCCAAGGCTGGTGAAGGGGGGGACCCCGGCGAACGTGAGTAGCAGACCACCCCAGGCGAGCGCGGCGAAGACAAGGGGCGCACCTCCATCCCCACACTCACAACGTCGTCCTCCACGACCTCCAGGCCAGCCTCCTGGATCACCACAGGGGGAAGGGAGGCCACGGCCACGGTCCCACCCTCTGACGCCACAAGAGAAGCCGTCCAAGCTGGACAGGAAGACCCACCACTAGCAGACACCGGGCCAAATCGCCCAACAGACGGAGCCGGGCGAACCTCATCATCATCATCCTCCTCACTAGAAGAGCTCCCCTCGGACGAGCCCCCATCCCCACCCTGCCCATCATCCGGCCAAGGCAGAGTGGCTGCGGGGGCCGACCCAGGCAGATCCTCAGGAACCGGAGACTCGAGCTCAAAGGTCAGGTGCTTCCCCTTAGCGCCGAAGTAGAAGATCAGGGACAGACCATCAATCTCTGCCAGAGCTGGGCAGAGAATCTCAATGCAGGCGGGGCCATCATCCTCGAAGGACGCCAGGTCGGCAGTCACCAGCTTGCCCACCAGCTCAGAGATCGCCTTGAGGATGTACGCAAGCTTCCCACCCCGCGGCGCTGACCTGCCACCACGAGGCAGGTCGTAGACAAGGACCCACACCTTAACCAGAGGGGCCACAGGGCCAGGCTCCGCGGTAGCAGCACGGACGGAGATCAGGAACTTGTTGATGGGGCAATGGATGACATCGTGGGAACACACACGGAGTAGCTCTGCGGAGGGGAAGGGGACCGAGAAGACGAGAGGAGCCATCTCGGTCACCTCCCAAGTGAAGTCGGAGTCGCGGAAGTCGCCGATGTAGGCGGTGAGCTCGGCCTGGATGAGGTCGGCCGAGATCACGACCCCAGACGGCAAGTCCTGCTCGGGGGCAAGAGTGACCGTCGCCAAGTGTGGCCTAACCGCCTCCTCCTCAATCTCAGCATACACATAGTAGAAACCACCCCCCTCAGTCCCGTACCCGAGATATGCGAGGGTCGTGGAACATCGGGGAGGGGCCTCACACTCCGAGCGGAAGTGTCCCGCGCATCCACAGTTGATGCACATCGTCTCCTCGCGGGTCCTAGGGCGGCCGGCATGAGAAGGAGGCTCTGGAGCCGCCTGCTCAGGAGCCCCGGACAGAGTTAGACAGCCAGCCACCGCAGGGGTCTTCTTCTTCTTATGCTTCTTCTTCTTCTTCTTCTTGGACTGGACAGCCGCACCCGGTGCCTCGCCGGACCGGCGAGCGGGAGAGACCCTAGCGAGCACCGGGCCATCCCGCCACCGCTCCGGGTCGACGCCCCGAGCATCACGATGATCATCTCGACGTCCGGGGCTGGGAGAGCGAGAAGCACGAGCCGAGTCCACCCAGCGCTCCCCCAGGTCAGCAGCATCCCCATGCGGCGCACGGGAAGAACCGGACTCGGGCCTACGCCGGCGCCAATCGCCGTCCGAGGCACGCGACGAGGACACCCACTGTTCCAGCACCCGCGGCGCCGGGTCATCCCGAACCCGATTCGCCGGAGGAGGCCGAACCTGCAACTCGGCCCGCAGCTCCGCCTCCCTCGCAAGGTCCTCGGAGCGGCGGCGCTCAGCGTCCCGGCGGCGAATGTCACCCGGGGAGCCCGAAATGGGCAGCCACGGGTCCCTGGCCGGGTCGCGGGAAGGAAGGGGACGACGCAGCGACGAGCCCGCGTAGGAAGACGTGCCGCGGGCTGGCCAGACGGAATCCCTGGCATCCTCGCACGAATCAGGGGGGTCCTGGGCGATGGGCCTCTTTGGCCGCGGCTGGCCATCCCCCGCATCACGGGCCATGAGAGCCTGGAGGTACGTCCGGGGTCGGGGCGGAGCGAGGGAGAGCAGAGGATTAGCCGACGGCGACGGCGAGCTGGAGAGAGAGGTGGGGGCGCGGCAGAGAGCGAGACTAGGCGAGCGAGGCGTCGGCGGGGCGGAATCAGGAGTGAGGACGCGAGCCGCACGCCCTGCCCTAGCCACATCCAATCGCATCGCGGGCCATCCCGTCGCTGTATCGCCGCCCCCCTCCCTCCCCGCCGTTGGACCCAAATCCAACGGGCTGGGTTAGCTGGGCCGAGCAACCAGTCCCGGTTCACCTTGTCCAAGACCGCCTGGCCCTGGATAGCCACACAGCCGGATCAGCCCAAGCACCCCACGAAGTGGGCCTCGGCCCAGAGCGCCTAAGGCCAGCCCACCTGTCACCCGACCGGCCTCCCACGCAGGCTCCAGTTGGCCCACGCAGGAGCTCACCCCTGGCCGGCCCCGACCAGGGGACACGCATCTCCCGCAGCGCCGCCGGCACCGCCACCGACGGCGGGGCGCCCGCCCCGGACACCGAACCAGCCCCAGCCGAGAGCGTAGGCTCAGCCAGGGCCAGGTGCCGGTCAGGAGCAGCGGCCACCGCGCCAGTAGGCGCAATCACAGCACCAGGGGACGGCGTCCAAGGGGAATCCGGGCGGGAGGATGAAGACACGGCGCGCGCCCCGGCGGCAGCGGAAGGCGAGGGCGGGACGCAGGACATCGGGGCCGAGCGCGCAACGGCCAGGCCGCCACCCAGAAATCACTGAGGAGCGGCGGCGCCAGCTTCACCGGCCGCTCGACCGGGCCACCCTCCGCCTCCTCCTCATCGGCGAGGTCCGCTCAAGACACCGCCGTCGTCGTGAATGAAACGGACGGGCCAGGAACAACCACCTCCGCCGGGCTCGGCGCAGCAGGGGGGCCGAGCCGCCGGGCAGCGAGGCGGCACTGGCGAGGCCATCCATGACCGGGACGGCGGCGCGATTTGAATCGGCACGCAGTCGCCCACCAGCCAGCCTAACGGTCACTTCTCGTCCAGAAAGGTAGTCGTTAAGCAGTGACTTTTGTGCGATTAGACTGACGTTAATTCTACAGACGGATGGTTTCTCTGTCTCCTCTCTCTTTACTCCACGTAGAAAGTATGCAATGTGACATGTTTTACAAACGGCTGAGTGTGTTGGAATGTGCCCACGTCCCGCTCATCAGGTGGCTAACCATGCAATCAGCGTCGTCGCGTCTCCAACAGCCGCATGCACTTCGTGCTCATCTTCTCCTGCATGTTAGCGATTACTGGCTAATGCCGTTGTACACTCCCACGTTCTCAGTGCTCCTCTCTCATGTAAAATGTATATATGTACCTCGGATTTATGAATACAGGCAGTGTGTGAGTGTTGCATAACCTAACTTGGTATCAGACGCAAGCACCTTCGATCCTCCTCTCTCTCAATGCTTCCGCCATGCATCGTCTCCTCCGCCGCACCCGCTGGGCGGACTTCGACGCGCCAGCGTCCGATCCGTCCGCCGCCGTCCCCATCACCGCCTCCGCTCCTACCGCGGTCACCCCGTCCCAGGCCGCGCCCGCCGCCGCGGTCGCCCCCACCCCGGTTGCCCTAACATCGCGCTGTGCGCGCCTCGGCGATCTGGGCAAGGTGCGTGTGCCCGAAGGCACCGCGGCTCCTTCCTCCTCCACCTCAGCGCCTCGCGCGGCGCCCCCTGCGGCGCCTCTCGCTCCCCTGCCGCACGCGGGCATCCTCCGGACCGCCGGCAGCACCCCTGCTCCGCGCCTAGCGCTGGGTGGCCCCGGCAGCACCATTGTTCCCCACCTCGGCCTCGGTGGCTCCGACGTCGGTCCTTCCTCCTCTGCCGGACTCCCACCCTTCATCGCGCACTACTTCACCACCAAGCTTCAACTCGAATCCGGCAACTACTCGCGATGGCGCCAACTCTTCTACATCATTGCTTGCAAGCACGAGGTCCAGCACCATCTTGATGCCGCCACCGATCCGCTCGGCCAGAGCGCCGTGTGGCACAACTCAAGATGGCAATGGGGCCCCAAAACCCGCGTCCCCGCGGGTTTTTACCCTATTAGGGGACGGGGATGGGCGACTTTCTATCCCCACGGGGCTGCTCATGGGCATTATAAAACCCGGCATGCTTCGCGGGTTTAAACCCGTTTGAGTACTACCCGAACCCGAAACCCGACAAAACCCGTCAAAATACGTTATTTAGCATGCACCGATCCATCTTGACTCAAGTGGCCCAAAGCCACAGTGCCCGAGCAGCCGAGCCCCACAGCGTCGAGGCCCTGGAGTACAAACCAACCCCTCGCTCGGTCGCTGCAGTGTCACTCGCTCTTCAGGCCTCTCTCTCCCACACAACACAACACCTAAACCTAAATCTAGGTCCCCAAGCCGTCGCCTGCTGCTGTAATATGCTCTTGTTTTTCTTTCAAATGTTGCTGTTTTCGTTGACTGCTCGTGGGGACAGGTTCCCCGTGGGTTTTAAAAACCCGACGGGTTTAGGGGACGGGCAAAAATTTAACCCCGCGCTCAAGATGGCAATGGGGCCCCGAAACCCGCGTCCCCGCGGGTTTTTACCCTATTAGGGGACGGGGATGGGCGACTTTCTATCCCCACGGGGCTGCTCGTGGGCATTATAAAACCCGGCATGCTTCGCGGGTTTAAACCCGTTTGAGTACTACCCGAACCCGAAACCCGACAAAACCCATCAAAATACGTTATTTAGCATGCACCGATCCATCTTGACTCAAGTGGCCCCAAGCCACAGTGCCCGAGCAGCCGAGCCCCACAGCGTCGAGGCCCTGGAGTACAAACCAACCCCTCGCTCAGTCGCTGCAGTGTCACTCGCTCTTAAGGCCTCTCTCTCCCACACAACACAACACCTAAACCTAAATCTAGGTCCCCAAGCCGTCGCCTGCTGCTGTAATATGCTCTTGTTTTCCTTTCAAATGTTGCTGTTTCATTGACTGCTCGTGGGGACGGGTTCCCCGTGGGTTTTAAAAACCCGACGGGTTTAGGGGACGGGCAAAAATTTAACCCCGCGCTCAAGATGGCAATGGGGCCCCGAAACCCGCGTCCCCGCGGGTTTTTACCCTATTAGGGGACGGGGATGGGCGACTTTCTATCCCCACGGGGCTGCTCGTGGGCATTATAAAACCCGGCAAGCTTCGCGGGTTTAAACCCGTTTGAGTACTACCCGAACCCGAAACCCGACAAAACCCGTCAAAATAAATTATTTAGCATGCACCGATCCATCTTGACTCAAGTGGCCCAAAGCCATAGTGCCCGAGCAGCCGAGCCCCACAGCATCGAGGCCCTGGAGTACAAACCAACCCCTCGCTCGGTCGCTGCAGTGTCGCTCGCTCTTCAGGCTTCTCTCTCCCACACAACACAACACCTAAACCTAAATCTAGGTCCCCAAGCCGTCGCCTGCTGCTGTAATATGCTCTTGTTTTTCTTTCAAATGTTGCTGTTTTCATTGACTGCTCGTGGGGACGGGTTCCCTGTGGGTTTTAAAAACCCGACGGGTTTAGGGGACGGGCAAAAATTTAACCACGCGCACGTTGATGGGGATGGGGACGGGTTTGCGATTTTCTCGTGGGGATGGGTTTGGGCAAGCAAAACCCGGTGGGTTTCGTCCCTGTTGCCATCTTGACCCCGCGCACGTTGATGGGGATAGGGACGGGTTTGCGATTTTCTCGTGGGGATGGGTTTGGGCAAGCAAAACCCGGTGGGTTTCGTCCTCGTTGCCATCTTGAGCCACAACAACGACCTGACCATGGTGCTGTGGATGCACGACATCGTCGCCGAGGAGCTCATGGACGTCGTGGCGTCCCCGGCCAGCTCCGCTCATGACATCTCGACACAACTCCATGTCCTCTTCATGGACAACCAGCCGGGGCGCGCGTTGTCCTCGACGCCGAGTTCCGGAACCTCGTCCAGGGCGACCTCTCTGTCGCCGAGTACAGCCAAAGGCTCAAGTCCTTGGCCGACGCACTCGAGGACCTAGGCGAGCACATCTCCGATCAGGCCCTGACGTTGCAGCTCATACGCGGTCTTAACCGCAAGTTTCAGATCATGGCGACGCTCCTCCCAATGCAGTCATCGTTCCCCTCCTTCGTGCAGGCCCGCTCTCACCTCCTCATGGAGGAAATATCCGCCAACGAGAGGGCAAGGCTGGATGGCCATCCGGAGCTCCCCGCTGCTATGCTCACCATCGGGCACGGGGCGAGCGGCGGCTCTCCCTCCTCTGATCGCAGTGCGAGCGACAACTCCACCAACAAGGGCAAGGGCCCTGCTGTCTCTCCGACCAACAACAAGGGCAACGGCTTGCACGGGGGTGGGGGTGGGCGTGGCCGCGGCCGCGACGACCCGTCCTCCGGTGGCACTCCTGCTAGGCGTGGCGTCGCTCCTTCAGGACCGGGATCGTAGGCCCAAACGGGCTTCTTCGCTCCCTACGGCGCCCTCCTCCCCGGACTCCTTGGTCTGCGCCAAACGCTGCGGGCATCCTAGGCCCGCGCCCTCCTGCACCTCATCAGGCCTACCCAATGCCGTCGTTGTTGTAACACCCCCGGTGGTTAACTACAGTAATCACCCTTTTGATTATGCCATGTCATCTTGTTTAACAGTGCATGATCATCATTTGCATCATATTGCATTTCAATTCCTAACTCAAATTCAAATTTAAATGAAAGTGAAATATAAAAGTTGTCCAACATAAGAACTAAAATCTTCAATAAATAGTAGATAAATCAGAGGCTATGTTAAAATTGTAAACAACATTATTAAAATTTGATAAGTGACTCAAACAACTTAAAACAGTGGCTGAAAATAATATTTCATAACCTTTTAATTTATTTAAAACAAATATGAAATGATGTTTTGCCCAAACTAATTTTAGGTGTTAGGGAATAAAGCACTGGTATTTATGGACTAAGTCTCCCTTTTTACAAAAACCATTTGGGGCCTAAACAATTAACAGAATAGAAAAGAAAAGAAACAGAAAAAGAGAAAAGGAAAAAGGCCTAAAGGATCTACTGTGCACTAGGCCTACGGCTACAGCGCGGCCCAGCCCACCCCACACCTCCTCCCTCCTCTCGCACTGCTCATGCCGCCCCGCTGTCGAGCACCGCGCGTGCGCACCCCAGGCCGCCCCTCGCTCGCCGCTCGACAGCGCGCCCGCGCGCGCGCTGGGTATAAGGGCCCCCCCGCTTCCCCCTGGCGAACACTAGCATCCCTCCACTTTCTCCCTCGCTCTCTCCCCACCTCACCCGACGCCGCCATGGACGGTCGCGGCTGAGCTGCGCGGCCACCGTCGCCCGTTCGCCGCCCCGACAAGTCCAGCAGCTCCGCCTCGCTCCTCTGCTTCGTCTACGCTGCCGGATCGAGCCCCAGAGCCCCTCACGTCGCCGCATTCTTCCTCGCCTCCGCCTCGTCCACCGCATCGACCTCGCCGTCGATTCACCGCCGTTGAGCCTCCCCCGAGCCCACGTTGCACACCTGCAGGAGCGCTGTAAGCTGCCGCTCCTTCTCCCTCTTCTCCCGCCGTCGTTTGCGGCCCCTAGCGAGCTCCTCCACCGTAGCCGAACGCGCCGCTGCCTGCCTCGTCGCCGGCGTGGCTCCGACGACCAAATGGTCTCGGGCTCGTGCCCGTTAGCATCGCCACATCGCATAGGCCACCCCTAGCTGTTTTGTTCGCTCGCTAGCGCACCGCAACGCCGAACCCGTCGCATGTCCGAAACGGCCGCCGCCGACATGCTCGCCGCCGTCGCTCCGGTGCATCTCCGGCGACGCCACCGCCCCCACTAGATGCGGCCCATCGCCCGCTTTCGAACGTGACCAGCCGCGCTCAAAACCGAGCACCACAGGAGAATCCCGAGCTCGCCGGAGCTCGGCGCCGCGCTCGGGCTCGCCGGAGCGCTCTCCGGCGGCCGGTCCGACGTGGCACCGGTGGGTCCCACCCCCAGTGCCACTGCCAGTGGGCCAGCCGGCCCCAGTTGACCAGTTGACTTGGTCAACTGGCTGACTGGGCGCTGCCCAGTCACTGACTGGTGGGGCCACTCTCCCTGTGTCTATGACATATGGGTCCCCCCTGTCAGGTGCCTAATTAACTAATTAGGTTAATAAAAATAATTAAAATCCTAATCAGTCACTGACTGCTGGGCCCCACTTGTTAATTAACGCAATAAATTAAATTAACCCCTCTGCTAATGTCACAGTGTATGATATGTGGGTCCCACCTGTCAGGTTTGACTTTGGTCAACCCCCTGTTGACTGCTGACGTCAGCAATACATCACGATGACATCACTCTACACTGTTTTGGATAATTCGAATTTAAATAAATATTTAAATTCCAGGAAATTGATTTAAACTTTGAAAAATCATATCTTTTAATCCGTAACTCAGATCGAAAAACTTTATACATGAAAATTGCTCAGAACGACGAGACGAATCCGAATACGCGGTCCGTTCGTCCGCCACACGTTCCTAAGTATCCGAACATGCAACCGTTCCCCTCTTTTCGTCTGTCCGAAATGCCGGACACTGGGAATACTTTCCCGGATGAATCCCACCTTCGCCAGTATCACCCGGCACTGCGTTAGATCACCTCCGTCACCGCGTATTGCCATGTTATGCTTTGTGCTGCACTTGATCGCTATGTATTTATACTGTTTCCTCCCCCTCTTCTCTCTCGGTAGCCCCCGACACCGACGTCGTCCCCGAGGCCGACGCAGCTCCGGAGCCCGAAGACACCATTGACAACCTTGCCCTTGCCGCCGAGCAACCAGGCAAGCCCCCCTTTTGATCATCCCAATATCGCCCATTCTAATTTCCCATGCTTGCATTAGAATTGCTGCTACTACTACTTTACCTATTCTGATGCATAGCCTGTTTATTGTAACCTGCTGTTGATAATTACCTGCATACCCTAAACTGCTTAGTATAGGCTGGGTAGAGACCTATCAGTGACCCCACTTATCCCGACTGCCGCGCTGGATTGTCAGAAGACCCGATCAACGGGAATTGAAGACCAGGCCCCGACACCGCACATCACCCCCCTTAGTTGTAACGACACTGCAGCGTTACTATCGAGTGCCGAGGGTGAAACCTCTTATAGCACTTCTGATGTTAACTCTGTAGAGTAGCTATTCGGTCGTGGTCATCGAGGGTGATTCCTCCTTCACCACTTCCGGTAACGACGCTGTCGTGCAACACATCAAGTGTGAACCCATCGAGGGTGAATCCTCCGAGTTCACCTTGACAGACACATCAAGTAGGAATCCAACGAGGGTGATACCTCGGATTCCCTTGATGTTATGGACACACGGATACTTGGACTTTACACTGTTACTTGGATAGGCGGGTCGACCCTGAGGGGTACCCGCGTGCGCCTGAGAGGCGAGTGTTGTGAAGACGGGTGCCTGTATGGTGCCCGAGTGATGAATACGAGGTGCGGCCGGGCATTCTTAACCCTTGCAGCAAGTCCTCGAGACGGGGCGACGGGGTCACATCTTTCGTGAATCTCTGCTCGTTACCGCAAGCCCTAGTCCACTAACGATTTGGATATTTGATCCGAGCAGGCCTCTGGCCTGATAGCACTAACCATCACGTGGGCATAGTATGGGCGTTCTGCATCGTATGCATCAGCCGAAAGCTCTGTCAGACGTCCAGTTCAGCAGTGCGGCATGGAGTGATTGGCGCCATTGCGGTGGTGCTTGGATCTGAGCCATGTGCGCAACGACCCGGAGGGTGAGGGGCGATGGCCAAGACCTCCTTGCGCTTAGGATGTAGACCGGCGGGGACCTCTCTGCTGAGCTGTAGGTAGGGTTGCGATGTGTCGTTTGACCGAGGCCGGGCATGACCCAGGAAAGTGTGTCCGGCCGGAGTTAATCGAGCGTGTTGGGTAAGTTGGTGCACCCCTGCAGGGAAGAACACTTCTATCGATAGCCGGTCCTACGGTAAAGGACACTCGGAGTTGTATCCTGATTGATACAATTTTAGAACTGAATACTTGGATACTATGGCTCTGGGATTGCTTCTCGCAGGGAGTCGAGAAGGGATCTCAGGACGAGGTTGATGACTGTATGGCTCTGGGATTGCTTTCTCGCAGGGAGTTGAGAAAGGATCTCTGGGTGAGGATGAGACTTAATGTTACTACTACATTATATTGATCTGTTCTGCTCTCTTCTATTGCTGCAAGACCGATGAAGATGCTAGTCTTCGATAGGACTAGGTCTTCTCTCTATTCTGGCATTTCTGCAGCCCAGTCCACATATACAGCCTCCCTTTGAAAATGTTGCATATGTAGTGTAGATCCTTGCTTGCTGAGTACTTCTGAGTACTCACGGTTGCTTTGTTTTCCTTTTCTCTCCATATCAGTTTGTCGTGACCAAGATGATGGAGCCCCTGAGACAGCTGTCCCCGCCGACGATCGCTTCTACTACCCCGAGGGTGGTTATTACTTCGAGCTTGCCGTCGACCAGGAGTAGGATCGGAGGGTCCCAGGCAGGAGGCCTTCGCCTTTCGATCGTAGTGTTTTATTTTTTTTCCCCGCCTTTCTAAAGGCCTTTCTGTTTCTGTTTCATATCTGTACTCAGATATCTGATGCTTCCGCTGACGCTTGTATGCAAGCTTATGTATTCGAGCCCTCGAGGCCCCTGGCTTGTAATATATAGCTTGTATGACTTTATTTATGTTTTAGAGTTGTGTTGTGATATCTTCCCGTGAGTCCTTAGGCTTGATCGTGTGCATTTGCGTGTATGATTAGTGCACGATTGAGCCGGGGGCGTCACAAGTTGGTATCAGAGCCGACTGACTGTAGGAACCTCCCTTTCCAACTCCTTGGCCGAAGTTGAGTCTAGTGGTCTAAAAACTGTTTTACTAACTTGGCTGTGTGGCTTACGGGCCCACGTCGCCAATTGGGTGGTATTAGGATCTTTTACTCCTCGACCTATACTCTGGGACTCTGACCTCTCTTCTATTCGGGTTGAAATTTTACTAACTCCAACATTAGGTTCTCGTGATCACATCCACCCGGAGTTCTGAAATATTCCCCCCTTGCTCCAAGATTGTGGACCAGGTTCTGCTTGCAGGATCCTCTTATCGAGGGCATCCTGTGTTTCACTTGCAGATTCCTCGCCCCAATAGTTTTCTCCGACGTTGATGTAGCCTTTGCTATATCTCGTTGTGTACTTCCCTACCGCGTGCCTGCGCGCCGCCTAGATGTCTAGCCTTCCCCTTTCAGCTGTCGTAATGCCGGATTGTAACCAAGGCTATGTGTGGCTTTGAATATCTGGTGCGGATATGATGAAGAATCTATTGCACTTCCTTCTGTTGTACGTGTTACTTCATGAATCATTCCATACACCTGTAGTTTTTCTTGCTAAACTGCCCCTGTTAATTTGGCAGGATGGCTGACGATCCTCCACCTCCACCTTATATTGCCGCAATGATGCAGCAATTTGAACTGAACCGTCAGGTTATGACCGGGATATTGGCTCAGTTCCCAAACCAGAATGCTCATCAGCAGCCTACACCAATAACACTGCCGGAATTCATGCGCCTCAATCCGTCCACTTTTCACAGCTCGACTGATCCAATGGATGCTGACGATTGGCTCCGTGACATTACCTTCCAGATGAAGTCACCCAATGTTATCCCTGACAGTTACGTCACCTATGCGACGTATCACCTGAGGGGATCAGCTGCTCAATGGTGGGAAAGCCACAAGGGTATGTTGCCTGCAGAGACTGTGACCACTTGGCTGGAATTTCAGTCAGCCTTTCGTGCACGGTACATTCCTCAAGGTCTGATGGACCAGAAGAAGCAGGAGTTCCGCAAACTCTCACAGGGCAAAATGACTGTGGATGAATATCATAGGAAATTCCTTGAATTATCCCGATATGCTGCGGATGACATCGACACCGACATTCGCAAGTAGGAGAAATTCCGTGAAGGACTACGTACCGATATAAAACTTGCACTTGCTGTCCATGGTTGCACAGAATTCGCAACGCTTGTCAGCAAATCTTTCCAAGTTGAAATAGCTCTGACTGAGTGCCAGGAGTAGCTCAAGCGCACTCATGGAGCTGGCTCATCCTCGGGTCAGCCTGTTCAGAAGCGTCGAGTGTGGATCCCGCACAATGTACACCACCGACCTGCCCCAACACCAAGGCCGTCATATGTTGCACCTCGTTTGCCTTCACCGCCGAGACAACTATCGGTTCATGCTGGACCGCCTGATGCTATGGCTTTTCGTCAGGATGCACCACGTCCTTCTGCTGGTTGCAGGAAGAGCCGTCGAAAACATCCTTCTAGGAACATTGAAACTAGACTACCTGCTAGTCAACTTGTTCATGTCAACCAAGTCAACATGGAAGAAGCTCGACAGGACCCCAACATTGTGATGGGCACCCTTCTAGTGAATTCAATCCCAGCTTCAGTCCTCTTTGATTCTGGAGCATCGCACTCCTTCATGTCCAAAAGTTTTGCGCGAAGCCATGATATACTTTTCGAGGAGATGTCCATCCCATTAGTAATCCATTCACCTGGGGCTAATTGGCAAACTACCATGGTAAGCCACGGTAACCACATTGTGATCGGAGGATTGATGTTCCCCGTTTCACTCATTGCTCTCAAGACCTCCAACATAGACATTATTCTGGGTATGGACTGGTTGAAGCCTCATAAAGCTTTGATTGACTGTGCCACTAAAACAGTCCGCCTCACACACCCTTCCGGTCAGACTGTCAGATACTCAGCTCGTACAGTGCAGGACGCCGAAACTCAAATATATGTTCTGAATGCATTGAATGCCTCACCTCTTGAAGGCATCGAGAACATTCCAGTTGTTCGTGAATTTCAAGATGTCTTTCCAGAAGAACTTCCAGGAATACCGCCTGCTAGAGCTGTTGAGTTCGTCATCGACTTGAAGCCTGGCACTACCCCTATTGCGAAGCGACCTTATAAGATGCCTCCGCATCATCTTCTCGAACTTAAGGAAGAAATCGACACGTCACTTAAGAAAGGTTTCATCCGCCCCAGTTCCTCTGCTTGGGGAGCACCTTCACTCTTCGTTAAGAAGAAGGATGGAACTAACCGATTGGTTTAGGATTATCGGCCCATTAACCAAGCTACAATCCAGAATAAATATCCGCTTCCCCGGATCAATGATTTGTATGATCAACTTGCCGGTTCCTCAGTATTCTCTAAGCTTGATTTGAGACTGGGATACCATCAAATCCGTGTTCGTGAAGAGGATATTCCGAAGACTGCATTTGTTACTCGTTATGGCTCCTACGAGTACACCGTCATGTCATTTGGCCTAACAAATGCTCCAGCCACATTCTCCCGTCTGATGAATTATATCTTCATGGATTACCTCGACAAGTTCGTCGTAGTATATCTAGATGATATTCTGGTATATTCGAAGAATAAGGAAGAACATGCCGAACACCACCGTCTTGTACTGGAAAGGCTCCGAGAACACCAGTTGTATGCCAAATACTCCAAATGTGAATTCTGGCTTTCTGAAGTGACATACCTCGGTCATGTGATTTCCAAAGATGGAATTGCCGTTAACCCAGAACGAGTTCAGGCTATTCTTGACTGGACTCCTCCGAAGAACATCAAGCAAGTGAGAAGTTTTCTCGGCCTTGCAAGCTATTGCCGTCAATTTGTCGAGAACTTTTCCAAGATTGCTAAGCCTTTGACGGATCTGCTTCACAAGGGCGTTAAGTTCGAATGGATAGAAAAATGTCAGGATAGCTTTTAAACACTTAAAGACAAGTTGACATCTGCCCCAGTACTATCTCCTCCAGATACCCGCAAAGACTTCGTGATCTATTGTGACGCATCCCATGAAGGATTAGGCTGTGTCCTAATGCAAGAGCGTAAAGTGATTGCTTATGGCTCTCGTCAGTTGCACCCACATGAAGAGAATTATCCGGTACATGATCTAGAACTAGCTGCTGTGATCTATGCATTGCAGTTGTGGCAGCATTACCTTCTCGGTAATCGTTGCGAGATCTACACGGATCATAAAAGTCTGAAGTACTTGTTCACTCAACCTTCTCTAAACCTCCGTCAGCAAAGATGGATGGAGGCCATTGCGGACTATGATTTGGGTATTTCCTATACCCCTGGCAAGGCTAACGTGATGGCTGATGCCTTAAGCCGCAAGTCCTATTGCGACAACCTCATGGTTAGGCGAGCTCAACCTCGTCTTTTTGAAGAACTGCGCAAGCTGAATCTGCGTATTGTTCCACAGGGCTCTCTTAATAACCTTGTGATACAACCAGATCTTGAGAAAGCTGTTAAGAATGCGCAAGCTAAAGATGCTGAAATTGATCTGATGAAGAAAGATCTTCACCTTCAAAAGTACATGGATTTCTCGCTGTCTGAAGATGGAACCTTGTATTCAGAGACCGCATTGTCGTACCTCGCTTCGAGCTTATGACCGACAAGGTCATGAAGGAGGCACATGATACCCCGCTGTCTATTCATCCGGGTAGCACCAAGATGTATTGTGATCTTCGTCAAAGGTACTGGTGGTCTAGAATGAAGCAGAACATTGCTCGTTATGTTGCTGAATGTGATGTGTGTCGTCGCGTTAAAGCAGAACATCAGAAACCAGCTGGAATTCTGCAACCACTTCCTATTCCTCTATGGAAATGGGATAAGGTTCAGATGGATTTCGTTACAGGACTTCCCAGGTCACAGAAGGGTCACGATGCTATTCTTGTCGTCGTCGACCAACTCTCTAAAGTTGCACACTTTCTGCCCGTCAAAGAGACTATCACTGCTAGTCAGTTAGCAGAGTTGTATATCTCCAGAATTGTATCACTCCACGGTATTCCGAAGGAGATCAGTTCGGACCGTGGCGGTATTTTCACTTCCAAATTCTGGGAAAGTTTCCAAACATCTATGGGAACTCATATTACCTGGAGTTCAGCTTATCACCCTCAATCTCAAGGCCAAGTCGAACGAGTCAATCAAGTGCTTGAAGACATGCTTCGAGCTTGTGTTATTTCATTCGGTAAGAAGTGGGAAGAATCTCTTCCTTATGCCGAGTTCTCTTATAACAACAACTATCAAGCCAGTTTGAAAATGGCCCCCTTCAAAGTTCTATATGGACGTAAGTGTCGAACCCCACTGAATTGGTCAGAAACTGGGGAACGACCGCTCGTGGGTCCGGATATTATCCAACACGCCGAAGAACAAGTTCGTATTGTCCGGGAAAATCTCAAGGCGGCTCAGGACCGCCAGAAGAGCAACTATGATCGCAAACGATGGGGTTTGACTTATCAACCTGGTGATCAAGCTTATCTTCGTGTCACTCCTATGAAGGGCACTCACCGTTTTGGAATCAAGGGCAAGCTAGCTCCACGCTACATTGGTCCTTTCCACATTATTGCTAGACGTGGTCAGGTGGCATATAAATTGGAGTTGCCGCCGCAATTCTCTCATATCCACGACGTCTTCCATGTGTCACAACTTCGTCAATGCTTCAAGGAATCTCCGCACCGAGCTGTGGATCATGAGATGCTCGAATTGCATGATGATCTTTCATATAAGGAACATCCGATCCGCATTCTCGATGAAGCTGAACATCGGACCCGTCAGAAGGTTACCAAGTTCCTCAAAGTGCAGTGGTCAAATCATACTGAAGATGAAGCCACTTGGGAACGCGAGGATAATCTCCGTGCGGAATACCCCGAACTTTTTCCTTCTACCTCTTAATTCTCGGGACGAGAATTCTTGTTAGTAGAGGAGATTTGTAACACCCCCGGTGGTTAACTACAGTAATCACCCTTTTGATTATGCCATGTCATCTTGTTTAACAATGCATGATCATCATTTGCATCATATTGCATTTCAATTCCTAACTCAAATTCAAATTTAAATGAAAGTGAAATATAAAAGTTGTCCAACATAAGAACTAAAATCTTCAATAAATAGTAGATAAATCAGAGGCTATGTTAAAATTGTAAACAACATTATTAAAATTTGATAAGTGACTCAAACAACTTAAAACAGTGGCTGAAAATAACATTTAGTAACCTTTTAATTTATTTAAAACAAATATGAAATGATGTTTTGCCCAAACTAATTTTAGGTGTTAGGGAATAAAGCACTGGTATTTATGGACTAAGTCTCCCATTTTACAAAAACCATTTGAGGCCTAAACAATTAACAGAATAGAAAAGAAAAGAAACAGAAAAAGAGAAAAAGAAAAAGGCCTAAAGGATCTACTGTGCACTAGGCCTACTGCTACAGCGCGGCCCAGCCCACCCCGCACCTCCTCCCTCCTCTCGCACTGCTCATGCCGCCCCGCTGTCGAGCACCGCGCGCGCGCACCCCAGGCCCCTCCTCGCTCGCCGCTCTACAGCGCGCCCGCGCGCGCGCTGGGTATAAGGGCCCCCCCGCTTCCCCCTGGCGAACCCTAGCATCCCTCCCCTTTCTCCCTCGCTCTCTCCCCACCTCACCCGACGCCGCCATGGACGGCCGCGGCTGAGCTGCGCGGCCACCGTCGCCAGTTCGCCGCCCCGACAAGTCCAGCAGCTCCGCCTCGCTCCTCTGCTTCATCTACGCTGCCGGATCGAGCCCCGGAGCCCCTCCCGTCGCCGCATTCTTCCTCGCCTCCGCCTCGGCCACCGCATCGACCTCGCCGTCGATTCACCACCGTCGAGCCTCCCCCGAGCCCACGTTGCACACCTGCAGGAGCGCTGTAAGCTGCCGCTCCTTCTCCCTCTCCTCCCGCCGTCGTTTGCGGCCCCTAGCGAGCTCCTACACCGTAGCCGAACGCGCCGCCGCCCGCCTCGTCGCCGGCGTGGCTCCGACGACCAAATGGTCTCGGGCTCGTGCCCGTTAGCATCGCCGTGTCGCGTAGGCCACCCCAAGCTGTTTTGTTCGCTCGCTAGCGCACCGCAATGCCGAACCCGTCGCATGTCCGAAACGGCCGCCGCCGACATGCTCGCCGCCGTCGCTCCGGTGCATCTCCGGCGACGCCACCGCCCCCACTAGATGCGGCCCATCGCCCGCTTTCGAACGTGACCGGCCGCGCTCAAAACCGAGCACCACAGGAGAATCCCGAGCTCGCCGGAGCTCGGCGCCCCGCTTGGGCTCGCCGGAGCGCTCTCCGGCGGCCGGTCCGACGTGGCACCGGTGGGTCCCACCCCCAGTGCCACTGCCAGTGGGCCAGGCCGGCCCCAGTTGACCAGTTGACTTGGTCAACTGGCTGACTGGGCGCTGCCCAGTCACTGACAGGTGGGGCCACTCTCCCTGTGTCTATGACATATGGGTCCCCCCTGTCAGGTGCCTAATTAACTAATTAGGTTAATAAAAATAATTAAAATCCTAATCAGTCACTGACTGCTGGGCCCCACTTGTTAATTAATGCAATAAATTAAATTAACCCCTCTGCTAATGTCACAGTGTATGACATGTGTGTCCCACCTGTCAGGTTTGACTTTGGTCAACCCCCTGTTGACTGCTGACGTCAGCAATACATCACGATGACATC
Source organism: Thinopyrum elongatum (assembly GCA_011799875.1). Classification (NCBI taxonomy): domain Eukaryota; kingdom Viridiplantae; phylum Streptophyta; class Magnoliopsida; order Poales; family Poaceae; genus Thinopyrum; species Thinopyrum elongatum. The sequence goes on from CM022302.1 coordinate 436,147,401, forward strand.
ACTCAACACTGTTTTGGATAATTCGAATTTAAATAAATATTTAAATTCCAGAAAATTGATTTAAACTTTGAAAAATCATATCTTTTAATCCGTAACTCAGATTGAAAAACTTTATACATGAAAATTGCTCAGAACGACAAGACGAATCCGAATTCGCGGTCCGTTCGTCCGCCACACGTTCCTAACTATTCGAACATGCTACCGTTCCCCTCTTTTCGTCTGTCCGAAATGCCGGACACTGGGAATACTTTCCCGGATGAATCCCACCTTCGCCAGTATCACCCGGCACTGCGTTAGATCACCTCCGTCACCGCGTATTGCCATGTTATGCTTTGTGCTGCACTTGATCGCTATGTATTTAAACTGTTTCCTCCCCCTCTTCTCTCTCGGTAGCCCCCGACACCGGCGTCGTCCCCGAGGCCGACACAACTCCGGAGCCCGAAGACACCATTGACAACCTTGCCCTTGCCACCGAGCAACCAGGCAAGCCCCCCTTTTGATCATCCCAATATCGCCCATTCTAATTTCCCATGCTTGCATTAGAATTGCTGCAGCTACTGCTTTACCTATTCTGATGCATAGCCTGTTTATTGTAACCTGCTGTTGATAATTACCTGCATACCCTAAACTGCTTAGAATAGGCTGGGTAGAGACCTAGCAGTGACCCCACTTATCCCGACTGCCGCGCTGGATTGTCAGAAGACCCGATCAACGGGAATTGAAGACCAGGCCCTGACACCGCACATCACCCCCCTTAGTTGTAACGACACTGCAGCGTTACTATCGAGTGCCGAGGGTGAAACCTCTTGTAGCACATCTGATGTTAACTCTGTAGAGTAGCTATTCGGTCGTGGTCATCGAGGGTGATTCCTCCTTCACCACTTCCGGTAACGACACTGTCGTGCAACACATCAAGTGTGAACCCATCGAGGGTGAATCCTCCGAGTTCACCTTGACAGACACATCGAGTAGGAATCCAACGAGGGTGATACCTCGCATTCCCCTGATGTTATGGACACACGGATACTTGGACTTTACACTGTTACTTGGATAGGCGGGTCGACCCTGAGGGGTACCCGCGTGCGCCTGAGAGGCGAGTGTTGTGAAGACGGGTGCCTGTATGGTGCCCGAGTGATGAATACGAGGTGCGGCCGGGCATTCTAAACCCTTGCAGCAAGTCCTCGAGACGGGGGGACGGGGTCACATCTTTCGTGAGTCTCTGCTCGTTACCGCAAGCCCTAGTCCACTAACGATTTGGGTATTTGATCCGAGCAAGCCTCTGGCCTGATAGCACTAACCATCACGTGGGCATAGTATGGGCGTTCTGCATCGTATGCATCAGCTGAAAGCTCTGTCAGACGTCCAGTTCAGCAGTGCGGCATGGAGTGATTGGCGCCATTGCGGTGGTGCTTGGATCTGAGCCATGTGCGCAACGACCCGGAGGGTGAGGGGCGATGGCCAAGACCTCCTTGCGCTTAGGATGTAGACCGGCGGGGACCTCTCTACTGAGCTGTAGGTAGGGTTGCGATGTGTCGTTTGATCGAGGCCGGGCATGACCCAGGAAAGTGTGTCCGGCCGGAGTTAATCGAGCGTGTTGGGTAAGTTGGTGCACCCCTGCAGGGAAGAACACTTCTATCGATAGCCGGTCCTACGATAAAGGACACTCGGAGTTGTATCCTGATTGATACAATTTTAGAACTGAATACTTGGATACTATGGCTCTGGGATTGCTTCTCGCAGGGAGTCGAGAAGGGATCTCAGGACGAGGTTGATGACTGTATGGCTCTGGGATTGCTTTCTCGCAGGGAGTCGAGAAAGGATCTCTGGGTGAGGATGAGACTTAATGTTACTACTACATTATATTGATCTGTTCTGCTCTCTTCTATTGCTGCAAGACCGATGAAGATGCTAGTCTTCGATAGGACTAGGTCTTCTCTCTATTCTGGCATTTCTGCAGCCCAGTCCACATATACAGCCTCCCTTTGAAAATGTTGCATATGTAGTGTAGATCCTTGCTTGCTGAGTACTTCTGAGTACTCACGGTTGCTTTGTTTTCCTTTTCTCTCCATATCAGTTTGTCGTGACCAAGATGATGGAGCCCCTGAGATAGCTGTCCCCGCCGACGATCGCTTCTACTACCCCGAGGGTGGTTATTACTTCGAGCTTGCCGTCGACCAGGAGTAGGATCGGAGGGTCCCAGGCAGGAGGCCTTCGCCTTTCGATCGTAGTGTTTTATTTTTTTTGCCCCTCCTTTCTAAAGGCCTTTCTGTTTCTGTTTCATATCTGTACTCAGATATCTGATGCTTCCGCTGACGCTTGTACGCAAGCTTATGTATTCGAGCCCTCGAGGCCCCTGGCTTGTAATATATAGCTTGTATGACTTTATTTATGTTTTAGAGTTGTGTTGTGATATCTTCCCGTGAGTCCTTAGGCCTGATCGTGTGCATTTGCGTGTATGATTAGTGCATGATTGAGCCGGGGGCGTCATAGTTGTCTTCGAGCGGGCCAACCTGGGAGCAGTATAATCAGTTGTACGCTGCTCTCTAGGGCCTCTAAATGCAGCTGCAGCACACCGGCGGCACGCCGGACTGGTTCCTCGACAGGGGCGCTACGTCGCACGTTGCTGGTAAGACGGACATCCTCACCTCGTATGATTCTCCTTCACTGCATCATTCGACTGGCATCTTAGTAGGCAATGAGTCTCGCCTCCCTATTACCGTTGTAGGCTCTACATCTCTCTCTAATTTTTCACTGAATGACGTGCTTATATCTCCTACAATCATCAAGAACTTGATTTCTGTATGTCGTTTCACCCAATATAATTTTTGCTCAATCACTTTTGACCCTTTCGGTTTTTCCGTGAAGGATCTTGCCACGAGGAAGCTAATCATGAGGTCCAATGGCCACGGGGATCTCTATCCTTTCTTCACCAACTCCGGCGTCCAGGCAACGCTCTCCGTCGTCACCGTTGACATATGGCATCTTCGTTTAGGGCATGCTAGCAATAAATCAGTTTCAATTCTAGCACATGATATTCTTCCAAATTGTAATAAAAATATGCCTAGCAACTCTGTTTGCTCGTCATGTAACCTAGGCAAGCAGCCCCGGTTACCTTTTTCCCATTCCATTACCAAAACGAGTGCACCTTTCCAATCGATACATTGTGACTTGTGGACCTTGCTGGTACATAGTTTCTCTGGTTTTCAATATTATCTCGTGATCCTTGATGACTACTCACACTACTCGTGGACGTTCCCGTTGCATAACAAATCCGACACCGCCGACACTGTTTCTCGTTTCTTTGCGTATGTTCTCACGCAATTTCACGTCACAATTCAATGTATGCAGTGCGACAACGGTGGAGAGTTCCTCACTTCTTCCTTGCATGATCTCTTCTCTAGACACGGTGCCTCCTTCCACTTATCATGCCCACACACCTCGCCGCAAAACGGCAAGGCCGAGCGACTTGTCCGCACCACCAATGATGTTCTCCGTGTCCTTCTCATCCACACAAACCTCCCACCCCCGTTTTGGGTTGAGGCGCTCCACACAGCCACCTACACCCTTAACCGGCGTCCCTCCTCGGCCATCAACTTCGTGACACCGCACTTCCTTCTTCTTGGCCAGCACCCCACATACGATCACATGCGCACCTTTGGGTGTCTTTGTTTCCCCAACACCATTGCTAACGGTCCGCACAAACTCGCCCCTCGGTCGTCTCGCTGTGTTTTCCTTGGATATCCGTTGGAGCATAAGGGCTACCGGTGTCTTGACCTATCCACTCGCAAGGTAATTATTTCCCGGCACGTCACGTTCGGCGAAAGTGTCTTCCCCTACTTTTCTGCCGATCACCCGCGCTCCTCTCCTGTTCCCTCGGACACAGAAAATCCCATCAATCCGATCTACCCCGAACTTCTTGCGCCCACCTCGTACATGCCGTATCGGCAGCTCCCTCCGGGATCCATGCCTGCACCTGCTCCTCCTACCAGCGCTACTTCCCCGCGCCTCGGATCGCCAACAGAACCCACCGAGCCCACCAGCGGACCCTCCCACCTCGTGCCATGCCTCCCGTGCAGCCCCACCATCGAGCCAAACAGCCCGCCAGACCCACCACGCACTTCACCTGTTCCCCCCTGGTCGCCTCGCCCCGCGCGCCTGCCCCCCCCGCCTATGCCTGCCTCTGTTTGTGCACTGGCCAATCCACCATCGCCTGCCTCGGACTGCTCCCATGCAGCCAGTCCATGTGCACCACCTGTCCAGCCCCTTCCCCCACGAGTCATCCCAGTTGTGCCGCCCGTGAACCTCCATAGCATGCGCACACGGGGGAAATCTGGCTTTGCCCAGCCCAAGGCACTTCACGCCGCGACTCCGACCATCAGCCCCATTCCATCTTCCTACCCCGCTGCCCTTCGAGACCCCAACTGGTATGCTGCAATGCTAGAGGAATATAACGCACTGATGCAGAATAATACGTGGTGTTTAGTGTCTCGTCCTGCAGGTGCCAATGTTGTTACAGGCAAGTGGATTTTCCGGCACAAGTTCCATCCGGATGGCACGCTCGCGTGGTACAAGGCGTGATGGGTACTTCGCGGCTTCACGCAGTAGGCCGGCATCGACTAAGCCAAGACTTTCAGTCCCGTGGTCAAATCGGCCACCATTCGGACTGTCCTGAGCATCGTCGCTGGAAAGTCGTGGCACATACATCAGCTGGACGTCAAGAACGCCTTCCTCCATAGCCACCTTGCGGAGACGGTCTACAGCCACCGGCCGTCTGGCTTCGTCGACACTAGCTCGCCATGCATGTGTGTCGGCTGAACCGTTCTGTTTATGGTCTCAAGCAGGCACCTCGGGCATGGTTCACCAGGTTCACGTCTTACCTGCGGACACTTGGCTTCGTCGCGTCGCGGTCGGACTCGTCACTCTTCGTCCTCCAACGTAGTGATCACCTCGCCTACCTGCTCCTCTACATCGACGACATCATCCTCACCGCCAGCTCGGCCATGGTGCTCGACTCCGTCATCTAGGCCCTTCACCGCGAGTTCTCCATGACCGACCTCGGCGCACACCACCACTTCCTCGGCATCAACATCACCACCACAGCGCGTGGACTGTTCCTTTCCCAGGAACATTACACCCTAGAGATCCTCGACCATGCTGGCATGCTCAACTGCAAGCCCATCTCCACTCCGGTCGACACGCTGGCCAAGCTCTCCACCGACACTGGGTTGCTCTTCCATGACCCGTCGCTCTACCGCAGCCTGGCCGGGGCTCTGCAGTACATCACGCTGACGCACCCTGACCTCTCCTACGCCGGCCAATAGTGTTGCAAAATCATGCATGCGCCCCGCGACTGCCACTTCCAGCTCATGAAGTGCATCCTCCGGTATCTGCGCGGCACGACTCACCTCGGTCTTCGGTTTCATCGCGATGCCGGCACTGAGCTTGTGGCTTACTCCGACATCGACTGGGCTGGCTGCCCCGACATGCGCAAGTCCACCTCGGGCTATTGTGTCTTCCTCGGCTCCAACCTCCTCACATGGTCGTCTAAACGGCAGAGCACCGTTTCTCGTTCGAGCGCCGAGGTGGAGTATAGGGCGGCCGCCAACGCCGTCGCCGAGTCGGTGTGGCTTCGACAGCTACTTGGCGAGCTTCACCAACCGCCGTCCCGTGCCACGGTCGTCTACTGCGACAACATCGGTGTTGTGTATATGTCGAGCAACCCAGTGCAACACCAACGCATGAAGCACATCGAGATTGACCTTCACTCGTGCGCGAGCGTGTGGCACTAGGTGAGATCCGTGTTCTCCACGTGCCCACGAGCTCGCAGTTCGCCAAGGGGCTGCCGACAGGTGTCTTCCTCGACTTCCGGTCCAATCTCAATGTCGAGGAACCCCATGTTTCGACTGCGGGGGGGTGTTGGAACGTGCCCACGTCCCGCTCGTCAGGTGGCTAACCATGCAGTCCGTGTTGTCCGCGTCTCCAACAGCCGCATGCACTGCGTGCTCATCTTCTCCTGCATGTTAGCGATTACTGGCTAATGCCGTTGTACACTCCCACGTTCTCACTGCTCCTCTCTCATGTAAACTGTATATATGTACGTCGGACGCATGAATACAAGCAGTGTGTGAGTGTTGCATAACCTAACTGAGTGGACGTCGTTGTGTGGAGCATATCAGTTGTGTGGAGTCGGACCACTATTTCGTGGTCGCTGAGCCAAGATCTTCAAATCAGAACAAATGGCAGCGGAAACAGCGGACCTTCAGATATGAAAACGTATGGCAGTGCCATGCCCAATATGACCAGCTAATCCTTGATCTTTGGCGGGTTGGTGCTGGGCGGGAAGGCCTGCAAGGAGTGGTCGACGCTTTGGCCATCGTCCAAAAGGATCTAGGAGCATGGGGAGAACGAGAATTTGGTAACCTATCAAAGAAAGTTCGTACACTCCAAAAACGCCTAGAATGTTTGAGAAGCTCATCTGTGGGGCGTGGCCCTTCGCAAGAGGAGCTTTCTGTTTCATCTCAGCTGCGTGATGCTCTGCGCCAAGAGGAGATATGGCTTAAGCAGCGCTCGCGGGTTCTCTGGTTGCGTGAGGGGGACCGCAACACCGGTTATTTTCAAGCTCAGGCTGCGCAGCGTAAGAGAATAAATCGAATCACTTCTCTGGAAAACAACAATGGCCAGATTCTGCAAGATCCAGATGAAGTAAAGAAAGAAGTCGGTGACTTTTTCCAAGCTCTGTAGCAAACACAGGGATTTCGACCGATGAATGAGTTGCTTGAATGTGTACAGCCCAGTGTCACCGATGCAATGAACGATTATATTTAGCGACCGTATGTTGCAGAGGAGGTGAAAAAGGCGTTGTTCGACATGGCACCATCCAAGGCCCCGGGTGTGGATGGTTTTACGGCAGGATTCTTTCAACGGCATTGGAATGTTCTGGGAGAGGATATCACAATGGCCGTGCTCACCTTTCTGAACAGGGGAGAACTACCTTTAGGATTGAATGACACCGCCATTACTCTGATCCCTAAGGTACGGCACCCGCAGAAAATCTCACAATTTCGTCCTATTGCCTTATGTCCAGTTCTCTACAAAATTACTGTCAAAGCAATAGCCAACACACTACGAGGCATTTTGGATGAGGTTATAGGGGAAGAGCAAAGTGCATTTGTACCTGGTCGACTAATCACAGACATTGTACTTGTGGCTTATGAGACTATTCACGCTATCAAAAGGAGAAAAAAGGGAAAGAATTGTTGTTGTGCTGTCAAGTTGGACATGCTCAAGGCTTATGATAGAGTGGAATGGCACTATCTCGAAGCAATGCTCACGAGGCTGGGCTTTGGAGATGCTTTTATACGTCTGGTTATGAAATGTGTTACTTCTGTTCGGTTTACAATTAAGGTGAATGGTGAGCTCCTGCCGTACTTCACTCCTTCACGAGGGTTACGTCAAGGGTGCCCCATCTCGCCATTTCTCTTCCTGCTGTGTGCTCAAGGCCTAACTTCACTCCTGAATAACTTTGGAGGAGCATACATTGATTGAGGAATTAGGGTGAGTGTCCATGCACCTTGGGTTAATCATTTGCTTTTCGCTGACGACTGCCTTATCTTCTTAAATGCACAAACCCAGAGTGCGGACAGACTGAATGATATTCTTCGGATTTACGCTGATTGTTCTGGACAAGCAGTTAATAGGGAGAAAAGTTCTATATTTTTTAGTGCCAATACACAGCAACCCATACGGCAGACGCTCAAGCAGTCTCTTGATATACATGTTGAAGCGTTCTTTGAACGCTACTTGGGGTTACCTACAGCTATTGGTAAGATAACTAGTGGGACGTTTGATCACATTGTGGATCAATGTCGTAGTAAAATGCACGGCTGGTCCGAACGGAATATGGCCTGTGCGGCACGAGAGGTACTGCTCAAAACAGTGGTTCAGTCCATTCCTACTTTCAGTATGAGCTGTTTTCTGCTTACCAAAAAGGTGTGCAAAAGTATTATTTCATGTATGGCCAAATATTGGCGGGGAAGCTCTATAGTCAAACGTACACTCCATTGGCTCTCTTGGGATAAACTGGTGACACCCAAAGTGAAGGGCGGCATGGGTTTCTGGGATATGCAATTGTTCAACCTCGCGATGCTCGGGAAACATGGCTAGCGCCTTCTTACAAAACCGGAGTCTTTATGCGCGCGAGTGTTGAAGGGCAAATATTATCCGCATACTGACTTCCTTAATGCGAGTGCTCCTGCTCGAGCCTCGGCTACTTGGAAGGCAATCATTGCTGGGAGAAAGGCTTTGGATGTTGGGCTAATCAAAAGAGTTGGAGACGGCTCTACCATCTTCACTTGGACAGATTCCTGGATCCCCGGCAACCTCTTTCTGAAACCGATGGGCCGCATTGGCTCTGCCCCGCTGGCCACGGTCTCAGAGTTGATCGATGAGTACACAGGCAACTGGAATGTGGACATCATTCAAGCAAACTTCCTGCAACCGGATGTTGAGGCTATCCTAAATATACCCCTAAACAGCGCCGGTGGTGAGGATTCTTTGGCTTGGGCCTTGGAGAAATCCGGCAACTACTCTGTAAAATCCGCATATCGCTCTCTCGTGACTCGGAACGAGCATCGCTCTCTAGAGGAAGGGACGATTACAGAAGCTTCATCAGCTAACAAACAGATGTGGAATGCCCTATGGAAATTAAATGTGGTTCCCAAGGTCCGTGTATTCTAGTGGAGAGTACTTCGGGGAATTCTACCAGACTCGGTCACTTTGCAGTATCGACACATTAAACCCTTGGGGCGGTGTGATATTTGCAAGGCCATGGATGAAAACTTGCTTCATGCATTAGTCCATTGCCCTCATGCAAGGCAGTTTTGGATTGCAGCTGTAGATAGATTCCAGCTTCGGCTACCTCGGCTGCACCCGGACACGTGGGCGCGGGATATTCTTTTGGACTCCCAGTTCGCAGAAGAAGATCGCTGCAGAATTATCACGATCATGCATAGCATATGGTCATCACGTAACTGTTGGACTCATGACCGTGATGGCTATGACCCAGTTCAGGCTCTAAAGTGGATTCATGAAACCTTGGCGATTTTGGATCTTCCGTCATCACGCAAGAAGAGCACGGCGGCTCAGTGTTGGCGCCCGCCCGAGGCAGGTTGGGTAACCATAAACACGGATGGTGCTGTTACTATTAGTGTCGAAGACATGAAAGCTGGAGTGGGAGGGGTGGCTCGTTCGCACCTGTCCTTCCTTGGAGCGTGGAGTAAACCTCTGCCAGGCGTCACCGATCCGTTCATTGCTGAACTCTTAGCCTTTCGGGAGGGGATGATCTTTGCTCAACTTTGTGGCTTCTCACACGTGGTATTGGAGATTGACTGCTTGGAGCTAGTCAACATCTGGAAATCGCGCGACAATTCTCGTTCAATTGTTGCGCCTACCTTGGAGGAATTAGAGGAGATTAGTGCTAGTTTTGCTTCTTTGACGGTTACTCATGTTGGTAGATCGTGCAATGTACCAGCCCATCAGTGTGCTCACTTTGCTTGCTCACTTGATGGCACTGAAAGCTGGCTTGATTCCAGCCCTGAGTTCCTTCGTTCTTGCCTAAAGGTAGATTGTAACCTCATGATACTTGATTAATAAAGCTCCTAATTTCTATGCAAAAAAAAGAGTGGACGTCGTTGTACTTGTACATGCCCTGAGGTATTCCAATCCGGAGCTGCTCTAAACATCCCTTCCCGTGGAGAGGGAGAGGACCCACTCATGTAGCACGGTCACCATCAGCCGCGAGCTGCCATCGACGACGACGCTAGTGTTTCTTTTGTAGGCCTCAGCCCTCAATCCCCTCCACCCCTATGCGCCGCCGCGACGGCCACAACGTCTCAACATCCGTGGAGAGGACGCTGTCATGTAGCGCAGTCGCCGTCAGCCGCTAGCCGCCAGCGACAACGACACTAGTGATTACTATTTTGTGAGGTCAGTCACCTGCTCCCTTATCCGCCGCCGGCGACGACCGACGAAAACAAAGTCTGAACAATTGAACATCCCTTCCAGTTTCCGTGGGGTGGACTCTTTCATGTAGTACGGCCGCTGTCAGCTGTTAGCCGCCAGTGACGACGGCGCTAGTGTTCCTTTCATCCTGATCCTGTGATAACGACGAGACGTGATCCTCGTTCTAGGCCATGCATAGTCGTCTGCTCACGGAAAGGTACATGTATAAACATCAGTGCCCCCTCCCACAAATATGGTAGGGAGGCGCCACTTGGGAGGGACCCCAAGTAGGATTCGGCCTACTTGGATGCGCCTCCTGGCTGCTCCCTCCTCCCCCCACCTATATATATGTGGGAGGGGGGCGCCTAGCATAACCATGACAATTGCTTAGCCATGTGCGGCATCCCCCTCCACCGTTTGGCCTTCATTTAAAACTATGTGGAATTGTTTCACAACTCACGTCATCTGGAACATCACAGCGTAATGGTGTGTCCGAACGTCGTAACCATACTTTATTAGATATGGTGTGATCTATGATGTCTCTTACCGATTTACCACTATCGTTTTGGGGTTATGCATTAGAGACAGCCGCATTCACGTTAAATAGGGCACCGTCTAAATCCGTTGAGACGACACCGTATGAACTATGGTTTGGCAAAAAAACCCAAGCTGTCTTTTCTTAAAGTTTGGGGTTGCGACACTTATGTCAAAAGGCTTCAGCCTGATAAGCTCGAACCCAAATCGGAGAAGTGCGTCTTCATAGGATACCATAAGGAAACAATTGGGTACACCTTTTACCACAGATCCGAAGGCAAGATCTTTATTGCCAAGAATGGAACCTTTCTAGAGAAGGAGTTTCTCTTGAAAGAAGTGAGTGGGAGGAAAGTAGAACTTGATGAGGTAATTGTACCTTCTCTCGAATTGGAAAGTAGCACATCACAGAAAACCGTTCCCGTGATGCCTACACCAACTAGAGAGGAAGCAAATGATAATGATCATGAAACTTCAGATCAAGTTACTACTGAACCTCGTAGGTCGACCAAAGCACAATCCGCACCAGAGTGGTATGGTAATCCTGTTCTGGAAGTCATGTTATTAGACCAAGGCGAACCTACGAACTATGAAGAAGCTATGATGGGCCCACATTCCCATAAATGGCTTGAGGCCATGAAATCTGGGATAGGATCCATGTACGAGAACAAAGTGTGGACTTTGGTGGACTTGCCCGATGATCGGCAAGCCATTGAGAATAAATAGATCTTCAAGAAGAAGACTGACGATGATGGTAATGTTACTGTCTACAAAGCTCGACTTGTCGCGAAAGGTTTTCGACAAGTTCAAGGAGTTGACTATGATGAGACTTTCTCACCCGTAGCGATTCTTAAGTCTATCTGAATCATGTTAGCAATTGCCGCATTTTATAATTATGAAATCAGGCAAATGGACGTCAAAACTGCATTCCTTAATGAATTTCTTAAAGAAGAGTTGTATATGATGCAACCGGAAGGTTTTGTCGATCCTAAAGGTGCTAACAAAGTGTGCAAGCTCCAGCAATCCATCTATGGCCTGGTGCAAGCATCTCGTAGTTGGAATATATGCTTTGATGAGGTGATCAAAGCATATGGTTTTATACAGACTTACGGTGAAGCCTGTATTTACAAGAAAGTGAGTGAGAGCTCTGTAGCATTTCTGATATTATATGTGGGTGACATATTATTGATTGGAAATGATATAGAATTTCTGGATAGCATCAAAGGATATTTGAATAAGAATTTTTCAATGAAAGACCTCGGTGAAGCTGCTTATATATTGGGCATCAAGATCTATAGAGATAGATTGAGACGCTTAATAGGACTTTCACAAAGCACATACCTTGATAAAGTTTTGAAGAAGTTCAAAATGGATTAGTCAAAGAAAGGGTTTTTGCTTGTGTTACAAGGTGTGAAATTAAGTCAGACTCAAAGCCCGACCACTGCAAAAAATAGAGAGAAAATGAAAGTCATTCCCTATGCCTCAGCCATAGGTTCTATCATGTATGCTATGCTGTGTACCAGACCTGATGTGTGCGTTGCCATAAGTCTGGCAGGGAGGTACCAAAGTAATCCAGGAGTGGATCACTGGACAGCGGTCAAGAACATCCTGAAGTACCTGAAAAGGACAAAGGATATGTTTCTCGTTTATGGAGGTGACGAAGAGCTCGTCGTAAATGGTTACGTCGATGCTAGCTTCAACACTGATCTGGATGACTCTAAGTCACAAACCGGATATGTATTTATATTGAATGGTGAAGCTGTCAGTTGGTGCAGTTCCAAGCAGAGCGTTGTGACAGGATCTACGTGTGAAGCGGAGTACATAGCTGCTTCGGAAGCAGCGCATGAAGGAGTCTGGATGAAGGAGTTCATATTCGATCTAGGTGTAATACCTAGTGCATCAGGTCCAATGAAAATCTTTTGTGACAACACTGGAGCAATTGCCTTGGCGAAGGAATCTAGGTTTCACAAGAGAACCAAACACATCCAGAGACGCTTCGACTCCATTTGTGAATGTTGGGTAACGTAGTAATAATTCAAAAAAATTCCTACGTGTCACCAAGATCAATCTAGGAGATGCTAGCAACGAGAAAGAGGGAGTACATCTTCATACCCTTGAAGATCGCTAAGCGGAAGCGTTACAAGAACGCGGTTGATGGAGTCGTACTCGCGGCGATTCAAATCGCGGAAGATCCGATCCAAGCGCCGAATGGACGGCGCCTCCGCGTTCAACACACGTACAGCCCAGGGACGTCTCCTGCTTCTTGATCCAGCAAGGGGGAAGGAGAAGTTGAGGGAGAATTCCGGCAGCACGACGGCGTGGTGGTGGAGGAGCTCGTGGTTCTCCGACAGGGCTTCGCCAAGCACTACGGAGGAGGAGGAGGTGTTGGAGAGGGGGAAGGGCTGCGCTAGGGAAGGGGTGCGGCTGCTCTCCCACCCCCCTCTATTTATAGGGTGAAGGGGAGAGGGGGCCGGCCCCCTTAGATGCATCTAGAAGGGGGGCGGCGGCCAGGAGGGGGTGACTTGCCCCCCAAGCAAGGTGGGAGGCGCCCCCTCCCCTAGGGTTTCCAACCCTAGGCGCCTTGGGCCCTTGGGGGGGGTGCACCAGCCCACTAAGGGGCTGGTCCCCACCCATATTCAGCCCACTAGGCCCTCTGGGGCAGATGGCCCAACCCGGTGGACCCCCGGACACCTTTCGGTGGTCCCGGTACAATACCGATAACCCCCGAAACCATTCCGGTGACTGAAATTGGACTTCCCATATATAAATATTCACCTCCGGACCATTCCGAAACTCCTCGTGACGTCCGGGATCTCATCCGGGACTCCGAACAACCTTCGGTAACCACATACAATTTCCCATAACAACTCTAGCGTCACCGAACCTTAAGTGTGTAGACCCTACGGGTTCGGGAACCATGCAGACATGACCGAGACATCTCTCCGGTCAATAACCAACAGCGGGATCTGGATACCCATGTTGGATCCCACATGTTCCACGATGATCTCATCGGATGAACCACGATGTCGGGGATTCAATCAATCCCATATACAATTCCCTTTGTCCATCGGTATGTTACTTGCCCGAGATTCGATCGTCGGTATCCCCATACCTCGTTCAATCTTGTTACTGGCAAGTCTCTTTACTCGTTCCGTAACGCATGATCCCGTGGCTAACTCCTTAGTCACATTGAGCTCATTATGATGATGCATTACCGAGTGGGCCCAGAGATACCTCTCCATCATATGGAGTGATAAATCCCAGTCTCGATTCGTGCCAACCCAACAGACACTTTCGGAGATACCTGTAGTGCACCTTTATGGTCACCCAGTTACGTTGTGACGTTTGATACACCCAAAGCATTTCTACGGTATCCGGGAGTTGCACAATCTCATGGTCTAAGGAAATGATACTTGACATTAGAAAAGCTCTAGCAAACGAACTACACGATCTTGTGCTATGCTTAGGATTGGGTCTTGTCCATCACATCATTCTCCTAATGATGTGATCCCGTTATCAACGACATCCAATGTCCATGGTCAGGAAACCGTAACCATCTATTGATCAACGAGCTAGTCAACTAGAGGCTCACTAGGGACATGCTGTGGTCTATGTATTCACACATGTATTACGGTTTCCGGTTAATACAATTATAGCATGAACAATACACAATTATTATGAACAAGGAAATATAATAATAACCATTTTATTATTGCCTCTAGGGCATATTTCCAACAGTGAAAAGGTCAAGGATGGAGACATAGAGATTTGCAAAATACATACGGAAATGAATGTAGCAGACCCATTGACTAAGCCTCTTCCGCGAGCAAAATATGATCAGCACCAAGACTCCAAGGGTGTTAGATTCATTACTATGTAATCTAGATTATTGACTCTAGTGCAAGTGGGAGACTGAAGGAAATATGCCCTAGAGGCAATTATAAAGTTGTTATTTTATATTTCCTTATTCATGATAAAGGTTTATTATTCATGCTAGAATTGTATTGATCGAAAACTTAAATACATGTGTGAATATATAAACAAATACCGTGTCCCTAGTAAGCCTCTACTAGACTAGCTCGTTGATCAAAGATGGTTAAGGTTTCCTAACCATAGACATGTGTTGTCATATGATAACGGAATCACATCATTAGGAGAATGATGTGATGGACAAGACCCATCCATTAGCTTAGCATATTGATCGTTCAGTTTATTGCTATTGCTTTCTTCATGTCAAATACATATTCCTTCGACTATGAGATTATGCAACTCCCGGATACCGCAGGAATACCTTGTGTGCTATCAAACGTCACAACGTAACTGGGTGATCATAAAGATGCTCTACAGGTATCTCCAAAGGTGTTTGTTGAGTGGGCATAGATCGAGATTATGATTTGTCACTCCGAGTATCGGAGAGGTATCTCTGGGCCCTCTCGGTAATACACATCATAAGCTTGCAAGCAAATGACTAAGGAGTTAGTTACGAGGTGATGTATTACGGAACGAGTAAAGAGACTTGCCGGTAACAAGATTGAACTAGGTATGAAGATACATACGATCGAATCTCGGGCAAGTAACATACCGGTGGACAAAGGGAATTATGTATATTGTGATAAGGTTCGACCGATAAAGATCTTCGTAGAATATGTAGGAGCCAATATGGGCATCCAGGTTCCGCTATTGGTTATTCACCGGAGAGGTGTCTCGGTCATGTCTACATAGTTCTCGAACCCGTAGGGTCCGCACGCTTAACGTTCATTGACGATATAGTGTTATATGAGTTCTATGATTTGGTGACCGAATGTTGTTCGGAGTCCCGGATGAGATCACGGACATGAAGAGGAGTCTCGAAATGGTCGAGAGGTAAAGATTAATATATAGGACGATGGTATTCGGACACCAAAAGTGTTTCGGAGTGTACCAGGTAGTCATCGGAGTACCGGAGGGGGTACCAGACACCCCCGGGAGGATAGTGGGCCTATTGTGCCATTAGAGGGGAGCACACCAGCCCACAATGGGCTGGCGCCCCCCCCCCCCCCATGGCAGCCGCCCAAGTGGGGGAAAGGAAAGGGGGGGATTTGGCCTCCCCCTTCCTTCCCTCTTCCCCCTTTCCTTCCCCCCCTCCGACAAATATGGTAAGGGGGGTGCCACTTGGGAGGGACCCCAAGTAGGATTCGGCCTACTTGAGGGCACCTCCTGGCTGCTCCCTCCTCCCCCACCTATATATATGTGGGAGGGGGGCGCCTAGCACAACCACGACAATTGCTTAGCCGTGTGCGGCGCCCCCCTCCATCGTTTACACCCCCGATCATATTTTCGTAGTGCTTAGGCGAAGCCCTGCGGAGATAGCTTCACCATCACAGTCACCACGCCATCGTGCTGCCGGAACTCATCCACTACCTCACCGTCTTGCTGGATCAAGAAGGCGGAGGACGTCATCGAGCTGAACGTGTGCTGAACGCGGAGGTGCCGTACGTTCGGTACTCGATCGGTTGGATCGCGAAGAAGTTCGACTACATCAACCGCGTTACTAAACGCTTCCGCTTACGGTCTACGAGGGTACGTAGACACACTCTCCCCCTCTCGTTGCTATGCATCTCCTTGATAGATCTTGCGTGTGCGTAGAATTTTTTTTGTTTCCATGCAACGTTTCCCAACAACCTCGTGCTCCGTCTTCGTCGATAGGCTCTCCCACATATTGTTCCCGCTCGCGTTCATGGTGGATGTGGTGCAATGGAGGAGGATGTGGAGCGGATGTGTTGTGGTGTGGAGTTTAGCCGGGTGTGGCCGCGGTTAAATAGCGGATCCGGTGAGGCCAAGCGTCCGGGTGTGTCAATGTGCGGCAGCTGGCGTCGGGCGAGAACGCACATGGATGAAGAATGAGGGTTTTTGATGGGCCAGGGTAGTCAGGAGCCCGCGTGGCAGCGGTCCGGACACCTGCAAATCCCCTCCCCCCTCCCCCCACTTTGTATGGTTTGCGGGAAAAGCACGTCCGGACTGGCCTACAGACCAATACAGGATTGCATTGGTTGGCAAAACACGTCTAGCCCGGTATGCGGGTGGTTTGAGAGTCGGCATTGGAGATGCCCTTACTCGGTAACAAATAAACTCCTATAATAGACCCTTTTTGCGAAAAGGCCAAAGGCACCTCTGGCTATATAAGGACTCAAAAAAAATATTACTCCCTCCGTTTCATAATTTTTGTCGTGGTTTTAGTTTGAAATTTTGAATTAAAACCACGACAAGAGTTATATACCATCTCACAAACAAACATATATGCTCACCAGAAAATGTCTATGTACTCACTCACAGAAAATGTATATATACTAACCAGGGAAAAAATACCCATTGTGTAAAAAGAAGGTATATACTCTTTTAGTTTCTAAGTCCTCCTAGTATATACCTCATCTCAAAGTAGTACAAATACAGCACAATTCGCTTTTTGTGGGCTAAGTCGCCTGACACACAAAAATATAGTATAACATTGTACCCTCCTTGGTTGCAAGTAATCCCACTAAAAAGCATTAGTATATGTTCAAAGTTACAGACCCAGTGGCATCTAAAAAAAAGCTACTTATACTACTCTCGACGGAACATATACTGCATGGAAGGGGGAAAACGTGAACTGAGCAGTACAAAACGTGGATAACATCCAAGCGTTTCTGATTTCTAGGAAGTAGGTATGCACTCGTAGCAATTAGTTAGATTATTTACTAATTTGCATCATAGTTTTCACTCTATTGAATGCTAGATGATACTTTGCATGTTGTTGTGAAAATGTGTTGCAATATATTCAAAGTGTTGCATTTAACATGAAAATTTTGAGTAATAATATAAAAACTAAAACTGATATTCATATGATTTATTGTGTTTGATTATTGTATAATATAAATATCATAATAGAATGAAAATGTCATGCATGTTTGCATGTTGAGGTGTTTTTTTATAGATAGTTGTACATGCTGAGGTGGGTTTTTTATAGATAGTTGTACGTTGAGGTGGATCTTTTCCCATTCATGTTGAGATAAATAGATTAGTGGAGCTAGCTATCTAAATACAGAAGATTTTTTTTTTTCGAAAAGGAGGACTCCCCGGCCTCTGCATCAGAACGATGCATACGGCCACATTGATAAATAAAATAGGTTCAACAAGGTCTTAAAGTCATGAAACAAAATAAAGGCTAGCTCACGGAGAGCCTCAACGCCAAAAATAACAAGGCCATAAAGTCACAACCGGCTGGCAAAATAAAGATAGGAAAACTAATCGCCTATCCTATTACATGACCGCCATCCAAACCGGTTGAAGATATCCCGCGCTACCATCTCACACCGGAGAGATCCAGTAACCAAACGCTCTCTGGCCTCCGTCGGAGTGAGTAAGGACCACATACGGATCAGCGCCGTAGCACGGAATAAAACCTGCAAAAAATGAATAGTTGTTGTTCTGTTAAAAGCCAAATCATTTCTGCAATTCCAAATTGGCCATAACAACGCACAAACTCCTACACGAATGTGTCTAGCTGTATCGGACTCTATCCCATCAAGCCACGTTCCAAATAATGAACCGACCGAACTCGGAGGAGTAATGTTAAAGGCAATTTGCACGGTGCGCCACAAAATTCTCGCCAATGGGCACTCAAAGAAGAGATGCTTAATGGTCTCGTCCCGATCACAGAAACTACACCTAGTAGATCCTGTCCAATTGCGCTTAACCAAGTTGTCCTTTGTTAAAATGACTTGTTTATGTATAAACCACATAAACACTTTAATTTTCAAAGGAACTTTTACTTTCCAAACATGTTTGGAACTAGGAATGACACTGGAGTTAATAACATCGATGTACATCGACTTAACCGTAAATTGTCCAGACCTAGTAAGTTTCCAACACAACTGATCGGGCTGATGAGCTAGCTGAACCTCCATCAGTCTACTCACCAGATGAAGCCATGCTTCCCATCTATCACCAACAAGCACACTCCGAAATTGGATATTAAGGGGAATGGACTGCATAATCGTTGCAACTAGCGCATCACGTCGCTGAACAATACGATACAGGGTCGGGTACTGGAGCGCCAATGGTGTATCACCAAGCCAAGTATCCTCCCAGAAACGGGTATCGTTGCCATCACCGACGATAAACTTTGTTCTATTAAAGAAGGTTGCCTTAACTCTCATAAGCCCCTTCCAAAACGGCGAATCAGTTGGTCTCACTGTCACCTGAGACAAAGTCTTGGAATGCAGATACTTGTTACGGAGAATCTGCGCCCAAGTTGCGTCAGTCTCAACCGATAGCTTATACAACCACTTACTGAGCAGGCATCTGTTCTTGACCTCAAGGTTCTCAACACCCAGACCCCCTTGGTCCTTTGGTCTACAAATAATATCCCACTTGGCGAGTCGATACTTTCTCTTTAGTTCATCACTCTGCCAAAAAAATCTTGATCGGTAGAAGTCCAGCCTTTTCCTAACCCCAACTGGAACTTCAAAGAAAGATAATAGGAACATCGGCATACTCGTGAGCACCGAATTAATAAGAATCAACCGGCCTCCATAAGACATAAGTTTTCCCTTCCAGCAACTAAGTTTCTTCTCAAACCGATCCTCGATGCATTTCCACTCTCTGTTTGTTAGCTTATGATGGTGAATGGGTATACCTAGGTAAGTAAAAGGTAAAGCCCCCAATTCACATCCAAACAATTGCCTATAAGCCTCTTGTTCCTCCTTGGCTCTACCAAAGCAGAACAACTCGCTTTTATGAAAGTTAATCTTTAATCCGGACAATTGTTCAAATAAGCATAACACCAGCTTCATATTTCTCGCTTTTGCCAAGTCATGCTCCATAAAGATGATTGTATCATCAGCGTACTGTAGAATGGACACACCCCCATCAACTAGGTTAGGCACCAAGCCACCCACCTGACCGGCCTCCTTTGCCCTTCCTATGAGAATTGCCAACATGTCAACCACAATGTTGAACAAAATAGGGGACATTGGATCACCTTGCCTCAGGCCTTTGTGTGTCTGGAAATAATGACCTATATCGTCATTCACTTTAATTCCAACACTCCCTTTTTGCGTAAAGGATTCTACCTGGCGTCGCCAAGCTTCGTCAAAACCCTTCATGCGTAAGGCCTGTTGAAGGAAGGGCCATTTGACTTTGTCGTACGCTTTCTCGAAATCCACTTTGAAAACAACCCCATCTAGCTTTTTCGTGTGGATTTCATGGAGCGTTTCATGAAGGACCACAACCCCTTCAAGGATGTTCCTGTCCGGCATGAAAGCAGTTTGGGAAGGCTGCACCACAGCATGCGCGATCTGTGTGAGCCTATTAGTCCCGACCTTGGTGAAAATTTTGAAACTAACATTAAGAAGACAGATGGGCCTGAATTGCTCAATTCTCACAGCCTCTGTTTTCTTAGGAAGAAGGGTTATCGTTCCAAAATTGAGCTGAAAAAGCTGAAGCTGCCCAGAGAAGAGATCATTGAACAAAGGCAACAGATCCCCTTTAATGATATGCCAGCACTTTTTATAAAACTCCGCTGGAAATCCATCGGGTCCCGGCGCCTTGTTATTTTTCATATGCGAAATGGCCTCAAACACCTCTTTCTCAGAGAAAGGAGCCGCAAGAATATCATTCTCCACCGCTGTGAGTTGAGGAACATCCTCAATCCTGGACTCATCCAAAGACACACAGTTCTCTTCTGGATGGCCAAACAGCTGCTTGTAATACTCTGTAATGTACAATTTTAGGTTTTCCTGTCCTAAAATTGTTCCATCATCTTGCTCAAGCTGAAAGATCCTCTTCTTTCTATGTTTACCATTAGCGATCATGTGAAAGAATTGAGTGTTCGCATCCCCCTGGACTACTCGCCGGACCTTGGCCCGCAACACCCACTTCAACTCCTCTTCTCTAAGAAGTTCTTTCAGCCTCATCTCCACATCAAGCTTGGCATGAAGCTCCGCGGCCGGCAGCACCGTGGTTTCTGCTTTTACATCTAGGGACTGAATAAGGGAAAGGAGCCTTTCCTTTTCGACCTTATAAATCCCGCTAAGATGCGTAGCCCACCCACGCAGGAAACTTCTCAAATGCCTAATCTTATTCTGCCAGTGCTGAAGCGCAGTCTTCCCTCCTGAATCCTTAGCCCACTCTCTGGCCACGAGATCAAGGAAGCCTTCTCGTTCAAACCAAGCCAGCTCAAAGGAAAACGTGTTTTTGTTTCCCAGGAGGGTGGCCTCACCAGAGTCCACAAATAACGGCGTGTGGTCAGAAATTCCACGGGATAAAGCCTGGACCGTTACTAGCGGGAACTTCTGTTCCCAATCGACACTAGCCAACACTCGATCCAACTTCTCATACGTCGGATTTGGCAGCGCGTTAGCCCAGGTGAATTTTCTACCCGAGAGCTCAATTTCTCTCAGGTCCAGACTTTCAATGATAGTATTGAACATGAACGACCATCTGCCGTCAAAGTTATCATTGTTCTTATCCTCACGCCTTCTAATTATATTGAAATCACCCCCCACCAGGATAGGAAGCTGCTCGGAACCGCAAATCCGAACGAGATCAGCCAAGAACTCGGACTTGAGTTCGGGCTGTGCGGCACCATATACCGCAACCAGAGCCCAATTAAACCCATCTTCCTTCGAACGCACCCGAAACTTGACTGCAAAGTCACCCATAACCACACTTCGAACCTCTAGCGCTTCGCATCTAACGCCGAGTAAGATTCCACCCGATCTCCCTCTCGGTGGCAGGCAATGCCAATCAAAATCAATACCTCCCGACAAAGTATTTAGAAATTGTGGCGCGAAATTATCTCTACCAGTCTCCGATAGAGCAATAAAATCTAAACGATGCTCGACAGACGCCTCAGCAAGAAATCTTCTTTTAGCCAAGTCCTTTAGACCTCTACTATTCCAAAAGATTCCTTTCATAGTTCATCGTGGAATTTTTTAGCCGTACGAATCCTAGCACTCCTACGCACTGCGGACATCGGGTACACCTTCCGTTTCCACTTGCGTTTAGAGACAGTTTGACTCTGCAACCGGTCCTTACAACCAGTCTCAGAAGGGCTAGCCATAACCATCTCAGTAGAATCATCCTCTACTTCCGCCTCAGGAATGGGTGGCATAAGATCCGCACAAAAATTGTCGAGCACCCTGACCCCCAGCACATCAACCTCAGAATCACTCATAGGTTTAACCGCCGCAATATTACGAATCATCTCTAAGGCCCGCTCATCCTCTAGATCCAGAAGATCATTAACAGAATTAGAGATTTCAGTGACATTACTACCTAGTGAAACTCCTAATTGATTTGAATTTTCAACAATCTCATCATTTGAAAAATGCAGAATGGAATTAGAAGTATTGACCGACATACCAGTAGTGACCTCAACGTCACGGAGCTTGGCCGCCCTCATGGCGCACCGCTGTTGAATGTCGTCCACGTCCGGCTGAGTCTGGAGACAGCCACTCACCCGTCGCCCCTCAGCCATCGGATCCTGAATCCCTCCAAACGCAATGACCTCCTCCCGAGAGATCCTGGTCGGGGTAGGGCCTGCTGCCTCACCCCAACCGCTAGGCCGGACCACCTGCACGGGTGCCCCCGCAGCCTCGCCAGGAAGTGGAAAGGCAGTCACCATGACCTCAGATGCCTGGCGCGCCCCGCAGGACGGAGCCGGCAGCGAGCGGGGTGAAGGGATTGCATGGGCCGCCTGCCCTAACTCCCCACCCAGCACCAGAGAGGCCAGCACCACAGGCGCCGCAGGAGAAGAGGGCTCCGAGGCCACCTGCCCCGAGCCCTCTCTCGAAGGCAGAACCGCGACCAGCAGAGAGGTAGACGCAACGGGAGAGGAGGTATCCGAGGCCACCTGCCCCAGACCCCCTCCCAACGAAGAGAAGGACACGGGTACCACCTGCCCCGAATCCCCTACCTCAGTAGGAGAAGAGCAACCCGAGGCCTCCTGCCCCGGGACTCCTCCCGACAAACCAGCCACGGCCACCGGTGTCACGTCCTGAGAAGGTACAGCGTGCTGAGCACGAGAGGGAGTGGCCACCTGCCGACTCACCTCCTCCTCTCCCCAGACCGAGGTCGATGAAGCCCCAAGATCCCCAGGAATAGTGCACAAAGTATCCTCAAACCCCAAAGCAGGCAACGCGAACTCAAAAGCCTCCTCGGACTCGACCCGATCACTCCACAGCCTCGGGGGTGCAGAAGAGGGTTCGAAAGACCCAAATCTCAGAGTCGTCGTAGGCACCGAGGAGGGTGGGGCTGCTCCATCCCCGGTCGTCGCAGTCTCGGACCCCGGTCCCTTGGACAGCTGTCGTCCAGAGTCCTCGACCGGCGGCTCCTCTGCTCCCGCGCTTCCGTCCCCCTCGTGCATATCTACGTCGGACGCGTGAGCTGCCGCAGCCAGAAGGCTCTCATCCTCAAACTCAATAACCAGATTATAAATCCTGCCTCGATAAGCCCACTTAACCACTTCCGGCACATACTCAAAGTTCAGAATACTAACCAGAACCCGAGCAATCCCGTGAGCTCTGGTGAACGCCATATCCACACGCTCAGGCTTCCCTACCAAAATGCCCATGCTGGCCACAACCCGAGCATCCTGTAACGGCTTGGAGGGGGCCCCGGAAAATCGCAACCACGCCTGAGTAAGCGGCTTACCCTGAGGCTCCACGTGCTCCCACTCATGAAACTCAAGGATGCAATCAGTTCCCGGCACCTTACACATCCCAAAACTCAACAACCTCTGCAGATCCTCCACGGAAGGAAACTCAACTCTGAACATCTTATCAGCGAGACTGACAAGGTCCCACTGGAAATCCCCAGGGGCCAGCTCCCGAAGCCTCTGCACGATCTGTGTCTTAGAGACCTCCCCTCTGGTGACCTTGACAATCCCCGTAGTCATGCTCGGGGTCTCATCAGCAACCTCTCGCTCATTCGGAAACTCGAAAAACGTTAGCTCAGCACAGTAAACTCCATACATTATGAGCGACGGTGCCTGATCTCGCAGAATCGGACAGTCCCCAGAGTCGTGTGCCAGCTTACCGCAGGTATCACATAACAGAGCCACACACTCCGCAATGAAGTGGCCCTTGTCTCCACAACGATAACAAAGCATCTTTTCCTTCCTGCGCGCCCACTTGGACGCCCTATCAGACTCAGCCCTATCTGTCATCTCCGTAGACACATCGGCCAAAACCTCGTTCTCAGGACCCTGAACAGTAGCAAGAGCTGTCACCACCTCCAAGGCGTGACCGGTCAGCACAGGCTCCTCGGCAGCCCCGTTATCTGTCATTTGCTCGACAACAACAGGTAGGGGCGGAGGACGTGGACGGTACCGGCCCCCTCGACCGCCCCGACCACCACGATGACCACGGTAACCTCCTCGCTGCCGATGACCCGGATCAGAAGGCCCCTCAACGAAGCCGCCGGAAGGACCCAAGAACGGCCTCTCAATCGAACCATCGCTTTGCCATGCATAACCATGACCGCCACCCATGGACGAAGAACCACGGTGCTGGCCAGCCCCATAGGCATCGAAGCCGTCATCCCCCCATTGACCCCGGGGCGCAGCCACAGTACCGTTGGACTGCGACGGCGGAGACGGGCGAGCAACGACGTGGGATGGAGGAGGCGGTCTAGGCACCGGACCCAAAGGCACGGGTGGCCTTGGTGGCGTAGCTCCCCGGCCCGCGGCTACCACCGCAGCACCGCCTGGAACCACCAGCCGAGGACCGGAGCCCGGTCCGCCCCGCCCGCCCGACGGCAAGGCCGGAGCCGGCGGCCTCCCCACGGGCGCCCCGCCAGCAAAGCGAGCCGCAGTCGGGCCACCCGACCCGCGTCCCGCAGCGGCACTGGGGAGCGGCACGCCACCACGACCAGCACCCGACGCCGGCGCCGGCAGCGCGCCCCGGCCATTGCCTTGGCCCGGCGGCGGCGCCCCAGTAGCCCGACTAGCCCCGCAGGGCGTAGGCGGCCGCTTCCCGGGAGGAGGCGCGCCTCCAGTACCAGCCATCGCGCCGAGAGGAGGGATACGGCGAGCCCGGCCAGGTCCGGCAGTACGCAGGCGCGGCACTCGACGCAGCGGAACCCTAGGGCGCGGCGACGGAGTAGGCGAAGACGATCGAAACGTGCATGCGCCCCTCCCCTCAGTATCGATTGGAACCAAGTCCGGCTGAGCCTCATACCCACCAGACCTCGGCCCAATATTACCCACCGGCCCAACAGAATGCGGCTCATCTCGGCCCAGGAGCAAATTCAAACGCTCCTGGCGAGCGGCTCGGATCTGGATCGCCGTGACCGCCGGCGACGATGCCGCGGTCACCTCCGGCGCCGATCGAGAACTTTTCCGGCGTGTATTCTTACGTCTCTTGACCAGAGTCCATGAATCCGGACGAATCATATCAAAAAGGGTCAAATTCGGTAGACGTACCTTAGGCAAGGGACCCTTCCACGGCCGGATCGCCGTCGCCGCCGTTCTCCGCAGAAGATAGTCATCCCGTCCAGCACATTCACTAACGATGGGAGTACATACTCCTAGGAGTATAAAAAGGGAGTCTTACAACCGGGTGTGGTTACACTCACATCTCATATATTGTCATATGATATTATATATACTACTCCCTTCGTAAAGAAATATAAGAGTGTTTAATATGTTCATATACTATATCTAAGATGCTTTAAAGTGAGCTATATCATATATCTAAGATACTCCAAGTGAGCTATTTGAAGAAGAAAAATCTAAGAGAGCCCATAATTTTTACTATATTGGTAAAATATGTACACATTCGTACGTACAAAGAATATGTATATACAAGCACGCACTAAGACCTTATTCTACAATAAAGAAAAGGTTCCTCTACTATCAATTCCGAACTACAAAAACCCACCAAACCGAACACCAAAACAGATCAAAAAATCCTCAAAACAACGCACACAAACCGGTGTCATCTTCTCGACCGAACATCACCTTCCCGACCTCCAACCGAGTCGTCGCCGCCACCCTGGACCAGTCGGTGTCCACCCTGCGACCTTCCTTCAGTGAAGCCGCAGTGCTGGATCGCCTAGCCCCGGGTCACCACGCGGCGCTGGGACACCCCGACCCCGGTGCTGCGACGCTCCAGAGCAACCAAGGGAAAGTCATTTATATTAAGTGGGTTGATGCCAAAACAATAGTTCGCATCACTATTAATGTTCATCGCTAGAAACATCATAATAAGAATACATTAAGCATGGATTAACCTTGTGACGAGATGAATTATAGACATGATTGATTGTTATTCTAATTTGTATCATTGTTGGAAAAAAACTAAAAATAACCTTATTTATTCATTAATGACACATGAAATATATTCAACAGTTGCCAGATTATCATCATATTCCACTGGAACATTTGCTCACTAAATCACTAATCAAAACTTACCGTTAGTTGAATGTTGGTTAGAGAGACTTGAAAAATCACACAATGCCTAGCAAGAACATCGGCTAATCTAATAACCAACATTTACATAAAGTAACAACATAATGTAATCACTATTTTTTCGAACCATGCAGGAGAACTGTGTGTGATATTATCACCGAGCAAACATTAAACTTCACATTCACATGAAGATGTCATTAACAATAGTCGTCCAAAAAATAATAAAACTATCCAAGTAAAAAAAGTTGAACATCAAAATCACATGAGATTCACAAAATAAAAATATTTGGTGAATTTTAACTGCCAAAGAAACAAAAAACATTGCCAAATATCATGTATGACCATGATCATGATAATACATATCGCATAAAATGTTTTAAACAAAATTCTTTTAGTATTTAGAGAATCAACCATAATTTTATGCCTTTATACTTCTACAACACATTAAGGAACATAAAATGTATCAACATAAATCTTCTGTTTGCAGTTTACGAAACTTCTGTTTTTGTTTCATCCAACACCACCTCAAAGTATGTAATACCAAAGTTTTTTAGGAACCACGGTATTTCAACTGCAAAAATACTTTGCAAACAAACGCACCCTTAGTTTTGCTAATGAGGCATATATTGGCCAACTATTATTGTGCCACATGGTGCGGTGCGCAAAAGCGAAAGCCATGGAGAAGAACTGGTGTACTATGAAAAATCCGACATAAACACGAAATGGTTTATTGGTTTACAACAACACGGCATGCATGGACGGGGAGATGACAGACGCACACACAACATACGGCCATGTCAATGGCCACGGACACCAAGGACGACCGCCGCCAAACCATGTCCGGCGACTAAATCACAGAGAAAAAAAGTAAAGATGGAACTGAGCAAAGCCACGGTAATAGTCTTCCTTCCGCCCAAATGCCCTGAATCTCTTCCTGAGTTCTTCCTCCAGCACGGTTGATGGATCCTGGCGGCTAGAACTTGTTGCTGTACCAGAAAATCCCCTTGCTGTCCTCGCGCTCGATGTACAGGCACTCCTTGGCCTCGCGCCATGTGGCCTTAGCGAGGGGGGTGTCGTCTAACTGATAGTACTTACCGAGGATGGGCTTGATCGCCTTGGTGGCCTCCATGGCGTGGTAGTGCGGTATGTTGGAGAATAGGTGGTGCAAGATGTGCGTGTCCGTGATGTTGTGGAACACGCGGTTGAGGATGCCGTAGTCGCGGTCCATGGTGGCGAGCGCCCCCCGCAGCCAGTCCCACTCCGTCGAGTCGTAGTGCGGCAGCGCCTGGTGGGTGTGGTGCAGGTAGGTGACCAGGACCAGCCACGCGTTCACGATCATCAGCGGCACGCCGTAGACCCGCATCATCCACCGGAACCCGAACGTGGACACGAGCTTCAGCATGGCGAACGACACGGCCAGCACGCCGACGTCCGAGATGAAAATCTGGGCGCGCTCCCGGTCCTTGAAGATCGGGCTGTAGGGGTCGAAGTGGCAGGCGAAGCGCGGGTACGGGCGGCCCCAGGTGTTGAGCGACAGGTACATATACCACCCAAGGGTGAGCTGCACGACGATGAGCACCACACGGACGACGGGGTTGTCGTGGATATAGGGGGTGTACCACGGCAGCGCCTCCTTTGGCCTTGGGACGTACACCTCGTCGCGCTCCAGCGAGCCGGTGTTGGAGTGGTGGCGGCGGTGGCTGTGCTTCCACGAGAAGTAGGGGACGAGCAGCCATGAGTGGAGCACCAGGCCGACGGTGTCGTCGAGCAGCCAGTAGTCAGAGAAGGCGTGGTGGCCGCACTCATGCGCGATCACCCAGACGCCGAACATGACGCAGCCCTGCACGACCCAGTAGAGCGGCCAGGCGCCCAGCTGAAGCATCCTTGGGAGGGCTGGGATCCAGACCAGCGCGGCGTACAGGAGCGCGGCGACGATGACGAGGTCATGGACCAAGTAGGAGGAGGACTTGACCAGGGAGCGCTGGAAGCAGTGAGGCGGGATTGCCATCTTGATCTGGCCCAGCGTAAACGGCGGCTTGTCCGTCGGTGAGCGCTGGAAGGCCGCGCCGGCGCCCGTGCGGCCGAGCAGTTCCTGCTTCTCCCGCTCCTTCTCCGTCATCCTGCCTCCGGCACCCATGATGCTGCTGACAACAACAACAACAACACCCACTGGTGATCAGACAGTGTCTATGAGGGTATATATGTATCATTCATTTCAAGAACGATGATATATTGTGCCTTGTGTGTATATATGTTTGTTATGAATGAGGCTGCGCTATATCTGTCTTGCCACAAAAATAAGGAGTGTCTGTTTGACACTCAACAGGAATTCAATTGAGCTTCAGTCAAAGTTGCACCACAGACATTGTCAAAGTAAAGAGTGTATGTTTGACGGGACCGGCTATAGCCCAGGCGACTGAATTTTATTTTAGGTTCAGTCACTTTTTTTTTGTACCACCCCATGTATTCATTTCAAAGCATGCATATATATAAACAAGAGTGGCTAACGTAGCCCACATCAGATGCGTTTCACATTGTAGCCGATGCCTCGTCTCCAATTGACACGTGTACACACATAAGCTTTGGATTTCTTTTTTCTTTTTTTATTGCATCCGTTGAGAAATTGAATGGAGATGCCTTACAACTACGATGGCCAATTTCACTTCCAGAAATATCTCGCCTCGGGTCCCACGCTCACCGCCTCTCGGTTTCTTTCTCTTCCTGCCGTACCTTCCTCTCCCCTATCCCGTTCTGATTTTCATCCAAAAAATTCCCAGCCCTGCACCTTCCTCTCCCCTATCCCGCTTCGATTTTCATAAAAAAAAATCCCAACATTGTCGCACCTCCTCCTCTCCACTTCATCCCAACCGTGCCGCCTCTCCTCCTCTACCTTCCATCCTTGGTTACGATGGGGTAGGCCACCTTCGTCTCCAGTGCGGCCCTCGGAAGTACCTCCTTCTTCATCCCTAGCTATCTTGATCTCCAGCGCGGTGTCAGCCGCTAAGGCGGGCCATGCACCGCCAAGCGAACCGCAACACCGCTACGCATGTGCCCTCACAAGTGACCCCTGATCATCAGCCAACGCCATCGAGGTCATCGACGCTCCAACTGGCGTGCTGCCACACGATAGCGAGGAAGGCGACGAGCACATACGTTGTCTGGTAGGTTGGCCTCCGCACCGCACGGCGTGAGGACGTCGAGCTCAAGGATGATGCAGGCTAGGTGGACGTGCTCCTTGCCCTGCTGGTGGTTCTCTTCCCGCGGTCCAAGGCGGCAACACCTATTTCTGACCAGCAGCAGACGGTGGACAAGCTCGCAACCATGTTGTGCTCTGGCTTCACGCTGCCCTTCTCCACCTTGCATGGTGCCACTGTTGGCATCGGCTTCGGTTGGGCCCTTACTTCGCCTAGCTGCCACTAACTTCTACCATGCATGTTTACCCCAACCGCGTGAAACGTCTTCATTACGAACTGGTAGGTGTTCTGAAAGAACATACGGTGCCCCCATGTTTGGTTTTGGTAATTGATGACAATCTCTATGGACTAATGGTTGCCTTGAGTTATATTTGAAGGATTTGTCCATAGGCTTTTCTTGGAGTCCATTTGTTGGTTTCAAGGAGAGTTTGTGATGACCAAGATGCTATTCAAGGAATTACCTAAAGATTGGTCATGTGAGAGGTTGATCAAGACTAAGTCAAAGAGTGAATCAAGTTGATCAACACACAAAGCATAGAAGATGTACCGAGGGGGACCAAGCGATCCCATGGTATGGTAAGCATTGTCAATTATGCTTTGTGTACTAACCCATGGTCTTCGTGAGAGTTATTTGTGGGGTTAGGTTGCGGTGTGCAAGTTCAAGTGGATCATCACGAAGAGATCACATGCTTGAAGCTTGCTGTCCATTGTGGTGGCAATGGACTTGTGAAGATGAGCCAAAGAGTGGCTCACCCATAGTGGAGTATGGGGGAGCAATCAACTAGTCTTCACCGAGCCAACGGAATCAAGAAAGGTGGTCCAACTTGAGGAAGTCAAGATCGTCATCATCTAGCTCAAGTGGACTTTGTGCAAGGCAAAGGTTTGCCCTTGATAGGTTTTCTATTTTTTCGGTCTCATGGTGGTAGTTGGGAGACCGGGTTATAGGATCGATTGCCGTACTATCAAGGGGGGCTCTCGTTGAGTAGTTTGATCGTATCGTTCGTTGAGAGCTCAAACCATTGCATCCCTGCATCATCTTTATTGGTTCTTGTTTGGTTCTTCTCCTTGTGAGATTTGGAGCTTATGGTCATTTTCATGACAAGCTCGGGTTCATCGAAAACGGAGTTCTCATGCTTCTTCTATGATGTTTTCGTTGTTGGAGGTTATGTCGGTTCTTCTCTGTTGGAGGTTTCACTCCTCTATAAGCTAGGCATACCTCCCCTGCCTCTTCCTACTATAATCAGTCGCTGTTTTGATGCTACTCGTTGTCTTCTTTCCAACAAGCTTGAGTTTGCTCAATTCGGAGCTCATTTGCAGAAGTTATGGCAATTCTGGTTTTATTGTATCCTTCTGTTGTCTTTAGCTGCAAAATGAAGGCCTCCAAGTGCTATAGTTCTGTGGCGTGCGGTAGTACTGCTCAACGGAGCAGTAGTACCGCAGTGGCCCACGGTAGTACCGGCCAGGGAAGCGGTAGTACCGCGCCTCAGGTGCAGTAGTACCGTGGCCTCTAGCCCAGAACACTGGCATGCGCGGAAGTAGGAGCGGAAGTAATTTTTTACATCCGCGCCCTACACGGTAGTACCGCTCTCATCGTGCGGTAGTACCATGCCGGATTTTTGCACAGACCGAGAATCAGTGAAAGTAGCCACGGATGTAATTTTATTAGTCCGTGTCTTCCCAGCCTATTCGAACCCTGCCTTGCGGTAGTACCGCAAGGGCGCGAGGTAGTACCGCTCCGGCGGTTCTACCGCTCGTTGTTTTAACACAACAGGGCCTTGTCTAGTCTCTGCCGCGGGAGCGGTAGTACCGCATCGTAGAGCGGTAGTACCGCAAGGCCTTGCGGTAGTACCGCGGCTTGTGCGGTAGTACCGCATGTCGCGGGCTGAATAAGTGGGTAACGGTTGGATTTTTCCCCACCTATAAAAGGGGGTCTTCTTCCCCGATGGATCTAATTTTTTTGAGCTCTTGTTCTTCCCCCATTGTTGACCTTCTTCGAGCTTGCTATCTCTCAATCCCTCCATGGATTCTTGCTAGTTTTTGAGGGGAAAGAGAGAGGAGATCTAGATCTACGTTTCCACCAATCACTTTCTCCTCTAGGTGAGGGGAACCATTTGGATCTAGATCTTGGAGTTCTTCGTTCTTCCTCTCATTTTCCTCCCTAGCATTAGTTGCTTTGGTGGGATTTGAGAGAGAAGGACTTGGGCACTCCGTGTGCCCTTGCCATTGCATTTGGTGCATCGGTTTGAGTTCTCCACGGTGATACGTGGAAGTGAAGTTGAGTAGCTTATTACTCTTGGGTGCTTGGTACCCTTGAGCTTGTTCCTCTTGGGTGCTTGGGCGCCCTAGACGGTTGGTGGTGTTCGGAGCTCAATCATTGTGGTGTAAAGCTCCGGGCAAGCGTCGGGGTCTCCAATTAGGTTGTGGAGATCGCCCCGAGCAATTTGATGGGTACCGGTGACCGCCCCCAAGGGTTGCCAAAGTGTACGGGTTCGGTGACCGCCCCCAAGGGTTGCCATTTGTACGGGTTCGGTGACTGCCCTCAAGGGTCCCTTAGTGGAATCACGGCATCTTGCATTGTGCGAGGGCGTGAGGAGATTACGGTGGCCCTAGTGGCTTCTTGGGAAGCATTGTGCCTCCACACTGCTCCAAACGGAGATTAGCATCCGCAAGGGTGTGAACTTCGGGATACATCGTCGTCTCCACGTGCCTCGGTTATCTCTTACCCGAGCCCTTTTACTTATGCACTTTACTTTGTGATAGCCATATTGTTTCTTGTCATATATCTTGCTATCACTTAGTTGTCTATCTTGCTTAGCATAAGTTGTTGGTGCACATAGGTGAGCCTAGTTGTTGTAGGTTTTGTCTTGACAAATTAACCGGTAGGTTTATTCCGCTTTTGTTCAAGCCTAAACCGTAATTATTTTAAAGCTCTTATTTCCCGGTGTTCCCCCCGCCCCCCCCCCCCCCTTCTAGGCGACATCCTCGATCATTTATGTTCTTTGGGCACCATAGTATTAGGTTGTTCTCGCGGCCGAAGTAGTTCCAAGAAGGTGATTTATGGACAGTTTTCATTCAGTTTTTTTTACGTAATATCAATCTGTTGTGTTAATTCAATCTAAATGGATATTAGTAATTAATTATGATAGTTCATGCGCTAGCCACAAGAATTTACTGGAACCTGACTTGTGTCTTCTCATCCTATTTTTGTGATTTATTTGTAGCAGATATAAGGAGGAACATTCAGCTGAACTGAAGTGAGGAGTCACAAATAACATCCCGACAACCTTTGGTTTCAGGTGACGACCCTTCTTTTTTCTGCCATTCACTGCTATCATTTTGGTTTTTTGTTTGTGTATTAAACTCAAATAATATATTTTTTAACATTTCCTTGACTACTTATACTGTATCGAATATATGGAGAGAAAGTTCATATGCTCAGCAGCTATTCAGATCGTTTGCCACATTTTACTTTGCCTGTCATTTTATTTGGTTCGGATTACCATGGGCACATCTTGCTTCATTCACTAATACAATTTTTCATCTTTTGCAGGATGGGGTACTATCCGTACAATATGATCTTTAAAATGTGTACTAGAACAATTTTTCTTTGGTTTGAAGGGAACTTCATTTTGTACAACTTTTGGTTGTACCACAGAATTTTCAAACTGTGACTATTTTGTTAGGAACAGTTTTGACTGGAACGTTTAAGATATATAGCTAAGCGTTTGTAACCATGGGTGGATTGTTTTTTGGTATCTTTTGGTATTTTTCTATGTTAAATTGGCTTGCACATTATCAACTGCCAACTCGCTTACCCACTGTCGTCTTTCTTTCCATAAAAAAACAAGGCAGCTACGTACACCTGCTTCACGACGGGCGCCGCCGTGCCTTCTGCGTGCTAGTGCAAATCAAAAAACTGCTAGGCTGTGACGCAAGAGCCATACATGCAGACAACACACGCACATAAACATGCACACACGCCCATGACGTTCTCATCATTACGCTTTTGGTTGTGGGATGGAGCAAAATTAACACTAAAAGTAATACAAAACTAAAAAAATCTTTTTACGGAGAAACGAATTAAGGGCATTGAAAAAAGGGGCGACTACGTGTTAGCAGTGGCCTGCCCAGCGGGTGTGCCCAGAATTTTGAAAAATAAATTTTTCCTATGTAAAAATTAGCTGATTTTCAAGGGCACGCCCTCTATTTTATTTTTTATGTCCGCCACCACGTGTGAGGTGTCTAAATTTTTTCAGTGTTCAATCAGATAGGTCTCCACCATTCGATCTGAATCCAAAGGCCTAGCTGGCTTGTTCCTCCACCCTTTTTCTCCCATTATATGAAAACTAAATTAAATAACCAAAAAACAAAAAGGGAAATAATATTATGCAACTATGTGTAACATAATAGAACATAGAAACTTATACTTTCTATAGCCTTCTGTCGCCCTATACTTATATACTAAAAGAAAAGTAAATCAAATCAAATAAAATGAAACTATCCCCATATACTTATATACGGAAATAAAAATAAAGAAAAACAAAAAAAATGGAAGCTTTCTAAGAAAGACTAACTTATTCGCACTGGTATTACCCTTCAAAGATAAAAATATGAAACATAAATTAAAACAAATAATGAATAATATTTGCACACAATATACACAGAAATTGCACTTTTTTAATATGCTAAAATAATTATATAATAGTGGATTTTTCACACAAAAAGAATTTTCTAAGAAGAAATGAATTAGTGACATTACTATTACCCTTTAAGAAGAAAGAAATAAGAAAATAAATAAATATTGCAAATTTAGCCACCATTTACATAAAAGTTACTTTTTTCTATAATATGCAAGAATAAGTAAAAATAATGGAA
Organism: Thinopyrum elongatum; assembly: GCA_011799875.1. NCBI lineage: Eukaryota > Viridiplantae > Streptophyta > Magnoliopsida > Poales > Poaceae > Thinopyrum > Thinopyrum elongatum. Next base: position 436,181,430 of record CM022302.1, read on the forward strand.
TTTATTAAAAATAAAAATTTCTAAGAAGAATTAATTAGTGACATTAGTATTACCATAAAAATAAAAATAATAAAACAAGTAAATATCTGAAGTTCTCTAAGAGAATGAATTAGTGACATTGGTATTACCCTTAAAAATAAAGAAAACTAAATCAAAATAATGAAGTTTTCTATGGGCGAACGAATAAGTGGTATTAATAATTTTCCTTAAAGAAGAAAGGAAATGAAATAAAAACTAAAACAAAACAAAATAATGAATTTTCTGAGAAAAAATAAATTTGTGGTATTGGTATTACCCTTTAAGAAAGAAACTGATGAAAATTTTGCACATAATTTACACAAAAATTGCACTATTTTATAATATGCAAGAATAAGCATGTAATAGAGGAATTTTGCAAATAAGAAATTTCCTAAGAATGAATTAGTGGCATTGGTACTACCCTTAAAAGGGAAAGAAAATAAAATATAAACAAAAACAAAAACAATGAATTTCTAAAAAAAAATAGTGGCATTGGTATTACCCTTTAAGAAGAAAGATAATGAAAAATGAATCAAATAAGGACAAAATGTGCACAAATATAATGTTATTTGCACACCGATTACAAATAATTTGCATGTATATATTCATGTATACTCCATGTGCAAATAAGAAAATACCAACATTGAAAATTAATTACCTCTCAACATATTAATAATAAATTGCATCTTATATCGTGATGTCATCTCTCTCGACATGCTCATGCGTGCGCACACCCGCACACCAACACACACAAAAAGTGTCACACATGAAGAAAAACTAAAAAAGAAAAGAAAAGAGACACAAGGAAGAGACGTAGAAAACGCATTCGGACCTATACGTTGACACAATAGAGAAAATCCATAGAAAGCATCTTTAAATTCAAACTGAAACGAGCTTTTAGGATCGACCTCGGTTGATCTGCTAGACTAAAACGCCCACTAATACTCTAGGCCGTACTAATCTAACACACCAACTAGTAATATGCTAGTGCGAACACGGATGCGGGAGGCTCTGTGAGACGCTTCCTTCTCATACACATCAGAAGCAACATTTGATCATCCACCATCCAACCGTAGCCGCATACATTTTGACTACAACTCGAACTAACCGGACGAAATTCGATCAAAACGAGCGGATTTCATATAAACACGTCCGGATTTCATAGAAACATGACGGATTTCATTACATCTACATCAAAGCCGTGCTAGTACGGCTCTGGAGGTATAATTATTACCTAATCTAAATGATCGCCGGCGCCCGTTACCCATGTCCGGCCACGAGCCCCGAGAACTGAAACTTCACCGTCTCCAGTTCCGCCTTGACGCTCTCCAGCTCCGCCTCCGGAGGCCCGGGAAGTGAAGTTGTCCGCCTCCACATCGCCACCAAGCGACTAATCGACCGACGATGTTGAGCCCACCAAGCTTGGCGTCGACCTACCGTGCACTACTCTTCCTCGTTGTCGGCGGCTCCCGCAGACGTGCCGGCTTCGTGGTCATCGCGGAGGGGCGCAGACTCGGTGATGGCCTCCTCCTCCTCGTCGGTCTCATCGAACACCGCCTCGCCCGCGTCGTCGCTCTCCTTGTAGGCGGCCGACACCTCCGTCACCCGCTGGCGGTACCACCAACGAGCGAGGCGGATCTCGCGGGTTGGGCGGTAGGACTCGAGCAGCACCGCCTGCTCCACGGGGTCCGCGTCTGGCGCGACAGCCCTGCCGGCGGTGAACTGCTCCTCCACCTGCACGTGCTCTTGTAGGAGGTGGTTCTTGCAGGAGGCGTTGGCCTGCGCCTCCCGAAACTGCCCCTCCCGCTCCTCCCGCACCATGTCCATGTAATGGGCACGGGCCTCGCCGATGGTCGTGATGCAATGCACCGGCGAGGGTGACGCGGAGGAGGAGGAGGGTGGCGCGTAGGAGGAGGGTGGCACCGGTTCGTCGTCGGCAGCATCCTCCATTGGGACGTCGTCATCCTCCGGCTGCCAGCCGGCAGCAATGGCGGCCATCTCCTTCTTTTGGTCCGACGCCAGCCCGTCCCAGAGAGCTTTGACAGGGGAGGATTCCATGGTGGGAGTGGTACGGAGAGGGATCGGAGGTGGATGACTGCGGCTATGGCCGGGGCAACGGTTTATATAGCAATGGTGGGCGGCAGAGGGACGGACGGGTGGCGTTGGAGGAGACGCCTTAGCAACCGCATGCCGTCAATATGGACAGCAGACGGGCGGCCGTCGTGTCGTTTGAACGCGCAGCAGCCGCCTGCACCGGGAAGCGGCGCGGGCAACGCCCTCTCGACCGGTGCGTCGCTTCAATGTCGGTGCTAGTGAGCGGCCGCGTCCGCTCTGAACGGGCATGAATGAGGGCGCTGACGCTCTGGATCGGCGTTGACCGAAAACGCGCGAGAGGGGGAAAGGATTTTTGGTGGGCCATGGCGGTCAGAAGAGGGCTTGGGATCAGTCCGCATTCCTGTAAAGCCCCCCCCCCCCCCCCCCCCCCCCAAAAGTTCGGTCAAATTTTAGACCCAATAGAAAACCATAGTTGTTGGTCACTGATTTCTCCTGTGTCTATGTATGCTTGTTAAATGAGGCTGCAGTAACTCTGCCTCGCCAAAAAGTAATAACGGGTTGGACTGGACCTGCTTTGATTCATGACAAGCACATGACATTCATTAGGTTGTACTTGGATATTGATTGACAAGCTAAGTAAAAAAGAACTGAAACTGCAATTCAAATCTTTTGACTTGAAATTTAACCAAAATACAATTGCTTGAAAACTATAGGTCATACTCCCTCCGTTCTGTTATATAAGGAACTTTTTTTGATAAAATTCCACAATATACAACTTCCTATAGCTATTCCCTTCCAACCCTCAAGCCCAAATTGCTCCTAATGATCAGGCCAGTTTCTAAAAACATCTAAATCATGACCATTCCTAATATGTCCTTTCTATAAACTTCTAAATGATGATTGTGTGTTTTTTTGTGGTGAGTAGAAAACATTCTTTTTCAGAAGATACGAGGACCACCAACCGGTGCCCTGAGGATATTTAAGAACTTGCTGCGCCTGGAAAGCAACCTACTTTGATCATGTCGAATCCCATAATCGCATTACACACTTAGTATTATTTTCATATTTGTCTAATAGTTGTGCGAAAATGACTTTTGATTTCTTGCTCTTGTGCTTATTGTGGCCTTTGTCTTCTTTGGCTTTGCATGCATCGATCTTTGGGTTTTATTGATGCCCCCCCCCCCCCCCCCACCCCCAATGCTTCATGAATTCATTGTAACTTTGATAGAACTCCTGCCTTCAAGAATATCATCATTGTGCACTTGAAAATTTTCTTTACTTGAAAGTTCGACCCCATCATTTGCATTTTTACCCTCTCGTATTTAAAGAATCATCTTGAGGCACCCAATGCAATAATATTTTCCATCAACACGTACCGTAATAGACTGGTCATCCGTTTGTGTTTCAATAAATTTCCATCATCCTTTATCAATGACCGATTTTTCTATTTGACGAAACATGTTGCAATCCTCGAAATTATGCTCGGGCGAATCATGCAACGTCAAATACATCCGTCCTTGGATTGATGACTCAGCATGCTGATCAAGAATTCTAATATAATCATTTCTCAGTGATAAATCAAAGATATATCACACGTGCTCAATTCAAAGGTATAGTTCTTGGGGATTTCTATTTCCGTGCCCCTGGTTCCTTAGTTGTACTCATTTTTGCCCAACCATCTTTGTTTTCCTCACTTTTCCCCTTCACCCTCTACTTGAACCTCACAGATGCCCAAACGGAGCATTTCCGTCGGGTCAAGCCCGTTGACCATTACATGGATGAGTTCATGACGAGTGGGACCATTAAAAATGCTGACATGGGGGCCGCTTAAAATGTTGACATGTCAACGGGTCCTTGCTAAAAAACAAACCCACTCCTCTCTCCGAATATCCATTTTTTTAGCCCAGGCTCATCTGCACCCTGTTAAGAGAAAATTCAGAACAAATACTAAAAAAGTTCAAAAATTCCAAAAAAATTGCATGGAAGAAAATTTAGTGTGTGAGGTGCGCTCCAAATTTTAGATCATATTTTCTGCTCAGCGCGGGTGCAGCTGAGCGTGGGCACCGAATCACCGCGTCCTCCTCTCTCTCTCTCTCTCTCTCTATATATATATATATATATATATATATATATATATATATATATATATATATTACATGTGGGACCAATAGAACCGAGGAAAATAGGAAGAAAAAAAGCTCCCTAGCTCTCTGGCCATGCCGGCGGCCACCGGACACGGCGGAGGTGGCTCCGTTGCTAGAGGCAGCCTGTAGTCTATCGCATCAAGGACGCCCTCCTCGCTCCTCTCACTCCCACCCTCGCTTGCACGCTCTGTCTCCCTCTCTGCTCTCTCCTCCCGGTGGAACCCTAGCGCCGGCTGGGACGGAGTCGCGCGCTCGTCTCCGATTACCCCGACGAATTGAGACCACCTCCTAAACCGCCTCACCATCCTATTCCATCTTCGTGAGTCATATGGGCTTTGATGTAGTGTAACAACCGAATCGGCTGCTTCGTCTCCAACTCCGGCCGCGGCAATTTAAAAATAAGATTGAACGTTGAGCTTACTTGAAATGGACCATATCCATGTCATATTTTCATATAAAGTGATGATATTTGGCACAAAAATGGGGCTGACCATGCCAAACAAGATTTCCAAAGAGAGATTCCATAATTTTGTTATAACAGTAAATTTATCATTTTCAAGTGCCAAAAATGGTATATTTTGTGAAGCAAGTACCACAAATAAGATTGAAAATTGAACATTTGCAATTTTCACATGAAATGGACCATATTGGAGGCGTACTGCTTAAAGATCTTGAGTTTTTAAGCTTTTTTGCTATATTCCATTGATTAAATGAATTTCTGACATTTACCAAAAGTAATTCAAAATTGAACTACAAGTGTGTTATAGTTTGGTTACAAAAGGTGGAAAAGAATAATTTTAAGGTACTTAGGTAGGATTATATGCAGTATTGACAAAAAAAGTTAAAAGATTCAACCCTTTTCTATGAATAGCCATGTTAACAATGTTGACCCCATTTTGCAAAAAGTGAAAGAAAATGAAAAAAGAGTCAAAAAATGCAATCATTTTGCATGGAGTCCTTTTATGTGTACTAATTTTCAGGAAATATGATAAACTAGGAATACAATGATTATTTTAAAAAAGTGTTCACAAAATGGCCTACCATGTATGAAGGTTCATGGCTTTCAAGCCAAATGACCAAGTTCATGGTCATATCCATGTCATATTTTCATATAAGTTGATGATATTTGGCACAAACATGGGGCTGACCATGCCAAACAAGATTGCCAAAGGGGGATTCCATAATTTTGTTATAAAAGTAAATTTATCATTTTTCAAGTGCCAAAAATGGATTTTTTGTGTGTGAAGAAAGTACCTCAAATAAGATTTAAAATTGAACCTTTGCAATTTTCACATGAAATGGACCATATTGGAGGCCTACTGCCGAAAGATCTTGAGTTTTTGAGCTTTTTTGCTATATTTCTTTGATTAAATGAATTTCTGAACATTTACCAAAAGTAATTCAAAATTGAACTACAAGTGTGTTATAGTTTGGTTACAAAAAGTGGAAAATCATTTTAAGGTACTTAGGTAGGATTATATGCAATATTCACAAAAAAAAAAGTTGAAAGATTCAACCCTTTTCTATGAATAGCCATGTTGACAATGTTGACCCCATTTTGCAAAAAGTAAAAGAAAATGAAAAAAGAGTAAAAAAATGCAATCCTTTTTCATGGAGTCCTTTTATGTGTACTAATTTCCAGGAAAATGATAAAGTAGGAATACAATGATTATTTTAAGAAAGTGTTCACAAAATGGACTACCATGTATGAAGGTTCATGACTTTCAAGCCAAATGACCAAGTTCATGGCCATATCCATGTCATATTTTCATATAACATGACGGTATACATTTGGCACAAACATGGGGCTGACCATGCCGAACAAGATTGCCAAAGGGAGATTCCATAATTTTGTTATCAAAGTAAATTTGTCATTTTTCAAGTGCCAAAAATGGATTTTTTTGTGTGAAGCAAGTACCACAAATAAGATTGAAAATTGAACCTTTACAATTTTCACATGAAATGGACCATATTGGAGGCCTACTACCGAAAGATCTTGAGTTTTTGAGCTTTTTTGCTATATTCCATTGATTAAATGAATTTCTGGACATTTACCAAAAGTAATTCAAAATTGAACTAGTGTTATAGTTTGGTTACAAAAAGTGGAAAAAATCATTTTAAGGTACTTAGGTAGTATTATATGCAGTATTCACAAAAAAGTTGAAATATTCAACACTTTTCTATGAATAGCCATGTTGACAATGTTGACCCCATTTTGCAAAAAGTGAAAGAAAATGAAAAAAAGACTCAAAAAATGCAATACTTTTGCATGGAGTCCTTTAATGTGTAATAATTTCCGAGAAAAATGATAAACTAGGCATACAATGATTATTTTAAAAAAAGTGTTCATGGGAGTCAAAAAAATGCATTCCTTTTGCATGGAGTCATTTTTTGTGAAGCAAGTAGCACAAATAAGATTGAAAATTTAACCTTTTTGGCACAAACATGGGGCTTAGCATGCCCAACAAGATTGCCCATGGGAGGTTCTAACTTTTTGTTGTAAAAAATAAATTTTCATTTTTCAAGTGCCAAAAGAGGGTTTTTTGTGTGAAGCAAGTAGCACAAATAACATACAAAAGTTCACTTATCCAATTTTCTCACAAAGTAGACCATAATGCCAAAAGATTTTGAATTTTTGAGCTTTTTTGCTATATTCCATCGATTATATGAATTTCAGGACATTTAAAGAAAATAATTCAAAATTGTACAACAAGTGTGTTATAGATTGGTCCAAACAATTGCAAAAATAATTTTCAGATAATCAAGTACGATTGTATGTAGTATCCACAAAATAGTTGAAAGATTTAGAGAGCGGCGATTCGGTTCCCAGGCTCATCTACACCCACGCTGAAAAACAATACAAAACAAATACTAGAAAAATTCAAAAATTTCCAAAAAAACAAATGAATGGTAGATAATTTGTTGCGTGAGGTCCGCTCCAAATTTCATATCATTTGGATATCTGAGTAACTCTCGGCTAAAAAGACAAATTTGGGTTCTGTAAAAAAAATACTGCTCATGTACTGATTTGACCTAATTTGTCTTTTTGCTGAGAGCTACTCATATGTACAAATGATCTAAAATTTGGAGCACACCTCATGCATCAAATTATCTACCATACAAAAAATTTGGATTTTTATTTATTTTTTTGTATTTTTTATGAATTTATTCTTGACTGGGTGCAGATGAGCCTGGGTCAGAAATGGATATTCGAAAGATTCAACACCTTTGCTAGAAATAGGAATAAATATATAATGAATTTAGGAACTTGAATAGACTGAAATGGATTTATAATTAATATTTTATCAATTTCTTAAGTTGATTGCAAATTCAAAAAGGTATTCGACATTGTTCGCACTTAAAACCCGCACAAAGCAGGTCGGCTCAATTACTTAAAGCCCGCACTGAGCAACACCAAGGTGTCCAGGTGGGGCCACTCGTCGGGCTCTCATCCAGGGCCCACTTGTCAGAAACCCACCCAGGTAACGGTAAACAAGTTTGACCCAACGGAAATGCTTCGTTTGGGCATTTGTGAGGCTGGGGTGAAGACAAGAGGGGAAAAGTGAGGCATGTTAAGGAGGCGAGACAAAACTGAGTAGTGCTAAGGAACCAGGGGCATGGAAATAGAAATCCCTACTTCTTATTATCTAGACGGTCTACTTGTGAGAACAGCTTTGGAATTAAACAATAAAATGGTTCAAATTTTACATCACACCGTTCGGTCTTTGATGTTTTCGAATAAGATATTATGCTAGCGTTGGATTTTCCAAAAGATTTCAAGCTTCATTTTATGTTTCTCACAAGTAAATAGTTATAACATACATGTCTCATTTGAAACCAAATGTAAGTCAAGTATGAAATAAGCAAATCTACTCATTTTGATATAAAATTTAAGTAAAACAATGGGGAAAGCTTTGGCTGCAATAAAATGTCATTATCGACCATTTTGAATGGTATAATGTATTGACCGATATGCTTTGTAACCATTTTATTGCTAACAAATAAATTCTTCTTCTTCATTGGTCTCTCAAGATTGTTTATGATAACTTTTCTAATAGATGTATCAATAGTAAAATTGTGACCAAATAAGTAAATTAACTACTAGACATACCTCTTCAAGTACGTTTGGAGAGCATGATGGTTGCATGACTTGAATAGTACATTGGTCTGCTTTTGGATGACTCCCTATTGTCTTGTTGTTCCTTTTTTTATTGAACTCGTGGCTCGTCACTTTGATGGTCTTTGTCAACCAAACTTTATTTGGTTACATAGTCTTTCTCTTGATGTTCGTCAAGTTCTCTAGCACGTAAACTTATAGGGCGGAAAATAGGTTCCATTAACTTCAGAAAAATGAAGCGCGGTTGTTTTGCTATGCTTGCCATGCGCTTTCTCAATGATGCTTGCCTCTTTGGATTTGATGGATTCAGAACATATATTATTTGGTTCGGATTTGTCAACCAAAGTACTTTAACACTTCGAACCATCCTTCTTTTCAACAATTTTACTAATTGGCAGGACTTTTTATTTATTAGATTCGGCACATGCACTATTTGATTTGACTTTTTCAATTACTAGATTATCCTTATTTTCTGAATCACCATTCTTTTCTTTGATAATTCGCAATACGTCTCTTTCTGGTCTAAATTTAGCAAATTATAGCTTGGCGATCTTTTAACTTCCTTAGCCCAATTTCGTACCACTCTGAAATCGGACTCCGCCCCCCCCCCCCCCAATGCTTTGAGACTCTTTCGCCAATGAAATAGTTTTTGAAACTTTGCAATTGTTTACGAGGGTGTGCCTGGTGCTATACGTTTGGTGAAGGTATCATTTACAAAACTCTGACTTTTACAACTTCAAAATCATGAGGTTGTCCGCCTTATATTAGTTCCTCGCGAATAGCATTACACAAGCCCCAAGAGAATGTAAGCTTATTCGCAATAACCCAGTCTGGATAGGACTACCCCCCAATGCTTTTAGACTCTTAAGGCAATGGGATGTTGCCAAAATTATATAATGGTGTAGGACCAACGTTATATGCTATAGTACTGTATGAAGGTGCATGTGCTCCAGTAGAATTTTTGCTTATTCGACTATGAGCATAAAGGTGGAGAGCCGAATTATGAATATCTACAGTTGTGCATGGTACCCAAAAAATTAGTTTCATGATGCGTAGCATATGATGGTTGAGGATAATTTACAGAATTGCTAGTATTAGCATGGTCAATTCCTCTATCCACCGACATGTTTGGATTCATTTAAAGTTAGTTGTTGATGAATAAAAGGGTGAAACACTCTCTTTCACACTGCTAGAAATTTTAACATTGTGTATTCCAAATTGATTTGTTGAACTCATCATGTTGTTCATCGACATATGGATTTGTGAGGTTGTGATGCATAAGGGTTCAAGTACACATGTTGCATGTTGTTAAAATTATAAAACGTTGAAGCATGTAAATAATTTTGCATCTGCTCTTGCACATAATCGATGCATGATTGATAAAACTAAGGCTAGCTATTACATTATACTCATCGAAGGATCTAGCAACACCAACATATGAATTATTTACATCTACACAACTGAATTGGGTATTCATATTACCTTTATAGTGCAACCTGTTGATGATGATCTCTTCGTAGCCACAACAATCACGATAGACCCTTAGAAACTTCATCCCCATCAGAGTCGCCAACAAGTGTGTTCACACCCAAACATGTCACCACGTACCCCGGTGTCGAGCATGATATGTAGGAGATGTCGGAGGAGGAGTCCCGTTAGGAGCCTGATGCGCAAGACACGTGGGCAAGGTCTTTTGACGACCTGAAACCCAACACCCCCGGGAGGGACCCTGTCAGGGCGCATGGTGGCTATGGGCTTCCCTAGTTTGACCTAACCGGCCCTAGGGCCTCGAGGTTCGCTATCATTGAACATGAAGAAAAAAGAAGAAAGAGAAGAAGAAAAACAAGGGAGAGATGACAAACAAAGGTAAAAAGTGGTAGCTTGATTTGTCGATTGTTGTGTGTTGTTCAATCTGTCTTCGCCACTTATTAATTTAGGTGGCGAAAATGACTTCGAATCTCTTTCAAATCTTACCAAAATTAACCTAACTCGAATTTATGTGTGGGCCTGAGATAGTAGCTCGACTTTGGGAACCCATAGGCCACACACAATATCGGATTGAAATGACACAGAAAGCAAATTTGTTCATCTTGATGAGACGAAGAACTTTCATGTTAAACATTTTTTCATCTGATACCATCTTGAGGGCCGAATCACCCCCGCATCCATCAGATATGTCAGGGGACAGCCGACTGCTATGCCTCGGTCCATTCTGAATTCTCGGATAGTCTGGTCACAACAGAACGTTTGGGAGCTCGGTCGGATAGTGTGACGGATTTGGCCGAACAGTCCGGCCATCTCCAGTTTTTACAATAGTGTGTTATTTTGGCTCCTGAGGTTGCACTACATCGAATGAAGATTATTCAAAAATCAAAGTTGTTCGCTTCAACAATATGGAGATCTTTCTTGTTGAACATGTTTCCATTTTAGATCATATTAATTACGATTGCTCCCATGCAAAAATCTGATGTCAACACATGCATCTTCGAACTTGTTATAACTTTTGCATCTGAACTCTGATTTGGGTTATCCTAATATTTGTTCTTATCTTCTCAAATAGAGCGGCACAATGGTGAAATTCAATCCTCAAATTGACCTCATATTCCTATGGGTTCAAGCCATACTTTGTGATCATGCCACTTTTGAGCGTCAACAGACGGCTTCCTGGTCGGGATTTGGTTTACATAACATTTCAAACATATGGAACTGTGGAAGGAATTCGACACCCAGTTTTGGTGTAGCCAAACGTGTTGGTGTTTGAATTCTTAATTGAATTCCATGAATTCGGAACCAAAGATGGGTGCCGAATGGTAAATTAGTTGTTCAAATGAAGGTGATAATTATTGAAGTATTAAATCATATATGTATTGTGCCCAAATGGATGGGAGCAATAGATTTAGTACCATTAGTTGCAATAAGGGCTTGTTGTCATTATGTTAATAAGGGGGGCTGCAGCCCCCTACCTCTAACTTAATATAATAGGATCATAGGATGGGTATGACCCATACCCTAACTTAACTAGTATTTTATATGTTGGCATAGTCGGAAATCTATGAACAAAGTCATTTTTATTTTTATCAGCATTGTTGAGAGTGAGACATTGTCATACAACACTGTCACATCATGTTGCGGCACGAATAACACATACCTTTGTGCTTGTTTTTTAGCTCCAGGAATACCTTTTGCCCAGTGGATGGCCGGCCACGACCACTCTGGACTACTCATGCATTAGTGGCAACAACTCTTGGACTAATGCAACCACTGGCACGGGCTACGCCTACAAGGGTTTGGAGCATTACGACAACAACTCTTACATCCCCAATGGATGCCATGGAGTGTACACATATTCATGGTTAAATAGTTTGCTAGGTAATTGTATCTATATTGGTGTGGTATACTTTTGGTTGTTTATATATATTTGTAACAATATCAAAAAATATTATATAAATATTGTTCATGACAACTGTAAAAATGCAATTTCCACTTTACCATAGTCTGCATATATTAGTGGTATAGTTAGAAAAGTTTGACTAATTTTCTAGTGGTGTGTTTGCTAAATGGAGGTATAGTAATTAAATCTAGATTTCATCTATTAACTAGAGAACTGATTTCACAATCTTGACCTCTTGTATAAATCTACATCTCAACCAGTGATTCTAATATATAACCTAGAACTCTTAAAGTTATTCACTCCTGGTAGTTTTTCTTACACCAAGTTTTAATTTTGCTTTACTGTGAGCACATGTTATACATGTGTTCCGATGGATTTAGTAACTCAAGCTTTTAAATCTTAAATTAAGACGGGTTTCTTAGATAGCAAACCAGAATTTCCCTAGCCCCCCCTCCCCCCCCCCCCCCCCCCGCACGCGATCTTCTTAATCGTCTAGCTGAAATGTTAAATATTACTTAAAGATTGTCTCATTGGCCCCGCTCCATACCCCATTAAGCTTCGCCATTGTCAATGAATTAGATTTTCCTCATTTAACTAATTGCTCGAGACGCTCCGTTTGCAAGAACACGCTAGGAGACTATGACTACCCACTTTTAGATTCAACAACCAATAAGCAAGATGTCAAGAATTTCTCCATAATAGTAAAGGTGATCAATGGTGAATACTAAACAAAACCTTTAGATAAATTGAATGCAACAATATATTTTTGCTCTTAACCGTGTTGCACTTTAGAAATGTGGTAAAAAATTGCGATTATCATGTTGCCTGCAACCCAAGTATGACACTCCTCATTTGTCCTTCCTCGCACCTCTCACTATTTTTGTTAGGTTTTTCTTGCATTCCTGTTCCTTGCTTTTACGCGTTGCCTTTCACTTTTGCGCCACTACATAGTATCACTACTGGGAAAAGGCTTATAGGTGGCGTCAAATAAGTGGCGGGCGGGAACAGTTACCCGCAACTGCTATTTTGGAGAAGTAGCAGTGGCGAGTACCAATTTATGTCCGCCAGAGGAATCAACACAGCAGTGGCTAGCAGATATTCGTACCTGCCACACATAAACTCTTCCAAATGTTCCCACGTGATGAATGCAATCAATGGCGGGCAACAATGTCCTCCCATCACTGGTTTATAAGGCAGCTGAAAAGATTGATATGGTTGACTAGAGGGGGGTGAATAGGCAACTACCAATTTTTAGCTTTTCTTAATGAATTAGGTTTAGAAATAAATAGGTTGTCTAGATATGCAACTAGGTGGACAACCTATATGATGCTAGCAACAACAACAACAACAACACAAGCAAGCAAGAGATACAACACAAGCAAGCAAGAGATACAACAGTTTGTAAAGGTCCGGTCGCCGCCTTCAAGGGTGGAATCACGACATCTTGCATTGTGCGAGGGCGTGAGGAGAATACGATGCCCTAGTGGCATCTTGGGGAGCATTGTGCCTCGACACCACTCCTATGGAGACGTACTTCCCCTCAAAGGGAAGGAACTTCGGTAACACATCCAAAATGATAGTGGTAGATCTGTAAGAGACATCATAGATCGCACCATATCCAATAGAGTGCGATTACGATGTTTGGACACACCATTTGGCTGAGGTGTTCTAGGCGGCGTGAGTTGTGAAACAATTCCACATTTCCTTAAGTGCGTGCCAAACTCGTGACTCAAATATTCTCCTCCACGATCTGATCGTAAGAACTTTATTTTCCTGTCACGTTGATTCTCTACCTCACTCTGAAATTCCTTGAAATTTTCAAAGGTCTCAGACTTGTGTTTCATTAAGTAGACATACCCATATCTACTTAAGTCATCAGTGAGGGTGAGAACATAACGATAGCCACCGCGAGCCTCAACGCTCATTGGACCGCATACATCAGTATGTATTATTTCCAACAAGTTGGTTGCTCGCTCCATTGTTCCGGAGAACGGAGTCTTGGTCATTTTACCCATGAGGCATGGTTCGCACGTGTCAAATGATTCATAATCAAGAGACTCCAAAAGTCCATCTGCATGGAGTTTCTTCATGCGCTTGACACCAATGTGACCAAGGCGGCAGTGCCACAAGTATGTGGGACTATCATTATCAACCTTACATCTTTTGGCATTCACACTATGAATATGTGTAACATCACGTTCGAGATTCAATAAAAATAAACCATTGACCAGCGGGGCATGACCATAAAACATATCTCTCATATAAATAGAGCAACCATTATTCTCGGATTTAAATGAGTAGCCATCTCGCATCAAACGAGATCCAGATACAATGTTCATGCTCAAAGCTGGCACTAAATAACAATTATTGAGGTTCAAAACTAATCCCGAAGGTAGATGTAGAGGTAGCGTGCCGACGGCGATCACATCGACCTTGTTACCATTCCCGACGCGCATCGTCACCTCGTCCTTCGCCAGTCTCCGCTTATTTCGTAGCTCCTGTTTTAAGTTACAAATGTGAGCAACCGCACCGGTATCAAATACCCAGGAGCTACTACGAGCGCTGGTAAGGTACACATCAATAACATGTATATCATAAATACCTTTGGCGTTGCCGGCCTTCTTATCCGCTAAGTACTTGGGGCAGTTCCGCTTCCAGTGACCATTTCCCTTGCAATAAAAGCACTCAGTCTCAGGCTTGGGTCCATTCTTTGGCTTCTTGTCGGCAACTGACTTACTGGGCGCGGCAACTCCCTTGTCTTCCTTCTTGAAGGTCTTCTTACCCTTGCCTTTCTTGAAACTAGTGGTCTTATTCACCATCAACACTTGATGTTCCTTTTTTATCTCCACCTCCGCTGATTTCAGAATCGAATATAACTCAGGAATGGACTTCTCCATCCCTTGCATATTGTAGTTCATCACAAAGCTCTTGTAGCTAGGTGGAAGCGACTGGAGGATTCTGTCAATGACCGAGTCATCTGGGAGGTTAACTCCCAGCTGAGACAAACGGTTGTGCAACCCAGACATTTTGAGTATATGCTCGCTGGCAGAACTATTTTCCTCCATCTTACAACTATAGAACTTGTCGGAGACTTCATATCTCTCGACCCGGGCATGAGCTTGGAAAACCATTTTCAGCTCTTGGAACATCTCATATGCTCCGTGTTGCTCAAAATGCTTTTGGAGCCCCGATTCTAAGCTGTAAAGCATGCCGCACAGAACCAGGGAGTAATCATCACTACGCGACTGCCAGGCGTTCATAACGTCTTGAGTTGCTGGGAAAATGGGTGCGTCACCTAGCGGTGCTTCAAGGACATATGCTTTCTTGGCAGCTATGAGGATGATCATCAAGTTACGGACCCAGTCCGTATAGTTGCTTCCATCGTCTTTCAGCTTGGTTTTCTCTAGGACGCGTTGAAGTTGAGGGCAAAATTAGCGTGGGCCATTGGATCTACAGGATAGATTGTAAAGACAATTTTAGACTAAGTTCATGATAATTAAGTTCATCTAATCAAATTATTTAATGAACTCCCATTCAGATAGACATCCCTCCAGTCATCTAAGTGATACATGATCCGAATCGACTAGGCCGTGTCCGATCATCATGTGAGACGGACTAGTCATCAACGGTGAACATCTCCATGTTGATCGCATCTGCCATACGACTCATGTTCGACCTTTCGGTCTCTCGTGTTCCGAGGCCATGTCAGTACATGCTAGGCTTGTCAAGTCAACCCAAGTGTTTTGCATGTGTAAATCTGGCTTACACCCGTTGTATGCGAACGTTACAATCTATCACACCCGATCATCATGTGGTGCTTCGAAACAATGAACCTTCGCAACGGTGCACAGTTAGGGGGAACATATTTCTTGAAATTTTAGTGAGGGATCATCTTATTTATGCTACCGTCGTTCTAAGCAAATAAGATGTAAACATGACAAACATCACATGCAAATCATAAAGTGACATGATATGGCCAATATCATCTTGCGCCTTTGATCTCCATCTTCGAGGCGCGGCATGATCACCATCGTCACCGGCATGACACCATGATCTCCATCATCATGATCTCCATCATCGTGTCTTCATGAAGTTGTCTCGCCAACTATTACTTCTACTACTATGGCTAATGGTTAGCAATAAAGTAAAGTAATTACATGGCGTTTACATTGACACGCATGTCATACAATAAATTAAGACAACTCCTTTGGCTCCTGCCGGTTGTCAAACTCATTGACATGCAAGTCGTGATTCCTATTACAAGAACATGATCAATCTCATACATCACATATATAATTCATCACATCCTTTTGGCCATATCACATCACATAGCATACCCTGCAAAAACAAGTTAGACGTCCTCTAATTGTTGTTGCATGTTTTACGTGGCTGCTATGGGTTTCTAGCAAGAACGTTTCTTACCTACGCAAAAGCCACAACGGTGATATGCCAATTGCTATTTACCCTTCTTAAGGACCCTCTTCATCGAATCCGATCCGACTTAAGTGGGAGAGACAGACACCTGCTAGCCACCTTATGCAACAAGTGCATGTCAGTCGGTGGAACCTGTCTCACGTAAGCGTACGTGTAAGGTCGGTCCGGGCCGCTTCATCCCACAATGCCGCCGAATCAAGATAGGACTAGTAACGGTAAGCAAATTGAACAAATCATCGCCCACAACTACTTGTGTTCTACTCGTGCATAGAATCTACGCATAGACCTAGCTCTGATACCACTGTTGGGGAATGTAGTAATAATTCAAAAAAAATCCTATGTGTCACCAAGATCAATCTAGGAGATGCTAGCAACGAGAGAGAGGGAGTGCATCTTCATACCCTTGAAGATCGCTAAGCGGAAGCGTTACAAGAACGCGGTTGATGGAGTCGTACTCGCGGCGATTCAAATCGCGAAAGATCCGATCCAAGCGCCGAACGGATGGCGCCTCCGCGTTCAACACACGTACAGCCCGGGGACGTCTCCTCCTTCTTGATCCAGCAAGGGAAGAGGAGAAGTTGAGGGAGAGCTCCGGCAGCACGACGGCGTGGTGGTGGAGGAGCTCGTGGTTCTCCGACAGGGCTTCGCCAAGCACTACGGAGGAGGAGGAGGTGTTGGAGAGGGGGAAGGGCTGCGTCAGGGAAGGGGTGCGGCTGCCCTCCCACCCCCCCCCCCCCTCTATTTATAGGGTGAAGGAAAGAGGGGGCCGGCCCCCCTAGATGCATCTAGAGGGGGGCGGCGGCCAGGAGGGGGTAACTTACCCCCCAAGCAAGGTGGGAGGCGCCCCTCCCCTAGGGTTTCCAACCCTAGGCGCCTTGGGCCCTTGGGGGGGCACCAGCCCACTAAGGGGCTGGTCCCCACCCATATTCAGCCCACTAGGCCCTCCGGGGCAGGTGGCCCCACCCGATGGACCCCCGGACACCTTTCGGTGGTCCCGGTACAATACAGATAACCCCCGAAACCATTCCAGTGACTGAAACTGGACTTCCCATATATAAATCTTCACCTCCGGACCATTCCGGAACTCCTCGTGATGTCCGGGATCTCATCCGGGACTCCGAACAACCTTCGGTAACCACATACAATATCCCATAACAACTCTAGCATCACCGAACCTTAAGTGTGTAGACCCTACGGGTTCGGGAACCATGCATACATGACCGAGACATCTCTCCGGTCAATAACCAATAGTGGGATCTGGATAGCCATGTTAGATCCCACATGTTCCACGATGATCTCATTGGATGAACCACGATGTCGGGGATTCAATCAATCCCGTATACAATTCCCTTTGTCCATCGGTATGTTACTTGCCCGAGATTCGATCGTCGGTATCCCCATACCTCGTTCAATCTCGTTACCGGCAAGTCTCTTTACTCGTTCCGTAACGCATGATCCCGTGGCTAACTCC
Source organism: Thinopyrum elongatum (assembly GCA_011799875.1). Lineage (NCBI taxonomy): Eukaryota > Viridiplantae > Streptophyta > Magnoliopsida > Poales > Poaceae > Thinopyrum > Thinopyrum elongatum. The sequence continues at coordinate 436,199,060 of CM022302.1, forward strand.
TTAGTCACATTGAGCTCATTATGATGATGCATTACCGAGTGGGCCCAGAGATACCTCTCCGTCGTACGGAGTGACAAATCCCAGTCTCGATTCGTGCCAACCAACAGACACTTTTGGAGATACCTGTAGTGCACCTTTATGGTCACCCAGTTACGTTGTGATGTTTGATACACCCAAAGCATTCCTACGGTATGCGGGAGTTGCACAATCTCATGGTCTAAGGAAATGATACTTGACATTAGAAAAGCTCTAGCAAACGAACTACACGATCTTGTGCTCTGCTTAGGATTGGGTCTTGTCCATCACATCATTCTCCTAATGATGTGATCCCGTTATCAACGACATCCAATGTCCATGGTCAGGAAACCACAACCATCTATTGATCAACGAGCTAGTCAACTAGAGGCTCACTAGGGACATGTTGTGGTCTATGTATTCACACATGTATTACGGTTTCCGGTTAATACAATTATAGCATGAACAATAGACAATTATCATGAACAAGGAAATATAATAATAACCATTTTATTATTGCCTCTAGGGCATATTTCCAACACAAACAAGGTTGAGTCTCTCTCCACAACCGAATTGGAGGCTCTCAACACCACCACAGAGCTTCACCACAATGGAATGTGGCTCTGAGGTGACCTCTTTCGTCTAGGGTGCCCAAACACCTAAGAGTAACATAATCCACACAAGAAAGTATGGGGGGTCAAATTTCCTTTGGTGGAAATGTAGATCTAGGTCTTCTCCTTCAATCTCTAGCAAATCAACAAGTTTGAGTGGCTAGAGAGAGATCGGGCAAGGAAGCTTGAAGGGCATTAATGGAGGAGAGAGAGAGGTAAGAGGTCGGACGGTAGGTGGAAGAATCACCCCCCTTAAATAGGGCCCCCCAAATCCAACCGTTACAGCAGTTTTTACACTGCAGCGGTACAACTGCTATGAGTGCCGGTACAACCAGAAAACACAAGTACCCTGTAGAAACCCTACCCAGCGGTACAACTGGTGGAGTGGCCGCTAGTATCGGTTGGTACGACCAACCGGAACAACCGCTCCACCACCGCCCAACAACTACTTCAAGAGAGAGAGGAGTCACCCCCACAGCGGTAGTTGAGGCTTTGGTTGTGCCGGTGCAACTGCCAGGCCCAAGCACGGGTGGTGGCTAAGTCCCCAGCGGTACAACCGCTCCGGACCACAGGTAGTACCGCTCAACAGGAGTTGACCGAAACAACTGGGACACCACCGCCCAAGGACCGCCCCGCGATAGAGCCCAGTCCGGTGGTAGGGCGGTACTAGGCCGGTACAACTGCCTGAAGCTACTCTCCGGGGTTGGCCAGACCATAAGTGGTACAACCGCCCGGAGGCAGCGGTACAACTGCTGGCATCAACCTGAGAGCAGCAGCCCCAGGGTATCACCCCTGGGGCGGTAGCTGCACCGGACGTACCGGCCAAGCTGTATAACCGCTCCGCCCAGCGGTACAACCGCTTGGGAGTAAAAACCACTGCCTTGGTAAGAATTGAGGACCTCTTTATCTACGAACGGAAGGATATGTGGTGGGTGAATAAGGAATGTGTACGTGCATTGATTCACCCAATACCGTCCGATGAGCATTCCCTCTTAATAGCACAGGTTTCCTATGACCAAAGAAATAAACACGTAGAGAACACCGTCTTCGTTCTTTTCTGCCCGGAGGGAATGCCTAATCGTCTTGTACCAAACAAAGTGTACGGGAAGAACTTGGCACACGATTAGACCAAAAGGTGAGTTGTCATCATCACCAAAACACAAAGGAGGGAAATGCCCTAACAATCTCCCCCTTTTTGGTGGATGATGACAATCACACAATTTGCACTAGAGGTCTAGAAAATATAGACGGGCTCCCCCTAGATGTGTGCACTATTTTGATTTGCTTTTGGAATGCAAAGTGCACACATAAGGATCAATGCTGCCCCTAGATTTTATAGACCAACCAATGAGTACAGATGAAGTGAATAAATGATAAGCATGCATTTGTACAGGATAAACAGTAGAGCAAAACTAAAGGGCGACAATAATAAGCAAGCTCTACTAGTAAATGAGACAACATACGAAAGTAAGATAGATCAGGATCGCATGTCTCACATCATGCATAAGGTATCCATACACAATAAGTTCACAAGCCAACTCAATACAAATGAAAGTTCAACTCGAAGCAAAGAAACACACCCATGCAAATCCCAAGACCTAATAGAACTCTCTTCCCCTTTGGCATCAAGACACCAAAAAGTAAAAGAGCGATGCTAATGCCCCAGAGCTCGGTAGTCCTCCTCTGACTCCTCGGTCTCGTCTGGATCACCATCTTCAGACTCCTCATGTCCTCATAACATCATCGACGGTAGCAGCAGAGGTGGAGGTAGCAGGATGGCCAGCAGCCTCATCACCAGTCCAAGTGCTATGCTCACAGATCCACTTCTCCTCTCGAGTGATGCTCTTCACGGGTCCACTAGTCACTGGAATGTTGAAGTGCTTCATCATTGCAACCTGTCTGTGTTGAGCTTTCTTCTCATTGACATGTGCCTCATAAAGCTTCTTCTGAATGTGAGTCTGCAAGCAAAAGGTCTTTTTCACCTTAGCGGTGAGCTTAGCCACCCAGGAGGGCTTGGCTCCTGACTCAAGCTCAAAATCATCATCATCAGAGGTGGCATAAACATCCTCGGGATCATCCACAGGAAAGCGAGGCTCGGCATGTTTCTTCTTCTTGAGTTGCCTGACCTCGTACATAGTGAGGTTGTCCGGTGATGAGAGAGGCTCTTTAGGCCTACGAACTGCCCGTACAGAGTTCACAAAACACATGACAAACGGAGCATATATGGGGCACTTTTGATAAATGACCATGCTATACATCTCCTCCCACAGCCACTTGGACACATCAAAGGTAGCACCAGAGCCCACTTGGGTCTTCATAGCCACTAGTAGATCCACCAGATAGCCATAGATCTCATCCTGATTCCCAACCTTCGGTGGAAGCACATTTCTGAACACACGATGCATGATATCATATACCTTCTGCAAATCCTTGGACTCACCAAGCACACCACGCCCCCAAATGTACAAGGTGGCAAGCTTCACCTTAGCCATGGAGGTGGGACGGTCATGAGGACGGATGCCACCATTCCCAATGAGATCGGTATCATCATAGCCGAGAAGCATTGTAGAAGGCTCTCCATGGGACCTAAAAGAACTCATCACGGCACATGAAAGATAGAGTACGAGCCTCATCATTGCCGAAATGGACGGTGGCATAGAACTGATGGATAAGCTGCACATCACAGTCATAGTTGATCGACATGAGCTTGACCAAGTCAAACCCCTCACAAAGAGCCAAAGCCTCACCAAAATACTCCAGGTTGTTCCACCAATGATCAAGGTCAATGGTCCACTGCTTGGCATAACGGTTCTTGTGATGCTCAAAAATCTCATGCACGATCCTCATTTGCATCTCATTTCTGAACTGAACAGTGGTCCACCTAGGAGCAACGGGGACCTCATAGGGATTCCAAATGCAGAACTTTTCCCAATATGGTTGCTTCCATCTGTGCATGGGCAAGGCCACACGTTGCTTGGCAGCAGCAGACTTCTCACGACGGGTCGGCTTGGTGGGAATCACCACTTCCTCTTCTTCCATAGTGTCATCCATGCGCTTGCACCTACGGGCTTGCTTCTTGGTCTTCTGACGAGGAGCAGAGTGAGAACCAGAGCCACCTTCACACACACGGGAAGCACACAAGATACCCAGAAAAGATGAGAGGATTGCACACAAGAAAGGAGGAATATATTTCTTGTGAATCAGAGGAAACAAAATAGTGCAACAAGGTTCAGAAATGCTGGTTGTACCGGTCCTTCAACCGGTGGTACCGCCGCGGCGGTTGTACCGCCCTAGATGAGCGGTTGTACCGCCATCAGCGGACAGTTCCACCCGTGCAAGAACAAGTACAAGCGGGATTTGAATCTAATTGCAATATTTTAACATCTAAAGATGCACAAACAATAACTAGAAGTATATAGATCTCTTCCACCCAATAGTTTGGCCAAAAACGCAGGATATCAAGTAATGCCCTAGAAGAGATGGATTCAAAGATTGAAACCCTAGGAGAAGGAAAAATGGGGCATTACCGGCATCCATGGGAAGAGATCAGGAAGGAGGAGGCCTCCATGGAGCGAATCCGAGAGAGACCCACAGATCCGGGGCACTGGAGGGCACACCGGGGCGAGGGAGACGGCGACCGACAGCTAGGGCGGGAGAAGAGGTCGGGCATGAAGGGGAAAAAGAGACGCCCCTTTGGCCCGAGCGCTTAAATACCCGCCCGACCACGGAGCAGTTATACCGCCCCCTGGTACTGCCCTGGGGTTACGGGCGGTACTTCCATTGCCAGGAAGACGCCGATAGTACTGCCTATAACCGCCCAGTAGTACCGGCCAGCTGCACAGGCCAGGGAGAAAGCGGTAGAACCACCAGAAACTCCCCGGTTGTACAGCTGGGATGATACAGCCAAGTGGCGGAGTGGTTAAACCACCCCAACCACCAGTTGTACCGCCCAGTCACAGTCACCTACGTCAGGATCAATGAGTGTGCAATTGGAAAAGGATGGTTTATGGGATGAGAAGGCTTGGGATGGAGGTAAAGCACTGTAATATGGTGAAGTAAACTCCAAGATTGCAAGAACCAAACGAGAAAGGCCAATACTTGGAGGTTTTAACACCTAGGAACTAAGAAATCTAGAAGAGCAAATGAGGTCAAAAGACAAACAACCCGCTTCACGGAGCAGAGGGGCGGTGACCGGAGCCACCTATGTTTGAGTCAATTGGTATGGCACCGTGAAGATTTTAACCTTGGGCCCATGACCAAAACTCATCTTTGAAGCACAAGTGCCATCAAGAATGGCTGATGTGAAAGACTTGATCGATTTATGCATAATAGGGGGAGGGAGAGTTCATTGAGAGAACAACACTCCCCCTATGTCCATGCCTACACCTAGAACAAGATAATATGATGAATGCGTTGGGGTGTGCCCAGATTCAAGCCACATTGCTTGAATCAATGATATTTAGCTCATGCCTTAACTCGCAAAATCTTGCTTCATCCAATGGCTTCATGAAAATATCTGCTAGTTGCTCTTGAGTGTTGACATAGATAATCTCAATCTCTCCACGCTTGATGTGATCCCGGATGAAATGATGACGAATCTCAATATGCTTCATCTTGCTATGTTGCACTAGATTGTAGGAGATCTTGATTACACTTTCATTGTCACATAGAAGAGGCACTTTGTCACAAGTGACACCATAATCCTTTAAAGTTTGTCTCATCCATAGCAATTGTGCACAACAACTTGCGACGGCAACATACTCGGCCTCGGTGGATGAGAGGGACACACAATTTTGCTTCTTCAAAGACCAACTCACCAATGGCACCCTCCAAAAGTTGACTTCCTATCCACAACATCTCCCACCTAATCTGAGTCCGAATATCCCATGAGATCAAAGCTTGCTCCTTTGGGGTACCATAAGCCAAAGTTTGGGGTATGAGCTAAATATCATAAGATTCGCTTGACTGCCACATAGTGAGTTTCCTTAGGTGCAGATTGGAACCTTGCACACATTCCCACACTCAACATAATATCTGGTCTAGATGCACAAAGGTAAAGCAAGGATCCAATCATGGAGCGATATACCTTTTGATCCACCGCTTTACCATTGGGATCAATGTCAAGCTTGCATTTGGTTGGCATAGGAGACTCGATCGGCTTGAAATCATCTAGCTTGAATCTCTTGAGCATGTCTTGGGTATACTTGGCTTGATTGATGAAAGTTCCTTCTCTCCTTTGTTTGACTTCGAACCCGAGAAATAACTTCAACTCTCCCATCATAGACATCTCAAACTTCTCGGTCATTAGTGGGGCAAACTCATCATTGAAAGACTTGTTAGGAGAACCAAATATAATATCATCAACATATAGTTGGCATATGATCAAATCCCCTTTGGCCCTCTTAGTAAAAAGAGTGGGATCGATTTTCCCAATTTCAAACCCACGATCTTGCAACAACTCAGTAAGGTGCTCATACCACGCACGTGGGGCTTGTTTAAGGCCATAGAGCGCCTTGTTGAGTTTACATACATGATTGGGGAGCTTGGGATCCTTGAATCCCGGGGGTTGTTTGACATATACCAACTCATTCAAGGGACCATTAAGAAATGCGCTCTTCACATCCATTTGTTGCAACTTAAAATCATGATGAGATGCATATGCAAGCAAAATGTGAATAGATTCAAGACGAGCAAAGGGAGCAAAGGTTTCACCGTAGTCGATACCCTCAACTTGGGAGTAGCCTTGTGCCACCAATCTTGCCTTGTTTCGAACAACCACACCTTTCACATCTTGCTTGTTCTTAAAGATACATTTGGTTCCAATGACATTGTGGTTCTCCATTGGCCTTGGCACTAATTCCCATACTTTGTTGCGCTCGAAGTTGTTGAGTTCATCATGCATGGCCTCAAGCTAATCCACGTCATCGAGCGCCTCATGTACCTTTTGGGGTTCAACACAAGAAACAAACGCGTGATGCTCACAAAAGTTTGTTAATTGTCTACGAGTAGTTACCCCTTTCCTCAAGTTTCCAAGAACATTCTCCATGACATGTTGTTGATGCTTTAGCTTGGAAGCCACCTTGGGGGCATGGTGCCGCAATAGCTCCTCAATAGGCATTTTAGAAGCATCATCTTGATCATCTCGAGCACCATCTTGAGCTTGCTCTTGATCTTGAGCTTGCTCAGAGTCTTGAACTTGATCTTGGGCATCATTTGGTGCATCACCATCGTCCTGGGGTTGATCTTGCCCTTGATCTTGTTCACTTGGTTGAGAGCCTTCACTTTGTTCTTCGGAAGCGTGTGGGTCTAGTGTCGGTGATGGCTCCAGTTGAGTGGAGCATTGTCCTTCTCCTTCGGCCACAAGGGGTTCCTCAATGGGGAGTATTTGACCAATCCCCAATCTTCTTATAGCTTGAGGAGGAATTTCATCACCTACACCACAAAGACCACTTTGCTCCACCTAGGAGCCGTTATTTTCATCAAACTCCATGTTACACGTCTCCTCAATGAGTCCATTGGACTTGTTGAGGACACGGTAAGTATGAGAGTTTGTAGCATAACCAACAAATATGCCCTCTTGAGCTCTAGGTTAAAATTTAGACAAACGAACACCTTTCTTGTGGATGAAACACTTACACCCGAACACCCAAAAGTACTTGAGGTTGGGCTTGTTGCCGGTAAGTATCTCATATGGAGTCTTGTTCAAGCCTTTGCAGAGATAGAGCCGATTGGATGCATGACATGCGGTGTTGATGACTTCGGCCCAAAAGTTGTACGGGGATTTAAATTCCGCCATCATGGTCCCTGCCGCATCCATCAACATCCAGTTCTTCCTCTCCTCAACACCATTTTGTTGAGGGGTATAAGGTGCGGAGTATTGATGCTTGATCCCCTCATCACTAAGAAACTCATCCAAGGTGTAGTTCTTGAACTCGGTGCCGTTATCACTATAGATCATCAATATGTTTGCATCATGTTGATGTTGAGCTTCATTTGCAAACTCGATGACAGTTTGTTGGGTCTCGCTCTTCCTCTTGAAGAATTATACCCATGTGTATCTTGAGTAATCATTGATGTCTACTACACAACTTATTCTTGTAGACACATGTTGGGCCTCCAAGCGCAGAGTTTTGTAGGACAGTAGCAATTTTCCCTCAAGTGGATGACCTAAGGTTTATCAATCTATGGGAGGCGTAGGATGAAGATGGTCTCTCTCAAACAACCCTGCAATCAAATACAAGAAATCTCTTGTGTCCCCAACACACCCAATACAATGGTAAATTGTATAGGTGCACTAGATCGGCGAAGAGATGGTGATACAAGTGTAGTATGAATAGTAGATATAGGTTTTTGTAATCTGAAAATATAAAAACAGCAAGGTAGCAAGTGATAAAACCGAGCACAAACGGTATTGCAATGCTTGAAAACAAGGCCTAGGGTTCATACTTTCACTAGTGCGATCTCTCAACAGTGCTAACACAATTGAATCATATAACAATCCCTCAACATGCGACAAAGAATCACTCCAAAGTTCTTATCTAACGGAGAACATAAGACGAAATTGTTTGTAGGGTATTAAACCACCTCAAAGTTATCCTTTCCGATCAATTTATTGAGCTATTCCAATAAGTGTCACAAACAGCCCTAGAGTTTGTACTAAAATAACATCATATGATACACATCAACCAACTCTAATGTCACCTAGATACTCCAATGTCACCACAATTATCCGTGAGTTGATTATTCAATATGCATCAAACAACTTCATATTCACAATATTCAACCCAACACAAAGTACTTCAAAGAGTTCCCCAAGATTTCTATCGGAGAAAGTAGGACGAAAACATGCATCAACCCCTATGCATAGATTACCCCAATGTCACCTCGGGAATCCGCGAGTTGAGTGCCAAAACATACATCAAGTGAAATAATAGAACACCCCATTGTCACCACGGGTGTCCGCATGCAAGACATACATCAAGTGTTATCAAATCCATAAAAGTATTCAATCCGATAATAGTGAAACCTCAAAAGTAAAAACTCAATTCATCACAACAAGATAGAGAGGGAGAAACACCATATGATCCAACTATATTAACAAAGCTCGTGGTACATCAAGATCGTGCCAAATCAAGAACACGAGAGAAAGAGAGAGAGAGAGAGAGATCAAACACGTACCTACTGGTACATACCCTCATCCCCGAGGGTGAACTACTCCCTCCTCGTCATGGAGACCGCCGGGATGATGAAGATGGCCTCTGGTGATGATTTCCCCCTCCGGCAGGGTGCCGGAACAGGGCTCCAGATGGGATCTCTTGGGTAGAAAGGCTTGCGGCGGCGGAGTCAAAGTTCTAGGGTTATTTCTGGAGGTTTCTCAATATATAGGAATTTTTTGCGTCGGTCTCATGTCAGGAGGTGCCACAGGGGGGCCACAAGACACTAGGGCGCGCCCAGGGGGTGGGCGCGCAGAGGTGGCTTGTGGATCCCCTATGGGTCTTCTAGTGCTCCCCGGAAGCTTCATGTGTCTCTTTCCTTACAGAAAAAATCGTCAAAAAAGTTTTGCTGCATTTGGAGAACTTTTATTTCTGCACAAAAAACAACACCACAGTAGTTCTGCTGAAAACAGCGTGAGTCCGGGTTAGTTCCATTCAAATCATACCAGAACCATATAAAACTGTTGTAAACATGGCATGAATAATTCATAAATTACAGATACATTGGAGACGTATCAGCATCCCCTAGCTTAATTCCTGCTCGTCCTCAAGTAGGTGAATGATAAAAGAAATAATTTATGAAATGTGAATGCTAGCATAGTGCATAAGTTTAATCAATGATAATCTCAATCACTTTTTCTAGCATCATAACAACAAATCTTTCTCATAAAAATCATCATGATAAAGTAGCAATTAAAAATAGAATTTTGATGTGAAATGCCACTACTGCAGGTTAGTCCAAAGGCGACAGTCCAATCAGAGACCCTTCGACGAAACTATGTGCGATGCATTAATCACAAACGGTGATGTAATAAAACCGTCAAAAAAGATACAAAACATTTGCGATGGCGGTGACATCAAACACGATTCAGATTAGAGTTGCGTGTGATGCGTGGCAAACGGTTAATCCAGCAGAACTGTTTGCGATGAGGCAGAACAACAGAAACTGGCAGCCATATGAGGGTGTGTGTGATATACAGCATACGGTTCACTAGGATGAACTGTGTGTGATTAGGCAACACAATAGAAACGGTCAGCCAGATCAAGGTGTGTGCGATGAAGGGCATACAGTTCACTCGGATGAACTGTTTGTGATGAGCCAAGACAACAGAAACATTTCAACTGAACAAGATGTGTGTGATACACGGCAAACAGGTCTGTAATAAGAAATATGTGCGAAGACCAATAATAACACAGACGATTGCTGCTAATAAGCCGTGTGATTTGCTCTGTCTACAGAACAATAACATATATATATATATATATATATATATATATATATATATATATATATAACTGAAATAAACATCCAATTACATAAGTGACTATACAGATCATTCGCACACACCTCAATAAACAATTGCATGCATTCTAAACTAGGAGAAACGATCGTCTAGTCATCTACTTCTTGTGACGCTCCCGCCACTGCTCTGTGGCTTGATCCCTCGTCTGGGGTAGGAAGAAGACACTTCCTCATGTCAACGATCCGCCTGTACATCTCGTAGCTTGTGTACACGTCCTTGGCCGCGTACTTGACGTGTTCTTCATCCAGTCTCTGATGCCAGACACTGTGCCAGGCATTCGTGTCCTTCTTGCTCTCATCCTTCATCTTCATGTAGTAGGGGTTGATGATGGACGAGGCGAGGTCAAACAGGGAGTTCTGTTTGTTGTTGTCACTGCCCCAGACCTTGTAGTGGTCATGGATGTTGACAAGATTCTGGCAGGTCAAACCCGAAACCTTGAGCGCTTTTAGATTGTTGGTGGTGTCCACCATAGTGAAAATGTAGTCGGAGCTGTTGATAAACCTAGAGAAACGCTCGCAAGGCCTTGTGGCCAGGTGGTAGTGGTAGACGAGGACGTCAGTCGCACGCACAACTGGGCGACGGCAACCTTCTGATCGTGCCCCCCCCCCCCCCCCGGTTGTCGTCGTGGACTATTGGGAGCGCCATTGGAACCGCTGGATGTCCTCTCTATATGTGTAGTCGTGGGTGTGCTTATTGTGTTGTGTGGTGTGAGAGATGAAGGTAAATGGCCGTAGGAATAAATGGGGGCCGGGCAGCCTGGATTCTCGGCGCGTCCGCATGGCACTTTTTGCAGCAGGTAACTACATCGTGGCGCCGCGCCTGGCGCAACCGCATGCATAATGGCAGCACGAACGTACGTGATCATGCGCCGGCCCCAAACACTAGCAGCGCATGTGGAGGGACGATGGCAGAGTGCCCGGAGGGACGCGAGAGCAGAGCGCACCACGGCCGCCTCAACCGCGAGCAACCACATGCATAGAGCAGTTGAACACGCAGGGAATGGTCGTCTACAAGCCGGCCGGCAGTTGCGACGCTGCGTAGAGAGCGGCCATGTGCTACTTGTTGGAAATATGCCCTAGAGGCAATAATAAAGTGTTTATTATTATATTTCCTTGTTCATGATAATTGTCTATTGTTCATGCTATAATTGTATTAACCGGAAACCGTAATACATGTGTGAATACATAGACCACAATATGTCCCTAGTGAACTTCTAGTTGACTAGCTCGTTGATCAATAGATGGTTGTGGTTTCTTGACCATGGACATTGGATGTCGTTGATAACGGGATCACATCATTAGGAGAATGATGTGATGGACAAGACCCAATCCTAAGCATAGCACAAGATCGTGTAGTTCGTTTGCTAAAGCTTTTCTAATGTCAAGTATCATTTCCTTAGACCATGAGATTGTGCAACTCCCAGATACCGTAGGAATGCTTTGGGTGTATCAAACGTCACAACGTAACTGGGTGACTATAAAGGTGCACTACGGTTATCTCCGAAAGTGTCTGTTGGGTTGGCACGAATCGAGACTGGGATTTTTCACTCCGTATGACGGAGAGGTATATCTGGGTCCACTCGGTAATGCATCATCATAATGAGCTCAATGTGACTAAGGAGTTAGCCACGGGATCATGCGTTACGGAACGAGTAAAGAGACTTGCCAGTAACGAGATTGAACGAGGTATGGGGATACCGACGATCGAATCTCGGGCAAGTAACATACCGATGGATAAAGGGAATTGTATACGGGATTGATTGAATCCCCTACATCATGGTTCATCTGATGAGATCATCGTGGAACATGTGGGATCCAACATGGGTATCCAGATCCCGCTGTTGGTTATTGACCAAAGAGATGTCTCGGTCATGTCTGCATGGTTCCCGAACCTGTAGGGTCTACACACTTAAGGTTCGGTGACGCTAGAGTTGTTATGGGAAATTGTATGTGGTTACCGAAGGTAGTTCGGAGTCCCGGATGAGATCTCGGACATCACGAAGAGTTCCGGAATGGTCCAGAGGTGAAGATTTATATATGGGAAGTCCAGTTTCAGTCACCGGAATGGTTTCGGGGGTTATCGGTATTGTATCGGGACCACCGAAAGGTGTCCAGGGGTCCACCGGGTGGGGCCACCTGCCCCGGAGGGCCTAGTGGGCTGAATATGGGTGGGGACCAGCCCCTTGGTGGGCTGGTGCGCCCCCCCCCCCCCCCCCCCCCCCAAGGGCCCAAGGCGCCTTGGGTTGGAGACCCTAGGGGAGGGGGCGCCTCCCACCTTGCTTGGGGGCAAGTTACCCCCTCCTGGCCGCCCCCCCCCCATCTAGATGCATCTAAGGGGCCGGCCCCCTCTCCCCTTCACCCTATAAATAGAGGGGGGTGGGAGGGCATCTGCACCCCTTCCCTGGCGCAGCCCTTCCCCCTCTCCAACACCTCCTCCTCCTCCGTAGTGCTTGGCGAAGCCCTGTCGGAGAACCACGAGCTCCTCCACCAGCACGCCGTCGTGCTGCCGGAGCTCTCCCTCAACTTCTCCTCTTCCCTTACTAGATCAAGAAGGAGGAGACGTCCCCGGGCTGTACGTGTGTTGAACGCGGAGGCGCCGTCCGTTCGGCGCTTGGATCGGATCTTCCGTGATTTGGATCGCCGCGAGTACGACTCCATCAACCGCGTTCTTGTAACGCTTCCGCTTAGCGATCTTCAAGGGTATGAAGATGCACTCCCTCTCTCTCGTTGCTAGCATCTCCTAGATTGATCTTGGTGACACGTAGGAAATTTTTTGAATTATTACTACGTTCCCCAACAGTGGTATGAGAGCTAGGTCTATGCGTAGATTCTATGCACGAGTAGAACACAAGTAGTTGTGGGCGATGATTTGGTCAATTTGCTTATCGTTACTAGTTCTATCTTGATTTGGCGGCATTGTGGGATGAAGCGGCCCGGACCGACCTTACACGTACGCTTACGTGAGACAGGTTCCACCGACTGACATGCACTTGATCCATAAGGTGGCTAGCGGGTGTCTGTCTCTCCCACTTTAGTCGGATCGGATTCGATGAAGAGGGTCCTTATGAAGGGTAAATAGCAATTGGCATATCACCATTGTGGCTTTTGCGTAGGTAAGAAACGTTCTTGCTAGAAACCCATAGCAGCCACGTAAAACATGCAACAACAATTAGAGGACGTCTAACTTGTTTTTGCAGGGTATGCTATGTGATGTGATATGGCCAAAAAGGATGTGATGAATTATATATGTGATGTATGAGATTGATCATGTTCTTGTAATAGGAATCACGACTTGCATGTCGATGAATATGACAACCGGCAGGAGCCATAGGAGTTGTCTTAATTTATTGTATGACCTGCGAGTCAATATAAGCGCCATGTAATTACTTTACTTTATTGCTAACCGTTAGCCATAGTAGTAGAAGTAATAGTTGGCGAGACAACTTCATGAAGACACGATGATGGAGATCATGGTGTCATGCCGGTGACGATGGTGATCATGCCGCACCTCGAAGATGGAGATCAAAAGCGCAAGATGATATTGGCCATATCATGTCACTTTATGATTTGCATGTGATGTTTGTCATGTTTACATCTGATTTGCTTAGAACGACGGTAGCATAAATAAGATGATCCCTCACTAAAATTTCAAGAAATATGTTCCCCCTAACTGTGCACCGTTGCGAAGGTTCGTTGTTTCGAAGCACCACGTGATGATCGGGTGTGATAGATTCTAACATTCGCATACAACGGGTGTAAGCCAGATTTACACATGCGAAACACTTAGGTTGACTTGACGAGCCTAGCATGTACAGACATGGCCTCGGAACACGAGAGACCGAAAGGTCGAACATGAGTCGTATGGTAGATGCGATCAACATGGAGATGTTCACCGTTGATGACTAGTCCGTCTCACATGATGATCGAACACGACCTAGTCGATTCGGATCATGTATCACTTAGATGACTGGAGGGATGTCTATCTGAGTGGGAGTTCATTAAATAATTTGATTAGTTGAACTCATTATCATGAACATAGTCAAAATTGTCTTTGCAAATTATGTTGTAGATCAATAGCTCGCGCTTTAGCTCCCTATTTTAATACGTTCCTAGAGAAAGACTAAGTTGAAAGATATTGTGAGCAATTGTGCGGACTAGGGCCGTAGTCTGAGGATTGTCCTCACTGCTACACAGAAGGCTTCTATCCTTGATGCACCGCTCCGTGTGCCAACCCCTCTAGCATCATCTGTGGATGTTGTGAACATCTGGCAGACACGTTCTGATGACTACTTGATAGTTTAGTGCGCCATGCTTACGGCTTAGAATCGGGGCTCCAAAGGCGTTTTTGAATGCCATGGAACATATGAGATGTTCCAAGAGCAGAAATTGGTATTTCAGGCTCATGCTCGTGTTGAGAGGTTTGAGACCTCTGACAAGATCTTTGCCTACAAGATGGAGGAGAATAACTCAGCCAGTGAGCATGTGCTCAGAATGTCTGGGTACTTCAATCGCTTGAATCAAGTGGGAGTTAATCTTCCAGATAAGAGAGTGATTGACAGAGTTCTCCAGTCACTATCACCAAGCTACTAGAGCTTCGTGATGAACTATAACATGCAAGGGAAGATGATCCTGGAGCAGTTCGCGGTAGGCCGCGGAGGTAGAAATCAAGTAGGAGCATCAAGTGTTGATGGTTAACAAGACCACTGGTTTCAAAAAGGGCAAGGGCAAGAAGGGAAACTTCATGAATGGCAAGCCAGTTGCCGCTCTAGTGAAGAAACCCAAGGTTGAACCTAAAGCCGAGACTAAGTGCTTCTATTGTAAGGGGAACGGTCACTGGTAGTGGAACTACCCCAATAGATAAGAAGGCTGGCAACTTCAACAATAGTATATTTGATATACGTGTTATTGATGTGTACCTTACTAGTACTCCTAGTAGCACATGGGTATTAGATACTGGTTCAGTTGCTAATATTGGTAACTCGAAACAAAAGCTACGGAATAAACGGAGACTAGCTAAGGGTGAGGTGACGATGTGTGTTGGAAGTGTTTCCAAGGTTGATGTGATCACCATCGCACGCTCCATCTACCTTCGGGATTAGTGTTGAACCTAGATAAATGTTATTTGGTGTCTGCGTTGAGCATGAACATGATTAGATCGTGTTTACTGCAATACGATTGTTCATTTAAATCAGAGAATAATGGTTATTCTATTTACATGAATAATACCTTCTATGGTGATGCACCCAAGGTGAATGGTTTATTGAATCTCGATCGTAGTGATACACATGTTCATAACATTGAGGCCAAAAGATGTAGAGTTGATAATGATAATACCACTTTCTTGTGGCGCTGCCGCTTAGGTCATGTTGGTGTAAAGCGCATGAAGAAACTCCATGCTGATGGACTTTTGGAGTCACTTGATTTTGAATCACTTGACACATGTGAACCATGCCTCGTGGGCAAGATGACTAAAACCCCATTTTCCGGAACAATGGAACGGGCAATTGACTTGTTGGAAATCATACATACTGATGTGTGCGGCCCGATGAGTGTTGACGTGCGCGGTGGATATCATTACTTTCTCACCTTCACCAATGATTTGAGTAGATATGGGTATATTTACTTGATGAAGCATAAGTCTGAAACGTCTGAAAAGTTCAAGCAATTTCAGAGTGAAGTTGAGAATCATCGTAACAAGAAGATCAAATTCCTACGATATGATCGAAAGGGGGAGTATCTGAGTTATGAGTTTGGCAATCACTTAAGACAATGTGGAATTGTTTCACAACTGACGCCGCCTGGAACACCATAGTGTAATGGTGTGTCCGAACATCGTAATCGTACCTTATTGGATATGGTGCGTTCTATGATGTCTCTTGCCGATATATCACTATTGTTTTGGGGTTATGCATTAGAGACAACTACATTCACTTTAAATAGGGCACCATCTAAATCCGTTGAGACGACACAGTATGAATTATGGTTTGGCAAGAAACCTAAGTTGTCGTTTCTTAAGGTTTGGGGCTGCGACGCTTATGTGAAAAGGCTTCAGCCTAATAAGCTCAAAACCAAAGCGGACAAATGCGTCTTCATAGGATACCCAAAGGAGACGATTGGGTATGCCTTCTATCTCAGATCTAAGGGCAAAGTGTTTGTTTGTCACTAAGAACGGGTCCTTTCTCGAGAAAGAGTTTCTCTCAAAAGAATTGAGTGGGAGGAAGATAGAACTTGATGAGGTTGTTGAACCTTTACTTCAACCAGTGAGTAGTGAAGCGCAGAAACATATTTCTCTGACACCTACGTCAGTTGAAGAGGAAGCTAATGATAGTGATCATGAAGGTTCGGATCAAGTTATTATCGAACCTCGTAGGTCGACAAGGATACGTACTACTCCTGAGTGGTACGGTAACCCTGTCTTAGAGGTCATGTTGTTGGACAACGATGAACCTACGAGCTATGGAGAAGCGATGGTGGGCCCGGATTCCAACAAATGGCTAGGAGCCGTGAAATCCGAGATAGGATCCATGTATGAGAACAAAGTATGGACTTTGGTGGATTTGCCCAATGATCGGCAAGCCGTTGAGAATAAATGGATCTTTAAGAAGAAGACAGACGCTGATGGTAATGTCACCATTTATATAGCTCGACTTGTCACAAAGGGTTTCTGACAAGTTCAAGGAGTTGACTATGATGAGACTTTCTCACTCGTAGCGATGCTAAAGTCTGTTGGGATTATGTTAGCAGTTGCTGCATTTTCAGATTACGAAATCTGGCAGATGGATGTCAAAACAAAGTTTCCTTGACGGTTTCCGTGAGGAAAGGTTGTATGTGATACAACCAGAAGGTTTTGTCGATCCCAAGGATGCTAAAAGGTATGCAAGCTCCAGCGATCCTTCTATGGACTGGAGCAAGCATCTCGGAGTTGGAATATACGCTTTGATGAGGTGATCAAAGCTTTTGGGTTTATACAAAGTTTCCAAGAAACTTGTATTTACAAGAAGGTGAGTGGGAGCACTATAACATTTCTGATAAGTATATGTGGATGACACATTGTTGATCAGAAATGATGTAGAATTTCTAGAAAGCATAAAGGGTTGTTTGAAATGAGTTTTTCAAAGGAAGACCTGGGTAAAACTGCTTACATATTGGGCGACAAGATCTATAGAGATAGATCAAGATGCTTGATAAGACTTTCACAGAGCACATACCTTGACATGATTTTGAAGGAGTTCAAAATGGATCAGTCAAAGAAGGAGTTCTTGCCTGAGTTGTAAGGTGTGAAGTGGAGTAAGACTCAAAGCTCGACCACGGCAGAAGAAAGAAAAAGGACGAAGGTTGTCCCCTATGCCTCAGCCATAGGCTTTATACGGTATGCCATGCTGTGTACCGCACCTGATGTGTGCCTTGCCACGTGTCTGGCAAGGGGGTACAAGAGTGATCCAGGAGTGGATCACTGGACAGCGGTCAAAATTATCCTTAGAGGAATAAGGAAATGTTTCTCGGTTATGAAGGTGATAAAGAGTTCGACATAAAGGGTTACATCGATGCAAGCTTTAACACCAATCCGGATGACTCTGAGTAGCAAACCGGATACGTATAGTGGAGCAGCCATTTGGAATAGCTCCAAGTGGAGCATGGTAGCAGCATCTACAATATGACATAAAGATTTGCGAAGTACACGCGGATCTGAATGTTGCAGACCCGTTGACTATAACCTCTCTCACAAGCAAAAATGATAAAACCCCAGAACTCTTTGGGTGTTAATCACATGGTGATGTGAACTAGATTATTGACTCTAGTGCAAGTGGGAGACTGTTGGAAATATGCCCTAGAGGCAATAATAAAATGTTTATTATTATATTTCCTTGTTCATGATAATTGTCTATTGTTCATGATATAATTGTATTAACCGGAAACCGTAATACATGTGTGAATACATAGACCACAATATGTCCCTAGTGAGCCTCTAGTTGACTAGCTCGTTGATCAATAGATGGTTGTGGTTTCTTGACCATGGACATTGGATGTCGTTGGTAACGGGATCACATCATTAGGAGAATGATGTGATGGACAAGACCCAATCCTAAGCATAGCACAAGATCGTGTAGTTCGTTTGCTAAAGCTTTTCTAATGTCAAGTATCATTTCCTTAGAACATGAGATTGTGCAACTCCCGGATACCGTAGGAATGCTTTGGGTGTATCAAACATCACAACGTAACTGGGTGACTATAAAGGTGCACTACAGGTATCTCCGAAAGTGTCTGTTGGGTTGGCACAAATCGAGACTGGGATTTGTCACTCCGTATGACGGAGAGGTATATCTGGGCCCAGTCGGTAATGCATCATCATAATGAGCTCAATGTGACTAAGGAGTTAGCCACGGGATCATGTGTTACGGAACGAGTAAAGAGACTTGCCGGTAACGAGATTGAACGAGGTATGGGGATACGGACGATCGAATCTCGGGCAAGTAACATACCGATGGACAAAGGGAATTGTATATAGGATTGATTGAATCCCCGACATCGTGGTTCATCCGATGAGATCATCGTGGAACATGTGGGATCCAACATGGGTATCCAGATCCCGCTGTTGGTTATTGACCGGAGAGATGTCTCGGTCATGTCTGCATGGTTCCCGAACCCGTAGGGTCTACACACTTAAGGTTCGGTGACGCTAGAGTTGTTATGGGAAATTGTATGTGGTTACCGAAGGTTGTTCGGAGTCCCGGATGAGATCCCGGACATCACAAGGAGTTCCAGAATGGTCCAGAGGTGAAGATTTATATATGGGAAGTCCAGTTTCAGTCACCGGAATGGTTTCGGGGGTTATCGGTATTGTACCGGGACCACCGAAAGGTGTCCGGGGGTCCACCGGGTGGGGCCACCTGCCCCGGAGGGCCTAGTGGGCTGAATATGGGTGGGGACCTGCCCCTTAGTGGGCTGGTGCGCCCCGCCCCCCCAAGGGCCCAAGGCGCCTTGGGTTGGAAACCCTAGGGGAGGGGGCGCCTCCCACCTTGCTTGGGGGGCAAGTTACCCCCTCCTGGCCGCCCCCCCCCCTCTAGATGCATCTATGGGGCCGGGCCCCTCTCCCCTTCACCCTATAAATAGAGGGGGGTGGGAGGGCATCCGCACCCCTTCCCTGGCGCATCCCTTCCCCCTCTCCAACACCTCCTCCTCCGTAGTGCTTGGCGAAGCCCTGTCGGAGAACCACGAGCTCCTCCACCACCATGTCGTCGTGCTGCCGGAGCTCTCCCTCAACTTCTCCTCTTCCCTTGCTGGATCAAGAAGGAGGAGACGTCCCCAGACTGTACGTGTGTTGAATGCGGAGGCGCCATCCGTTCGGCGCTTGGATCGGATCTTCCGCGATTTGGATCGCCGCGAGTACGACTCCATCAACCGCGTTCTTGTAACGCTTCCGCTTAGCGATCTTCAAGGGTATAAAGATGCACTCCCTCTCTCTCGTTGCTAGCATCTCCTAGATTGATCTTGGTGACACGTAGGAAATTTTTTGAATTATTACTACGTTCCCCAACACTACTATCTCTGTCTTGGTCTATTAGTCCCCTTTATATTATGTGCCATATTTTCACCTTAAATTTAACTGATAAAATGTTAATGCATGTTATAAAAATTATATAATTGGAAACTATGTTCAAATACGAATCCAACGATATAATCTTTGGCGACATGCATCCATATTTTATTAGTTAAATCTCTAGTCAAAATTTGGCACAAAAATACAAAGACGACTTATAAACCAGGACGGGGGTAGTAGGTAATTAAATTGCAAACTTTTTTTTATTAACTGTATGTGTACGTGTCCTTTCGTCCTCCTCTCGCACATCTTGTCACCCCGCTGCCGCAGACGGCTTCGAGCGCAAGCTTGAGCAGCGCGCGGGGGCGTTCTTTTTGGCAAACGGTGGCTCGAAGTGGCGCCAATGAATCATCGGTGAGCCCATTCCCGCGCAACCGCGCAGGTTCCCACGCAAGCTTCCCGCCCGACTCGGTGAAACCCCCCAAAATCCAAATGCTTACCGCCTGCTATATAAACCCTCACGGCCGGCGAGTCCTGCGTCGCATTTTCCCCTCCCTCCCTGTAGCTTATTTCGTCTGCTTCTCCCACAATCGCCAATGGCACCGGTCCGTCAGCGTCGCTCAGCCACCCGCCGTCATTAGAGGAAACCTCCAGTTGGAAGGCTACACCGCGGCGGCGGCACAGTCCCTGGCGTAGTGTAGTGCGCGTGGCGTCCCTATTGGGTGTGCGCGGAACACCCACCACACGCTCCGCCGCCGCTGCCCGTCGGCAGCTGTTGTCGGCCGCTGTTGCCGCCACCCCACCGTCTGCCGCCGTGGCCGCCACACCACTGTCGAAAGCCAAGCCCATCGCCCGCTCTGTCGCCATGGCCCGAAGGCGGGATGTGGCCGTCGTGGCCGCCACCCCACTGTCGGCCACCATGGCCATCACCCGCTCCGCCACCGCGGCCCGAAGGCGGGAGGTGGTGGTCGTGGCCGCCACCCCATCGTCGGCTGCCGTGGCCGCCAGCCCACCGTCAACCGCCGGGGTCATCACCCGCTCCACCACCGCCGCCCGAAGGCGGGAGGCGGAGGTGGAGGCCCGCACGTGCGTCAGCGACCTTGCGTGTTACATCGAGTTCCTGCGGGAGGAGGAGGAGCGCCTCGTCGAGCACACAAAGAGCCTTATCGCCGCCGTGGCAGCAGCACACGCCGCCGCAGAGGCGAGGAATCAGGAGATCTACGTAGGAGTCCCACCGCTTCGAGAGGGATCGTCTGGAGTGGCAGAGGGCGTTTGAGGTGAGCGTCGCTGAAGGTGCAGCAGCGGCAGGCACCGTATTGCAGTTGTCCAGCTCGTCGGTAGGCTCCTCCTCCTTTGCCTCTTACTGAGCATGCTCGGCAACGATGGAGAAGGCTGCCCAGAAGTATTACAAAGCCCCCCCCCCCCCCCGTAGTAGTATTTAGGGGCTATTTTGTTCAGTTCATCTGACTATAGATGTCGGTGTACTAAAGTTTGGGTCCTTTAGTACCCCCATACTTGTGCACGGACGGTTGTAGCCATACCAGCGGCAAGGCCTGCCGGGGGACAGCTGGAAGCAAGTGCAAGACTATCAAGAAGGCATTCAAACCAGTGACCAGAAGACAGAAGCCCAAAGGCCGGATCCCCAGTAAGATACTTGCCGGGATGGCTTGCGAAGACCCGGCAAGGCTCGCACCCAGCAAGATCCCACCACTCTGCCACCGCTCCAACATAGCGACCAGCCTGTCATTTGGGTTTTGTCCTCTTGGATGCGTGTCATGGCACTAGTGGTGGACGGGCTTAAGCGGTGCTGATGGGATGGGCCCTTTTTCCGTCCCCAACAAAGCAAGGGACACCTAAACGGAGCATTTAATGCGTTTGTCCTAAGACGTCAGTGATAAGCATGTAAACACTGTAGCAACTTTACACCTCTTGTATTTACTGTACGCCACTGTTGGTGACCCCTTGGACGTATAAAAGGAGGCCCAAGGCGTAGCTACAGGGGGGAGGACTCTCGGGCCCATTCTGCATGCATAGCTACTGCTCAAACATATTGTTCATCGCAAGCGCTCCTGGAGCTTGGGCTTAATCACCCACAATAAACTAAAGTAGGAGTAGGGTATTACGCTTCTCAGCGGCCCGAACCTGGGTAAAAATCCCCTCGCGTTGATCGTTGGATCTGCTCTTTGTGCATACCTCTCTCCCTGCCGAACTGTAAAAGGGATCCACGCGATCCCATAGGTTTCGTACGCCGACATCTTTGGCGCGCCAGGTAGGGGAGGAAGGTTGCGCGAACCTGATCTAGCGATCAGCGCGTCAGTTCTTGATCCTCTTCGTCGTTATGGCTCCCAAGAAGAAGGGCACCACGGCGGCTGGTCCGTCTACATCCAAGCTTCCGACGCCTGCGCACACAAGTGGCGGCGGAGGAGGCAGCGGAAGAAGCGGTGGCGGCTGAAATTCTTTGCCATACACGATGTCCTCTTCATCAATATCATGCCTTGCAGAAAGCTAAGTCCTAAAACTTTGATTGCTTTCTGCTGTTTAGCCTTATCCTTGATGGTATTTTTTGTACATAACCTGTGCGTGAAGGAGCACTCTTGAAACATTCTGCGCCCCTAATTGTTCTGGGTCCGCCCAGCAACACGGATGTGGCTGCGATTGTTTCTAGAGCGTTAAGCTCCTGAAGAGGCGGTGTTCTCGATAGGCTACTAGACAGGACCCGATCCTAAGCGCCATCGACTAGAACGTGCGCATTCGGGGAGCATTCCGGCAGACGTAGGGACTCATTGTACAGAAATGTGATCATTCAAGGAAAAGGAGAAGCTAATTAACTTGTTGTGCTAAAACGTTGTTGTGGCATTACATGCCCGAATCAGTGTTGCAGGTATACAGATGGGCGATTATCTCGCAGCCTTGCTGGCAACATCCTTGCCGGAAGCCAGCGTTGGGAATGTCAAAGTTCTCCGCTGAAGTCATGAGCCTTCCCGGCAACATCCTTGCCAGAAGCCGGCGTCGAGAATGTCAAAGTTCTCTGCTGAAATCGCAAACTTTACCGGAAATATTCATCCGCGGAGGAATAGCAACCTTGTCGTCGAGCCATGCGCTCCGACAAGGGGGCTTTCAACCTTGTCGTCGAGCCATGCGCTCCGATAAGGGGGCTTCCAACCTTGTCGTCGAGCCATGCGCTCCGACAAGGGGGGCTTTCAACCTTGTCGTCGATCCATGCGCTCCGATAAGGGGGCTTCCAACCTTGTCGTCGAGCCATGCGCTCTGACAAGGGGGGGCTTTCAACCTTGTCGTCGAGCCATGCGCTCCGACAAGGGGGCTTTCAACCTGGTCGTCGAGCCATGCGCTCCGACAAGGGGGGCTTTCAACATTGTCGTCGAGCCATGCGCTCCGACAAGGGGGCTTTCAACCTTGTCGTCGAGCCATGCGCTCCGACAAGGGGGGCTTTCAACCTTGTCGTCGAGCCATGCGCTCCGACAAGGGGGCTTTCAACCTTGTCGTCGAGCCATGCGCTCCGACAAGGGGGGATTTCAACCTTGTCGTTGAGCCATGCGCTCCGACAAGGGGGCTTTCAACCTTGTCGTCGAGTCGTGCGCTCCGACAAGGGAGTTTTCGCTCTTGTCGCCAAGTCCAGCGCTCTGACGAGGGCGGAACCAGTGAGACACCTTATGCAGCAAATACAACAGACAGGGTTCTCTTAAGCATTGAGATCATTTGAGTTTTCTGCTGAAAGATGAGCTCGGGGGCTGGCAGCGCCTCTGAAAACTATTTTTCTTATCAACTATTCTTCCAGAAGAAAGGGCATGGCGGTAATGACCCATGCCAAATTTAGCCCCACCTCCAGCATCGAGATCTTTGAGTTCTCTGCAGGAGGAGTGTGGAAGATGCTGGATTGATGAGCTCCCGGCGGTTCTTTGGTTAATCAGAACGACACCAAATTGAGCCACTGGCCAGACACCCTTCTCCCTAGTGTACGTGGCAGAAGCAGTTCTCCCCATGGAACTCATATACGGGTCACCTCAAGTGCTCGCTTATGATGAGCTTGAGCAAGAGCAGCTGCGGCAAGATGACGCTACGCTCCTTGAGGAAGATCGTCTTCAGGCTGCTGTGCGAGCTGCACGCTACCAGCAAGCCTTGCGCCGCTACCATAGCCGCAAGGTTCATGCCCGAAGTCTTGAGGAAGGCGACTTTGTTCTTCGGCATGTTCAGTCGGCCAAGAATTCCAACAAGTTGACGCCGAAGTGGGAAGGCCCTTATCGGGTAGTACGAGTCACCAGGCCTGGCGCTGTCTGCCTGGAGACCGAGGATGGCATTCCAGTGAGCAATTCCTGGAATATCGAGCATCTTCGTAAGTTCTACCCATAAGGCGCGGTTGCCGGGTCCCCCGGCAACCACCTTTTCTACGAGTTTTGCCGGCAAGGCATGTGATCCTTTGTACAAAGCCAGGCGCAGGCCTTGTGCATAGTTGAATAAGCTTAAGTGGTTTACAATTCCTGTTGATTTTCATGTTAATCTATATGCATGCTTGTCTGAGATATTGTATTACACTTGCTTCCGGTAAGCGTTAACGAACCGCCAAGGTTCCATATCTCTGTTTTCTCTTCTTTCTTTTTCTCAAAGGGTAGAAGGTTCCCTCGCGTGCAAGTTTGCCGGGGGGAGTGATGGTATGGATACCGATAGGCGACGTTCAAGGTTGACATCTTGCAGGAAGGAGTTGAGCAACAAAAAGCTAAGTTGCAGAACTTTGAGTAATTTTTTTACTTTGAGGTTATTTTCCTTGAACAATTTCGGCCTTTGTATGGAAAACCTGCACATGAAGGAACCTTGTCGTGATCGGTTGCGCCCTTACTCTATTTCGAGTCTGCTCAACAGCTTAGGTGGCTGCACTGAAAACGTCGAGGTATCTTGCCGGTAGCGACACCTCTAGCAGGCTGCTAAGGATCCATTCCTCAAAGCGCTCGTGGCAAGGGCGCGTGCACCGGCAAGTTTTCCAATAAGCATAGGGCATGCACCATACAGAAAGAAATCCAACAAGAGAAATAGCATGCATTCATCCAAAACATAGCAAGTTATATTACATTGGTAGTTGCCGCGATTCTAACTTAAGATGAAATTGTCTTTAACATGGAATGGTGGCGGCAAAGATGAAGCGAAGTGGCTAGTCCCTGCGCTGGCCTTCGACCCTCTTGACTTGGCTCACCTTGTCGACGATGGGCGCGACAAGCTCTTTGAGTGCCTCAAGGTCGACATTCTCCGACAGGCTTTCAAGAACGTTGGTGAGGTTGATGCCAGGGTTCTTGTGCACCAGTTTGATGAGCACCTTGAGGAGGACGGCCCGGCAGAGTTTGCGGGATTCGTTGGCCAGATGGGTTGCTCATTCAGAATGGAGCAGCTTCAGGGCATCAATGACGCCCTCGAAGAACATGGTCAGCTTGGCGCTTGGAGACACCCTGTCGTCGGAAGAGTAGTTCAAGTTCTGCAGGCCCATGGTGGACAGTTCTGCTGCAAGCCTTTCCGCGACGTCAACAAGGCGCTCGGTCCAGATCTTCACACCTTTCTCAAAATCATTATAAGTGGCGGCGGCGCTCTTGAGCAGGTCCTTCTCGTTTCGGAGGTCCTTGATCAAGGCCTTCTCGCGAGCCTTGCCGTCCTCCAGGGACTTCTCCAGCGTAGTCAGCTTCAGTTTCAGATCAGCGATGGATTCATTGGCTGAGGTGAGCTTTTTGATCTTGTCGGACATGGAGGTTTGCATCTCCGCCAAGCTGTAGAGAGTCTTCTCTCTATCGGCTTTGAGCGTCGAGAGCTCCTTGCCATGGTCCTCGAGATCCACCTCCAGCCTCTTTACTTTATCGCCCAGCTCATTCTTGGCGGCCTCTGCAGCTTCGGCGGCATCGATGGCCTCATTCAACTTGCCGGCGTGGTCTATGGCCAGAGCTTCGAGTGTTTCCTTGTGTTTCTGCTCCAGCTCCTGGGTTCGCTGCGCGACAAGCCTTTCGGTCTCCTCGTCCTTGCTGCGGAGCTTGGCGGCAAGCGCCTCCTCGCGCGCGGCAAGGTCTTCTTCATGAGCATCAAGCCCGACGCGGCATTCCGTCAAGCGAGCTTCCTCTGCAGCGGCCCGCTGCGCGGCCTCTTCCTGTGCCTTCTCGGCGTCGGACTGCTTTAAGGGGAACTCGCTCCAACTTTGACTTAGTTGTTCCCGGCCAGCCATCAACTCCTGGAAGGCCTCAGCGTACCAGACCTGCGTTTCCTCGAAGCGCTTCTGAAAATCTGCCTCCGTTGCTTCCATAACTGCCGCTCTGGAGTCCAATTTTTCCTTTCGGGTGCGGTGAAGCGCCTGGAGCTTCTGGAAGTTGCTGCTCATGGCTTGGAGGAGTTGTTCTTCCTTGGACCCGCTACTGCTGGTGCATGGCTTGTCAACAATCTTGAGTCCAGCAGCGGTGATGGCGTCTTCATCGAGAATTTCTTTTTCGGTTGGCACCCCAATGCTTGCCGTTCCTGGTATGTTGACGAACAGGTTGTCGCCAACCTTAAGGTATCTGCTTGACGAAGGGGCCTCGGATGTTGACGGTTGGTCCTCAACAACCGCCTCGCCAGCAACTAGGGGCTCCGTGACCGGTGCAGCGCCAGGCGCTCCTGTGGCAGGAATGCCATCAGTATGGTCACCGGTCTCCTTGCCGACCCTCTCAGCAGACCCCTTGGCGGTTTCCTCCTGTGCATCCTTGGCGGCCTCGTCAGCAGCGACTTTGTCGGCCTCGGCGGCAGCATCCTTGGCGGTCTTCTCGATGACGATATCAACATCCATTTGCTCCATCAAGGGAAGATCTGAAGACCCGGGAAGGAAACAAGATGAGACCAAGGTTGAAGTTCAAGAAGACAAAAATAAAGAAAGAATGACAAGTACTCAGAGGCAAGTGGTTTACCTGTGTCAAGCTGTTGAGAGGTGGTTTCTCCTTTCCCGAAAACATTGGTTGCCGATGTAGGACTGCCAGTGCCCGTGCTTGCCGGCTCCTCTTCAACACGAATGGGCTCGCCAGTGGAAGCCCTTGCCGGAGATTCATCTCTGGGTGGCGTGGTTGACGGAGGCGGCGCGTCAGGGACGGCCTCCAATGGCTCTCCTTGTTGCCGTTTTTCTCCTGCAAGCCCGGTGATGTTAGTAGCAAAGATAAACACCTCAACGCCCGCCAGCGGAAAATGGGTAGTGGACTCACGCTGGGGGCTGAGTTGGGGGTTGCATTGAGGACTAAGCTCTGGGCTGACGATGATGAGCTCTAGGGCACCTACGGTGCTTGCCGGGGGCTCGTCACCCATTGAAGTCTTTGCCCTCTTCGCCATCCTTTGCGCCAATGTTTCTGTATCTCTGTGGAGACAGGCCAAAGCAAGACAGATGAGTTAAGCAAACCAGGAACTCAGAAGTTAAGAGATGTGACAGGACCCTTACTCTTCTCTTTCCAGGCTAAAAGCGGAGATGTCGAAGTCGGCCTCCGTTACGGTACCCGTGCGAGGGGGTGGAGGAGGGGTCCTGGGTTGCTTGGATGTGACAGAAGCGGCGGGTCGATGTGACCCTGTGCTCTGGCTGTTGGTGCTGTCATATGAGACGCCCCCGCCTCTCCAGTTGTTGCCGCGGGCGTGCGTCTCGTACGTCGCATGGGTTGCTGTTGAGCTTCCTACCGCAGCGCAGCCTTGCCGGCCGTCTTCTTGCCGGGAACCTCACCGCTCGAGGAAGGTTGCTGTGCTGGGATGCCAGAGGCGGCTTTCCGCAGCACGCACTTCTTCTTCTCTGGAGCTGGGGGCTCCTCGTGCAGCTGCTCCTTGGTTGTGTCTTCCCCAGAAGAGCTCCCGGCAGCTGTGCCGCTCTGTTCCCCGGCAGTCTCACCCTGCCCGGCAAGATTTTCCTCTAACATTACTTCTTCTTTGCTGGCTTCCTCTTCCACAAAGCCAGCGCTGCCGGCCTCCGCGGCAAGATTCGCCTCTTCTGCCCTGCTGGCGATATACGCCACTTCCTCGTCAGTAGTGGGGCGGATGAGGTTTGTCTCTTCCCGGATGGCTCTCTCCGACAGATTGTCAAAGAACCCCTATGCTTACTCTGCGGATGGCTCGACCCAAGTTCTGTCAAGGCCGTGGGCATTACATGTCGGCATCATGGCGATGATTGAGGTCAGAGCGGAGTTGTTGCACAGAGGAATTACGCTCGCCGGCAACTTATATTTCCCGCCGGGCCTGAACAGTTTGTGGCAGAAAGCTGTGTGATGTATGATTGTCAAGTTGTTGTTTAGCCCAGGATGCAGCCTCATGGTACCTGCTGCATTCGAAAACTCCCAGGCTGGTCTCCCTTTGTTATGCGGAGGAGCGATGCAGCGGCGAAGGAAATCAGCGCCAACCATTTCTATTGTGAGCCCGGCAGCCCTGAGACAGTGGATCCTGGTAATTGCGATTGTGAGCTTCTTGTCCTGAGGATTGAGAGCGCTCCAGTCATTGCCATGGACCACTTTCGTTTGTCGGGCCAAACAGAAAGGCTGGGGATCTTTCCCCTTAATCCAGCACCATTCGCCCCGCCATTCTTCTCACTTCGTACAGTAGAGCCCCTCTGGAAATATCTCTTTATTCCATGCCCTTGGAATCCAGGTGATAGAACCGTAAAGGGCGTCTCCTTTTTCGATACGGAGAATGAATAGTGGCGAAAGAGGGCTGTGCTAGGGATTACTCCGGCGAAATTTTCACAGAGATGGGCGAAGACTGACATGCATGTCACGGCATTCGGCATGAAATCCAAGAGACGGAAGCCGTATGTGTACATGATGTCGCTGAAGAAATCAGAAAACGGAGGGCAGAGCCCGCAATAAAAGTATGCGGCAAAGAAAGGGAATTTATCTGGGCCACCCTCGGAGGAAGCTGCGTTTACGCGAGTAGCGGGATGAGCCTTCGTCTCCCTCCCCCACATGCACAGATACCGATCCTTCAGGGAGCTCCCGTCGAGCGTCGGGGCGAAGACGACGTGCTCCTTCCGCATCTTCACCAGCTCGCTCTCCTCCGCCTGCGCACCCAAGCCGACAGCTTTCACCTCTTTGCCCTTGCTCGCTTTGGGTGGCATGGCGACTTAGGAAGCAGGGGCCGAGGGCGATGAGAGAGTGGAGGCAGCGAATGGATGGGAGAGGCTCTGCTTTGAGTTCGAGGAAGAAGGCGACGGCGGCTTCCAGATTGGAAAGGATGAAAGGTAAATGAACGGCGCCTCTGCGGATTCCTTTTTATGGGGAAGGCGCGGGGCTGCCTCCTTTCTAATCAAAGTGAATGCACTTTCGCGAGCACGCTGCTACAGCGATTGTTCCGCACACATATCCCGCGTCGTGCATTCAATATGTGCCGTGGGGAAGCACGGTAAACGAGATAATTACGACAGCCAACTCCTGCCACGCGTGCCCGTGCACTGTTTGGGCCTAGCCCAACAACGCCACGCACCCGTGTATGGCCTAGGCCTAGGGGCTCCTGTCGGTGTGCTAAAGTATGGGTCCTTTAGTACCCCATACTTGTGCACGGACGGTTGTAGCCATACCAGCGGCAAGGCCTGCCGGGGGACAGCTGGAAGCAAGTGCAAGACTATCAAGAAGGCATTCAAACCAGTGACCAGAAGACAGAAGCCCAAAGGCCGGATCCCCGGCAAGATACTTGCCGGGATGGCTTGCAAAGACCCGGCAAGGCTCGCACCCAGCAAGATCCCGCCACTCTGCCACCGCTCCAACGTAGCGACCAGCCTGTCATTTGGGTTTTGTCCTCCTGGATGCGTGTCATGGCACTAGTGGTGGACGGGCTTAAGCAGTGCTGATGGGACGGGCCCTTTTTCCGTCCCCAAGAAAGCAAGGGACACCTAAATGGAGCATTTAATGCATTTGTCCTAAGATGTCAGTGATAAGCATGTAAACACTATAGCAACTTTACACCTCTTGTATGTACTGTACGCCACTGTTGGTGGCCCCTTGGACGTATAAAAGGAGGCCCAAGGCGTAGCTACAGGGGGGAGGACTCTTGGGCCCATTCTGCATGCGTAGCTGCTGCTCGAACATACTGTTCATCGCAAGCGCTCCTGGAGCTTGGGCTTAATCACCCACAATAAACTAAAGCAGGAGTAGGGTATTACACTTCTCAGCGGCCCGAACCTGGGTAAAAATCCACTTGCGTTGATCGTTGGATCTGCTCTTTGTGCATACCTCTCTCCCTGCCGAACCGTAAAAGGGATCCACGCGATCCCATAGGTGTCGTACGCCGACAATAGATGTGGTTGAACTGTACTAAGTACTTAAAATTAGCTAGTATATATAGTTGAACTAGCTATTTCAGTACGTGGTTGGCAACAATTGGAGAAAAGTTTGGTCGGTTCAGCTGTCAAGTTGAGCTGTTTGTATAAAGAACGGCTGCTTAATCTATGAATGAAATCTATGCTTATTGAATTTCAGTTGCAAAATTAGATAGTGCTAGTGATTTTTAGCTGCATATTTTGACAAATGGCAGGGTTACAAGGTTGACAAAGGGCAATGTTACTAGATCAACAAATGTCAATCATTCCAGTTTGACAAATGGCAATATACCCAATATGACAGATGCAAATCTCTCAAATTGTCTGTACGTGGTTGCACACGGATCATCCGAAAAAACCGTTTGCGTTGAAGGGATGTACAAATCCTGCGTGCCAGATTTTCTCTTGGTTTAGCGGTGAAGTCTCGCTTTGCATACCGTATTCAATCTGAACTGTTTGCGTTGAAGAGATGCACAAATCCTGCGCGGCAAATTTTCGCTTGGCTTACTGGGGAAGACCATAGCTGTCACTTTGCATACGGGTATTCTATCTAAAACGTTTGAGATGAAGAGCTGCACAAATCCTGCTCGGCACATTTTCCCTTGGCTTATTGGGGAAGTTGTCGGTTTGCATACGGGTGTTCTATCTAAAACGTTTGCGATCAAGAGCTGCACAAATCCTGCTCGGCCCATTTTCCCTTGGCTTCCTGGGGAAGCTGTCGGTTTGCACACGGGTGTTCTATCTAAAACGTTTGCGATGAGTGTTTTATATTTAAAAACCATTGACATTTTTTTAAAGAAAATCGTTTGATAAGTCTGTACATTCAGAGAGAAAAAAGCAAGTTCGTTCAAACCATATCTTTCATTCAGTCACACTACAAATTTATATTTATATGATCGAGATAAAGTACTAAACCCAAAAAACTAATTTCGGCAGAGGCGGCGTGCCGCGTCGGCGTTGTCGTTGTCGTCCTCCGAGACGTCGTTGTTGAAGTCTTCAAGGCAGCACAAAATGTTCTTCACTTGGAAATCAAACATCATGTCGTCGCGTGATCGACGGGCGGGGTGCGGGAGGACGGCAACTCACGGCGCTGCGAGGTAGCGGTCGACGGTGGCGTCCCATGCCGCTGAGGGGGGCATGCGCACGGGCACGGGTGCGGCGGGTGCAGGCAAACGCACGGGGACCGGCGCCGCGGTGGGTGCAGGGGCGGGCACGGGCACGGGCGCTGGCATGTACACGAGCTCGCGCGGGTCCGCGGAGGCCTCACTGACGCCTGCGGCTTCCAGCTCTGCTATAGTGCTCGGTTACCAGCTCGTCAATGCTACGGGGATGGTCACTGGCGCGGGTGCAGGGATGGGAGCTGGGACGGGCGCGGGGGCAGCAACCGCCGCGGCCAGCTTGTTCAGGGCCATATCCATGAGGCCCCATTCCTCCTTATTTTCTATCTCGTCCGGCTCGGAGTCGACTTCACCAAACTAGAAGACTAGTGGCAATGATCCTTCTGCGCCATAACGTTGGTGGAGGTCTGCGGGAGGGGAATGGGAAGCGAATAATAAGGCTGCCCGTATTAAACAGCAGCTCGGGCGCCATTAATGGAGAGGATGCGAGCAAGGCGGGCGGCCATGGAAGTCAAAGGGCTCGCTTCCTAGTGAGCCTGCATAGCGTACAGCTCGCACGCTTCCCGGTGAGCCTGCGCATTGGAGGACAGCTTGCACACCTCTCGGTCAGCCAGCGCAGCGGACTGCGCTCGCACGTCTCCCGTTCTGTCAAGTAGCTGTCTGCACGGCACCTCCTAGCCATTAAAAGAGTGACGCGTGGCGTCACGTGAATGGTTAATAGAACGCACACGATTTAAATTATACAAAACATTTGAGATGTTAAAGTGGCAGCTATTTGTTTCAAAATGCCTTTGTTGGTTGTTATTCAATTGCGCCTTCTCTCAAAATGGACACGAAAAATACCACAGCATGTCGGGTGCCATTCCATGATAGCATGCCAAGTCTCATGAATTTCAGACGAGTTTTGGATTTACTAGAATTAAAAACAAAGTATCTCAATGTTTTGTCGGCAATCAACAGTGCCTTGGTGTTTGAAATTCATTCCCATTTCTTGCATGGGACCTAAGCATGCACCCAAGGACACACATTTGATATGTCAACCCATTTTTCTGCATTGGAGCATGTGCATGTAGTTCAAATTTGAATTATGCACATAAAATGCCTAGAAAACTCAGTTAATGTATAAAAATGTCCAAACGAACCCCGAAATTTCAAATTTTAACACGACACTCCTATGGCTCTATGTTGCCACTAGGAAAAAAATTGAAAACAGGAAGAGGCAACGAATATCGTTTCATCCACCAAGGAGGCACATTCCCTACCGGAACCATGAGGCTTGTTGTTCGAACCTCTGGTATGTGAGAAGCTTATACCCAAACCTGCCCCAAATGGGATAATTTTTTTACCACACCATGTTGATGCCGTTCCATAATAGCATGCCAAGTTTCATGAATTTCAGACGAGTTTTGGATTTACTAGAATTTAAAAACCATGTATCTAAATGTTTGCGGCCGAGCGACGGTGGCAAGGTGTTTGACATTCATTCCCATTTCTTGCATGGGACCTAAGCATGCAACCAAGGACACAGAATTGATTTTTCAACCAATTTATATGCACTGGAGCATGTGCCTATACTTCAAATTTGAATTATGCACATAAATGCATAGAAAACTCAGTGAATGTATAAAAATGTCCAAACGAACTCTAAAAAATTCCAAAATTTAACACAACACTCCGGTTGTTCTATGTTGACACTAGAAAAAAAATTGAAATCAAGAAGAAGCAATTGATATCGTTTCGTCCAGAAAGGTGAAACGTTCCCTACCGTAACCATGAGGCTTGTTGTGAGAAGATCTAGTTTGTGAGAAGCTTATACCACAACCTGCCCCAAATGGGACAATATTTTTACCACGGCATGTTGATGCCGTTCCATGATAGCATGTCAAGTTTCATAAATTTTTGTTTTAAAAACCATGTATCTCAATGTTAGCGGCCGAGCGACGGTGGCAAGGTGTTTGACATTCATTCCCATTTCTTGCATGGGACCTAAGCATGCAACCAAGGACACACATTTGAATTTTGAACCCATTTATATGCACTGAAGCATGTGCATGTAGTTCAAATTTGAATTATGCACATAAATGAAAAGAGAAGTTAGTTAATGTATGAAAATGTCCAAGCGAACCACGAAAAATCCCAAAAATTGACACAACACTCCTGTTGCTCTATGTTGACACTAGAAAAATTTTGAAAGCAAGAAGAGGCAACGGATATCGTTTCGTCCACAAAGGTGGCACGTTCCCTACCGAAACCATCAGGCTTGTTGTGAGAAAGCTCTGGTTTGTGAGAAGTTTATACCCAAACCTGCCCCAAATGGGACAATATTTTTACCACAGCATGTTGATGCCGTTCCATGATATCATGTCAAGTTTCATGAATTTCAGACGAGTTTTCGATTTACTAGAATTTTTGAACCATGTATCCCAATGTTAGCGGCCGAGCGACAGTGTCAAGGTGTTTGACATTCATTCTTATTTCGTGCATATGACCTAAGCATGCAACCAAGGACACACATTTGATTTTTTAACCCATTTTTACGCACTGGAGCATGTGCATGTACTTCAAATTTGAATTATGCACATAAATGCCTAAAAAATCAGTTAACGTATAAAAATGTCCAAACGAACCCCGAAAAATTCCAAAATTTAACACGACACTCCTGTTGTTCTATGTTGACACTAGAAAAAAATTTGAAAGCAAGAAGAGGCGACGAATATCGTTTTATCCACAAAGGTGACACGTTTCCCTACCGGAACCATGAGGCTTCTTGTGAGAAGCTCTGGTTTGTGAGAAGCTTATACCATAACCTACCCCAAATGGGACAATATTTTTTACCCCAGTATGTTGATGCCATTCCATGATAGCATGCCAAGGTTCATGAATTTCAGACGAGTTTTGGATTTACTAGAATTACAAAAGCAAGTACCTCAACGTTTGCCGGAGAGTGTAAGTGCATCTAGTGCCCCTTAGTGATTTTGGTGTATTGAAGACTTGTAGGTTAAGGGACTAATGTGTTTGTGAGTGTACACAGGTTATATAACTCTCTGAGGAGTTTGATATTTACGAAGAAAGTCGACCCCTAAAAATGAATGCCTTCATTTGAAGACTTTGGTTTTCTTGAAGACTTTGAAAATGAGGAAATTGGTGTGACCTTGAAGACATCGATATTGATGCGAGGATTATGAAGCGTGAAGACTTTTGTTTTCGTAGTTTCATTTTCTCTTTCTTGAGTCATAGGAAACATCGTACTGTTAAAGGGGGTCGAGGTAAAACTAAGGAAAAGTTTCCAAGTGATGCTCATCTCCAAGCCTACACATACCCAATCCTTCGAGTGAAGCCTTTGGAAATCTCATACAGTTCAGTCAATTTCTTCAGTGAGAGAGACGAAGATCTTCTGCTCTCTGAGGAATTTGTTCTGACTAAGGAGTTAGGAATTCGCCAGTGCGGATTGCCTACAAGTGAGGAACATGATAGCCCTGAGGAATTTGAGAGCTCAAATTTTCTACCATTGCTATGCTACGCGCCAGCTGTCCCAAATATCTTATCCACCTAACGGTCATATCATTGAAGGGCATTTATGTCTAATCATGTCGGGTTGCTCCCTGGCTATAAATAGCCGCCCCCCTCAACCACTAGCTGGTTGGCTGCTCCGAGAGAAACTGACACTTGTCATTTAGAGCATCCCATCCTCCGAGGACCTTGAGAGAAAATCATCAGTGAGGAAAAACTCAAAACCCCAACACCTAAAACCCAAAGTGATTGAGCATCACTGAAGAGATTGTTCCTGTGTGGAACCGACGCTTGTTACCTTTGAAGACTGTGCATCTTCCAGACGGTTAGGCGTCAAGGTCTAGAGCATCCAAGAGGAATTGTGGATCGCCGGGTGACCTAGTCTGTGAAGGTTTGGAAGTCGCCTTGAAGACTTACCACGAGTGATTGGGCGAGGTCTGTGTGACCTTAGCTCAAGGAGAATACGGTAAGGACTGTGTGTCCTGGGACTGTGTGTCCTTTGGTTTAAATACCAAGCTGCTTCAACCAGACGTACAACTGTCACAGCAGTTGGAACTGGTCTACCAAATCATTGTCTTCACCGAGCTACTGGTTCTATTTTTTCAACCCTTTCATTTCCTCGCTCATGTGTTGATGAAATTGATCGTTACTGTTTGAAGACTTTGACTGAAGACTTTCTCAATTTCCTCAATCCTATTTCTTCAGTCATCTTGTCTTCTGCCTGCTTATCCTATTTACACGCTACCTGTGCTCTGTGTATGTTCCATTTCATCATGATGACCATGGTACTGTCTTGTTATGTATGCACCTGAGTACTTATTCCGTTGCTTGTAGTTTGTCACTTAGCAAATTCCTCAAGTAGTATTTCCTCAGTGATGAATTTGTAAAAAATAACCTATTCACCCCCCCCCCCTCTAGTAGATATAACGCACCTTCAATAGGTATCAGAGCAAGGTGCTCCCTTTTTCTGTGTGATTTTGGTTTAACCACCTGGAGTTTTAGTTATGTTGACTGCAGGCATGATCAAGGTCTCGGCTGGGTGTCCTACCTTCGATGGGACGGACTACCCCTGCTGGAAGAACAAGATGCGCATGCATCTTGAGGCAATTGACAACGATCTCTGGTACGTTCTGGAAAATGGTGTTCCCTCCGTCACTCCTTCCGTGAACGCTGCTAATGTGAAGAGATTCAAGCAACTCGACTCTCAAGCAAAGAATATCATATGTGGCCATCTGAGCAAAGGACAGTATGGCAGAGTGAGTGCTTTGGAGTCTGCAAAGCTTATCTGGGATAGGCTGTCCAAGGTCAACGAAGGAATCTCAACCCAACGTGATTCTCGAGTTGACGTTCTTCGCAATCTCTTCAACCGCTTCAAAAGACTCGACAACGAAAATGTTCAGCAAACCTTCGACCACCTCACTGATATCTCCAATGAGCTTCAAGCGCTTGGTGCCACTGACATCACCGACCATGAGGTGGTGAAGAAATTGCTGAGATCACTTGATTCCTCATTCGATACACTGGCACTGATGATTCAAGAACGTGGAGACTACAAGTCACTAGATCCTGCTGATATCCTTGAGAGGCTAAACACTCATGAATTCCAACAAGCTGAGAAGAGAGATCTCTACGGGCCAAGCTATGGAAGATCACGCGCACTGAAGGCCAAGGCAATTTTCTCATCTGAAGGAGAAGATTCTGACAGCAACCTTGGTGATCCTGAAGAACTAAGCCAAGAGCTAGCAATGCTCGTGAAGAAATTCCAGAAGTTCTCAAGGCGTGGCCGCTTTGGAAAATCTTCAAGAGGTGATGACATGAGATCAGATTCCTCATCCCGTGATTACAAGAAGAGGACTTGCCACAAATGCAAGAAGCCTGGTCACTACATAACTGATTGTCCTCAGTGGGCTAAGGAATCAAAGAAGAAGAAGTACAAGGATGACAGTTCAGACGACTCGAAGAAAAAGAAGAAATCTTCAAAGTCCTCATCGTCAAAATCTTCAAAGACTTCATCTCACAAGAAGAGCAGTTCCAAAAAGGCTCGGGCATTCATTGGCAAGGAAATGGACTCTGAAGCTGAATCTGAGGAAAACGAGGAAGAGAAGGAATCTGAGGAGTCAGACTCTGGTGTGGCGAGCCTAGCTATCGCTATTGCTTTCGTCAGCAAGTCCATCTTCAACACTGAGGAAAATGGCTACCCCAACACTGCTGACGGTGGCAACGATGACTATGCTCCCACCTATTGCTTCATGGAAAAAGGTGCCAAGGTACTCAAATATCCCTCCTCTGAATCAAGTGAGGATGAATCTGATGAAAATCTCAAACCTAGCTATTCCAAACTTGCTAATATTGCCATAAAACAACAAAAGGCTTTGGAAAAGGTTCAAAATCTGCTAGACAAAAGCGATGACCTGTTGGGTGAGGAAATGAATCGAACTCAAACTCTGACTGATAATCTTCAACGACTCTAGTCTAAGTTTGATAACCTTCAAGGTCATCATGAAACACTCTTAGCCGATTATGAGAAGCTTTCTTATGAATTTCTTCAGAGAAAGCAAGATCTTGAGAAACTAAGGGTGAGTCATGAAGATCTTCAGAAGGAAAATGATTCTTTACTTGCTCAACAGATCAGTTCCGCTCAGGAAGAATTCGTTCCACCATGTTTGAAATGCATTGAACATGAATCTGCTAATTCTTCACCTGAAAGTTCAAATGCTTCTATTGCTGCAAATTCTTCAACTATCTCTATGGTCAAAAATTCCTCATCTGAGGATACCACAAGTATTACTAACGAAAATGCAGGGTTGAAGGAATTGTATGTGACAGGCATGTTCAAAAGCCTCAAAGGGCCTCAAACTCTTTGTGATGTGCTCAAAAAGCAGATCTTGAACAGGAACCCTAGGAAAGAGGGTATTGCCTTTGAGAGGAAACTCAATGCCGATGGAACCTACTAGAAACCTGAGCAGTATCCCAAAACCACATGGGTTGCTGCAAAAGGACCTCCTGTGGATCCATCCACTTTATCTGGCTTTACATGTGAATCTTGATATTCATCTGATGAGTCATTTGACTCCAACTATAAGCTGTTCAAAAATCAGAATGGTGAAGTATTTGCTAGATTTGTTGGAACTAACTGCATGAACGGTTCTCCTATGAAGAAAATCTGGGTTCCCAAAAGGTGCCTTGAAAGTCTTCAGGTGAATGTCCTCATGACACCACCTGTGAAGAATAGGAACCCCAGATCAAATTCTTCATATGGACCAAAGTCTTCATATGGATCAAAATCCTCACGTGGATCAAATTCCTCATATGGATCCAAGTCCTCAGATGGATCAAATTCCTCATATGAGCATCATCGTGCTAATGCTTCTGTTTTGCAGGGAAAATCTAAGACTTATGAATATGTGCATTATTCTTCAAATCATTATGTTCATAAGTCCTCAAAGAATTTCTCTGCTTATTCATATGCCTACTCTAACCCCTCTTCTGTGAAACGAAGTGCACTAGCTTCAATGCCACCTTTCTCTTATGGAGCTCACAGAATGATGAACTCTTTGCCACCCCTCCAGATGTGGGTGGTGAAGAAAAAGAACTAATCTCTTATGCAGGGTCAGGTCTCCAAGCAAACTTGAACATCTGAAGAATTTGCTGGAGACCTGAATATGCTTGAAAGGACGCAAGCTAAACATGAAGAAATGATTTACTCATTTCTCATGTCCTCATACTGCTATATCTATTGCACTATTTGATGAAATTCTATCTGATGAACTTGATGTCATATTCTTCACTCTGAAGTATATGAGTTCGTAAGATGCACTAATTCATCTGCAGGATGAAACACCCAAAGCTACTGAGTGGGTCCTCGACAATGGATGTACAAATCACATGACCGGTGATAAGAGCTTACTGATGGACTCTGCTCTATGTCCATCGCATCTGAAGCATATCACCTATGCTGACAAAGGCAAAAGCAAGGTATTGGGTCTAGGTAGGGTTGCAATCTCAAAGGATCGACACATGGACAAAGTCATGCTCGTCGAGTCCCTCGGATTCAACCTCATGTATGTCTCAATGCTTTGTGATCTTGATATGGTTGTCGTCTTTGGCAAATATCACTGCTTAGTGCTCATGGAATCTGACAATTCCAAAGTCTTCGAAGGCTTTAGGAGAGGAGACTTGTATATTGTTGATTTCTCTGCAGAACCACAGCCTGCCACATGTCTACATGCAAAAGCTTCAGAAGGCTGGCTATGGCATCGTCGACTCGGTCATGCTGTCATGAGGAACTTGCACACGCTTGTGAAGAAGAAGCACGTCATTGGCATTGAGGGTGTCAAATTCCTCAAAGATCATCTCTGCGGGGCTTGTGAGGCTGGAAAGATGACCAGATCCAAGCACCCCTCGAAGACTATCATGACTACCACTCATCCTTTTGAATTGCTTCACATGGACCTCTTTGACCCTACTCATTATGTCACACTAACAAATGCAGCATCTTTATATGGCTTTGTTATTGTTGATGATTATTCATGTTACACCTGGGTGCACATCATCACTTACAAAACTGAAGTGCAGGAAGTCTTCAGACGGTTTTCCTCAAGGGCCTCGATGAATTTCGGTGTGAAGATCAAGCACATCAGGAGTGACAATGGGACCGAGTTCAAGAATACTGGTCTTGATGACTATCTTGATGAACTTGGTATTACTCATGAGTTATCTGCCCCATACACTCCTCAGCAAAATGGCATCGTGGAGCGCAAGAACAGGATTCTCGTTGAGATGGCTCGCACTATGCTTGATGAATACAAGACGCCTCGTCGCTTCTGGCCTGAGGCTATTGATACTGCATGCCACATCATCAACAGGGTATATCTTCACAAATTCTTCAAGAAGACCTCATATGAACTCCTCACTGACAAGAAACCCAATGTGAGTTATTTCAAAGTCTTCGGTGCTAAATGTTGGATTAGAGATCCTCATCACAATTCTAAATTTGCACCGAAAGCACACGAGGGTTTTATGGTTGGTTACGGAAAGGACTCGCACACCTACAGAGTCTTCAACACCTATCACAACAAGGTTGTTGAAACTATAGATGTGCGGTTCGATGAGACTAACGGCTCGCAAACAGAGCACCTACCTCCTGTGC
This sequence comes from Thinopyrum elongatum, assembly GCA_011799875.1. Taxonomy (NCBI): domain Eukaryota; kingdom Viridiplantae; phylum Streptophyta; class Magnoliopsida; order Poales; family Poaceae; genus Thinopyrum; species Thinopyrum elongatum. The sequence continues at coordinate 436,238,805 of CM022302.1, forward strand.
TAGATGAAATGCCTCCTGCGGAATCCATCAAGTTCAAGGCTACTGAGGATGTCATACCCACTGAAGAATCTACTGAAGAAGTGATTCCAGATCATGAAGAAAATCATGCTGGTGCATTTGAAGAAAATGTCGCTGAAGAAAATGCTTAGCCGAATCAAAGTCGACAACCTGCCCATCCTCGCGTTGCAAATGAAGTGCAGATTGAGAAAATCATCGACGACATCAACGCACCAGGTCCTCTCACACGCTCAAAAGCTTCACATTTGTCTAACTTTTGTGGGAACTTTGCTTTTGTCTCTATCACTGAGCCCACCAAAGTTGATGAGGCATTTCTGGAGCCTGAGTGGATTCAAGCTATGCAAGAGGAATTACATCAATTCGAGCTCAACAATGTGTGGGAACTTGTCAAGCGACCAGACCCTCGCAAGCACAATATCATCGGTACCAAGTGGATCTACCGCAATAAGCAAGACGAAAATGTTCTAGTGGTGAGGGACAAGGCTTGTCTTGTAGCTCAAGGCTACACACAGGTTGACTTCGATGAAACTTTTCACCTGTTGCTAGACTTGAGGCTATTCGCATATTGCTTGCTTATGCTAACCATCATAATATCATCTTATATCAAATGGATGTGAAAAGTGCATTCCTCAATGGTAAGCTTGAGGAAGAAGTATATGTGGCTCAACCCCCAGGTTTTGAAGATCCTAAGCATCCTGACAAAGTCATCAGACTCAACAAGGCCCTCTATGGCCTCAAGCAGGCCCCTCGGGCGTGGTATGATACACTGAAGGAATTCCTCATGAAGAAAGGCTTCAAACCCGGTTCACTTGACCCAACTCTTTTCACTAGAACCTATGATGATGAATTATTCGTGTGCCAAATTTATGTCGATGATATTATGTTTGGCTGTACTAACACACGTTACGGTGACGAATTTGCCTATATGATGAGTGAGGAATATCAAATGTCTATGATGGGAGAATTGAAATTCTTCTTAGGTCTCCAAATTCGTCAACAACGCAACGGCATCTTCATATCTCAAGAGAAATACCTCAAGGACATTCTGAGGAAATTCGGCATGCAAGATTGCAAAGGCGTTAAAATCCCTATGCCCACAAATGGCCATCTATGCACTGATGAAAATGGTAAAGACTTCGATCAAAAGGTATACCACTCCATGATTGGCTCTTTATTGTATCTATGTGCATCTAGGCCAGATATTATGCTTAGTGTTTGCATGTGTGCCCATTTTTAAGCTACACCGAAGGAATCACACCGTAAGGCTGTGAAACATATTCTTCGATATCTAGGTCACACTCCAACACTTGGATTATGGTATCCCAAGGGCTCGGCTTTTGATCTCATTGGATATTCTGACTCTGACTATGCTGGTGATCGAGTGGATCGCAAGTCAACATCAGGCACATGCCATTTCCTCGGACGATCCTTAGTATGTTGGTCCTCAAAGAAGCAGAACTGTGTATCACTCTCTACTGCTGAAGCTGAGTACATTGCTGTTGGTTCTTGTTGTGCTCAATTGCTGTGGATGAAGCAAACCCTCAAGGACTATGGCATCAATATGAAGAATGTGCCACTCTACTGCAACAACAAGAGTGCCATCAAAATTGCTCACAACCCAGTTCAGCACTCGAAGACTGAGCACATCCAGATTCGTCATCATTTTCTTCGAGATCATTTGTTGAAGGGCGACATCTCCATCGACCACGTGAAGACTAAAGAACAGCTGGTAGATATCTTCACAAAGCCCTTGGATGAGAAGAGTTTAGCAAGTTGCGGTGTGAGCTAAATATCTTAGAATCTTCGAATGTTCTTTGAAAGGACACACATCCTAACACTTATGCAAAATTGATGACTTAGATGTGCAACACACGAAGTAACATTTTTCTTCAATTAATGAAGACTAACCCTCTAAGTGTGAAGAAATTAACAAAGAATTTGATTCTTAGAACCCTACGACAATTGTACACGGTGTCTGAAATCATCATTCTTATACGATGGGTCACGCCACCAACCAAAGTTGAAAATCTTCAAATTTGAGTTTTTCGTCATTTTGCAAATTCTTCAAATTTTCAAATTCCTCAAGTTTGCAATTTCTTCAAAATTTTCGACTAGTGTTTTTCACTGACTATATATATAGATATTTGAGTTTTCAATGTCCTCAACAGCATTCACTTATTGCTATTCCTTCAAGTTGATTTTCATCTAAGTGAATGTGATCGGACCCATTCCCCCTCTATGCTAAACTCAACCCAGTCTGTTCACAAATTCTTCATGTGTGTTCTATTTGAAACCCGTTCAAAGTCCTCACTGTGTCCTTGACAGCTGAAGAATTTGCGAACGAAACATTAAAATTTTCATATATGAATTTTCGGTTGTTGCCGCTCAAACCATTCCACTTCCCACGATGGATTAAACTACTCACCCACGATCCCCCACGATCTCCACCTCTCTATACGTGGGTGACACATGTCATTAGAATAGCAAGGGTCAGGGGCATGTTCGTCCAAAATCTTCGGGCGAGCAGTTTTTCACTGCGGCTATAAATACCCCTCACCCTCCTCATACTCCATTTACTACGCTTGACCTCAACTCCCCTCGCTCGAGCTCTCAGACCGAGCACTGCCGCTACACTCCATCGACGCCGGTGAGGAAGAGCTTCACTGCCTCGACCTCGTCACCATCGTACTCGCGTCGGCCGCGGAAAATCTTCACTCCGCCATCACCGTAGCTGTCTCCCTCCACCGAGTTAGGGCGTGGGAGATCTGAACTGACGAACTTCTCCATCTCCACTCCTAGTTCATCATGTTCTTCGTCAAGGGTAATTAAAATCTAATTTTACTGCCCTACTTTGATTCTTATGATTTTCACAAAATCCTCAAAAGGTGTTTATTCTTCAACTTTCCACTCCATAAACACCGGAATGCTTCTTTTCCTTGATTTGTTTCTCTAAGCTATGATTTTCCTCATGATTCCTCAATTGTGTGGATTTTCAAATCTGTACAACTCTGGAACCTGAGTCAAGAACGCTTAGTGAAATTCCTCAAGACATCTATGGTCAAATTTCTCAAACTTGATACTTTTTGAAAAAATTCTGAGAACGCATATGACCTCTCCAAATTCTTCGCACCTATACTCTATTCACAGGTACAAAATGTCTGCTGCTGAATCACTAGGTTCTCATCAACTTAACTCATTTGCAGTGTTCCTCGAAGAAAACTTGCATACTTCCTCAGAAACATCCAAAGTTCAAAGTCCTCAAGTGAAGAAAATGGCAGATGGGAAAAGACCTCAGAAGGGTGGCAAGAGGCCTGAGACTAACACTGCTTTTGAGATCCCAAAGGACATATATGATGAATATTGCACACCCGATGAAGAAACTCATGGGAAGGAAAACAAGAATCAGTGCAAAGTGCGCATAGAGAGAATTGAGAGGAGATGGGCGAAGGAATGGAGGGAATACCACTATGTAACTCCTAAGTACATGAAGAAATTCGCTGCGAACCCTCCATGTCCAATACCTCCTTTGGCAGCTGGCCAACGACCTGATCCCACCAGCCCCAAGCGTGGTGAGGAATTTCCTAAAGAATGGGCCAAGCACCAAGCCAAGCTTCAGAAAGTTGCAGCAGAGGCAGTGAGGAAATTTAATGTGGATTCTCAAGCTGCTGCCGCTGAGGCCTCTGCTAGTAAAGCTGCACCAAAGAAGGCCATTTTGAAGAAGTCTACTGTGAAGAAATCTTCAAGCTCTATGCCCCATGGCAAAGTTCTTCAACGGCAAAGCCCTCAGGGCAAATTCCTCAAGCAACTTCTTCAAGGGTTGTGCCAATCCCCTCAGTTGCTTCAAAATCCTCAGCAGCTGCCTCAAAGTCCTCAACACCTGTGCACCTTGCAACGTGTCAGCGGACTGCAGGCTTCTCTATTGCCTCAGGGGCATCTGCATATTCCTCAGCACAACCACAATCCTCAAGTGGTCCAACTCTGCTGAAGGTCAAGACCACTACTGGACGTGGAAAGAGGCCAAGTCCTCACGAGAAGCAAGTGGCATTCCATGTTCCGTCTGATGACGATGATGAAGCTGATGATGAAGAACTGACTGATATCATCAAAGATAGTCTGGAGAGGTCTGCAAGAGTCAAAGGAAGCTCTGTGCCTCTTATGCTGGATTCGAAGAAGATCCTCGATGTCATTGATATATGGCACAAAGACCCCAACACTCCACTTCCTGACTTTAACCTGACTCCTGGTCAAAGTCACATGTTGACCGCCTTCATAGGCGAAGAAAAATGGAAATTTCAGAAGGCCAGGCAAGTCAAGAAGGTCTGGTACAAGAAAGAGCGATTCCTGAGGAACAATGTTCTTACACTGGCTCCTGAAGAACTTGTAACTGTTCAGAGGGAGATCAGAGACCTCAGTGATGAATTTGACAGATATCATGCAGATTGGCTCGGTGCCAAAGTCAGATTTGTCAAGATTGCCAAGAACCTCAAGGCAAACATTGCAGCACCATCGCAACCATAGATTCCTTAGGCTGAAGCATCTACTCAGCATGCTGAAGAAACTGCAAGCGCATCTGATGAAAATCAGGCTGCTGAAGAAGCTACCAGGGCTGAAGAAATTCCAGCTTCTGAAGACAGTGCCAGGGCAACCACCAATGTTGCGCCTGAAGAACAACCCAGGCCAACTGAAGAATCTGTTGTGTCTGAAGAAATTGCACCACCTTCATCTACTCCTCCAGCAAAATCTTCAAAGGTGAAGAAAACCACACTTCCTTCTGCATCAGAAGTGAAGAAAACGAAGGCTGTGGAGAAGGAAGCTGCCAAGAAGAGGAAATCATCAACCTCTGCAGAGTCCTCAGCTCCCAAGAAAGTTAGGACTTTGACGAACTCATTCACTAAACCAATTGATGATGATCCTATCTCAATAGTGCCATCAAAGGAGCTCATTCCATTTGGTGAAGAATATGTCATTCCAGATGACACTGATGAAGAAACTCCTTCTGCTGCTTCTTCAGAGCAGTTGGATGAAGAAATTCAAGTGGAAGATGTGATCTCCACTCCATTGGTATCATTGCCTATGCCTCAGTTCACTGCTGAAGAGGCAGGCCTTGAAGAAATTGAAGAAGATGTGGACATTGGCTCTACAACCCCTGTGTTGAATGATGACTATTGGGAAAATCTTCACCCCAACACTCAAATGGCCACACCTCTGCATCCAATTCCTCAGTCCCCTGTTCAGACTGAAGAAATATTAATAGGGTCTGAAGGATGTCCAACTTCTCTCCAGTCCATACCTGAAGAAATTCCAGCTGCAACAGCTGAAGAAATGGAGACACAGACTGCTCATGAAACTGCCGCTTCAATTCCTCAGTCTGTTGTACCTGAAGTTGTGACACAAGAGGCTATGAGGCCTGCTACTACAAATCTTCAGCCCAAGCCTCAAAGTCCTCATACAAAGAAGCCAAAATTCTGATGATTTCTTTGATGAGCATCATTTCTTCACTGATGCATCTATTCTGTTTGACAAGGACAAGGTATTTCCGCACCGTCAAATTCCTCATGTGGATATGGAGTCCATTCCGTGCTTCCAACCAGTTCTCAATGTTCTTCATGAAGCTGGGCTCTTAAATTTCTGTGCTGATATATATGACTAGAATGAAGAGCTAATTCTTCAGTTCTATGCAACCCTGCATCTCACTGGCAATGTGGCTGATGTCAATTCATGGGTGCTAGACTGGATGACAGAAAACACTCACTATAAAGCTTCGGCCTCTGAATTGCTTCATGCCATCCCAGTCAGTCCTCCTGCTGAAGGCGCAAGGCTGATCTATGAAGAACCTGAACTTCAAAATCATCTCCTGCAAGTGCTGATGAAGCCTCTGCGGCCTGGCCAAGCTCCAAGAACCACCTTCCTAGTGAAGGATTTGTTGTATGTGCCAAGGACCATCTATCGCATCCTGACCAAAACCCTCAGTCCAATCAAAGGCCACAATTCTGAAGAAGAAGAAGTTGTTGGCATCATGAAGAATCTGCTGTTCAACATCATACATGGGATTCCCATTAACTATCATGATTTCTTCATGAGGACTTTGGCTAATGTTGCACTGTCGTCGTTTGAATTGAAGCCCTATGCTCCCTGGATAATGAAATTCATCAGAACCAGGTCTTCAATTCCATACAAGGCTGATTTTCAGAATCACCTCAGCTTTCTGCCTCCTACCGAAGTCCTCAAAAGGACTATTTCTTCAGCTGATGAAAAAGGCAAAGTTGCTGTCATTGATGAAGGCACTCGTCCATTGGATGGACAGTTTCGTAAGGATGCATCTTATTCCACCAATGATGACTCTGCTACCCAAGATTCTGCTAGAGCCCATGAGCAAAATCCTCAAGCAACTGCCCCACGAGTGATGACTGATCATGAGCTTCTTCTAAGTCTTCACCAGAAGGTCGATCGCAATCACAAGTGGGTCAAGCGTCAATTTGGCTCAATTCTTCAGAACATGACTGTCACGCAAAATACTGTGAAGAAGAATCACTATTATGCGCATGAAATCTTCGATCGCACTTGGGCCATACTTTCTCATCTCTACAGTGCTGAAGACCTCAAGCAGATGGACTTTCAGTAGAACTTTGACTGGGCTCATCTCCTTCGAAGAAATTCAAGAAAATCAAAGTTCCTCAGCTAGTCACCAGTTCATTTTCTTCATCGCATGAGACGGATGAAGCTGAGGATTTTGACGATACTGCGACAGGCCCTACTTCAACAAACGACCCCGACAACGCTGGCGCTCCTCCATCGACATCATGATGATATTCTTCAGGGGCATTAGTCCTCATTTTTCATTCCTTTTGGTCATTCGATGACAAAGGGGGAGAAATTTGAGTTAGTCTTCAAACGGGTCTCTTATATGGGTTGTTTTTTCGTTAAGTTACAACTCTCGCTCTTCTGAAGTGTTTGTTGGTGGAGTTGTAAACTTAAGTCCGATGGTGGTCTGATACTTTTGAACTGCTTTCTGCATGCTTATTTCCTCAAGTACCTTAATGCACGCATGCTAGAATTCGTCATACACCATTTTCCATCATGCATTTCAAATTATTCATATTTTATGTTAAATGCGTGTATGGATTACAAGATATAGGGGGAGATCCCCATGATTTTATTCTACAATGTGCATTTGCAGTCAAAGCAAATTCCTCAAATATGCACATCCTCAGGGGGGAGTTCTTCTATATCTTGCAATCAAATTCCTCAATATCAGTATTTACACTTCATATGTTTATCCCCGTTGAAAACTTAACCTATTTGTCATCAATCACCAAAAAGGGGGAGATTGTAAGTGCATCTAGCGCCCCTTAGTGATTTGGTGTATTGAAGACTTATAGGTTAAGGGACTAATGTGTTTGTGAGTGTACACAGGTTATATAAGTCTCTGAAGAGTTTGATATTTACGAAGAAAGTCGACCCCTAAAAATGAATGTCTTCATTTTAAGACTTTGAAAATGAGGAAATTGGTGTGACCTTGAAGACATTGATATTAATGCGAGGATTATGAAGCATGAAGACTTTTGTTTTTGTACTTTCATTTTCTCTTTCTTGAGTCATAGGAAACACCGTACTGTTAAAGGGGGTCGAGGTAAAACTAAGGAAAAGTTTCCAAGTGATGCTCATCTCAAAGCCTACACATACCCAATCCTTCGAGTGAACCCTTTGGAAATCTCATACAGTTCAGTCAATTTCTTCAGTGTGAGAGACGAAGATCTTCTGCTCTCTGAGGAATTTGTTCTGACTAAGGAGTTAGGAATTCACCAGTGTGGATTGCCTACAAGTGAGGAACATGATAGCCCTGAGGAATTTGAGAGCTCAAATTTCCGACCGTTGTTGTGCTACGCGCCAGCTGTCCCAAATATCTTATCCATCTAACGGTCATATCATTGAAGGGCATTTATGTATTATCATGTCGGGCTACTCCCTGGCTATAAATAGCCGCCCCCTCAACCATTAGCTGGTTGGCTGCTCCGAGAGAAACTGACACTTGTCATTTAGAGCATCCCATCCTCCGAGGACCTTGAGAGAAAATCATCAGTGAGGAAAAACCCAAAACCCCAACACCTAAAACCCAAAGTGATTGAGCATCACTAAAGAGATTGTTCCTATGTGGAACCGACGCTTGTTACCTTTAAAGACTGTGAATCTTCCAGATGGTTAGGCGTCAAGGTCTAGAGCATCCAAGAGAAATTGTGGATCGCCGGGTGACCTAGTCTATGAAGGTTTGGAAGTCACCTTGAAGACTTACCACGAGTGATTGGGCGAGGTCTGTGTGACCTTAGCTCAAGGAGAATACGATACGGACTGTTTGTCCTGGGACTGTGTGTCCTTTGGTTTAAATACCAAGCCACTCCAACCAGACGTACAACTGTCACAGCAGTTGGAACTGGTCTACCAAATCATTGTCTTCACCGAGCTACTGGTTCTATTTCCTCAACCCCTTTCATTTCCTCGCTCATGTGTTGATGAAATTGATAGTTACTGTTTGAAGACTTTGACTAAAGACTTTCTCAATTTCCTCAATCCTATTTCTTTAGTCATCTTGTCTTCTGCCTGCTTATCCTGTTTACACGCTACCTGTGATCTGTGTATGTTTCATTTCATCATGATGACCATGCTACTATCTTGTTATGCATGCACCTGAGTACTTATTCCACTGCTTGTAGTTCGTCACTTAGCAAATTCCTCAAGTAGTATTTCCTCAGTGACGAATTTGTAAAAATCGCCTATTCACCCCCCCCCCCTCTATTCGATATAACGCACTTTCAGAGAGCCACGGTGCCGTGGTGTTTGAAATTCATCCCCATTTCTTGCATGGGACATAAGCATCAACCCATGGACACATATATGATTTTACAACCCATTTTGGTGCACCGGAGAATGTGCATGTAGTTTAATTTTGAATTGTGCACCTGAAATGCCTAGAAAACCAAGTTAATGTATAAAAATGTCCAAACGAACCTTGAATAATTCCAATTTTTTTGACGACACACCTATAGTTGCGTGTTCACTGCAGATAAATGTTCTAGGAATTCAAACACCCTCCTTTGCCGTTGTGACCCCATTATGTAATTCAAATCAAGACGAAAAATCAAGTAGATCGCACACAGTTTATTATCACCAACCGTGTGAGATGCAGCACAAAATATCTTGGAGCAACGTCGGAGTATAGTACACATATGGCTTACGCGAGAAGGTGCATCGGCTATAGTCCATAGCCGGTGTGTCAAGCACACTAGCTCGCTCCCCAAATATCATTTCACTGTTCAATCGTTGTCGGTGAAAGATGGGGACGTGGACCCACGTCGTGAGGGCAACTTCGACGGCCCACTCCGGCGAGAGCGCGGCCGTAGCCACCATGCGCGTGCTAACAAGCTACGTGAGCGCGGCCGCAATCTGCGACCGGGCAACCAAGGCAGCCCAAACGACCACTGTTTCTTCTCAGGTGGTGGCAGCAACATCTGTCTCGGGGATAGCAATTGGCGAGAGCGGCACAGCAGCTGTCCGTTCCGCAGCAGCGGCCTTAGCCCTGATGGAGACCGCCCACGACCATGTCGAGGCCGCCCACGCCTAGCTCGTGGCGGTCACCGCACAAATCGAACGAAGCTTCTCCGACAACGGTCGGCAACCCACGGCCGAAGAGTTGGCAATCGTCAAGAGCGTTCGAGCAGCCGTTCGTTCCTTCACGGCATACCTTGCCATGAAGGAGCCCGTCCAAGCCCAGATCGCGGCCGCCCACACCCAGCTCGTGGCGGCCTTTTCCAAAGAGATGACGGATGCGGATGGCGAGATGCTTGCCGAGTATGGTGCGATTGATGCCATGGAGCCCCTTCCCCGGGAGATCGTCGGGCGCGAGCTGGACATGGAGGAGGCGCGGAGATCAACGAGCGCTAGCCGGAGTAGTACTCTTTGTTTAATTTAGAGCGTCGGTCTTTAATTTGTTAGGTTAATGTTTAGGTCAGCTAGCTCTGTTTAATTGCTGAACTTGCTCGATTAAGAAGTGTGGGTGTGCTGTAGGCTCCTTTGTGTACCCAAATTATGCAATGACGTGGATGACCACTGTAACCAGGGATATTCGGACCAAAATTTGCATGTTCAAACTCATCACACATGGGGTAAGCTATATGAATCGTTTGTGATGTTCACATATCATACACAGTGCTGAATAAGGGACCGTGTCTGATGACACTTTGCGCGCCAGTTTTTTCGCTGCACCGATCCAAAAAATTTGGCTTCCGTGGAAATATCTACCTCCCCGCCCCCTCCCCCTTACCAAAAGCCACATTTCCCCCTTTTCCACCTTCCTTTTCAAGTTGAAACCTTCACTCCTTGCTTGCAGTGCCGCCTCCTCGCCGGCGACCCTCCTTCACACTGCTCGGCCTCGTCGATCCAGGCAGGTAATCCACACCCGACCCCCATCCTCCTCCTCCTTCCACATCCCACATGCCCCGATCGCCGGCGCAACACCTTCCACCCAAATCACTGACCCCTCCCTCAAATAAGCGCCGCCCTAAGCCATGGTGCACGCAGTATAGCCAGGAGCTCAAGGAGCATTTGGCAGCGGAGAAGCAAATCGCGGCCGCATGCGCGGATGAGGTCGCGATGGCTGCCATTCGTGCCGACCCCCAGATCTTGGAGGAGCACCTCGCCATCGAGGCCACCGTCGACACCTCGCACGCCGATGCCGCGACGCGGTTGGCTGCTTTAAACGACAGTTCGTGGCGTTTTCTCAAGGCCACCGTCTGTGCCTTCGACGAAGACTACGATGTGTTTTCTCAGCGTGCCTGTGCTTAACTCAACTCGAGAGCTAGCGGGTTGGTGCCCGGAGCGGCTCAGGCAACTCACCATTACAACGAGGGCACCCACGATGTGGAGGCCTCGCCCTCTTCCATGTCCAAGGAGCCAATCATCATCGATATCTCCGACGATGAGGAGTAGCTTGTCTTATTAGCTCACTATAAGGACCTATGTTCAGTTTGCTAGCTACAACGGTTAAGCATGCTCGATTTACTCGTTGCATGTGCTGCTCCTGCCTTTCCTTAACAAATTCTAGTGAATTGTCCTATCTACTTTTACCATGCAATATGTTGCTCTAGTGTATATGTTCTATATGTCGTGCAATGTGGTGCTCACTTATTAACTGTTTGGTTAATTAGTTGTCGTGTTCAGTTAACTGTTTGGTTCAATTCTACAAATGTGATGTTCAATTCTTCAGGGTGCAATTTTGTATTCTCTTCCATGTGAGAAATAAATTGAATTTATCTGTTCAAAATACATGAGAAACAAATACAATTGCTCTATTTCCAAGTTGTCAAGCATGCTTGGTCTGGTTAACTGTCTGATCTTCTAGTATGTTATATATTGTGCAATGTGGTGCTCAGTTAATATTTGGTTCATTTGTTGTGGTGTTTAGTTAACTGTTTGGTTCAATTCTGCAATGCAATGTTCAATTGTTGTGGGTGCATTTTGTTATTGTATACCATGTGAGAAATAAATCGAATTTGGCTGTACTAAATACATGAGAAACAAATACAATTGCTATATTTCCAAGTTGTTAAGCATGCTTGGTTTGGTTAACTGTCTGATCTTCTATTAGGAGTATGTTATATTGTGCAATGTGGTGCTCAGTTAATGTTTGGTTCATTTGTTGTGGTGTTTAGTTAACTGCTTGGTTCAATTCTGCAATGCAATGTCCAATTGTCGTGGGTAGAATTTTGTATTGTTGTGCATGTGAGGAATAAATCAAATTTGGTTGCACTTACTACATGAGAAACATATACAATTGCTATATTTCCTAGTTCTTAATCATGCTTGGTTTGGATAAATGGGTTTTTCATGTGGCTCGAATTAATCTGATGAATCTGCAATGTGCTTATTTTTCATCAACATATTTTACTGATAGCATGCGAACCCTCACTTAACCTGATCGCTAACTACCTTATATGTGTTGCAGGGAAACAATGGGAAGCACTGAGGTTTACAATCGAGGTTTGCACATGCATGGCCCTTTGTCTAATAGCACATTACTGTGCAATTGCAGGAACCATTCTAATATTTAGGTTTTTAACAATTTGGTCTTGCACATGTAGGTCCTGCTGTCAGAGGTTTTGACCCACTGTTCGACCCTTTTTGCATATAGGGAAATGAGTTGTCCATGAATATCAGTCAAGTCAAGAAACTAAGAAAGATTGTTAGGATAAAGAAATTAGCGACAAAAAACAACAAGATCTTTGTCTGCACAATGAAGACATCAGTTCACTACAGGATGGTACTAACTATTATACCTTGGCTTTTTTATTCCTTTGCCCCATTTTCAATCTAGAGAAGATATTTATGCACATCCTTGTTTTTAGGCCTTTCCAAAGCAGTTCATTGATGATTACCTCTCAAACCACCTGTATGGTCAGCAGGCGAGGAAGGTATTCATACAACACGCACGGTTCAATATTGAAGTGTTCCTGAAGAGGACGAAGGATGGACGGTCAATCATCCACAGGCACTGGCCTAAAGTTGCAAAGATCTTCAACATCAATGAAGGCTCAATATTCGCCTTCCGCTTCAGCAGTTTTCCAGATGAGATCCATCTGTCTATGTATCGTCTATGATGCTAATTTCGAAAGGTTATAGATGTTGCATGTGAAACTTGGTGCTGGTGCAGTTGTGTAATGAGGTAGCTGAGTGCTGAAGCTATATGATGTTGTACTCTGATGTATTTCAATTATGAAATCCTACTTCCTTAATACGAAAATGAAATATATTGTGTGCTTAATATGAAATGTCAATTAGATTAATAAATGGATTATTAATAATAGGACAATTAGCCTGCTAATGGCCAATTAGCCTGCTAATTGGGTTTTTCTATTGCAAACGGTTATTGGGAAAACACTGTGGGCGATGACCTCAGACAACGCACACAGTTTCTAGGAATAAAACATGTTGGATCAATGAACAATCACACATGACTTCCTCTTGAAAACTGTTTGCGTTAGGCCACCTTGCGCAAATGTTTACCACATAAAAAGTGTGTGTGATGGACAGCCTATGCCACACAGTTTCTTCTACTCACCGTGTGTGATGCATTCAATAACACAAATGGTAAAATTGTTAATATCGTCTGCAATGGCAACGCTATCACAAACGATTTAATGGGGAAAATTATGTGTGATGTACCTGCGAACGAAAACGTTTTCCTTGGAGTGACTATGTGGGACGTATATACGAATGGAAACGTACTTCTTGGATTGACTGTGTGGGATGTACATACTAACGGAAACATATTCCTTGGATTGACTGTGTGGAATGTACATACGAACGGAAAAGTTTAGCCGGGACTGACTGTGTGGGATGTACTTACGACTGGAAATGATTTGGCATGTATAATTGTATTTTTTTAGCACAATTGTATGTATAATCGTATTTGATCGCTCGCCTGTCGCACACGACCTTATTTTGCTGAGTGTGTGTGGCCGGAGGGCCTATCCCCGATGGTTTCTGGGTCATGTGGGAAGGACCCCCCCCCCCCCCCCCATCGCACACATTCACTGGGCGACGGTTCCAAATGCCGTCGCGGAAAGGGGTTAAAAATCATTTGTATAGCACCTCATTGTACCAGTGTGCTACCTATCATATTCATCATGTATTCTTTCTTTTGTGGCATGAATATTGAGATTCGAATGATTCAAGGCAATAGTCTATAGTTTGACATAAAGATATAATTACTCAAGCATACCAACAAATAATCATGCCTTTCAAAATATCAACACTAAAGAAAGTTATCCCTAGCCCATCATGCTCAATCATTGATCCATTCATGAAACACACTCAATATTAGCTACACCCAATGCACAGGTATGACAATAGTGCTCTCCAGTTGGTGCTTATAAGAGAAGGTGAAGACTCAAAATAAAAATAAAAATTGCATAAAAGTAAGATAGGCCCTTCGCAGAGGTAAGCAGAGATTTGCAGAGGTGCCAGAGCTCAAAGCTTAAAATAGAGAGTTAAAAATTATTTTGAGAGGCATGCTTTTCCTGTCAACGATACGACCGAGGATTCCCAACATCTTCCATGCACATTATAGGCGGTTCCCAAATAGAAAATAAGGTTCATTTCCTTTCCACCATTCTTTCACAATCCATGGCTAGCCGTATCCACAGGTGCCCTCCATACCAACAACTTTGCAAGGAATCTATTATATTTTTTCATTTTGATTCATTATGGAACTGGGCATCCCTATTACCTACCACTTTCTCGTGCAATGACAAGTGAATAAACACTCATTGTGAGAATAACCCACTTAACATGGAAGATATTGGCCACCCCCTGCCGCCTCATGAGCGGTATGGGCACACAAAACGGAAAATTATTTTGAATAATTAGAGTAGGCACATGCAAATTTACTTAGGACGGCATGTAAATACCGCATATAGGTAGGTATAGTGGACTCATATGGCACAACTTTAGGTTTAAGGAATTGGATGCACAAGCAGCATTCCCTCTTAGTACAAATGGAGGCTAGCAATAGATTGAGAAGCGACCAACCAGAAAACAAAAATGGTCATAAACATGCATTGAACATAACTAACACTGAGTAATGCACCATAAGTAGGATATAACTTCGTTGCACAACTATGGACCTTACGTGCATGCATAGGGAATCACAAACCTTAACACCAATATTCTTACTAAACTACAATTACTCCCTATAACTCACATATTATCATCTTCATATTGCAAAACTATTGCAAGGAATCAAACTCATCATATTCAATGATCTATATGAAAGTTTTTATTATATCATTCTTGAATATCCATCACATTATGACCAAATTCATATCTTATGCATATTACCATCACTATTAACAACTCTCAAAATAATATAAGTGAAGCATGAGAATGTTCGACAAACTACTCCAAAAAGATACAAGTGAAGATCAATGAGTGGTCAAAACAATTAAGTAGCTATGTGAGGACTCTCTCTTTTAAAAATTTCAGATCTTAAGTATTTTATTCAAACAGCAAACAAAACAAAAATAAAATGACATTCCAAGAATAGCACACATCATGTGAAGAAGCAAAAACTTAGGCTCAACCGATACTAACTGATAATCGTTGAGACTTCTTGGAATATTATCGGGTAACGGGGCATATCGGTGGGATGCCTAACGGGGCATCCCCAAGCTTAGATGCTTGAGACTTCTTGGAATATTATCTTGGGATGCCTTGGGCATCCCCAAGCTTGAGCTCTTGTGTCTCCTTAATTCCTCTCATATCATGGTTTCCCTAAATCTTAAAAACTTCGTCCACACAAAACTCAACAAGAACTCGTGAGATAAGTTAGTATAAATCAACTCAAAACCCTAACATTGTCTACTGTAGCAAATCACTAAAATTATAATTTAACATTGCATACTAAATGCCTCTGCATATTTAATACTCCTATCCTCAAATAAAATCATTAAACAAGCAAACATATGCAAACAATGCAAACATAACAGCAATCTGTCTAAACAGGACAGTCTGTAAAGATAAAGAAAGATTCATACTTATTTAACTCCAAAATTTTTGAAAAATTACCACACTGTAGAAAATTTATCATAGCTTACTGTGTAAAAAGTTCAAGATTTTATCACGTTCTTACTTTTCTGAAGAATTCATACAATAATAGAAAACTTTCTGTTTTCAAACAGCAACATATATACTTGCAAAATAAACATGGTAAAGGCTATACTTGACATTTTTTATTGAAGCAAAAGCTATAAAACATGATTAATACAGTAGCTTATTCATGTGAACACACAAAAACAGTAGGTAGAGATATTGGGTGTCTCCCAAGAAGCGCTTTTGTTTAATGACTTTTTAGCTAGGCATGATGATTTCAATGATGCTCACATAAAAGTAGAGAATGAAACATGATGAGAGCATCATGAAACACATGGCAAGCACATTTAAGCCTAACCAACTTCCTATGCATAGGGATTTTGTGAGCAAACAATTTATGGGAGCAATAATCAACTAGCATAGGAGGGCAAAACAAGCATAACTTCAAAACTTTCAACACATAGAGAGGAAACTTGATATTATTGAGATATGTAAAAGCATATGTTCCTCTCTCATAATAATTTTCAGTAGCATCATGAATGAATTCAAAAAAATAACTATCACATAAAGCATTCTTTTCATGATCCACAAGCATAGAAATTTTATTACTCGCCATATAAGCAAATTTCTTCTCATCAATAGGAGTGGGAGTATCATATGAAACTCTAATACTATAAATGGTTTCCACATTAAAAGAGTAATGTTCAATAAAAGGGTAATCATAATTATGACAAGTTTTATAAATATAATCATCACAACTTTTTATAACATAAGTATCATAACAATAATCATCATAAGTAGCAACTTGGTTCTCATCATAATCAATTGAAACCTCTTCCGAAATAGTGGAATCATTACTAAATAAAGTCATGACCTCTCCAAATCCACTTTTATCATTATAATAAGATTCAACACCCTCCAAAATAGTGGGATAATTATTATCTAAAGTTGACACTCTTCCAAACCCACTTTCATAAATATTGCAATCATCATAAATAGGAGGCATGCAATCATCATAATAAATTTGATCATTCAAAGTAGGGGGACTAAAAAGATCATCTTCATTAAGCATAGCATCCCCAAGCTTGGGACAAACATTAATTGCAGAAAATAAATTCTCAAACATGTCATTCTCATCAAACATAGCATCCCCTAGCTTGTGGCTTGGCATATCATAAGCATAATCATTCTCATCATTAATAGTATGAATAGCACCAATAGTATAACAATTATTATCATCATTATTTTCTAAGTTGGTGCCAAAAGATTTTCAAGATTATAAGAAGTATCATTATTTTCTCAATCATAATCATCACAATGAGTAATATGCATAAAAAAATCATCCTCAATAGTTCCTTCAGACATTGTGACATAAGACAAAGAAGCAATATCATCATCAAGTGTATCATCTTCCACAATTATTTTTGATTTGTTCTCATGAGGCACAACAATAATAGGAGCAACATCATTTGGGAGGGATACCTTTTTACCTCTACTCTTTCTTCTTTTCTTCTTCTTCACCACATCATGTGTGGGTTTAATCAATTTTTTCGAGCTTCTTAATGATGAGATTGGTTGAATAAGGAGCTCCTTCTTGTCACCTATTTCATCATGAGAGACAATAGGAGGGGAAGTGGAAATCTTTGCCCTTTCATTAGTATTCCTTTTATATTCTATTGGTTTTCCTGTCTTTCTATAGTTGGCAATATAAGCATTTTCATTGCAATTGTTGGGGAACGAAGTAATAATTCAAAATTTTCCTACGTGTCACCAAGATCAATCTAGGAGATGCTAGCAACAAGTGAGAGGGAGTGCATCTTCATACCCTTGAAGATCGCTAAGAGGAAGCGTTACAAGAACACGGTTGATGGAGTCGTACTCACGGCGATTCAAATCGCGGAAGATCCGATTCAAGCGCCGAACGGACGGTGCCTCCGCGTTCAACACACGTACAGCCCGGGGATGTCTCCTCCTTATTGATCCAGCAAGGGGAGAGGAGAAGTTGAGGGAGAGCTCCGGCAGCACGACGGCGTGGTGGCGGTGGAGCTCGTGGTTCTCCGGCAGAGCTTCGCTAAGCACTACGGAGGAGGAGGAGGAGGAGGAGGGGGGAGGGCTGCGCCAGGGGCAAGGGGTGCAGCTCCCATGCACCTCCCCACTATATATAGGGGTGGAGGGGGCTGGTTTCTTGCCCTCCAAGTCCATTGGGGCGTTGGCAAAGGTGGGAGGAAAGAAATCCCATCCTTTCCCTTCCCCACCAATTGTTATCCCCCCTTTTTAGGGATCTTGATCTTATCCCTTCGGGATATGATCTTATTCCTTCTAAGGGGGGATCTTGGTGTGCCTTGACCAGGGGTGTGGGGCCTTGCCCCCACTACCCACGTTCATGTGGGTCCCCGCATGCAGGTGGGCCCCACTCCGGAACCTTCTAGAACCTTCTCGGTACAATACCGAAAAATCCCGAACATTTTCCGGTGGCCAAAATAGGACTTCCCATATATAAATCTTTACCTCCGGACCATTCTGGAACTCCTCGTGATGTCCAGGATCTCATCTGAGACTCCGAACAACTTTCGGTAACCACATACAATTCCCATTACAACTCTAGCATCACCGAACCTTAAGTGTGTAGACCCTACGGGTTTGGGAACCATGCAGACATGACCGAGACACCTCTCCGGCCAATAACCAATAGCGGGATCTGGATACCCATATTGGCTCCCACATGTTCCATGATGATCTCATCAGATGAACCACGATGTCAGGGATCCAATTAATCTCGTATACAATTCCCTTTGTCCATCGGTATATTACTTGCCCGAGATTCGATCGTCGGTATCCCTATACCTTGTTCAATCTCGTTACCGGCAAGTCTCTTTACTCGTTCCGTAACACATGATCCCGTGACTAACTCCTTAGTCACATTGAGCTCATTATGATGATGTATTACCGAGTGGGCCCAGAGATACCTCTCCGTCACACGGAGTGACAAATCCCAGTCTTGATTCGTGCCAACCCAACAGACACTTTCGGAGATACCTGTAGTGCACCTTTATAGTCACCCAGTTACGTTGTGGCATTTGATACACCCAAAGCATTCCTACGGTATCCGGGAGTTGCACAATCTCATAGTCTAAGGAAATGATACTTGACATTAGAAAAGCTCTAGCAAACGAACTACACGATTTTGTGCTATGCTTAGGATTGGGTCTTGTCCATCACATCATTCTCCTAATGATGTTATCCCGTTATCAACGACATCCAATGTCCATGGTCAGGAAACCACAACCATCTATTGATCAACGAGCTAGTCAACTAGAGGCTCACTAGGGACATGCTGTGGTCTATGTATTCACATATGTATTACGGTTTTCAGTTAATACAATTATAGCATGAACAATAGACAATTATCATGAACAAGGAAATATAATAATAACCATTTTATTATTGCCTCTAGGGCATATTTCCAATAGTCTCCCACTTGCACTAGAGTCAATAATCTAGTTACATTGTGATGAATCGAACACCCATAGAGTTCTGGTGCTGATCATGTTTTGCTCGTGGAAGAGGTTTAGTCAACGGATCTGCGACATTCAGATCCGTATGTACTTTACAAATATCTATGTCTCCATCTTGAATATATTCACGAATGGAGTTGAAGCGGCGCTTGATGTGCTTGGTCTTCCTGTGAAACCTGGGCTCCTTGGCAATGGCAATAGCTCCAGTGTTGTCACAGAAGCTCCTAGGTCGGTGATAAACTCCTTCATCCAGACTCCTTCCTGAGCTGCTTCCGAAGCAGCTATGTATTCCGCTTCACATGTAGATCCCGCCACGACGCTTTGCTTGCAAATGCACCAGCTGACTGCCCCACCATTCAAAATGTACACGTATCCGGTTTGTGACTTGGAGTCATCCAGATCTGTGTCAAAGCTAGCATCGACATAACCCTTTACGACGAGCTCTTCGGCACCTCCATAAACGAGAAACATATCCTTAGTCCTTTTCAGGTACTTCAGGATATTCTTGACCGCTGTCCAGTGTTCCATTCCGGGATCACTTTGGTACCTCCCTACCAAACTTATGGCAAGGTTCACATTAGGTCTGGTACACAGCATGGCATACATAATAGAGCCTATGGCTGAGGCATAGGGGATGACACTCATCTTTTCTCTTTCTTCTGCCGAGGTCGGGCGTTGAGCTGCGCTCAATCTCACACCTTGCAATACAGGCAAGAACCCCTTCTTGGACTTATCCATATTGAACTTCTTCAATATCTTGTCAAGGTATGTGCTTTGTGAAAGACCAATGAGGCGTCTCGATCTATCTCTATAGATCTTGATGCCTAATATGTAAGCAGCTTCTCCAAGGTCCTTCATTGAAAAACACTTATTCAAGTAGGCCTTTATGCTTTCCAAAAGTTCTATATCATTTCCCATCAACAGTATGTCATCCACATATAATATGAGAAATGCTACAGAGCTCCCACTCACTTTCTTGTAAATACAGGCTTCTCCATAAGTCTGTATAAACCCAAATGCTTTGATCATTTCATCGGGCAAGTCTGTCAAAAGTCCATACTTTGTTTTCATACATGGATCCTATCTCGGATTTCATGGCTTCAAGCCATTTGTTGGAATTCGGGCCCGCCATCGCTTCTTCATAGTTCGAAGGTTCACCGTTGTCTAACAACATGATTTCCAGGATAGGGTTGCCGTACCACTCTGGTGTGGAACGTGTCCTCGTGGACCTACGAAGTTCAGTAGCAACTTGACCCGAAGTTTCATGATCATCATCATTAACTTCCTCTCTAGTCGGTGCAGGCACCACAGAAACATCTTCCTGAGCTGCGCTACTCTCCGGTTCAAGAGGGGGTACCTCATCAAGTTCTACTTTCCTCCCACTTACTTCTTTCGAGAGAAACTCTTTCTCCAGAAAGGATCCATTCTTGGCAACAAAGATCTTGCCTTCGGATCTGAGGTAGAAGGTATACCCAATAGTTTCCTTAGGGTATCCTATGAAGACGCATTTTTCCGATTTGGGTTCGAGCTTTTCAGGTTGAAGTTTCTTGACATAAGCATCGCATCCCCAAACTTTCAGAAATGATAGCTTAGGTTTCTTCCCAAACCATAATTCATACGGTGTCGTCTCAACGGATTTAGACGATGCCCTATTTAAAGTGAACGCGGCAGTCTCTAAAGCATAACCCCAAAATGATAGCGGTAGATCGGTAAGAGACATCATAGATCGCACCATATCCAATAGAGTGCGATTACAACGTTCGGACACACCATTATGCTGAGGTGTTCCAGGCGGCGTGAGTTGTGAAAAAATTCCACATTTCCTTAAGTGCATGCCAAACTCGTGACTCAAGTATTCTCCTCCATGATCTGATCGTAAGAACTTTATTTTCCTGTCACGTTGATTCTCTACCTCGCTCTGAAATTCCTTGAACTTTTCAAAGGCCTCAGACTTGTGTTTCATTAAGTAGACATACCCATATCTACTTAAGTCATCAGTGAGGGTGAGAACATAACAATAGCCACCGCGAGCCTCAACGCTCATTGGACCGCATACATCAGTATGTATTATTTCCAACAAGTTGGTTGCTCGCTCCATTGTTCCGGAGAACAGAGCCTTGGTCATTTTGCCCATGAGGCATGGTTCGCACGTGTCAAATGATTCATAATCAAGAGACTCCAAAAGTCCATCTGCATGGAGTTTCTTCATGCGTTTGACACCAATGTGACCAAGGCGGCAGTGCCACAAGTATGTGGGACTATCATTATCAACCTTACATCTTTTGGCATTCACACTATGAATATGTGTAACATCACGTTCGAGATTCAATAAAAATAAACCATTGACCAGCGGGGCATGACCATAAAACATATCTCTCATATAAATAGAACAACCATTATTCTCGGATTTAAATGAGTAGCCATCTCGCATTAAACGAGATCCAGATACAATGTTCATGCTCAAAGCTGGCACTAAATAACAATTATTGAGGTTCAAAACTAATCCCGAAGGTAAATGTAGAGGTAGCGTGCCGACGGCGATCACATCAACCTTGGAACCATTCCCGACGCGCATCGTCACCTCGTCCTTCGCCAGTCTCCGCTTATTCCGCAGCTCCTGTTTTGAGTTACAAATGTGAGCAGCCACACCGGTATCAAATACCCAGGAGCTACTACGAGCGCTGGTAAGGTACACATCAATAACATGTATATCATATATACCTTTGGCGTTGCCGGCCTTCTTATCCGCTAAGTACTTGGGGCAGTTCCGCTTCCAGTGACCATTTCCCTTGCAATAAACGCACTCAGTTTCAGGCTTGGGTCCATTCTTTGGCTTCTTCCTGGCAACTGACTTACCGAGCGTGGCAACTCCCTTGCCGTCCTTCTTGAAGTTCTTCTTACCCTTGCCTTTCTTCAAACTAGTGGTCTTATTCACCATCAACACTTGATGTTCCTTTTTGATCTCCACCTCCACTGATTTCAGCATTGAATATAACTCAGGAATGGACTTCTCCATCCCTTGCATATTGTAGTTCATCACAAAGCTCTTGTAGCTAGGTGGAAGCGACTGGAGGATCCTGTCAATGACCGAGTCATCTGGAAGATTAACTCCCAGCTGAGACAAGCGGTTGTGCAACCCAGACATTTTGAGTATATGCTCGCTGACAGAGCTGTTTTCCTCCATCTTACAACTGTAGAACTTGTCAGAGACTTCATATCTCTCGACCCGGGCATGAGCTTGGAAAACCATTTTCAGCTCTTGGAACATCTCATATGCTCCGTGTTGCTCAAAACGCTTTTGGAGCCCCGGTTCTAAGCTGTAAAGCATGCCGCACTGAACCAGGGAGTAATCATCACTACGCGACTGCCAGCCGTTCATAATGTCTTGAGTTGCTAGGAAAATGGGTGCGTCACCTAGCGGTGCTTCAAGGACATATGCTTTCTTGGCAGCTATGAGGATGATCCTCAAGTTACGGACCCAGTCCGTATAGTTGCTACCATCGTCTTTCAGCTTGGTTTTCTCTAGGAACGCGTTGAAGTTGAGGGCAACATTAGCGTGGGCCATTGGATCTACAAGATAGATTGTAAAGACAATTTTAGACTAAGTTCATGATAATTAAGTTCATCTGATCAAATTATTTAATGAACTCCCACTCAGATAGACATCCCTCTAGTCATCTACGTGATACATGATCCGAATCGACTATGCCGTGTCCGATCATCACGTGAGACGGACTAGTCATCAACGGTGAACATCTCCATGTTGATCGCATCTACTATACGACTCATGTTTGACCTTTCGGTCTCTCGTGTTCCGAGGCCATGTCTATACATGCTAGGCTCGTCAAGTCAACCTAAGTGTTTCGCATGTGTAAATCTGGCTTACACCCGTTGTATGCGAACGTTAGAATCTATCACACCCGATCATCACGTGGTGCTTCGAAACAACGAACCTTCGCAACGGTGCACACTTAGGGGGAACACACTTCTTGAAATTTTTAGTGAGGGATCATCTTATTTATGCTACCGTCGTTCTAAGCAAATAAGATGTAAATATGACAAACATCACATGCAAATCATAAAGTGACATGATATGGCCAATATCATCTTGCGCTTTTGATCTCCATCTTCGAGGCGCGGCATGATCACCATCATCACCGGCATGACACCATGGTCTCCATCATCGTGTCTTCATGAAGTTGTCTCGCCAACTATTACTTCTACTACTATGGCTACCGGTTAGCAATAAAGTAAAGTAATTACATGGCGTTTTCGTTGACACGCAGGTCATACAATAAATTAAGACAACTCCTATGGCTCCTGCCGGTTGTCATACTCATCGACATGCAAGTCATGATTCCTATTACAAGAACATGATCAATCTCATACATCACATATATAATTCATCATATCCTTTTGGCCATATCACATCACATAGCATACCCTGCAAAAACAAGTTAGACGTCCTCTAATTGTTGTTGCATGTTTTATGTGGCTGCTATGGGTTTCTAGCAAGAACGTTTCTTACCTACGCAAAAGCCACAACGGTGATATGCCAATTGCTATTTACCCTTCATAAGGACCCTCTTCATCGAATCTGATCCGACTAAAGTGGGAGAGACAGACACCCGCTAGCCACCTTATGCAACAAGTGCATGTCAGTCGGTGGAACCTGTCTCACGTAAGCGTACATGTAAGGTCGGTCCGAGCCGCTTCATCCCACAATGCCGCCGAATCAAGATAGGACTAGTAATGGTAAGCAAATATAACAAATCATCGCCCACAACTACTTGTGTTCTACTCGTGCATAGAATCTACGCATAGACCTAGCTCATGATGCCACTGTTGGGGAATGAAGTAATAATTCAAAATTTTCCTACGTGTCACCAAGATCAATCGAGGAGATGCTAGCAACAAGTGAGAAGGAGTGCATCTTCATACCCTTGAAGATCGCTAAGCGGAAGCGTTACAAGAACGCGGTTGATGGAGTCGTACTCGCGGCGATTCAAATCGCGGAAGATCCGATTCAAGCGCCGAACGGACGGCGCCTCCGCGTTCAACACACGTACAGCCCGGGAATGTCTCCTCCTTCTTGATCCAGCAACGGGAGAGGAGAAGTTAAGGGAGAGCTCTGGCAGCACGACGGCATGGTGGTGGTGGAGCTCGTGGTTCTCCGACAGAGCTTCGCTAAGCACTACGGAGGAGGAGGAGGAGGAGGAGGAGGGGGGAGGGCTGCGCCAGGGGCAAGGGGTGCAGCTCCCATGCACCTCCCCACTATATATAGGGGTGTAGGGGGCTGGTTTCTTGCCCTCCAAGTCCATTGGGGCGTTGGCAAAGGTGGGAGGAAAGAAATCCCATCCTTTCCCTTCCCCACCGATTGTTATCCCCCCTTTTTAGGGATCTTGATCTTATCCCTTCGGGATATGATCTTATTCCTTCTAAGGGGGGATCTTGGTGCGCCTTGACCAGGGGTGTGCGGCCTTTACCCCACTACCCACGTTCATGTGGGTCCCCCCATGCAGGTGGGCCCCACTCCGGAACCTTCTAGAACCTTCCCGGTACAATACCGAAAAATCTCGAACATTTTTCGGTGGCCAAAATAGGACTTCCCATATATAAATCTTTACCTCCGAACCATTCCGGAACTCCTCGTGATGTCCAGGATCTCATCCGAGACTCCGAACAACTTTCGGTAACAACATACAATTCCCATTACAACTCTAGCGTCACCGAACCTTAAGTGTGTAGACCCTACGGGTTCGGGAACCATGCAGGCATGACCGAGACACCGCTCCGGCCAATAACCAATAGCGGGATCTGGATACCCATATTGGCTCCCACATGTTCCACGATGATCTCATCGGCTGAACCACGATGTCGGGGATCCAATTAATCTCGTATACAATTCCCTTTGTCCATCGGTATGTTACTTGCCCGAGATTCGATCGTCGGTATCCCTATACCTTGTTCAATCTCGTTACCGACAAGTCTCTTTACTCGTTCCGTAACACATGATCCCGTGACTAACTCCTTAGTCACATTAAGCTCATTATGATGATGTATTACCGAGTGGGCCCAGAAATACCTCTCCGTCACACGGAGTGACAAATCCCAGTCTTGATTCGTGCCAACCCAACAGACACTTTCGGAGATACCTGTAGTGCACCTTTATAGTCATCCAGTTACGTTGTGACATTTGATACACCCAAAGCATTCCTACGGTATCCGGGAGTTGCACAATCTCATGGTCTAAGGAAATGATACTTGACATTAGAAAAGCTCTAGCAAACGAACTACATGATCTTGTGCTATGCTTAGGATTGGGTCTTGTCCATCACATCATTCTCCTAATGATGTGATCCCGTTATCAACAACATCCAATGTCCATGGTCAGGAAACCACAACCATCTATTGATCAACGAGCTAGTCAACTAGAGGCTCACTAGGGACATGCTGTGGTCTATGTATTCACACATGTATTACGGTTTTCGGTTAATACAATTATAGCACGAACAATAGACAATTATCATGAACAAGGAAATATAATAATAACCATTTTATTATTGCCTCTAGGGCAGATTTCCAACAGCAATTTACCACACAAAACACATAGATTTCTTTCAAAGTAGTTTCAACATGGTCTGTGAATATGAATGCTTCAAACCAACTATTTTTATGTGACAATTATTCACACCCCAAAAATAAACAAAGTTCATTATAAAGTTCAAGGGTGATCAAGTCATTACAATATTTGGCCACGATACGATCATGAAAAAGTTTGCATTGGAAATTAAGATGACCAACCCTATTGCAAAGTTCACAAGTAATGGGATGAAGAGAGCATAATTTTGTATCAAATTCATCTATCACTTTAAGCCACCAATTGGTTTTATCATGTTTATGCTTCTTACAACATCTATCATCCCTATAAGGCGTGTCTTCACAAACTTTATGCACTCCACAAAAATTGACATGCTTATAAGAAACATTTTTATCATGACTAGTGCAATCATCATTAGTATTTTGGATATTCATAGAATTCATACTAACAACATTGCAAACATGCTCATCATTCAAAGATTTTATGCCAAATATTTTATTGAATTCTTCTTCTAACAATTGAGCACAATTTTCCGATCCATCATTTTCAAGAAAGACATGATAAAGATGAATAATATGAGGCAACCTCAATTCCATTATTTTTTGTAGCTTTCTTTTATAAACCAAACTAGTGATAAAACAAGAAACTAAAAGATTCAATTGCAAGATCTAAAGATATACCTTCAAGCACTCACTTCCCCGCCAACGGCGCAAGAAAAGAGTTTGATGCCTACTACACAACTTATTCTTGTAGACTCGTGTTGGGCCTCCAAGCGCAGAGTTATGTAGGACAGTAGCAATTCTCCCTCAAGTGGATGACCTAAGGTTTATCAATCCGTGGGAGGCGTAGGATGAAGATGGTCTCTCTCAAACAACTCTACAATCAAATATAAGAAATCTCTTGTGTCCCCAACACATCCAATACAATGGTAAATTGTATAGGTGCACTAGTTCGGCGAAGAGATGGTGATACAAGTGTAGTATGGATAGTAGATATAGGTTTTTGTAATCTAAAAATATAAAAACAGCAAGGTAGCAAGTGATAAAACGGAGCACAAACGGTATTGCAATGCTTGAAAACAAGGCCTAGGGTTCATACTTTCACTAGTGCAATCTCTCAACAGTGCTAACATAATTGAATCATATAACAATCCCTCAACGTGCGACAAAGAATCACTCCAAAGTTCTTATCTAGCGGAGAACATAAGATGAAATTGTTTGTAGGGTACGAAACCACCTCAAAGTTATCATTTCCGATCAATCTATTGAGCTATTCCTATAAGTGTCACAAACAGCCCTAGAGTTCGTACTAAAATAACACCATATGATACACATCAACCAACTCTAATGTCACCTAGATACTCCAATTTCACCACAATTATCCGTGAGTTGATTATTCGATATGCATCAAACAACTTCAGATTCATAACATTTAATCCAACACAAAGAACTTCAAAGAGTGCCCCAAGATTTCTACCAGAGAAAGTAGGACGAAAACGTGCATCAACCCCTATGCATAGGTTACCCCAATGTAACATCGGGAATCCACGAGTTGAGTGCCAAAACATACATCAAGTGAATCAATAGATCACCCCATTGTCACCACGGGTGTCCTCATGCAAGACATACATCAAGTGTTCTCAAATCCATAAAAGTATTCAATCCAATAATAGTGAAACCTCAAAGGTAAAAACTCAATTCATCACAACAAGATAGAGAGGGAGAAACACCATATGATCCAACTATATTAACAAAGCTCGCGGTACATCAAGCTCGTGCCAAATCAAGAACACGAGAGAGAGAGAGAGAGATCAAACACATAGCTACTGATACATACCCTCAGCCCCGAGGGTGAACTACTTCCTCCTCATCATGGAGACCGCCGGGATGATGAAGATGGCCTCTGGTGATGATTTCCCCCTCCAGCAGGGTGCCGGAATAGGGCTCAAGATGGGATCTCTTGGGTAGAGAGGCTTGCGGCGGCGGAGTCAAAGTTCTAGGGTTATTTCTGGAGGTTTATCAATATATAGGAATTTTTGGCATCGGTCTCACGTCAGGAGGTGCCACAGGGGGCCCACGAGGCATCGGGGCATGCCCAGGTGGCTTGTGGGGCCCCTATGGGTCTGCTGGTGCTCCCCCGAAGCTTCCTGGGTCTCTTTCCTTCCAGAAAAAATCGTCAAAAAGTTTCGTTGCATTTGGAGAACTTTTATTTCTGCACAAAAAACAACACCACGGTAGTTCTGTTGAAAACAGCATCAGTCTGGGTTAGTTCCATTCAAATCATACCAAAACCATATAAAATTGTTGTAAACATGGCATGAATACTTCATAAATTATAGATACGTTGGAGACATATCAATCATCCACAATCACCAAGCAATATTTTCTTCCCCAAGACTATCAAAAGATGGAGGACCAAAGAGATCCATGTGAAGGAGCTCCAAGGGCCTTTTCGAGTAGATGATAGTCGTGGGTCGGTGAGCCGTTTCATGTAGCTTTCCTTCAATACAAGCACTGCAAGCACGATCTTTGGCAAAACTCACATTTGTTAGCCCACGAACATGATCCCCTTTGAGGAGACTTTGCAAAGATTTCATATTGACATGGGCTAGTCAGCGATGCCAAAGCCATCCCACATCAACTTTAGCCATTAGGCAAGTCGCGGTCTTAGTGGGTCGCTCCGGAAAGTTAACCACATAGAGACCGTTCTCGACATGCCCAACAAAGGCTACTTTAAAAGTCTTGCTCCACAAAAGGGCCACAATATCAAGATCAAAGAATGTAGCAAAGCCCATGAGTGCAAGTTGACGACCGGAAAGTAAATTGTATGCAAGGGACTCAACAAGCATGACCTTCTCAATAGATAAATCTTGAGAGATGACCACCTTACCAAGACCCAATACCTTAGAAGTTGAAGCATCACTGAATTGAACATGGGTGGGCATAGATGGGCTTGGATGCACGTCCACCACCAAGTCCTTGCTTCCGGTCATATGATTTGTTGCTCCACTATCAAGCAACCATGACACCCCACCGGAAGCAAACTCTTGCAAGAGATCAGTGCTTGGATTTAGGTACCCATTTTTGAATGGGTCCTTTGAGGTTAGCAACAAGGGTCTTAGGAACCCAAATAGACCATTCAATGTACTCATAAGAAGAACCAACAAATTTAGCATAAACATGCCCATCACTAGCGCGGCAACATAAGAAGGGTTAAAGTCGCTAGCTTTGTTAGGAGGAGTGGTCTTGCCCTTCTTGGCATTACCACCCACACCAATGTCATTTTTCTTCTCATGGGCACCCTCCCCCGCCTTTACGAAGACTTGTTTGAGTGGGAGAGGTTGCTTGGTCTTGTTCTTCTTCTTCTTTGACTTGGGTACAAACCCAAACCCTTCCTTTGCCACAACTTCCTTTTGATTTCTCAAAAGGTCATTGAGGTTCTTCTCACCTTGTGTGCATGTCACAAGGCCCTTCTCAAGTTGCTCTTTCAACTTGGCATTTTCCTCCACAAGATGCACATGCTCACAACAACAGCTAGTAGCATTGACATTATCAATTAACATGAAAGGAGGGCAAGTGGCTATCTCCTTGGTTAGTTTCACTTGGAGTTGATCATGAGACTCCTTGAGAGAGGCATGAACACCCTTCAAGACCTTGTGAGCCTTGTCAAGTATGTCAAACTCCTCCTTGAGTCTATCATGGCCAACCCCAAGTGCAACCTTCTCAGATTTAAGCACACGAGTAAGAACAAGAGCATGATCATGATATTTCCTTAATTTAGCAAGATCATCGTTGTGTTACTCCTCAAGAGCCAAACGAAGACCTCGCTCTTCCTCAAGAGCAATGAAAAGATCTGCAATTTCATTGGCATAGTCACGACTATGCCCTTCTAACTTAGAGATAGTATCCTCATGAGACTCAATGATATCATTGGCCTCACCAAGTTGTTCCAAGAGAGCAACAAAGTGCTTCTTGGTCTCACCTTTGAGCTTACCCAAGAACTTGTCAAACTCATTTTCATCCACCTTTACCTCCTCATTTTCATCCACACAATCAAACAAAGAAGGATTAGTAGTGATGGAAGTTTTGATGTTGGAGGTTACCTTGTTAATTCCTTTAGCCATAAGGCACTTGGGGATGAGGTTCTCGTTGGGGGCATCGAAGAGTGACACCTTGGTTGGGGAAGAGGTGGCAATGGCCACGGTGGCCGTTGCCATTCCTTCACCGCTTGCATCCTCGTCTTCATCATCAGAGAGGTACTGTTCTTGTGCCACCAACTCCTTTTGAGGCACCTTCTTGGTAAAGTTGTTCTTCTTGGAGAAGGTCTTGGCCTTGTCTTTGCGGATAAGCTTGCCACCATTGTCTTCCCTCTTCTCATAGGGGCAATCCACCACAAAGTGACTCACATTGCCACAATTGTAGCAAGTTCTCACACATTGCTTGCCTTTCGAGGCACTTGAGTTGTTCTTGGAGAAATTGGACTTGGTGTTTCTCTTGTTGCCCCAAAATTGCCTTGACGCAAGAGCCATGTGCTCGTGGTAAGCATATTTTGTGTCCTCAGGGAAACTCTCCTCTTCTTCCTCTTCTTCTCCTTCCGAAATGGCCTTGGCCTTCAAAGCAAGGTTGGTCTTCTTTGGCCGTTGAACACGAGCAAGAGCGTTGTCGGCGGTCTTGTTCATGATGTTCATGGCAATAAACTCATCCAACACATCGCTTGAGGACAAGGTGTGGAAGTCCGGCCTTTGATGGATCACGGAGGACATGGCCTTGTTGAATGGCATGATGGCCTTGAGAAACTTGCGCTTGATCCAATTATCATTCGTATCCTTGCTCCCATGATCTTGAAGAGCGACCGCGAGATTTGTGAATCTCCGGTATAGGTCACAAGGATCCTCATCTTCATTCATCACAAACTCATTGGCCTCATCAAGAACCACCTCAAAGTTGGACCGTTGAATGCTTGAGCTTCCCTTGTACAACGAGACAATATGTTCCCAACAATCCTTTGCGAGAGAAGGGGCACAAGTGAGCTAGGTCTTCGGGAGGCACCGTGGATTGAAGGATGAACAAGGCGGAGTGAGTGTATTGATTGTCCGCCTCTTCTCTTGGGGTGAGGTTGTTTGGATCATGTGGGTAGTAGCCTTGCTCGATGATTCTCCAAAGATTTGTTGAGTTGTGATTCAAATGAGACTTGATGCGAAAAACCCAATTAGTAAAATCATTCTTCACAAGCTTAGGAGGAGGACCAAGGTTGTTAATATGAGGTGTGGGGACCGGTCCTCCATAGACCGGGGAAGGGGGAACCTCAGCATAGGTTCCCGTCCCATTCTTACCATGAGGAGAAGAGGTATGTGTAACTTTAGCCGCTTCCTTAGCGGAATTGGCCTCGGACTCCGATGCAGTGAGATTAACCACTTGCAACGGATCGGAAGAAGATTTCAACCCCTCAAGTAGTTCTTTAAGCATGGACTTGACCTCGGCCGTCATAGATGTCTTAAGTGAAGCCATAGCTTCATTTAAGTCCTCTCGGGTGACCGAGTTCAACTCCACGGCCCCGGGTACTTCCTCATCCCTATCCCCGTCACCAACCATACTCTTCGGGTGGTGAAACCCTTAATAAAGAGACGAGGCTCTGATACCAATTGAAAGGATCGATATGGTTGACTAGAGGAAGGGGTGAATAGGCAACTACCAATTTTTAGCTTTTCTTAACAAATTAGGTTTAGCAATAAATATGTTGTCTAGATATGCAACTAGGTGGACAACATGTATGATGCTAGCAACAACAACAACAACACAAGCAAGCAAGCAAGAGATACAACACAAGTAAAGCTTGCACAAAGTAAAAGTAAGAAGTAACCACAAGTGGAGCCGATGGAGACGAGGATGTGTTACCGAAGTTCCTTCCCTTTGAGGGGAAGTACGTCTCCATTGGAGTGTTGTGGAGGCACAATGCTCCCCAAGAATCTACTAGGGCCACCGTATTCTCCTCACTCCCTCTCACAATGCAAGATGTTGTGATTCCACTAGTGGTGCCCTTGAAGGCGGTGACCGGACCTTTACAAACAAGGTTGAGGCTCTCTCCACAACAGAATTGGAGGCTCTCAACACCACCACGGAGCTTCACCACAATGGAATGTGGCTCCGAGGTGACCTCTTCCATCTAGGGTGCCCAAACACCCAAGAGTAACAAAATCCACAAAAGAAAGTATGGGGGAATCAAATTTCCTTTGGTGGAAGTATAGATCTAGGTCTCCTCCTTCAATCTCTAGCAAATCAACAAGTTTGATTGGCTAGAGAGAGAGATCGGGCAATAAATCTTGAAGGGCATTAATGGAGGAGAGAGAGAGGTAAGAGGTCGGAAGGTAGGTGGAAGAACCATCCCCTTAAATAGGTCCCCCCAAATCCAACTGTTACAGCAGTTTTTACACTGCAGCGGTACAACCGCTATGAGTGCCGGTGCAACCGGAAAACATGGGTACCATGCAGAAACCCTACCCAGCAGTACAACCGGTGGAGTGGCCGGTAGTACCGGTTGCTACGACCAACCGGAACAACCACTCCACCACCGCCCAACAACCGCTTCAAGATAGAGAGGAGTCACCCCCACAATGGTAGTTGAGGCGGTGGTTGTGCCGGTGCAACCGCCAGGCCCAAGCACAGGTGGTGACTAAGTCCCGAGCAGTACAACCGCTCTGGACCACCGGTAGTACCGCTCAACATGAGTTGACCGGAACAACCGGGCCACCACCACCCAAGGACCGCCCCACGATAGAGCCCAGTCCGGTGGTAGGGCGGTACTGGGCCGGTACAACCGCCTGAAGCTACTCTCCAGGGTTGGCCAGACCATAAGCGGTACAACCTCCCGGAGGCAGCGGTACAACCGCTGGCATCAACCTGAGAGCAGCAACCCCAGGGTATCACCCCTGGGGCAGTAGCTGCACCGGACGTACCGGCCAAGCTGTACAACCGCTTGGGAGTAAAAATCACTGCCTTGGTAAGAATTGAGGACCTCTCTCTCTCTCTCTCTATGAACGGAAGGATATGTGGTGGGTGAATAAGGAATGTGTACGTGCATTGATTCACGCAATACCTTCCGATGAGGATTCCCTCTTAATAGTACTGGTTTCGTACAACCAAAGAAATAAACACGTAGAGAACACCGTCTTCGATCTTTTTTCGTCCGGAGGGAATGCCTAATCGTCTTGTACCAAACAGAGTGTACCTGAAGAACTTGGCACACGGTTAGATCAAAAGGTGAGTTGTCATCATCACCAAAACACAAAGGCGGGAAATGCCCTAACAGCTGGCGGGCTGATCACAAGCCCGCCACATATAAATGCTTGTAATCCCGTAGAAAAATAACAAAATATCTAGAAGTTAGCTGTGGAGGGCCCTTGTGGACGCTCACCACACATAAGTTAGATCCACACATAAGTCATGTTTGTACGCGGTGTGCATCGAGTTTTTGCCTTAACGATCTGAAATTTTTACCACACCCTAGATATGTCAAATGAAGATAGAATGCAAAGCTTCATCCCTTTCGGAGCTCGTTTACCCGATATTTCTTACCGGAGAGGGTCATCCTGACATTTTTAGTTGCTGGAAAGTCATTTGATGCCTCGAATATGGAAATCCAACTCAAAAAGTGCTCAAATTCTAACATAGGGATTCAGATGGTGTGTACTAATCATACAGAAGTTTGAATTTAAATTGAGTTTTTTTAAATGTAGTTGTGTGTGTAAGGCAGCGGTTTTTCGTTCGAAACCCTGACACTCTGTGAGAGAGTGTCCGGTTTGTACACGGTGTGCCTCAAGTTTTTGCCGTAACGAGCTAAAAAATTTACCACACCTTAGATGTGTTAAATGAAGATAGAATGCAAAGGTCCATCCCTTACGGAGCTCGTTTACGCGATATTTCTTGCCGAAGAGGGCCGTCGTGCCATTTTTAGTTGTCGGAAAGTCATTTAATGCCTCGAATGCGAAAATCCAACTCACAAAGTGCTCAAATTCTAATGTAGGAATTTAGATGGTGTGTTAGCAGTGGCGGGTGACCCTGAGAGCATTGCCCGTCGCTGCTAGGCTTTTTCCGCCCGTTGCTGCTAGGCATTCCTCCAGTAGTGTATGTATCCTACATCGACACTTGACACAAGGAGGGTGATGCAGGACGCCACGGAAACGATCTTTCACGGTGCCACAGAACTCACAAGGAGCAGCAACTATCTCTCTCAAATGGCAAAGAACAAGAGGAAACACTCTCAAATAAATTGCAGCAGATAACTAGCTTGGTTTACAAGGACGTAACCCAAACCATGAAACTTGTGAACCTATGTAGAATCACAAGAGGGAACCACAAGGATCCTATATGAATTGAGGACGGGCCCTCCAATCCACACACACAAGCTATCACTCAAGGATACTGGTGCTCACAGCAAAACACAACATCACCGGCTGTCTGCAAACATAAACTCAGAAATCTCATTCCCCTTCAAATGAAACAACTGGGGAGTACTTATACTAGAAGCATCTACTAGTTAGGTGTGAAAAAAAACTCAAAATGAAGGGTAAATTCGTGAGCCCCAAGCTGTAGCAGGAGCAAACTTGTTGAGCCTCGTGCTATAATTAATTCCTAGACAGCTTGCATGGAAACTTGCACAACTTTTGACTCAAGACCTCAAGTGATGCACCTTTTTTTAAATGAAAGTTGTCTTCAAAGACCATCTTTTCTAGCCTCTAAAACGTGCTAGACCCTTCTAGAATTAATTAGGTTTAGGTGGGAAGTTGCAGCTGGAAATCTGATGTTTCATTTCTCCCAAAATAGGCACCGGAAGCTTCCCCACTAAGATAATGGTTTTGCCCATGTCTTCCTTTGGCTGCTCTAATGGTTTAAACATTTGTGCTAGCATGAACCTCACTCTTTGATGCCTTGGTCATGATCTGGTCCACACCATAGGGGGTTTTGACTCGAGGTAAAAAAAATGGAACTTCTCACATTTGATTCAACTCTGCCAGTTATAACATTGGATCTCTTCAGACCAAAATCAAATCCAAACCCTAGATTTTGATCATGTTTTGACTTATTGTGTATACTTTTAAAATTAAGATTTTCCATAATTTTACTTCGAAATTGGATGACTAGGATATTCAGGCCTCCAATATATAAAAAGGTTGTGTGTTGGGGGTGGGGGGTGAATTTGTTTGAATAGTCCTAATTTTAGAAACTTCATTTTTGTTGGTCACTTTCCTTTACAACAAAATGACACACAAATACTTTGTGTGGTATGAGAAGGCGTCACAAGTTATGTGCCTCACAGGGAGGGATGGACTGCTCTCGCGTTTTGTAAATGCATGCTTCTTTTACTTGGATCAGTATTTGCATGGGTTAATTTTCGTTGCATCTCTGATTTGAATTTCATCATACTTTTACTAGTTAGAAAACAATCCCTCTATTCTTGTACCAGTTTTAAGTGTTTGGTGATTGTATGATATGGTTTAATCAAAAATACTTTGTGATTTTCGGAGGCATTGTTGCATTTATTGTTGTTTAGTCCTCATGGTCATGGCACATCAACTCTGAAAATCAAATGTTCTATAAAAAAAATATGGTGGCCTAATACCAAAAGGCATGAGGATCTAAAAAACACCATGAAAGGACTGAAACATATAAAAAATAACTACAAACATGTCACTGAAGAGGGTCACTTTGGTAAGGTTTTTATGGGAACTTTGAATGACAAACATGTGGCCATCAAGAAGTCCATCGAGCTTGAGGATGAGAGTAAGAGGGAATTCATTGAATAAGGTTATAATCTAGTCAGGTAAATGGCAAGAAGTATGAGTTTGCAATGATGGAAGTCTGCTCTTTTGAAAGCACAGATAACATTCTGGTGCATACACACTTGAAGATAGTTTTAGCATACATGCATTCAGCTGTGGCGGAGAGTAACGTCCAACATGGTGATGTCAAATCTGGCCATTTTACAGAAATATCTATGTAATGGCTTTGTGCCCCCATCATGTTTCTTGATGATGTCGATACACTCTTTTGCTTAGTTCTTATATTCATTTTTATGGACCATGTTGAAACTTTTTTTTGAAACGGGAGGCAAAAGCTTTGCCTCATCTCATTAATAAAGAAGAAGGGTAACAAGTTGCCCGGTTAATTAGCGGGAACCCGCGCAAAAACCGCTACAACACGCCCACAAGAAAGGGAACCCTTGTCGACTTGACACCAACACGACCCCACACACCGCTGAAGAAGAGGGCACCGTCGAGGTTGCCTACAATGTCATCGTCATCACCTCTCCTCGAGCAGGCGACTCCGACTTTGCCACTGACGACCCATCAAGACCCCTTCGAACAAGCGATACACAAGGACCACGCCGGCCAAGGGCAACACCGGCCGTCCTGGCCACCCACACGAAGACACACGCTGCCGAGAAGAAACACAAAGCCAAGGCTGTCACCAGGTGTCATCGTCATCACTCCTCCACGAGCCAGCGACTCCGACTTCACCATCGAACTTCCACAGATGAAGTCCTCGTTGCAACATACGCCGGTACCCATGTCAGCCCATACCAAACAGTCGACCACCCATACAGGCACCCAGACAGCTCTGACTTTGAAGACCACCAAATGCAGGAGAGATATGCAGAGCTCGCGCCAACCAATGCCTCCTCGAAGACCACCAATCACATGTCATCGTCACCACCGAAGCATCTCCAAGGCAGCTCCGACTCCGCGGTGACACGGCGGGGCAAAGAAGAAACATGTCGAACACGCCGAAAAGAGCTAACTACCGAAACCTTGCCGCGACCTTGCACTGCTCGCCATCATCATCGTTGCCAAACTTGACACCACACCAACCACATCGCCGGCCGAGCACCTACCGACTGTGATGCCGCACACGTCCAGCCCCGGGAATGCACGAGGGGGCAAGATCTTCAAGACAACGCCCGAAGGGGGGAAGCGCCGTGGGAGACGAGGTCGTCATCCGACCCTGCAACCAGAGTTTGGGCTTTCGCCCGAAGAACTTGCCCCGAGGGTGAGGCCAAAGATCTCCACGGCGACCCTCCAAGGAGGTAACGACACCCGCAGGCGCCGCGTCGTCGGCCGGCCAAGCCAAGCAGGCTTTCGCCCAGAGCAGCGGCCCCACACCCCCACGCAGCCGCCACCGGCTCGCACACCCACTGGCCCGTGCACACCCGACGCCGCAGAGGCGCCGCCGCCACGCCAGGACCACCACCATCATCGCCAGCAACGCTAGTGGGCCAAACCCAGCCACAGATCGACCGGATCTGGCGTCTCCCCGCAGCTACACGGCTGCATCCTCCTTGGTCCAGCAAGCCGCCGCCGGCCCGCGCGGAGACGAACCACGACCGGCAGCTGCACCGTCGCAGGCACCAAGCCATAGCGTGCAGCAGGAGCTCGGGCTGCCACCCCGCCGCATCCAAACGGACGGCCCGACGAAACGAAGCACACCTCTGGCTGCCGAAGCTTCCATCGCCGGAGCTCGCCGCTCGGGAAGCCGCTGTGCCGCGCCTGGCAAGCCGCCGAACCGCCAGAGATCTTGGACGCGCAGATCCAGGGAAACTGATCCACCCTCCCCCACTGAGCACGCGGGCGCGCGAGGAGATGCCCCGCCGCCGTCGTCCGCCGGGCGGGCTCAGCCCGCCGGCATCCTCCGGCGACGGCGAAGAGGGAGAAGGCGGGGAAGGGGGCGGCGGCTCTCGGGTCCGCCCGAGTCGCCGCAGGAGCTACGCGGGCGTGGGGATCCGATGTTGAAACTATTGACACACCCTTTTTTTTTTTAACACAGTACAGACTCAAGCGCTCATATATACGCGCATACACTCACCCCTGTGAACGCACACACGCACACCCTATCTCTATGAGCATCTTCGAAAGACTGAGCCCGCATATCATCTTGAAATTTACGAAGTCACCATAAGCACCTCGTCGTCGACGGGAATGTCTCCTCCCATGTTGAAACTATTGACACCTTTTTGATTACTTCTTTTCTCGATGTTCGTGCGAACCGATATCCTCACTACGAAGGATCATACATGTGCTATGTTGGCAGGAAAGAGCATTAAGGGCAATGCTCGTCTTTGTTCTTTCATAGGAATAGCAAGGCCAGAGTTTTGGCTCTTGATTGATAGACTAGAGTCGGATATAAGGCCCAGTTCCTTTGGCAAGTTGGAAAATATACCGTCCCATCCATACCTTTTCCCATAAGCCGCTTTCTCAATTTGTTGAGGCTCCAACGAATGGGAATGTATTTGGTACACCAGGGCAATTGGTGCTACCGGTGCATCGATCCCCCGTTACACATTTAAAAATGTTCACAAAAAATTAGTGCATTGACACAACATCAATGTATGTTGTCACAGAAATTCAAATCAAAATTCAAAACATTGCTCGAGATACAAAAATGATAAATTTGACACTGAATAGTACATAACACAAGTTGGGCTTCAGTTTTGGCCCATTGGCACATTGATGTCAAATTTGTCATTTTTGTATCTTGAGCAATGTTTCGAATTTTGATTCAAATTTTTGTGACAACTTTCATTGATGTTGTGTCAATGCACTAATTTTTTCTCGAATTTTTTCGAACATTTTTAAGTGTGCAGCGGAGTCCGGTGCATCAGATACGTTCCCTCCAACAATTAGGCAGGGTGGATTAGGGGGTGTTTGGTCGCAAGGAACTAGACTTTTTTTAGTCCCAGGGACTAAAGAAAAAAGACTCTCCAATAGAGTCTTTTTCTAGTCCCTAAAGAAAAAGTCCCTCCTGTTTGATTACATAGGGACTAAAAGCGACTTTTTTTAGTCTAGTCCCTGTAACCAAACAGGGCCTTATTTTTCAAGTTGGGTAGGGGAGCACATTTTTACAAGGCTCTAAAAGAACGAGGGCTAAGTGCTAGCCATGAACCTTGTGGACCATCCCATGAGGACGGTGAAGGGAAAGGTCTCGCTCATAAAAAAAAGAACTAATAACCTTACCTGTGGTTGGAAGAACTAGGAAAAGGAGAAAAATAGTGATAATTTTATTCTTTGTCGCGTAAGTAAATGTGTAGCTACAAATATGAAAAGTTGCTGCTTCCTTTTTGGAATTTGCAATAATGCGACGAACGAATGACGAAAATTAAATCCCGGGACTCCCATCGTAGAGTATGAAAGCTCGGGAGAACGGATCGACCAAATTCTCTCTCTGGCCTCTCATTTTCTGTAACAAACCAAGCATGCCCTAAAGTCCGCTTGTTGCCTTGTTGGTGGATCAAGCCTGGCGTTCACTTTTGTCGTGTTGTATGGTGGTGGTAATAGTAATCGTGTGTTGCTTCAAAA
Source organism: Thinopyrum elongatum (assembly GCA_011799875.1). Classification (NCBI taxonomy): domain Eukaryota; kingdom Viridiplantae; phylum Streptophyta; class Magnoliopsida; order Poales; family Poaceae; genus Thinopyrum; species Thinopyrum elongatum. The sequence goes on from CM022302.1 coordinate 436,277,923, forward strand.
AAAAAGGCATGCTACAAAAGAAATATTGGGGTTCCTTTGCCTTCCCCGGTCCGCCTTATCTCCGGTGGTCTTAGGGACATGGGGGCACGGTGGATCATGGCCCTTTTGTGGGAGGGCTCTGTTTTTAAATATTCCTTCGAGTTTTGCTAGGGTTTGTGTCCTGCTCAAGAAGATGAGACGGCGGCGGCTCCTTGAAGATGGAGTAAGCTTCTCCCTGCCTAGCCCTCATCCCGGTGGTGCGGCTAGTATCGTCGGTGGGTGGGTGGAGGTGTGTCTCTGGCAGATCCGTCTTTAGTGAATTTGCTCGGATCTGGTCGCCGTTCGTCTACGTTTATGTGTCTTGAGGTTGGATTCTTTCGGTCTACGCTACTCTTCATCGGCGGCGGTTATTGTTCTGGTGCGCTGGTTCTATAGGGCCTTAGCATGACGACTTTACGACTGTTTACTACAACAAGTTTTGCCGGCTCCGACAAGGGAGGGGCGATGACGGCGGCGCGCCTTCGGCTCACTTCAGTTCTTGTAGTCGTCGCTAGGTGGTCTACGGATCTGAATGTAGTTTTTATTATTTCTGGTGTTCGTTGTACTGCCATGATTGAAGATGAAAAGATCGAAAGTATTTTCGAAAAAAAACTTATGTTATCTTAGCTCTTTTTTTAGGGATATGTTATCTTAGCTTTATTATTATTGGTTACAGTAATCACCTGACGCGACCTACTATCTGTCTCAAACTGAGCCAGTGTGAAATGTTGTACTATATGAAATGTGTTTGAAGTTGCGGTATTACTATTACTCTCTTAGCGTGTTTGGTTGAGGGTAATTAGAGTCAGGGAATGGAAATTAAAGGGGTACGAGACTTCTAATCTATTGTTATTGTTTGGTTAGGGGGATTGGGAATTTATGAAGGAATAGGCATGGGACTTGAGACTCAAACTCCCACCGTTTTATTAACAGGGGAGGGGGTGGGAGTTGGGAGGGAATTGTTTTAGTGAGTCAATCTTAACCCTTCATCATAATTTATGTTCACTTCCCTGGTCTAGTCCCTCGTCAATTCTCATGAACCAAACAAGGGAATACAAATTCTCCTCAATTTCTCACATATAATTCCTATCATGCGCCAAACAGGGGATTGGGAACAAAACAACTCGTCCCATGTCTAATCTCAATACAACTCCCTACACTAAACTCTCATTCCCCTTCCCAAATGCTATTATCGACCGCAAATTCGAATTCATAAGGTATGTTCCTTTCCGCAACTTGCAGGGCGAATTTGGATTGGGATCTTTTCACATTTTGCTCCGTAGGATTTCTTTTTAGAGAAAAAAATCACTACAGGCCCTATAACTTGCGCTGGTGGCCACTTTAGTCCCTGTGATTAGAAATACCCGAAATACAGTCACTAAACTTGCTATAGGGGTCATCTACGGTCCAAAATATGATTTTCTATACGTACGTGCTGATCTGGCCCAAGTGAACGGCTGCCAACTGTGCGCTGACTGCCACATGCGTTTGGTCGCTTGAATAGTCAGCTATGCAGGGTGTTTTTTGCAAAATTGCCAGTTATTAAAAGAGCTTCCCCCATATGGTCGGACCAAGCCACCCGCCTCCCTCCCTCGCTCTCTGCTTCTCCCCTGTTCGTCGTCGCTGCCGAGGTGGTTACCTCGAGGTCGCTGGCGTGGGCGAGTGTGGCGACGGCCGCCATGAGCTCGTCGTCGGACGCCGAGCCGCCGCCGTCCGCGCCGTTTGGGAGGGGCCTGCGTGACGTCCCTCTCGCTCCCACGCTCCAGCACACGGCACACCACAAGCAGCAGCAGCCGCCGTGTGGACTTGGCTCAAGTACTCGAGCCGTAGCACTTCCCTCTGTAGCAGCTCTCGCTCGGATCAACGCAAATGGCGACGGCGGTCCACCAGCTCTCCTTCTCCGCGCCGAGCGCGGGCGGCAGACGCGGGCGTCCGCGTCCGCGACGTACCGACACGAGGTGCTGTCGCCGAAGCGCCGGCTGCTGCTGCGGAAGGTGCCGGGCGAGCACGGCCCACCGCTGCTGGGCGCGCTCAAGGACCGGCTCGAGTACTTCTACGGGCCAGCGTCCGTGCGCACTGCTCCACGGTGGTGCGCCTCAACATGCCCCCGGCCCTCTTCGTGGCCAAGGACCCCCGCGTGCTGGCGCTCTTTCCCGGTCCTCTTCACGGTCCCGGTCCTCTTCGCCATCGCCGTCGCCGCCGTTGGTTGCAGCCGCCGTAGCTCATGATCGATGCAACGAATCCGTGTTCTGATTGAAGCCATGGAAGGAGGTACGTGATGTGAATCCCATGCCCATGCCCCATGATTTTTGCGTGCCTCCTCTGTTTCATAGTGCTAGTAGGGCGCACGAGATAGGGTTTTTTTTATAGGGTCAGGCATGATTTGGTTGGGGGAGGGGACGCCATGAGTAGGGTGCTCAAAGTAGTCTGTGTTTTCTTGCAGATGTTAGTTGATTTTTGTGCATACGTTGGGTTGGGTGATCATGCCATGAGTAGGACGCCCGTTAGAGTTTTGAGATGTGAGAAGTGTAGGATGTGAAAAGTGAATGATAGGAAGGATGTGATTTTCATTAGTTTGTTTGTTCCCTGTCAGTGTCAAAATCTGAAGAAAGAAAAAGTACGAAGTTTTAAGTCTGAAACTCTGTTTTTGGAGTAGTCATGTTTCATACTGAATGTAGTTTGACATATTGTAAAGCAAGCAAGTAGTTCTCCATATTTTTGCTTACTTCCCTGTTTTCTAATTCCACATAACCAGCATATCTTTTGCTTACTTCCCTGTCTTTTAAATTTCACATAACCAACATACTTTGCTTCCCTTCCCTGTTTATTTAGTTCCACATGACCAGCAGATTTTGTACTGATGTAGGAGCATGTTTAAGCACCAAGTAAGAAATCAAAAGGTGATGTTGTTGCTGATCCAAAGGGAAAAGGTCCTGCTGTTGCACAGAAGAAGCAGGCAGTGATTGTTGCTCCAGGAGGCTTTAAGATTAATGGGAATGGACCTGGCAAGCTCTCACTGTGTTTTCAACCTTGCAGCTTTCAAGGCTGCAAAAGGACCCTCTTCATCACATAAGTGAATGTTCAGTCTGTTTGTAAAGTAGCTTCTCTTCTGTTGGTTCAGTGACAAACTTGTACTATGGCAAATCATAGTGACAAGCTTGTCTTTTATTGGTTAAGTGACAAACTTGTATTTTGGCAAATCATAGTCACAAACTTGTCCTCTGTTGGTTCAGTAACAAACATGTAGTATTTTGTTAGATCACTGAAAAATCTATCCTTTGTGTTATCAATGTGAGAGCATCTCCAACAGCCGCGCTACGCACGGCGCGCTAAAAAAGCTTTTTGCAGCGCGCTGTTAGCGAGTTTTTGCGCGGCGCGGTGCGCTTGCTCCAGCGGCCGCTGCAAAGTTTAGCGCTCTCGAGCCGCTCCAGCAGACGCGCTAAACTGCAGCGCGCGCGAGCAGCCGGCACTTGTCATATATTGCGTTTTGGAGATGATGATGATATTTGAAACATGAAAACAAAGACATCACCCAAACAAGTTCATGACATAAAAGTTCAAATTCATGCCCACAACATCATCCAACCAAGTTCAAAATCCGAACGAAGTTCATGACAAAGTTCACACAAACGAATGGCACATCTCAACAATCATGCCTCATCCTCGTCTTCGTCCTCCTTTTCCTCCGATTCATCTTTCTCATCCGAAGATGATTTTCCTCCTCCTCTTCATCGAACACCTTGTGCGCGTCGGCCTCCGGCTCAACAAGTGAGCTCGCCGGCGCTTCGGTAGCCGCCGCATCCGTCACACGCCCTGCAAGCTTCTTCCTCGACGGCTTAGAGGAGCCGTCCGCCGCCTTGTTCTTCTTCGCGGATACCTTGCCCTTCTTCGCCCGCGCGGCATTTGGGAGCTTCGAGAGGGGGGCACGTGGCTTCATGGCGGGCGCCGGCGCGACGCCACCCGCCACCGAGGTAGTCCGTGGCGGCATGAAAAGGCCGCGCACGATACCGGTGCTTGGAGGAGCACCGGCGGAGGCGAAGCCAAAGCTCCCCGCACTAGGGTTTGCGGCGGCGGCGGCGGAGGGGTCGCGGGTGTAGGAAGGGATGAGGGGGGTGCCGGCGCGGCCGTCCATCGGGTCAATTCGCCGGCGGCGGCGCGGGCGGGGCGAAAGTGGCGCAGCGGAGAGAGTGCGGCGCGAGCGCTCGAGTGTGCAGCGCGCGGAAACGGACGCATCAAATAAACGGCGCGCGATGGCGTTTCGGACCGCGCGCTGAACTCTTTATGCCGCGTGCGTGGTTATTGCGCCTCCGCTGGAGCTCGGTTAGCGATTGCGCGCGCGCTAAAAACCACAAATTTGCGGCGCGGCGCTTATATGGCGCGGCTGTTGGAGATGCTCTGACTATGGCGTTGTTCAATTTCCTTGCACGGATATTCTGTTACAAACATGCTTTTCCAGTTCAGCCTACAACTTTTGACGCCGCCTCCTTCCCGGTCCTCTTCGACACCTCGCTCGTCGACAAGACCGACCTCTTCACCGGCACCTTCATGCCCTCCACCGACCTCACCGGCGGCTACCGCGTGCTCTCCTACGTCGACCCCGCCGAGGCCAACCACGCGCCGCTCAAGTCGCTCCTCTTCCACCTCCTCACCCACCGCCGCCAGCACGTGATCCCCACGTTCTGCGAGGTCTACGGCGGCCTCTTCGGCGTCAGCAAGGCCGACTTCGGCAACTACAACGACGACGACGCCTTCGGCTTCCTTTGCCAGGCGCTCCTTGGCCGCGACCCCGTCGACTCGCCGCTCCGCAACGAAGGGCCCAACTCCCAAGATGATCATCAAGTGGGTTCTGTTCCGAAAGAAGTCCACATACCCCCCTGAACTCTCAGATTTCGAGCACATCACCCCCCAACCGTGAAACCGGAATCTTAATCCCCTGGACTGTCCAATACCAGACAAATCACCCCCCGGTGGCGTTTTGGGTGGTTTGAGGCGCCTGTTTCGCCTGTTTCGCGCGGGAAGAATAAATCCCCTCTCCCCTGCTAGGGTTCATCCCCATTCCCCATTCCCCATTCCCTCCTCTTCTCTCCTCTGCTCAACCTCCTCTATCTGCAAATTTAAGAACCTTTGGAGCTGCTAAGTCTGAATTTTTTCTGAAATGAGTAATACTATATCTAGTTTGTCTGAATTTTGTCCAAAAGTGAACATATGCAAAGCAGCAGTTTTGTTTATGAGTGAACATCTGCAAAGCTACAATTTTGTCTAAAAGGGAACACTTGCAAAGCAACAGGTATACATGGATTTTGTCTGAATTGCATATAGCTGAATATATATCTGAAACTGACAGCAATATCACTGTAAAAATACAGAAACACATAAATGGAGTAGAATCAGTAAGTTTGACAGCAGAGGTAATGAAAAACACAGAAACACAACAGTATGCACCAGAATTTTACCATAGCATTTGGCATTTTCATTCATCATCCATCAGAATAAAGTTTAACATGACCAAAAGCACAAAATGCAGTAATTTTGCACTGTCATTCATCATCCACTAGAGCTAAGTTTGACATGACCAAAACACATAATTTAAGATGATGTTTTACATCAACAAAAGCTCAGGCTTATCACTGATGCTACACATCACCACTGCTCATAAATAAGCATAAGCACATTATCTCCTCCTTCCTGTTAGAAGCCACTCCAACCTCCCATCACCATAAGCTGGAACTTGTGATGAAGATGTGCTTGGCTGAGAGTTTGAAGCCCTTGGTGCCCTTGTAGCTGCTGGAGCTCTTGGAGCTACTGGTACCCTTACAGCTGCTGGAGCCCTTGTTGGTGCCCTTGGAGGTGGAGCACTTGGAGCTGCTTGTGCCCTTGGAGCTGGTTGTGAACTTTGTGTTGGCTGGGAAGTGGCTGGTTGTGAACTTCTTGTTGGCTGAGAGCATGGCCCTGCTTGCTGAGGTGTGTTCTTGCCTTTTTTCCTGGTTTTTGCTGGTTGGTCCTACATAACAACAACAGTGCAATGGTCCTTTGAGTGAATATGTCCATAGTGCAAGATTCTATCCAGAGGACAACATAGTGTAACATGACAAGATGGAAAGGTATTTATCATTATAAAAAATGGAATGGGTCCTAGCATTACGACAAGACCGTCGAGGCCATCCGACAACGTATCCGACACATTTATCATTATAAAAAATGGAATGGGTCCTAGCTTTATGACAAGGCCGTCGAGACCATCCGACAACGTATCCGACACATTTATCATTAAAAAAATGGAATGGGTCCTAGCTTTATGACAAGACCGTCGAGACCATCCGACAACGTCTTCGACACATTTATCATTATAAAAATGGAATGGGTCCTAGATAGAAAATTACCTGAGCCATGCCTGCAGCTTGTGTTCTTTTCCTGCTTCTCTTTGCTGCCTTTACATAGCTGTTGTCCTGAGGGTTTTCTAAATGCTTCCTCTTGTTGTGATGTGTACTACCACATACTGAACATCTCATCTTGACTCCTTTCCTTGAAATTTTGCTGCTTTTGGGCTTCTCCTGCTCCTCTCTAGTTCTTTCTGTCTTCTTCCTCCCAGGTTTATTATTAACCCTTACAGGAGGGTCTGGTCTAGGGTTGTCAGAAACAGGCCAGCTCTCTTTGCCCTCCACTGGTTGCAGCACATGGTCATATATTTTGTTGTATGTGTTGATGGAGTAACAATGTGCTATGAAATCATCAAGTTTCAAACCACATGTGTATATTGAACTGATTGCATGAGCACAAGGCAGTCCAGAGAGGTCCCAATATCTGCAAGAACAAGTCCATTTCTCCAGATCAACTGTGAACCTTCTGTACTCACCCTCTTGCACTTCAAACCCATCTTTGCCATTCCATAGCACTCTGCATCTTCCTGATCTCTTTATGTTGAGCTGCAGCTTCTTGAAAACATTAGGGCATATAGTTCCACTCCACTTTGCAGGCTTTGCTCTGTTCTCTTGAATTCTAGCCGTGACCTTTTTTCTTATGATCTCATGACTAGTAATAACAGGATAAAATCTTGCTCTCATGATGGAGTTGTTGAAGGACTCACACATATTGTTTTCTACAGAATCACAATATGAGCCAAGTTTGAAAAAAGCCCTGCTCCAATGTTCAGGATTGGTTTTCATTACATCTTTTGCCCCTTCTTCTGTTTTTTGAGCAAGCTTTGCTCTATGATAGTTGAATCCTGTTCTGTCAGAAGCTTTTGCACATGCCCAAAATATTTTCTGATATATCTTCTCCCTGTGTTGCTTTCTCCAATTTGCATAGATGTGCCTAGCACACATTCTATGTTCTGCTGCTGGACATATTTCATTCACTGCTCTTATGAGACCCTTTTGTTGATCAGAGATGAAAACCCATCCCTCACCATTATTGTTTATCTGAATGTCCTTTTGAAGAAATGATATAAACCAGTACCAACTGTCATAACTCTCAACCTCAACAGTTGCCCATGCAATGGGGTACATCTGGTTGTTGGCATCTCTCCCAATTGCACACAATATTTGTCCATGTACAGCACCCTTCAAGAAACAGCCATCTAACCCAACAACTCTCCTACATCCAGCCATAAACCCCTTCTTGCAGCCATCTAGACAAACATACATCCTTTCAAACACATTCTTCTCATGCTCATCAGGGTCTAATGTAACTGCAACAGTACTACCAGGATTGCTCCTAATTAACTCAAGGTGGTAGTCAAATACTCTAGAATATTCACCATTAGTTGAATCTATGAGCTTTTCCATCACAAGCTTCTTTGCCCTCTTGCATTTGGATATGGTCACATCTGCTAGCAAATCCTCTAGTACTGCTTCTTGCATCTTCTCCACCCTCCATGTTGGATTGTCTCTGATCTGTCTGAAATATTTCTTTGCAATGATAGTACTAGTCACAAGTTTATTATCTCTCCTAGGCACACATGTATGGAGATTCTTGTACCTTTGCACCAACAACCAGTCAGACTTGCTATTTATGGAACCATAAATGCTCCATTGGCATCCAGTCCAGCTGCACTTGGCACTCACTCTTTTTTTCTCATCCTTGGGAAATAACAAGTGATGGAAATTCTTCAATCCATATTTCACTAGTGCTTGTTTGAATTGTCTGCTGTCAGTAAAAGCCATCCCAACTTCAAACTGTGGGTTATCTGTACTATCATCATACACTTTATGAGTGGTCTTTCTCCTTCTGACAGCATTGACCTCTCCATCACTAGCCTCATCATAAGAAAGATCATCATCACTTTCAAAGTAGGGGGTGTCATCTGCATCATCATCCAACTTACATATTTCTGGTACAATGAAATCATCAGTAACATTGCAAGCTTGTGCTTCTTCCTCCCCTAGCATCTTCTTTCTCCTTTTCTCCTTGAATTCTTTGGCATATTTTCTGTACTCAATGATTTCTTCATCTTCATCTGAACTATTGCTCTCTGCAGGAGGCACAACATAGTCACTGTCACTGTCACTGTCAGATTCACCTGAAAACTGCATCTCCTCAGTTGCAACCCCTTTTCCTCTGTCAGAAACTGAACTTGCAGCCCTGAACACTGGCATTTTGGCCCTACATTGTACATCCTCTACATTTCTTTGCTCTGCCTGCACCTCCTCTGCATAACAATGCTCTGCCTGCACTTCCCCTGCCTGACCTTCCTCTCTATATACTGCCTGAAACTGCTCTGCAAATTCAAACTCCCAATCACTGCCTTCATGACTTTCATCAGCAGGAATGACAGCATATATATCAATAGCACCAGCATCAGTTACATGTTTAGCCATCATCTCAACTGATTTTTGATCATCCAGTACAAGCAAAGCATTTGCCATATCATCATCTGGATATTTCCAATGCAATATAGTATTTTGTAGGGCTAAATCAGAACATGCAACAAAATTTGCAAGGTTCTTCTTCAGCTCAGATACTGACAGCTTTGGAAATTCAATTGTGGACATCCCAGTTTTTCCTCCAACATAAACCCAATCATTTCCATCATGCTCAAAGTCACCTCTGTAGTGAAATCTGACAGAAAGGTAGTCAAGGGGATCCATGGCTGTACCCTAAACAAAATAAGAGACAATTAACAAGCCTAAGTCAGTAACAAGCCTAAGTCAATTAACAAGCCTAAGTAAGTAAATCGTCAGTTTAATGTACTGAACTTTTCTGAAAAAAATCTGTCTTTTTCTTCAAATCAACTAAACCCTAGATCATCTCATCATATAAGAGCATATGCACAGCGATTTGAACTACAGAAGGCCCTAAAATGAGTCCATCTAATAACTGCTTCCACCATTCTCTCAAAATTTTGAACTAAACCCTAGCCCCCAAATCAAATCCCCTGAAAACCCCAAACTGACGGCCCTAATGTGGGCAAAAAAGCAAGATTTTCAGCACAAAGTTTGAGCGCACAGACCTGATCGTTGCCGCGGGTCGAGCTGTTCAGAACATGCCGCTGATCGTCGCCGGCGCCGCCGTGGTCGCCCCAGTCGCCGCCGTTTCATCAGAGACAGAGGAGAGGGGAGCGGGACGTGAAAAGGCGACGCGGAGCGCTCGAGGCAAGGCCGGGGGGTGGCATCCACAAACTATTCCCGACGTTGCAGCCACAGGAACCCTCGCTGCCGATTCCCGCGCGACCTCACTGCCGATTCCCGCGCGAAACAGGCGAAACAGGCGCCTCAAACCACCCAGAACGCCACCGGGGGGTGATTTGTCTGGTATTGGACAGTCCAGGGGATTAAGATTCCGGTTTCACGGTTGGGGGGGTGATGTGCTCGAAATCTGAGAGTTCGGGGGGGGGGGGGGGGGGGGGTATGTGGACTTCTTTCGTTCTGTTCCAGCAGCCCGCCTGCTCAGCCTCGGCCTGCCCACCCTCGTGGAGGACGGCCTCCTCCACAGCTTCCGCCTCCCGCCGGCGCTCATCAAGAAGGACTACGGCCGCCTCGCCGACTTCTTCCGCGACGCCGGCAAGGCGGTGATCGACGAGGGCGAGCGGCTGGGCATCGCGCGGGAGGAGGCGGTGCACAACATCCTCTTCGCCATGTGCTTCAACTCCTTCGGCGGCATGAAGATCCTGTTCCCGTCGCTGGTGAAGTGGCTGGGCCGCGCGCACCCGACCGCCTCGCGATGGAGGTGCGCGTCGCCGTGCGCGCCAACGGCGGCGAGGTGACGATGCAGGCGCTGGCCGAGATGCCGCTGGTGAAGTCGGCTGTGTACGAGGCGCTGCGGATCGAGCCGCCGGTGGCGATGCAGTACGGGCGCGCGAGCGCGAAGCGGGACATGGTGGTGGAGAGCCACGACTACGGGTACGAGGTGCGGGGGGGGAGCTGCTGTTCGGGTACCAGCCCATGGCCATCGAGGAGTACGTGCCCGACAGGTTCCTGGGCGACGACGGCGCACGGTTGCTCTTTTATTCTCTAGCATTTTTGCATAAACCCCCCCTGCTTTTCTGTGTATTCTGGCAAACAAGAGGACATGGCGGTCAGCGCTCGCGTGGCTGGTGTTGACCAAGACCAGATCAGCACGTATGTATAGAAAATCGTATTTTGGAGCGGAGATGACCCCTAGAGCAAGTTTAGTGACTGTATTTCGGGTATTTCTAACCACAAGGACTAAAGTGATCACAAGTTTAATGACTGTATTTCGGGTATTTCTAACCACAGAGACTAAAGTGACCGCCAGCGCAAGTTATAGGCCCTGTAGTGAATTTTTCTCTTCTTTTGACTACATTAGCATTTTGGATCAAAGCAATGAGATACTAGTGGAGATTGCTTTTTTCCTTCTTTTTTTTCCTTTTTTTGCTTTTCTCTTGCACATGGCATTTTGTATCAAAGGAATGTGATACTGACGTAGATTGCTCAAGGGCGTCACATAGTGGCTACAAATGACCTGAAGGGACTGAGATTTTGAAGCGCTTGTCCAATTTGAATTGGATGCATTTTCTGAGGCACAAACGTAAAAAAAAAAAGCAAAGATATTAACCTTTGCTATGGCTCAATAAAACCTTCAGCTTGTTAACTTCTGTGTGCCAAACAAATTGGTGTAGCCAGTTTACAGAAATTAGATATGGAAGGCTTTTTATCTCATCAATCAGCAGTATCGCCACAAGAATTTGTCTTCACCCCATCCTCGTTGCTATTATTATTATTGCACTCATTCTACGAACCCCACCCCACCATAAATAAAATTACTCTGCCACTATGTGGACGTGACAATCCTATGGGCCAAAAAATGATCACCCTAGAGGTCCAAAATTGTAAGGAGAAAACAGCCATTGCAGAGTCCTTGCTATGCTTTCTGCTTGGACTTCTGCTTCTTCAGCTCCAATGACGCACCTAATCCTACTGGGGCTTGACCGTCAGCCTTGGCCTCCCTTGCGCCATTCAGGGCAGGACCGTTGGACTGCGGCACTTCAGATTCGGTTGCCTGAGCATTGCCAGAAGAAGCAGCAGACGCGGAAGCAGCAGAGTTGATGAGGTTGAGAATTTGATTGATGTCAGAAACACTCGCAGCAGGCCCGTTGCGCAGATTAACACCCCTGGCAACGGCCGTTTTTCGGGCATCTGCGGCCGCCTTGGCTGCGCGCTCGTCGCCTCCTCTTCCTCTGTTGACATTTGCTGGTCCATCACCACCAGATTGGATCGCAGCTGCCTTCATTGCTTGGAACAATCCTGGATGAGCCTGCCAGATCAAAGGTAAGGATTTGTTACCATCACCAACTAGGCATGAACTACAAAGGTAGGGTATTGACTTGAAAGAAAAGGCAAAAAAAAAGTAACAATCTTGGCAGGGAAAAAGGTGGATCAAACGGTACTCTAGGTCCAACAGTACACATCTTATACTGCTATGGAAATGATTTGATATATTTTTATGAAATTAAGATGAGGTTCGGTTTCAATTATACCAAATTATTTCGGTATGGTTTCGGTATATACCATAATAACCAAAGTACGATCTAGAAAATGACATAATAATAACAAATTTATGACTCGAAACATATGATTTTTTATACAAAAAAAGTTACATAAGTATATATGCATGCATTGATTCATGCCTTGATGGAGTATATATGCATGCATTGATTCATGCCTTGATGGTTATGGACGTGGTTAGCATTTTTTAAGAGAAAAAACTACATTACAAGCAAAATAGACGTGCTTAGCAGGGAATCCAGCTCCTGTACAATGACTACTTTTATTGTTGCTCGCCTCAAGAGATATAAATAGTATATTTTTTACTTTGGTTTATTCGGTTAACCTTCAGTTTTTCGGTATATACCATAAAAACCGAAATTCAGAACAGTATGGAAAGTTCATACCATACGAAACAAGAAACCATAAAAAGCGTAAATTTAGTTCGCTTCGGTTTATTTTCGGTTTGGTTTTAAAATGAAGAGTGGTGGGGAATGCACACCGAGCCCAGCTGCCCGTCTACGAAAAATTTAAAGCTCAGAGTGCAAGATTTTAGTGTTGCCAGCTTCCATATGAAGCTAACATCCTGAGACCAAACAGATAAAAATAATAATCTCATAGAAGGTTGGGCAATTCAACCATCAGCTTTGAAACTACCTATAATTCGGTCCCGCCATTCAAATAAAATGAAATTCGAAGGGTGTAGTAGCAGAACTTGCATGTTGCACCCAATAAGCTTCAACAACAACAACAACAAAGCCTTTAGTCCCAAACAAGTTGGGGTAGGCTAGAGGTGAAACCCAATAAGCTTACCTTCAAGAATTCAACAGCGTTAGCAGAGGGGACAGTTCCCTGGCCTTTTTGCTTCTGCGCAATAACCTGCACAAGAAATTAACTTAATCTCCCATTGATAATACAACTAGGTTCAGCACACAAAGTAAAAATGGAGCCAAACTTTCCCAAATTACTATGGAAACACTCCCTCCGTTCCAAAACAAGTGTCGTGGTGTTAGTTCCACCATACTTATTTTGGAACGGAGGGAGTATGTTGCAACAACAACACCAACAAAGCCTTTAGTCCAAAACAAGGAGGGGTAGGCTAGAGCTGAAACCCATCATATCTCGCAACCAACTCACGGTTCTGGCACATGGATAGCTAGCTTCCACACACCCCTATCAATGGCTAGTTCTTTGGTGATATTCCAGTCCTTCAGATCTCTCTTTACGGACACCTCCTATGTAAAGTTTGGTCTACCCCGACCTCTCTTGACATGGAGGGAGTATGTTGCAAAGCAAAAAATGTTGCTACTTTGGGAATGTGTAAGAATCCCTGAAACCAAGAGTGAAGCAAACCATGGGAATTAACTTTTCAGCACATACCTGCTGTTCTCGCCCCTTAAATGTATTCAACCAATTTTCTGAATCTTTTGTTCTTGAATCATCACTCCCTAACTGTTTGACCAGTATATCATGTGTCTTGGTTTCATGCTGCCACCAAAATCAAAAAGTCAATCAAATCTGTAAAAAAAATATTCTGCCATTTTTTCTGTCAGAACTAACCTGAACTGAAAGCTTGTATGCACCCATACAGCTGAATGCAATGGCGAGAGCATGATAGCAAACTGCTGTTTGAATATGACCTGGGCCTAAAAGGCGCTCGTTCTTCTTAAGTGCTTCTTGAAGATACCTAAGAGCAGTACTCATATTGCCCGCATCCTGGTACATCATCGCCACATTTATAAGGGTTGCTGCAACATCCGGATGATCAGGACCAGATGCTAAACTCAGCAACAGCAGTGTACGGGACATGTGTCGCAGCGCAAGTTCGTTTTGATTGAGGCCATGATAGAACAAAGCCATGTTACCGTAGCTGAAAATAAGGAAACATAGGATTAAAAGAAGATAAAAATCAGATTTGGTTGTCATGTGATGATATCAAAGAGACAATGTTCTTGTACTAACAAGCTGAACACTGCTCAACAAATTTCAACTTTGTGAACAACGGAGAAATCACTACCGCTACAAAAAAGTAGACAAATAATAAATCTAACATCCAAAGTTACATTTTCAAAAAGCTAATGCTTTTCAACCAAGAAACTGAGCCTTCCACTCCTGCTTTGCAATTTTTGATTTCAAATTGATAAATAGGTTCGTTCTATGGCAACTTGAATCGACAGCAGTTATAAACAATAAGCACAAATAAACTAAATCAAAGTACATGCCTGTGGGCTGTATCAGGATGGTCTAGACCAAGGCATCGCTCATTTATGATAAGCTCTCTATGTTGCTGCACAATTGCTCCTGCTGTGTCGCCGGCATGGTACAAAACCATGGCAAGGTACCTTTGGCAAAATAAAACAAATAAAGAATAGAAGGATTTCAATAGAAGTTTGTTCGCAAAAAGAAATTGTTAATACGTTCACAGTAACGAAGATAAGTTGTTTCAATCAGGAATATTGTTTCATAGGAAATCTTCTTTCTCATCTACTCATCTTCATGGTAACTTGCGTGTTCACAGTCAAACATGTGATATCACAATATATTCTTAATAATGTTTCTCGTACTGATTTATCTAAGAAACATTTCAAACTGTAAAATTACAGTAGTCAACACAACTCTGAAAATTCAAGGAGGTTTAGGATCTCAACATACGAATTTTTCTGATAAAAGAAAATACTACTAAAATAAATCATGTATAAGTGTATGTGTTACCGGCAACAGTTTGCAGCATCCTTGTGCATGGGACCATTGATCTGCAATAAGCAATGATCAGGGGTAAATAACAGAAGTTCAGAGGATTCTCATGATAAGATGTATTTTACCTGTTGAAGTAGAGAAAAAGCTTCAGAAAATAGTGCATACGCCTCATTTAGAGTTCCCTGAAATGCATGAACAAGAATTTGCAAAATTCATATATTGAAATATTAACCAGGTACAAGTAAGAAACAAGACGGTATAGGAAATATATACCTCAGCCATCCGGATTTTCCCAGCTTCCATAAGCTTCCTTGCATCAGTACAGGTAGGAACTGAGTGCTTAACAACTGGTTGGAGATTCAAGATATCTGAAGGTTGGAATGGAGTAGTAGAATGCAGATCGTATTTGCGAGCAGCAATTGTTATTCCCACCTATTAAATGAAGAATATTTGGTATGTCAAACAAATTAGATGGCACCATAATTTTGACAGGCACTATATACTACGTGGAACATGATTCTAAAAGCAGGCCAACACTTTGTAAAAAAATGAAGTGCCGAAAACAGCAACGGAAACTCAGAACATAAAAAATTCTCTTTGTCAAAGACCAAACCAAGCATCATCCGACAAATACAATTATCATGCAAGTCTGAACATAGCTAACCTTTTGGCAAAGATTGCGGAGAACTGCAACTCTTTTAGCCCCAACCCTCACATCATCCGGCGATTCAAACTAAATAAATGAAGCCCATTAGTCATGGTGTTCGATAAAAAACTGAAAACGTAAAGAAATAGTAACTGCCCACACCTGGTATTTATGTTTCGCGAATTCCTTAATGTCAGACCAAACTCCGTCAGATGTTAGCTGGGAAAATGCAGATTGACCCTTTTTTGAAGAAGCTGATTGACTTGATTTCTGGCCATTGAATAGAGTTTTTATACCAGCAAAAGGTTAAACAATAATAAACTAAGCTCCAGATAAAGTTTCACAGTGGATAGCAACTTCACAGGAAAGCATACCTTCTGGGTTTTCAACTGCGGGCTGCCAGTACTACCTTTTGTTGAAGCAGCCAAAACTTTGCCAAAAAAACAATTCAAGAAATGAGCAACAGCAGGTGCAATATTATGGTCCGGGCTTTGCCTCAGTATGTCCTGGAGTAGCAAGAGCGCATGATGGTTAAATAAATAATATTCTAACACCGTAAGTGAGTTGAACATGGCAACAAAATAAAAGGCTGTGATTTTGAGATTTCTATGACAGAAAGAATTACATGTGACTAATCATCATCTTATAGCATAATTATCTAATGTAAACTAACCCACAGTGTGGATATCACAACAGTATGTGTGTTGCAATAACTTAATCCTCCCTCCGTCCCAAAATAAGTGTCTCAACTTTAGTACAACACTTATTTTGGGACGGAGGGAATACTAAATTGTGCTCCAGAAGTGAAGTTGCCCATTCATAGCAGTGCAAGTAAACGATGTCTTGTTCACTACTACTTTCTTTTACGGGCATTCACTTCCATAGCAAGAAAGCCAACTTGCACTTTAAATATTATTCACTTTACAATTGGCAGCTCATGGTAAAAAAGACAAGAAATAGCTAGCTCATGGTAATAAGACAGCTCATGGTAAAAAGACAAGAAATAGCCAGCCACAGTTGTAAAAGGACAGATGAACCGCATTGAAAATGCTTGGGGGACGTAACAACTACCATAGCAGGAAAAAATCTCTAATGTTGTAAACTGTTTGATGTCACAAATAAACAGCTACATCTAGCATAAACAGGATAGGAACAGCACCTTGACAACATGCTTCGCAGACCTAACAATTATCTCAGCCGAAAATAAGTCCCACAGATGTGGCAAATGCTTGATCATGCCTGCAACCTGAGAAATGGATTATTTTAGGAACATAAAAATGCAATGCAATGTTTCGATGTATCAGTCCACAGAGACTTACTTTGCCCAGATACCTAACATTTATCCCATTGCTATGGAGCACATCAGTTAAAGTTTGACCGTCCATAGGGGAGACATCAAGAGAGCAAAGATCCTGAACAAACTTTGGGATCACCGTATCTAGCAGATACGAACCAACCTTTTTAACCAAAGCTTCATCTGCTTCAATCTCCTAAGAACATTGAAGAGCACAATCTTTTTAAGGTGCAACAGCAGCAAAATAAACAAAGGGTAGTTATTACTTATTAAACTCACCTCAGGACTGCCAGCAAGCTTGTACTCCGTAAATACATTTGGATTGAAAAGAATTTCAGCAGTCGAGTCATTACTTTCAGCAGGTGTAGAAACAGGGGTTTCATCAGACTTGTCATGTTCCTCCACAGAAGCAGCCTGAAATATCAGCAATAAGATTCTAGCGACCATAGAAGCGACAATATCATATTATTTCTATTTAGACTTAGGCCCTTTTAATGGATAAGTGCACAAAGTCATCCAAGTTCTCGAACTTTGTATATAAAATGGAATGGCAAAAGTAATTTGCCTCGAGTCACTGAAGAGAGCAGACTCTTGATCAGGCAACTGCAATGCTACTAATTAAATGCAGTTTCAACATTTTTCCTGTTCCGGCGCAACAAAACAAAGAACCAACCTCCAGTTACTGATTTAAAAAGCATGCTAATTGGCTCAATTTGGAGGAAGGCAGTCTGATTCTATTCTTTCAGTCCTGCCTCGGCTGCTATCTCCTTTGGGTTCTTATTACACATTTCTTTTGGATCATCATTATATTTCATTACTTCTTATGTGCCCTTTTGTACTCATTTTTTATTATTGACTTATTCTGAGCAGGGCCCTCCCTGACTGTTCATGACAAAGAAAAAATGTATGCTAAGCTTCCCTAAACAAGAGTAGAAAATGCAGTGAGAATAATTTCTGCACGAACCGTAGCATCAGAACCACTGGCAATGTCATCAGATTCTTGCCCATTCAATTCTGTGGGAACATCCGGAACTTTCTGCGTAGGGGATTTCTTTATGGATTCAGCCTACCCAATTCGAAAAAATTAGATAGTTAGAATTAGCCATGAAACAAATCATGCATCAGTGAAACATAGGATCCTTCTTTTTTTATTACAAAACCAAAGCTATGCCATCAGCTGACCTCAACAAATGAGGCTACAAGCTCAGGTCTCAACACACAGAAACGGTGCTGCAGTCCAATGTAGTTAGAATCTCGAGGAGTCACTCTCATCAGATCCAAAATATAATGCCTACAGTGGGGAAAAGTCAAACAACAGCATGAAACAAAACTCTAGGATCACATGAACACACTTAACTGTCGGAGCAAAGATAACACGAAAGTGATGTGTCACGAGACAAAAGCAAGAGAAACAAGAGATTTCAGACAGTTTAGGCATGTGATGATGCAAAGTGGATCGGATCAAAAACACTCACTAATAGGATATTTACATGTTCAACAATTCCAAAAGAAAAAATCTAGAAAGGGGCTAATTAGCACCACAACCTTGTGAACTGGCACAAGTAGGCAAAACCACCCTTGGGACTTGTTACTATTATGACCAGTTTTACAAGCTTTAAGCTGTTGAGTGGCCCTTTTTTCTCAGGAGTTATGTGGTCAAAGAGGTAAATCCCAGGGTGAAATCTGTTTTTCTTAAAAAAGCCAAGCCTCAGGAAAAAAAATTGAAGATCATTGACAGTTCATGCATGTGCTAATCAGGTTCACACCTGACCAGAATGCACCCCTATTAGGCTTTTTACATGTTTATAATGTTTCTAATCAATCGATCTAGCTAACAAAGAACCTTTAAGAAAACTACAAAAGAAGGCAACAGTTGCAAAGCATTTAATTTATCAATGAAAACTAGTAAAAAGAATCAATGTTTAACCTCAAAATAAGAATTACCTGTCATCACTACCAACGATTCCCTTGCATTCAACTGTAGCAGCTAATTTTACAGGATTGCCAGAACCATCCAAAACCACATGCTCCTTCACATGGAGTCGCTTTGCAGCCTCAACTACCTAACAGAGCAGATCTTACTTTAGATGTCAAACGAAGATATGATCATGAAATAAGAATATCCAAATTAGGAAACAAATATTGCTCCCTTCCACAAATACTTCAGGTATCATGTATGATAGCTGAATCTTTCAAAACTTGCATATGTAATTTTTGCACTGGCATTTCAGACGAAAATCAAGTGGGCACAACTTAGCCAAACAGCTGACGTTACAAAAAGTGCACTTCAACAGATAATCAATTGTGCACCAGTCAGACAAAGCCGTACATCATTGTGAAAAGTGAATAAGGCAACCAGCGGGCCAGGTGAATTAATTGAAAGTAGAACACAAAACGATGGATATAGTGTTTCAGCTAGCCCCTAGCCATATTAAGAACTGAGCCTCAAACAAGAACAACAAACCAGTAATCCTCCTACTGTTAGTTATTATGTTAAGCAACTAAACATTAACTAACATACCAACCAGGCAACCAGCGTAACAGGTGAATTAGTAGAAACGTATAACACAAAACGATGGAAATAGTGTTTCAGCTAGCCATATTAAGAACTGAGCCTCAGACAAGAACAACAAACCAGTAAGCCTCCTACCGTTAGTTAGTTAAGCAACTATACAATAACTAACATGACACGACAACCAGCATATTTGAACAACCAACTGACAGCAGCACAGCACAATTGAATTCCTGTCTGAACTGGAAAGATGTATGGAGGTCGTGACAAACGAAGAATAGTCACCAGACATAAGAAGTTTGGCCATAATACAACATATAAAACCGTCCAATCATGTGGAACAATAATATGCAAATAGGACAAAAGATGATGGCTGACCTTCGCATGGAATGACTCGTTCCAAGATATCTTCTTGCCATTATCAACAGAACCATACAGAAGGGAGTCAGACTTGTCTCCTTGAAGAATACCAGGTATGATACTCTACAAATCGAGTAAAAGGTACAAGTTACATTCATATATAAGTAAGCCTTTGCATCGCAAAGAATTACAAAGGAAATGATAAGGTGGCTCAAACATGGATATATGTGGAAAAAAATACAAAATGTAATTATGAAAATCTTCATATAATATGCATCTTTCTACATTGAATCAGCTTTTTAGGGCATCTACTAATCCAGCAAATATAATTCAAGTATTAATAACCTTATAAGAAGAACCGACAGCACTTCAGGCATGGAAAAAAAAAAGGAACCCAGTGGTATAGCAGAAGATCATGATGTAAGCAGGAAAGTGTCAACAAATGCCATAAATAGATAACTGTTTCTTGCACATACCTGAGCTACAACCCTGTGACCTCTGTAATCAATTATTGCCATGGCAAGATTGTAAAGCCCCGAAATATCAGCTTCTTGGTAAGATTTTGTTCCTTTCAAGTCATTATTAGCAGAAGCATAGGTCGCCTGCTCACTGTCTGCTATTTGTGCCTCTGTAGGTCCTTCCAAAACACTGTTCGACTCTTCAGTTTTTGAATCTGGTGCTACGCCAGAATCTGCCTTGGCACCCAAACCTGGGGAGGGGACTGGCGTACTTCTGCCAGAACCATTTTGGCAATCTGACTTTTGGTCCTTTGAGATTTGCTCATAGTCAGAGTCAACCGCAAAACTGAAGAAAATGTTGTTGTGGACATACCTGAAATGTATAGGAGCAGATGTAAGCATGTCCAGAAGGAACTGAAGCTAATCAATCAACAACCAGTCAAGCCACTCAAACAGAGATGATGGTATCCGAAACTGAGCAGTTAAAAGTGAAACTGACGATCTAAAAAGTATGTGTACAGTGCATCAAGCTAAAAGAAGCAGACTGGTTGTTGACCAGCCAGCTCCAGGTAACTACTATAAACGCAAATCTTGATTCTTAATTCTTAGTTTAGCAGATGTGCAATGGAAGACAAGTTACAAGTGCTTACACTCAAATCCGCTAGGTACCTACATGATATTCTAAGGGTCAGTTCTTTTGGTGGCTTCTAGAATAAGCTGCAAAAAGCTGCCCCCTACCCAGCTTATTCTAGAAGCCCAACCAAATTTATTTTTTTAGAAGCCTAGTAGTTAAGACTTAACTAGTAGGCTTCTAAAAAGAAAATTTTGGTTGGCCTTCTAGAATAAGCTGGGTAGGGGGTAGCTTATTCTGGAAGCCCAAAAAAGCTAGCAAAAGAACTGGCCCTAAGCAGGGCATATTAATCAATGGTGCTTTTTTGAACATGTGTCTAGGCAACATCATGAGAAACCCCAACAAGATCCATTCGGTGAACTTGGATATGACAGATTTAAGTGGCCTTGAGAACCACAAGATTGCAAATAATCCCTCAGATCACACAGCAATCTCACAATCTCAGTTTTTACGAAACCAAATGCAACCAAGTTTCATCCAATGGTCACATGTCATGTGACCTCAACCAACTATGGGTTTGCACTCGATAATCCCTGCACAGATCACATACAAACATTGTTCACATGCTTGAATAACAATGCAAAATAGATGACAAGTTTCTCAAACTTGATTCTTGTCAATGTAAAATAGATGACAAGTTTCCCAAACTTGATTCTTGTCTAGCTTGGAGTCATTAGTCTCCTGAAACTCCCGTTTTTCTTGTCGAGGTTGGAGGGAATGACTGGAGCATGAACTAGTTGAGGAGATGGAACCCCTTTTTTGCGAGGGAGGGGACAGAAACCCTTGACACAACAAGGTTCTCATTATCGTTATTGGCTAACTTCAAAGTTCAAACAAAGTGCCAAGAGCTTCAGATTCTAAAATCATAATTAAGAAGCATGATAGCTACACACATATACCCTTATCACAGACATACCACCCTTATTCATTCAATACCACATTATACCATGACATCAAACAGACTGACCTCAAATCAGAAAAGAGAAACAGAAGTGATGTGGGAGTTAATTGGCAAACAGTGTGAGATTCAAGTTTTACTCACATATGGAAACATTCTGGATCAGTTGGATTGATTGGAGGAATACATCTATTGATGACACCGACTGCTCCTTTTACAGCAGCATCAACAAAATCACATGTCACTTTATAGAGTGCTCTGCCTCGCAATATCCTAAAATATCCAGAAATAATATGTCAGCATAGCTTATAGGCAACAAAGATCATGAAATGGTAAATAAGTACCTTTCTTGAGGATTGGCATGAGGAAACTCTCGGCATGACTGCAATTCCTCATTCCAGTCTCTCTGCATCCCAATCAACTCAGTACCATATGACAGCACAACAGAATCCTCAGCCCTGGCTGCGTCTCTTCTATGTTCTGTTGTACATAGAAATGTGGATGCATGTTAAGTTCAATACAACATAGTACACTAAGATGATGAATAAATCAACATGGAGCCATCCAAAATTATTAATTATTCACCATGGCAAAAAAAAAATCCAGAATTATTAATCAACATTGTGTGTTAATCAACATAGTCCCTTTTATGACTTTTTTTAACCTCCCTTTTATGACTTGTTAAAACAGAAATGAGGGTGAGAACTTCCTAGGCTTAGATAAGCCTGATCACTTTTTGAAGATATAGAAGATAATATGGCAAACATGGGAGAATATACAGAGAAAGTTACCTGGCACGGGATGAGCTCCCAACCAAGAAGTCACTGGGAGCAAGGCCTGAACGTTCTCAAAAGGATGGGCCGATGCTTTGCGGTCCAATATTTCGCGAAAGCCTTCAAAAAAAATTGTCCAAGTGTCACTATAGATAGATGAAATACTACTGAGGGCCAGCAAAGTTAGCCAGATAAACTCTAGAATAAAAACAAAACCTTTCTTAAACTTGGCGCTAATTTTTTGTAGCAGGCCAACTAAAGTGCTGGCTTCGTGAGATTGTTTCAAAGGTCTTGAATCCAAAACACTTCCATTGCTAGCGTTCACATAAAAAGATTTGGAGCTCCCTGTGATGCAGTGTTTGCTTCCTTCTAATGTCACAACATCAATATAGATGAGATCCCCATGTAACCTATGGAAACCATCAGTGCTTGTTAGTTCCTCGACATCCAAATAGCAGGGGAGCCTTATATATATAAAGCAGTCATATTAACAGACAGATCCTCGCTGAGGGAAAATTACACAGAAAAATGATGCTTTGAATAAAAGCTCAATGGATAATAGCAAACTACAGGATTCAATAGTATAACCCATATGCAAATCAATATAATCCAATATAGGAGGAATATAGTTAACCAAAGGTGCAGGTGAAGAGACAAGGCCAGTAAATATTAAGAATTGACAGCAGGAATGATACCTTTTAGCGCATCAGTGGAACTTTAACAGGATGGAACTAGTATAGATGATACAGCTTTTAGTTACAGAAAGATCTTAAACTCTCATGTTTTCCCCATTCTCCCTAGTCCCTACCATGCCACTAGCACTATGTAGGATACCTGAATTGTTGGAGGAGTGTACGCAAAGTACTAGCATGACTAGAAAACCATCATGGTCATGCTAAATTTTGATTGATAAATTCAAGAGGACCATTCCCATAGTTCTAACATACAAACCTACTTGATTAGTCACCACAGCTTCAAAAGCAATGTAGCTTAACCGGTCTATCATATGAGAATCCAGAGGGCTGATGTTTGGAACAATGGTTCTTGCGAAGGTATCCCAAAATAACAAGACAAGGATGTAAATCACAATCGTAAGAGTTACCTCCTATAACTCGGTGGAGGATTGAATGATGAAAAAACTATGCTGTCCACACATTTGATTTCTGCTGGTGCAGATGCCAGCAAATTAGTAAGAGCTACGGTAGTATCCTCCATGAAATTCAAACCATCAAGCTCCTGGTGAGCAGTTTTACCTGCATCTACAGGGGAAAGCAAATAAAAACTACATCAACGACAGGCTGAATTAACACTTCCACACAAATCATAGTCCTACTTGGTAAAATTGCAGGTGGCGCCTCAACTAACAGACCGCATTATCAGTAAACATACAGCATCAAAGGAAGAATCTCCACATGGTATTAGTACCTGCATTTTTGGCCTCTGCAGACTCCTGCTGCAGAGCTAGGGATGTCGATAGTGAGACATGAAGACTAGAAAGAGAGAGCAATTCCCGGACACGGCGGAGATGCGACCTAATAGACCTCTCATCATATGTTGCTGAATGAAAAATTATTTTCAGCCCCATCGTATAAAGTAGTTAAACCAACAACAAAAATGGATAATTTGCATAACTGCCTGTATACATACCAGCAACCATCTCCAACGAACAGCCACCAGCAGTTATATCTGCAATCTCAGAAATTTCATTGTAGTCCTCTAACTGGTGTGTTGAACCATCTTTAGTATGCAATATCAAATCATAGCATGTGTAGAAGCAAGTTTCAGGAGCGTCCAAGAGGAATTGTTTGACATCAATGACAGAATCTCCAGGGCTTAGCTGCATATGCAATAGCACAATATGAATTTAAAATAATCCTAGTCCCTGTTCCCAATACTATATGACAGTTCGACAGCATGGCCTCAAGCAAGCCACTTTGGAAGTAAAAATACTAACTGCAAGTGTGATGAAAATATTATATTATGAACATAAATCCACCTAGTAGAGTAGTGGTAACATTTTCATATGAACAGTCATCAATCAAAATAGTTTTGTGCATATAAGCAGTCAGAGTAAAGAAATTTGACCATTTAAATTCTAAAATATAAATCCCGTGTGTTCTGGTAAGAGGCTGTAAAATCCAAAGAGGTAAAAAGAATACGATTTTTTACACGTACCTGCAGCTCCAGCTTTTCACCTGATTGCGTCTTAACAGAAACAGGGTATAGATGAAGCTCTCCTGCTTGACACACAACGTTTCCTTATTAGAACAGTCGAATGTCCAAAAGAAAGAATACTATTAAGAGAATGCAGCACATATAGTCCTCACGGTTCATGAAATGAAAATTTTCAGATGCTGATGACAGGCTAACTAGAATGAACTTGTATACAATGCTACTGACCAAGTGCAACTGAAGACATATAACCATAGCCAACTGTAAGTTCCAGGGACAAGTTTCTGCCAAATGTAATGCCTATCCAGTGTCACTAGTTTTACAATTGTCTGGCATCAATAAATTAAGCACACAGTTTAAATACAGCAGCATGCAGCATGTTGTTCGTTCAGCTTAGGAAATTGCACCCACAAAATCTAGCCTTGATCTAGATTACTTTACCACTAATAAAGAACCTGTGCAAGTTGGATACTTGTAACGACTAATGTTCTTATCTGCACACAGTTTAAATACAGCAGCATGCAGCATGTTGTTCGTTCAGCTTAGGAAATTGCACCCACAAAATCTAGCCTTGATCTAGATTACTTTACCACTAATAAAGAACCTGTGCAAGTTGGATACTTGTAACGACTAATGTTCTTATCTGCAACCATTAATTTCCCAAAAAGGTCACGACTTTATGAACCTATGAGCCAAAATACCACATTTCCCAGTATTGTGGAATAAATACACTATCGATGTAACATAAACAGGCGGTTGTCCTCACCTTCAGCTGGCTTCTCTGCAGCCTGTGCGGCCTCGGCCGCATCCCCCTCCTCCTTCTCCACGTCCGCGGGAGCGACCTCAGCAGCAGGGGCCTCGGTCACTTCCCCGTTCTCGGGCTTGGCCTCCTCGACCACATCAGTGACCGGCACCGCCGGCTCCACCGAGACGGCCTCCTGGCTGGCGGCCTGCGCCTTGGCCTTGTTCCTCGCACCCTTGGACTTGCCCGCCATATTCCTGCAACGAGCCAAAAGCAGCGCCGCCGCCAAATCTCATGAGTCAAAACTCAAAACCCCGCCGCGGCCGGCAACGCACCGAAAACACGATAATTCTCCCGGCTAAACCCCATCCGTCCAGACCAGGCGCCACACGGGCGCGCCGATCTGGAGCGGAATCAAAACCCTAAACCCTCGGCACGCCGACGAAGCGGGCGCGCGAATGAGACGCGGATTCGGGAGGACGCGGACCTGCCTGCCTGCCGCCCGCGGCGCCGCGGAAGGCTCGGCACCGCCGAGGGTAGGGGAGGGGAGAGGAGAGGCGGCGCGAGGCGGAGGGCGAGACGGGGACGATTGGCTTGTGGAGGCGAGGGGCTGTTTGGGTAAAAGGGGGAAAAGGGGGAGAGGGAGGCGGATGCGTTCGCCGGCCGCTCCTTTTTATACGGGCGAGCGGCCCCTCCTGATCCCCCGCGGTCGCTGGGGCTTCTGCTGCTGGCCTCTGGCCTCTGGGTGAGACGGCTCTTTCAATTTTTCGTTTTTCCTTACTCCTTGCGCACGCTGGGGGGAGTCCGGTGATATTTCGGCGTCTCATGTGCGGCTCCGCGGGGTAGTTTCGGCATGGGCTGCGTCGGTTGCGGCTCCGGCGTGGGATCCCGGGGGTGGTTAGGGTTTTGCGTTTAAGCTTTAGACGGCTCTAAGTCACCTCATTAGAGTGCCGTGATTTAATTATCAAAATAAACAACCGGAGTACCATAAACAGCAATCAATTGACCAAATCATTGCAGATAATTGATTCAAATGGCCAAAATTTTGGGGGTCTTGTTTGGATGGTTGTCAAAAGTTGGACCTGCGTAGACACATTTTAGTGACCGTGGTGCTGAAGGGTATTTTGTCGTGTCTCAACAATCCTATGGTACATTTATCCTATGATACATTTACTTGAATTGGGTCTACATTAAGTTATCAAGACGTCACAATGGTACTTATGATGGCTTCCAAGACACTCGAATCGCGGAGAAAGTATTTCGTCAGTTAGTAAATGATTGGTGGCTATTACAAAAAATAACTCTTCTAAAGCCAGTTTACTCTCGACCAGGAATCAGCAGGTACCATGGTCTAAACGGAGGGGTAGGAGTCGTTGTTCGAGACTTGTTAGGTAATTTTCTTGCCGCCTCCACTTCTTTTGTACAACATATTTCAGCTGTTGCGGCAATGAAGGCTCTAGCCATACAGCATGGCCTTGCTCTAGCCCTTAATTGTGCATGTAATTATGTCGTTGTGGGGTTGGATAGCACGGATTTAACTGATGCTTGCTCGGGGCAACAACAATATGATCAAGCGGCGACAATTTATGCTCGGTGTATGGGGATCGTGGGAGCTGTCGAGAAGGTGGAGTTTCTACATGTTCCTCAGGGAGCTAATGGTGTGGCACACAAACTTGCTAGAAAGTGTTTCTAGGATGAGAATTCTTGTAATTGGATAGATCAACCTCCTAGCTTTAATTTTTCATGTACTCATAAACGATGTATTTGTGCTTTGATTATCAATAAAGTGTGCCATGATGGATTTCCCTATAAAAAAGAGCTAGCAGGCACAGGCTCGGAGTAAAGAAACGTGGAACAAATTAACCAAGTTGGAGATGAGGATGTATCCCAAAGTTTACACTCTTGGGGAGTGTTAATCTCCGTTGGAGGGGTGCGAGGGTCAGGGCTTCCCGAACGCCAATTAAGGCTCACCCTATTCTCATAGAGCCTCCCATCGAAGGAAGCTTCCAAAAGGCTCCAATTGCCTAGGAGTCCCCATCAACTCCAATAGTAACAACTTGGATATATCACCACTATGAGGATCACAATTTGATTTGGTGTAAGTGTAGATCTAGGGTTCCTCTTTGAATCCTCGGAGTTGGGAGTAGTTTTGGTTGGAGGAATCAAGAGGGAGTGAGCCTTTTCATGGCCAACAATGGGGACATCTCACATTTAGTGGTTAGGGCTGGAGTTAGAAGAAGTGGCGGCTTGCATAGCTCCCCTCAAAATCCAACTATTACCCTTACAACACACCCCGGAGATCTGAGCTATACGGAGTGATGGTGTCCTGGATAAGGGGGGCTAACCACGTCGGTTCCAGAAGATGTGGGACGGGCCGAGGACCCCCAAAAATGACCAGCCAGTGGGCCACATTCGTCAGGCCCTCAGGTGGAATCAAGATGGAATCTTCTGAAGACTTGACGCATACTCCAAGGCACGAATGCAATCTTCGTCATATTTATCCTCAGATGTAGCCGACATATGTGTAACCCTAGGTGACGGAGTTGAATCCGTCAGATCTCGGGCATCGGGGTCCCGAGCTGGTAGCCTTAGCATGATAGTAACACGATAGAAAAGGGACACAGTGTTTACCCAGGTTCAGACCCTCTCGAAGAGGTAAAACCCTACATCTTGCTTTGTTGTATTGATTGTGAATGGGGTACAGAGTGCAGGTTGATCTCCCTCAAGATCGTATGCGAATGAGTTCGCCTCTATGGTATAAACCCTCAGCTTATATAGATGTCGGGGGTACATAGGGTTGCATATAGGTTGGTTACATTTGGCGATACACATTTTGAAGATTGCATTCGTGCCTTGGAGTATATGCTAAGCCTTCGGAGGATTCCATCTTGATTACTTCATGGGGTCTGACGAATGTGGCCCACCTGTTGGTAGTTTGGTGGTCCTCGGCCCAACCCATGTATGGGGGCCGACGTGGTTAACACCCCCCGATGTAGGACACAATTAGTAGCCCTTCTTCATTGTTAGACTTCGACCTTGTAAACAGGTTCACTACCTTCTTTCCGTCTTCCTCCGAAGCAACATTATTTTGTCCGAGGATTAGCATCCCTCGGACATCCGAGGTGCCCCAGCTGAGCTTCCTGAGAAGAATTTTTTCTTCATCGGATTCAAAGACCCTTCCCACGCCTAGTTGTCTTAACGGTGAAGTCTTCATGCACTGGAATGGGTGCGCCGGTTGGGTCATGTTCTCACAACTTTGACTGAGCCCGAACCGCCACCACGTACTGTAGAACCAAAAGGTCCCATCAATATTCATTATGTCATGCTTAGCGTAACTCGAGGCCGTTGCTATTGGCATGTCTCATGAATAAAGGGATCGTGCCCCGGATTTTTGGCGGCATCATCAGTAAAATCCCTCGATTTGGGAACTCGTGAAAGTACTACCATGCAGTACGCCTTTCGGTGTTTTTACTAGCTTATAAAAGGTAAAGGATGGATTCAATCCATTTCCATGCCTTCCCTCTCGCTCTTTGCTCCTGCAATCCCCAAGCTTGAGCGCCCCGAGAATAGCACTACAAAAAAAGACACTTCCGTGACAATATGGCCCGAACGAAAACTTTTTCTGTTATGGATGTGTGATACGTCTCCAACGTATCTATAATTTTTTATTGTTCCATGCTATTATATTATCAATCTTGGATGTTTTATATACATTTACAAGCAACTTTATATCATTTTTTGAGACTAACCTATTAACTTAGTGCCCAGTGTCAATTGCTGTTTTTTGCTTGCTTTTTACTTTGCAAAATATTAGTACCAAACGAAGTCCAAATGCCACGAAACTTTTTGGAGATTTTTTTCTGACAATAAGAGACCCTAGAAGCTTCGGGAGGGAACGAGAAGATGAAGGAGTGGCCCACTAGGCACCAGGGCGCGCCCTGGTATCTAGTGGGGCCCACAAGCCTCCATTTGACCTAACTCCGCCTCTATAAATACTCTAAAATCAGAAAACCTACGAGGGAGTCCACGAAATACTTTTTCCGCCGCCGCAAGTTCCAGAACCACGAGATCCCATCTAGAGGCCTTTTTCGGCACCCTGCCGGAGGGGGAAACGATCACGGAGGGGTTCTTCATCATCCTTACTGCCCCTCCGATGATGCATGAGTAGTTTACCACGGACCTATGTGTCCATAGTTAGTAGCTAGATGGTTCCTTCTGTCTTTTTGATTTTCAATACAATGTTCTCCTCGGTGTTCTTGGAGATCTATGTGATGTAATGACTTTTTGCGGTGTGTTTGTTAGGATCATATGAATTGTGAGTTTATGATCAGATCTATACATGAATATTATTTGAGTTTTCTCTGAACTCTTTTTATGCATGATTGTTATAGCCTCGTATTTCTTCTCCGATTTATTGGTTTGGTTTGGCCAGCTAGATTGATTTATCTTGCCATGGGAAGAGGTGCTCTGTGATGGGTTCGATTTTGCGGTGCTCAATCCCAGTGATAGAAAGGGACATGAAACGCATGTATCGTTGCTATTAAGGGTAACAAGATGGGGTTTATTCATACGTGAGTTTATCTTGTCTACATCATGTTATCTTGCTTAAAGCATTACTCCGTTTTTCCATGAACTTAATACACTAGATGCATGCTGGATAGCGGTCGATGTGTGGAGTAACAGTAGTAGATGCAGAATCGTTTCGGTCTACTAATCTTGGACGTGATGCCTATATACATGATCATTGCCTTGGATATCGTCATAATTATTTGCTTTTCTGTCAATTGCCCAACAGTAATTTGTCTACCCACCGTATGCTATTTTTATGAGAGAAGCCTCTAGTGAAAACTATGGACCCGGGTCTATTTTCTATCATATATTAAAACCAAAAATACCTTGTTGCAATTTTTTTTTGTATTTTTGCCAGATCTATCTATCAAAACATATACAATTTAATCTTGCTCATAACCGTCGAGGGATTGACAACCCCTCTACGCGTTGGGTTGCAAGTATTTGTTGTTTGTGTGCAAGTGGTGTTTACATAGTGTTGCTTGGTTCTCCTACTGGATTGATAACCTTGGTTTCATAATTGAGGGAAATACTTATCTCTACTGTATTGCATAATCCTCTCCTCTTCGAGGAAATCTCAACGCAGCTCACAAGTAGCAGGAAGAATTTCTGGCGCTGTTGCCAGGGAGACATCATCAACATCTATCAAGTACCTACGCATAAACTTTCATCTCCTTGCATTTACATTATTTGCCATTTGGCTCTCATTTTCATCTCCCCACTTCTAAAAAGTTTTTACAAAAATACAAAAAAAATAGTTTGCCTTTTTCTTGTTTGCTTCTTTGCTTGCTTGTTATCTTGTTTACATAGTCACGGTGTCTCAAGAAAATACAAAATTATATGATTTTTCCAATAATAATAATAATAATAATAATGATTTTATTAGTACTCCGATTGCTCCTCCCACCGCTAGTGCGGAGTCTTATGATATTAATGTCGCTTTGTTGAATCTTGTTATGAAAGAATAATTTTCCGGTAGTCCTAATGAGAATGTCGTGTTCCATCTAAACACTTTCGTAGAATTGTGTGATATGCAAAAGAAAAAGAATGTGGACAATGATATTGTGAAATTAAAATTATTCCCATTCTCTTTGCGGGATCGTGCAAAAATTTGGTTTTCATCTTTACCACGAAATAATATTGATTCTTGGGACAAGTGCAAAGATGCTTTTATTACTAAGTATTTTCCTCTCGCGGAAATTATTTTCTTAGAAATCAAATTATGAATTTCAAGCAACTTGAGCATGAACATGTTGCACAATATTGGGAAATGATGAAATTAATGATAAGAAATTGCCCTACTCATGGTTTAAATTTGTGGATGATCATGCAAAAAAAATATGCGGGAAATTTGTGGAGTAATAGTAGTAAATGCAGAATCGTTTCGGTCTACTAATCTTGGACATGATGCCTATATACATGATCATTGCCTTGGATATCATCATAATTATTTGCTTTTCTGTCAATTGCCCAACAGTAATTTGTCTACCCACTGTATGCTATTTTTATGAGAGAAGCCTCCAGTGAAAACTATGGCCCCCGGGTCTATTTTCTATCATATATTAAAACCAAAAATACCTTGCTACATTTTTATTTATTTTATTTTATTTTGTATTTTTTCAGATCTATTTATCAAAACCTATACAATTTAATCTTGCTCATAACCGTTGATGGATTGACAACCCCTCTACGCGTTGGGTTGCAAGTATTTGTTGTTTGTGTGCAGGTGTTGTTTACATAGTGTTGCTTAGTTCTCCTACTGGATTGATAACCTTGGTTTCATAACTGAGGGAAATACTTATCTCTACTGTACTGCATCATCCTCTCATCTTCGAGGAAATTCCAACGCAGCTCACAAGTAGCAATGTGACACTTCTATGACGATAATTGTGACAAAAACACGTATCATCATAGATGTGGTGGACTCCTACTTCTATGACAAAAATCTATGACAGAAAATGAGTTTTTCGTCCTGGGCGGGCCGGAGGCGGACCTGCATGACATTCTTTGGGCCGCCCATGACATAAAAAATCATGGTAGAAGTTAGTGCGAGGAAATTTTCGGGGAGTCCCTGGTACACGGTGGGTGTGGTCAGGCCCGAGTGATCATTTGCGTGTTCCTCTCGTACACATGCGTGTGTGCGAGCCGTGTTTGCTAACTAAACCCGAGCGAGGCGTTCGCTTAACGAACCCGAGTGGTCAATCGATCCCTCGCACTCGTGACATGCGCGATCGATCCCACTAGCAATGTACTGAAGCCGATCGATCCCTTCGCTGCTAACTGAACCCAAGCGATTTCTTCGCTGCTAACTGGAGCCGATCGATCCCTTCACTGCTACTTGAACCTGAGCGATCGATCCCTTCGCTGCTTACTGAATCGATGTGAATGAGACTCGTGCGTGTACGTAGTTTGCTGGCCCGATTGATCGATGCGTTGCGAGACATGAGTTGAGCTAACTGGTTGGGTTGCCTCTCGATGAATAGTGCTTGTTGCTGCCGTGCGCACGATACATAGAAAGAGTTGAGACTTGCTGCATCGGTCGAGCCCCTTGCACGAGACATGGTGAGTTGACCTAGCCGGTTGGTTAGCTGTGGAAGAACAGTTCCCGCTGCTGCCGCCCGCTCGTACGCCACACCCTAGCCGGCTGGGGTGGATGAATAGGATCCCGTGGAGGCCCTAGGCATGTGCGGATGAACAGTAGCCCGTGGAGGCTGGAGGAAGTAGATGGTGATGAACAGTAGCCCGTGGAGTCCCGTTTTGCGATACGCCACACCCATCCCGATGAACAGACCCCTGTTTCGACCGTAGGCGGTTGAAGGGAAATCTGTTTCGTCCGTTTTGCAGTACGCCAGACCCCTCCCGATGAACAGGACCCCTTTTTGACCATAGGCGGTTGAAGAGAAGTCTGTTTCCCCTGTTTTGTGGTACGCTAGAACCCAGCTGATGGGGGTTAATGAACAGGACCTCGTTTCAGTTGCTCCGTCCAAGTCAGTTGGCTCCCGATGAACAGGACACATTCCGACCCAGTCGCTCTGCTCCCGATGAACACGACACCGTTTCCTCCGTTCCGACTCAGACAGTTGGCTGCTGATGAACAGGACGTCGTTATTATACGCGTTTGAGACCCCGCCCGTATGTATGTACGTGTGCTACTTCTTGAGCTTGAGTTGATTTTTCCCTTGAAGAGGAAAGGGTGATGCAGCAAAAGTAGAGATAAGTATTTCTCTCAGTTAAGAACCAAGGTATCAATCCAGTAGGAGGCACAAGCAAGTCTCCAATCTATGCACCTGCACAAACTAACAAACACTTGCACTCAACGCGAAAAAGGGGTTGTCAATCCCTTCACGGTCTCGAACAAGAGTGAGATCTAATAGAGATAGGTATAAAAGATAAATAAAAAGGCAAACTAAAGTGAATCTAAATAAATTGCAGCAAGGTATTTTTGGGTTTTTTGGTTTATAGATTGATGTCGCTTGAACTACGTCGGTATTTCCCCAAAGAGGAAGGGATGATGCAGCACAACTACAGTAGGTATTTCCCTCAGTGATGAGACCAGGCTTATCGAACCAGTAGGAGAACCAAGCAACACCACGTAAACGGTATCTGCACACAAAGAACAAATACTTGCAACCCGACGTAAAAGAGGGGTTGTCAATCCCTCCCGGGTAAAGAGATAGATAAATTTGTAGTAGATCGGATAAATAGATCTCGCGGGAACGCGAGATAAAATAAATAACAATAAATTGCAGCAAGATATTTTTGGGTTTTTGGATTAATAGATCTGAAAATAAAATATGCAAATAAATAAAAAAGGCAAATAGCAATATAGATCTGAAAGTATATGATGGGAAAATAGACCCGGAGGCCGTAGATTTCACTAGTGGCTTCTCTCGAGAAAAATAGCATACGGTGGATAAACAAATTACTGTTGGGCAATTGATAGAACTTCAAATAATCATGACGATATCCAGGCAATGATCATTATATAGGCATCACGTCCAAGATTAGTAGACCGACTCCTGCCTGCATCTACTACTATTACTCCACACATCGACCGCCATCCAGCATGCATCTAGTGTATTAAGTTCATGGAGAAATGGAGTAATGCAATAAGAACGATGACATGATGTAGACAAGATCTATTCATGTAGGAATAGACCCCATCTTGTTATCCTTAATAGCAACGATACATACGTGTCATTTCCCCTTCTGTCACTGGGATTGAGCACCGTAAGATCGAACCCATCACAAAGCACCTCTTCCCATGGCAAGAAAAATCGATCTAGTCGGCCTAACTAAACCAAAGATTCGAAGAAGAAATACGATGCTATAAGTAATTATGCATATAAGAGATCAAAAGAATCAAATAACTTTCATGGATAAAAACATAGATCTGATCATAAACTCAAAGTTCATCGGATCCCAACAAACACACCACAAAAAGAGTTACATCAAATAGATCTCCAAGAGACCATTGTATTGAGAATCAAAAGAGACAGAGAGAGGAAGCCATCTAGCTACTAACTACGGACCCGTAGGTCTACAATGAACTACTCACGCATCATCGGAGAGGCACCATGATGAACCCCTCCATGATGGTGTCTAGATTGGATCTGTGGTTTCTGGAACTTGCAGCGGCTGGAATTGTATTTCGTCGACTCCCCTAGGGTTTCTGGAATATTGCGGTATTTATAGAGCAAAGAGGCGGTGCGGGAGGCCACCGAGGTGGGCACAACCCACCAGGGCGCGCCTGGGCCCTCAGGCGCACCCAGGTGGGTTGTGCCCCCCTCGGGGCACCCCTCTGGTACTTCCTTGGCCCAACTTGTGTCTTCTGGTCAAGAAAAAATCACCAAAAAGTTTCGCTGCGTTTGGACTCCGTTTGGTATTGATTTTCTGTGAAGTAAAAAACAAGCAAAAAACAACAACTGGCACTGGGCACTATGTCAATAGGTTAGTCCCAAAAAATGATATAAAGTTGCTATAAAATGATTGTGAAACATCCAAGAATGATAATATAACAGCATGGAACAATAAAAAATTATAGATACGTTGGAGACGTATCAGCATCCCCAAACTTAATTCCTGCTCGTCCTCGAGTAGGTAAATGATAAAAACAGAATTTTTGATGTGGAATGCTGCCTAACATGTTCATCACATAATCTTTTCTTTGTAGCAAGGACATTTGGACTTTTATATGATTCAAAGCAATAGTCTAGTTTTGACATGAAGATTTCAATACTCAAGCATATCAACAAGCAACCATGTCTTTCAAAATATCAACACTAAAGCAAGTTATCCCTAGCCCATTATGCTCAATCATTGATCCATTCATGAAACACACTCGCATATTAGCTACAACCAATGCTCAAGTACGATCATAGTGCCCCTTAGTTGGTGCTTTATAAGAGAAGATGGAGACTCAAAAATAAAAATTGCATAAAGTAAATAGAAAGGCCCTTCGCAGAGGGAAGTAGGGATTTGTAGGGGTGCCAGAGCTCAAAGCGAAAAAGATAGAGATAAAAACATTTTGGGTGGCATGCTTTTCCTGTCAACGAAAACGATCGAATAGTTCCCAATACTTTCCATACTAGATATATCATAGGCGGTTCCCAAATAGAAAATAAAGTTTATTCCTTTTTCCATCATACTTTCACATTCCACGGCTAACCGAATCCACGGGTGCCGTCCATACCAACACTTTCCAAGGAATTTATTATTTGACAACATAAAGTAAATTCATTTTTCATTTCGGGACTGGGCATCCCTAATACCTTTGCCATACTCTCGTGCAATGACAAGTGAATAAACACTCACCTTGAGAATAACACATCTAGCATGGAAAAATATCAGCCACCCCCTCCCGTTTCATGAGCGGTACGAGCACACAAAAGAGAAGTTTATTTTGAAAATTAGAGATGGCACATACAAATTTACTTAGAACGGCATGAAAATACCGCATATAGGTAGGTATAGTGGACTCATATGGCAAAACTGGTTTAAGGATTTTGGATGCATAAGTAGTGATCATACTTAGTACAAATGAAGGCTAGCAAAAGATTGAGAAGCATCCAACCAAGAAACGAAAAATCTCATAAGCGAGCATTAAGCATAACTAACACCGAATAATGCACCACAAGTAGGATATAATTTCATTGCATACCTATTGACTTTCGTGCTTGCATAGGGAATCACAAACCTTAACACCAATATTCTTACTAAAGCATAATTACTCATCAACATGAGTCACATATTATATCATCATATCGCAAAACTATTACAAGAAATCAAGTTTATTTTGTCCAATGATCTTCATGAAAGTTTTTATAATATCCCTCTTGAATATCTATCACTTTGGGACTAGTTTAATGTGTTGCTTCTGATAGCTCAAACAAATCTAAGTGAAGAACATGAGCATAAAAATTTTCTTCTCTCAAAATGATATAAGTGAAGCATGAGAGAATTTTTTCAAAATTACTACTCTCAAATAAATCTAAGTGAAGCATGAGAGCATTTCTTCAAAAATATTAAAGCACACCGTGCTCAAAAAGATATAAGTGAAGCACTAGAGCAATTCCATAGCTCATAAAGATTTAAGTGAAGCATAGAGAGCAATTCTAACAAATCATAGCATAATTTTGGCTCTCTCAAATAGGTGTGTCCAGCAAGGATACTTGAATAAAAATAAAAAGTAAAACAAGCAAAGACTCAAATCATACAAGACACTCCAAGCAAAACTCATGATATGTGACGAATAAAAATATAGCTCCAAGTAAAATACCGATGGTCGTTAGAAGAAAGAGGGGATGCCACTCGGGCATCCCCAAGCTTAGTTGCTTGCTTCTCTTTTAGATAATAGCTTGGGATGCCATGGGAATCCCCAAGCTTAGGCTCTTCTTACTCCTTATTCCTTCATCCATCGTGATCTCACCCAAAACTTGAAAACTTCAATCACACAAAACTCAACAAAACCTTCGTGAGATCCGTTAGTATAAGAAAACTAATCTTTACTTTAAGTACTCTAGAAAACCCATCCAAATTTTGTTATTGCATTATATCTACTGTATTCTAACTTTACCATGGCTTATAACCTCCAATACAAACCATAGATTCACCAAAATAAGCACACAATGCAAAGAAAACAGAATCTGTCAAAAACAGAATAGTCTGCAAAGATACGAATTGTTCTCATATTTCTGTAACTCCAAAATTTCTGAACAATTAGGACAACGTAGGAAATTTGTGTATTAATCTTTCGTAAAAAAATTCAGAATTTTTTGTCGCTTCTGTGAATTGTTAAAATTATTTTACTGGACACAAAAGTTTCTGTTTTCCAACAAGATCAAGTCAACTATCACCCAACATGATCCCAAAGGCTTTGCTTGGCACTAACACTAATTAAAACATAAAAAACACAATCATAACAGTAGAATAATTGTGCAAACACTCAAGAATAGAAAGAAAAGGATATAAATAAATTTTATTCATTGGGTTGCCTCCCAACAAGCGCTATAGTTTTATGTCCTTAGCTAGGCATAATGCAAAGGTCTAAATGTTGTCGTCTTTATTTCTAGATCCGTAAGATGCCCTCATGATTGATTAATATGGTGGCTTAATTCTTGTTCTAGGGAAGTGTTCCATACCCTTTCTCAAAGGAAATTGGAATTTGATGTTCCCTTCTTTCATATCAATCACGGCACCTATAGTGCGTAAAAACGGTCTACCAAGAATAATTGGGCAAGACAGATTGCAATCAATATCAAGAACAATAAAGTCTATGGGCACATAATTCCTATTTGCAAGGATACGAACATCATTAATTCTTCCCATAGGCTTTTTAATAGTAGAATCCGCCAAGTGCAAATTTAAAGAACATTCTTCAATATCGGTAAGACCAAGCACATCACATAAGGATTTCGGAATTGTAGAAACACTAGCACCCAAGTCACATAAAGCAAAACACTCATAATTTTTAATCTTGACTTTGATAGTAGGTTCCCATTCATCATGTAATTTTCTAGGAATTGAAATCTCTAATTCCAACTTTTCTTCGAAAGCTTTCATCATAGCATCAACGATATGTTTAGTAAAAGCTTTATTTTGTTCATAAACATGGGGTGAATTTATCATGGATTGCAACAAAGAAATACAATCAATCAAAGAGCAATTATCATAATTAAAGTCTTTGTAATCCAAAAGAGTGGGCACATCACTATTTAAAGTTTTGACCTCTCCAAACCCACTTTTATCAATTTTCTCAACAAGATTTTCACCCTCCAAATTATCGGGACGCCTTCTAGCTAAAGTTGACTCTTCTTCAGTCCCTTTATCATCAATCTTAATTTTACTAAACAAGGAATCAATAGAAGAAACACCAATCACTTTAAGATCTTCATCATTTTTATGAAAGCAATCGCTAGAAAACGCTTTTTCTAAAAATTCTCTTTTAGCTCTAAGCATAGCGGTTCTTTTCTTACTTTCATCCATAGAAACATATAAAGCTTTAATTGATTCCTCAACCTTAGGCACAAAAAATTTCATCTTGAGATTTTCTACATCATGAAAAATTCTATCAATTCTTCTAGACATATCATCAATTTTACTCAACTTTTCTTCTATCATAGTATTAAAATTCTTTTGAGCATTGATAAATTCTTTAATATTATTCTCAATATCAGAGGTGTTCTTCTTCTTATTATAAGAAGGATTACCATAGGAATTACCATAATTATTAGAGGAATTTCCCGAAAAAGGTCTAGGATTAAAATTACCTTTGTAAGCATTGTTATTAAAATTGTTTCGTGAGACAAAATTCACGTCTACGGCATCATTATTTTGCTCAATCAAAGTAGACAAAGGCATATCATTAAGATCAATAGGAGCATTTTTATTGGAAACCATCTTTATAAGAGCATCAACTTTTTCACTCAAAGAATTTATTTCTTCTACAGAATTAACCTTTTTACTAGTAGGAGCTCTTTCGGTATGCCATTGTGAATAATTTGGCATAATATTATCAAGCAATTTAGTAGCTTCACCCAAAGTAATCTCCATAAAAGTACCACCCGCTGCGGAATCTAAAAGATTTATAGAAACAAAGTTCAATCCCGCATAAAAATTTTGTATGATCATCCAAAGATTTAAACCATGAGTAGGACAATTTCTTAGCATCAATTTTATTCTTTCCCAAGATTGCGCAACATGTTCATGCTCAAGTTGCTTAAAATTCATGATTTGCGTCCTAAGGGAAATAATTTTCGCGGGAGAAAAATACTTAGTAATAAAAGCATCTTTGCATTTATCCCAAGAATTGATACTACTGCGAGGCAAAGAAGAAAACCAATTTTTTGCATGATCTCGCAAAGAAAACGGGAATAATTTCAACTTCACAATATCATTGTCCACATCTTTTTTCTTTTGCATATCGCATAATTCCACGAATGTGTTAAGATGGGACGCGACATCCTCACTAGGAGTGCCGGAAAATTGATCTTTCATAACAAGATTCAACAAAGCGGCATTAATATCACAAGACTCCGCACTAGTGGCGGGAGGAGCAATCGGAGTGCTAATAAAACCATTGTTGTTGGTGTTAGAGAAATCACACAACTTGGTGTTCTCTTGAGTCATCGTGACTACGCAACAAGATTGCACTAAAAAACAAATCTGCCGAGAAAACGGCGAACGAAAAAAAAGGCGAATAAAACGGCAAATGTTTGTAAAGTGCGGGAGATGAAAACGAGAGGCAAATGTCAAATAATGTAAATTGCAAGGAGATGAGATTTATGATTAGGAACCTGGTAGATGTTGATGATGTCTCCCCGGCAACGACGCCAGAAATTTCTTTTGATGTCGCTTGAACTACGTCGGTATTTCCCCAAAGAGGAAGGGATGATGCAGCACATCTACGGTAGGTATTTCCCTCAGTGATGAGACCAAGGTTATCGAACCAGTAGGCGAACCAAGCAACACTACGTAAATGGTACCTGCATACAAAGAACAAATACATGCAACCCGACGTAAAAGAGGGGTTGTCAATCCCTCCTGGGTAAAAAGATAGATAAATTTGTAGTAGATCGGATAAATAGATCTCGCGGGAACGCGAGATAAAATAAATAACAATAAATTGCAGCAAGATATTTTTGGGTTTTTGGATTAATACATCTGAAAATAAAAGATGCAAATAAATAAAAAGCTAAATAGCAATATAGATCTGAAAGTATATGATGGGAAAATAGACCCGGGGGGCCGTAGATTTCACTAGTGGCTTCTCTCGAGAAAAATAGCATACGGTGGATAAACAAATTACTGTTGGGCAATTGATAGAACTTCAAATAATCATGACGATATCCAAGCAATGATCATTATATAGGCATCACGTCCAAGATTAGTAGACCGACTCTGCCTGCATCTACTACTATTACTCCACACATCGACCGCTATCCAGCATGCATCTAGTGTATTAAGTTCATGAAGAAATGGAGTAATGCAATAAGAACGATGACATGATGTAGACAAGATCTATTCATGTAGGAATAGACCCCATCTTGTTATCCTTAATAGCAACGATACATACGTGTCATTTCCCCTTCTGTCACTGGGATTGAGCACCGTAAGATCGAACCCATCACAAAGCACCTCTTCCCATGGCAAGAAAAATCGATCTAGTCGGCCTAACTAAACCAAAGATTCGAAGAATAAATACGAGGCTATAAGTAATCATGCATATAAGAGATCAAAAGACTTAAATAACTTTCATGGATAAAAACATAGATCTGATCATAAACTCAAAGTTCATCGGATCCCAACAAACACACCGCAAAAAGAGTTACATCAAATAGATCTCCAATAGACCATTGTATTGAGAATCAAAAGAGAGAGAGGAAGCCATCTAGCTACTAACTACGGACCCGTAGGTCTACAATGAACTACTCACGCATCATCGGAGAGGCACCAATGAGGATGATGAAGCCCTCCGTGATGGTGTCTAGATTGGATCTGTGGTTTCTGGAACTTGCGGCGGCTGGAACTGTATTTCGTCGACTCCCCTAGGGTTTCTGGAATATTGGGGTATTTATAGAGTAAAGAGGCGGTGCGGGAGGCCACCGAGGTGGGCACAACCCACCAGGGCGCGCCTGGCCCCCCAGGCGCGCCCAGGTGGGTTGTGCCCCCCTCGGGGAACCCCTCTGGTACTTCCTTGGCCCAACTTGTGTCTTCTGGTCTAAAAAAATCACCAAAAAGTTTCGCTGCGTTTGGACTCTGTTTGGTATTGATTTTCTGTGAAGTAAAAAACAAGCAAAAACAGCAACTGGCACTGGGCACTATGTCAATAGGTTAGTCCCAAAAAATGATATAAAGTTGCTATAAAATGATTGTAAAACATCCAAGATTGATAATATAACAGCATGGAATAATAAAAATATTATAGATACGTTGGAGACGTATCATAGATCTGAAAATATATGATGGAAAATAGACCCGGGGGCCATAGGTTTCACTAGAGGCTTCTCGCTTGAAGATAGCATACTGTGGGTGAACAAATTACTGTTGAGCAATTGATAGAAAAGCGCAAAGTTAGGACGATATCTAAGGCAATGATCATGAATATAGGCATCACGTCTATGACAAGTAGACCGAAACGATTCTGCATCTATTACTATTACTCCACACATCGACCGCTATCCAGCATGCATCTAGAGTATTAAGTTCATAAGAACGGAGTAACGCCTTAAGCAAGATGACATGATGTAGAGGGATAAACTCAAGCAATATGATATAAACCCCATCTTTTTATCCTTGATGGCAACAATACAATACGTGCCTCACTACCCCTTCTGTCATTGGGTGAGGACACCGCAAGATTGAACCCAAAACTAAGCACCTCTCCCATTGCAAGAAAAACCAATCTAGTTGGCCAAACCAAACTGATAGTTCGAAGAGAAATACAAAGATATCTTAATCATGCATAAAAGAGTTCAGAGAAGACTCAAATAATATTCATAGATAATCTAACCATAAATCCACAATTCATCGGATCTCAACAAACACACCGCAAAAAAGTATTACATCGAATAGATCTCCAAGAATATCGAGGAGAACATTGTATTGAAGATCAAAGAGAGAGAAGAAGCCATCTAGCTACTAGCTATGGACCCGTAGGTCTGTGGTAAACTATTCACACATCATAGGAAGGGCAGCAAGGTTGATGTAGAGGCCCTCCATGATCGAATCCCCCTCCGACAGATCGCCGGAAAAGGCCCCAAGATGGGATCTCACGGGAACAAAAGCTTGCGGCGGCGGAAAAGTATTTTGGTGGACGCTTCTGGTGGTTTGGGAATATTTGAGATTTTATAGTGCAAAGATTATGGTTAGGAGACCTTCGAGGGGCCCACAAGCCCTCAGGGTGCGCCCCCTAGGGCGCGCCTGCCAGGCTTGCGGCCTCCTCAGGAACCTTCTGGCCCCCTCTCCAAGTCCTCTGGATGTCTTCTGGTCCAAGAAAAATCATCGCGAAAGTTTTATTTTGTTTGGACCCCGGTTGGTATTCCTTTTCTGTAAAACTCAAAAACAAGGAAAAAACAGAAACTGGCACTGTGATCTAGGTTAATAGGTTAGTCCCAAAAATAATATAAAATAGCATATTAATGCATATAAAACATCTAAAACAGATAATATAATAGCATGGAACGATAAAAAAATATAGATACATTGGAGACGTATTAATGTGGTCGCATTTTTTGCAACATGCCTTTACATATGTGTACAAGATTTATACGGGGCTGCCTGAACTTCTACGTCGGGGGCTCTACTACGACACATTTCGCTCCTTACTCGATCATCATTCTTCGTTGCAGAGAGACCGATTGACCAGTATGTACGTACACGTTTACGACCAGATAGATAACGGTACGTACGCTTCGACCTGGTGGGTCCCAACTATCAGGGGGAATAAGAAGGCACTTTCTTGCGTGCGAAGATATAGCTGGTGGGTCCCAGCTGTCAGGGGGAATCATTTTTTGCGTGTAATAAGGAGGCCCTTCCTTGCATGCGAAGATGTAGCTAGTTCATCCCAGCTGTCAGGAGGATGTATCATTTTTTCGCGTGATAAGGAGACACTTCCTTGTGTGCGAAGATGTAGCTGGTGGGTCCCAGCTGTCAAAGGGAGTGTAACACCCCTAGTTGTTAGCTACAGTAATCCCCTTTTGATAATGCCATGTCATCATGATCAACAGTGCTTAAACATCATTTGGATCCTATCTCTTTTCAAATTCAAATTCTAATGGAAATTCAAACTGAAAGTGAGAATAAAAGTTGTTCGAATCCAGGAACTAAAATATTCATAATATTGGAAATAATCCAGAGACAATTCTAAAATTATAACCAACATTCACTAAATTAATTAATTAACTCAAACAGTACCAAAACACCAAGGTTTAATATATTTTATTTAATACAAAATTCGTGTGAACTCCATTAGCCTCCAAACCAATTTTTAGCAGTACTAACTAATGCACCGTATTTATTGGAACAAATTACTTATTTTACAAAACTGGAGTTGGGGCTGTACATTTTGGAAAACAACAACTAAAAAGAAAAACAAAAGAAAAACAGAGAAAAGAAAAGAAGAAAAGAGATATAGAAAAGAGCCCACCGCCACCTGGGCCTAAGTTAGCACAGGCGGCCCAGCCCACCGCCTGCCGCCCCCCACCTCGCGCTGTTCACCCCCCCTCTCTCTCGTCTCCACAGCGCCCCGCGCGCGCGCTCACCCCTGGCCCCCCCTCTGCTGCTCGACACCGCGCCCCACCGCTGCCGGCGTGGGGCGGATAAGAGCATCCCCAGCGACCCCCTGGCGAACCCTAGCTCTCTTTCCCCCGTCCCCTCGCTCGCTCTTCTCCTCGCCCGAAGCGCTCGCCGCCGTCCTCCACTCGATCCCGTGGTCTCCGTCGTCTCCTCGCCTCGCCATGATGTCGTAGAGCCTTGCCGTCGTCTGCTACATCGGCTGCGCCAAGCCATTGGAGCCGAGAGCCACCATAACGAGCCCGACGACCTCGTCCTCCTTGTCTCTGTCGCCGGTGAACTCCGGCGATTGCGACCGCCTCTGGTGCTCCCGTTGCTCGCCGGGCCTACTTGTGCCTCCTCGGTGAGCTCCTCTTCCTCCTCGCCGTTTTTCCCTTTGGTCCCGCGCTCGTAGACGCCGTGCTAGCCGTAGCCATACCCGTCGCCACTGTCGACCTCGTAGCCGTGGCCAGGTTCGCCGTCGAGCTCGTCCGTGCTCGGCATCGTGCTCAGCATGCTCGTAGGGTTCGAACGCCGTCACCCCCGTAGCTTACCGAGCCGCGCTTCGCCGTTTTCGCCCGAGCCCGAACTCCTGCAACCGCCGCGCCGCTCACCGCCGTCACCACACGCCGTCTCCAGCCGTGCCACCACAGCAGAATGACGTGCCTCGCTCCCCTCTTTCGAATGCCGCCTCACGCGAGCAAAATGGTGGCCGGAGTGCAATTTCCAGCGACGTCCACCGCGCGCCGCCGCGCAAATTGGTCGCCGGCGTTGAGCCGCCGGCGCCGCTGACCTGGCGCCGACGTGGCCGGCCCCTGCGCCGCTGATTGTGGGTCCGATGGGGTCCGGTTGCCTGGGTTGACCAAGTCAACCCTGCTGACTGGGC
This sequence comes from Thinopyrum elongatum, assembly GCA_011799875.1. Taxonomy (NCBI): domain Eukaryota; kingdom Viridiplantae; phylum Streptophyta; class Magnoliopsida; order Poales; family Poaceae; genus Thinopyrum; species Thinopyrum elongatum. Next base: position 436,322,291 of record CM022302.1, read on the forward strand.
AACCCAGTCACTTGAACGCGGGCCCCACCCCATTTAAATGTTTTTAAATAAATAAAATGTTAATTAAAACATTAATAAATCTGTTAATTAATTAGTTAATTAGTTAGTCTCTGACAGGCGGGGCCTAGCTGCTAATTATCTCTGTTTAAATTAAACAAAACTCTGCTTAGTCCTCTGCCTATGACAGGTAGGACCGCTGTCAGGTTTAACCTGAACAGTGGCAGTTGACTTGCTGACCTCATGCTGACATCACTGCTGACGTCATAATTAATTTCTGATAATTTAAAATAATTCCAGAAAATGTTTAAAACTTTAGAAAATCATAGAAAATAAACCGTTGCTCGGATCGAAAAACTTTGTACATGAAAGTTGCTCAGAACGACGAGACAAAGTTGGCCGCGCTATCCGTTTTCGTGTCGGGACCCTCTACGGAGGTGAACCCGCAACTTTTAGCCTGTTTCCGATAGATGAATAGTGCTTATACACCGGTTAATAATTCCAACTTAAATCCGAAATCAACTAATATGATTTAGATATGTCTTTAGGCAACCCTGCACTGCATGTTAGCATAGCCTGCTCTGTGTTGCATATGTTTGCCGTGTATTTATTTGTTTCCTCCCCCTCTTCTCTCTCGGTAGACCCCGTTACAGACGCAGTTCCCGAGGCCGACGCAGCTCAGGAGCCCGACGACACCGTTGACGACCTTGCCTTTGCCGCCGAGCAACCAGACAAGCACCCCCCCCCTTGAGCATACCGATATCGCCTATTCTTTCTCTCTCATGCTTGCATTAGAAATTGCTGCTGCTACTGTTTAACCTATTCTGATGCATAGCCTGATTATTGTAACCTGCTATTGATACCTTACCTGCTTATCCTAAACTGCTTAGTATAGGCTGGGTAGAGACCCACTAGAGAACCCCACTTTGTCCCTTGTTGCCCCACTGAATTATCAGAAGACCCGATCAACGGGATTGAAGACCAGGCCCCGGCACTGCACTTCATCCCCTTAGTGGTACGACACTACTGGGTTACTATCGAGTGCCGAGGGTGATACCTCGTCAGCACTTCTGACGTTAACCTTGCAGGGTAGATAATTGGTCGTGGTCATCGAGGGTGATTCCTCCTTCCCCACTACCGATACGACCCTGTCACGCAACACTTCAAGTGTGAACCTCGAGGGTGATTCCTCCTAAGTTCACCTTGACGGTTACATCGAGTGGGCATCCGTCGAGGGTGATACCTCAGATTCCCTTGATGTTATGGACACACGGTTACTGTGACTTTACCCCTGAACCTTGTTAGAAACGGGTCGGCCCCTAGGGGGACCCAAGGAAGTTACTTTTATAGCAGGACTGGAGGGACAGGCGGTACCGCCTAGTAGAGGTGGACCTGAGTTCCCGTCAGTCTTTTGCGGGGCGACGGGGTCACATCGGCCGTGAGTCTCTGCTCGTTACCGCAAGCCCCTAGTCCACTAACGATTTGGATATTTGATCCGAGCAGGCCTCTGGCCTGATAGCACTAACCATCGCGTGGGCATAGTATGGGCGTTCTGCATCGTAGCATCAGCCGAAAGCTCTGTCAGACGTCCAGTTCAGCCTTGCGGCCGGGACGGACCGGCGCCCTCCTGGTGTCTGGCTTCACCCTGCTCGCAACGACCCGGAGTGCATTGGGCGATGGCCCAAGACCCCGGAGTGCTTAGGATGTAGACCGGCGGGGACCTCTCTGTTGAGCTGTAGGTAGGGCTGTGGTGTATCGTTTGGCCGAGGCCGGGCATGACCCAGGAAAGTGTGTCCGGCCGGAGTTAATTGAGTGTAGTGGGTAAGATGGTGCACCCCTGCAGGGAAGAAAACATCTATCGATAGCCGGTCCTACGGTAAAGGACACTCGGAGTTGTATCCCGATCGATACAACTAGAACTTGAGATGAGACCTGGATATGTGGCTCTGGGATTGCTTTCTCGCAGGGAGTCGAGAAAGGATCTCTGGCCGAGGTGGATACTTGGACATTATGGCTCTGGGATTGCTTTCTCGCAGGGAGTCGAGAAAGGATCTCTGGGTGAGGTTGATAACATTACTAGTACTTTATATTGTACTAATATACACTCTTCTAATGCTGCAAGATAGTTGAAGATGCTAGTCTTAGATAGGACTAGGGTTTCCTCTCTATTCTGGCATTTATGCAGCCCAGTCCACATATACAACCTTCCTTTAAAAATGTTGCATATGTAGTGTAGATCCTTGCTTGCTGAGTACTTCGGATGAGTACTCATGATTGCTTTACTTTCTTTTTCCCCCATATTCATTCGATGCAACCAGATGATGGAGCCCCTAATACCGCTGCCCCGGTTGACGACTTCAGCTACCACTTCTACCCCGAGGGTGGCTACTACTACGAGCTGGCCGACGACCAGGAGTAGGTTCGGAGGGTCCCAGGCAGGAGGCCTGCGCCTTTTGATCGTAGCTTTTATTTTGCCCCGCCTTTCTAGAGGCTTATCTGTTTCTGTTTCATATCTGTACTCAGATATCTGAAGCTTCCGCTGACGCTTGTACGCAAGCTTATGTATTCGAGCCCTTGAGGCCCCTGGCTTGTAATATAAAGCTTGTATGACTTTATTTATGTTTTAGAGTTGTGTTGTGATATCTTCCCGTGAGTCCTTAGGCTTGATCGTGTGCATTTGCATGTATGATTAGTGCATGATTGAGCCGGGGGCGTCACAAGTTGGTATCAGAGCCGACTGCCTGTAGGAACCCCCTTTCCTACTCCTTGGCCGAAGTTGAGTCTAGTAGTCCCTCTCTGGTGAGCTCTCGGTAGGGTTGCGGTGTATCGTTTGGCCGAGGCCGGGCATGACCCAGGAAAGTGTGTCTGGCCAGAGTTAATCGAGCGTGGTGGGTAAGTTGGTGCACCCCTGCAGGGAAGAACTAATCTATGCATAGCCGGATCCTTGGTAACGGACGCTCGGAGTTGTATCCCGATCGATACAACTAGAACTGGATACTTGTGATGAGTATGGCTCTGGGATTACTTTCTCTCAGGGAGTCAAGAAAGGATCTCTGGCCGAGGTTGATACTTGGATATTATGGCTCTGGGATTGCTTTCTCGCAGGGAGTCGAGAAAGGATCTCTGGGTGAGGTTGATACTTATTGATACTACTACTTTATACTGTACTAATCTACACTCTTCTAATGCTGCAAGACCGCTGAAGATGCTAGTCTTCGATAGGACTAGGCCTTCTCTCTATTCTGGCATTTCTGCAGCCCTGTCCACATATACAGCCTACCTTTGATAATGTTGCATATGTAGTGTAGATCATTGCTTGCTGAGTACTTCGGATGAGTACTCACGGTTGCTTTGCTTTCTTTTTCCCCCATATCCTTTTGATGCAACCAGATGACGGAGCCCCTGAGACAGCTGCCCCCGCCGACGATCGCTACTACTACCCCGAGGGTGGATACTACTACGAGTTGGCCGACGACCAGGAGTAGGTTCGGAGGGTCCCAGGCAGGAGGCCTGCGCCTTTCGATCGTAGTGTTTTCTTTGCCCCGCCTTTCTAAGGGCTTATCTATTTTTGTTTCATATCTGTACTCAGATATCTGATACTTCCGCTGATGCTTGTATGTGAGCTTATGTATTCGAGCCCTCGAGGCCCCTGGCTTGTAATATAAAGCTTGTATGACTTTATTTATGTTTAATTCGCTATGCTAGGGGCGTGTGGCAGACGAACGGACTGCGTATACGGATTCGTCTCGTCGTTCTGAGCAACTTTCATGTATAAAACTTTTTCATCCGAGCTACGATTATTTTCCTATGAATTTCCAAAGTTTAAGCTATTTTTAGGATTTACTGGAATTTGGCTAAGTTTGAGAATTGCATCAGTTTTTTAAAACATCACTTAGCTGTTTTCTAGAGGTTATAACTAGTGTTCTATACAACCTATGAATTAGTGCCTTATATCAAATATGAGCACTTGCTGTGATCTACATGACAGTATCATGTCCATCTTCGTTAGTGTCCATTTATTTATTCAAATCTTTGTCTAAAAGTGCTACTGTAGTATTTCTGTTTTCTAGCTTTTCAATTAACAGAACATAGCCCTTTTGTCATTTTCATAGGATTTAATCTGTGCCTCAAATGGATTTGTTCCAATGGAGTAAAATGGAGTTTGTCAAGTATATTTTCTACACATATTATTTTTACTCATGTTATCAGTCGTTTAGACGCTGTTTAGGGGCTGTCTTGACGGCTAAGCAATGCAGCAGCGGCAAAGCTAGCTACTGCTACAGTAACATTCAGTTACTGTAGCAGAGCAGAGGAGCAGCGGCGCGGCGCGAGCAAGTAGCTGCAAGCGCGGGCACGGCGGCGTGGGGCAGCCGCAGCGGGTGAGGGCGTGGCCAGTCGGCGGCGGGCTCGGTCGGAGCCACACACACACACTCACTGCACGTACACACACACAACACGCACACATGTTGCACACACACAGAACACACACTCACGCACACACATGCCATGGCCATGGCCATAGCCACCACCAGCAGTAGCAGTAGTTAGCACGCAGCAGGAGCACAACTAGCAGCGGCAGTAGCAACTAGTGGCTGCGGTCACGGGCAGCAGCGGGGCGCGGGCTGGCAGACGACAGGGGCGCGCGCGAACATGGCCAGGAGCAGGTGAGTGTGTATGCGGACGCGAAGCTTCGGCCATGGCGGCCGGGCTTGCGAGGATGATGGTACGGCGACGGATCGAGGGGGAAAAGCTAGGGAATCGGGGAAGTAGCTCACTGCGGTGCCAGAGATGAGCTCGAGGTGGCCGGGGATGGACCGGAGATGAGGCAATCGACGACGGCGGCCAGCGATGTACGCGGTGAAGATGAGCTCGATGGCGAGCCTACGGGGCGGCTCCGCTCGATTAGATGCTTGGGATGGACGAAGTCGATGGCGGCGGTCCTCCTGGATGCGGTCTCAGGGCTTGGGGAGGCCTGTGGCCGCGACGATGACGATGGCCATGGCGGACACGACTCGGGAAGCCTCGAACGGACGAACGCGAGTGAGAGGAGGAGAGGAACAGGGGCTAGGGTTACGAGGAGAGAGAGGGGGGACTCGGGGCTTGCTCTTATACATCCCCTCGATCGTGGGATGATCGACAGCAGCGGCACCGACGGCCATGGTGGGGTGGATGTGTGCCACGCACATGTCTCTGCCTCCTTCTCTGTACAGAGGAAGGGGAAAGACCTGTGCTGGGCTGGGCTGTTAACTGTTGTAGTAGGCCTTAAGTGCACAGTAGGTTTAGGTCATTTTTCTTTTATATTACTGCTTTTCTTTTTCTGTCAATGTCTTCTATTTATTTGGGGTACTAGATGATTTTAGTAAATTATGAGACCTAGCACATAAATGCAATGCAGTGGTATGATGACACTCACAAAGTTTCAGATCACTTGCAAACTTATATATTTCGGTCTATATTTATTTGGCTACGCGCCACCTACCATCCCCCACGGATGCACACGATCATACACTAATCATACACGGTCAAGCCTAAGGACTCACGGGAAGATATCACAACACAACTCTAAAACATAAATAAAGTCATACAAGCTTTATATTACAAGCCAGAGGCCTCGAGGGCTCGAATACATAAGCTCGCATACAAGCGTCAGCGGAAGCATCAGATATCTGAGTACAGATATAAAAGAAAACACAAATAGGCCCTTAAAAAGGCGGGGCAAAAGAAAACACTATGATCGAAAGGCGCATGCCTCCTGCCTGGGACCCTCCGAACCTACTCCTAGTCGTCGGCCAACTCGTAGTAGTATCCACCCTCGGGGTAGTAGCAGCGATCGTCGGCGGGGGCAGCTGTATCCGGGGCTCCGTCATCTGGTTGCATCAAACGGACATGGAGGAAAAAGAAAGCAAAGCAACCGTGAGTACTCATCCGAAGTACTCAGCAAGCAAGGATCTACACTACATATGCAACATTATCAAAGGGAGGATGTATAGGTGGACTGGGTTGCAGAAATGCCAGAATAGAGAGGATAGCCTAGTCCTATCGAAGACTAGCATCTTCAGTGGTCTTGCAGCATTAGAAGAGTGTAGATTAGTACAATATGAAGTAGTAGCATCATTAAGTCTCAACCTCACCCAGAGATCCTTTCTCGACTCCCTGCGAGAAAGCAATCCCAGAGCCATACAGTCATCAACCTCGTCCTGAGATCCCTTCTCGACTCCCTGCGAGAAGCAATCCCAGAGCCATAGTATCCAATTCTAGTTGTATCGATCGGGATACAACTCCGAGCGTCCGTTATCGAGGATCCAGCTATGCATAGATTAGTTCTTCCCTGTAGGGGTGCACCAACTTACCCACCACGCTCGCTTAACTCCGGCCGGACACACTTTCTGGGTCACGCCCGGCCTCGGCTAAACGACACACCGAGTCCTGTGCACAATTCAATGTTGTGGCTCCATCCCTTAATTATCAGAATGCATCTTGTCCTCCTGTGATTGGGGTGGACCCCTGGTGCTCAGTGACTGATTAAGTTAATCAATTAATTATTTAATTAACTAACATTTTATCTATTTATTTTTAAAACATTTAAAGGGGTGGGGCCCGCATGTCATTGACTGGGGCCTGCCCAGTCAGCACAGTTGACTTGGTCAACTGGTCAACAGGGGGCCCCGGGCCCATCGGTCAGTGGCACAGGGGCGGGGCCCACCGGCTAATTAGGTTACTTAGTTAGTTTTAACTCTGTTTATTTAACTCAGACACTGACATGTGGGTCCCACTGGACCCACTGTCAGGTTTGACTCTGGTCAGCGAGAGTTGACTGCTGACGTCATCTTTTTGTCATGCTGATGTCACCTTTTACTGTTTTGGATAATTCGAATTTGAATGATTAAATAAATCCAGAAAATCAATTAAATCTTTAGAAATTCATATAAAATAATCCGTAGCTCAGATCGAAAAACTTTCTACATGAAAGTTGCTCAGAACGACGAGACGAATCCGAATACGCAGTCCGTTCGTCCGCCACACGCCCCTAGCATAGCGAACATGCAACCGTCCCCCTTCGTTTCCTCTGTCCGAAAATGCCGAACTTCGGGAAAACATTCCCGGATGTTTTCCCTCTTCACCTATATCGTGTAGCACCGCGTCTGAACACCCCTAGCTCTGCGCATTGTCATGTCATGCTCTTGTTTGCTTTATATTTACTGTTTCTTCCCCCTCTTCTCTCTCGGTAGACCCCGACACCGACATCGTCCCCGAGACCGACGCTGTTTAGGAGCCCGACGACACCGTTGACGACCTTGCCTTTGCCGCCGAGCAACCAGGCAAGCACCCCCCCTTGAGCATATCGATATCGCCTATTCTTTCTCTCTCATGCTTGCATTAGAATTACTGCTGTTACTGCTTTACCTATTCTGATGCATAGCCTGTTTATTGTAACCTGCTATTGAAACCTTACTTGCTTATCCTAAGCTGCTTAGTATAGGCTGGGTAGAGACCTATCAGTGACCCAACTTGTCCCGGTTGCCCCGCTGGATTATCAGAAGACTCAACAACCAGGCCCCGGCACCGCACATCACCCCCTTAGTTGTAACGACACTGCAGCGTTACTATCGAGTGCCGAGGGTGATACCTCGTGTAGCACTTCTGATGTTAACTCTGTAGAGTAGCTATTCGGTCGTGGTCATCGAGGGTGATTCCTCCTTCACCATTTCCGATAACGACGCTGTCGTGCAACACCTCAAGTGTGAACCCATCGAGGGTGATTCCTCCGAGTTCACCTTGACGGATGAATCGAGTAGGAATCCAACAAGGGTGATACCTCGGATTCCCTTTATGTTATGGACACACGGATAATTGGACTATACACTATTACTAGGAAGGCGGGTCGACCCTGAGGGGTACCCGCGTGTGATGTGAAGACGGGTTGCCTGGATGGTGCCCGAGTGAGAATACGAGGCGTGGCCAGGCATTCTTGGCCCTTGCCGCAAGTCCTCGAGACGGGGCGACGGGGTCACATCGATCATGAGTCTCTGCTCGTTACCGCACTACCAACACACTACGATTTGGATATTTGATTCGAGTGGGCCTCTGGCCCGATAGCACTAACCATCACGTGGGAAAAGTTATGGGCACTCTGCATCGTATGCATCAGCCGAAAGCTCTGTCAGACGTCCAGTTCAGCATTGCGGCCGGGACGGACCGGCGCCCCCCTGGTGCCTGGCTTCCCCCTGCACGCAACGACTCGGAGTGCATAGAGCAATGGCCCAAGACCTCTGAGCGCTTAGGATGTAGACCAACGGGGACCTCTCTGCTGAGCTCTAGGTAGGGTTGCGGTGTGTCGTTTGGCCGAGGTCGGGCATGACCCGGAAAAGTGTGTCCGGCCGGAGTTAAGCGAGCGTGGTGTAACACCCCCTTGTAATAAGCTCGGTGACACTCTGTTAATCTTGCCAAGTCATGATCATTTGCAGTGCCAAGTCATATGGGTTAATGATCCAATTCAAATTCACATCTGAAAATCAACCCAAATTCATAAGTGGAATATGAAGTTGATCAAACCCTGTTGGAAAAATGTTCATTAAATGGCAAATAATCCAGGAACATTTGAGAAACCATCATCAAAATATTTGGAGTTAGATAAGTGACTTAAACAAGCTGTAACAGCACCAAAATAGGATATTTAAATCCATTTAAAATCATTTCAAATACAAATGAATTCCAAATCTGTCCAAACCAATTTTTGGTGAAAGATAATAATGCAATGCAATATTTGGGTCAACTCTCATATTTTGCAAAAATGCAAAAGAGTGCTCTAACTATTACGAAACATAAATGAAATAAAGAAAAGAGAACAGAAAAGGAAAAGAATAAGTAAAGGCCACTGTGCACTAGCCTAAGTGCACAGTGCCTTGCGCCAGCCCATCCAGCCCACCTGGCCCATTTCTCCTTCTCTCTCCGTGCGTGTCGTCGCTGCTGTGGCCGAGCGCGCGCGCGCCGACCGCGCGCCGACACGCCGCCGCCCACCGACGATACAGGGCGCGGGAGGGGATAAGGTCAAGCCCGTCCAGCTCCCCTGACCACCCCGTTCACTCTCCCCTCTCCTCCTCCATCGCTCCGCCCTTCCTTCCCCTTCAGATCCGCGCGAGGCCGAGCACCGTCGACACCGCGCCTCTGTTCTGTCGCGGCCACCGGCGACCCCGCGCTCGTCCACCGTGTCGGCCAGCTCCGCCGTCGCCTTCTTCATCTACTGGAGGCCTCAGGTGGAGCCGGAGGACCCCACAACGCCGAGCCCCTTCGTCCGCATCTCCGACCAACACCGTCGATCTTCGTCGTCTCCGGCGAGCTCGACTGCAACTACTAAACCCCCGAGGGCTACCGTGTGCCGCACTGTAAGCCACAGCTCCCCCTCTGCCCTTCGCGTAGTTCTAGCTATCCGCCGCACCGTCGCCGCCATGATCGAGCTCTGCACGCCGCGGGTGAGCTCCGTCGCCGCGGCCACGACCGTCGTTGGCAGCGCCCGAGCCCAGAACCGTGCTCCTGGTGCTCCCAGGAGCATGTAGCACACGCGCACGCGCCTCCTTGTGCCCCGCAGCCCCGTTTCCATCGAAGGCCGAACTCCGGCGCCGCTGTTGCTCAACGCCGGCGACAATTCCGGCTGATTCTGGCGAAGCCACCACCACCACCGCACGCGGCTTGCTCGTCTCGTTCGAACGAGACCCCGCGCGCGCCAAATGGCCGTCTGTAGGCGAAGTCCGACGAGGCCGAGGCCCTCCGCCACGTTTTCTGTCGCCGCCGGCGTGTCGCCGGCCACCGCCAACGTGGCAAGGCCGGCCCCACCCCTGGGTCGCTGCCTGCGGGCCCGTGGGGCCCTAGTTGACTGGGTTGACCCAGTCAACTGCTGACTGGGCAACCCAGTGAGGCTGACACGCGGGCCCCACCATTTTTTAGATTAAGAAAACATTTAAATAAATATAAAACTGATTAATTAGGCTAATGTCTCACTGACATGTGGGGCCCACCCCTCTAATCCCTCTGTTAACTGAAATAATCCACTGTTAGTCTTAACAGAGGCTGACATCTGGGTCCCACTGGACCCACATGTCATGTTTGACTGGTCAGCGACGCTGTTGACCGCTGATGTCACAGTGACATCATGCTGACGTCATAATTCATTTCTGTAAATAAATAAATTCCAGAAATTCAAATAATCTTTAAAAATTAATAACTTTTAAACCGTAGCTCGGATCGAAAAAGTTAAAACATGAAAGTTGCTCAGAACGACGAGACGAGTTTGATCGTGCCGTCTGTTTCTTTATCGGAACCCCCTACGTAGAAGAACTCGTAACTCTGGACCCGTATCCGGCAGATGAATAGTGCACACACATCGGATATTAAATCCTAGATTAATCCTGAAAATAACTAAAATGACTTAGATGCATATTTAGGCACCTCTGCACTGCATCGTAGCATAGCATGCACTGTGTGGCATATGCTGCATTATGTTTACCTGTTTCTTCCCCCTCTTCTCTCTCGGTAGACCCCGACGTTGACGTAGCTCCCGAGGCAGACGCAGCTCAGGAGTACGACTACGTCCCCGATGACACCACCGACGACCTTGCCCTTGCCCCCGAGCAAACAGGCAAGCACCCCCATTTTGAGCATGCCTATATCGCCTATTCTCTTCTCTCTTATGCTTGCATTAGAACTGCTACTGCTACTGTTTTTCCTATATCTGCTGCATAGCCTGATTATTGTAACCTGCCTTGCTACCTTGCTGAATATCCTAGACTGCTTAGTATAGGCTGGGTAGAGACACGACAGAGACCCCCACTTGATCCCGACTACCCTGCTGGATATCAGAAGACCCGACCATCGGGATTGAAGACCAGGCCCCGGCACCGCACGTCACTTCCCCCTTTAGTTGCCGACACTGCTGGGTTACCGTCGAGTGCCGAGGGTGATACCTCGTCAGCACTTCTGATGATAACCTTGTAGGTTAGTTAATCGGTCGTGGTAAGCGAGGGTGATTCCTCCTACACCACCCCCGATAACGACGTCGTCGTGCAACACCTCAAGTGTGGACCTCGAGGGTGATTCCTCCTTCGTTCACCTTGACGGTAACATCAGCAGGAATTCCATCGAGGGTGATTCCTCAGGGTTCCCCCTTGGTGTTGGACACACGGATACCATTGATACTGTGGCTTGCACTAAACCATGTTACTAAAGATGGGTTGGCCCTGAGGGGTACCCGCGCGAGCTTAATGCGAAGTGATGTGGAGTCGGGTTGACCTGGATGGTGCCCGCGAGATAACACGAGGCGCGGCCGGGCATTCCTCGCCCTTGCCGCAAGTCCTCGAGACGGGGCGACGGGGTCACATCGATCGTGAGTCTCTGCTCGTTTCCGCGCGATCCTAAACCACTAAACGGTTTGGATATTTGATCCGAGGGGCCTCTGGCCTGATAGCACTAACCATCACGTGGGCATAGTATGGGCGTTCTGCGTCGTATACTTCAGTCGGAGCTTAATAGACATCAGCGACTGAGCGGCGCGCGCTAAATTGGACTGGGAACGCAATCGCACTTGTATAAGGGGTTGCTAGGTCTGCTTTCAGCCGCGTACGCAACGTGCAGGAGTTCCCGGGGCAAAGGCCCAAGACCCCTGGGCGCATAGGTTTAGTCCGGCGTGCTGACCTCTCTGTTAGGTATTCGGTCGAGTTGCGGCGTGTCGTTTGGCCGAGGGCGGGCATGACCCAGTAAAGTGTGTCCGGCCGGAGTTAAGCGAGCGTGGTGGGTAACTTGGTGCACCCCTGCAGGGAAGAAACTTCTATCGATAGCCTGTCCTACGGTAACGGACACTCGGAGTTGTATCCCGATCGGTACAACTAGAACATGTGATGAGAACTGGATAGTACGGCTCTGGGATTGCTTTCTCGCAGGGAGTCGAGAAAGGATCTCAGGTCGAGGTTGATGATACTACTACTACTTTACATTATGTTCATCTGCTCTCTTCTATTGCTGCAAGACTGTCGAAGATTGTTGAAGATGCTAGTCTTCGATAGGACTAGGCTTTCCCCCTCTATTCTGGCATTTCTGCAGCCCAGTCCACATATACAGCCATTCCTTTGAAAATGTTGCATATGTAGTGTAGATCCTTGCTTGCTGAGTACTTCGGATGAGTACTCACATTTGCTTTACTTTCTTTTTCCCCCATATCCATTTGATGCCACCAGATGTCGGAGCCCCTGAGCCAGACGCCCCAGCCGACGACCAGTACTACTACCCGCCTGGCGAGTACTACTACTACGAGGAGCCGTTTGACGACCAGGAGTAGGATCGGAGGGTCCAGGGCAGGAGGCCTACGCCTTTCGATCATAGTATTTTATTTTACCCCGCCTCTGTGAAGGCCTATTTCTCTATCTCTGTAAAATATCTGTACCCAGATATCTGATGCTTCCGCTGACGCTTGTATGCCATCGAGCTATGTATTCGAGCCCTCGAGGCCCTGGCTTGTAATATAAAGCTTGTATGATTTTATTTATGTTTTAGAGTTGTGTTGTGATATCTTCAAGTGAGTCCTTAGGCTTGATCGTGCGCATTTGCGTGTATGGTTAGTGCACGATTAAGCCGGGGTCGTCACACGTGGTGGGTAAGTTGGTGCACCCCTGCAGGGAAGAACTAATCTATGCATAGCCGGATCCTCGGTAACGGACACTCGGAGTTGTATCCCGATCGATACAACTAGAATTGGATACTATGGCTCTGGGATTGCTTCTCGCAGGGAGTCGAGAAGGGATCTCAGGATGAGGTTGATGACTGTATGGCTCTGGGATTGCTTTCTCGCAGGGAGTTGAGAAAGGATCTCTGGGTGAGGTTGAGACTTAATGATACTACTATTTTATACTATACTAATCTACACTCTTCTAATGCTGCAAGACCGCTGAAGATGCTAGTCTTCGATAGGACTAGGCCTTCTCTCTATTCTGGCATTTCTGCAGCCCAGTCCACATATACAGCCTCCCTTTGATAATGTTGCATATGTAGTGTAGATCCTTGCTTGCTGAGTACTTCGGATGAGTACTCACGGTTGCTTTGCTTTCTTTTTCCCCCATATCCTTTTTGATGCAACAAGATGACGGAGCCCTGGATACAGCTGCCCATGCCGACGATCGCTACTACTACCCCGAGGGTGGATACTTCTACGAGTTGGCCGACGACCAGGAGTAGGATCGGAGGGTCCCAGGCAGGAGGCCTACGCCTTTCGATCGTAGCTTTTGTTTTGCCCCGCCTTTCTAGAGGCTTATCTGTTTCTGTTTCATATCTGTACTCAGATATCTGATGCTTCCGCTGACGCTTGTATGCAAGCTTATGTATTCGAGCCCTCGAGGCCCCTGGCTTGTAATATAAAGCTTGTATGACTTTATTTATGTTTTAGAGTTGTGTTGTGATATCTTCCCGTGAGTCCTTAGGCTTGATCGTGTGCATTTGCGTGTATGATTAGTGCACGATTAAGCTGGGGGCGTGGTGTGTATTTGGCTACGCACGCGGTAAGGGCCGATTACCGCGTGCCTGCGCGCCGCCTACCATATCTAGCTTTTGAATTTGCGCCGTTATGTTATTCGCATGTACCCGACTCTGTGTAAGGATCTGTATGTCTTAATTGACTACTGTTAAGTATCTAGTACACTGCTTAATTATTGTGCTGTTACATCATGCTTGTCGCTAAACACCCGCAACTGCTTTTACTGAACAACCCCTGTTGAAACTTAGCAGGATGGTTAGACCAGGTGGTCGTGGTCGTGGTCGTGCCCCTGAACGCCCACCACCGCTAGATTATATGGCAGCTATGATGCAACAGTTCGAGCTAAACCGTCAGTTCATGACTGGGATTATGGCTCAGTTTCCGCATCAGAACAACCAGAACCAGAACCCTCCTTCAATAACTCTGTCGGAATTTATGCGTCTTAACCCCACTCAGTTCTGCAACTCTGAGAAGCCACTGGATGCTGATGACTGGATTCGCGATATCACTCAAGAGATGGAGTCTGCAAATGTCTCCCCTGCCAACTTTGTCGCCTTCACTTCCTTTTTCTTAAAGGGTCCCGCAGCTCAATGGTGGGACACCAACAAACGTACACTGCCTGCTGGAACAGCCGTTACTTGGCCTGAGTTCCAGGCTGCTTTCCGTGCCCGATATATTCCTCAAGGAATCATGGACCGGATGAAAACCCAGTTCCGCAACCTCACTCAGGGCAACAAGACTGTCGAAGCCTATCAGCGGGAGTTCCTTGACCTGTCCCGCTATGCTGAAGAAGACATCGCCACAGATGCCCGTAGACAAGAGAAGTTCCGTAATAGACTCCACGCAGACATCGAGCTTGCACTCGCCGCTCAAGATTTCACCAACTTTACTACTCTTGTGAACAAGGCTATTCTGCTTGAGACTGCTCAAATGAAGCATAAGGAGTCGCAGAAGCGCTATCGTGATGTTGGCTCATCTTCGGGCTCAACACAGAAGCGAAAAACATTTGGTCGTGGACACGCTTACAACATTGGTATTGAACAAGTTCAGGATCAATCTGCCACTGTGATGGGTACTTTCTCGTTAACTCAGTACCTGCTTCTGTTTTGTTTAATTCAGCAGCATCACATTCATTCATCTCTGAAAAATTTGCATTCATGCATGACCTTCATTATGAGGAAATGCATACTCCGTTAGTCATCCGGGCTAGTGAATTACCGTGCCCTGATAACTCAAAAGGCTGAGGCTAAAACATACACCTTGAATGCGTTGAACGCTTCTCCGCTTGAGGGGATCGAAAATGTTCCAGTCGTTCAAGATTTTCTGAACATTTCTTCGGAAGAACTTCCAAGAATACCCCGATTTCTTTCCCTTCTACCTCTTAATTCTCGGGACAAGAATTCTTGTTAGTGGAGGAGACTTGTAACACCCCCAATGGTTAGCTAGAGTAATCCCCTTTTGATAATGCCATGTCATCATGATCAACAGTGCTTAAACATCATTTGGATCCTATCTCTTTTCAAATTCAAATTCAAATGGAAATTCAAACTGTAAGTGAAAATAAAAGTTGTTCAAATCCAAAAACTAAAATGTTCATAATATTGTAAATATTCTAGAGACAATTCTAAAATTATAACCAACATTCACTAAATTACTTAATTGACTCTAACAGCAACAAAACAGAATTAAATTAATACCTTTTGTTTAAATAAAATCCATATGGAAACATTTGGACTCAAAGCCTTTTTATATCAATGTTAAATATTGCACTGCTATTATATGGACAAGTTCCATATTTTATAAAAGTCATTTGGTTTAAAAAAGAAAAGACAAAATAGAAATAAGAAAAGAAAACAGAAAGAGAAAAGAAGAAAAAGAAAAGGCCCGCAGTGGCTGGGCCTTAGTCAGCCAGCCGGCCTAGCCCACCCAACGCCATCCCCCACCTCGCACTGCTCCTCCCCGAGCTGTTGTCACCGCGCGCGCATGCCCGCGCCAGGCCCCTGCTCGACACCGGCGCTCGTCGTGGAGGGGATAAGAGCCCCCTCGCCCGTCCCTGCGAACCCTAGCCCCCTCAGACGCTCGCTCGCGCCTCTCCTCTCTCTTTTTCCCCACTCACCCGAAAGTCGCCGCCGTGCGCCGGTCGATTCCGCGGCCATCGTCTTCCCCTCATCGCCTTCCCGTGCCCGTCTGCTCCGTCGTCGACTGCTGCGTCGACCGGTGCCACTTGGCGGAGCCAGGACCCCCTGCACCGAGCACCTCGACCTCGTCCTCTTCCTCGGACGTCGGAGATTGCCGTCGCTGTACCGTCTTCTTCGAACCTCCCCCGAGCCCATTTTTGCAAATCTGCAGGTCCCGGTGAGCCCCCGCATCTTTCCCCTCACTTTTCCACGCGGATCCATGCCCGTAGCCGCCTCGCCGTCGTTTTCGTAGCTCGGCTCCGCCACGGAGCTCATCACCATCGCTCAAGGAGATGACATGCTCAACCGAGAGCGTAGGCGAGCTCCTGCTGCACCGTAGACCCCGCCTAGCCGCTTAAATCGCTTGAAAATGAGCCGTAGCAGGGCGCCCGATCGAGCCCGACTCCGGCCGTCCGCCGCGCTCATCGCCGCCGTCGCTGTAGTGCTTCTTTGGCGACGTCACCACCCCCACTCGACGCACCACTCCGCCCGCATTCGAACGCGCCCACCCGCGCTCGATCTGGTCGCCTGTAGCCATTTTCCGGCGATGGCCGAGCCGCTCCGCCGCGAGGGAGGCTTGTCGGAGCCCTCTCCGGTGCCGCCGCCGACGTGGCCTACTGGGGCCCACCCCTGGGCCACTGCCAGTGGGTCCCAGGGGGCCCAGCTGACCATTGACCCCGGTCAACTGTGTTGACTGGGCAGCACAGTCACTGATCGGTGGGCCACCACCCCCATTAATTAACAGGATTAGTTAAAACTAATTTAATTAGCCTAATCTAACACTGACAGGTGGGCCCAGAAGCTTAATTAACTAAAACTAGTTTAAATCTAAACTCTGTTAGCCCCCTGTGTATGACATGTGGGCCCCACATGTCAGGTTTGACCTGGCCAGCCGTCTGTTGACTGCTGACGCCAGCGAGGCGTCATGCTGACGTCACCCCCGCACTGTTCTGGATAATGTTGGTTTAATTAATAAAAATAATTCTAGAAATTGTTAAAAGCTTTAGAAAATCATATAAAATAAACCGTAGCTCGGATCGAAAAACTTTCTACATGAAAGTTGCTCAGAACGACGAGATGAATCCGAATACGCGGTCCGTTTGTCAGCCACACGTCCCTAGCATAGCGAACATGCAACCGTCCCCCTTCGTTTCCTCTGTCCGAAAGTGCCGAACTTTGGGAAAATATTCCCGGATGTTTTCCCTCTTCACCTATATTGTGTAGCACCGCGTCGGAACACCCCTAGCTCTGTGTATTGTCATGTCATGCTCTTGTTTACTTTATATTTAATGTTTCTTCCCCCTCTTCTCTCTCGGTAGACCCCGACACCGACGTCATCCCCGAGGCCGACGCAGCTCCGGAGGTTGACGACACCATTGACGACCTTGCCTTTGCCGCCGAGCAACCAGGCAAGCACCCCCCCTTGAGCATACCGATATCGCCTATTCTTTCTCTCTCATGCTTGCATTAGAATTGCTGCTGCTACTGCTTTACCTATTCTGATGCATAGCCTGTTTATTGTAACCTGCTATTGAAACCTTACCTGCTTATCCTAAACTGTCTAGTATAGGCTGGGTAGAGACCTATCAGTGACCCCACTTGTCCCGACTGCCCCGCTGGATCATCAGAAGACCCGGTTAATGGGATTGAAGACCAGGCACCGCACATCACCCCCCCCCTTAGTTGTACACCACTACTGGGTTACTGTCGAGTGCCGAGGGTGATACCTCGTCAGCACTTCTGATGTTAATCTGGTAGGTTAGTTCATCGGTTGTGGTTACCGAGGGTGATTCCTCTTTCACTGCTTTCGATAACGACGCTGTCGTGCACCACCTCCAGTGTGAACCCATCGAGGGTGATTCCTCCGAGTTCACCTTGACAGATACATCGAGTAGGAATCCAATGAGGGTGATACCTCGAATTCCCCTGATGTTATGGACACATGGATACTTGGACTTTACAATTGTTATTTGGAAAGGCGGGTCGACCCTGAGGGGTACCCGCGAGTGATATGAAGATGGGTTGACCTGGATGGTGCCCGAGTGAGAATACGAGGCGTGGCCGGGCATTCTTGGCCCTTGCCGCAAGTCCTCGAGACGGGGTGACGGGGTCACATCGATCGTGAGTCTCTGCTTGTTACCGCACTACCAATACACTACGATTTGGATATGTGATCTGAGTGGGCCTCTGGCCCGATAGCACTAACCATCACGCGTGAATAAATATGGGTACTCTGCATCGTATGCATCAGCCGAAAGCTTTGTCAGACGTCCAGTTCAGCATTGCAGCCGGGACGGACCGGCGCCCCCCTCGTGTCTGGCTTCCCCCTGCATGCAACGACTCAGAGTGCACAGGGCGATGGCCCAAGACCTCTGAGCGCTTAGGATGTAGACCAACGGGGACCTCTCTGCTGAGCTTTTGGTAGGGTTGCGGTGTGTCGTTTGGCCGAGGCCGGGCGTGACCCAGAAAGTGTGTCCGGCCGGAGTTAAGCGAGCATGGTGGGTAAGTTGGTGCACCCCTGCAGGGAAGAACTAATCTATGCATAGCCGGATCCTCGGTAACGGACGCTCGGAGTTGTATCCCGATCGATACAACTAGAATTGGATACTATGGCTCTGGGATTGCTTCTCGCAGGGAGTCGAGAAGGGATCTCAGGACGAGGTTGATGACTGTATGGCTCTGGGATTGCTTTCTCGCAGGGAGTTGAGAAAGGATCTCTGGGTGAGGTTGAGACTTAATGATGCTACTACTTCATACTGTACTAATCTACACTCTTCTAATGCTGCAAGACCACTGAAGATGCTAGTCTTCGATAGGACTAGGCTATCCTCTCTATTCTGGCATTTCTGCAGCCCAGTCCACCTATACAGCCTCCCTTTGATAATGTTGCATATGTAGTGTAGATCCTTGCTTGCTGAGTACTTCGAATGAGTACTCACGGTTGCTTTGCTTTCTTTTTCCCCCATATCCTTTTTGATGCAACCAGATGACGGAGCCCCGGATATAGCTGCCCCTGCCGACGATCGCTGCTACTACCCCGAGGGTGGATACTACTACGAGTTGGCCGACGACCAGGAGTAGGTTCGAAGGGTCCCAGGCAGGAGGCCTGCGCCTTTCGATCGTAGTGTTTTCTTTTGCATCGCCTTTTTAAGGGCCTATTTGTGTTTTCTTTTATATCTGTACTTAGATATCTGATGCTTCCGCTGACACTTGTACGCGAGCTTATGTATTCGAGCCCTCGAGGCCCTAGCTTGTAATATAAAGCTTGTATGACTTTATTTATGTTTTAGAGTTGTGTTGTGATATCTTCCCATGAGTCCTTAGGCTTGATCGTGTCCATTTGCGTGTATGGTTAGTTTCATGGCAGTCCCCGAATATCCTCTGCAGCCTAGTGCTCCCGTAAGTCTTGTCTGCCTGCATTATGGTTAAATCCATATGTCTCGCAATATTCATTAACATTCTTTGTCATTGTCATTCCGAGTCTATTGATTCAATATGAATGAGGATAATCCCTATCATTTGTCGATTCCTAGAATTCATTCCTTCGGCCCAGATGTCATTCCAGACATGAGCTGATTCTCGGCAAATTACACCTTGATAGATTATCCATCTAGTTCTAATTAACTTACTCGTCTTTCGATCAGAGTTCTGCCTCTGATCGTTCATTCTGAAAGTCATGATTTCTCTGTATTTAAACATCAAATTATTCAGTTGTTTTACAATCTGATGCCTTTGGCAAATGGTATCCTCTGCTTACTTTCGAGCTTGTGATTATTTACTTCTGGAGTTTGCGGTATAGGTTCCTAAGTTGTCTCGATGGGTTGAACCTATGCTTTCCCTAATCCATGTGAACTCGAAAGTTATGCGAGTCATACTCTTCTGGTACTTCACCAGATAATTCTTCCGCACTACAATTTCTTCGAAAACAAGGAGTGAATGAAAGGTTATGCATTGAAGAAGTGGGAGTCGACCTTGAACCTTTGTGTTCATGCTCATGGAAACGATGAAGATCCTATCATGGAAGATCCTTGTAATAATAGTTATCCCCTTGATATAATAGCCTCTCGTACCTGTGTTGTGTCCCTTGCAACCATGGAACTTACCATGATTGTTCTTCTTTGAATTCCATTTCTTGGACAACTTAAAATACTTGTCTTCTGCAGATCATTTCATCCGTCCAATCTCTACTCCGATTTACCTTCCGGTATTACCCCTAGTACTTGTTACTGGGAAGCTTAATACCCCATCACCTCATTCCTAGCCTGATCGGCTATATCGATATCGTGCAACATTTTAACTGTGCTACTTGGTCCTTCCCGGAGCACAATTTTCGACGATGAGCTAAGCTTACATCCATCTTCCTCGTCATATCATTTCGCCTTGAACAACACGCTTGATTTCGAGTTTGTGTCGTACCCGTGGTTCCAATAACCTTTCGCTTCATCATTCCTTTGACTTGATGTCATCGTCGATCGATTACATCTTCATGAAATCTCTCGACAAATGTGTCATGATCATCATCAACATTATGAGCTCTTCCAGGATATCAATCAAATTCATGATGAGAAATACCATCCTTGCCCCTTGATGATTTGTGTTATCATTGTCACCATTCTTTTCTTTTTCCCCGACACAAACTTGCTCATATGAACTTTGGGAATACATCCTTTTTGACATGTCGGTGGTTTGCTGCTGGAACCGTCGACCCCATCCTCATCTTTTCCTTGCTGAAATTGTAA
Organism: Thinopyrum elongatum; assembly: GCA_011799875.1. Taxonomy (NCBI): domain Eukaryota; kingdom Viridiplantae; phylum Streptophyta; class Magnoliopsida; order Poales; family Poaceae; genus Thinopyrum; species Thinopyrum elongatum. The sequence continues at coordinate 436,342,717 of CM022302.1, forward strand.
GACTTATTTTAGCACAATGCTAAATGTTTCTTGATCAATTATCCAAACACCGTCGTATGGGTAAATATCATGATTCTTCCCTCGCCCCTTTATCTAAATGCTTTTGAACTTGCTGCCCTATCATGTATATCCTGCTCCGCTTTTTCCCTGAGAAGGATATACTCCCAATTTTTGTGTGTAAACACATTTTCCTTCCCATTGGTTAATTTGAATAATCAATTAATCTTTTTTTTCTTTCCATTGGTTTGTTTAACTTTTCTTGTGAGCTATATAATATAAGTAGAAATAATTCTCTGCTTATAAAACACCCTGATGTACAACCTTGTCAGTGAGACCCTGTTACTATTGTTGATGACATTCCGGTAACCCCCGATGGACGAGAACTTTGCCTTATTGGTCCGTCTCGTTCTTACGAGCAAGAAAATGGTTCTCTTTGTCCCTCGCCCTTGGTACCGATGTTGTCACCGACATAACTGACAGGCTATGCTCTGACATGCCTTGCTATCATGACCGTGCAAGATGTCAGCCCTTCCTACTTTTAAACCACATGGTGGGCCCATAGCCCACAGTTCCACAGGATCGAAACCTGACTCTCCTATACACTCCCCCTGCTTCCAAAGTTATTCCTCACGCTTAGCTTCATATTTAATTCACGGGCCACCATCCTAGTGATCTATTCTGGTACCAGACACAATACTTATTCTTGTTGCTCTGGACCCCTTTCACACCTTGTTCAGATATCGAACGATTATCTATCTGTTTGAAACTTCTTATTGTACCTTCCTACTTTGCTCTCGAAGTTTTTCATTTGTTCAACTCGAGAGATACTCTTATGCCTTTGTTCCCTGAAATAATTACCGGTCGACAATTATTTTAGGTATCCGTCCTTATAGTTTCCCTTCCTACCCTAATCATAAGTACGATGAAGATCCCGAAGAAAGGATGACGACTTCATCATAATGACCTGAAGCAGAGAGTTTAAGACATCAACGAAGGGATCAACTTCTTCGAGAAGAGCAACCAAGACAGAGAAGATTCGTTAGAATTTCGTAACCAGATCTTTTCCCCTTACTCCACCTCCTAAATCTCGGGACGAGATTTCTTGTAGTGGAGGAGATTTGTGACACCCCGGTAGTTAAGCTACAGTAACCACATGCTAATGATGCCATGTCACCACTGTTACTGTTATTAATCTCGCGTTAATCCAAATCCTATTTAAATTCAAATTCAAATGGAAATTCAAACTGAAAGTGCAAATAAAAGTTGTTCAAATCCAGAAACTAAAATGTTCATAATATTGTAAATAATGCAGAGACAATTCTAAAATTATAACCAACATTCACTAAATTAATTAATTGACCCTAACAGCAACAAAACAGAGATATTTAATCCATATTCATTTAAATAAAATCCAAATGGAAAGGTATGGACCTCAAACCTTTTTATAACAGAGCTAGAAATAACACTATAAATATGTGGCTAGTTCACCTAATTTTACAAAAGTCATTTGGTTTAAAAAGAAAAGACAAAACAGAAATAAGAAAAGAAAACAGAAAAGAAAAGAAAAAGAAAAAGGCCGCAGCGGCTGGGCCTAAGTGCACAGGGAGGCCCATCCCGCCCCGCGCCTCCTCCCTCACCTCCCGCACTGCTCACGCTCGCCCGCTGTCGAGCACGCAGCGTGCGTGCGCGCGCCTGGCCCCCCTCCCCTCTGGTCGACAACGCGCGCCGCAAAGGGTTACAAAGACCCCTCCCCGACCCCTCGGACAAACCCTAGCCGCCCCGTTCGCCCCCTCTCCCTCGATCCCTCCTCGCCGAGCGCCACCGTGGCCATGGCTGCTGCGTAGCCGCGGCCACCGCCTCCCTCGCGCCTCTCCGACCCGTCCTCAAGCACCGCCACCCTCGTCCGCGTTGTCTGCGTGGAGCAGATCGAGCCGGGGACCACTACAATGACACCGGCGACCCCGTCTTCTTCCCTGGACCCGACGCGCTCCGGCGAAGAATTCGGCTGCCCCGAGCCTCCCCGAGGCCGTTGCCTAGTCCCTACGCTCTCGCTGTAAGCCGCTGCTTCCTCCCCTCCTCGCTCGCCGCTGTTTGCCACACGTAGACGCCATCCCCGTCGTGCCCGAGACCGCTGCCACGCGAGCTCATCGCCGGCAACCTTTCGGCGACCATATGGTTCGACGTCCAAGCCCGTTGAACTCGCACGTGCGCGTAGATGCTCGTTGGCCCGTCCGTTTGATTCGAGTGCGCCCGCGTCGCCGTTTTGTCGTCACACCCGAACGCCGCCGTCCGCCACCGTGCTCGCCGTCGCCGCTCCGGTGCGTCTCCGGCGAGGCCGACCCCACCAGTGGATGCGGCGCAGCTCCCGCTTCCGAACGCGCCAAGTCCCGCAGCGAACCGTAGACCGCAGCGTTTTTCCGGTGAGGTTCCGGCCATCGCAGCCGCGTCTCGCCTCACCGGTGACAGCGCCGACGTGGCCAGCTGGGGCCCGCCCCCAGCGCCACTGCCACTGGGCCCCCAGTGGGGTCCGTTAAACAGTCAGCACTGCTGACTGGGCAACCCGTGTCACTGACACGCGGGCCCCACCGCTAAAATGTTTTAAAAATAAATAAATACTCTGTTAATTAGTTAGTTAATTAGTTTAAATACTAATCACCCACTGACCAGTAGGCCCCACCCAGTAATTAACATAATTAGTTTAAATTAACTCTGTTTAGCTAGCTCAGTCAATGACATGTGGGTCCCACTAGACCCACCTATCAGGTTTGACTCTGGTCAGCCCCTGTTGACCTTCTGATGTCACCTCTACGTCATGCTGACATCACACAACCACTGTTCTGGATAATGTTGGTTTAATTAATAAAAATAATTCCAGAAATTGTTAAAATCTTTAGAAATTTGTAGAAAATAATCCGTAGCTCAGATTGAAAAACTTTGTACATGAAAGTTGCTCAGAACGACGAGACGAATCCGAATACAAGGTCCGTTCATCCGCCACACGTCCCTAGCATAGCGAACATGCAACCGTCCCCCTCCGTTTCATCTGTCCGAAAATGCCAAGCTTCGGGAAAACATTCCCGGATGTTTTCCCTCTTCACCTATATCGTGTAGCACCGCGTCCGAACACCCCTAGCTCTGCGCATTGTCATGTCATGCTCTTGTTTGCTTATATTTACTGTTTCTTCCCCCTCTTCTCTCTCGGTAGACCTCGACACCGACGTCGTCCCTGAGGCCGACGCAGCTCCGGAGGTTGACAACACCGTTGACGACCTTGACTTTGCCGCCGAGCAACCAGGCAAGCACCCCCCTTGAGCATACCGATATCGCCTATTCTCTCTCTCTCATGCTTGCATTAGAATTACTGCTGTTACTGCTTTACCTATTCTGATGCATAGCCTGTTTATTGTAACCTGCTATTGAAACCTTACCTGCTTATCCTAAACTGCTTAGTATAGGCTGGGTAGAGACCTATCAGTGACCCCACTTGTCCCGATTGCCCCGCTGGATTATCAGAAGACTCAACAACCAGGCCCCAGCATCGCACATCACCCCCTTAGTTGTAACGACACTGCAGCGTTACTATCGAGTGCCGAGGGTGATACCTCGTGTAGCACTTCTGATGTTAACTCTGTAGAGTAGCTATTCGGTCGTGGTCATCGAGGGTGATTCCTCCACCATTTCCGATAACGACGCTGTCGTGCAACACCTCAAGTGTGAAGCCATCGAGGGTGATTCCTCCGAGTTCACCTTGATGGATACATCGAGTAGGAATCCAACAAGGGTGATACCTTGGATTCCCTTGATGTTATGGACACACGGATAATTGGACTATACATTGTTACTTGGAAGGCGGGTCGACCCTGAGGGGTACCCGCGTGTGATGTGAAGATGGGTTGCCTGGATGGTGCCCGAGTGAGAATACAAGGCGTGGTCGGGCATTCTTGGCCCTTGCCGCAAGTCCTCGAGACGGGGCAACGAGGACACATCGATCGTGAGTCTCTGCTCGTTACCACACTACCAACACACTACGATTTGGATATTTGATTCGAGTGGGCCTCTGGCCCGATAGCACTAACCATCACGCGGGAATAAATATGGGTACTCTACATCGTATGCATCAGCCGAAAGCTTTGTCAGACATCCAGTTCAGCATTGCGAGCGGGACGGACCGACGCCCCCCTGGTGCCTGGCTTCCCCCTGCACGCAACGACTCGGAGTGCACAGGGCGATGGTCCAAGACCTCTGAGCGCTTAGGATGTAGACCGACGGGGACCTCTCTGCTGAGCTCTAGGTTGGGTTGCGGTGTGTCCTTTGGCCGAGGCCGGGCGTGACCCAGAAAGTGTGTCCGGCCGGAGTTAAGCGAGTGTGCTGGGTAAGTTGGTGCACCCCTGCAGGGAAGAACTAATCTATGCATAGCCGGATCCTCGGTAACGGACACTCGAAGTTGTAGCCCGATCGATACAACTAGTATTGGATACTATGGCTCTGGGATTGCTTCTCGCAGGGAGTCGAGAAGGGATCTCTGGACGAGGTTGATGACACTATGGCTCTGGGATTGCTTTCTCGCAGGGAGTCGAGAAAGGATCTCTGGGTGAGGTTGAGACTTAATGATACTACTACTTTATATTGTACTAATCTACACTCTTCTAATGCTGCAAGACCTCTGAAGATGCTAGTCTTCGATAGGACTAGACCTTCCCTCTATTCTAGCATTTCTACAGCCAAGTCCACATATACAGCCTTCCTTTGATAATGTTGCATATGTAGTGTAGATCCTTGCTTGCTGAGTACTTCAGATGAGTACTCACGGTTGCTTTGCTTTCTTTTTCTCCCCATATCCATTTGATGCAACCAGATGACGGAGCCCCGGATACAGCTGCTCCCGCCGACGATCGCTACTACTACCCCGAGGGTGGTTACTACTACGAGTTGGCCGATGACCAGGAGTAGGTTCGGAGGGTCCCAGGCAGGAGGCCTGCGCCTTTCGATCGTAGTGTTTTCTTTTGCCCCGCCTTCTAAGGGCCTATTTGTGTTTTCTTTGATATCTGTACTCAGATATCTGATGCTTCCGCTGACGCTTGTACGCAAGCTTATGTATTCAAGCCCTCGAGGCCCCTGGCTTGTAATATAAAGCTTGTATGACTTTATTTATGTTTTAGAGTTGTGTTGTGATATCTTCCCGTGAGTCCCCGACTATCACGGAACTGCCAGGATTGAGGCAGTCGGCTCTGATACCAACTTGTGACGCCCCCGGCTCAATCGTGCACTAATCATACACGCAAATGCACACAATCAAGCCTAAGGACTCACGGGAAGATATCACAACACAACTCTAAAACATAAATAAAGTCATACAAGCTTTATATTACAAGCCAGGGGCCTCGAGGGCTCGAATACATAAGCTTGCGTACAAGCGTCAGCGGAAGCATCAGATATCTGAGTACAGATATTAAAGAAAACACAGATAGGCCCTTAGAAGGCAGGGCAAAAGAAAACACTATGATCGAAAGGCGCATGCCTCCTGCCTGGGACCCTCCGAACCTACTCCTAGTCGTCGGCCAACTCGTAGTAGTATCCACCCTCGGGGTAGTAGCAGCGATCGTCGGCGGGGGCAGCTGTATCCGGGGCTCCGTCATCTGGTTGCATCAAACGGACATGGAGGAAAAAGAAAGCAAAGCAACCGTGAGTACTCATCCGAAGTACTCAGCATGCAAGGATCTACACTACATATGCAACATTATCAAAGAGAGGCTGTATATGTGGACTGGGCTGCAGAAATGCCAGAATAGAGGGAAGGCCTAGTCCTATCGAAGACTAGCATCTTCAGCGGTCTTGCAGCATTAGAAGAGTGTAGATTAGTACAATATAAAGTAGTAGTATCATTGAGTCTCAACCTCACCCAGAGATCCTTTCTCGACTCCCTGCGAGAAAGCAATCCCAGAGCCATACTGTCATCAACCTCGTCCAGAGATCCCTTCTCGACTCCTTGCAAGAAGCAATCCCAGAGCCATAGTATCCAATTCTAGTTGTATCGATCGGGATACAACTCCGAGTGTCCATTACCGAGGATCCGGTTATGCATAGATTAGTTCTTCCCTGCAGGGGTGCACCAACTTACCCACCACACTCGCTTAACTTCAGCCGGACACACTTTTCAGGGTCATGCCCGGCCTCGGCCAAACGACACACCGCAACCCTACCTAGAGCTCAGCAGAGAGGTCCCCGTCGGTCTACATCCTAAGCGCTCAGAGGTCTTGGGCCATCGCCCTATGCACTCCGAGTCGTTGCGTGCAGGGGGAAGCCAGGCACCAGGGGGGTGCCGGTCCGTCCCGGCCGCAATGCTGAACTGGACGTCTGACAGAGCTTTCAGCTGATGCCACGATGCAGAGTACCCATATTTATTCCCGCGTGATGGTTAGTGCTATCTGGCCAGAGGCCCACTCGAATCAAATATCCAAGTCGTTAGTACCTTGGGGGTGCAGTAACGAGCAGAGACTCACGATCGATGTGACCTCGTCGCCCCGTCTCGAGGACTTGCGGCAAGGGCCAAGAATGTCCGGCCACGCCTCGTATTCATCACTCGGGCACCATCCAGGTCAACCCGTCTCCATATCACTCGCGGGTACCCCTCAGGGTCGACCCGCCTTCCAAATAACAGTGTAAAGTCCAATTATCCGTGTGTCCATAATATCAGGGGAATCCGAGGTATCACCCTCGTTGGATTCCTACTCGATGTATCCGTCAAGGTGAACTCGGAGGATTCAGCCTCGATGGGTTCACACTTGAGGTGTTGCACGACAGCGTCGTTACCGGAAGTGGTGAAGGAGGAATCACCCTCGGTAACCACAACCGAAGAACTAACCTACCAGATTAACATCAGAAGTGCTGACAAAGTATCACCCTCGGCACTCGATAGTAACCTAGTAGTGGCGTATAACTAAGGGGGGTGATGTGCGGTGCCGGGGCCTGGTCTTCAATCCCGTTAACCGAGTCTTCTGATAATCCAGCGGGGCAATAGGGACAAGTGGGGTCACTGATAGGTCTCTACCCAGCCTAGACTAGACAGTTTAGGATAAGCAGGTAAGGTTTCAATAGCAGGTTACAATAAACAGGCTATGCATCAGAATAGGTTAAAAAGTAGCAGCAACAATTTCTAATGCAAGCATGAGAGAGAAAAATAGGCGATATCGGTATGCTCAAGGGGGGGGTGCTTGCCTGGAAGCTCTGCTGAAAAGGAAGAAGAGTCGTCGGTGACGTAGTCGATCACAGCGGCATCAGCAGCGGTCTCGGGGTCTACCGGAGACAAGAGGGGGAAGAAACAGTAAATATAAAGCAAACAAGAGCATGACATGACAATACGCAGAGCTAGGGTGTTCGAACGCGGTGCTACACGATATAGGTGAAGAGGGAAAACATCCGGGGATGTTTTCCTGAAGTTTGGCATTTTCGGACAGATGAAACGGAGGGGGATGGTTGCATGTTCGCTATGCTAGGGACGTGTGGTGGACGAACGAACCGCGTTTTCGGATTCGTCTCGTCGTTCTGAGCAACTTTCATGTAGAAAGTTTTTCGATCCGAGCTACGGTTTATTTTATATGATTTTCTAAAGTTTTTAAACACTTTCTGGAATTAATTTAAATTCGAAATTAAATTGGAAAACGCTACGGGTACCCAGCTCTGTGTACACAGAGTGTACACAGTGGCTGACCAGTGGGCCAGGTTGACCAAGTCAACCACCCAGTCAGCAGTGGCTGACGTGTGGGCCCTCTGCTGAGTGAGCAGACCTTATCCATTTGAATAGTAAAAGTGGGCCCCACATGTCAGTTTATTAATTTTAACTAAATCATTTTCATTTGGCTAATTAATTATGTGGGGCCCAACTGTTAGTCAGTGTTTAGGGTCGGGGTTAGTGGCTAATTACACCGGGCCCACACGTCAGTGGCCCAGGCCGGTGTTTAAACTGCACGCGCGTCGGCGATGGCGCTCCGGCGAGGCAGAACGCCGCGGCGAGGGTCGGAGCTCGCCCACAGGCGACCAAATCGTGCGCCGCGACCACCGACGGAACGAGGAGGCTTGCGTGCGTCGATCGGTGGCAGCGGCGTGGGCTGCAGCGGTCGAGAGCGGTGTCGGCGATGGACAAGGGCGGCGGCGGCATTCGGGAACATGGCGGGGATGGGGTTAGGGGCACGGCGAGGCGAGCCAAAAGGCTCGTCGGACTCCTACGAGCCCCAGGAACGCAGCGGTGCACTCGAGCGCGAGCTTGGCCGGGCGTGGCCGCGTCGGCGAAGCGACAGGCGGCGGCCGGAGTACGGTTGTGGGGCAGCTAGCTAGGGGGCTCCCGGGGGCAAAGAGAGAGAGAGGGGATTTGAGGTGGTGCTCACGACGGTGCTGTAGGGAGAGGCAGTGGGCTCGGGGAGGTCCGGTGGTGTCAGATCGGCGGCGGCAATCTTCGATGTCCGAGAGGGGAGGCGAGGTCGTGGGCGAAGAAGCAGGGGCTCCCGGCTCGAATGCGGAGGTGTAGGAGGCGTAGCCGGCGATGGGGAGGCGAATGGAGCTCGGTGGCCGTGAGCTCAACGGAGCGCGCCCATGGCTGCGCTCGGTTTGTGGTGGAGAGCAAGGGAGGAAGGGAGAGAGAGGAGCCAGAGGGGTCAGGGGAGTGCGGAGCGGCGTCCTTATCCTCCAGGCTGGCACGGGGCTGCGCGGTGTCGAGCGAGGAGAAGGGGGGCCGGGGCGCGGCGTGCGGTGCGGGCGACAGCGGCGCGTGGTGAACAGAGAGGTAGGGGACGAGCGAGGGGAGTGAGCTGGGCCGCGCGGGTGACTAGATCCCAGCCACAGTGGGCTTTCCCCCCCTTTTTCTCTTTCCTTTTCTGTTTTCTTTTGTTACACTGCTTTGCAAAATGTGTGGGCTCATATATAGCTCTATAAAATATGTGAACTAGCCACATAAATATAGTGCAATATTTGTCTCTGCTAGAAATTGGTTTGGAGGCAAATGAATTTTATTTGAATTTTAATTAAATGAAAATGGATTAAATATCTCTGTTTTGTTGCTGTTTGAGGCACATAATTAATTTAGTAAAAGTTGATTATAATTTTAGAATTGTCTCTGGATTATTTACAATATTATGAAAATTTTAGTTCCTGGATTTGAACCACTTTTATTTGCACTTTCAGTTTGAATTTCCATTTGAATTTGAAATTGAATTGGAATTGGAAATGAGATATGATGCAATGATGATCAAGCATAGTTAATCATGGTGGCTTGGCATGATCAGAGGGTGATCACTGTGGTGTGAGGCTGGGGATGTTAGAAATCTCCTCCACTACAAGAAATCTCGTCCCGAGATTTAAGTGGGGAAGAAAAGGGTAACTTCGGGAGATCTGACCCTCGTAGGGTCGATTATTTGATGAATAATTTAGGGAATGTGGCAGAAGTATCTCTCGAGTTGAAACTTTGGAAACATCGAGAGCAAAGTATGAAGGTACAATAAGAAATTTTGGGCGAATAGACGTCCGATCGATACCTGAACAGAGTGTGATGAGGGGTTCATAGCATCGGGAATGGATCATCTCTCAGAGGGTGGCTCGTGACAACACTCAAAACCAAGAGCATATGATACTTCGGAATCAAGGATATACAGGAGAGTCAGGTTCCGATCCTGTGGAACTGGGGGGGGGGTGTCGCTCGAGAGTAGGGATGATGGTGTCATCTTACCGGTCACGACAACAAGGTATGTCAGGGGATAGTCTGTCAGTTATGTCGGTGGCAACATCGGTTCCAAGGGCGAGGGACGAAGAGAACCATTTTCCTGCTCGTTAAAACAAGGCGGACCAATAGGCAAAGTTCTCATCCATCGGGGGTTACCGGAATGTCATCAACAATAGTAACAGGGTCTCACTGACAAGGTTGTACATCAGGATGTTTTATAAGCAGGGAATTATTTCTACTTATAATATATGGATCACAAGAAAGGTTTAAACAAACCAATGAAAAGGAAAATGTGATCATCAGTTTAAACAAACCAATGGAAAGAAAAAAAATGTTTACACACAAGAATTGGGGGTATATCCTTCCCAAGGAAAAGCGGAGCACGATATACATGATAGGACAGCAAATTCGAAAGCATTTAGGTAAAGGGGTGAGGGAAGAATCATGATATTACTCATACAACGGTGTTTGAATAATAAATCAAGAAACATTTTAGCATTGCACTTCCAATGTTCTTGTTGATATTCGGGATGCCACAATCGTGCCTCGAGGTAGCGATGATATGGTGTTTCAAGGAAAGGTTGGCTCTGAAGATCACAAGAGATACAAAGGAACACTTCCAAGATTATCTCGGAACGTAAGGAATAATCAAACACAACCAGGTCTGTGTTGGCAGGAAGTCAAGGATGTCATCGATGATATCACAAATCATCGAGGGGCAGGGATGGTATTTCTAGCCATGAATTCAATTGACATCTCTGAAGAAGCCAAAGTGTTGACGGTGATCACGACAAATTTTGTCGAGAGACTCTATGAAGATCTCATCGAGCAGCGACGACATCAAGCAAAAGGAAGGATGAAGTGAAAGGCTATGAAAACCACGGATTCGACACAAGCTCGAAATCAAGCTTGTTGTTCGAGGTGAAATGATAAGATGAGGAAGATCGACGTAAGCTTAGCTCGTCGTCGGAAGTTGCTCCGGGCATAAGGACCAGGTAGCACAGTTAAAAGTTGGCACGATAAAAAATATAGGCGATCAGGCTAGGAATGATGTGATGGGGTATTAAACTTTCCAGTAACAAGTACTAGGGGTAATACCGGAAGGTAAATCGGAGTAGAGGTTGGACGGGGGAAATGATTTGCAGAGGATAAGTATTTTCACTTATCCGGGAAATGGAATCAAGGAGGAAATATGGTCGGAACCATGAATGCAAAGGATCAATTCACAGATACAAGATGAATTTGTACCAAGGAAATAATTATTTTTACGAGCAGCTTCCATGATAAGTTCTACATCGGATCCATGGGCATGAACACAAAGGTTCAAGGCCGACTCCCACTTCTTCAATGCATCACCTGTCATTCACCCCTCGTTTTCGAAGAAATTGTAGTGCGGAAGATTTATCTGGTGAAGCACCAGAAGAGTATGACTCGCATAGCTTTCAAGTTCACACAGACTAGGGAAAACATAGGTTCAACCCATAGGGGTATCTTAGGAACATATACCACTAACTTCCAGGGCATATAACATCAGCTCAATATCAGAGCATGGTTGACAATAAGCAGAGGATACAATTTAGCGAAGGCAATATGTACCAGGGGAAGAGCGCACGAGATTTTGAATATGAAGGACATTGCCGGATAATAATCCAACAAAGGATTCAGCGGTCGTCAATGGATCTGATGTGAGTATCAGTACTCAATCAGAAGAAGGGAAGAATGCAAAGGCATCAGATTATAGAAACAGTTGAATAATTCGGCATTCAAGTTGAAGGGAACTAGGTGGACAATCAATTGCAACATGATTGGCCGAGAACCAAGTCATGTCCAAAATGACGTCTGAGCCGGAAGGACGAATTCTAAGAATCGACGAATGATAGGGATTATTCTCATTCATATTGAATCAATAGACTCGGAATGACAATGACAAAGGATGTTAATGAATATTGTCGGACATATGGATTTAACCATAATGCAGGCAGACAAGACTTTCGGGAGCAATAGGCTGCAGAGGATTTTCGGAAGGTCGTATAGCAATACGAGGTATTTCATGAAACACAAGAACAACTGGGGATGAATGGACCCCCAGAAATGCGAGGAATTATTCATAAGTATGTTCAGGCGGAAAGGAACTGCAAGGTAGTAGGTTCAGAGAATTCTCGAAATGTCGGATAGTATTTCGATATGTCGGATGGAACAAAAGAGTGACTGGAATGAATATATGTACGACGAGTGTAAGTAGTTATTCGTCAGGATTTATCGGTGGTCAGGAACTGTAAAGCAGTGGGCACAGGGTCTCGGGAATCATCGAGGAGTATCTTCAAAGTCTTCTGATGGGGCAGACGATCATCTGTAGTGAAGGGGCTCTCCGGGAAGAAGTGGGTACAAGAACCTAATGTTGGAGTTAGTAAAATTTTAACCCGAAAGGAAGAGAGATCAGAGTCCTAGAGTATAGACGAGAAATAAAAGATACTAATACCACCCAATTGGCGACGTGGGCCCGTAAGCCACACAACCAAGTTAGTTAAACAGTTTTTGAAGTCTAGACTCAACTTCGGCCAAGGAGTTGGAAAGGGGGTTCCTACAGGCAGTCGGCTCTGATACCAACTTGTGACGCCCCCGGCTCAATCGTGCACTAATCATACACGCAAATGCACATGATCAAGCCTAAGGACTCACGGGGAGATATCACAACACAACTCTAAAACATAAATAAAGTCATACAAGCTTTATATTACAAGCCAGGGGCCTCGAGGGCTCGAATACATGAGCTTGCGTACAAGCATCAGTGGAAGCATCAGATATCTGAGTACATATATTAAAGAAAACACAGATAAGCCTCTAGAAAGGCGGTGCAAAACAAAAGCTACGATCGAAAGGTGCAGGCCTCCTGCCTGGGACCCTCCGAACCTACTCCTGGTCGTCAGCCAACTCGTAGTAGTAACCACCCTCGGGGAGTAGTAGCGATCGTCGGCGTGGGCAGCTGTCTCAGGGGCTCCGTCATCTAGTTGCATCAAAAGGGATATGGGGGAAAAAGAAAGCAAAGCAACTGTGAGTACTCATCCGAAGTACTCAGCAAGCAAGGATCTACACTACATATGCAACATTATCAAAGGAAGGCTGTATATGTGGACTGGGCTGCAGAAATGCCAGAATAGAGAGAAAGACCTAGTCCTATCGAAGACTAGCATCTTCAGGGGTCTTGCAGCATTAGAAGAGTGTAGACTAGTACCGTATATAGTAGTAGTATCATTAAGTCTCATCCTCACCCAGAGATCCTTCCTCGACTCCCTGTGAGAAAGAAATCCCAGAGCCATACAGTCATGAACCTCGTCCTGAGATCCTTTATCGACTCCCTGCGAGAAAGTGATCCCAGAGCCATAATATCCATATCTCATCTCAGCAATATGTTCTAGTTGTATCGATCGGGATACAACTCCGAGTGTCCGTTACCGAGGATCTGGCTATGCATAGATTAGTTCTTCCCTGCAGGGGTGCACCAACTTACCCACCACGCTCGCTTGACTTCGGCCGGACACACTTTTCAGGGTCATGCCCAGCCTCGGCCAAACGACACACCGCAACCCTACCTAAAGCTCAGCAGAGAGGTCCCCGTCGGTCTACAACCTAAGCGCTCAGAGGTCTTGGGCCATCGCCATGTGCACTTCGAGTCGTTGCGTGCAGGGGAAGCTAGGCACCAGGGGGGCGCCGGTCTGTCCCGGCCGCAATGCTGAATTGGACGTCTGACAGAGCTTTTGGCTGATGCATACGATGCAGAGTGCCCATAACTTTTCCCACGTGATGGTTAGTGCTATCGGACCAAAGGCCCACTCGAATCAAATATCCAAATCGTTAGTACCTTGGGGTGCGGTAACGAGCCGAGACTCATGATCGATGTGACCCCGTCGCCCCGTCTCGAGGACTTGTGGCAAGGGCCAAGAATGCCCGGCCACGCCTTGTATTCTCACTCAGGCACCATCCAGGTCAACCCGTCTTCATATCACTGGCGAGTACCCCTCAGGGTCGACCTGCCTTTCCAAATAACAATTGTAAAGTCCAAGTATCCATGTGTCCATAACATCCGGGGAATCCGAGGTATCACCCTCGTTGAATTCCTACTCGATGTATCTGTCAAGGTGAACTCGGAGGAATCACCCTCGGTGGGTTCACACTTGAGGTGGTGCACGACAGCGTCATTATCGGAAGTGGTGAAAGAGGAATCACCCTTGGTAACCACAACTGATGAACTAACCTACCAGATTAACATCAGAAGTGCTGACGAGGTATCACCCTCGGCACTCAATAATAACCCAGTAGTGTCGTACAACTAGGGGGGGTGATGTGCGGTGCCGGGGCCTGCTCTTCAATCCCGTTAACCGGGTCTTCTGATAATCCAGCGGGGCAGCCAGGACAAGTGGGTCACTGATAGGTCTCTACCCAGCCTATACTAGACAGTTTAGGATAAGTAGGTAAGATTTCAATAGCAGGTTACAATAAACAGGCTATGCATCAGAATAGGTTAAACAGTAGCTGCAGCAATTTCTAATGCAAGCATGAGGTAGAACGAATAGGCGATATCGGTATGCTCAAGGGGGGGGGGGTGCTTGCCTGGTTGCTCGGCGGCAAAGGCAAGGTCGTCAACGGTGTTGTCAACCTCCGGAGCTGCGTCGGCCTCGGGGACGACACCGATGTCGGGGTCTACCGAGAGAGAAGAGGGGGAAGAAATAGTAAATATAAGCAAGCAAGAGCATGACATGGCAATACGCAGAGCTAGGGGTGTTCTGACACGGTGCTACACGATATAGGTGAAGAGGGAAAACATCCGGGAATGTTTTCCCGAAGCTTGGCATTTTCGGACAGATGAAACGGAGGGGGACGGTTGCATGTTCGCTATGCTAGGGACGTTCGGATTCGTCTCGTCGTTCTGAGCAACTTTCATGTACAAAGTTTTTCAATCTGAGCTACGGATTATTTTCTACGAATTTCTAAAGATTTTAACAATTTCTGGAATTATTTTTATTAGTTAAACCAACATTATCCAGAATAGTGGTTGTGTGACATCAGCATGACGTAGAGGTGACATTAGCAGGTCAACAGGGGCTGACCGGAGTGAAACCTGACAGGTGGGTCCAGTGGGACCCACATGTCATTGACTGAGCTAGCTAAACAGAGTTAATTTAAACTAATTAGGTTAATTACTGGGTGGGGCCTAGTGGTCAGTGGGTGATTAGTATTTAAACTAATTAACTAACTAATTAATAGAGTATTTATTTATTTTTAAAACATTTTAGCGGTGGGGCCTGCGTGTCAGTGACACGGGTTGCCCAGTCAGCAGTGCTGACTGGTCAACGGACCCCATTGGGGGCCCAGTGGCAGTGGCGCTGGGGGCGGGCCACAGCTGGCCACGTCGGCGCTGTCACCGGTGAGGCAAGACGCGGCGGCGACGGCCGGAACCTCGCCGGAGTTTGCCGGAAAACCGCTGTGGTCTACGATTCGCTGCGAGACTTGGCGCGTTCGGAAGCGGGAGCTGCGCCGCATCCAGTGGTGGGGTCGGCCTCGCCGGAGATGCACCGGAGCGGCGACGGCGAGCACGGTGGCGGACGGCGGCGTTTGGGTGTGACGACGAAACAGCGATGCGGGCGCACTCGAATCAAACGAATGGGCCAACGAGCATCTACGCGCGCGTGCGAGTTCAACGGGCTTGGACATCGGACCATATGGTTGCCGAAAGGTTGCCGGCGATGAGCTCGCGTGGTAGCGGGCTTGGGCACGACAGGGACGGCGTCTACATGTGGCAAACAGCGGCGAGCGAGGAGGGGAGGAAGCAGCGGCTTACATCGAGAGCGTAGGGACTAGGCAACGGGCTCGGGGAGGCTCGGGGCAGCCGGATTCTTCGCCGGAGCGCGTCGGGTCCAGGGAAGAAGACGGGATCGCCGGCGTTGTTGTAGTGGTCCCCGGCTCGATCTGCTCCATGCAGACAACATGGACGAGGGTGGCGGTGCTCGAGGTCGGGTCGGAGAGGCGCGAGGGAGGCGGTGGCCGCGGCTACGCAGCAGCCATGGCCACGGTGGCGCTCGACGAGGAGGGATCGAGGGAGAGGGGGCGAACAGGGCGGCTAGGGTTTGTCCGAGGGGTCGGGGAGGGGTCTTTGTAAGCCTGTGCGGCGCGCGTTGTCGACCAGAGGGGAGGGGGGGCCAGGCGCGCGCACGCACGCTGCGTGCTCGACAACGGGCGAGCGTGAGCAGTGCGGGAGGTGAGGGAGGAGGCGCGGGGCGTCCCCCACCTCCACCTTATATTGCCGCAATGATGCAGTAGTTTGAACTGAACCGTCAGGTTATGACCGGGATATTGGCACAGTTCGCTAATTAGAATGCCCAGCAACAGACTGCTCCAATAACTCTGCCAGAATTTGTGCGCCTCAATCCATCTGTTTTCTGCAACTCCACCAATCCTATGGATGCTGATGATTGGCTTCGTGACATCCTGTTTGAATTGGAGTCAGCTAATGTTGCCCCTGACAGTTACGTCATCTTTGCGACATTCCATTTAAAGGGTCCAGCTGCTCAATGGTGGGAAAGCCACAAGAGTATGTTGCCTGCTGAATCTGTGACCACTTGGCAGGAATTTCAGTCAGCGTTTCGTGCACGGTACGTTCCTCCAGGTCTGATCGACCAGAAGAAGCAGGAGTTTCGCAAACTCACACAGGGCACAATGACTGTGGATGAATATCAGAGGAAATTTCTCGAATTATCCCGCTATTCTAAAGACGACGTCGACACTGACGCCCGCAAGCAGGAGAAATTCCGTGAAGGACTGCGTACGGATATAAACCTCGCACTTGCTATCCATGATTGTACAGACTTTGCAATGCTTGTCAGCCAAACTTTCCGAGTTGAGACTGCTCTGACTAAACACGAGGAGTCGCTCAAGTGCACTCATGAAGCTGGCTCATCCTCGGGTCAGCCTGTTCAGAAACGTCGAGTCTGGATCCCACACAATGTTCATCATCGACCTGCTCCAACACCAAGGCCGTCTTATGTTGCACCTCGTCTGCATCCGCCGCCGAGACAGCTAACGATTCAGGGTGGACAGTCCAATGCCATGGCTTCTCCTCAGGCTGCACCACGTCCTCCTGATGATCGTACGAAGGGCCATCGAACCCATCATTCCAGAAGTCGTAAGGCCAGGCCGCTTGCTTTGGGTCGTGGCCAGGTCACTCATGTCAAAAAGGGAGAAGCTCATGAGTCCCCTAAAATCGTGATGGGAACTCTGCCAGTTAATTCAGTTGCAGCTTCTGTTCTCTTTGATTCCGGGGCATTACATTCCTTTGTGTCCCAGCAATTTGCACAAATACATGGGTTAGCTATGAGCTCATTACCCACTCCATTAGAGATTATCACTCCCCGTTCCAGGTGGCAAACCAAGATGGTAAGTCACAACAATCAGATCAGAATTGAAGGGTTGATGTTCTCTGCTTCCCTTATTGCTCTTGGACCTTCCGACATAGACATCATTCTCGGTATGGACTGGTTGACAGCCCATAATGCTTTGATTGACTGTGCTACTAAGACAGTCCAGCTCACACACCCTTCTGGTTAGATGATCAACTACTCAGCCAAGATAATACAGAATGCCGAGAGCCAGATTTATGCTCTGAATGCGTTGAATGCTTCACCTCTTGAAGGCATCGAGAACATTCCCGTTGTTCGTGATTTTCAAGACGTCTTCCCAGAGGAACTTCCAGGAATACCCCCTGCTAGAGCTGTTGAGTTCGTCATCGACTTGAAGCCTGGCACTACCCCTATTGTGAAGCGTCCTTATAAGATGCCTCCACACCACCTTCTCGAGCTTAAGGAAGTATGACGCCCCCGATTCAATCGTACACTAATCATACATGCAAACGTGTACGATCAAGATCAGGGACTCAAGGGAAGATATCACAACACAACTCTAAGAAATAAATAAGTCATACAAGCATCATAATACAAGCCAGGGGCCTCGAGGGCTCGAATACAAGTGCTCGATCATAGATGAGTCAGCGGAAACAACAATATCTGAGTACAGACATAAGTTAAACAAGTTGCCATAAGATGGCTAGCACAAACTGGGATACAGATCGAAGAGGCGCAGGCCTCCTGCCTGGGATCCTCCTAAACTACTCCTGGTCGTCGGCGGCGGCCTGCACGTAGTAGTAGGCACCCTCGGTGTAGTAGGGGTCGTCGAAGGTGGCGTCTAGCTCCTGGGCTCCAGCATCTGGTTGCGACAACCGAGTATAGAAAGGGGAAAAAGGGGGAGCAAAGCAACCATGAGTACTCATCCAAAGTACTCGCAAGCAAGGATCTACACTACATATGCAATGGTATCAATGAAAAGGGTAGTATCTGTGGATTGAACTGCAGAATACCAGAATAAGAGGGGGATAGCTAGTCCTATCGAAGACTACGCTTCTGGCAGCCTCCATCTTGAAGCATGTAGAAGAGAGTAGCAAGTGCAGCATCAAGTAACATCGCATAGCATAAACCTACCCGATGATCCTCTCCTCGTCGCCCTGTGAGAGAGCGATCACCGGGTTGTATCTGGCACTTGAAAGGGTGTGTTTTATTAAGTATCCGGTTCTAGTTGTCATAAGGTCGAGGTACAACTCCGGGTCGTCCTTTTACCGAGGGACACGGCTATTCGAATAGATAAACTTCCCTGCAGGGGTGCACCACATTACCCAACACGCTCGATCCCTCTGGCCGGACACACTTTCCTGGGTCATGCCCGACCTCAGAAGATCAACACGTCGCAGCCCTACCTAGGCCTAACAGAGAGGTCAGCACGTCGGTCTAAATCCTATGCGCGCAGGGGTCTGGGCCCATCGCCCATTGCACACCTGCATGTTGCGTGGGTGGCTGGTGAGTAGACCTAGCAACCTCCATTACAAAGGAAGTTGCGTTACGCGGTCCAACCCGGCGCGCGCCGCTCAGTCGCTGACGTCTAGGAGGCTTCGACTGATACCACGACGTCGAGTACCCATAACTGTTCCCGCGTGGTGGTTAGTGCGTATAGGCTCGTAGCCAGACTCAGATCAAATACCCAATCTCGTTAAGCATGTTAATTGATATAACCGCGGACGCCGACCAGGACCAGGCCCACCTGTCTCCTAGGTGGTCCAACCTGCCCTGTCGCTCCGCCACAAAGTAACACTCGGGGGCCGTCGCGAACCCAGGCCCACCACTACCTGGATGGAACCACCTGCCCCTTCAGCCCCCATCTCCGAACAGAAACATAAGTATGTAATAGTATATAATATAAACCCGTGATCACCTCCCGAAGTGATGACGGCCCAGTAGTATAGCATGGCAGACGGACAAGAGTGTAGGGCCACTGATGTAATTCTAGCAACCTATACTAAGCATTTAGGATTGCAGGTAAGGTATCAACAGTAGTAGCAAAGACAGGCTATGCAGCAGAATAGGATTAACCGAAAGCAGTAACATGCTACACTACTCTAATGCAAGCAGTAGAGAGAAGGAATAGGCGATATCGGGTTGATCAAGGGGGGGGGGGCTTGCCTGGAAGCTCGGCAGAGAAGGACGGGTCGTCAACACTGTAGTCATTCATGGCAGCGCCGTCTGTGGTCTCAGCGTCTATCGAGAGAGAAAGAGGGGGGAGGAAAAAGTAAATACAAAGCAAACAATGCTACACAAAGTATGACATGACAATATGCAGTGCCGGGTGTGTTCTAACGTGGGGTTGCACGTTACCGAGAAAGGGGGCTCCCATCCGGGAAAGTTTTCCCGGTTCCGGACATTTGTTAGACAGATGACCGGAGGAGGACAGTTGCACGTTCGCTATGCTAGGGACGTATGGTGAACGAACGGACCGCGTTTTCGAATTCGTCTCGTCGTTCTGAGCAACTTTCATGTACAAAGTATTTTCATCCGAGCTACGGTTTATTTTATATTATTTTTCAAAGTTTTAATCGATTCTAAAATTATTATTAATTAAATTAATTTGAAAATAGAATTATGACGTCAGCATGACGTCAGCGGTCAACTCTGACCGTTGACTGGTCAAACTGACACGTGGGTCCCACTGTCATTGTCTCTAACCTAATTAACATTTTTAACAGCTAATTAAGTTAACTAAACTAATTAGTTTAGACTAACAAATTTAATTAACTTAATTAATTACTTAACTAATTAATTAATTTAATTATTTAATTATTTATTTTTCTTTTTTCTTTCTTTTTTTTACAGGGCCGGGGCCCTGGGGTCAGTGGCACAAGCCAGCCCCTGGCTGTGCACGCACGCGCACAGGGGAGGCTCGGCAATGGGCGCGGCCGGCGGCCAGCGACGGGTAGGTGCGGCCCCGAGCGGGCTCGGCAGGGCGAGGCGCGGCCTGGGGCGAGCCCAAGCGCGGCGACGGACGGCGGCCAAGGGGCGGGGCGCGGCTGGGGTGTGGGGCGGCGCGTGCGCCGGCGGCCACGGTCGGGGGCGGTAGCGCCGGCGAGGCGGGGCAGCACGCACGCGGGCGAGCGGCGGCTGCGGCTGGAGCGGAGCGAGGGGCGAGGCGAAGCAGGCGGCGTGGGAGCGAGCGGGCGAGCGCGCGTGCGTGCGTGGGCGCGGCGCTGCGAGGCGTGGACGGGCGCGGCGGCAGCGGCGAGCGCGCGCGTGCGCGCGGCAGAGGCGGATCGGGCGCGAGGCCGTAGCGCGGCGACGGGGCGAGGCCGGGGTGGTCACGGCGGAGGCAAGCAGGCGCGGGCTTCGGGCGCGGCGTGGCTGGAGGTGGAGCAGCGCGTGGCGCGTGCAGGCGCGGTGTGCGGGCGCGGGCGGGACGCGGCACAGAGGAAAATAAGGGGGGAGGGGAGTGAGCTCACGAGCGCTGCCGGGGTACAGGGGGCCGACGAGGCTCGTGGGGGTCCGGTGTGGAGGAGACGAGGACGAGGCGGTGAGGCGGCGAAGGTCCGGGCGGCGCGGCGAGGTTGGGGGCGGTGCCCGATCCAGATCCCGAACGAGGGGAGGGAGAGAGGGTTCGGGGGGAGTGAGGGGGGTTGTGGGCTAGGGTTTCTGGGGTGAGGGGGGTTAGTAGGCCGGAGCGAGCGGGTGGGCCGGCTGGGTGCGCGGCCAGCTGGGCCGTGGCTCAGTCGGGCCGGGGTGTTTTTCCTTTTCTTTCATTTGTTTCTGTTTTGTTTTACTTTTATTATTTTCTGTTTAATGTTTTCTATTTAAGTTTCATTTTACTTTAGTTTTATGAAATACCTAAACAGCTCCTAAATTAGTATTACTAAATATGCTACTGTCATAAAAAGTTTGGCATAATAATAATTTAGTTTGCATTTGTTTTTATAATTTAAAGGCATTTAAGTATTTGTTTTAGCTGCTATTTAAAACATTTTAGTGCATTAAAACACTTTATAAAAATGTTGGCTCACCACCATAAATATTTATGGAATATTTGTAACACTTCGAACATTTTAGCTTTGACATTTGAAAACTTTATTTGATTGACTTGATTCTGAAATTTGAATTCAAACGGGATTTGAATCATCGCAAGATTAACAACAGTAATCGTGGTGACGTGGCATCATTAGCAGAGGTTTACTGTAGCTTAACTGTCCGGGCATCACAATTCTCCTCCACTACAAGAAATCTTGTCCCGAGATTTAAGCGGGGGAGTAAGGGGGAACGAATTGGTTAGGAAATTCTAACGATTCTTCTTGGTCTTGGTTGCTTTCTCGAAGAGGTCGATCCATAGCGTTGATTTCTTCATTCCTTTATTTCCGGCCATCATGATCAAGTCATCATCCTTTCTTCAGGATCTTCATCGTCCTACGAACGCGACAAGGGGGGAAACTTTGGAGGAACGTATCTCCACGAAGTCTGTGCATCTGACGGTGAATTCAGAAAGTGATACACGAAGTACCCTACGAGTAGTATTTCAGTGAATGCATTGAGAACAATAAGTGATGGTACCAAAGTTTCAAATGGGTAGGCAGTCAGTCGATGCCTAACCAGAAGCTGGAATGGTGTCTTGATCAACGAGAATAATATGGGATTTGATACCAGGATGAAACATGGTAGAATTTAGCTCATGAATTACACACGAAGCCAAGTGCAAAGAATACATTTGAATCAGGGTTGTACAGGAGAGTTAGGTTTCGATCCCGTGGACCTGTGGGTTATGGGCCCACCATGTGGGTTAAGAGTAGGAAGGGCGATGACATCTTGCACAGAAAGCAAGGCATGTCAGAGGATAGTCTGTCAGCTATGTTGGCAACAATGTCAGTACCAAGGACGGGGGACGAAGAGAACCATTTTCTTGCTCGTTGAACGAGGCGGACCAATAGGCAAGGTTCTCGTCCATCGGTGGTTACCGGAATGTCATCAACAGTAGTAACAGGGTCTTACTGACCGAGTGGTACAACAAGGTGCTTACCTAAGCAGGGAGATATTACTGCTTATGTCATATAAATCACAAGAAGGGTTAAACAAAACAATGGAAAGGAAAATATGTTTATCAAATTAAACAAAACAATGGAAAGGAAAATGTGTTTAAACACATATTTTAGGGGTATATCCTTCCCAAGGACAAGCAGAGCATGATATCCATGACAGGATATAACGTAGAAAACCCTTTAGGTAAGGGGAGAGAAATTTCATGACATTACCCATACAACGGTGTTGGATAATTGATAAACAAAATTTAGCATTGTGCTTCAAATGTTTTTTTTATTGATAATCGGAGTACCACAGACATGCTTAGAGATAGCATTGGCACGGTCTTCAAGCAAAGGTCAGACTTTGGATACACAATGGATCCATCAGGAACAACTCATAGAGTAAGTCTTATAATTTTCCTCATGGAAAAATGGCTAAACTTGCTAAAAAGGAAACTATAACAATAGTCCTCCAGCCAAGTGTGCTAGGCATGACATCACCTTACCGGGTCATATAAGACCAGCGTTATAACTCTTGGAAATATGTTCCAACCATCATATCTGACCGAGATTCAGATCCGATTGGTGTCAAGATACCTTAGACTCAGGATGCCTGAGGAGAAAAGGTGCAACACAAATTGACGAGATGACATTGTAAGATTCTCGGGAAATGAACTATGGAAGCAAGTTCCGAATCATGAGTTCATCATTAAACCAAGGAGAGAATGAGGAGGTGGCTGATGAACTCAGCGACAATTCAACGAGATTTCCAAAAGATGGATTTCCACAATTATGTGAACAAGGAGATAACATTTGTCAGATCAAATGATATAATGAGGTATGCTCAGGAAAACATACACAATTAAACATTGGTTGAAAGGTGCACCCGAAATATGGGCTTATGTAGCATGATCAATGTTAGAATGGTGATTTGATAACCAATACACAAAGTATGAAACTATCGTTCATTAACTTACAAGCAATAGGGTTGCTAGAAGTTTTGAATTTTACACATCACAGTCCATTTGTCGGTATTCCGGTT
Source organism: Thinopyrum elongatum (assembly GCA_011799875.1). Classification (NCBI taxonomy): domain Eukaryota; kingdom Viridiplantae; phylum Streptophyta; class Magnoliopsida; order Poales; family Poaceae; genus Thinopyrum; species Thinopyrum elongatum. The sequence continues at coordinate 436,365,892 of CM022302.1, forward strand.
AGAAACAACATGGGGACCAAGAAAAGAATGTAGATGGCGAGAAGTATTACTATATCAAGAATTCTTAAGAGGTGGTGAAATTCTCATGACATTCTCGACATAACCGATGGTAATACTCCAAGGTAGAACATAGCTTAAGCTGGATGTCAAGGAATTCAAGGTACAACACAAAACAAGAACAAGTTCTGTGTTGGAGGGAAGTCAATAAAGTGGTCGATGATAACACAAATCATCGAGGGCAAGGATGGTATTTCTCATCATGAACTCAATTGATATCCTGGAAGAGCTCAGAATGCCGATGATGATCACGACACATTTGTTGGGAGATTTCATGAAGATGTAATCGGTCGGCGATGACATCAAGCCAAAGGAATGATGAAGCGAAAGGTTATTGGAACCAAGGATATGACACAAACACGAAATCAAGCTTACTGTTCAAGGTGAGATGATATGACGAGGAAGATCAACGTAGGCTTAGCTCATCGTCAAAATGTTGTGCTCCAGGACGAAGGACCAGGTAGCACAGTTAAAATTTAGCACGATAATTATATAATCGATCAGGCTAGGAATGGCTTGAAGGATTATTAAACTCATAAGCAACGAAAATGACTTAGAGTTATTGAATCGGTGTGCGGAATCGATTCACTTATCGATGTTCTCGAGTGACCAATAACTCAGAACCCGGGGGGAAATCTGAAATCGGTGAGAAGCAATACTAGATGAAGACCCATAGGAAGCAACACAGTTCTTTGATATTCTCGAGATACCGGAGGGTAATACTCGAAGGTAGATCAGGATAGAAACTGAACTAGATCGTTGACTTGCGATAGCAGATACTTTAACCTTGTCAAAAATAGACGAGGCACTGGAATGGTTTCCTTTCAGAAATATATTAAATAAAGTTAGCATGGTCGGAACCATAGCTGCAAGGGATCCAATTCAATGACACCGAAAGAATTATTCAAATGATTAAATATTCTTGCAAGAAGCTTTCATGATAAGCTCCACATTGAGTCCATGGGCAAGAACACAAAGGTTCGGGGTCGACTCCCACTTCTTCAATGCATAACATTTCATTCGCTTCTCGTCTTTGAAGAAGTTGTAGAATTGAAAAGTATCTGGTAAAACACCAGAAGAGAATGTCTTGTGTAAACTTTCGGGTTCACACGGTTTAGGGAAGGTATATGTCCATCCCATCGGGCATCTTAGGAACATATAACGCTTCAGGAGTAAATTATACAAGCTCGAAAGCAAAGTATGGTTGGGAACGCAGAGGATACAATTTACCAAATGCATTATGTATCATGGAAGAATTCACAAGGCAGTTAAATATGAAGGACACTGTCGATAAATAATCCGATGAAGGATCGGATATCCATAGCGGAGCTGATGTGAGCATCGGCACACAACCAGATGAAGAAAGAACGCAAAGGCATCGGATTATAGGACATCTGAATAATTTGATGCTTAGATAACAAAGGAATTATGAATTCCAAAACGAAGGATCAGAAGCAGATGCTCTGATCAAGGATGGGTTATTTGAATAGACTTAGGGACACAATCGATGACAATTTGATTGGTTGAGAACCAGCTCATGTTCAAAAGGACGTCTGAGCCGGAAGATAATTAGAAAGGATCAACTGATGAATGCGTGCATTCGCACTCATGTTGAATCAATAAGATGAAAATGACGGTGTCAAAGGATACTAATGAATATTGCCAGTCATATGGAAAGCATCCATAATGCAAGCAGACAAGTATTTGCAGAGCAATAAGCTGCTAAGGATTTTTGGAAGATTGAATAGTATTCCAATGTATCTTGGGAATCGTATGAACAAAGGGGGAAGAACGGATACTCGGTAAGTGCGAGGAATTATACGTAGGGGGTATTCATGAGGCAAGAACTGCAAGGCAGTAAGTTCAAAGGATTATCGGAACAACGAAGAGCAGTTCGGGGCATCTTATAATAACAAGATCAACGGGATTGAATGTATGAATGGCAAGTGTATGTAATTACACATAAGGATATGTCGGTGGTAAGGAATTTAAAAAACGATGAGCACAAAGGTATCGGGAAAACATCGAATGGTATCTTCGGAACCCTCTGGTGAAGCAGTCGATCATCTGGAATGAAGGGGCTCCCCGGCAGGAAGTGGTATCGAGATCCTAGAGTTATTATTAGTAAAATCATTTAACCTGAATTGAAGAGAGATCAGAATCCCAAAGTATAGGTCGAGGAGTAAAAGATCCTAATACCACCCAATGGCGACGTGGGCCCGTAAGACACACATCCATGTTAGTAAAAGTTTTGCAATGTCTAGACTCGACTTCGGCCAAGGAGTGTGGAAGGGGGGGGGGGGTTCCTACAGGCAGTCGGCTCTGATACCAACTTGTGACGCCCCCGATTCAATCGTACACTAATCATACACGCAAACGTGTACGATCAAGATCAGGGACTCACGGGAAGATATCACAACACAACTCTAAGAAATAAATAAGTCATACAAGCATCATAATACAAGCCAGGGGCCTCGAGGGCTCGAATACAAGTGCTTGATCATAGACGAGTCAGCGGAAACAACAATATCTGAGTACAGACATAAGTTAAACAAGTTGCCATAAGATGGCTAGCACAAACTGGGATACAGATCGAAGAGGCGCAGGCCTCCTGCCTGGGATCCTCCTAAACTACTCCTGGTCATCGTCGGCGGCCTGCATGTAGTAGTAGGCACCCTCGGTGTAGTAGGGGTCGTCGAAGGTGGCGTCTGGCTCCTGGGCTCCAGCATCTGGTTGCGACAACCGAGTATAGAAAGGGGAAAAAGGGGGAGCAAAGCAACCGTGAGTACTCATCCAAAGTACTCGCAAGCAAGGATCTACACTACATATGCAATGGTATCAATGAAAAGGGTAGTATCTGTGGACTGAACTGCAGAATGCCAGAATAAGAGGGGGATAGCTAGTCCTATCGAAGACTATGCTTCTGGCAGCCTCCATCTTGAAGCATGTAGAAGAGAGTAGCAAGTGCAGCATCAAGTAACATCGCATAGCATAAACCTACCCGACGATCCTCTCCTCGTCGCCCTGTGAGAGAGCGATCACCGGGTTGTATCTGGCACTTGAAAGGGTGTGTTTTATTAAGTATCCGGTTCTAGTTGTCATAAGGTTGAGGTACAACTCCGGGTCGTCCTTTTACCGAGGGACACGGCTATTCGAATAGATAAACTTCCCTGCAGGGGTGCACCACATTACCCAACACGCTCGATCCCTCTAGCCGGACACACTTTCCTGGGTCATGCCTGGCCTCAGAAGATCAACACGTCGCAGCCCTACCTAGGCCTAACAGAGAGGTCAGCACGCTGGTCTAAATCCTATGCGCGCAGGGGTCTGGGCCCATCGACCATTGCACACCTGCACGTTGCGTGGGCGGCCGGTGAGCAGACCTAGCAACCTCCATTACAAAGGAAGTTGCGTTACGTGGTCCAACTCGGCGCGCGCCGCTCAGTCGCTGACGTCTAGGAGACTTCGGCTGATACCACGACGTCGAGTACCCATAACTGTTCCCGCGTGGTGGTTAGTGCGTATAGGCTCGTAGCCAGACTCAGATCAAATACCCAATCTCGTTAAGCATGTTAATTGATATAACCGCGGACGCCGACCAGGACCAGGCCCACCTGTCTCCTAGGTGGTCCAACCTGCCCTGTCGCTCCGCCACAAAGTAACACTCGGGGGCCGTCGCGAACCCAGGCCCACCACTACCTGGATGGAACCACCTGCCCCTTCAGCCCCCATCTCCGAACAGAAACATAAGTATGTAATAGTATATAATATAAACCCGTGATCACCTCCCGAAGTGATGACGGCCCAGTAGTATAGCATGGCAGACGGACAAGAGTGTAGGGCCACTGATGTAATTCTAGCAACCTATACTAAGCATTTAGGATTGCAGGTAAGGTATCAACAGTAGTAGCAAAGATAGGCTATGTAGCAGAATAGGATTAACCGAAAGCAGTAACATGCTACACTACTCTAATGCAAGCAGTAGAGAGAAGGAATAGGCGATATCGGGTTGATCAAGGGGGGGGGGGCTTGCCTGGAAGCTCGGCAGAGAAGGACGGGTCGTCAACACTGTAGTCGTTCATGGCAGCATCGTCTGTGGTCTCAGCGTCTATCGAGAGAGAAAGAGGGGGGGAGGAAAAAGTAAATACAAAGCAAACAATGCTACACAAAGTATGACATGACAATATGCAGTGCCGGGTGTGTTCTAATGTGGGGTTGCACATTACCGAGAAAGGGGGATCCCATCAGGGAAAGTTTTCCCGGTTCCGGACATTTGTTAGACAGATGACCGGAGGGGGATAGTTGCACGTTCGCTATGCTAGGGACATGTGGTGAACAAACGGACCGCGTTTTCGAATTCATCTCGTCGTTCTGAGCAACTTTCATGTACAAAGTATTTTCATCCGAGCTACGGTTTATTTTATATTATTTTTCAAAGTTTTAATCAATTCTGAAATTATTATTAATTAAATTAATTCGAAAATAGAATTATGACATCAGCATGACATCAGCGGTCAACTCTAACCGTTGACTGGTTAAACTGACACGTGGGTCCCACTGTCATTGTCTCTAACCTAATTAACATTTTTAACAGCTAATTAAGTTAACTAAACTAATTAGTTTAGACTAACAAATTTAATTAACTTAATTAATTACTTAACTAATTAATTAATTAATTAATTTTTTTTACAGTGCCGGGGCCCTGGGGTCAGTGGCACAAGCCAGCCCTTGGCTGTGCACGCACGCACACAGGGGAGGCTCGGTAATGGGCGTGGCCGGCGGCCAGCGACGGGTAGGTGCGGCCCCGAGCGGGCTCAGCAGGGCGAGGCGCGGCCTGGGGCGAGCCCAAGCGCGGCGACGGACGGCGGCCAAGGGGCGCGGCGCGGCTGGGGTGAGGGGCGGCGCGTGCGCCGGCGGCCACGGTCGGGGGCGGTAGCGCCGGCGAGGCGGGGCAGCACGCACGCGGGCGAGCGGCGGCTGCGGCTGGAGCGGAGCGAGGGGCGAGGCGAAGTAGGCGACGTGGGAGCGAGCGGGCGAGCGTGCGCGTGCGCGCGGTAGAGGCGGATCGGGCGCGAGGCCGTAGCGCGGCGACGGGGCGAGGCCGGGGTGGTCACGGCGGAGGCAAGCAGGCGCGGGCTTCGGGCGCGGCGTGGCTGGAGGTGGAGCAGCGCGCGGCGCGTGCAGGCGCGGTGTGCGGGCGCGGGCGGGACGCGGCACAGAGGAAAATAAGGGGGGGAGGGGAGTGAGCTCACGAGCGCTGCCGGGGTACAGGGGGCCGGCGAGGCTCGTGGGGGTCCGGTGTGGAGGAGACGAGGACGAGGCGGTGAGGCGGCGAAGGTCCGGGCGGCGCGGCGAGGTTGGGGGCGGCGCCCGATCCAGATCCCGAACGAGGGGAGGGAGAGAGGGTTCTGGGGGAGTGAGGGGGTTGTGGGCTAGGGTTTCTGGGGTGCGGGGGGTTAGTAGGCCGGAGCGAGCGGGTGGGGCGGCTGGGTGCGCGGCCAGCTGGGCCGTGGCTCAGTCGGGCCGGGGTGTTTTTCCTTTTCTTTCATTTGTTTCTGTTTTGTTTTACTTTTATTATTTTCTGTTTAATGTTTTCTATTTAAGTTTCATTTTACTTTAGTTTTATGAAATACCTGAACAGCTCCTAAATTAGTATTACTAAATATGCTACTGTCATAAAAAGTTTGGCATAATAATAATTTAGTTTGCATTTGTTTTTATAATTTAAAGGCATTTAAGTATTTGTTTTAGCTGCTATTTAAAACATTTTAGTGCATTAAAACACTTTATAAAAATGTTGGCTCACCACCATAAATATTTATGGAATATTTGTAACACTTCGAACATTTTAGCTTTGACATTTGAAAACTTTATTTGATTGACTTGATTCTGAAAGTTGAATTCAAACGGGATTTGAATCATCGCAAGATTAACAACAGTAATCGTGGTGACGTGGCATCATTAGCTTAACTGTCCGGGCATCACAGGAAGAAATTGACAAGTCACTTAAGAAGGGTTTCATCCACTCCAGTTCCTCTGCTTGGGGAGCACCTTCACTCTTTGTTAAGAAGAAGGATGGGACTAACCGATTGGTTCAGGACTATCGTCCTATTAACCAAGCCACCATCCAGAACAAATATCCGCTTCCTCTGATCAATGATTTGTATGATCAACTTGCTGGGTCATCGGTGTTTTCTAAACTTGACTTGAGGTTGGGTTATCATCAGATCCGTGTTCGTGAAGAGGATATTCCCAAGACTGCATTTGTTACTCGCTATGGTTCTTATGAGTACACTGTCATGTCTTTTGGCTTGACTAATGCTCCAGCTACCTTCTCCCGGTTAATGAATTACATCTTCATGGATTATCTCGACAAATTCGTCGTGGTATATCTGGATGATATTCTGGTTTATTCGAAGAATGAAGAACATGCTGAACACCTTCGTCTTGTACTGGAAAGGCTCCGAGAACACCAGTTGTATGCCAAATACTCCAAATGTGAATTTTGGCTTTCTGAAGTAACCTACCTTGGTCATGTAATTTCCAAGGATGGAATTGCCGTTAACCCAGAACGAGTTCAGGCTATTCTTGACTGAACTCCGTCGAAGAATGTCAAGCAAGTCAGAAGTTTTCTCGGCCTTGCAAGCTATTGCCGTCGATTTGTTGAGAACTTTTCTAAGATTGCTAAGCCTTTGACTGATCTGCTTCACAAGGGCGTTAAGTTTGAGTGGACAGACAAATGTCAAGAAAGTTTTCAAACACTGAAAGACAAGCTAACATCTGCCCCAGTACTTGCTCCTCCAGATTCCCGCAAAGACTTCGTGATTTATTGTGACGCATCCCGTGAAGGATTAGGCTGTGTCCTAATGCAAGAGCGTAAAGTGATTGCCTATGGCTCTCGTCAATTGCGCCCACATGAAGAGAATTATCCAGTACATGATCTAGAACTAGCTGCTGTCATCTATGCATTGCAGTTGTGGCGACATTACCTCCTCGGCAATCGTTGCGAGATCTACACGGACCATAAAAGCCTGAAGTACTTGTTCACTCAACCATCTCTAAACCTCCGTCAGCAAAGATGGATGGAGGCCATTACGGACTATGATTTGGGTATTTCTTATACCCCTGGCAAGGCTAACGTGATGGCTGATGCCTTAAGCCGCAAGTCCTATTGCGACAACCTCATGGTTAGGCAAGCTCAACCTCGTTTTTTTGAAGAACTATGCAAGCTGAATCTGCGTATTGTTCCACAGGGATCTCTTAATAACCTTGTGATACAGCCAGATCTTGAGAAAGCTGTTAAGAATGCGCAAGCTAAAGATGCTGAAATTGATCTGATGAAGAAAGATCTTCACCTTGAAAAGTATAGGGATTTCTTGCTGTCTGAAGATGGAATCTTGTATTTCAGAGACCGTATTGTGGTACCTCGCTTCGAGCTTATGACTGACAAGGTCATGAAGGACGCACATGATACCCCGCTGTCTATTCATCCGGGTAGCACCAAGATGTATCGTGATCTCCGTCAAAGGTACTGGTGGTCTAGAATGAAGCAAGATATTGCTCGGTATGTTGCTGAATGTGATGTGTGTCGTCGCGTTAAAGCAGAACATCAGAAGCCTGCTGGAATTCTGCAACCACTTCCTATTCCTTTATGGAAATGGGATAAGGTTTAGATGGATTTCATTACTGGCCTTCCCAGGTCACAGAAGGGTCACGATGCAATTCTTGTCGTCGTCGACCAACTCTCTAAAGTTGCACACTTTCTGCCCGTCAAGGAAACTATCACTGCTAGTCAGTTAGCAGAGTTGTATATCTCCAGAATTGTTTCACTCCACGGCATTCCGAAGGAGATTAGTTCGGACCATGGCGGTCTTTTCACCTCCAAGTTCTGGGAAAGTTTCCAAGAAGCTATGGGAACTCATATTACTTAGAGTTCAGCATATCACCCCCAATCCCAAGGCCAAGTCGAGCGAGTTAATCAAGTGCTTGAAGACATGCTTCGAGCTTGTGTTATATCCTTCGGCAAGAAATGGGAAGAATCTCTCCCGTATGCCGAGTTCTCTTATAACAACAGCTATCAAGCCAGCTTGAAAACGACTCCCTTTGAAGTTCTATATGGACGTAAGTGTCGAACCCCTCTGAATTGGTCAGAAACTGGGGAACAACCGCTCATGGGTCCGGATATTATTCAACACGCCGAAGAGCAAGTCTGTGTCGTCCGTGAAAACCTCAAGGTGGCTCAGGACCGCCAGAAGAGCAACTATGATCGCAAACGATGGGGTTTGACTTATCAACCTGGTGATCAAGCTTATTTGCGAGTCACTCCTATGAAGGGCACTCACCGCTTCGGAATCAAGGGCAAGTTAGCTCCACGCTACATTGGTCCTTTTCGCATAATTGCTAGACGTGGTTAGGTGGCATATAAATTGGAATTGCCGCCGCAATTCTCTCATATCCACGACGTCTTCCATGTGTCGCAACTTCGTCGTTGCTTCAAGGAATCTCCGCACTGCGCAGTGGATCACGAAATGCTCGAACTGCAAGATGACCTATCTTATAAGGAGCATCCGATCCGCGTTCTCGATGAAGCTGAACATCGGACCCGTCAGAAGGTTACCAAGTTCCTCAAAGTGCAGTGGTCAAATCATACTGAAGATGAAGCCACTTGGGAACGCGAGGATAACCTTCGTGCTGAATACCCCGCTATCTTTCAGTCTTCCTCTTAATTCTCGGGACGAGAATTCTTATTAGTGGAGGAGATTTGTAACACCCCCAGTGGTTAGCTACAGTAATCCCCTTTTGATAATGCCATGTCATCATGATCAATAGTGCTTAAACATCATTTGGATCCTATCTCTTTTCAAATTCAAATTCAAATGGAAATTCAAACTGAAAGTGAGAATAAAAGTTGTTCGAATCCAGGAACTAAAATGTTCATAATATTGTAAATAATCCAGAGACAATTCTAAAATTATAACCAACATTCACTAAATTAATTAATTAACTCAAACAGTACCAAAACAGCAAGGTTTAATATATTTTATTTAATACAAAATTCGTGTGAACTCCATTAGCCTCCAAACCAATTTTTAGCAGTACTAACTAATGCACCGTATTTATTGGAACAAGTTACTTATTTTACAAAACTGGAGTTGGGGCTGTACATTTTGGAAAACAACAACTAAAAAGAAAAACAAAAGAAAAACAGACAAAAGAAAAGAAGAAAAGAGATATAGAAAAGAGCCCACCGCCACCTGGGCCTAAGTCAGCACAGGCGGCCCAGCCCACCGCCTGCCGTCCCCCCCACCTCACGCTGTTCACCCCCCTCTCTGTCGTCTCCACAGCACCCCGCGCGCGCTCACCCCTGGCCCCCCCTCTGCTGCTCGACACCGCGCCCCGCCGCTGCCGGCGTGGGGCGGATAAGAGCATCCCCAGCGACCCCCTGGCGAACCCTAGCTCTCTTCCCCCCCGTCCCCTCGCTTGCTCTTCTCCTCGCCCGAAGCGCTCGCCGCCGTCCTCCACTCGATCCCGTGGTCTCCGTCGTCTCCTCGCCTCGCCACGATGTCGTAGAGCCTCGCCGTCGTCTGCTACATCAGCTGCGCCAAGCCATTGGAGCCGGGAGCCACCATATCGAGCTCGACGACCACGTCCTCCTTGTCTCCGTCGCCGGTGACCTCCGGCGATTGCGACCGCCTCTGCTGCTCCCGTTGCTCGTCGGGCCTACTTGTGCCTCCTCAGTGAGCTCCTCTTCCTCCTCGCCGTTTTTCCCTTTGGTCCCGCGCTCGTAGACGCCGTGCTAGCCGTAGCCATACCCGTCGCCGCAGTCGATCTCGTAGCCGTGGCCAGGTTCGCCGTCGAGCTCGTCTGTGCTCAGCATCGTGCTCAGCACGCTCGCAGGGTTCGAACGCCGTCGCCCCTATAGCTTACCGAGCCGCGCTTCGCCATTTTCGCCCGAGCCCGAACTCCGGCAACCGCCGCGCCGCTCGCCGCAGTCACCACACGCCGTCTCCGGCCGTGCCACCACAGCAGAATGACGCGCCTCGCTCCCCTCTTTCGAATGCCGCCTCGCGCGCGTAAAATGGTGGCCGGAGCGCTATTTCCGGCGACGTCCGCCATGCGCCGCCGCGCAAATTGGTCGCCGGCATTGAGCCACCGGCGCCGCTGACCTGGCGCCGACGTGGCTGGCCCCTGCGCCGCTGACTGTGGCCCCGATGGGGTCCGGTTGCCTGGGTTGACCAAGTCAACCCTGCTGACTGGGCAACCCAGTCACTTGAACGCGGGCCCCACCCCATTTAAACATTTTTAAATAAATAAAATGTTAATTAAAACGTTAATAAATCTATTAATTAATTAGTTAATTAGTTAGTCTCTGACAGACGGGGCCTAGCTGCTAATTATCTCTGTTTAAATTAAACAAAACTCTGTTTAGTCCTCTGCCTATGACAGGTAGGACCCGCTGTCAGGTTTGACCTGAACAGTGGCAATTGACTTGCTGACCTCATGCTGACATCACTGCTGACATCATAATTAATTTTTGATAATTTAAAATAATTCTAGAAAATGTTTAAAACTTTAGAAAATCATAGAAAATAAACCGTAGCTCGGATCAAAAAACTTTGTACATGAAAGTTGCTCAGAACGACGAGACGAAGCTGACCGCGCTTTCTGTTTCCATGTCGGGACCCTCTACGGAGGTGAACCCGCAACTTTTAGCCTGTTTCTGATAGATGAATAGTGCTTATACACCGGTTAATAATTCCAACTTAAATCCTAAATCAACTAATATGATTTAGATATGTCTTTAGGCAACCCTGCACTGCACGTTAGCATAGCCTGCTCTGTGTTGCATATGTTTGCCGTGTATTTATTTGTTTCCTCCCCCTCTTCTCTCTCGGTAGACCCCGTTACAGACGCAGTTCCCGAGGCCGACGCAGCTCAGGAGCCCGACGACACCGTTGACGACCTTGCCTTTGCCACCTAGCAACCAGGCAAGCACCCCCCCCTTGAGCATACCGATATCGCCTATTCTTTCTCTCTCATGCTTGCATTAGAAATTGCTGCTGCTATTGTTTAACCTATTTTGATGCATAGCCTGATTATTGTAACCTGCTATTGATACCTTACCTGCTTATCCTAAACTGCTTAGTATAGGCTGGGTAGAGACCCACTAGAGAACCCCACTTTGTCCCTTGTTGCCCCGCTGGATTATCAGAAGACCCGATCAACGGGATTGAAGACCAGGCCCCGGCACCGCACTTCATCCCCTTAGTGGTACGACACTACTGGGTTACTATCGAGTGCCGAGGGTGATACCTCGTCAGCACTTCTGATGTTAACCTTGTAGGGTAGATAATTGGTCGTGGTCATTGAGGGTGATTCCTCCTTCCCCACTACAGATACGACCCTGTCACGCAACACTTCAAGTGTGAACCTCGAGGGTGATTCCTCCTAAGTTCACCTTGACGGTTACTGTGACTTTATCCCTTGATGTTATAGACACTTCAAGTGTGAACCTCGAGGGTGATACCTCGGATTCCCTTGATGTTATAGACACACGGTTACTGTGACTTTATCCCTGAACCTTGTTAGAAACGGGTCGGCCCCTAGGGGGACCCAAGGAAGTTACTTTTACAGCAGGACTGGAGGGACAGGCGGTACCGCCCAGTAGAGGTGGACCTGAGTTCCCGTCAGTCTTTTGCGAGACGGGTTGACCTGGATGGTGCCCGAGTGATGAATACGAGGCGCGGCTGGGCATTCTTAGCCCTTGCAGCAAGTCCTCGAGACGGGGCGACCGGTTCACATCGATCGTGAGTCTCTGCTCGTTACCGCAAGCCCCTAGTCCACTAACGATTTGGATATTTGATCTGAGCAGGCCTCTGGCCTGATAGCACTAACCATCGCGTGGGCATAGTATGGGCGTTCTGTATCGTAGCATCAGCCGAAAGCTCTGTCAGACGTCCAGTTCAGCCTTGCGGCTGGGACGGACCGGTGCCCTTCTGGTGCCTGGCTTCACCCTGCTCGCAATGACCCGGAGTGCACAGGGCGATGGCCCAAGACCCCTGAGCGCTTACGATGTAGACCGGCGGGGACCTCTCTGCTGAGCTGTAGGTAGGGCTGCGGTGTATCGTTTGGCCGAGGCCGAGCATGACCCAAGAAAGTGTGTCCGGCCGGAGTTAATCGAGCGTGGTGGGTAAGATGGTGCACCCCTGTAGGGAAGAAAACATCTATCGATAGCCGGTCCTATGGTAAAGGACACTCGGAGTTGTATCCCGATCGATACAACTAGAACTTGAGATGAGACCTGGATATGTGGCTCTGGGATTGCTTTCTCGTAGGGAGTTGAGAAAGGATCTCTGGCCGAGGTGGATACTTGGACATTATGGCTCTGGGATTGCTTTCTCGCAGGGAGTCGAGAAAGGATCTCTGGGTGAGGTTGATAACATTACTACTACTTTATACTGTACTAATCTACACTCTTCTAATGCTGCAAGACCGTTGAAGATGCTAGTCTTCGATAGGACTAGGGTTTCCTCTCTATTCTGGCATTTCTGCAGCCCAGTCCACATATACAGTCTTCCTTTGAAAATGTTGCATATGTAGTGTAGATCCTTGCTTGCTGAGTACTTCGGATGAGTACTCACGGTTGCTTTACTTTCTTTTTCCCCCATATTGATTCGATGCAACCAGATGACGGAGCCCCTGAGACCGCTACCCTGATTGACAACTTCAGCTACCACTTCTACCCCGAGGGTGGCTACTACTACGAGCTGGCCGACGACCAGGAGTAGGTTCGGAGGGTCCCAGGCAGGAGGCCTGCGCCTTTCGATCGTAGCTTTTGTTTTGCCCCGCCTTTCTAGAGGCTTATCTATTTCTGTTTCATATCTGTACTCAGATATCTGATGCTTCCGCTGACGCTTGTACGCAAGCTTATGTATTCGAGCCCTCGAGGCCCCTGGCTTGTAATATAAAGCTTGTATGACTTATTTATGTTTTAGAGTTGTGTTGTGATATCTTCCCGTGAGTCCTTAGGCTTGATCGTGTGCATTTGCATGTATGATTAGTGCACGATTGAGCCGGGGGCGTCACAGGGAGGAATCGGGTTTTTTGTGTGTAATAAGGAGGCACTTCCTTGCACGCGAAGATGTAGCTGATGGGTCCCAACTGTCAACCTTTCCATGTACAATCCTCTTCCGATGGCTCTCGTTGTTGACAACGTTGACCACACATCATCGAGCACACCAGGGCGGTGGATGACTATGAGGCCTAGGATGGGAATGACTTGGAGTCATTGAAGATGGGGCACTGGAGTCCCTGGCGGAGGGGAGTATAAGGGTTGATTGGTTCGGCTGCGGGGTGAGGCTGCCGTCGCCGGAGAATAACATAAGGTATGGATGGAGAATAATAGAAGGTGTGGGTGAGACAGATATGACCTGGCCACCAGTGGGAGTAGGGTGGGGCGGCGAGGTCTAGGCGGTAGCACAATTAACCTCGGGAGGCAGAAGCAGGCGCTCCCGTCAGTGATGATTTTGGCGGCTGGAGCAACGATGTCAGAGATTGAAGAAGCAGGATGGCCATTGGATGTCAATCCAACGGCTACTGTTGTCAAAATAGTATGTTGACTTTTATTTTTGACCATTAAATCGTTTTGTTGACTAAATGGACAATGCCTTGCGCAGGCTTCATCCTCGTGGGCCAGCAAAGTCAACTTCGAAAGCTGTGGCGGACATGCAGCCCATTTATTTAGTTTTTATAGCCCATTTGATTTTCTTCTTCAATACATGTATTTTCTGGGTTGGGTAAAAAAAATAGCATATTTACTATCTCTAAGAATTTATAGTGCATTTGATTATTTTTTCGAATTCACCTATTTACTGGGTTGGGTGAAAAAATAATATTACGCACATGCAACCCATTTATTATTTCTGATAATTTGCGACCCATTTGCTTTTAGTAGAAATAGACCCATTTCTCGGATGGGTGAAAAAACAATGTTGGTCTGGACAAAGGATTTCTTATAAAATATTAACATTGAGCTAGGAATTTTATTAAAAAACTTAAGTTGGGCTTGGCATTCTTATATAAAAATAGAATTGAGTTGTGCACTTTCTTTAAAAAACATAAGCTAGGTTGCGCTTATTGTAGGACAAAACAAAACCTAGGCTGGCACGCGTCTTCCGGCCCAATTGCATTGCTGATGTTCAACAAACAAGACATGTGTAGTACAGTACAACTTTGTGTAGCTACTCAACCCACATTCAACGATGCCTAAAATGACCCAAATGAGGCTTGTGTACATCTTTTTAAAGTCACTAAGCTCAAATTTTAACTTCAGAAAAAAGGTAGGGTCCAATGAAACCTAAGTAAAAGTTGTCACGAGCGAAAAAATAAATCAGCGGGTCCCACTTGTTAGCGAGAGAGAGAGAATGATCGGTCGATGCTCGTGCATACATCTTTCAGCCATATGCATTGCTGATGCTTGGTACAAACTTATATAGTTCACACAATCATATAGAACATAGCTTGCATATAAAAATTTCACGCTGGCGGCACAATAGGGGTGGAAGCAGTGTATCGCTACGGGTAGGGCTATCTTGACACCAACAAACTCGTACATCACCGTTCATCATCCTGATCAATTGTGTGGAAATATCTTGAATGTTGTGCAAAGAAAACAGGCGGACAACACAATAAGTTCTGCTAGCACATTAAGTTGACGTACACTTGTTTAAAAAATGTTCAGATACAAAAATAGAACAGGTCACAATCAAAGGTATTGGCATATCAGAGCTTCACACCTATAGCTTGGATATAGGTAGTATCCGAGAAGATTCAGTTGTTACCTCAAATCAGAGCACATCCAGGCAGCTAGCCCGACCTCTTCCCCCAAAGAAGCAGTGGCCTCCGCCGCGCGATGGAGTACGCCCTGTGCCATCCATCGTTCTGAGCAACACGGGGAAAGTCTGACGTTGACTCCTGTAATGGACGTCGTCAATGGACCCCGACACCAGCGGCGGCGGCAGGACTTCGATTGATGGATTGACCACGTCTTCAACATGCACGGAGACTCGATAAAGATACATACCTGACATGGTCCGTGGCGGCTGCGGTGGCGACGAATAGTACAGCCCCGGTTCCTGCACCAGTATCTCAACACCAATCACCTTCGGTATGGTGGATGGCTTCTTCATCCATGCCATAACCGTCAGAGCCTAGCTGTCTGGAGGAACAAACATACTTAAGAGCTCACATCCTAGGTCATTGATAAGCTCATTCATGGACTCGTTGTTCCAAGCCCGTCGAGGCATGCAGTGGAAGGTAAGCTTTGTTAAAAACTCAAGTCAGAGGGGGCACCAAGCCCCAGCCTGTGTGCCACTGATCGAAGCTCACCAGTGTGCCATTCCAGAACAAACGTCGGGAAGATTCAAACACACGACTACAGTCGAATGTTATCCGGAACCTGACGAAGAAATCAGCTAGTGGCGGACATACTTCGATGAGCAAGTCACTTATTTGGATGTCGTGCGCAATTCCAAGAGCTTTGACCAGGTCGTCCGGCGAGACGGGAGGCCAGTCGCTGTTGATGGTTACCATTAGCACTTTGCCGGCAAATTGGTCGTCAAGCGCCACCATGCCACTGTTGAGCGACAGCACGCAGCGCCCGAAGGCAGGACGGACCTCAGGATCTCCGGCTCGGAGATCTGCGTTCACAAGCGACACGATAGTGTGCTCGAGTATAGGGAGTAGAGGAGGGGGATTTGGGGGGACTGGAGTAGGAATCAAGATTCCATAGGCGGGGGATTGGGGATGAAAAGGTGGCATGAATTTCGAATGCGTGCCAATACGCTCTTGCCGTGCAAGCGCACGAAAACACCGGTGGTGTCCACATGTCGCTCTAAGACTTTTTTCTTTTAGCGTCTGGCCTCAGAGTTCATAATTGGCATGTTTAGCATTGCGTTACTACTCGGCCCATATTCAACGACATCTCACATGGCCCAAACAAGTGTACATCATCAAAAAGTCACCGAGCTCAAAGTATAACTTTAAAAAAAAAATAGGGCCGCGCTATTCGTCATCCAGGGTGACAAATAGTTATTCCTCACCCCAGCCGAACCACGCACCGAGGCCAGGAGAGAAACAAAAGCATACAAACAATGTAAATTTACCTCACGTGCGGGCCTGGCGATGTAAATTTACCTCTTGTATTTCTAACTACGAAACTAATCGATAAAGAAGAATAATCTGCCTTGGATCGTGCCATCGTGGGAGAGAGCATTTTTTTTTTGGGATCGTTGGAGAGGGCTGGGCGGTTCCCATCCTCCCTACGGTCGCGAGCTGGATACGGTGGCCAGAAGCAGAGGAGGTCGTTCCCGCCGACAGGATCCAGTTCGACGGAAGCGGCGGCGCCGGGTCTAATCGCAACCTCCTCGCTATGGCGGTGCTCATCCACATCGACTCACTACACGCCGGGATCCGCACTACCCATTCCTCGCCTCACTCCACCTCTTCGGGTACTCCTGCTACAGCAAGCTAGGACAAGAGGTCAGTGAGGTCTCTATAGGAGAGGCGTTGCCGTGTTGGTCTTGTGTCTCCTCTAGTCATCTCCATTTTTACGTCCCTGATTGAATCTGGATCTGGAGATTTCACCGGCTGCCGACGAGTCACCATAGTTTAACTACCATCAGTCTCATCTGTAAGTTTGGTCACTGCCTCCACCTTCATGCACCCACGCCCCATGAGCTGCTGCTCCGCCCTGCATCCCTCGTACCAGGCAGCCTCCATCCCCCTCGTGGCATCCCTACCCATTTTTGATAGATTGAAATTTGTTTCTGTCGCCAAGAATGCTTCAGAATATTTTGTGTGTGATGAGCTTGACATCTAAACGGGGATGGTAAATTGTGGTAAGGCAATTCCATATCAATTAATCACTTGTGCCTATTCTAATGAGAGTAGAAGGAAACAACCATGTTATGTGAAATTAAAATGCTTATGTTAAGGCCCTATAATATTAGAGCGATTATCTTTCTGAAAAAGTGATAAGAGTATCAGTAGCTCAATTCGTCGAGGGCGCGGTTAAACATTCGATTAGTTGTATTTTTTTGGTTGTTGTTAAGAAATTTCAATATCATATCTGAAGGTTAAAGTGATTCTCAGTTCATACGATGACCATGTTCTGGTTGTATTTGAGTTATGTGTGGAAATCAGATTTTGAGTTCTCTTGGTTTAATTAAGAACCAGTTGTATTCATCAACTCTCCTATTTCTTTTGTGATTACCGAAAAAGTGTGGTCTAGTTTACATGAAAAAGATGGGCAGAATGTGTTGCAAACCATGATATTTTCCTAACACCCAATTGATTTGGTTGCAGGACTCATTCGACACTACATGTGGATGCATCACGAATCAAAGGTTCGTTTGTGGATTTGTAGAAAGAAAAAAACTGGAATATTTGTGTCTACCACCCTGCATTATGGTTTAAAATGTGGTAGCTTATATCAAACAGATTTTGGTCAAAATGAAAAGCAGAGATCAGACATAATTGTCAATTGCTTCAGTTTTGTTTTGGACTTAAATGCTTTAGATCTTGGATGATGCTTTTATCTCCTCTGTTATGTTTGAATCAAGTTTTATTAGAAAATCAATTCATAGTTAGTTTGCATTCAAAAAATTCCGTTAGTTTGACATAGTGTTGTTGTGATATAACTGGACATGAGAAGAAACTCTTGTTCATATTTAGTTCAAACTTCCTTGCTTACATTTTTCTAACAAATTTTCATATTAATAGCTCTTGCTTTTTAATAGTCCATTGAGTTTCTTTGTGACAATTGCAGTTTTGCACATTTCCAAATGTATTCTCTTGATATGAAGGGCATGGAGAGAAGAGATCAAATTTTCCTTCTCATTCTCATGCAACTCCTGATGTTTGACCTATCAGCTGTGTGCATTTGGGCCTTCATGCAAGTTATTTAGCTTACAGTGATATCTGCGTGTTTGCATTGCAGGTCGTTGTCAATCTGTATATTCTAACAGCTTTGGGAGGTTTGCTATTAGGCGATGTTGGGCCTACCTTTATTCAGGGGTATTCAGTTGAATACCCACTATTTTTGGCAAAATAAATCATATACATATCATGTATATATATATATGACAAACTCACGTATTCATTCCTTCCTGCTCATGTGGTCACACCCTGTTGAGTGATCAACGATCGGTGATTTTTCTTTTCTGATCGTGCCTTAGGTTGTGAGTACCGAGATGAAGAAGCGTATTCTGATTGAGTGGTTTCGTGTTTTGTACTGAACACTTGTTGAACATATGTATTTTAGATTTATTTTTTTGCTTTGAATACCGATAGATAAAATTCTGCACCCGCCCTTAGTTCCTTACGCTGGTAAATCCAGTATTCCACCGCACTGGTTGATACTACTGGTTGATACTAGTGTATCCTTACTTCTGAAGTTCAGATTTGTTGGTGTACCACATATATACTGCATTCTCATTTTGTTGTCATTATCGGCTCTGTGCATCTTCTGCCTCTACATGTTTGCACAAAGCTCCAACCTGTTTGATCAGCTCCCTTGTTGGGTTCCCATAGAGGAAGAGACTCATCTCCTCTTGGCTGCAGTGGAAGAGTAGAAAATTGTGGACATCGTAGGCGTGTCCACTTTATCATTGTGTGTGTATCCATTTGCTGATAGAGACAATTGAATCAAGTAATTTAGTATGAACTTCTTGAGTGCAGGGGTAACTAAAGGTGCAGCAACATCAAGGGCTGTCCCACGAGGACGCAGGTGGAGCGGTCGTGGAAACACCGGCATGCTTATCATCACCTACGAGGACGAGCACAGCCATGGGCATCCACTCAATTTGTCAGCACTCACCGCTGATTCAGAAGCCTGACTGAAGCTGCCTATGCCAGAAGAAGATAGGAGACCTCTGAATTTTTATGCCATTGATGGAACATGTCATTTAGCTGCTCTTTGGTTATTCAGTCTGACAAAAAATCAGAATGCAAGTGAAATTTGTAACACGAAGGCAAATGTTTGCCCGCGATCTTTTTCAAGATGTATAATGGATTCTCGATTGGGGTGTAATGCATTCACCGTCTGAAATATTTTATCAATAAAATTGCTCCATGTGATTGTCAAATTTCCTTGTAGAAATAGCTTTGTAAGTTTGTTTTTCTAATGTGTGTGTGTGTTTTTCAACAGATTGTGACAGGCTTGTTGACACGTGTCTTTGTTGAGAGTATCCGAGAAAAATCATGGCGATTTCTCTGTTTGGGATATTCTTCCTGTTTGTATCTTCCTCCAATATTTTTCCTAACTACCGTATCATCTTGTCAGCTATACACCACACAAAAAGATTGCTGAGCGTGATGGGCACATTAAATAAGAAAGTTCTTATCCTATAGAATGACCTTGAAAATGGCAGTCTCAAAATTCTTGAACTGTATTCGAAAACTTTGATTTGTCTCACGTAGTTCGACTATAATCACCTTGACACAATCTTTCATCATCCATACAAGTGAAAAGTAATGAATTCAGCCATGAGTGTCTCATGAACAATACAGTCGACAGTTCAAAAATATATATTTAAAAGGACCGTTCAAAAAAAAAAAAAGAACAATACCGTCACCACAAGTCTCAATTTTTTTTCTTTCCAAAAAGAGGCAAATAATTTGCCTCCATCTTTTTTTTTTGCGAATTGCCTCCATCTAAACCATACCATAAGAACATGGTACCTCTCCCAGCTAATGTGTGTAATAGATTCTAATGGTCATAGGGAACCGATGCTAGTCCAACGGCCGGAAAACCATACCATATGATAACTAATGTAAGAACAAACTATATGGCCCCAGGAATAACAAAGCCATCTACTCCCTCCGTCCCATAATGTAAGACATTTTTTGACACGAAAAATGTCTTATATTATGGAACGGAGGGTGTAATAAATAGATTCGGTGTAAAGGACTAGCTGATGGTCCTGGAAATGTCTCACGTAATAAAACCCATTCCTATGAGTATAGAAAAATCTGTTTGGAGACAATTGGATGCCACTCGGTAACCAACAGTAGGAAAAATTCAGAATGCACTATTTCAAAACTGGTTACTACCAGACTGATTACATAAGGGTGCCCAACTAATGTAGACTCCCATGCCCAACTTCACTGCCCTCGTACAGATATGGACTTGGTCTTCAAGCAGCTTAACTTGCATGTGGCCAGAGATTTCCATCAATTTCATCTGTTCAACAATCAATCCAACGACTGAAATAATCTTATCCATATGCTAGAAGCAACATAGCATCGTACGAATAGGGCTGAAGCCTTTAGGTTCACCTTTCTTCTCAACAATTCTGAATTTTGCTACTGATTATTGAGATTACAGTTGAAGCATCCATTCTTCACTGGATGGTGAAGCGTTAGTAATATGGACGCCCAGCAGTTTCAACCAAGAAATCAAAACAAAGACATGTGGGACTTTCCATTAAAATTTCATTTAGTCACAACATTCTATAAAGAAAACAATATTTCGACACAACAGCCAGCCAGAAAACACCCAGTCAAAAAAAAAAAAAACAGCCAGCCAGAAAACAAGGCAATAAGGAGTATACTAAGTACAAATGTCCAAGTTAAAAAGAAAAGTAATTCTCAAGGTAAAAACTGCAGTATATTATCATGAAGATCAAAATGAAGACAAAATCTTTCAGTTGTCATTAAAAAAATCTGAAACGTGTATGCACATAAAGAAGTAGGAGTACATTTTCTTCAGGTTCCTCAGTCTCCGATTTTTTTTTCAAATATACGTTCATATCAGAGGTAATAACTACCTTCATTTTATTTTGCAGGGAGAGAGTTAGCTATTTCCAAACTACAAAATTCAGCATTCAATTCATTGATAAGCTTCTAGTCATCAACAAATGAATTAATAAGATTTCACTGCATAATCAAACATGAATCACAAAAATGTATCTCTGGATCAACCAAAAACTCAGAGGTTAGAACGACATGCTAATACACAGTATAAGATACTTGAGTAGATACTTGGACATCTGCTCAGAGCCTCGATGTTTTGCATTCCAAACAAATTTAGCAAAAACATTAATTACAATAACATCATTTAGCTTCTTTATGTGTTGACCAGTACCTGCACACATTAAGGAGAGCTCTCTTGGTCATGGATCTCGAGTTTGTAAGGATGTTGAGGTGAGCTCTTGGCCAGAGATATAAGTTATCTGCACATCGCATTGGTATTAGGTAAGGAAAGTAATCAAACAACTATCTGCTGTAAGCAACTTGCCCAAAACAGAATTGTGTATGTCGATGGCACGTGTCCAGAATCCTCCCCCCCCCGCGTCTCGTGGGTCGCTCCTACGACTCACGAGGCGAACGCCGCCGCCGCCTCAACAGCCCCTCCTCCGCGCTCGTCCCCCTCGCCGCCGCCGTCGCCGGCCTCCGGCCGGCCCGCGGCGGCGGCGGGGCGCCTCCTCCTCCTCCTTTTCCGCTCCCCTGCTCCCTGGAGTGCTCCTTTCCTCGCATCGACACCTCGTCCCAGATCTGGAAATCCCTCCTCCCCGCCGTCCGTGGGCTTGCCTGCGAGGCGCGGCCAGTGGCGGGCGCGGGGGTGGTGCGGGCTGCTGCTATCGAGGCCTGGTGGTGCGGCTCCTCGCGTGGGAGCCAGCGGTCGTGGATGGGGTTCACGGCCGTCGCTGGATCTGGCAGGCCTCGGTGATTTCCATGGGCATGGCCCTCCCCTCGTCGGTGCTGGCCCTTGCGGCAGCTCCTTTTGGGCGCCCTGCAGCAAGGATCTCGGCGAGGATTCGTGTTAGGATCCAACTACTAGTGAAACTCAATCACTATGAATTCTGTTACAAGCTCTCGATTTACAGGGGAGGAAAGGAAGAAGGAAGAACTACAGGGGAGATGAAGAACAGAGCCAAGCCTCGGCCGAAGCCGCCCGTTTCGTCCAGCCAAATTGCTCGTGGAGGCCTCCCTCTGTATTTGTAGTAGGTCTCCTTCGTGGGCTGCGTAGTGCCAGGGAGCCCAGCGCAGCCCAGGTCGAGGCCCAGGTCGCTGACAATCCCTCCCCCATAAGATTTGACTTGCCCCCAAGTCGATGTTTAGTAGCACCATCAGGGTCCCATGGAGTCGATCAAGCATACTGAACCCATTCTGCAGTTTCGTCATCAAATCGATGTTGTGTTGAACCTCCTGGGTCCCATGTCACCCGAAATGTATCAAAACCATTCCCCAAACAAGCATCATCCATTCTGTAAGGATTGTCTCCCCACCAGGTCTTAGAATAGGAAACCCACGACTGGTCCACTGCCTCCTTAGAACTGAGCAAAGCAACACAATCAACTTGCCGTATCTGCAAAGTTGACATAACAACACCAGGGGAAATGCCTGCATCTCTGCACCGGTAGCCCTCAACAAAATATGCCTCTGTGGTTCTGCAGCCTATGTTGGGGAGCAATAATTCCTTGAAAATCACACGAACAATTACCCATTGTAATTTTTCAGAGCCAACTGGAAATGCCTTACCCGATGTGCGTAACTGGAACCAACTCTCCAGCAATGCATAAAACCATGGAATCTTCCACTGCATCATTTCAGGAGTGAACATGGCCACTGACCAAAAACTCTCAGGGAACCGGTATATAAACTGGAGCACCATAGCTTTGTTCACTGATTTCCTCCAAACAATCAACCGCTTGTAAACATGATCATGAATAGCTTGCAATTTTGTCAAATTTTGGTAAAGAAAACATCGTTGCAAATAGGCAAGCCATGTCCCATAATTGGTGTGCACCATTTGATTCTTCCACTGAACTTCATTAGTGCAGGCAGATGGCATCATGGAGTTCACACATGGCATGAGATGATTCCAAGAGTTCAGTCGCTTGATCCTTTCAATAGCTGAACTAGCACAAACTGAGTGCAATAGCAACCATGTAATCTGGAACTGGAATAGGTCAGAATCATATCGATAAGGCCTTCCAGTATATAACAGGGCAAACTGAACTTTTAGTCCAGGAAAAAGAATTCCCCAGAAGGCCATGGACTCAGCCCCATTAGTCCCACCTCCCTGGACGGTAGCATAAGGAAATAATTGCCAGGTTGAACCTGTAGCAATCACTTGCAAGGAACCTTGAGAAAGAATACTGTGCACGGCTGCAACTACTTCAGTTGTACGCACAGTAGTAAAGTTGGTGCTGAAAAGTATTATTCTCCAAGAAAAAACCACAGCCTCAAGCACCCAATAAGCAAACCCAGGATATTGCTCATGAGCATGAATCATATCCTCACCATTGTCACTCTGCGCAAACAGTAAACAACCATTGATATCTTGTAATCTGCACTTTCTCTTCTGCTCGTACACTTGCAGATTCAGGGCCAACACATTCAGAGAAAAACCAGTTTCAGAGCACTCCCCATCAACTGACCAAGCAATTGCATCTCTTTCAAACTTAAGCTTGCAGCTACAGTAGTGCCCTTGTTGTAAACTAAACTGAATACGGTGCAGGTTTGGCGCCAACGACAAAATGTGCAAGACATGAATCATATCTCTGCTAGTGCTGCTCTGTATAAACAGGAAACAACCCTTCATACCCAGTAAATTGCACATGAAATTCCACAAACCAATAATTATATCTGTACCCAAGAGCACTTCACCCAAGTACCAACGCAAACTAGGATTGCACAGATCATATCCAGGAGAGGTTGAGACAGTAACATTTAATCGCAGCATATGTGATTTCAAAGCATGAAGAGTAGTACCTCCCAACGGACCAGAAAACTGCAACTGATTCCAAGCAATTTCCCACTGAAACAACTCACCATCGTTTTGGTTGTCCTTCCCCAAAACACTAGAATTGCTATCCAAAAAGCACTTGAATTCACAATTTTTAACTGCCCATTGTCCACAAACAAAACATGCATGCTTTATCATTAAAGGCCCTTCATGAACATCTTCGTTGACCAGATAATTGGAGTTGTAACAGGCTTGTCCACACCTCAGATTGAAACCAAATAAGGCCCCCCAAAGAGAAACAGAGCAAAGGAAAAACTCATCTGAATATGAACGAAGACCACATTGCTGCTGAAAATCATCACCATCCAAATCCTCTCGGTCCAAAACTAGTTTTGCAAATACCTTCACATCAGTCTCTCCATCTGATTGACTACTAACACTACCATTGTCCACATCAGAATCAAGCCAGTCATTGAGTGCAGTTAAACTTGAACTTGGCAGAACACTAAACTGGTAAAAATACAAATTGAACTTGCTAGTCCCTGGATCCCAAGGCAAACCTGAACTGACAAGTAGATAATTTCTGATCAGAGAAGTAATACCCATTTCATCTGCTTGCTCTTTAGTGATGTCGATGCTGCCATTGATGAGGAACAATGCAAACACAGCCCATGAGGTCGCGGTCATTGCCGGGGTCGACGCAAAGGGAACCGGCACCAACGTAGGCACACTCCAAGGGGCCGGGAACGCCACCATGGGGTCATCCTTGTAGGTGTCGTGGTCGAGTCCAGGCACATGAGCGACGTTGTTGACAATCATGGATGAAGGTAGTGTTGTGGATGAGGTGAGCGCCGACTCCTCGGCCGTGGCGCAGCTTGGACACCCCGTCGAACAGGTGGTGGGCGTCGGGGCGGCGTCACTGGTGTCATCCACTTCGAGCCCCTTGTCGCTCACACTGAGCTCCAGGACGGCGTTGTCAGCGGTCGCGGACGGAGTTGGTGCCGTAGGCGCGGCGAGCTCGGACGGAGTCGCGCCGACGGTGCTCATGGACGCCTCGACTTGGAGGTCGTCGATGGATGTAGCGGGCGCCTCATCATGGCGCTCGACTGCGGCCAATGCTGCAGCCCACTCCGCGTAGGGAGTGTCGTCGTAGAAGTACGAGGGTGCCATCCCTTCGTCATCCGGCATGGTGATGGTGGTGTAGACCGGCTGGATGAGGTCGACGGCAAGGATGCAGCAGCCATCGTACATAGCATGGCCATCGAGGGCATCTCGAGCTCGGGCCGCCCTCCATCGAGACCGGAACTCGACGTATGCCTCCACACCGTACATCCCGTCCACCATCCGCTCGTACGCGTAGATCACATATCCATCACCGGAGCGACGAAACAACTGGCGAATCGAGTCGACGGTGACCATCTGGCGAACGTCGCTGATCCGGGCGTGAAGAACACCCTCGGGGCAGGCGAATTTGTGGCTGGGCATTTTGTCGAACAGGTTGCAAGCGGAGGATGGAGAACAGAATTTTGGTGGAATTTTTATGGAATTTGGAGGAGGATCGAACGGCTCTGATGCCAGTTGTTAGGATCCAACTACTAGTTTCACTCAATCACTATGAATTCTGTTACAAGCTCTCGATTTACAGGGGAGGAAAGGAAGAAGGAAGAACTACAGGGGAGATGAAGAACAGAGCCAAGCCTCGGCCGAAGCCGCCCGTTTCGTCCCAGCCAAATTGCTCGTGGAGGCCTCCCTCTGTATTTGTAGTAGGTCTCCTTCGTGGGCTGCGTAGTGCCAGGGAGCCCAGCGCAGCCCAGGTCGAGGCCCAGGTCGCTGACAATTCGTCTCCGTGTGGGCAAGGTGTAAACTTTGGGTGGCAGCGGGTGCCGGAGTTGAGCTAGTGCGGCAGCTGGGGTGGCCTGCTGCGTGCTTGTGGTTCACCGCCCGGTGGGTGGTGGGTGAGGGTGGATCTCTTCGGTTGCCGGAGCAGTGGCTCCGGATGGTGGGCGTGGTGGCACCATTCCGGCAGGCGCCGTTGCGCGGGTGCTCGTGTGTTTCCTCGGCTGTGTGGGCAGCGAGGTGGCTCACTCGGGAGGCGTCCGTTGTGCGGGTGTGGTCTTTGCTTCTACCCTGCTCTGATTCGGTCGTCGTCTGCATCTCTCCGTGTTCGGCCATGGCGGATGGACTTGGGTGATGGGGGTCACATACCGAGCGAAAGCTCTGCCCGATTTTTTCGGTGCCGATGATAGCGACGCTCCTGTGCGCCGTTTCCCTTCCTGGAGGTGTCATCGTGGGTGGCCTCCGTCCACCTTGGGCTCTAGGTGAAAACCTTGGTCTGGCATGTTCTAGACCGGACGGTGGCGACGTTGTGGTGTCGTTCCCTCCTTGGAGGCTCCGTTTCATGAGCAAGGTTCCATTCTTGGCCGCCGGGTGGGTTCATGGATCGCAGCTGCTTCTCTTCATGTGACGGTTCCATGCTTCAACGATGGTGCTCTGTCGAAGAGCTAGGTCTGGCGAGGTGGTTGTGTTCGAAGGCCTCCCTTTCGGGTCTTGGCGGCAGTGTCCAATTGTGCTCTAGGGAGTTGAGCATTCCATCATCCGATGGTGCGGCACCCTATGAGCCAGGGTGAGGAGCAGGGGGCTCCTTCGGTGATGGGACAAGTTGGCATTGTTGTGCCGGACGTCCAGGCGATGGCGAAGACATAGCTCCTGTCGACGGATGGTCTCTTTCGCGAGGTGGCCTTCTGCGCAGCGTCTGTTCTTCGATCATGTTCGAGAGTCCTTGGACTTTGTTTTTTGGACTTAGCTGCTGCTTCTGGGCACCCTTGCATCTTGCCAGAGTCTTTTGTTTTTGTTTGTGTCTGTTTGTTTCCATGTTGTTCGGGTTGCGTTGAGTTGTACTGTTGGTTGTAAGGGCTTCATTAATTTAAAGCCGGGCGCCAGCCTCCTCTTTAAAAAAAAGTGAAATAAGTTACTGGACTGTTCAGTGCGGTACACATATTTCACATTCCAATCAAAGTGCAAACTGCAGTAGACTATTTACAAAACAAGACACGATTTGTAAAACTAAGTCGGAGATAACCAATTGCCACAAGATTATCGCTTTCAAATAGAGAAGAGAAAACATAACAATGATTAGAATGGGGTTTGGGCATACAAAGAAGATTTTTAACTGATGAGGACACCACAACCATCGACAAGTCTCCAACAATTATAGGTCCAATCACAAGAAGCCGCGCCAAACTAATAAGTGACCAGGTGAACGCTAACTTAAGTTTACCTTGTAACCTTGATGACACAACTATACTTTCATCCCCATTGTTGTTGGTTGAACTTAGGTATCACATGGAGGAAATCCAACAACCTATGAGCTCTTGAAGCAACCGGTTTGGAGGAACAAGTTTGGAGAAAACAAGTTTCAAGTGAAGCTGATGCTGTCAGTTCTTATCTCTGATGTTTCACTGTGCCACACCCATATGGTGGAGAGACGGGGCCATAGGGGTATATCACCAGAAGCTACATCAAATCATCTTTCCAATGCAAAAAACCTCACATCATTTGGAGTTGTGAGTCAAAAGCTGTAGTCATTCTCGTGGAAGGTGTCCAGCCTGTCAAGGCTTCGCGAATTTCCGAGGAGCTCTCCAAGAACTCCCAAAGTTGACTGCTTATTCCCCCAAGGAAGCCATGCAAACCTGCTTACTTTTGAAACCATTTTCACACCTAGCTGGGTTGTCCCTGCTATAAAACCCCATCTCCCCCATCCTCTTCAGAACATTTTGTCAAACCATTCAGCTACAAGCTTATGCAGCAAGACTGCTAGAGAGATCCGAGAGATCCTTGCTACCCTTTGCTCTTGTGAGTTCATCCGGATTCGCGAGAAGGAGCCTATGGTTCCCCCTAATTCGTGCTCTACGGTTCCGGCCGTTTTGTGTGGGTTAGTCCCGGTTTGTGGTTCTGCGATTGTTCGGACAGCGGGTTGGAGTTCTTGTAGCTTCGGTCAGCCATCCCCAACGTACGGGTTGCATCCAACCTTGGCAGGTATAAAGCTAATTATCCCGGCTGCTTGCAGCTAGTTATCCCTCCCGATTTGATCCTACGACGTGAAGATCGGGCCACCCTCGGGCGTGAACTCGTTCATCGGGTTCCCACCTATCATCTGGCAGCAGAGCTTTTGTTAACACGGTAGGATCTATTATCCAAGTTTATCTTGCTATCATCCCTTTAGATCGAGTGTTTTTCATGCTATACTTTCTGTCCTAGAAGTCCAAAGCCCCACCAAAAATAAATCCAAGCCTTGTTGGTGCTGAGATCTTGTTGTTGCATACCTTGCATGTTCTTCATCTTTTAAGATCTGCACCAAGTTCATCTTCATAGTTGTTTTCAGATTTGGTTGTTGTGCTTTGGAAAAAGAAAGAAAGAAAAAGAGTGGCAAAAAAAGTTAAGAGAGAAAAAGAAAGTGTTGTGTAAGATCCAAAAGTTTCAGCTTGGTAGAAAATTTCAGAAGCTTGTGTGTTGTGTGTTTTCAATCTTGGTGCAAAGGTTCAGCAGATCCATCCACATATTTTCTTGGTTTGCATCAACTTGATTTCAGCACAAGCCCCTTTTTTGTTTACCCCACCGAGCTCCACCAAAAACCGAAGCTAGTTCTTTGATCCCTGTCTTTCAATCGCTTTAACACATCTGGGAGAAGCACAATCTGATGTGAACTCATAAGAACTTTGGTGAGTAAGAGGTGAGGTTGTGTGATTCCACAAAATTATCCTATTCCACTTTTGGCCTTACTAACATGGCAGGATCTAGATCGAGTGTTCATGGAGAAAACCATGGGGAAGAAGATGCCCCGGTCATACGCGCCAAGCTGCAGTGACTCGAGAACAACTTACTCCAAGCCATGAAAAGGATGCTTCACGAGCGTCCTCCAGCAGGTGGTGATAGGGTTCGACACCGACAACACCCTATTGATCCACTTGAGGAAGTTGGGGATGAGAATTCCGTGCATGCTGCTGTTGACGGTGCCTTGGAGGATGATAACAACAGCTACGATGGACATGTGGCTGCTGCTCATGGGCGTGGTGCTGCTGCTCATGGAGGGCAGCGAGGAGGACAACTTCAAGGGCGAGGCCATGGTCCTCGTGGGCACTACTATGACCCTCATGAGCGTGTTGCTCGTGGTCATGGAGATGATTTTGATGATTATGATGGTGTTCCATACCGTCGTGCTGCTGATGATGGGCGCCGTGCAGAACGTCGTGATCGAGATGGACGAGATGACATAGCAAGAATCAAGTTGCACGTCCCCAAGTTCACAGGAAAGGAAGACCCCGATGCATATTTTGATTGGGAAGAACAGTGTGATTAGATTTTTCGTATCCATAATCTCGCCGATCCCAAGAGAGTCAACTTTGCTTGTGTTGAGTTCTCTGGTTATGAATTCACTTGGTGGAACCAACTACAAGAAAATCAGCTGCTGCTAGGCCGTGACCACATTGGCACTTGGGAAGAGATGAAACAAGCCATGAGGCGAAGGTTTGTTCCTTCACAATATCAAAGAGATCTCCGAAACAGATTGCAGCGCCTCAACCAAGGTACGCGCACGGTGGATGAGTACTACAAAGAGATGGAATTGTTGCTGATTCATGCTCGTATTCATGAAGATGAGGAGTCAAAGATGGCAAGATTTCTGCATGGTCTCAACCATGAAATTTCAGATTTTGTGGAGATGTTTCCCTATAACACTCTACAAGATATTTTGGAGCAAGCAAAGCGCACGGAGAGGAAGGTACAGCGGAGTGGTCATGGACGGATATCTCACAACCGCACGACCACACCATGGCAAAAGTCACAGCCGAGTGCCTCTCATGGTGGTTCTCAGTTTCAGCATACTTCACACCCTACTACCACCCGGCGAACACCGGCTTCATCGGCATCATCACCGGCTCCTAGGAATGTTGACAAGCATGCTCCCTCTGCTGCTGGAAGTACTTCTAACCCCACCGCTGTACCATCATCTCGAAGCCAAGATGTTGAGTGTTGGAAGTTCAAAGGGCATGGTCACATTTCTTCTGAATGTCGAAACAAGAGAGTTCTATTTATCAATGGACAAGGTGAATGGGAATCTGAGAGTGAACATGAAGATAGTGGAGCACCGAGTGATCATGATGATGAAGATAATGAGAAGAGTGCTTGTGATATTCAGGTCGACATGGGAGATTGCTTTGTTTCCCGTCGTGTGCTTAGTGTCAATGCAGCTAGAGAAGAGAAAGGGCAGCGACATAATATTTTTCACACCCGTGGCACCATCAAGGAGAAGGTTTGTAGAATTATTGTTGACAATGGCAATTATTGTTGACAATGGCAACTGCAACAACATTGCAAGTTCAGATTTGGTACAGAAATTGGGACTGAAACAAAGAAGGCACCCAAGTCCATATAAGATGCAATGGCTCAAAGATTGTGGTACACTTCGAGTAAGCAACATAGTCACCGTTCAGTTTTCCATTGGGAAGTACCGAGATCAAGTGGAATGTGACGTGGTGCCATTGCAAGCGTGCCAATTGCTGTTGGGAAGACCTTGGTTGTATGATCATGATGTGCAAATCAGCGGCCGTGCTAATCGTCTCTCATTCCAATACGAGGGAGAACGCATATCTTTGCTTCCTTTGACACCCGAAGAAATATTGATGGATGATCTGAAAAAGAAAGAGTGAGCGAGCGAGAAACACTTGAGTGACATCCACCAACATAGTGAGCGAGAGAATCCAAAGCCAAATAAAACCCCACAGCTTAAATTGACCAAGACATGGGAAAAACAGGGATTAGTTATGATGGCTAGGAAAAGGGACATGAGAGAGTTGAGAGAACCCAATTTCGTGTTCTTTGTACTTTTGTACAAGGACAACTTTCTTTCTACTAACGACTTATCTTCTACCACTCCTAGTGTTGTTGTTGAAATTTTGCAGGGGTATGAAGATGTGTTCCCCGAGGAAATACCACCAGGGCTGCCACCACAAAGAGGCATTGAACACCAAATTGATTTGGTTCCAGGAGCCCCATTGCCGAACCGACCACCTTATCGCACAAACCCGGAGGAAACCAAGGAGATTCAGCGACAAGTTGAAGGCCTACTAAACAAAGGTTATGTAAGGGAAAGTCTCTCTCCTTGTGCTGTACCTGTTCTTTTAGTACCAAAAAAAGATGGATCTTCGAGAATGTGCTGCGATTGTAGGCCTATTAACAACATCACCGTGAGGTATAGGCACCCAATACCTAGGCTTGATGAACTTAGTGGCACCACCATCTTTTCTAAAATTGACTTGCGAAGTGGCTACCACCAAATAAGAATGAGAGAGGGTGATGAATGGAAAACTTCTTTCAAAACAAAATCTGGTTTGTATGAGTGGTTAGTTATGCCATTTGGATTGACAAATGCACCTAGTACCTTCATGAGATTGATGAATCATGTGCTTAGAATGTTCATTGGCAAGTTTGTGGTTGTTTACTTTGATGACATCCTGATTTATAGCAAAACTTTGGATGAACATGTTGAACACATCCGGTGTGTGCTTGCTGTCCTAAGAGAGGAGAGACTATATGCTAACAAGGAAAAGTGCACATTTTGCACAGACAAAGTTGTGTTTCTTGGCTTTGTTGTTTCAGGTAAAGGTGTGGAGGTAGATGAGGAGAAGGTCAAAGCCATCCGTGAGTGGATACCTCCACAGAATGTAAGCCAAGTACGAAGCTTTCTTGGCTTTGCTGGTTTCTACCGTCGGTTTGTGAAGGACTTCAGCACCATTGCTGCCCCAATGAATGAGCTAACCAATAAAGATGTTCCCTTCAAGTGGGCAAACGCACAAGAGAAGGCCTTCCAAGAGCTAAAAGAAAAACTGACATCTACACCATTGCTTGCACTACCCAACTTTGGTAAGACTTTTGAAATAGAATGTGATGCAAGTGGTGTGGGTATTGAGGCGTACTAATGCAAGAAGGTAGGCCTATTGCATATTTTAGTGAGAAGCTAAGTGGTCCAACTCTAAATTATTCAGTTTATGACAAAGAATTATATGCACTTGTGAGATCTTTGGAAACATGGCAACATTATTTGTGGCCTAAAGAATTTGTGATACATTCCGACCATGAATCTTTAAAGCACCTTAGGGGTCAACAAAAACTGAACCATAGACATGCAAAATGGAGTGAATTCATAGAATCTTTTCCCTATATTGTCAAATACAAGAAAGGAAAAGGTAATGTTGTTGCCGATGCTTTGTCTAGACGCCATATTTTACTCTCACAACTTGATACTAAAATTCTTGGGCTGCAAAGCATCAAATAATTGTATGCCAATGACCCATATTTTGCTGAACCACACTCAAAGTGTAGTGAGGGGAAAGGTTGGGAAAAGTTTCACTTGCATGATGGATTCTTGTTTCGAGCTAACAAATTGTGCATCCCAGATTGCTCTGTTCATTTGTTGCTTTTGCAGGAGGCTCATGCTGGTGGTCTCATGGGACATTTTGGAGCAAAGAAAACTGAGAGTGTGCTCATTGACCATTTCTTTTGGCCAAGGATGAGGCGTGATGTTGAGCGCTACGTGCTACGTTGTGAGATTTGCCGCAAAGCTAAGTCACGTTTAAACCCTCATGGACTTTATACGCCTTTATCAATTCCTAGTACACCTTGGGAATATATTTCTATGGATTTTGTTCTTGGATTACCATGCACTAAGAGAGGGAGTGATTCAGTTTTTGTGGTGGTTGATAGGTTTAGCAAGATGGCTCATTTTATTCTGTGTCATAAGAGCGATGATGCTTCACATATTGCTGATTTGTTTTTTAGGGAAGTCGTGCGGCTACATGGAGTACCACGCACTATTGTTTCAGATCGTGACACCAAGTTTCTGAGCTATTTTTGGAAAATGTTGTGGGCAAAGCTAGGAACAAAGCTTCTCTTTTCCACTACATGCCACCCACAAACGGATGGACAAACTGAAGTTGTGAACCGCACACTATCCATGATGCTGAGAGCAGTTTTAAAGAAAAATTTGAAGATGTGGGAAGAGTGTCTCCCTTATGTGGAGTTTGCATACAACAGGGCAGTACATTCGACCACTAAATTTTGTCCTTTTGAAATTGTTTATGGTTTCAAACCTGCTGCTCCCATAGATCTTTTGCCTTTACCATTGCAGGAGCGAACCAATCTTGATGCAAGTAAGCGTGCTGACTTCGTGAAGAAAATTCATGAGAAGACCAAGGAAAATATTGAGAAGATGACTGAACAATATGCAAAACGAGCAAACAAGGGAAGAAAGAAGGTGTTGTTTGAAGAAGGTGATCTTATGTGGGTACACCTACAGAAGGATCATTTTCCAGAACAACGCAAATGCAAGTTGCAGCCACGTGGAGATGGTCCATTCAAAGTGCTTGCGAAGATCAATGACAATGCCTACAAGATTGACCTTCCGATGGATTATGGTGTTAGTCCAACCTTAAATGTGTCCGACCTCTCTCCATACTTTGGACCATCAGAGTCGAGGACGACTCCTTTTCAAGAGGGGGAGGATGATGAGGACACCACAACCATCGACAAGTTTCCAACAATTATAGGTCCAATCACAAGAAGCCGCGCCAAACTAATAAGTGACCAGGTGAACGCTAACTTAAGTTTACCTTGTAACCTTGATGACACAACTATACTTTCATCCCCATTATTGTTGGTTGAACGCAGGTATCACATGGAGGAAATCCAACAACCTATGAGCTCTTGAAGCAACCGGTTTGAAGGAACAAGTTTGGAGAAAACAAGTTTCAAGTGAAGCTGATGCTGTCAGTTTTTACCCCTGATGTTTCACTGTCCCACACCCATATGGTGGAGATACGGGGCCATAGGGGTATATCACCAGAAGCTACGTCAAATTATCTTTCCAATGCAAAAAACCTCACATCATTTGGAGTTGTGAGTCAAAAGCTGTAGTCATTCTCGTGGAAGGTGTCCAGGCTGTCAAGGCTTCGCGAATTTCCGAGGACCTCTCCAACAACTCCCAAAGTTGACTGCTTATTCCCCCAAGGAAGCCATGCAAACCTGCTTACTTTTGAAACCATTTTCACACCTAGCTAAGGGGGTTGTCCCTGCTATAAAACCCCATCTCCCCCATCCTCTTCAGAACCTTTTGTCAAACCATTCAGCTACAAGCTTATGCAGCAAGACTGCTAGAGAGATCCGAGAGATCCTTGCTACCCTTTGCTCTTGTGAGTTCATCCGGATTCGCGAGAAGGAGCCTTTGGTTCCCCCTAATTCGTGCTCTACGGTTCTGGCCATTTTGTGTGGGTTAGTCCCGGTTTGTGGTTCTGCGATTGTTCGGACAGCGGGTTGGAGTTCTTGTAGCTTCGGTCAGCCATCCCCAACGTACGGGTTGCATCCAACCTTGGCAGGTATAAAGCTAGTTACCCCGGCTGCTTGCAGCTAGTTATCCCTCCCGATTCGATCCTACGACGTGAAGATCGGGCCACCCTCGGGCGTGAACTCGTTCATCGGGTTCCCACCTATCATTAACTGAGTAGCATATCCAGTGTGAGGTTTGGGCAAAAGAAATACAATTTCTGGGCATCAAACCCATCCATAGACGAGTCGTTGAAGAGATTTGGATTGACCTCACCAGTCACCAGCATGTACTGGAGCAAGCAGCCATGGCTGCCGGCCGGAGGAGGGCACAAAGCGTTCGCGAACAAAACAAGTGCCGCCGCCAACACCACCTGATCCGTCGCCGCGACCAGCCGGCCACCATAAGCCACGCTGCCCGACACCAACGCCACGACCCGCTCACCTCGACGCCGTTGCCGTCGAGCACCAGGCCGTCGCGCCGCCAAAGTGGTCAGCCACCGCTTCCCACACCGCCAGGGCAATTCGCTGACCACCACACCGCCATGCCCAACCACCGGTCACTGAGCCCTCGGCCACCACGCCGCAAGCTAGCTAATGCAAGCCAGTCACCATCGAAAACCACAGCACGACGCGTGATTAGAATAGGAATGGAGGCGGCGGGGGAGTGGGATAACACCACGAATAGAAAACAGTTTTTTGGCAACGTAAGAAAAAAGGAGAAAACTTACGGCGGCACATAAAAGATTTTACCTCGTGTGTATCGATGGAAAGTCGGAGGCACAATGGGATGATGGAATCGAATCGGGAGAAAGTCTGGCTCGGTCGATCGACCATGGTGAGGAATACATTATTCTTCACCCTGGGTCTTAAATAGACTTTCTATATATATAGACACACACACAACACTGGAGAATGTTGATGCCCTCATTTAGCCCATTGTAACATCCCTATGTAATGGCTACAGTGATTGCCTTTTGATAATGCCAAGCCATCCTGTTCAACAGTGCTTGATCGTCATTATTGTCATCCATTTCAAATTCCAATTCAAATGAAATTTTCAAACTTTAAGTGATAAATAAAAGTTGTTCAAATCCAGGAACTAAAATGTTCCTACTGTTGCAAATAATCCCAATGCAATTATAAAGTTGGAGCCAACCTCACCAAAATTCCAAAAATGCCCCTGGAAACTATATCAGTGGTCCAGCAACATTAATTTTGGTCTTCCCTTTTCCTAAAAATGCATAAACATTTCCAAGAGCCCTGAAACTTTTATGGCAGCCCAAAATATTACTTTGTATTTATGAGACAATATTTACCATTTACCAAAAATCATTTGGTGGGTCTGTTGAAGACAAAATAAGAGAAACAGTAAAAAGAAAATGCAAAAGAAATAAGAAAAGGGAGAAGAATCCCCCCGGGCCTCGGCCCACTCCCACTGGCCAGCCCACCTAAGCCGGCCCACTTCCCCGCTCCCCTGGCCTATAGGCCACGCCTCACCGAACCCTAGCCCCTCGATCCCCCACTTCACCCCACTCGCTCCCCCCACGCCTCTCTCCCCTTCCCTCGACTGGATCGGGGAGGAGCCCGATCTCGCGCCGCCCCGCGCCCCCTGCCGCCGGCGCCCATCCCCGGCGCTACCCCCAGCCGCACCGCCCGACGCCGCCTCCCGCCTCTCCGTCTCCTCCCGCACGGCGTCCGCCCCCCTCGACCCCTTCTGGATCGGGATCGGGGGCAACGACCGCGCCCCCGCCACCCGTCGCCGGCGCTGCCCCGACCCCGCCGCCGTCACCCGTCGCCCCTCCACCTCGCCGGCCGTCTCCGACCGCCTCCCCGAGCCGCTTCATCGCGCCTCGCCGAACCCCGATCCCCTACTCGCCGGTGAGGCCCGGCCTCCCCTCCCCCCCGTCCCCGTCGCTCGTCCCGGCCAGCGGCCGCTCGCGCTCCCACCTCCCCTCGCCGCGCACTGCAGCTGCGGATGCTCCGCCGTGCCTGCACCCCGCCGCCGCGCTCACCACGCGCGCCCTCCTTCCCCTGGTCGCGCCCGCGCCGGCCGGCCCCCTGCCCTCGCGCCCACGACCGCGCTACCGCACCACCGCGCCCGTCGCTCCCCGCGTACGCTCCTGCCTCGCCCTCCGCTCGCCACTGCTCGCCGCCCCGCGCTCGCCGGGTGCCTGCGCGCGTAGCCCGCGCGCCCGCTATGGCCCCTGGGCCACTGACGGCCGGCCCCCACCCCCCTACGACTAATGACATGTGGGGCCCAACCCCCAGAAAACAAAAACAAAAGAAAAGAAAAAGAAAAGAATTTAAAAATAAATAAATAAATAAATAAGAATAATTAATTAGTGAATTAATTAAGTTAATTAATTTTGTTTAATTTAACTAATTATGTTTAATTAACCTAATCAACTAATTAAACTAACTAATCTGTTAATTAGGATAATGTGACACTGACAGGCGGGACCCGCATGTCAGTTTGACCGGTCAACGATTACGTTGACCGCTGATGTCACGC
This sequence comes from Thinopyrum elongatum, assembly GCA_011799875.1. NCBI lineage: Eukaryota > Viridiplantae > Streptophyta > Magnoliopsida > Poales > Poaceae > Thinopyrum > Thinopyrum elongatum. The sequence continues at coordinate 436,402,587 of CM022302.1, forward strand.
TGACATAATAAATGTTTTTTCGAATTAAATTAAATCTGTTATTTCCAGAAATTGTTTAAATCTTTAAAAAAATCATATAAAATAATCCGTAACTCGGATGAAAATACTTTGTACATGAAAGTTGCTCAGAACGACGAGACGAATACGAATACGCGGTCCGTTCGTCTGCCACACGTCCCTAGCATAGCGAACATGCAACAATCCACCTCCGTTTCATATGTCCAAAAATGCCAAACACCGGGGATACTTTCCCGGATGTTTTCCCCCTTCACCAGTACCGCGTAGCACCGCGTTAGATCACACCTAGCACCGTTTATTGCCATGTCATGCATCTGTTTGCGTCGTATTTATTGTTTCTTCCCCCTCTTCTCTCCGTTAGACTTCGAGACTGACGCCACTGCTGCTGCCCCGATCGACTATGGTGTTGACGACCCCTCCTTCTTGCCAGAGCAACCAGGCAAGCACCCCCCTTGAGCATACCAATATCGCCTATTCTTTCTCTCTCATGCTTGCATTAGAAATGCTGCTACTACTGCTTTACCCATTCTGATGCATAGCCTGTTTATTGTAACCTACTATTGAAACCTTACCTGCTTATCCTAAACTGTCAAGTATAGGCTGGGTAGAGACCTATCAGTGACCCCACTTGTCCCGGCTGCCCCGCTGGATTATCAGAAGACCCGGTTAACGGGATTGAAGACCAGGCCCCAGCACCGCACATCACCCCCTTAGTTGTACGCCACTACTGGGTTACTATCGAGTGCCGAGGGTGATACCTCGTCAGCACTTCTGATGTTAATCTGGTAGGTTAGTTCATCGGTTGTGGTTACCGAGGGTGATTCCTCCTTCACCGCTTCCGATAACGACGCTGTCATGCACCACCTCAAGTGTGAACCCATCGAGGGTGATTCCTCCGAGCTCACCTTGACGGATACATCAAGTAGGAATCCAACGAGGGTGATACCTCGGATTCCCCTGATGTTATGGACACACGGATACCTAGACTTTACACTGTTACTTGGAAAGGCGGGTCGACCCTGAGGGGTACCCGCGTGAGCCTAAGTGGCGAGTGTTGTGGAGACGGGTTGACCTGGAGGTTGCCCGAGATATGAATACGAGGCGTGGCCGGGCATTCTTAGCCCTTGCTGCAAGTCCTCGAGACGGGGCGACGGGGTCACATCAATCATGAGTCTCTGCTCGTTACAGCAAGCCCCTAGTCCGCTAACGATTTGGATATTTGATCTGAGCAGGCCTCTGGCCTAATAGCACTAACCGTCACGTGGGAAGAGTTATGGGCACTCTACATCGTAGCATCAACTGAAAGCTCTGTCAGACGTCCAGTTCAGCCTCATGGCCGGGCTGGGCCAGTGCCATCCAGGACTAAGGTGGTGCTCATCCCGACCCTGCACACACCGACCCAGAGTGCACAGGGCGATGGCCCAAGACCCCTGAGCGCTTAGGATATAGACCGACGGGGACCTCTCTGCTGAGCTGTAGGTAGGGTTGCGGTGTATCGTTTGGCCGAGGCCGGGCATTACCCGGAAAAGTGTGTCCGGCCGGAGTTAAGCGAGCGTGGTGGGTAAGTTGGTGCACCCCTGCAGGGAAGAACACATCTATCGATAGCCGGTCCTATGGTAAAGGACACTCGGAGTTGTATCCCGATCGATACAACTAGAACTGGATACTTGTGATGAGTATGGCTCTGGGATTACTTTCTCGCAGGGAGTCGAGAAAGGATCTCTGGTCGAGGTTGATACTTGGATATTATGGCTCTGGGATTGCTTTCTCGCATGGAGTCGAAAAAGGATCTCTGGGTGAGGATGAGACTTAATGATACTACTACTTCATACTGTATTAATCTACACTCTTCTAATGCTGCAAGACTGTTGAAGATGCTAGTCTTCGATAGGACTAGGCTTTCCCCTCTATTCTGGCATTTCTGGAGCCCAGTCCACATATACAGCCTTCCTTTGATAATGTTGCATATGTAGTGTAGATCCTTGCTTGCTGAGTACTTCGGATGAGTACTCACGGTTGCTTTGCTTTCTTTTTCCCCCATATCCTTTGATGCAACCAGATGACGGAGCCCCAGATACAGCTGTCCACGCCGACGATGGCTACTACTACCCCGAGGGTGGATACTTCTACGAGTTGGCCGACGACCAAGAGTAGGTTCGGAGGGTCCCAGGCAGGAGGCCTGCGCCTTTCGATCGTAGTGTTTTCTTTTGCCCCGCCTTCTAAGGGCCTATCTGTGTTTTATTTTATATCTGTACTCAGATATCTGATGCTTCCGCTGATGCTTGTATGCGAGCTTATGTATTCGAGCCCTCGAGGCCCCTGGCTTGTAATATATAGCTTGTATGACCTTATTTATGCTTTAGAGTTGTGTTGTGATATCTTCCCGTGAGTCCTTAGGCTTGATCGTGTGCATTTGCGTGTATGATTAGTGCATGATTGAGCCGGGGGCGTCACAAGTTGGTATCAAAGCCGACTGCCTGTAGGAACCCCCTTTCCAACTCCTTGGCCGAAGTTGAGTCTAGTGGTCCAAAACTGTTTTACTAACTTGGCTGTGTGGCTTACGGGCCCACATCGCCAATTGGGTGGTATTAGGATTTTTTATTTCTCGTCTATACTCTGGGACTCTGATCTCTCTTCCTTTTGGGTTAAAATTTTACTAACTCCAACATTAGGTTCTCGTACCCACTTCCTCCCGGAGAGCCCCGACATTACCGATGATCGCTTGCTTCGCCAGAAGATTCTACGGATACTCCTCGATGTTTCTCGAGACCCTGTGCCCACTACCTTGCAGTTCCTGACCACCGGTAATCCCCGTGAATAACATCCCTGCCACTTGTACCTTCATCCCCAGTTGCTCCTGTTGTTACAAGGTACACCTAGTACTCTCCGTTGCTCCGAGAATCCTTTGTGCCTTTGGCTTTGCAGCTTCTTTTTGCACTGAGGATAATTCACTTAACCGGGGTCCGTTCATCCCCAGTTATTCATATGCTTTCCAATATACTTGGAAATGCTATCTGATCTTCCGAAAATCCTTTGCAGCCTACTGCTTTTGAGATTCTTCTTACTTGCTTGCATTATGATTAGTTCCATATGTCAAGTAATCATCGTTGATATCCCTTATCTAAATCACTCTGATCCCGTTGATTCAACATGTGAGCGAATACTCGCAATCATCAGTTGTTACCTACTAATTCATCCTTTCGGCTCAGACGTCATTTTAGACATGAGTTGGATCCCGGCCAATCATGTTGCAATTGATTGTCCCCCTAGTTCCCTTCAACTTAACCATCCTTATCGGAACTTTTGCCCCTGATCTTTCACTTTGGAAATCATAATTCTTTTGCATCTGAACGCCGAATTATTCACCTGTTTCTATAATCTGATGCCTTTGCATCCTTCTTCCTCTGGTTGAGTACCGATACTCACATCGGGTCCTTTGCGGACCACCTGATCTTTTGGTGGATTACTATCCGACAGCTCCTTTGTATTTTAAATCATTGACAACTTTCCCTTGATACAAAATGTCTCGGGCGAATTGTATCATCTACTCCGTATCGCCAGCCCTTTGCTTTCGAGCGTGTATCCGTCGCTCCTGCTAGTGTGTTGTATAGCTTCGTAAAAATGTCCCGATGGGTTGAACCTATGCTTTTCCCCCAGAACATGTGAACCCAAAAGTTATGCGTGTTATACTCTTTCGACGCAACAACCGCATTACCTACCAACCTGAAGGCTTGAACCACATCACTGCCTGTCGGAGTTGAGACATCCAAGGATCAAAGTTAATCCAGATGCCTTTTTCATTCTCACCTTCTTTTGGTTGCAGGCTATATCGTTGACAATCAGGGGCTGCTGATCCCTGATGACCCACAAGTATAGGGGATCAATCCTTGTCCTTTCGATAAGTAAGAGTGTCGACCCAACGAGGAGCAAAAGGAAATGGTAAGCGGTTTTCAGCAAAGTATTCTCTGCAAGTACTGAAAGTAGTAGTAACGTATAGTTTGATAGAAAGATAATTTGTAACAAGTAACAATAGTAACAAGAGTGCAGCAAGGTGGACCAATCCTTTTTATAGTAAAGGACAAGCCAAAAGTACTTCTTATAATGAGCAAAGCGTTCTCCAGAACACATGGGAATTCTTGTCTAGTCACGTTCATTATGTTTAGTTGATTCACGTTCACTACTTCGATAATTTGATATGTGGGTGGACCGGTGCTAGGGTGTCATTCTTACTTGAATAAGCAACCCACTTATGATTACCCTCTCTCGTAAGCATCTGCAACTACCAAAGAATAACTAAGATAAATCTAACCATAGTGTGAAACATATGGATCCAAATCAGCCCCTTACGAAATAACGCATAAACTAGGGTTTAACATTTTGTCACTCTCGCAACCCATCATCTACTTAATACTCCCCAATGCCTTCCACTGGGCCCAATTATGGTGAAGTGTCATGTAGTCGACGTTCACACGACACCACTAGAGGAAGAACAACATAGACATCATCAAAATATTGAATGAATACCAACTTCACAAGATTACTTATAACAAGACTTCTCCCATGTCCTCAAGAACAAAAGGAACTACTCACAAATCATATTCATGTTCAAGATCAAAGGGGTATTGTATATGATTAAGGATCTGAACATATAATCTTCCACCAAGTAAACCAACTAGCATCAATTATAAGATGTAATCAACACTACTAGTAGCCCACAGGTACCAATCTGGGGTTTTGGGACAAAGATTGAATACAAGAGAGAAACTAGGGTTTGAGATGAGATGGTGCTGGTGAAGATGTTGATGAAGATTGGTCCTCCCACGATGAGAGGATAGTTGGTGACGTCGATGGCTTCAATTTCCCCCTCCCGGAGGGAAGTACCCCCGGCGGAACCGCTCCGCCGGAGAGCAAAAGTGCTCCTGCCCGGGTTCTGCCTCGAGACGGCGGTGCTTCATCGTGAAAGTCTTCTCTTATTTTTCTAGGGAAAATGGCCTCATTATAGGAGAAGGAGGGCACATGAGGGTGTCCGTGGGCCCCACAAGACATCAGGGCGCGCCCTGGGGGGCACGCCCTATTGTCTTGTGGGTAACAAGTGGGGCCCCTCTGGTACTTCTTCGTTCCAGTATATTTTATATATTGAATAAAAATCTCATAAGTTTTAGGTCATTTGGAGCTCTGGAGAATAGCTATCTCTGTTGTAGCTCTTTTAGGTCCAGAACTCCAGCTGGCAACAATTTCCCTCTTCATATAGACCTTGCAAATTAAGAGAGAAAAGGTATTAGAATTGTATCATAAAGTGAAATAATGACCAAAAACATTATAAATAACAGTAGAAAATCATGATGCAAAATGGACGTATCAATCCCCAAGACCCGCGGTTCACCATGTACACACAGCTTTCCCTAGCAAACGGAGCCTCTCTGCCATTAGGATCCTTGAAGGTGATCTCCTGGTTAATCAGACAATTGAGTCCGAGAAACAGAGAGTGTGAACCAAGGCTGTTTACCCGCCTCCAACTCAAAAATCCTGAAGGCCCCAACAAGCTGGTATCCTGCTCATAGATGTAACAACCATTCTCCGGATACTCATGTATTTCAGGCTGCATGTACATAGTGGTTTTTTTGTAATATAACCTTGCCAGCTGATGCATGCGAATGACCATCGGTCTTTCGCCATCGTATGATCGAGCAAGGAACCAGTTGTGCTTCCCTGTTTTCGGCAAAGGTGGTGTGATTACAAAGGGCAGGGGCCGTATGGACAATGCATCGTATCAAAAAGGACATACATTGTTAATGTAAGATCAGCATTGTTCAAGTATGAGTAGGATAATGTAAGAAACAACATTGATCTATCCCTGTTGTAACTAAGAGGAAAATAGAGGGAAATGTATACTGGTCTCGAAAATATAGCAGTGTCATGCATGGTTATACTCATGTTATCTTGCAATCGATTCTTTACAGGAAACTAACATGCCATGCATGTTATGTAGTCATGTTCTATTCTCACAAATAAATTATCCAGAGGAAACTAACCCACCATGCATTGTTATATACTCATGATCTGTGTGCAATTTTTTTGTGAGGATATTATTCTAGCCATTGTTTGCTGAAGGGCGGATATGGGTATGTAGACATGGTAAGCATGACAGTATCTCACTACTTCCAAACATAGAGTTTTCCATATGCACTTTTACTTCCCTAATTGTCGGTGTCAAAACCAGAAGACCTTGGGGTAGGGGGTCCCGAGCTGTGGATCTCGTATCGATGGTAACAAGAATAGATAGACGACGTTTTACCCAGGTTCGGGCCCTCTTGATGGAGGTAAAACCCTACATCCTGCTCTTGTTTATATTAATGGAGATGTATCAAGTTCAAAGTTGATCTACCTCGAGATCGTAATATGTGGTCTAACTCTAGGGCTAGGTGAATGATATTGCGTTGATGTGTCCTCTATGGGCTAAACCCTATGGCTTATATGCACGTTAGGGAGGGTGGCTAGGGTTACAAGGTCGGTATCTTGAAGCAAGGTGGTAGGAGAGATCTTGGAGTATACGCCAAGTCTTTGACTCCTGATACGTCCATTTTGCATCATGTTTTCTTACTGTTATTTATAATGTTTTTATGCATAATAATGCTTTTTGGAGTAATTCTAATGCCTTTTCTCTCATAATATGCAAGGTTTACACAAAGAGGGGGAATGCCGGCAGCTAGAATTCTGGGCCTGAGAAAGCTACGTCAGAGTTACCTATTCTGCACATCTCCAAATGAGCTGAAAATTTACGGAGAATTATTTTGGAATGTATAAAAAATACTGGAGCAAATAACTACCGGAGGGGGGCCACCTGGTGAGCACAAGACACCAGGGCGCGCCTGGGCCCCCAGGCACGCCCTGGTGGGTTGTGCCCAGCACGGCCCACCTCCGGTGCCCATCTTCTGGTATATAGGTCATTTTGAACTAGAAAAAAATCAGAAGGGTGACTTTCAGGAGAAGCGCCGCTGTCTCGAGGCGGAACTTGGGCAGGAGCACTTTTGCCCTCCGGCGGAGCGATTCCGCCGGGGGAACTTCCCTTCCGGAGGGGGAAATCATTGCCATCGTCATCACCAACAACTCTCTCATCTTTGGGAGGGTAATCTCCATCAACATCTTCAATATCACCATCTCCTCTCAAACCCTAGTTCATCTCTTGTGTTCAATCTTTGTACCGGAACCTTAGATTGGTACCTGTGGGTGACTAGTAGTGTTGATTACATCTTCTAGTTGATTACTATATGGTTTATTTGGTGGAAGATTATATGTTCAGATCCATTATGCTATTTATTAATATCCCTCTGATCTTGAGCATGATTATCATTTGTGAGTAGTTACTTTTGTTATTGAGGTCACGGGAGAAGTCATGTTGCAAGTAATCATGTGAACTTGATATTTGTTCGATATTTTGATGATATGTATGTTGTGATTCCCTTAGTGGTGTCATGTGAACGTCGACTACATGGCACTTCACCATATTTGGGCCTAAGGGAATGCATTGTGTAGTAGTTATTAGATGATGGGTTGCTAGAGTGACAGAAGCTTAAACCCTAGTTTATGCGCTACTTCATAAGGGACCGATTTGGATCCAAAAGTTTAATGCTATGGTTAGATTTTATCTTAATACTTTTCTCAAAGTTGCGGATGCTTGCGAGGGGGTTAATCATAAGTAGGAGGTTTGTTCAAGTAAGAACATCACCTAAGCACCGGTCCACCCACATATCAAATTATCAAAGTAGCGAACACGAATCAAACCAACATGATGAAAGTGATATGGTGAAATTCCCATGTACCCTCAAGAACGCTTTGCTTATCATAAGAGACCATTTTGGCTTGTCCTTTGCCACAAGAGGATTGGGCTACCTTGCTGCACTTTATTTACCGTTACCGTTACTTGTCCGTTACAAATTATCTTGCTATCAAACTACTTGTTACCGACTATTTCAGTGCTTGCAGAAAATACCTTGCTGAAAACCACTTGTCATTTCCTTCTGCTCCTTGTTGGGTTCGACACTCTTACTTATCGAAAGGACTACGATTGATCCCCTATACTTGTGGGTCATCAAGACTCTTTTTTGGCACCGTTGCTGAAATTTATTACTACGTGCTGAAATTTATTATCACTTGTTACTATGGAGAACCATCCTTTGAGGGGTTTGTTCGGGGTATCTTCACCTCGATCGGAAGCACAATTAGTTGCCCCTCAACCTACTGCACCTACTGAAAATATTGGTTATGAAATTCCTTCGGGTATGATAGAACAACTGCTAGCTAATCCTTATGCAGGAGATGGAACTGAGCATCCTGATATGCACTTGATATATATGGATGAAATTTTTGGATTATTTAAGCTTGCATGTTTATCCGGAGATGAAGCTAAGAAGAAGGTTTTCCCTTTATCTTTGAAGGGAAAAGCGTTGACATGGTATAGGCTATGCGATGATATTGGATCTTGGAACTGGAATCGATTGAAATTGGAATTTCACCAAAAAAATTATCCTATGCATCTAGTTCATCGTGATTAGAATTATATATATAATTTTTGGCCTCGTGAAGGAGAAAGTATTGCTCTACCTTGGTGGAGGCTTAAGTCAATGTTATATTCATGCCCCAATCATGAGCTCTCAAGAGAAATTATTATTCAGAATTTTTATGCTCGGCTTTCTCATGATGATCGATCCATGCTCGATACTTCTTGTACTGGTTCTTTTATGAAGAAGACTATTGAATTCAGGTGGGATCTTTTAGGAAGAATTAAATGCAACTCTAAAGATTGGGAACTCGATGAAGGTAAAGATTCAGGTATTAAGCTTGAGTTTGATTGTGTTAAATCTTTTATGAATACCGATGCCTTTCACAAGTTTAGCACTAAATATGGACTTGACTCAGAGATAGTAGCCTCTTTTTGTGAATCTTTTGCTACTCATGTTGATCTCCCTAAGGAGAAGTGGTTTAAATATCATCCCCCTATTAAAGAATAAATTAAAGAACCGGTCATAGTTAAAGATGAAACTATCATTTACAATGTTGATCCAGTTGTGCCTACTGCTTATATTGAAAAACCACCTTTCCCTGTTAGGATAAAGGAACATGCTAAGGTTTCAACTGTGGTTCACAAAAGTAATATTAGAGCACCTAAACCTGCTGAACAAATTAAAGTAGAACCTAGTGTTGCTATGGTTAAAGATCTCCTGGTAGAAAACATTGATGAGCATGTTATTTACTTCTGTGATGAAGCTGCTAGAATTGCCAAACCCGATGAAAAAGATAAACATAGACCTGTTGTTGGCATGCCTGTTGTCTCAGTTAAAATAGGAGATCATTGTTATCATGGTTTATGTGACTTAGGTGCTAGCATGAGTGCTATTCCTTTTACCTTATACTAAGAAATTATGAATGAAATAACACCCGCTGAAATAGAAGACATATATGTTACTATTAAACTTGCTAATAGAGACACCATCACACCACTTGGGATTGTTAGAGATGTTGAAGTCTTGTGTGGGAAAATAAAATACCCTACTGATTTTCTAGTTCTTGGTTCCCCACAAGATGACTTTTGTCCCATTATCTTTGGTAGACCTTTCTTGAACACTGTCAATGCTACTATAGATTGTCATAAACAAACTGTCAGTGTTCGCTTTGGTGATGAATCTCATGAATTTAATTTTTCCAAGTTTAATAGACAACCTCATAAGAAAGAATTACCTAGTAAGGATGAAATAATTGGTCTTGCTTCTATTGTTGTGCCTCCTACTGATCCACTAGAACAATATTTGTTAGACCATGAAAATGATATGCATATGCATGAAAGAAATGAAATAGATAAAATTTTCTTTGAACAATGACCTCTGCTCAAACACAATTTGCCTATTGAAACTCTAGGAGGTCCTCCTCCACCTAAAGGTGATCCTGTGTTTGAATTGAAACAATTGCCTGACACTTTGAAATATGCTTATCTCGATGAGAAAAAGATATATCCTATTATTATTAGTGCTAACCTTTCAGAACATGAAGAAGAAAGATTATTGAAAATTCTGAAGAAGCACCGTGCTGCTATTGGATATAATCTTGATGATCTTAAGGGCATTAGTCCCACTCTCGGTCAACACAAGATTAATATGGAACCTGATGCTAAACCCGTTGTTGATCATCAACGACATTTGAATCCTAAGATGAAAGAAGTGGTAAGAACTGAAATATTAAAGCTTCTGGAAGCAGGTATAATCTATCCCATAGCTGATAGTAGATGGGTAAGTCCCGTTCATTGTGTCCCTAAGAAGGGAGGTATTACTGTTGTTCCTAATGATAAAAATGAACTTATTCCACAAAGAATTATTACTGGCTATAGAATGGTAATTGATTTTAGAAAATTAAATAAAGCAACTAGAAAAGATCATTACCCTTTGCCTTTTATTGATCAAATGTTGGAAAGATTATCTAAGCACACACACTTTTGTTTTCTGGATGGATATTCTGGTTTTTCTCAAATACCTGTTTCATAACCTGATCAAGAGAAAACCACTTTTACTTGCCCATTTGGAACTTATGCTTATAGACGTATGCCTTTTGGTTTATGCAATGCACCTGCTACCTTTCAAAGATGTATGACTACTATATTCTCTAATTTTTGTGAAAAGATTGTTGAGGTTTTCATGGATGATTTTTCTATTTATGGAACTTCTTTTGATGATTGCTTGAGCAACCTTGATCGAGTTTTGCAGAGATGTAAGCAAACTAATCTTGTCTGGAATTGGGAGAAGTGTCACTTTATGGTTAATGAAGGTATTTTCTTGGGGCACAAAATTTCTGAACGAGGTTTTGAGGTGGATAAAGCTAAAGTTGATGCAGTTGAGAAAATGCCATGTCCTAAAGATATTAAAGGTATTCGTAGTTTCCTTGGTTATGCTGGTTTCTATAGGAGGTTTATTAAAGACTTCTCTAAAATTTCTAGGCCTCTTACAAATCTTTTACAAAAGGATGTTCCATTTGTTTTTGATGATGATTGTGTAGAAGCCTTCGAAACACTTAAGAAAGCCTTAACTTCTGCACCTATTATTCAACCACCTGATTGGAACTTGCCCTTTGAAATTATGCATGATGCTAGTGATTATGCTGTTGGTGCTGTTCTAGGACAAAGAGTTGATAAGAAATTAAATGTTATTCATTATGCTAGCAAAACTCTAGACAGTGCCCAAAGAAATTGTGCTACTACTGAAAAATAATTTTTAGCAGTTGTGTTTGCTTGTGACAAATTCAAATCTTATATTGTTGATTCCAAAGTAATTGTTCACACTAATCATGCTGCTATTAAATATCTTATGGAAAAGAAAGATGCTAAACCTAGACTTATTAGGTGGGTTCTTTTGCTACAAGAATTTGATTTACATATTACTGATAGAAAAGGAGCTGAGAACCCCGTAGCTGATAACTTGTCTAGGTTAGAGAATATTCTTGATGACCCACTACCTATTGATGATAGCTTTCTTGATGAACAACTAGTGGTAATAAATGTTTCTCATAACACTCCTTGGTATGCTGACTATGCTAATTATATTGTTGCTAAATACATACCACCTAGTTTCACATACCAACAAAAGAAAAAATTCTTCTATGATTTAAGACATTACTTTTGGGATGACCCACATTTTTATAAACAAGGAGTAGATGGTATTATTAGACATTGTGTACCCGAGCATGAACAGGAACAAATCCTATGGAAATGTCACTCCGAAGCTTATGGAGGGTATCATGCGGGAGATAGAACTGCTCACAAAGTATTGCAATCTGGTTTTTGTTGGCCTACTCTCTTCAAGGATGCCCATAAGTTTGTTTTATCTTGTGATGAAAGTCAAAGAATTGGTAATATCGGTAAGCATCAAGAAATGCCTATGAATTATTCACTTGTTGTTGAGCCATTTGATGTTTGGGGTTTGATTATATGGGACCTTTTCCTTCCTCTAATGGGTATAAATATATTTTGGTTGCTGTTGATTATGTTACTAAGTGGGTAGAAGCTATTCCAACTAGTAGTGCTGATCACAACACTTCCATTAAAATGCTTAAAGAAGTCATTTTCCCAAGGTTTGGAGTCCCTAGATATTTAATAACTGATGGTGGTTCACACTTTATTCATGGTGCTTTCCGTAAAATGCTTGCTAAATATGATGTTAACCATAGAATTGCATCACCCTATCATCCTCAGTCTAGTGGTCAAGTTGAACTTAGCAATAGAGAAATAAAACTAATATTACAAAAAACTGTTAATAGGTCCCGAAAGAATTGGTCTAAGAAATTGGATGATGCACTTTGGGCCTACAAAACAGCATATAAAAATCCTATGGGTATGTCTCCCTATAAAATGGTTTATGGAAAAGCTTGTCATTTGCCTTTAGAGTTAGAACATAAAGCTTATTGGGCAATTAAAGAACTCAACTATGATTTCAAACTTGCCGGTGAAAAGAGGTTATTTGACATTCGCTCATTAAATGAATGGAGAACCCAAGCTTATGAAAATGCCAAATTATTTAAAGAAAAAGTTAAAAGATGGCATGACAAAAGAATCCAAAAGCGGGAATTCAAAGTTGGAGAATATGTTCTTTTGTACAACTCTCATTTCAGATTCTTTGCAGGAAAACTTCTCTCTAAGTGGGAAGGACCATATATTATTGATAACCCACAAGTATAGGGGATCGCAACAATTTTTGAGGGTAGAGTATTCAACCCAAATTTATAGATTCGACACAAGGGGAGCCAAAGAATACTTGTAAGTATTAGCAGCTGAGTTGTCAATTCAACCACACCTGGAGATTAATTATCTGGAGCAATATGATCAGTAGCATAGTAATATGATAGTTTTGATAGCAGTGGTAATAGTAGCAGTAACGGTAACAGTGATAGCAATGATTTTGTAGCAGTTGTAACAGTAAGAGCAACAGTAGTAACTTAGCAAGAACAATATATGGAAAGTTTGTAGGCATTGGATCGGTGAATTCGTTGGATGATATTCATCATACAACAGTCATAACCTAGGGCGATATGGCACTAGCTCCAGTTCATAAATATAATGTAGGCATGTATTCCGTAAATAGTTATACGTGCTTATGGAAAGAACTTGCATGACATCTTTTGCCCTACCCTCCCGTGGCAGCGGGATCCATAAGGAAACTAAGGGATATTAAGGCCTCCTTTTAATAGAGAACCGGAACAAAGCATTAACACATAGTGAATACATGAACTCCTCAAACTACGGTCATCACCGGAAAGTATCCCGATTACTGTCACACCGGGGTTTACGGATCATAACACGTAATAGGTGAATATGACTTGCAAGATCGGATCTAGAACATAGATATAATGGTGATAACATAAACGGTTCAGATCTGAAATCATGGCACCCGGGCCCAAAGTTACAAGCATTAAGCATGGCAAAGTCATAACAACATCAATCTCAGAACATAATGGATACTAGGGATCAAGCCCTAACAAAAACTAACTCGATTACATGATGAATCTCATCCAACTCCTCACCGACCAGCAAGCCTACGAAGGAATTAGTCACTCCCGGTGGGGAGCATCATGGAATTGGTGATGGAGAAGGGTTGGTGATGACGAAGATCGAAGATCCCCCTCTCCGGAGCCCCAAACAGGCTCCAGATCTGGCCTCCCGGCGAAGAACAGGAGGTGGCGGCCGCTCCGTATCATGAAGCGCAATAATTCTTTCTCCCTGAACTTTTTCTCCAAAATAGAATTTTATAGAGTCGAAGTCAGGGTCTGTGGGGCCACCAGGTGGGCACAACCCACCTGGGCGCGCCTGGAGGGGGGGCTGGTGGGTTGTGCTCACCCAGGCCCCCCCTCCGGTGGTTCTTGGCTCTAGTATTTTTCTTTTATTCCATAAAAATTCTCCAAAAAGTTTCGTTCCATTCTGAGAACTTTTATTTCTGCACAAAAACAACACCATGGTAGTTCTGCTGAAAACAGCATCAGTCCGGGTTAGTTTCATTCAAATCATGCAAATTAGAGTCCAAAACAAGAGCAAAAGCATTAGGAAAAGTAGATACGCTGGAGATGTATCAACTCCCCCAAGCTTAAACCTTTGCTTGTCCTCAAGCAATTCAGTTGATAAACTGAAAGTAAAAAAATCTTTTACGAACTCTTTTGTTCTTGTTTACATAAATAAGCTTAAGTAACACCCAGGTTTTCAGCAAAGATTATAACTAACCATGTCAACAATAACTCTTAGAAATTATATTAACTCATATCAATGGCATAAGCAACTAGCGAGCAATAATAAATATCTCAAATGACAACACTTTGTCAAAACAATCGTGATATAATATGACAACAGTGGTATCTCACTAGCCCATTCTGAGACCGCAAAACATAAATGCAGAGCACCTCCAAAGTTCAAGCAGCGACTAAACATTGTAATTCATGGTAGAAAAGATCCAGTCATGATGCAGCCAACATTAGCTACACATAATGCATGAGGATAACAATAGTGCTCTCAGATCTGGTGCTTATTTGAGAAGGTGATGACACAACATAAAATTAAATAGATAGTTCCTTCGCAGAGGGAATCAGTGATTTGCAGTGGTGCTAGAGCTCAGATTTTTAAAATAGAGATAAATGAAATTTTGAGAAATGCACCCTTCCTGTTTACTTCGCGACCATTAGTTATCGATATCTTCCATGCTAAACACATTAGTAGCGGTTCCCAAGTGATAAAAGTAAAAGTTTACTCCCCTCCACCAATAAACACACTCCACGGCTAGCCGAATCCACGGGTACCATCCATACCAACATCATTCCTGGGGGAGTTTTGTTTAATTATTTGCAATTTTTGATTTCGGGACTAGGAATCCCTATTACCTCCCCTCTTGTGCAAGGATGAGTGAATAAACACTCATCATGAGAATAACCCGCTTAGCATGGAAGATACCGACTACCTCTTGTCGCTCTATGAACAATCCAGGCACACAAAAATAGATGTTTATTTGAAGTTTTTAGAGGTGGCACATGCAAATTTACTTAGAATGACAGGGTAATACCGCATATAGGTGGATATATGGTGGACTCATCTGGGATAACTTGGGTTTTAGGATTTTGATGCACAAGCAGTATTCCCGCTTAGAACAGGCGAAGGCTAGCAAATAAGTTGAGAAGCGGCCAGCTAGAGAGCGAAAACGGTCATGAACATGCATTATGTGTAAGTAACATTGGATACTAGCATGAGTAGGATATGAACAACATGAACATATATATCATAGAGGCTATGTTGGTTTTAATTCAACTACATGCATGAACATGTGCCAAGTCAAGCCACTTGGAACATTCAGAGGAGGATACCATATCATCATACCACATCACAATCATTTTAATGCATGTTGACATCCAAGATAAATCATTATCCACTCCTAAATACTTAAGCATGGCATGAGAAACTATAATCTCTAATTGTCATTGCAAACATGTTTGATCATAATAGGCTAAATCATGGATACTAGGTTAAACATATTTACAAAAACAGAACAAGTTGAGTTCATACCCGTTTCTCTCTGCCACAGCCAGTTCATCAAATATCGTCATTATTTCCTTTCACTTGCATGACCGAATGATATGAAAATAATAATAGTGCAAGAGTGCCATGGACTAAGCTGGAATCTGTGAACATTTTATTCAAAAAGGAGAAGACAAGGTAATATGGGCTCTTGTTATATAAATATCAATGCACATGAGAGCCACTTGACATTTTCATCATGGTCTTCTCCTTGGTAAGACTCAATAAAAGGAAAAGAAATTCAGACAAACATACTGAAATATTTTTGGAGTTTTTAGTTTTTCTTGAAGAAAGCAAATTAAAGAGAAAAACAAAAATGAGAAAAACTATTTACACGAGAGAGCTCCCAACAAGCAAAAGAAGAACAAGGAAATCTTTTGGGTTTTCTTTTAACATTACAACTAATTTAAACTAGAAAGAAAAACCAAAAAGAAGCGATAAATATTTTTGGGTTTTCTCAAAAAAAATTCAAACACACAAGAAGAAAGCGAGAAAATGAATCTAGCATGGATAGTACAATGAAAAAGTGTGAACACCGACAACTGGAATGAAATGTGTGAATCATGAATGTAATGTCGGTGGAAATACGTACTCCCCCAAGCTTAGGCTTTTGGCCTAACTTGGTAATCACCATTCGCTGCCCGCATAATAGTCAGAGTGGTAGCTCACAGAGGCTCTTGGTGCAGCCTCCTTGGCCTGCCGAGCAGCCACGACCTCAGCATTGTGCGCACGGGCCTCGTTCTAAAAAACATAATACCTTCCTTTGCTGTGAAAATCAAAGAGAGCAGGCGCAAGAAAAAAGGTATGCACAACAGATTCTTTATTGAACCGCAAGTTATAAGTATAATCATTGATTTCGCCCTTAAGGAACTTATGGCGCTTCATGGCCTCAAAGTCTAAGTACTGAGTGGGAAGGATAGAGTCATTAGGCCAAGGTGATACACCCAGCTCCTTTGCTAAACGTGAAGCATAAATCCCACCATAAAAATATCCACTACCAGCATTGTGTTGCAGTCTACGTGCAATAATCGCTCCAAGGTTGTAACATTTAATACCGGTGAGAGCAGTGTGTATGAGGCTCAAGTCAGGAGCACAAAGTGTACTACAGTCTTGCTTGCCTATGATGCATTTGCCATTAAACAGTAGTATTGGATTGATGGGAAATGAATACCTTTTATTCTATCTTGTGTCACTCCTCTGTCCTCGCCATAACAAAGATTGATCAAGAATGACTCATACTCAGATCTTGGTGGCTCGTCTAGCAAACCCCAAAACGGAATGTTACACACACCACTAAATGCGTCTAGAGGCATGGTAATAGGACGGTCATAAAGTTTAAACAAAACTCTAGACTCATGAGGATGGAATTTAAATTCTTTAGTAAACGATTCTGTGAGGCTGAGATGCTGGATGCACTTATCTTCAATGTAGGGACTGAGCTCGGCGTTGTGAACATATTGCTCAAATTCTTCTTTGATACCTGCACTCATCATGAAATCGTTGCACGGCCATAAGCATGATTTGGTAATGGCATCCCGTATTGAACTTGCACTTGGTTCAACATAAGACCGACGAGTTGAGCCACTGCTAGACGATGCCCCCGAGGGCCTCCTCCTCGAAGAACTCCTTCCAAAGAAGTTCATTTTATTCGCATACAATTTTCTAAAAAATTTGGGTCACAATTTTTTTATTAACAAAACTTCACAAGATTGATAGCAACTACTCATAAGGAGGCATAGATGCTATGTTGAGCATTCAAACTACTTAGAACTCTAAGAATTCAACATGCAAGCTCATCTATAGTAGCACCAAGAGTAGCTAATTATTCAAAATATAATCCACTAAAGCAAAAACTAATTGGAGCAATGGAGGAGTCACATACCAAGTAGCAATCCCCCAAAACAGTTTCGGAAATGGAGCTTCGAGCAAAGAGATAGAAATCCGTGGGTTTGAGAGCAAGAACACGAGAGAGAGAGAGAGAGCAATGGTGATTTTTTTCTGGAGGTAGGTGATGACATGGGCTAAAGAGATAAGTGAGGGGGCCCACGTGGGGACCACAACCCACCAGGGCGCGCCTGGGGCTGCTGGCGCGCCCAGGTGGGTTGTGCCCACCTGGTGCACCCCCTCTGATGTTATTTGTACTAAAAATTCAGAAATATTCAAAAAAAATCGTATTAAATTTTCAGGGCATTCTGAGAACTTTTATTTTTGGGTCATTTTTTATTGCACGGGAACTTCTGAAAATAGACAAAGCATGGCATTTTATTTTATTTAACTAAGAAAAACAGAAAACAAAAGTTGGGAGCAGAAGGTTGTGCTTACTAAATTCATCGACTTCATACCTCTAAAAAATGATCCATTAATAAGGTTGATCAAGTCTTATTAACAACCACCTTCGATTAGCATGAAACCAAAGAACTTTCATAAAACACTAAGTTACCTCAACGGGGATATGCATGTCCCCAACAATAAGCATTTCATATTTCTTTTTGGCAGTAGGTAGAGGTAGTTGAAAACTTCCAATAGTGAGTGTCGGAGATTTTTCAATAACATTAATACCATTCACTTGGAATTGTTTTTTCGGAAAGTGCACCGTATGTTCATTACCATTGATATGAAAAGTGATCTTGCTTTTATTGCAATCAATAACAGCCCCTGCAATATTCAAAAAGGGTCTACCAAGGATAATCGACATATTGTCGTCCTCGGGCATCTCAAGTATAACAAAGTCAGTTAAGATAGTAACATTTGCAACAATAACGGGCACATCCTCAGAAATACCGATAGGTATGGCAGTTGATTTGTTAGCCATTTGCAAAGATATTTCAGTACGTGTGAGTTTATTCAAATCAAGTCTTTTATATAAGGAGAAAGGCATAACACTAACACCAGCTCCTAAATCACACAAGGCAATTTTGACATAATTTCTTTTGATGGAGCAAGGTATAGTTGGTATTCCCGGATCTCCAAGTTTTTTAGGTACTCCATCCTTAAAATAATAATTAGCAAGCATGGTGGAGATTTCAGCTTCAAGTATCTTTCTTTTATTAGTGATGATGTCTTTTATGTATTTTGCATAACGGGCCATCTTTAAAATATCAGTCAAGCGAGTGCGCAAAAAGACTGGCCTAAGCATTTCAGCGAAGCGTTCAAATTCTTCATCATCTTTCTTCTTAGTTGATTTAGGTGGAAAGGGCATGGATTTTTGAACCCATGGTTCTCTTTCTCTTCCATGTTTTCTAGCAACAAAGTCTCTTTTATCGTATCTTTTATTTTTAGGTTGTGGGTTATCAAGATCAACAACTGGTTCTATTTCAACATCATTATCTGGTTGTTTATCATTGTCTGGTTGAGTGTCTTCATGAACATCATCACTATCCTTTTCATTATCACTAGATGAGTGTTCATTACCAGATTGAGTTTCAGCATCAGAAATAAAAACATCATTTTCAGGAGGTTTTTCTACTTCAGGTTCACTAGAGGCATGCAAAGTCCTACCATTTTTCTTTTTCTTCTTCTTCTTAGATGGACTAGGTGCATCAGTATTAATTCTTTGAGAGTCTTGTTCAATTCTTTAGGGTATCCCTCAAGATAAAGTGGTTCCTGGGTCATTTTACCTCCTCTAGTTGCTACTCTAATAGCGAAGTCATTTATATTATTATTCATTTCATCAAGCAACTCTCTTTGGGATTTAGCAACTTGTTCTAGTTGAGTTTGAACCATAGAAGCATGTTTTCCTACACCTCTTACATCATTAGAGATTCTAAATAACAAGTCACTCAAGCGGGCAATCATATTGGAATTGTATTTCAATTGTTTCATAACATTTTCATTGAAGTGATCTTGTTTTCTAATGTAGTTGTCGAACTCATAGAGGCATTGACTAGGATGTTTATTGTAAGGGATGTCACTTTCATCAAATTTCATTAAAGAGTTTACCTCTACCACCTTCGGTAGTGGTGTGTCAAGTCCATGTATTTATTCAATAGGAGGTATATTTTTAACATCCTCCGCTTTAATACCTTTTTCCTTCATACTTTTTTTGCCTCCTGCATATCTTCAGGACTGAGATATAAGATACCCCTCTTCTTTGGAGTGGGTTTAGGCGATGGTTCAGGAAGAGTCCAATCATCATAATTTTTCAATATATTATTCAATAATTCCTCAGCTTGTTCAATAGTTTGTTCCCTGAAAACACAACCAGCACAACTATCTAGGAAGTCCCTAGAAGCATCAGCTAGTCCATTATAGAAGATATCAAGTATTTCATTTTTCTTAAGAGGATGATCAGGCAAAGCATTAAGCAATTGGAGAAGCCTCCCCCAAGCTTGTGGGAGACTCTCTTCTTCAATTTGCACAAAATTAAATATTTCCTGTAAGGCAGCTTGTTTCTTATGAGCAGGAAAATATTTTTTAGAGAAGTAATAAATCATATCCTGGGGACTACGCACACAACTAGGAGCAAGAGTATTGTACCATATCTTGGCATCACCCTTTAATGAGAACGGAAATAATTTGAGAATATAGTAGTAGCGAATCTTCTCATCATGAGCAAATAGGGTGGCTATATCATTTAATTTAGTGAGGTGTACCACAACTGTTTCAGTTTCATAGCCATGGAAAGGATCAGATTCAACCAAAGTAATTAACTCTGGGTCGACAGAGAATTCATAATCCTTATCATCAACAAAGATAGGTGAAGTAGCAAACTTAGGATCACATTTCATTCTAGCATTCAAAGATTTTTCTTTCAGTTTGCATAGTAATTTCTTAAGATCATCTCTATCATTGCAAGCAAGAAAATCTCTAGCTGTCTTCTCCTCCATAACATAACCTTCAGGTATCTTAGGCAATTCATATCTAGGAGAGCTAGGCCTAATAGGTGTTTCAAGATTTTCAGTCTCAAGTACTTCATCAGTTTCAATAATTTCATCAGTTTCAGCATTCTCAATATCTTTAGCTCAAGCAATTTGTTCATCAAGAAATTCACCTAGTGGCATATTATCATCAAGCAAGGTACTAGCATCATCATGAGTAGCATTCATATCAGAAGTAGCATCATTAATAACTTCGACATATCAGGATTAATAACATGTGGTGGTGTTTCAAGTCTACTCAAAATAGAAGGTGAATCAAGTGCAGAGTGTGATGGCAGTTCCTTACCTCCCCTCGTCTTAGAGGAAAAAAATCTTAGTATTGGTATCCTTCAGATTCTTCATAGTGATAAATAGATAATAATCCCAAGTGACTCAACAAATATAGCTATGCTCCCCGGCAACGGCGCCAGAAAAAGGTCTTGATAACCCACAAGTATAGGGGATCGCAATAGTTTTCGAGGGTAGAGTATTCAACCCAAATTTATAGATTCGACATAAGGGGAGCCAAAGAATACTTGTAAGTATTAGCAGCTAAGTTGTCAATTCAACCACACCAAGAGATTAATTATCTGTAGCAATATGATCAGTAGCACAGTAATATGATAGTTTTGATAGCAGTGGTAATAGTAGCAGTAACGGTAACAGTGATATCAATGATTTTGTAGCAGTTGTAACAGTAACAACACCAGTACTAACTTAGCAAGAACAATATATGGAAAGTTTGTAGGCATTGGATCGGTGAATTCTTGGATGATATTCATCATATAACAGTCATAACCTAGGGCGATACGGCACTAGCTCCAGTTCATAAATATAATGTAGGCATGTATTCCGTAAATAGTCATACGTGCTTATGGAAATAACTTGCATGACATCTTTTGTCCTACTTCCCGTGGCAGCGGGGTCCATAAGGAAACTAAGGGATATTAAGGCCTCCTTTTAATGGAGAACCAGAACAAAGCATTAAAACATAGTGAATACATGAACTCCTCAAACTACGGTCATCACCGGAAAGTATCCCGATTACTGTCACACCGGGGTTTACGGATCATAACACGTAATAGGTGAATATGACTTGCAAGATCGGATATAGAACATAGATATAATGGTGATAACATAAACGGTTCAGATCTGAAATCATGGCACCTGGGCCCAAAGTGACAAGCATTAAGCATGGCAAAGTCATAACAACATCAATCTCAAAACATAATGGATACTAGGGATCAAGCTCTAACAAAACTAACTCGATTACATGATGAATCTAATCCAACTCCTCACCGACCAGCGAGCCTACGAAGGATTTACTCATTCCCGGTGGGGAGCATCATGGAATTGGTGATGGAGAAGGTTTGGTGATGATGAAGATCGAAGATCCCACTCTCCGGAGCCCCAAACGGGCTCCAGATCTGGCCTCCCGACGAAGAACAGGAGGTGGCGGCGGCTCCGTATCGTGAAACGTGATAATTCTTTCTCCCTGATTTTTTTATCCAAAAATAGGATTTTATAGAATCGGAGTCAGGGTCTGCGGGGCCACCAGGTGGGCACAACCCACCTGGGCACGCTTGGAGGGGGGCACCCTGGTGGGTTGTGCTCACCCAGGGCCCCCCCTCCAGTGGTTCTTGGCTCCAGTATTTTTCTTTTATTCCATAAAAATTCTCCAAAAAGTTTCATTCCATTCCGAGAACTTTTATTTCTGCACAAAAACAACACCATGGTAGTTCTGCTGAAAACAGCGTCAGTCCGGGCCAGTTTCATTCAAATCATGCAAATTAGAGTCCAAAACAAGAGCAAAAGCGTTAGGAAAAGTAGATACGCCGGAGATGTATCAATTATCGAGGAGGTTTATCGCTCTGGAGCTATCAAGATTAATAATGCCGAAGGTGCTAACCCGAAGATGGTCAATGGGCAAAGAATTAAACACTATATCTCATGTACGCCTATTAATGTTGAAAGCAATATTATTCAAACCATGACACTCGAGGAACACATAAAAGAAACCTTCCAGAATACTCCAGAATCCTTAAAAAGAGGAGGTACGTGATACAGTAAGTAAACGGACTCTGAAAAATCCGCAAAAATATTTTTTGTCAGTTTTGGAATATTACAAAAATTAGGAAAATAATAAACAACCTGGAAGGCAACCGAGGAGGGCACAAGACACCAGGGTGTGCCTGCCTTGCCTGGCGCGCCCAGGTGGGTTGTGCTCACCTCGGGAACCTTCCCGACTCCGTTTTCCTCTCGTTTGCTTGTTTCCCAAGATAAAATAATCTTTATATACCCCCCAAACGTATTGACCACCGTATCACGGAGAAATCTTCTATTCTTCTTTCTTGCTGTTTTCTGACAGATCTAGATCGCCATGGCCGCTTCGAGCTCCTACAAGGACAAGTTTTTCGAGAAGGTCATCAACCCGTATTTGCGGGAGGTGATGCAGCACCCTCAAGCCATTGAGATGCGTGAGGGGGTGCTCCACATCCGGGACGTCCAGGGGCCCAAGAGGACGGGAACCGTGGAGGCTAGGCTCGAAGCTATGGAGCAGGAGGTTTTCAAGTGTAGGGGGATGGTGGAGCGTGGACTCAATGCCAATCACCTCATGATTACGGATTTCACCCGTGATCACAAGGTGGATGGCCGGTCCATGAAGGACATCGTCTTCATCCTCAACGAGCAAATCAATTTTCTGCAAAGCCAAATCTATGATCTCCAAAATCAAGCCTTTGAATATGAGGCGAGATTTAAAGGTATGAGTTTAGCTGCCAGTTGCAGGACTCGTGAGACTCGCGCTTCTTCTTATGATGGTGAGCCGCTGCCATGGAAGCCAGAGGATAAGCTCGCTACTACCTCATCACCACCACCATCATCATATTCCCCAACAAAGGAGACTTGAGTTCATGGTATGGGCACTCCCCTTGGCTTGTGCTAAGCTTGGGGGAGGTGCCCCGGTATCGTATCACCACCACTATCTTTGCCTTTATCTATTTTAGTTTGATCTTTAGTTATCCTATGATTTAGCTGAATAAAAGTTTAGTTCAATCTATTTTCGGGTGCTTGCTTAGTGATCTACCTATCTATGTAATCGTGTGCGAAATATATAATAAAGAGTAGTTTGAGTTTTGTTTCTTTACTCTTATGTTCCAATAAAAGAAAGGAAAATAAATGAAAAATATCATATCCTAATCTTATGGTAAGTAATGACATCACATAAGGAAAAGTATAAGTGGTAAAATTTATTGGAGATTGACAAACATAGCATTGGTCAATGATGCAATTCATGAAAGAATTAACAAGGGAAGAGAAAATTCACATGCAAATACACTATCTTGGACATCTTTTATGATTGTGAGCCCCCATTAAATATTATATGTCTAAATTGTTGACGTTGGACAAGGAAGACAACGTAATGATTTATGTTTGTTTATATTCACATAGAAGTTATATTGTCATAGATCCTTCAACATGTGGTGCTTGCTCAATATATTTGCTAGCCAAAAACTCCGCACTAAGTAGAGATACTACTTGTGCATCCAAAAACCCTTAAACCCAAAATCTTATTTCGAGAGTCAACCATACCTACCTATGGATTGAGTAAGATCCTTCAAGTAAGTTGTCATCGGTGAAATAAGGCAATAAAAATTGCTTCTACATGTGTTGGATCATTTAGTGTAAGAGAAAATTGAGCGTTGTACGAACTTGTGATGGCAAAGTAATAAAAGCGATAGTCTGCATAATAAAGGTTGCTATCATAAGGGGCAATACAACGTGATGTTCTTTTGCATTAAGGGATTTGGCATACAAACAAAAAGCGCATGGCAACCTCTGCTTCCCTCTGTGAAGGGCCTATCTTTTACTTTTATGTATTTACTTTTATGCAAGAGTCATAGTATTCTTCCCTATTCCTTTTTATTTTCTCTTTTTGCAAGCCTCATGTGGTGAGGAAATATCTAGGCACATATATCCAGTTGGATATGATTGAGCATGAGTTATTATTGTTGACATCACCCCTGAGGTGAATACGTTGGGAGGCGAAACTATAAGCCCCTATCTTTCTATGTGTCCGGTTGAAACTTTTTGTTCATGGGTATGATGTGAGTGTTAGCAATCATAGAAGGTTAAATGATGGTTGAGTATGTGGACTTGCCTAAAGGCTCCGATATGTGACCCTTCCTGAAAATATGATGAATTGTAGTTGCAAAGTTGACTGAGAACATAGTTTTTTGGTTTTCAATAAGGTTTATGCTTTATACTTCAATGTTGTGATGAATTGTTACTTGTTCATGAGAAGTTATATGATAAAAGTTGTGTGATAAAGTTTTATGTTAAATTTCTTTGCTGTTATAATAATAAGCATGATGCTTCTATGTCCGTATTTTGTTTTTATCGACACCTCTCTCTCTAAGCATGTGGGCATGTTTTTCGATATCGGGTTTTCGCTTGAGGACAAGCGAGGTCTAAGGTTGGGGGAGTTGATACGTCCATTTTGCATCATGTTTTCTTACTGTTATTTATAATGTTTTTATGCATAATAATGCTTTTTGGAGTAATTCTAATGCCTTTTCTCTCATAATATGCAAGGTTTACACAAAGAGGGGGAATCCCGGCAGCTGGAATTCTGGGCCTGAAAAAGCTACGTCAGGGTTATCTATTCTGCACATCTCCAAATGAGCTGAAAATTTACGGAGAATTATTTTGGAATACATAAAAAATACTGGAGCAAATAACTACTGGAGGGGGGCCACTTGGTGAGCACAAGACACCAGGGCGCGCCTGGGCCCCCAGGCGCGCCCTTGTGGGTTGTGCCCAACACGGCCCACCTCCGGTGCCCATCTTTTGGTATATAGGTCATTTTGACCTAGAAAAAATTAGAAGGGTGACTTTCAGGACGAAGCGCTGCCGTCTTGAGGCGGAACTTGGGGAGGAGCCCTCTTGCACTCCGGCGGAGCAATTCCGCCGGTGGAACGTCCCTCCCGGAGGGGGAAATCATCGCCATCGTCATCACCAACAACTCTCTCATCTTTGGGAGGGCAATCTCCATCAACATCTTCAACAACACCATCTCTTCTCAAACCCTAGTTCATCTCTTGTGTTCAATCTTTGTACCGAAACCTCAGATTGGTACCTGTGGGTGACTAGTAGTGTTGATTACATCTTTTAGTTGATTACTATATGGTTTATTTGGTGGAAGATTGTATGTTCAGATCCATTATGCTATTTAATACCCCTCTGATCTTGAGCATGATTATCATTTGTGAGTAGTTACTTTTGTTCTTGAGGTCACGGGAGAAGTCATGTTGCAAGTAATCATGTAAACTTGATATGTGTTCGATATTTTGATGATATGTATGTTGTGATTCCCTTAGTGGTGTCATGTGAACGTCGACTACATGGCACTGATGGCTCGTGTCCGCGTCAGTATTTTCCCTGAAGAGGAAGGGATGATGCAGCACAGCTATGGTAGGTATTTCCCTCAGTGATGAGACCAAGGTTATCGAACCAGTAGGAGAACTGTGATGCCCCCGGCTCAATCGTGCACTAATCATACACGCAAATGCACACGATCAAGCCTAAGAACTCACGGGAAGATATCTCAACACAACTCTAAAACATAAATAAAGTCATACAAGCTTAATAATACAAGCCAGGGCCTCGAGGGCTCGAATACATAGCTCGATGGCATACAAGCGTCAGCGGAAGCATCAGATATCTAAGTACAGATATTAAAAGAGAAACAGAAAGGCCTTTAGAAAGGAGGGGCAAAATAAAACATTACGATCGAAAGGTGCAGGCCTCCTGCCTGGGACCCTCCGAACCTACTCCTAGTCGCCGGCCAGCTCATAGCGGTAACCACTCTCGAGGTGGTATTAGTAGTCGTCGGCGGGGCAGCTGTCTCAGGGGCTCCGTCATCTGGTAACGACAAACTGATATGGGGAGACAAAGAAAGCAAAGCAACCGTGAGTACTCATCCGAAGTACTCAGCAAGCAAGGATCTACACTACATATGCAACATTATCAAAGAGTGGCTGTATATGTGGACTGGGCTGCAGAAATGCCAGAATAGATAGGAAAGCCTAGTCCTATCGAAGACTAGCGTCTTCAGCGGTCTTGCAGCAATAGAAGAGAGTAGAACAGTACAATATAATGTAGCAGTAATGATATCAACCTCACCCAGAGATCCTTTCTCGACTCCCTGCGAGAAAGCAATCCCAGAGCCATACAACCATCAACAACCTCGCCCAGAGATCCTTTCTCGACTCCCTGCGAGAAAGCAATCCCAGAGCCACATATCCAGGTATCATCACAGGTATCTAGTTCTAGTTGTATTGATCAGGATACAACTCCGAGTGTCCTTTACCGTAGGACCGGCTATCGATAGATGTTTTCTTCCCTGCAGGGGTGCACCATCTTACCCACCACGCTCGATTAACTCTGGCCGGACACACTTTCCTGGGTCATGCCCGGCCTCGGCCAAATGATACATCGCAACCCTACCTACAACTCAGCAGAGAGGTCCCCGCCGGTCTACATCCTAAGCGCTCAGGGGTCTTGGGCCATCGCCCTATGCACTCCGGGTCGTTGCGAGCAGGGTGAAGCCAGGCACCAGGAGGGCGCCGGTCCGTCTCGGCCGCAAGGCTGAACTGGACGTCTGACAGAGCTTTCGGCTGATGCCACGATGCAGAGTGCCCATAACTGTTCCCACGTGATGGTTAGTGCTATCAGGCCAGAGGCCTGCTCGGATCAAATATCCAAATCGTTAGTGGACTAGGGGCTTGCGGTAATGAGCAGAGACTCACGATCGATGTGACCCCGTCGCCCCGACTCGAGGATTTGCTGCAAGGGCTAAGAATGCCCGGCCGCGCCTCGTATTCATCTCACAGTTAAACTCCAAGTCAACACGACTTCCCAAAAGACTGTCGGGAACTCAAGTCCACCTCAACCGGGTGGTACCGCCTGTCCCTCCAGTCCTGCAGTAACAGTCTCACGGGTACCCCTCGGGGCCGACCCGTCTGTAGCATGATTCAGTGTAAAGTCACAGTATCCGTGTGTCCAAACATCAAGGGATAATCCGAGGTATCACCCTCGATGGATACCCACTCGATGTAACTGTCAAGGTGAACGTAGGAGGAATCACCCTCGAGGTTCACACTTGAGGGGTTGCACGATAGCGTCGTTATCGGGAGTGGTGAAGGAGGAATCACCCTCGATGACCACGACCGATTAACTAACCTACAAGGTTATCATCAGAAGTGCTGACGAGGTATCACTTTCGGCACTCGATAGTAACCTAGTAGTGCCGCACAACTGGGGGGGTGATGTGCGGTGCCGGGGCCTGGTCTTCGATCCCATTGATCGGGTCTTCTGGTAATCCAGCGGGGCAGTCGGGACAAGTGGGGTCACTGATAGGTCTCTACCCAGCCTACACTAGACAGTTTAGGATAAGCAGGTAAGGTTTCAAATGCAGGTTACAATAAACAGGCTATGCATCAGAATAGGTTAAACAGTAGTAGCAACAATTTCTAATGCAAGCATGAGAGAGAAAGAGTAGGCGATATCGGTATGCTCAGGGGGGGGGGGTGCTTGCCTGGTTGCTCGGCGGCAAAGGCAAGGTCGTCAACGGTGTCGTCGGGCTCCTGAGCTGCGTCGGTCTCGGGGGCGACGTCGGTGTCGGGGTCTACCGAGAGAGAAGAGGGGGAAGAAACAGTATATAAAGCAAACAAGAGCATGACATGACAATACGCAGTGCCGGGTGTGTCCTAACGTATGGTCGCACGTCACCTAGGAAGGGGGAAGCCATCCGGGAATGTTTTCCAGGTTTCGGACATTTGTCAGATAAATGACCGGAGGGGAACGGTTCCATGTTCGGATAGTTAGGGACGTGTTGCGGACGAACGGACCGCGTATTCGGATTCGTCTCGTCGTTCTGAGCAACTTTCATGTACAAAGTTTTTCGATCCGAGCTACGGTTTATTTTATATTAATTTATAAAGAATTAATCAATTTTTGGAAATAACAGATTTAATTTAATTCAAAAATGTTTATTGCGTCATCATGACATCAGCAGTCAACTGTACTGTTGACTGGGTCAACCTGATAGGTGGGTCCCACCTATCAGTGACTATTTTCTAATTAGCAGAATTAATTAGACTAATTAGGTTGTTAGTTAGTTAATTAAATTAATTAAACAGTTAATTAACTAATTAATTAATTAATTTCATTTATTATTATTATTATTTATTTATTTTTAAGGGCGGGCCCCATCTGTCAAAGGCCCATAGTCCATAGCGGGCGCTGTGCTATCGGGCGGGTGCCCGTGGAGGTCGGCCCCGGGCACGCACGGCACCAGGGGGCTCGGGCTCCGCGGCCGGGCACGGCCTCCGGCGAGGCCACCGGCCAGCGCAGAGTGGAGGGGGACCGCGGTCAGCGGCAGGAGCCCCGGACGCCGGGGAGCGGCGACGGCGGCGTCAAAGCGTGGCCGGGCGGAGGCGGGGTTGGCGCGGATGCACACGGACAGCAGCCGCAGCAACGGCGCGGCGAGGGCAGTGGCTGGGCGCGGGCGGCCGACGCGGGCTTGGGATGGCCAGCGCGGCGGGCGCGGCAAGGCGACGGGCAGGGGCTGGCGGGGTCGGACGGGCGCGGCGTGCGGGGATGCAGCGGCGGTGGTGGCCGTAGGCCACGGTGGGCAGGGGGACGCGACAAGGCGTGGTGAGCGCGGCGAGTAGAGAGAGAGAGAGATTGAGGATGGAGGGGGAGCTCACGGCCGTTGCCGGGGTTCGCCGGCGAGGCTCGAGGGAGCCGAGTCGTGGTTGACGGCCGACGGCGACGGGGTCGGGAGCGGCTCCGGGCTCGGGGCGGTCCGGCGGGGAGGAGGACGAGGACGGGGCGGCTCCAGCGACGGCGTCGTGGCGCCGGCGGGTTCGTGCCCCGATCCAGAACGAGTGGAGAGGGGGAGGGGATCGGGGCGAGGGGGTCATGGGGGGGGGAGGGGAAGTGGGGACGAGTGGGGAGGGAACTGCTAGGGTTCCGTTCGGCCAGGGGGTTAAGGGAGCGATGGGGGGGGGTGGCCGGGCCTGTGGGCTGGTGGGTTGGATGCCCAGTTGGGCCAAACGGACAAAGGGGAGGGGGGAAGGCCCGGGGTTTTCTTTCTTTCCTTTTTCTTTGTTTTCTTTTTATTGTTTTGTCCTTTGTTTTTATTTCAAATGACTTTTGCAAAATATGATACTTGCCAAAATAAATGCTATGCAATATTTACCACTGTTTTAAAATGGTTAGGAGGCAAATGGATTTCATATTAATTGTAGATTAAATAAAATGGAATAAACACTTCTGTTTTGTTGCTGTGTCTTGCTGTTAGAGTTACTTAATTAATTTAGTGAATGTTGGTTATAATTTTAGAATTGTCTCTGGAATATTTACAATATTATGAACATTTTAGTTTCTGGATTTGAACAACTTTTATTTGCACTTTCAGTTTGAATTTCCATTCGAATTTGAATTTGAAAAGAGATAGGATCCAAATGATGTTTAAGCACTATTGATCATGATGACATGTCATTATCAAAAGGGGATTACTGTAGTCAACAACTGGGGGTGTTACAAAGACCACACAACACTATATAAACGGTACCTGCACACAAAGAACAAATACTTGCAACCCGACGCGTAAGAGGGGTTGTCAATCCGTCCCGGGTAAAAGTTAGATAAATTTGTAGTAGATTGGATAAATAGATCTCGCGGAACCGCGAAATAAAATAAATAACTAAAAATTGCAGCAAGGTATTTTTGGGTTTTTGGAATAATAGATCTGAAAATAAAAGAGGCAAATAATAGATCGGAAAGCAAATATGATAAAGAATAGACCCGGGGGCCGTAGATTTCACTAGTGGCTTCTCTCGAGAAAAATAGCATACGACGGGTAAACAAATTACTGTTGGGCAATTGATAGAACCTCAAATAATTATGACGATATCCAGGCAATGATCATTATATAGGCATCACGTCCAAGATTAGTAGACCGATTCCTGCCTGCATCTACTACTATTACTCCACACATCGACCGCTATCCAGCATGCATCTAGTGTATTAAGTTCATGGAGAAATGGAGTAATGCAATAAGAACGATGACATGATGTAGACAAGATCTATTCATGTAGGAATAGACCCCATCTTGTTAACCTTAATAGCAATGATACATACGTGTCATGTCCCTTTCTGTCACTGGGATTGAGCACCGTAAGATCGAACCCATCACAAAGCATCTCTTCCCATGGCAAGAAAAATCGATCTAGTTGGCCTAACTAAACCAAAGATTCGAAGAAGAAATACGAGGCTATAAGCAATCATGCATATAAGAGATCAAAACTCAAATAACTTTCATGGATAAAATAGATCTGATCATAAACTCAAAGTTCATCGGATCCCAACAAACACACCACAAAAAGAGTTACATCAAATAGATCTCCAAGAGACCATTGTATTGAGAATCAAAAGAGAGAGAGGAAGCCATCTGGCTACAGCCTACGGACCCGTAGGTCTACAATGAACTACTCACGCATCATCGGAGAGGCACCAATGAGGATGATGAACCCCTCCGTGATGGTGTCTAGATTGGATCTGGTGGTTCTGGAACTTGCGGCGGCTGGAATTGTGTTTCGTCGACTCCCCTAGGGTGTTTGGATTTTCGGGGTATTTATTAAGCAAAGAGGCGGTGCGGGAGGCCAGCGAGGTGGGCACAACCCCAGGCGCGCCCAGGTGGGTTGTGCCCCCCCTCGGGGCACCCCTCTGGTACTTCTTCGGTCCAAGTTGTTCCTTCTGGTCCAGAAAAAATCTCCAAAAAGTTTCGCTGCATTTGGACTCCGTTTGGTATTGATTTTATGCGAAGTAAAAAACAAGCAAAAAACAGCAACTGGCACTGGGCACTATGTCAATATGTTAGTCCCAAAAAACGATATAAAGTTGCTATAAAATGATTGTAAAACATCCAAGAATGATAATATAACAGCATGGAACAAGCAAAAATTATAGATACGTTGGAGACGTATGAGCATCCCCAAGCTTAATTCGTACTCGTCCTCGAGTAGGTAAATGATAAAAACAGAATTTTTGATGTGGAATGCTGCCTAACATGTTCATCACATATTTTTTTCTTTTATAGCATGGACATTTGGAATTTTATATGATTCAAAGCAATAGTCTAGTTTTGACATGAAGATTTCAATACTTAAGCATATCAACAAACAACCATGTTTTTCAAAATATCAACACTAAAGCAAGTTATCCCTAGCCCATCATGCTCAATCATTGATCCATTCATGAAACACACTCGCATATTAGCTATACCCAATGCTCAAGTACGATCATAGTGCCCCTTAGTTGGTGCTTTATAAGGGAAGATGGAGACTCAAATAAAAATAAAAATTGCATAAAGTAAATAGAAAGGCCCTTCGCAGAGGGAAGTAGGGATTTGTAGAGGTGCCAGAGCTCAAATCGAAAAAGATAGAGATAAAACATTTTGGGTGGCATGCTTTTCCTGTCAACGAAAACGATCGAGTAGTTCCCAATACTTTCCATGCTAGATATATCATAGGCGGTTCCCAAACAGAAAATAAAGTTTATTCCTTTTTCCACCATACTTTCATATTCCACGACTAACCGTATCCACGGGTGCCGTCCATACCAACACTTTTCAAGGAATTTATTATTTGACATCATAAAGTAAATTCATTTTTCATTTTGGGACTGGGCATCCCTAATACCTTTGCCGTACTCTCATGCAATGACAAGTGAATAAACACTCATCTTGAGAATAACACATCTAGCATGGAAAAATATCAGCCACCCCCTACCGTTTCATGAGCGGTACGAGCACACAAAAAGGAAAATTATTTTGAAAATTAGAGATGGCACATACAAATTTGCTTAGAACGGCAAGAGAATACCGCATATAGGTAGGTATGGTGGACTCATATGGCAAACTGGTTTAAGGATTTTGGATGCACAAGTAGTGATCGCACTTAGTGCAAGGGAAGGCTAGCAAAAAGATTGAGAAGCATCCAACCAAGAAACGAAAAATCACATAACCGAGCATTAAGCATAACTAACACCGAATAATGCACCACAAGTAGGATGTAATTTCATTGCATAACTATTGACTTTTGTGCTTGCATAGGGAATCACAAACCTTAGCACCAATATTCTTACTAAAGCATAATTACTCACCAACATGACTCACATATCATATCATCATATCGCAAAAATATTACAAAGAACCAAGTTTATTTTGTCCAATGATCTTCATGAAAGTTTTTATTATATCACTCTTGAATATCTATCACTTTGGGACTAGTTTCATATGTTGCTTTTGATAGCTCAAAACAAATCTAAGTGAAGAACATGAGCATAAAAATTTCTTCTCTCAAAATAATATAAGTGAAGAATGAGAGAATTTCTTCAAAAATCTACTAACTCTCAAATAAATCTAAGTGAAGCATGAGAGCATTTCTTCAAAATACTAAAGCACACCATGCTAAAAAAGATATAAGTGAAGCACTAGAGTAATTCCATAGCTCAAAAAATTTTAAGTGAAGCATAAAGAGCAATTCTAACAAATCATAGCATAATTTTGGCTCTCCCAAATAGGTGTGTCCAGCAAGGATAGATGACACAAACTAAAAATAAAAACAAGCAAAGACTCATATAACACAAGACGCTCCAAGCAAAACTCATGATATGTGACGAATAAAAATATAGCTCCAAGTAAAATACCGATGGTCGTTAGAAGAAAGAGGGGATGCCACTCGGGGGCATCCCCAGGCTTAGTTGCTTGTTTCTCTTTGGATGATAGCTTGGTGTGCCATGTGGCATTCCCAAGCTTAGGCTCTTCTTACTCCTTATTCCTTCATCCATCGTGATCTCACCCAAAACTTGAAAACTTCAATCACACAAAACTCAACAAAACCTTCATGAGATCTGTTGGTATAAGAAAACCATTCTTTACTTTAAGTACTGTATAAAACCAATTCAAATTTTATTATTGCATTATATCTACTGTATTCTAACTTTATCATGGTTTATACCCACCGATACAAACCGTAGATTCATCAAAATAAGCACACAATGCAAAGAAAACGGAATCTGTCAAAAACAGAACAGTCTGTAAAGATTTGAATTGTTCTCATACTTATGTAATTTCAAAACTTCAGAAAAATTAGGAAAACATAGGAAATTTGTATATAAATCTTTTGTAAAAAATTCAGATTTTTTAGTCTCTTATGTAAATCTATACAATTATTTTACTCGACGCAAAATTTTCTGTTTTCCAACAAGATCAAATCAACTATCACCAAAGCTATCCCAAAGGCTTTGCTTGGCCCAAACACTAATTAAAACATAAAAAACACAATCATAACAGAGGCATAATTGTTCAAACACTCAAGAACAGAAAGAAAAAGGCAAAAATAAATTTTATTCATTGGGTTGCCTCCCAACAAGCGCTATCGTTTTACGCCCCTAGCTAGGCATAAAGCATAGATTTAAGTATTATCATCTTTCTTTTCCAACTCCTCAATCGAACATTTAGAATTCCCCAAAGATTTAGCATACAAATTTTCAATAACAATACTTCTAGGAACAAATTTGAAAAATTCATTGTTGTAAGTAGGATCTTTTATCACTTCAACAAAATCAGGGTGAATACTAATCATCTTAAGATCTTCTTTATTACCATTAGAAGTTGCACCCTTATTTTTGGTGGCTTGAGTAATCTTGCCAACTCTTACCGGAGTTTTCTCAATTGTTTTAGCGGAAGAAAAGCCATGCTTAGATTACTAAAAATTTCTTCCAACTTATCAATTCTAGCGGGGCTCTCCTCTATTCTTTCGTTGAATACGAGTTCTTTTTCTTTTAGTACTTTAAGAGCGTCTCCCGCTTTTGACCCAATTCTATTAGCAATATTGTGCATCCTTTTATCTAATTTTTCAATGCTTTCTTCAGTGAGCATTTTCTTTTCAATAGCATCTAGCCTTTCCATAACATGCTCGAGAGTTAAAGTTGTTTCATTAATCATAAGAGGTGGTGATCCCACTAGATTTCCCATAGCATTAAAAGCATCTAGAGAAGGGCACATCAAGAAATTCCCACCGATAATCATATCAAGGATGAATCTATACCAAGTAGTGATGCCCACATAAAAATAACAAAGAAGAATAACGGTAGATTGCTTACGAATAGGTCTATTATGAGCATTGCAAATCCTATACCAAGCATCTTTTAGATTCTCCCCTCCCCTTTATTTGAAATTGAGAACCTCGTTCTCGGGGGTGCATGCAATAGAGGAAGGACTATCCATAACGACAAAAAGTGGGAAACAAAATTGCACAGAAAAACAGATCTGATGAGAAAACGGCGAACGAAAAAGAGGGCGAATAAAACGACAAATTTTTGTGAAGTGGGGGAGATGAAAAGGAGAGGCAAATGGCAAATAATGTAAATTGCAAGGAGATGAGATTTGTGATTAGGAACCTGATAGATGTTGATGATGTCTCCCCGGCAACGGTGCCAGAAATCCTTTCTTGATGGCTCGTGTCTGCGTCAGTATTTTCCCCGAAGAGGAAGGGATGATGCAGCGCAACTACGGTAGGTATTTCCCTCAGTGATGAGACCAAGGTTATCGAACCAGTAGGAGAACCACGCAACACTATGTAAATGGTACCTGCACACAAAGAACAAATACTTGCAACCCGACGCATAAGAGGGGTTGTCAATCCCTCCCGGGTAAAAGATAGATAAATTTGTAGTAGATTGGATAAATAGATCTCGCGGAACCGCGAAATAAAATAAATAACTAAAAATTGCAGCAAGGTATTTTTGGGTTTTTGGAATAATAGATCTGAAAAATAAAAGAGTCAAATAATAGATCGGAAAGCAAACATGATAAAGAATAGACCCGGGGGCCGTAGATTTCACTAGTGGCTTCTCTCGAGAAAAATAGCATACGGCGGGTAAACAAATTACTGTTGGGCAATTGATAGAACTTCAAATAATTATGACGATATCCAGGCAATGATCATTATATAGGCATCACGTCCAATATTAGTAGACCGACTCCTGCCTGCATCTACTACTATTACTCCACACATCGACCGCTATCCAGCATGCATCTAGTGTATTAAGTTCATGGAGAAACGAAGTAATGCAATAAGAACGATGACATGATGTAGACAAGATCTATTCATGTAGGAATAGACCCCATCTTGTTATCCTTAATAGACACGATACATACGTGTCATGTCCCATTATTTCACTGGGATTGAGCACCGTAAGATCGAACCCACCACAAAGCACCTCTTCCCATGGCAATAAAAATCGATCTAGTTGGCCTAACTAAACCAAAGATTCAAAGAAGAAATACGAGGCTATAAGAAATCATGCATATACGAGATCAAAACTCAAATAACTTTCATGGATAAAATAGATCTGATCATAAACTCAAAGTTCATCGGATGCCAACAAACACACCGCAAAAAGAGTTACATCAAATAGATCTCCAAGAGACCATTGTATTGAGAATCAAAAGAGAGAGAGGAAGCCATCTAGCTACTGCCTACGGACCCGTAGGTCTACAATGAACTACTCACGCATCATCAGAGAGGCACCAATGAGGATGATGAGCCCCTCCGTGATGGTGTCTAGATTGGATCTGGTGGTTCTGGAACTTGCGGCGGCTGGAATTGTGTTTCGTCGACTCCCCTAGGGTTTTTTGATTTTCGGGGTATTTATAGAGCAAAGAGGCGGTGCGGGAGGCCACCGAGGTGGGCACAACCCACCAGGGCGCGCCTAGGTGGGTTGTGCCCCCCTCGGGGCACCCCTCTGGTACTTCTTCGGCCCAAGTTGTTCCTTCTGGTCCAGAAAAAATCTCCAAAAAGTTTAGCTGCGTTTGGACTCCGTTTGGTATTGATTTTCTACGAAGTAAAAAACAAGCAAAAAACAACAACTGGCACTGGGCACTATGTCAGTAGGTTAGTCCCAAAAAATGATATAAAGTTGCTATAAAATGATTGTAAAACATCCAAGAATGATAATATAACAGCATGGAACAAGCAAAAATTATAGATACATTGTAGATGTATCAGGCACTTCACCATATTTGGGCCTAAGGGAATGCATTTTGGAGTAGTTATTAGATGATGGGTTGCTAGAGTGACAGAAGCTTAAACCCTAGTTTATGCGCTACTTCGTAAGGGACCGATTTGGATCCAAAAGTTTAATGCTATGGTTAGATTTTATCTTACTACTTTTCTCATAGTTGCGGATGCTTGCGAGGGGGTTAATCATAAGTAGGAGGTTTGTTCAAGTAAGAACAACACCTAAGCACCGGTCCACCCACATATCAAATTATCAAAGTAGCGAACACAAATCAAACCAACATGATGAAAGTGATATGGTGAAATTCTCGTGTACCCTCAAGAACGCTTTGCTTATCATAAGAGACCGTTTTGGCCTGTCCTTTGCCACAAGAGGATTGGGCTACCTTGCTGCACTTTATTTACTGTTACCATTACTTGTCCATTACAAATTATCTTGCTATCAAACTACTTGTTACCGACTATCAGTGCTTGCAGAAAATACCTTGCTGAAAATCACTTGTCATTTCCTTCTGCTCCTCGTTGGGTTCGACACTCTTACTTATCAAAAGGACTACGATTGATCCCCTATACTTGTGGGTCATCAACACCTCCTGCGTGTGGCCTTCGGAGTCCATCTCAAGCATGAATGAGGGCCCGTCAGCCCATCCCGAGGATTCATGGGCCGACTAGGTTAGCACCCCCTAATCTAGGACACCATTAGTAGCCCCTGAACGGGTCTTCGACGCTGAAGACGACTTTGCCGGACTTGGAATTCGGAGCCTTTGGCTCGACAGGTGAGTTCCCCTCCAATAGTCTTCAAACATCAATGGTCCTACCAGGTGGACCCGGACTTGCCACACGCGGCTCTGGTCTCTGACCCTGGGCAACCGCGCCTTTACAGGGAAGCGAGTCTCTTTATGGAGAAATGTCGAAGCGTCGGCCTCTTCCCCTTTATATTCATGGGCTATTTGCGTCGATTTATCGCACCAGCCCTACCCTTCCTTTCCAAGTCAATCGCACAAGCATTCCCTTCTCTCAAGTCCATCCTTTAGAGTTTCTCATGGCGAGTGATGCAGGCTCCTCAAGGTGCCCTCACGGCCCCGTCAAAGGCAATTGGGGCAGCTGCGCAGTCTCGTGCCTTTATTTGGAGTGATTAGCCAAGCGACACTACTGCAGGATGCTGCTAACGCGACACTACGATCAGAGACCCTTTGACGAAACTGTGTGCGATGCATTAATCGCAAACGGTGATGTAAAAAAACGTCAAAAAAGATGCAAAACGTTTGCGATGAAGGATACATCAAACACGGTTCAGATTTTAGTTGCGTGTGCGATGCGGGGCAGACGGTTGATCCATATGATTTGTGTGCGATGAGACAGAACAACAGAAACGGGCAGCCAGATCAAGGTGTGTGCGATATACGACATATAGTTTGCTTCGATGAACCGTTTGCGATGATCGAGTTGAACACAAACAATTCGGCGTAACAAGATGTGTGTGATACCCGGCAAACAGGTCGGTAATCAGAATTGTGTGTGATCATTATAGACAACCCATACGGTCTTTTTTTTGTGAATTGTGTGCTCGTCAGGGCACACAGTTCAAGAAACCAACCTGTGGGCGATAATGTAGAAGATCTCTGTCGAATACGTATTACTAACCGTCTGCGATGAGATTGACAGGATAAATAGAGATAACGAATTAATATGAGCGAACGGAAATAGAGATATATACAGTCTTCTTAATTTAGTCCTTCTTGTTGTTGTTGTTGTTGTTGTTGTTGTTGTTGGATGGCCCCGCGACATCGTCTTGGCGAGGACGCTTCTTGCTGCTGACTGTTGGCTTTTCATCGCCGCCGCCATCGTCATCGTCGTTGCTGTCGTTGTCCTCCTCCTCCTCGTTCGACCATTCCTCCTCATCATCATCGTCGTCCTCTGCTTCATCCTCCGATGGCTCCTCGTCCGTCTGGTTGTCGTCTGATGACTCCGGAGGCGGCGTCCCTTCCATGATCTGGATATAATCGAGGTCTGGGCTCGACGCCGAACTCATGGAAGATGAGCGGGATGATTTCGATGTTGACCTATCATCGGGCGCCAGACTGCTGGCCGAACTGTCGTCCTCGCTGTCGCTCGACATGGCTGCAGTCGTATAAAAACCGCGAGAAAGCGAGATTGCAGAGTGTGTGCAAGTGTGTAGCGCGGCCTGCCGTAGACGATGAAGATGGTGGACACTTAAGCGGGGTATGCAGAGAAGAGGAATGCCAATTGAAGTGGGGGTTGACGTATTATCTAACCGCTGATAT
Source organism: Thinopyrum elongatum (assembly GCA_011799875.1). Lineage (NCBI taxonomy): Eukaryota > Viridiplantae > Streptophyta > Magnoliopsida > Poales > Poaceae > Thinopyrum > Thinopyrum elongatum. The sequence goes on from CM022302.1 coordinate 436,441,486, forward strand.
AATCAACCACAATTATTTGTATCCAGTCGCTCCAAATTCTCGGGGTTGCACAGTTCTCAATGTGATAATTAATTACGCACACGTGTTGGAGCGTCCAAATATGAAACAAGCATTTTTCGTAGTACATCTACTCCCTCCCTACCGGCGACCTAGGTGGGGGGAACATGAGAGAACTTGATGATTATTTGGTAATCAATACCATTGCGTGCAAAGAATTGACCATTGCATGCATGTTATGCTAAGTAGTCTGAAGTCATTGAATGCATAACAACCCGCAGGACTCCTATTGGCTGATTTCTTTTTTCAGGACAAAACAAGGAACAAGTTTTGGGATTATGCACCGGTACCGGTACAAACGGAGTAGGACAGTTGGCAAGTAATACATTGAGCTCTTCTTATTGATGAAGCCAGTAATAATCAAACTACAAAGGAAAAGAAAAAAAGACAAAGGAAAATATCTGCACGAATCTTCGCGTAACATCAATGGCATAGGACCTAGATGTGTATTACTTCAAACTCCCGTTAAAATTAGCAAGGTACTCAAACCACTAAGAACAAGGGTGCAACTTCTAGTAGTAAAGAAGATCTTAAAATGATTAGTATTCACTCGGATTTTGTCGAAGTTATAAGAGACCCTATTAATAAGAACGATTTCCTCAATTTTATGCCCAGAAATTTTGCTATTTTACTTGCTAAATCTTCAAAGAAATCTGATTGTGTGATTGAAGAGTTGGAAACCAAAGATGACAATACTTAGATCTTTGCATTATGCCTAGCTAAGGGCGTAGAACGATAGCGCTTGTTGGGAGGCAACCCAATGAATAAAATTTATTTTTGTCTTTTTATTTCTGTTCTTGAGTGTTTGCACAATTATGCTATTGTTATGATTGTGTTTTTGGTGTTTTAATTAGTGTTTGTGCCAAGTAAAGCCTTTAGGATAGCTTTGGTGATAGTTGATTTGATCTTGTTGGAAAACAGAAACTTTTGCGTGCAGTAAAACAATTTTGAAAATTCACATAAGCTACTAAAACTTATGAAGTTTTTACACAAGATTGATATACAAATTGCCTCCGTTTTCCTAATGTTTCAGAATTTTTGGAGTTACAGAAGTATGAGAACAATTCACATCTTTACAGACTGTTCTGTTTTGACAGATTCTGTTTTCGTTGCATTGTGTGCTTATTTTGATGAATCTATGGTTTGTATTGGAGGGTATGAGCCATGGTAAAGTTAGAATACAGTAGATATAATGCAAGAACAAAATTTGAATGGGTTTTCTACAGTACTTAAAGTAAAGATTAGTTTTCTTATACTAACGGATCTCACGAAGGTTTTGTTGAGTTTTGTGTGATTGAAGTTTTCAAGTTTTGGGTGAGATTATGATGGATGAAGGAATAAGGAGTAAGAAGAGCCTAAGCTTGGGGATGCCCCATGGCACCCCAAGCCATTATCCAAAGAGAAGCAAGCAACTAAGCTTGGGGATACCCGAGTAGCATCCCCTCTTTCTTCTAACGACCATCGGTATTTTACTTGGAGCTATATTTTTATTCGTCACATAGCATGAGTTTTGCTTGGAGCGTATTGTATGATATGAGTCTTTGCTTGTTTTTCTTTTTATTTTAAGTCATGAATCCTTGCTGGACACACCTATTTGAGGGAGCCAAAATTATGCTATGCCTTGTTAGAATTGCTCTCTATGCTTCACTTAAATCTTTATGAGCTATGGAATTGCTCTAGTGCTTCACCTATATCTTTTTGAGCATGGTGTGCTTTAGTATTTTTGAAGAAATGCTCTCATGCTTCACTTAGATTTATTTGAGAGTTAGTATTTTTTTTAGAAATTCTCTCTTGCTTCACTTAAATTATTTTGAGAGAAGAAAATTTTATGCTCATGTTCTTCACTTAGATTTGTTTGAGCTATCAAAAGCAACATATAAAATTAGTCCCAAAGTGATAGATATCCAAGAGGGATATAATAAAAACTTTCATGAAGATCACTGGACAAAATAAACTTGATTCCTTGTAATAGTTTTGTGATATGTTGATATTATATGTGAGTCATGTTGATGAGTAATTATGCTTTAGTAAGAATATTGGTGTTAAGGTTTGTGATTCCCTATGCAAGCACGAAAGTCAATAGTTATGCAATGAAATTACATCCTACTTATGGTGCATTATTCGGTGTTAGTTATGCTTAATGCTCGCTTATGAGATTTTTTGTTTATTGGTTGGATGCTTCTCAATCTTTTGCTAGCCTTCATTCGCACTAAGTATGATCACTACTTGTGCATCCAAAATCCTTAAACCAGTTTTTCCATATGAGTCCACTATACCTACCTATATGCGGTATTTCCATGCCGTTCTAAGCAAATTTGTATGTTCCATCTCTAATTTCAAAATAAATTTCTCTTTTGTGTGCTCGTACCGCTCATGAAACGGTAGGGGGTGGCTGATATATTTCCATGCTAGATGTGTTATTCTCAAGATGAGTGTTTATTCACTTGTCATTGCATGAGAGTACGACAAAGGTATTAGGGATGCCCAGTCCCAAAATGAAAAATCTATTTACTTTATGTTGTCGAATAATAAATTCCTTGGAAAGTGTTGGTATGGAGGGCACCCGTGGATATGGCTAGCCATGGAAAGTGAAAGTATGGTGGAAAAAGGAATAAACTTTATTTTCTGTTTGGGAACCGCCTATGATATATCTAGCATGGAAAGTATTGGGAACTACTCGATCATTTTCGTTGACAGGAAAAGCATGCCACCCAAAATGTTTTATCTCTACTTTTTTTGCTTTGAGCTCTGGCACCTCTACAAATCCCTACTTCCCTCTGCGTAGGGCCTTTCTTTTACTTTATGCAATTTTTATTTTGAGTCTCCATCTTCTCTTATAAAGCACCAACTAAGGGGCACTATGATCGTACTTGAGCATTGGGTGTAGCTAATATGAGAGTGTGTTTCATGAATGGATCAATGATTGAGCATAATGGGCTAGGGATAACTTGCTTTAGTGTTGATATTTTGAAAGACATGGTTGCTTGTTGATATGCTTGAGTATTGAAATCTTCATGTCAAAACTAGACTATTGCTTTGAATCATATAAAGTCCAAATGTCCATGCTACAAAGAAAAGAATATGTGATGAACATGTTAGGCAGCATTCCACATCAAAAATTCTGTTTTTATCATTTACCTACTCGAACGTATCTATAATTTTTTATTGTTCCATGCTGTTATATTATCATTCTTGGATGTTTTACAATCATTTTATAGCAACTTTATATCATTTTTTGGGACTAACCTACTGACATAGTGCCCAGTGCCGGTTGCTGTTTTTTGCTTGTTTTTTACCTCGCAGGAAATCAATACCAAACGGATTCCAAACGCAGCGAAACTTTTTGGTGATTTTTTCTGGACCAGAAGGCACAAGTTGGGCCAAGAAAGTACCTGAGGGGGGCTCCGAGGGGAGCACAACCCACCAGGGCGCGCCTGGGGGCCCAGGCGCGCCCAGGTGGGTTGTGCCCACCTCGGCCATCTCCCGTACCGCCTCTTTGCTATATAAATACCCCAATATTTCAGAAACCCTAGGGGAGTTGACGAAAATCAATTCCAGCCGCCGCAAGTTCCAGAAACCACAGATCCAATCTAGACACCATCACGGAGGGGTTCATCGTCCTCATTGGTGCCTCTCCGATGATGCGTGAGTAGTTCATTGTAGACCTACAGGTCCGTAGGCAGTAGCTAGATGGCTTCCTCTCTCTCTTTTGATTCTCTATACAATGGACTCTTGGAGATCTATTTGACGTAACTCTTTTTGCGGTGTGTTTGTTGGGATCCGATGAACTTTGAGTTTATGATCAGATCTATGTTTTTATCCATGAAAGTTATTTGAGTCTTTTGATCTCTGATATGCATGATTGCTTATAGCCTTGTATTTCTTCTTTGAATCTTTGGTTTAGTTAGGCCAACTAGATCGATTTTTCTTGCCATGGGAAGAGGTGCTTTGTGATGGGTTCGATCTTACGGTGCTTGATCCCAGTGATAGAAGGGGAACCGACACGTATGTATCGTTGCTATTAAGGATAACAAGATGGGGTCTATTTCTACATAAATAGATCTTGTCTACATCATGTCATCGTTCTTATTGCATTATTCCGTTTCTCCATGAACTTAATACACTAGATGCATGCTGGATAGCGGTCGATGTGTGGAGTAATAGTAGTAGATGCAGGCAGGAGTCGGTCTACTAATCTTGGACGTGATGCCTATATAATGATCATTGCCTGGATATCGTCATAATTATTTGAAGTTTCTATCAATTGCCCAACAGTAATTTGTTTACCCACCGTATGCTATTTTTCTCGAGAGAAGCCACTAGTGAAATCTACGACCCCCGGGTCTATTTTCTCATCATATATTTTCAGATCTATTTTGCTATTTGCCTTTTTGTTTATTTGCCACTTTTATTTTCAGATCTATATTTCTAAAAACCCAAAAATATTTTTGCTTCACTTTATTTTATTCGCGATCTATTTATCCAATCTACTACAATTTATCTCCCGTCCGTTTGCCAATTTCTGGCGTCGTTACCCGAAAGGGATTGGCAACCCCTTTAACACGTCGGGTTGCAAGTATTTGTTCTTTGTGTGCAGGTGTTGTTTATGTAGTGTTGCTTGGTTCTCCTACTGGTTCGATAACCTTGGTCTCATCACTGAGGGAAATACCTACCGTTGCTGTGCTGCATCATCCCTTCCTCTTTGGGGAAATACCGACGTAGTTCAAGCCAACATCAGCCTTCTGATGACCTTAGGCAAGTGCTCGGTGGCGACCGCCGTCGTGGCGGCGCTGTGGAGCGCGGCGATACGAGCAGGAGCAGCCGCACCGAAACCATCAGCAGCACTCGTCCGCATTCCCCCAATGTCAGCGCCACATGAGGGAATTTGGAGGCTATCTAGGGATTTGGGGGAAATGGGGAAACTGTGGGGATAAGGTAACGGTCGAGAACTACTTATGGCACTATATGTTGTATACGGCACACTGTTTATACATGTCGTTTGTGTTAGGTATTACAACTTCACACACGGTTTCTGCACCAAACCGTGTGAGAAGACAACGTAGGTGAGACACGGTTGCCGTGACATAACCATATGCGATGTACTACCCTGTACATATAATTGAGTTACAGTGATACCGTGTGAACAGCCGCTCTGCGGATATTCATCAAAAAATAAAACAGCAGCTCTGTAGATAGAGATGGCGGCGGCAGCCTAGGCAGCGGCTACTGGTTAAGAGGTCAATCCTCGGTCGGTGGGCGGTGGCGGCATCATAGGAGGTCAATCCTCGGTCTGCGGCGGGAGATAGGAGGAGCTCAACCATCGAGGTTGATGGCGGCGTGATTGGAGCACATCCATCGCGGTCGATGGCGGGATAGTGGAGGTCGAACTTCTGGCGGCAGCCGCACTAAGCTTTGCTCCTCGACCCTGCTGTCTCGGCGTGCCACCGCATCGCGCTTCTCTGTCTGCTGGGTGGAGGTCGCCACACGGCTAATTAATTAATGTATTCTTTTTGTGAGTGGCTTAACTAAGGTATTCAATTCCTAAGGGTAGTGCTGTAGTACTCTGCGTGTAAATTGACTGGCCATTAATTTTTGTCATTGCATGTCTGGATAACAGTATGGAGCGCCCTCAGTAATTATGAAAATAAAACCTTGTGATTTATGCGCGCATCTTTGGGCATCAGTTTATCCGTGTATTAATGTTGTTGTTTTGTTTTTAATTACCCTTCGTGTGGTGTAGATGGAACGATCTGAATGGATGATGAATCAGAGAAGCTCATATTTTATAAGTGGCGTGGCGGAGTTCATGAATTTGGCTGAAAGTACAAAGAAGAGAATTGGTGATGAGGATTACATCCTGTGTCCATGTACTCATTGTGCGAATACAGAGTCACGTGTAGTTACAGATGCCGAGTGGCACTTACTCTCTCGGGGATTCATAGATGGATATACATGTTGGGCCAGACATAGTGAAGAGCAGGTCATGGATGAATATACCCAGGGCTGCGAGATGCCAAACCCCGGTCAGTGTCACATGGATGTTGAATCTAACATCAGGGCAGAGGCGTCAAGCTACTAATGAAACACCAGAAAGCCAAAACGGCCACTGGAAAACCAAGACGGCGACACAGGCGACGACGATCTTGATATGCCAGATTTTGCTTCTATGATTGCAGATTTCAAGGGCCCAAAAAAGGATATGATTGGGTACAAGGATCTGTGAACCATTGATGCGGACTCCAAGAAAGAATTGTATCGAGGTTGCAAAAAGAAATATTCCAAGTTGAGTGCCACCCTGGCGCTTCTCAGATTTAAAGCAGCAAATGGTCTATCAAACAAGGGCTTCACAGAGTTGTTAGGTCTTTTCAAAGAAATTCTTCCAGAAGATAATGTGCTCCCCAGAAGCACGAATGAAGCGAAGAAAATTGTTTGCCCATTGGAACTTGAAGTACAGAAGATACACGCTTGTGTGAATGATTGTATATTGTACCATGGTGAGTACAAAGATTTGCGTGCATGTCCCACATGCAAGCATGCATGATACAAGCGCAGGAGAGCAAAGGACAAGTACAAATTGGACGACGAGATCAAGACAGGAATCCCGTTCAAGGTTGTTTGGTACTTGCCTTTAATTCCAAGGTTGAGGCATTTGTTTGCAAACCCTAGAGAGACAAAGAGGTTGCGGTGGCATCATGATGAGCGAACTACGGATAAATATATGAGGCACCCGAAAGATGGGGCTCTGTGGGAATTAATCGAAAATAAGTTTGAAGACTTTGCCAAGGATCCTAGAAGTATAAGGCTCAGGGAGTGTACTGACGGGATGAATCCTTTTGGCGATATGAGCACCAATCACATCACATGGCCGGTGCTTCTGTGCATATATAACCTAGCTCCTTGGTTGTGTATGAAGAAAAAATACATTATGATGTTAATGATTATCCAAGGCCCGAAGCAACCTGGAAATGACATCGACATTTACTTTCAGCTACTGGTAGAAGAACTGCTGGCAGTGTGGGTAGATGCGCCTGCTGTAAAATGTTATGATGCTTACAAAAAGGAGATTTTCGATCTACATGCGATGCTGCTGCACACCATTCAAGATATACCGGCATTAGGCAACACATCGGGGCAAAAAACAAAGGGAGATGTGGGGTGTATCACATGCATGGATAGGACAGCTAGCAAATTTCTTCCCAACTCGCGCAAAACCGTGTATTTGCGTCATCATAGGTTCTTACGGAGAAATCACCCATACTGAATTTGATGGTACAGCAGGGGTAGCACTACAAAAAAAATACACTTCCGCGATGATACGTGTTTGTCACAGTAGGTCACATTTTCTGTCATGCATGTACATCCATGACGATTTTATGATAGAATCAAGATAGTCATACCTGTGCTGTCGTAGAAGTGTTCCATGACAATACCAAAATTATCATCACAGAAGTGTCCACTTCCATGACGATAAATGGCATGTCATAGAAGTGTTTTCGTCAAGGGTAACCGACACATGGCATCCACCGTAACGGGTCGCCGTTAAGCTATTGGGTTCCGGTTTGGATCCGATAACCCGTTAACAGCCCCGACCAATGGGGATTTTCCATGTGTAAAATTCTCATTCGCCGGATGATCCACGTGTCAGCTCATCATTGGGACAGATGTCATCCCTACAATGGACGGAAGACGCCTATGATATGTCGACACGTGGCACAACCTAACAGTGGCCCATTTAAGGTAAAAAGGCCGGCCCAGCTAAAGGCCCACCATATTTTTTCAGACACTAGTGGGCCGGCCCGTTAACAGCCTGCCATGTTTTGGGTCAAATAAAGGCCCATATCAGATCTGGCCCGTTAACAGCCCACTGTTCTTTTGGGCCCATTCTAAGCCGGGTTTGTATTTCAGCCTGTTAAATGCCCATTTACCAGTTCGGCCCAATAATAGTTTCGGCCTGTTAGCGGCCCGTTGTGCATCTGGGTTGTTGTCGGCCCGGTTTCACTTTAGGCCATTTAACGGCCCGTGCTGAAACTAGGCTATTTCTTGTCCGAAGTGACTTTAGGCCTCTTAACGACTCGTAGTCGTCGTGGATAAATTTCAGCCCAACGTGCCTATCGGCCTGTTAATGGCCCGTGTAACAGTTGGGCCTAATTAATGCCTGCGTTGAATCCGGCCTGCTTACAGCCCATCTGTTAATGGCCCGTGACACAGTTGGGCCTACGGCCCGCGTTGATACCAGCCTGCGTAAAGCCCATAATTTTATTGGGCCAAACAGGGCCCGAGATATATTTTGGCCTGTTAACGACTCGTTTTCTATTTGGGCCAAACATGGGCCTAAGACAGTTTTGGCCTGTGTTGGCCCATGAATTTTTCGGCTCAAAGCTAGCCCAATCTAGTTTTTAGCCTGTTAAAAGCCCATGGTATTCTCTGGCCCAGCTGGCCAGAACTTTATGCGGCTTGTTAAAGGCGGAAAACTACTATACGTTTAGACCTGCTAATGGCCCAAGATGATTATAGGCCCACGTTTCGGCCCATATATAGCGTAGCGAGTTACGGGCCGACCTGAAGACCGACAACATTGAGATGCGTTGAAGCTTCCGGCCTAAATAACAGCATACCGACTAAGAATAAACCTAGACTATACAATAAAGAAATTACGGCATATTACATCCACTGGGCATCATTGTTCGCCACTGGTGATAATAAAGCGCAACGAGACCGTGGATTACATACACTGGGCATCAAAGGTCGCCACCAGTGCATATAAACGCGCCAACAAAAGAATATACAAAACTAAGAGCACTTCAGAAGGCATTATGCCTGGCCTGGAGGTGCACCGCAACCAGCAGAACAAGCTGATGAGACCTCAGTTGTGTCAACGATAGATGCTCTAACCCTAGCTGTATAGCACGAAAGGCCGCAAGGCTGTCCTCTGAGGTCTTCTTTGCATCATTGACATCAAGTCGGAGCTGAGTTGAAGCAAGCCTTTCCGCTTTAAGTTGAGACTGAAGAAGTCGAACTGATTGAGGCAGCAACTGCACAGAGGTTGTCTCACAGCTGCTGGTGAGTAGCTTCAACTCACTGTCTTCATCAAGACACGACCTTGGGGTCATCTCGCTCTCTTCAAGATGGTTTGGCTCACTATCTTCCCTAAAGTTCTGCCTGTCATAAGAGATATGACTCTGAAAGAAAAACAAGGAGGCACGTAACAGGTTTCACAATTATATAAGCAAATAAATGGATCTGTTCTGCATAAGGAACATGTTTTTACAACTGCAATTTAAAACTGGTAGTTGTTGCGAACATCCAATCAGATGTAAACACCAAAGGTAACCGCAGTGGAGGAAATGATGCCTATCCAAATCTATACTAGAACAAAGTTTGAAGGTTTGAGAAGGATGCACTTACATTACATGTTAACACGGGCTGGACAAAGCCCTTCTCCATGTCGATGGAAGGATAATTCAAGAAATTCCCCAAAGAAACTTCTTTATAAGCGTTGCCTTTGTTCTACATTTTGTAAAGAGTAAATATAGATCAAATAATATTGGAAGAAATAGAGGATAATGAAGCTCAGGTGCAGAGTGATGATACATAATCAAATAGCTATTAATTAAGTACAACGTTACAAGGCAAAAGATACTGACAAGAGGAATGCAAACATCAATGTGTGCAGTGGCATTGGCTTTATTCAACATTTTGGTAAGAATAAATGTAGATCTGATAATTTGGAGAAAGTGGAGGGCAGGGCAGATAAGATGCAGAGTAATGCTAGACAATCAACTATCTCGCAATGCAAGTACAGTAATACTACCACTGTCCGTTATTACTTGTCGCTCAAATGGATGTATCTAGCACTATGAAGTTCTAAATACATCCAATTGAGCAACAATTAATTCGATACGGAGGTAGTACATGACAACAGGTACTTACATGAGCAATCCAGAACTTCATAACCATTGTGTTAATTCTACATTTATGTAAGAGTAAATATAGATCTTATAATTTCGAGCAAAGGGAGGATAAGGAAGCAAACATTTACAGTGATGCTACATAATCAAACAACAATGAGTGTAAGTATGCTGACAAAGGGCAAGAGGTATTGACAAGAGAAATGCAGTGCCCAGTATTGTTGTGAGATCCTATGATCCTTTGAGAAAGGAGATTCATCTGAAATTAGTTTTCATACAAGAGAGAAGGTAAGGCACATGCAGAAATGTAGGAGTTAAAATTTTGAATTGATATCATAGACAGTACCTGACGCTGGGCTCTCTGCAGTTCTAATAGGGGTTTGGCCAGTGGAGTAGGGGTAAAGTGTGGTACAGTTGGGCCTGTGGTTTCTGTGGCTGCTGATCTATCTGATTTAACAGGTATCACTACCTTTTCCAAATACCTAGTTTGTACTCCTTGAGGATTTGCACTCACCCTCTTCCTTTTGGACATCTATTACGAAAGAACAACATTTGACTAGAAAAACATAGTATGATGACACATGGAATAGGTACAGAAAATGGATAGGTATGGCATATACTCATATATGATGCTTAAACTAAGCAGATGGTGGTGTAACAAAGTAGGAGTAATGCAAGAGGTCATATGCAAAATATGTGTGACCAATACAACCTTGCCAAGTTAGAGCAAGCACCTTGATGGGTGAATAAGATAGGCCATCCTCCACCATGCCAAGTTTGTTAGCCAGTGGATTGTTCCGCAATATTCCTCTCGTGCGCCCATTCTCATATCATTTTGATCATATTCAATACCTGACATGCATGAAAAAATAAAAATAAGTGAGATTATCTTTGTAATGTAGAAGTGATTCTAATCCAATACTGCCTCCCTGTAAACCCCTTTGTGCTATCTCTGCAATTCTTCTTAGAGATGCCATGCATGCTGTAATTTGTTGTGTGCATTAATATAATGTGGCCTACTACTCAAAATATGAGAGCTCCAGAAGTGATGATACTTCGCAGATGACAGCTTCAACATATAGTAAAGAAGAACAAGTCGACCTGACCTGACAGATTCAAAATATACTAAGGGAGAACAACTCGACCTGACCAGTCGACCGCAAATGTCTCTGCTACTCTTCCCAACAAGGAACATACTTATTAAAGAAGAAGAGAAGAGGATCATGTTAAAGAAGAGCAGAAGAGCAAGCAGATTGAAGATATTACAAGTCTTTCTATACAATGTCTGTTGCCCACCCATGATGAACCAGAGCGCACAGAGAAATACTATTCCTTCAGATCTGTCCATATGTGGCTCATATGCATTTCGAAACTAAAGTAGGAACATTTAGCTGACCAATTAAACATGTCTCAGTTTTACTAATATCAGCATAATATCATATTCGAATTTGTACAACTAAGCTTGTTTAGCTTGATGGGTGGAGCAGTGCTATTAAGACACGAATCACGTAGGCTGATCGTGGTCATCATAAAATGGGGAAACGTAAGCATGATGAGTATAGTGTTGACCGTGGCAGTGGCATGGCAGATCTGAAGCTGCAAACCATACAAAGGGTACTTAGCAACCGATGTTTGCTTTGAAATAACAACTACGATTTGGTATGGACAAGAAAGTACAGTCAACAAGTGACAAAGAGATGCAATTCCTGCTGCCTCTCTATATGTCCCAACATGCATTTGGAAACTCAAGTGGGACCTTTAGCTAACCAATTAAATGTGTCTGTTAACTAATATCAGTATCATATCACAATCATATTTGAACAACTAAGCTTTGGAATTATGAGTGCTGTGTTGTTTAGCTTGAAGGGTGGAGTACTGCTAGTACGACAGAAAGCACCTACGCAGATCATAGTAGTGTAGATAAAAGGGGAAAACCCTAAGCATCACGAGTAAAATCAGGAAGGTGGAACTAGCTGGAACATATGGGCTTGTATTGCCGGTACGGCTAGAAAGGCTTCGGCCCCAAAAGGGGCAGCTCTATTCAACTGAAGGCACAATACCGTTACTATCAGTGTAGACCCTCAAAGACGACATAGCTCCCAGCATTTCTCGGACATTATGGCAGACCATCTAGAATAGTTGAAAGGATCCATCTGAAGCGACCCAACAGACCTGTCGACTGCAAATGTCCCTGCTCCACTTCCCAACAAGGAACATATTGTACTACTCCCTCCGTTCCTAAATATAAGTCTCTTAGAGATTCGAATGCGGACTACATATGGAGCAAAATGAGTGAATGTACACTCTAAAATATGTCTATATACAACCGTATGTAGTTCTTATTGGAATATCTAAATAGACTTATGTTTTACCGAAAAAGTATTTCGCCCTGCTTTATAAATAAAGCAACGATGAATAACACCCGTTCCAAACGCAAGACACCACAACACAAGCACGCACCCAAGGTAGTTTAGGAACGGAGGAAGTAATATACTTATTAAGAAGAACAGAAGAGGAACATGATAACAAAGAGCAAGCAGATTTTAGATAATACAATGTGTGTTGCCCACCCATGATGAACCAGAGCGCACAGAGAAATTCTATTCCTTCCGGTCTCTCCATATGTGGCTCACATGCATTTGGAAACTAAAGTAGGAACATTTAGCTGACCAATTAAACTTGTCTTAGTTTTACTAATATCAACATCATATCAGATTCAATTTGTACAACTAAGTTTGTTTAGCTTGATGGGTGGAGCAGTGCTATTACGACACGAACCATGTAGGCTGATTGTGGTCATCATAAAATGGGGAAACCGTAAGCATGATGAGTATAGTGTTGACCGTGGCAGTGGCATAGCAGATCTGAAGCTGCAAACCGCGCAAAGTGTACTTAGCAACCGATGTTTGCTTTGAAATAACAACTAAGATTTGGTATGGACAAGAAAGTATAGTGAACAAGTGACAAAGAAATGCAATTCCTGCTGTCTCTCTATATGTCGCGACGTGCATTTGGAAACTCAAGTGGGACCTTATCCTAACCAATTAAATGTGTCTATTAACTAATATCAGTATCATATCACAATCATATTTGAACAACTAAGCTTTGGAATTATGATTGCTGTGTTGTTTAGCTTGAATGGTGGAGTACTGCTAGTACGATAGAAAGCACCTACGCTGATCATAGTAGGGTAGATAAAAGGGGAAAACCCTAAGCATCAAGAGTAAAATCAGGAAAGTGGAACTAGCTGGACCATATGGGCTTGTATTACCGGTACGGCAAGAAAGGGTTCGGAAAGGATTCGGCCCCAAAAGGGGTAGCTCTATTCAACTGAAGGCACAATACTGTTACTATCAGTCTAGACTATCAAAGACGACATAGCTCCCAGCATTTCCCGGATATTATGGCAGACCATCTAGAATCGTTGAAAGCATCCATCTGAAGAGACCCAATAGACCCGTCGACTGCAAATGTCCCTGCTCCACTTCCCGACAAGGAACATACTGTACTACTCCCTCCGTTCTTAAATATAAATCTCTTAGAGATTCGAATGCGGATTACAGACGGAGCAAAATGAGTGAATGTACACTCTAAAATATGTCTATATACATCCGTATGTAGTTCTTATTGGAATATCTAAAAAGACTTATGTTTTACCGAAAAAGGCTTTCGCCCCGCTTTATAAATAAAGCAATGATGAACAACACCCGGTACAAACGCACGCCACCACAACACACGCACGCACCCAAGGAAGTTTAGGAACGGAGGAAGTAATATACTTATTAAGAAGAACAGAAGAGGAACATGATAACAAATAGCAAGCAGATTTTAGATAATACAATGTGTGTTGCCCACCCATGATGAACCAGAGCGCACAGAGAAATGCAAATCCCTGATGTCTCTCTATATGTGGCGCACATGCTTTTCGAAATGAATATAGGAACATTATCTGACCAATTAAACATTCTCTGTTTTAGTAATATGAGCATCATATCAGATTCTTATTTCAACAACTAAGCTTTGGAATTATGAGTGGCATGTTGTTTCGCTTGATGGGTTGAAGTCTTGAGGAGCAGTGCTAGCACGACACGAAGCACCTACGATGATGGTAGTGAATATAAAGGGGGAAAACCATAAGCTTTACGAGTACAGTGACCATGCCATGGCGGATCTGAAGGTGCAAACCGGACAAAGGCTACTTCGCAACCAATGTTTGCTTTCAACTAGCCACTACGATTTGGTATGGACAAGAAAAGTACAGTAAACAAGTTACAATCTATTTTCCGGGTGAGATCAATAACTTAAGTAGATATGAAATAGTACCACCTCTCTTGCGACGCCGTGTAGGCCCCTGCTGATACGTTAAGGGTGCTGCGGGTGCGATGGCTGTCGGCGGCGCGGAAGAAGACTTGAGACGGCAAACGACCGGGTCGGGGGATAAGTCCTGTTGCCGTGGACGAGGCGGTCGTAGGAGTGGCAACGACAAGGTGGACGACGGCGCCAATGAAGCGAGAGGACGCGATGAAAGGATCCTGGTCTGGCACCGTGGATGAGAGATGTCCATCTCTTGCAGTGGACGATGGGGTAGGGGTAGCGGCTCCGGTAAGGTGGAGGATGGGGTGGTGGACGAAGGAGGCTGGCCGGAGTGGGGAGGTTGTTGTGGCGCCCATGGTGTATGAATGGGGAAATGGAGGGGGAGGGGGAGGGGATCTCAAACTTTGGGACGCTCTTGTCTGAAATGTGGGAAAGTTACGAACTTAGCCCCCGTTTAAAATTTCAGACATCTCATCAGTTGGGGATAGGACAGTAATCTCGCATCTCCCCAATATTTGCCGATAGAGATTTTGGGTGAGGAGAGGGTCTTTTGCCGCCCACGGTTGGTGCCCACGGTGTATGAACGGGGCTGGCAGGTAGGGCGGTTGTGTCACGTCTGAGGGAAGTTACACACCTGCCCCTATTTAAAATATTTGCCTACATTGATTTCGGACGAGGAGAGTTTGTTTTGCCGCCCACGTGTATGAATGAGAAAATTGAGGGAGAGTGAGATGTCTTTCGGACGAGTTTGAATCAAATGTGTGTTTGCCGCCCATGTTTGACGTCCACCGTGTTTGAATGGGGAGACAGGCGGTCGTGTCATGTCTGATTGAAGTTACTAGTCTACCCCTATCGACAGCAGTGGAAATCGGGTCGATTAGGATGTGAAGTGTCAAGGGTAGACAGTAATTTCCATCTCGCAAACACTGGCTTCGGGCAGCCAACAAATGATAGTGGGTGTTTTGCCGCTTGGTTCAAAATTTGGGAGAATTAGCATTCACGTTTACCCTGGGCCCTGGCAACTAAATTCTAATCCAATTTGTATTCGATTACGAATATCCAGACATCATTCTACGTTTTGTTATTTATTTCTTCAAAACCACAACAAAGATTTATTCCACCTTTATATATGAATATGATTTAGAAATGCCGTGATCTTCGAATTCAGTAGGTTGGATACACTTTGAGTCAAACAGTTATTTCATCCAATACAATATGCTCACACGAAAAACAGTTCACCTTATGTAAATCATACAGGTACTGAGGATTACCTCGCCTAAAAAATTCAGATCATTACAACACATGGACAACAATGGGGGTCTTACAACAAAATCCATTCAGAGACATGACACAACATGCAATTATACTAATCTAATGACAATTTCAACTGGTATCTAAAGGAGAACTGGGATTACCCCGGGCTTCAGATAGCAGAAGCAGCAGGACCTCCTCCGTCTTCAAATGCAACATTCTTACTTCCTCCAATTCTTGGGTTGCTTGCATAATGCGTGCAGCTAATTGCATAATTTCCAGCCTCAAGATCAAGATTACCTCATTCATGGCAGCCACACCATCTCTTTCTGCCTCTAGTAGAGCCTCAAGAACTACAATATCTGTGCTCAGACTGCTCTCCAGCGGTGTTGCCTTTGAACTGCTACCATCTGGTAACATGGCTGGCGCACTGCTTCCACAAATAGATTCTGGTGTTGTACATTATGTCCTAGTGTGAACGGCATCCTAAAAGGTTTCCGCTAGACATAAGTAAGAGATAGTTATCGCATGATCCAGGCAGTAAGCTTACATGGTAAACGACATACGAATTACTCCCTCCTTTCCGGTTTATAGGGCTTATCTCAAAATTTTAGATTTCCCATTTTATAAGTCTCAATTTGATTGTTTCCCATCACATGTTCAAATTTCAAGGTGCATTAAATCATTGCATGCAAGGATTAAGAGAAAATTGAGCAATGCATGTACTTCATGCATGCATGCATTTTAATTAATGCATTGGTAAACATAATTTTTTGAGGAAAACGAGCGCATTAATTGAATGCTTTTGCAAACTACAAAAATTATTCCACCACTCATCATCTACCTTGGTTGGTGAGATTTTTGAATTGAGCCCTATAAACCGGAAAGGAGGTAGTATTGCCGAGCATGGCAAGCTATATTTAAATGGTTCGAAGCAGCATCAGCCGAAAACAAATTAAAATTGTAACATCCCAAATTTTTAATTTGGAATGTTATACATAGGTCATCCATGCATATCATATTTTATTGCATTTCGTTTTGCGATCCTAGAAAATTCTAAGCAACTCAAGGACCCACGGAGAGAGTTGGGGATTTCACCGTTTTCATATTTGAATTTTCTCAAATATTGAAACAGGGATCAATTTGGTTTAACTATTTTTCTCTCCGAAAATATTTCATATTAAAAATATATGAGAGGAGATAATATGACTTCTCCAAAATAAATGGAATATTGGAGGAAAAATATTAAAATCAAATAAATATTTTATTTGGATTTTTATTGCAATTTTATTTGAATTTAGAAAAATATGCATTTTTCAAAATTGCATTAGAGTCCCAAATAAATGTTTACCTTGTCCGGGAGATTTTTAGAGGACGGGGAAAATTTATTTCGGGAATTTTGGAGTCCGTTTAGTATTTCTTTTATTTGTTTTTCTGCGCGGAATTATTTAAAAAAAAAACTCCGCCGGACCGAACTGGGCCGAAGCCCAGCCGGCCCGGCAACGCCGCCGCCTCCGCTCGCGCGCGCCCCGTGCCCGAGCCGGACTCCGCCGGAGTCCGGGACGCCGCCGCCTCGTCGCCCCCTGCCCCAAGCCACCCTGCCCCAGCCCTCTTTCTGTTTAATCAACTAAAACAAGTTTTTGCTACTGTAAAATTTGACTTTAGTCCAGATTAGCAATCAAAGCTTGTTTCTTTTGCAGTTTGAGTTTCGTTGCTCCGTTTGATTTGATTCTTTTTGCAAACCGGAGTTCTTCAGTTGAACTTTCTGGTTAGGTCTTCTCATTTGGGTTTTACCCGTGCATCTTCGCTTGATTGCTTATGTATGCTATTGTTTGTTTGCGATAGAATTCCCGGAGTGCGAAGCGTGCTACTACGAGTCCCTAGGATTACCCAGGACCCGATCAGGATATGATTCTATCTGGATAATAGTGGATCGTTTGACCAAAGTAGCTCGCTTTATCCCAGTGAAAACCACATATACGAGTGCGAAGTTGGCCAAGATATATATGACCAGGATCGTATGTCTGCACGGAGTTCCGAGGACCATCGTATCAGATAGAGGAACCCAGTTTACTTCAAAGTTTTGGCGCCAACTACACCAGACATTGGGAACCAGGCTAGAGTTTAGTACAGCTTTTCATCCGCAGATAGATGGACAGACCGAGAGAGTCAATCAGATTCTGGAGGACATGTTAAGAGCTTGTGCGCTAGATTATGGATCTAGTTGGGATGACAATTTGCCCTACGCGGAGTTCTCATACAACAACAGCTACCAAGCCAGTTTGAAGATGGCACCTTTCGAGGCTTTGTATGGAAGGAGGTGCAGAACACCGTTGATGTGGGATGAAGTTGGAGACCGTCAGTTGTTTGGACCGGATTTGATTAAGGAATCCGAAGAGAAGGTTAAGCTGATTCGAGATAGACTGAAAGTAGCCCAGTCCAGACAGAAGAGTTATGCCGATCCAAAACGCAAGGAGGTAACCTATGAAGTCGGAGACAGAGCATATCTACGAGTATCACCCTTACGAGGAGTGAAACGTTTTGGAGTTAAAGGAAAGTTAGCCCCGAGGTTTGTAGGACCATACCGAGTATCGGAACGTATGGGTGAAGTTGCCTACAAGTTGGAATTGCCCGAAGGACAGTCAGGAGTTCATGATGTGTTCCACGTTTCCCAGTTGAAGAAGTGCCATGCGGAGATGGCTGATATTTCTCTAAGAGATACAGTGCCCCTAGAAGCAATTCAATTGGATAGTGATCTAACCTACGAGGAGAAACCCGTCAAGATTCTCGAGTTTGCCAGCCGAGTTACACGCAACAAAGTTATCAAGTTTTGCAAAGTTCAGTGGAGCCACCATACCGAAGATGAAGCCACCTGGGAACGAGAGGAAGACCTCCGGAAGGACCACCCACACCTGTTTTCTAGCCAACCCGAATCTCGAGGGCGAGATTCATCTTAAGGGGGGTAGGTTTGTAACATCCCAAATTTTTAATTTGGAATGTTATGCATAGGTCATCCATGCATATCATATTTTATTGCATTTCATTTTGCGATCCTCGAAATCCTGAGCAACTCAAGGACCACGGAGAGAGTTGGGGATTTCACCGTTTTCATATTTGAATTTTCTCAAATATTGAAACAGGGATCAATTTGGTTTAACTATTTTTCTCTCCGAAAATATTTCATATTAAAAATATATGAGAGGAGATAATATGACTTCTCCAAAATAAATGGAATATTGGAGGAAAAATATTAAAATCAAATAAATAATTTATTTGGATTTTATTGCAATTTTATTTGAATTTAGAAAAAATATGCATTTTTCAAAATTGCATTAGAGTCCCAAATAAATGTTTACCTTGTCCGGGAGATTTTTAGAGGACGGGGAAAATTTATTTCGGGAATTTTGGAGTCCGTTTAGTATTTCTTTTATTTGTTTTTCTGCGCGGAATTATTTAAAAAAAAAATCCGCCGGACCGAACCGGGCCGAAGCCCAGCCGGCCCAGCCGCCCCGCGCCGCCATCCCGTCCCGTGCCGGAGACGGACTCGCCGGAGGAGTCCGAGCCGCCGCCGTCGCCGCCCTCGCCCCCTTCCCCAAGCCGCCACCCCTCCCCCCTCTTTAAAAGCCGACCCGGGGCCCCCCCTGGAGCCCCAAGCCGCCGCCGCCGCCTGCCCTCGCCGCGCCGCCTCGCTCGCCGCGCCAGCCGCCGCCGCTCGCCGCCGAGCCGCCGCACCCCGCCCGCCGCACCGCGCCGCCGCACCGCGCGCGCCCCGCCCCGTCGCCTCGCCGCCGCCGCTGTCCCGCCGACCGCCGGAGGTAGCCGCCGCCGCCGTCGGTTTTCATGAGAAAAACCGTTCGGTTTTTGTTTAAACCCTAGATCTAGATTCGGTTTTTTTTAAATACCGGTTTATTCTTTTTAGATCGGTTTTCCGTCGGTTTAGTTATTTAGCGGACGTTCGTCCGTACGTTCGTTTTAACGAACGGTTTTCACCGTTTAACCGCAGACAGCGAACGTTCGTTCGTTAGCCTGTTCGTTAGTTTTCTTTTTCTCGGATTTTCCGCGATTATTTTCGATCGCGATTTCTGATCCGATTTTCGTTTTAGTATAACTTTTCGCTCGTTTGTCGGAATCAGGCGATTCAAGCGCCTAGATCTCCGTCTCGAAGCCCTCTTTCTGTTTAACCAACTTAAACAAGTTTTTGCTACTGTAAAATTTGACTTTAGTCCAGATTAGTAATCGAAGCTTGTTTCTTTCGCAGTTTGAGTTTCGTTGCTCCGTTTGATTTGATTCTTTTTGCAAACCGGAGTTCTTCAGTTGAGCTTTCTGGTTAGGTCTTCTCATTTGGATTTTACCCGTGCATCTTCGCTTGATTGCTTATGTATGCTATTGTTTGTTTGCGATAGAATTCCCGGAGTGCGAAGCGTGCTACTACGAGTCCCTAGGATTTGCAGATCGTCAGCAAGGCAAGTAACACATTGATCATACTTCTTCGTTACCCAGTTTTTATGCATTAGTTTCGACCCTCAAATATTGCATGATTAGGAGGTGATTAACTTGTGGGTACTGGGAAGTAGATGATGAGGTTGAACCTATTGCCCTTTTTATTATAAAACCCTCGGGAGTTACTTCCACGCTATGCTTATGTTGCCATGCTATGCTCGTAGACGTGGATTGGGTTTTGAGTGTATCCATGACAGATGTGAGATTTTAATTAATGGTTCAACTTAAGGTGGCAACTTTAATACACATCTGGGTGGATTGCTTGTTTGGGCACCTGGGGATATACCAGTGTTGTCCTAGGAGATCCCAGGGATATACCGTGTGATCCTCCTACGGTCCGCCACCCAGGCTCAAAGGGATCATAAGATTATTCATGCTAGAAACTTCCGTGTGCAGCCACAAGCTATTATGGGCTCTAGCATAGTTGAGTATGTTACATGACCTCTTTCAGTGGTAGGCTAGCAGATGTAGGGGAAAGTAGGTGTAACTGTCTACCCAGAGTAAAGAGTAAATGCTTCAGAAAGACTGTGTCTCGGTCATCCGTTTCTCAAACACCATGAAGTGCGAGAAATCCAACGGAGGAGATCGAGTCTTGTGGGGAAAAGTGCACAAACCTCTGCAGAGTGTACAAACTGATCATGATTAGCCGTGTCCCCGGTTATGGACATCTTGAGTATCTGGTTCTTGGATTATCATATTGAATCCCATCACTCTAAATTAATTTGTTGGGTTTAATAATTACTTTTAATTGGGATTGAGAGGGGGATTTACCTTCTCAATGTTCAACAACCACCATGATAGTTAAATAAAATATATTCCTTTGTTGTAGGGAAAAATTGGCTTTTCGCAAAACAGTATAACCCTAGAGCTTTTCCACCAGCCAAATATGCATGTAGTATTAGCAATTATTCTGTTCATTGCTTTACTGTGTTATATTGCCAGCATATTCCATGTGCTGACCCGTTTCGGGCTGCAACGTATCATGTTGCAGACTTTTCAGCCGAAGAGTAAGGTGTGCTAGGTCGTTGTCGTGCACTCAGCTATGCCGTTGGAGTTGATGGACTCACTTTATCTTCCAAGCCTTCCGCTGTTATCTTATTTAGATGGCCTTAAGCCATATTTATTGTAATCAGTTCTCTTTTGAGACATTCGATGTAATAAGTGTGTGATTGCACTCTGTTATAAATCCTTCGAGTACTGTGTGTGTCAGCATTACCGATCCAGGGATGACACTTGAACACAGAGATTCGATCCATTCGGGTTGGGTCGCCACAAAAATGGTAAGATGAAAGGCAGTGTACCACCGCTATATTTAAGTTGCCCAGGCATCTAAGCAGTTGAAATAATCTGAGAAAGCACTTAAACAGTGTGGCCTCATATAAACTACGAAGACAGTCTTGTGATGAAGTTCATAGGAAAAGTTAAGGAGTTAAATGAATTAGGCATGCATTTCTTTACGATAGTACAACAGGCACCGCTGACATATTGGCCAACTCAGGTATAGCCTAACAAGTAACAAACAAGCATTCGAATCAAGCAATATAGCAAAGCAGACAACTGAACTATTTGTAATTCTATAGGATTATAGGTTGAGGGCACAAGCCAAGAAAGCAGCCCACACGCATTACATTTCACATGTCCTAAAACACACTGGCTTACCTTATGTTGCCGCGAAGCCTCGCTGCTGTTGCAATGTTCTTTGAAGATATCGTCAGAATCCTGTGGTTGCAAATCTAGTTGTTGTAGTTTATTCTTCCCCCTCTATTTAGGTAAAATTAATTTTAATCACATGCATTGGTTCGAATTGATCATCAATGGTTAATCTAAACTAATGAAAGAAGGGTGTGTGTTTACACGACAATATATGTGCTTCACTCTATTTTTATGCTTGTTCGAGGTGCCAGCCCCAAAAGAACAAATATTTTGCTTGATGGGGTTGGCAGCTCCATAATTAATAGAAGCATCAAATTAGTCATGCAACTTGGGAAGATCAAGAACACACAAAAAAGTAACGAACAGAGGCTTGGAGCAGTGATGTAATAGCTAGCATCGAAAAATGTAGGGTAAAATGAACAAAAAGCAGCGGAACCACAAGCTAGTTTGCTGATGTGTAATTAAGCATAGAGAACATAGGCCCTGTTTGGATCTATGGGTTAGAGCTAGTTTGGGCTCAAATATCCCTAAAGTATCCAAACATGAGGGCTAGTTTGAGCTAGTTGCATCTAACCCACCCAAAAAAACTATCCCACCCAAGAGGTGCTAATAGGAGCTAGTTCTCCTAGTGCATTTATTGTCAATCTAACCCTGTCATCCAAACACCTCTTTGGCTAGAGTTAGTTTAGGGTTAGTCATGAGCTAGAAATTAATTCTAACCTCTAGCTAAGTTAGAGTATCCAAACAGGGCCGTAGAAGCAGTCTGATGTAACCAACATGTGGCATCAGAACAACACCATTATCATAAATATAGCATGCAAGAAGTAAAATAGTAGGCAGTGATATCTAGGAAGTATAGTAATACTTAGGACAAAACAAAAGCATTGTAACTATATGTGCACTGGTTTGTAATTTAGCACATGTAACCTGTTCACTTCCACACGTATGGCCCTACAGGTGCAAGCAGAATAACGCGTCTCATGAAAAATTGAATGATGCCCTGAAGAAATTCGAAGGTGCGGTGCTTATGCTAAGAAAGTGAACGTAGGCGCCGGCCGTTGGATAATAGTACCTGATTCTTGGCGGCATATGGGTATTGTTTTCATACTTGAAAGCTAAGGATCGCTGATGGTGCTCGTGTTGCGGTTGAGTTTGGGCCGGCTGTCGCCATTGTTGAAGCGGCTCCGGTGCTTCGGTTGCGGAGCCTGTCGACATACAAGAAAGCTCATCTCTGGTAAGTGAACAGTTCCACGATAAAGAAGAGAAAAACCAAAGGAGTACAAATCGAAATAACCCGATGAGGCTATGGCGTCAGTAAAGTAGGGCCGGTGGAGTTGAATATGTCGTCCGTGGAGTGGGTCTGGTGCAGTGGACGAAGGCGTCGACGAAGCACATCCGGCGCGGTGTACAGTGCTGTCGGTGAGGCAGATCTGTTGCGGTGGACGAGGGCTTGTATGAAGGGCCAGCGATGTGGCGGACGAGGGAGTCGGTGAAGGGCTTACACTGTGGTGGACGAGGGCGCCGGTGAAGCAGATCCGGTGCGGTGGACCATGATGGCGGTCAAGGAGATCTGGAGCGGTGGACAAGCCAGTCGCTGAAGCGGCTCCGGTGAAGTGGTGAGTTGGCAGTTGGGGGTTCCAAGGTGCGGAAGGTAGATCCGGTGGGGTGTTAGGTCCACCGCTACGGCGGAGGACTTGATTCGGCGGCTTGGCGTGGTTGGGGGGGAGGAGGAGGGGAGGGGAAGGGGAGGGGCTCTGGGGAAGAATGTTGGGGGCAAAGAGGGGAAAACAATGGAGTTACCAAAGCAGCCCTTTTCCGTTCATGTGGTAGGGGTAAAACAGGAATATCGCAGGGCTAAACTTTCCGGCGCGAGATATTTCGATGTGAACGGGAAGTTTGAAGGCTTTTGGCAGCTGAAATCAAGTGTTCTGCTCTTGTACGACCGACTATGATATCATGGCCAAAAATTTATTTGTTTTGCACGCAAAAAATGCAAGTTTCGAAAATCAATGTCTCCAACTCGAAACTTATATTGTCCATTCAATTCAAATATGGATCATTGAGCTGGTGGAAGAAAATACCATCATATGGTCCAATTCAAATGAAATTCCAAATGTGTTTATCCTAAATATGATGACAAAAACAAAAATGTGTATGTGTATGAATAAAGTGGATGATTATAAGGTTTGAACATGCCCGTATGTGTATATCTCTAGGTTTGATATATGAATTTGAAATCATGAAATCCCGGCTTAAAAAATGTACCTCCGTTTAAATGAATTACAAAAGCTAATAATGGAGTCGAATTCCAAAATTCCAATCTTAGGTTTGTAATTCTGGTACTTCAAAGTATATCACGCATGTTCAAAAGTATCATTATCTCATAGTCCAAACTGTGAAACAAATTGATCAACCATGAGTGCACGCACTATTGACCATATATATCTCAATTACACTTAAGTCTCTCAAATATAGACACCTCACTCTTTATCTGAAGCCACCCACCCCGTCCCCCCACCACAAGTCGTTCTCTCCCCCGAACATGAACACAGGAGCACATTAACCCCCCTCTCTCTTCTAAGTCCGGACCCCAATATAGGTCTCTATCACTTTGTCTATCGGGCATGCACACATCTCTTCCCCCACTCTCTAGGTCTCCTGGCATCTCTCTTTCCCAAGCACACGCACTATATAGGAGTGTATCTTTCCCATACGCACAAAACGTCGCTCCCAAACGTCTATCTCCCTAGTTATGTGGTTCTCGCACACTCACCTCACTCACCACCCCCACTACAAACAAGCACCCTTTGTCTCCTTGTGCACCACTCTCCTCTTTCTATCTCTCCCACATGCGGACCCGACCTAGCTCCTTCCCTATATACAAATATGTCGTGACTCTTTCCACAGCTCCCTAGTGTATTATCGTTCTCAATCTCGCACATTGTTCTCTACATGATCTATTCTAGATCTCTCATGAAGTCTCTATCACACACACAATGACTCGCTTCCCTTGCGTCTCCGTACATAGGCCACTTTCGAACAACATCAACCTTGTCTCCCTATCTATACGCCACTTCCGCACATAAACGACCCCTCTCTCTCCCCCTCTCTTCCTCTCTCTCTCTCCCTTGCTCGCTCTCTCTCGCTCTCACACCCCTCTACCACACACACTCGATGTCTCTTCCAAATAGTCTTCTCCCCGCCCACACCCATGCTATCCCGCTACTACACATGACTTTTTTTTCTCTTGGATACACATGTCACACCATTCCCCGTTCCCTACTAGGTTTACATCATTAGTGGTCTCTCTTCTCCACATACACACACTCCCTCTCTCACACACACACGCGCACAAACACACACAAACACGCACAAACACCCATCTATTTGGATCCTTCTTTTAGGACACACACCCTTGCATATTCTCTCCAGCTCTGGGTATATATATATATCCCCCTCTCTCTCTAGCTCACATGCACACCAAAATTCTCCATCTCTCTAACTCACACATCTCTCCCCATGTCTGCATGTGTATCTCACACACTCACTCTCTGATTATGTCTATGTGTCTCCACGTTACACAACACAAAGCCCCATGCACATGTCTCTCTCTATCCTCCACACACAGAGACACAAAGAATCTCTTATCATTGCCTCAGTCTCTACATATCACACACGCACGCGCTATCTCTCTTGCACACACGCTCAACCAAGGTTTTCTCGTGAATAACTTATCATCTATTCATCAACAGTCGTGGCAGTACGACGAACACGAGATGTGAAAAAAAAATCTACACGTCCGTAGACCACCTAGTATGACTACTAGGACTAGAGCGAGCCGAAAGCGTGCCGCCGTCACCCCCTCCTTATCGGCGACGGGAAAAGCTTTGTTTTACACAGTCGGGAAGTCATCATGCTAAGGCCCCACATGCTCAGCCGTTGAATAGAATGTAGATCCAAGTTTATGGAAACAAGTATCGATAATACGTTTGTATCTCCATACTTATATCTCTTCTTATATAGACCGTCCGATCTATATCTGACGGATAGAAAGCAAACTAAAAGATACCCGCACCTCTCTCCACATTTGCAGACAAGGCCTTCCCTCGTTCATCCTTATCTCAACCAACCTCATTGTTGAGCAATTAAAATAGGAAGCCTCTAGAACAATCTGGCATGGTGGTCGCTGCCGGCGTCGTCCATCCCCATGCCCCCGCTCAGTCCGACCACCAATCACCACCATGCCCCACTCCTCCTCACATTATCTCTCCTCTTTCTCGAGATATCATTAGTTTTTACACATGGGATTACTCCCGCATGGGTCAATCACAACAAGTGTTTTATAAAAAAATGCATCTTGATGTTCCGTGCAATGCACGGGCATCTTGCTAGTACTCCTATAGAAGACTTAGTTTGTGATAATGGTGTGTCTGCCATCCGTCATTTCTGACCATTAGATCTACATCTAACGACAGTGAGGTAAGTTGTTGTCTTTTCTCAACAACATCCCACTTCTCTACTCAATTTGCAGAAAATCCCTTAATTAGTATCTTAAAACCAACCACATCCCTCCCTCACCTCACCAAAACAGCCCAAGGAATATATTCTGATTGAAACATAATATACTTTTAGCGATATATGTATATCAAAATTAGAGTGTTTTCTATCAAGTTTGTGAATAAGTATTATTCTAATTATGATCCGTTGCAACGCACGTGCACATTGCTAGTATTTCCAACCATGCAAAAAAAAATTGCTAGTATTTCCATAGTTTCGAGTTTTCCATCAAGATATTAGTCACTCATGGTCGATATTTAGTTTGAATTACGTACACATAGGCACTATGTAACTAGCCGTGCTTTTTGGCTTCCAAAGCTTAACTTTCACTCCTACTTACAGTATGCAGAGTATTTAACAAACAACTACCACTTTCAACCAGCCCTAGGAAGAAACTATTGTACAAAAAATAGCAAAAACATACCCAAAATTTCTTAATCCGCGCCAAAAAATACTACCTAGTGCCGATTAGGCTCGTTTAAACCCATTTATGACAGGGTTGGCCCACACGTCCGTGCTGACGAGGCACCTTAAACCAACACCGTTTATTTGACCGTTGACACGAGGGACCCACATCTGACCTTCTATCCTCTTCTTCCTCCTCCAATCATTATTTTTCCTGAACATTACTTCAAACAGTTCTTATGCGTGTTCGTCAGTGGCGCCGGTGATGAGCGAGCTGGCCGCCGCTCCGCCGAACGAGCCAGACGCCGCACTGGCCTCCGCACGGGTTGGCTGGCTGGCCCGAGCGTGGCTCACACGCGACCAAGCCGCCACGCTGGCCTTCGCTCAAGCCAGATGGCCGGCCTTAGCGCAGCACGCGCGAGCAAGCCGCCACACCACCGTGCCAACCTAGCTAGCAAACCTTGCAGACAAGCAGCTTGATGCATCCAGCAGGGTGTGTGCTAGCTTGGCTAGCTAGCAGTCGCGAGCGCCGCACGGAGCTGGCATCCGGGATGCCGCAAGATGGGCTCCGCACCGCCGGTGCTTTTGACATCGCCTTCTGCCGGCGGTGGTAGCTGCGTCCCATGGTCGAGGATGACTAGGTGGACGGGCCGGAGGTAGGAGGTCACTCGGGGATTTTTGTCCAGACTGGCATGTAGGTCCCACAAGTCATAACGCCTAACTTGCCGGTCAAATAGACGGCGTTGACTTAAGGGGCGACATGGGTTGAAACATGCCTATAACGGCACTTGGTAGTTTATTGCGACGGATTAAGAAAATGTCGGTGTGTTTTTGCTAATTTGTGTAGAGTAGTGGTTTTTTGGTAGGGCTGGTTGGAAAGTGGTAGTTTCTTGGTAGTGTTTTCTTGCAAGGAACAATGTACTAGCGACAAAAGGCAATTCTAGGTTGCGTTGTACTACTAGTGGCCGCGGGAGTGTATAGCTCGTTTTGTGGGTTAGATCCCGGCTGAACGCATGGCGGCCTTTTTTTTAAATATTAACCTCGCTGTGAGCCAATATTGTACACTGGTAGTTTGACTTTTGAAGTCGAACGGACGTGTCGCACCATAATGTGGGTGCACTGGATAGCCCAGCCATGTGAACGGGTTTTCCCTCCCATCATCTAGAGTAGTACTAGCAAGATGCCCATGCGTTGCACAAAACATCAAGATGCATTTGTATGAGTAGTTTATCTTGTGGGAGAAAAGGATGAACGAGGGAAGGCCTTATTTGCAAATGTGGAGAGGGGTGCGGGTATCTTTTTGCAAAATTGCCATAGTTTCCTTCCTATCCGTCAGATATAAATCGGGCGGCCTATATTGCAGGATGGCAGGCACACCATCATCACCAACTCTGTTTTTTATAAGAGTAGAGACTAGTACTACTGCGTAAAGTAGTAGCACTCCTGTATATCAATTCACACTGTGCAATGTTTCTCGCCTGCGTGCTCGCCCTAGCCGCACCTCGCTTGCTACTTCCTCATCAGCTACCATATTTACTAGCGCCTCCCAATTAAGCCCGAGGAGCTAGAAAAGCCTGTCACGGCATTGGGAACTGTGCAATATGGCTCTGTACGTAAAGTGCTACTACTCTGTAGCTTGTGGCGTTGCATGCATGGACTTCATTCCATTATCGGCTCTAAACTCCATAAAAAAAATTCTTCTTGACGTGATTTTTTTTTTGAAACGGAGGCAAAAGCTTTGCCTCATCTCATTCATAAAGAAGGAAGGACCAACAAACAAAGTTCGACGAGATCCATTACACCTCCACAAATGGAAGCGAAAAGCCTAGTCTTGCTGTATCAAAGAACTCAAATGTTCTGCCCCCGCAGTAACCGTTGTTGATAAACAGGCTGCTAGTGTGTCCGTGAGAGGAGCGGTTGAGTAGGCCAGCTACGCGCTTGAATAGAGCAAGGAGAGTACGCACTACGCAGGTGTACTTTCCCTGCATTGATAGTACAACGATGGTTCTAGAGAACAGTAGTACCCTCCACTTGCGACTGTAGCTCCTTGGCCTTGAGATTCAAGAGTTCAAAACTGGTGCACTATAGAAGTACAGTACATCGCACTACTAGTTGAGAAAGTACTACTGTTACAGTACTACGTAAGTAAATAATAGTCGCACCATCGCACTACCACTATGCGTGCCCGCATAACTTCCTTGACGAAGGGACGAGGCCCTGCGGTTACGCTCTTATCTCCTCCTCCTTGCCAGTTCCCTTCCCGCCGAAGAGACCAAGGCAGTTCGTCGCTGCTGCCATGGATTCGCCAGGTGGTTCTCCTCCTCGTCGGGGCTGGGAGACCTTGGACGACGATCCTCTGGAAGAAATCGCATGCCGCTCCGACGTCCTCACCGCCGCAAGACTCGGTTCTTCCTGCACCAACTATTTTAAGACGGTGCGTAAACAGGCTTGGGAAAAGGCCATGCTTGTTGGTCTTCCATGCGTTCTCGAGCAGAAGGTTATTCTATGGGACAATCCATCGAACAGTCCACCGCTACCTGGCCGTGGTTGCACGTTGACTCCGCTAGAGTTGCCGACATTGAGAGGGAGTCGGATTTTGTCCGATGAGCAGGTCAGTCATGGAGTTTGATCATGTAGTGTATATTCTAAATATAGTACTTAGTTATTCCATCCCGTAATTTCTCCGCTGCCCACTGTCTTATATATAGGTCTGGGTTGGTGCCAACGGAGATTGGCTTGCATACCTCCGGCCGGATACCACCATCATTTTGCACAACATCCACGGCAGTGCGGCCATTCCCGTAGACCCCTTCTCCACCATGGGGATCGGCCTTCCGGACTGGCTGGGCTTGAATACGTATGATGATGCCTACATGAGATTGAAGAAGATAGCAATTGTGGACCCGTCGACAAAGCGACGCAGCTACGACGATTACTATCTCATCGCGGTGTTCGACATAAGGATTGCCATCAATACAAAAGGCAGTAACGGCAGAGGCTGGCACATGTTAGCCCCGGCAGATTTGTACCCCTACACGTTCGAAGACGCCGTGTGCCATGTAGGCTGCATCTTCGCGGTGACAAGCCAGGGGACTTGTTTCATCTGGTTGCCATCCTACGGTACGGGAGATTACAAACGGAATGCACAAACCATCATTTGCATCCCTAATGGTACTTCATTATTTTGCAGGGACCAGTCATATCCCACAATCAAAATCAGATCGCTGATCCTGGATGTGCTTTTGCATCCGCGATTCGGTCTAACCTGGAACCTTGTAGCTGACTTTGGCATATTAGGATCAACTATCTTAGCAGTCGTTACCCATGGTACCACTGATGTGCAACATGGTCACACGATCTACCATGATCGGACCGTCACCATCTACCCAGGTATTCCATTTTCTCATTGCTGTGTGTTAGAGTAGTAGTACTTGTTAGTTCTTTTCTTTTCTTGACTGGGACATGCTTACTAGTACTAGTACTAGTACTACAATTTGGTATTAATTTTTTTAACCCTCTCGCCTTCTCTTTCATTGTAGTAGTAAGGAGTACTAGGACTTTTTACCTTGGAGGACGTGTATAGCTAGCTAGGCCCTTGAAGACTTGAACCCACTGGCTCCCACCATTTTTGTTTTTCCATGTCTTACTATCTCATCCATGTAGCCAGGAGTGGCTATATATAATAAGCCGGTTATTTTACTTCCTCTATACTGGAGTAGTACTACTTGCGGCACAATATTACTGACCGCCATATTTGAGCACAACATTATCATGCATGGACCTTGACCATGTACATCACCATGTGTCCAGATCTGAGATGCTGCGTGTACCAGATGAACGGCGCCGAGTTCGATCCCCGTGATGCTATGTGGGTGCCGAGGAACACTCTTGGAGAGTACTCGCTTTTCATTGGGGACAGCTACCCCATTGTGAAGCAGATGCCACCTTCCATGCACGACACCGAAGGCCTGCCGTTCATGAAGCATGGTTGTGTCTTCAGTGCGCACCGCCGGATGAACGACATGCTGGGACACGCTATCCCTGATTTATGCCGCTTCAGCTTGGATGAGTCTCCATCGTGTGGAACCGGACTAGAAAGCTGCGACAATGATTCCCGTTGCCCACCACTATGGAACGTGCCATCTATGAAGAACACCAGGGACTAGAACTTGGTGGAGGACATGGACATGGAGCCCATCTATAACGTGTAAGTGGAGTATGGTAAATTGTGAATGGTAGCGCTGTAAATATATGTAGAGTAGTCATGCACAAATTTATCACATGAAGTGGAGATGAACTTGTGTGGCATGCTGGCATTTGTCCTTTAGAATTTATTACTAGTAAATGTGTTATGTGTATGTGCAACTTGTGTGGCTGGTTCACGGGCTCCAACACGCTCTGTGAGAAAAAAGGTTGCACAACTTTGGCTGTAGGTGACATGGCGACATCATACAGTAGCGATCGTTTGCTATAGTTGTAGTACTAGGACGAAAACTCCTATGAATCTTGTGCTTGGCTCTTCGCCTCTTCGAGAGGTTCAACAGTTCGTACTCCTGTGAACCTTACACTTGGCTCTTTGCCTCTTCGGAAGGTCCAACAATGTCAGTACAATATGCTTCTGGCAATCTAACACCAAATGAACTGCTGCACGTCCACCACGAGGGCAAGGGCGAGGGAGAGGTAGAGGGAGAGGGTGCTGTAGTCAAAACCCTCTCCTCATCCTATGAGCCACCGCGCGCGTGGGCGAGGGAGAGGGCGTAGGCGTACGTAGTAAGCAAGCTTCTCCTCGTCCTGTGAGCCATCCCGCATGGGTGAGGGAGAGGGCATAGTAAGCATGCTTCTCCTCGTTCTACGAGTTGACGGGACACATCAAAGTAGTACTAGTCCATACTGCGTCCTTTCCGGTTAATATGGCTTAATTTGAAATGAGAAAAATACACTGGCGGTCAACGTATGTAACAATACGCTCATTATGGTCACTATATAGTTTTTCAGTGATTATATGGTCGCTAGCTCACCGTAGAGCACCGTATTGCACCCAGCTGACCCGCCACATAGTCGACGTGGCACTTTATTGACTGGTTAAATTGACACCTGGTTTCTGGGTCCCACTTGTCAGTTGGCAGAGCAAAGAAATCAGTTAAACAAAACTTTACGCAGGCGCGACAGGAGTCCAACCCTTGCGCGCGAACCACCCTGGCTGTGTATGTGAGTGCATGCACGTGTACTCCCTCGGTCCGTGAAAAACTGTACATCTAGCATAAATGGAGAGTAACATACACTACCTTCATAGTGGGTAGTAACATAAGTGTGGTGTCATGCAAAGCTTCATTTATTAGGTTATAGACTCATATTGCTAAGTTACTCAAACTACCTCTCTCCTCATTAACTCATTACCAGATAAGCAAATTTGCTGAGTTGGACTCGATGTTACTGCTGAAGTTACTCCCACTATGGCTAGTCTTAGAAAATTTTCCAACAAAGAGTGTACATCTACACTTCCAATGCACTTAGTCTTTAATCTAATCGGTATTGATTGACTATTGCACCAATTTGTGCTCTAGCTATAGGCTGCATGTCTATCCTTAATTACAGCATGCAACAACCTTCATTTAATCTTCTTCTCTCAATGGTCGCATACACACATAAGTCTGCTATTTTTGGGCGTTAATTATGCCATGAAGTTCCGGTTCCTCTTGGTCAATGTGTAAATCTTTATATGTACAGTCTTTCATGGACGGAGGGAGTAGGTTGAGCACTTGAGCGTGAGCGTGTGTGTTGCGTCGTGTGCTGTGTGCCGCATGGATGCGTGCGTGCATGTGTACGTGTGAGTGTTGCATGTTGCATGCATGCATGCATGCACGAGGCTTTTACTCCCTCCCATTGACATGTTCATATTTCAAGCTTCATTAAAATGTTGCATGCAAGAATTAAGAGAAAACTCACCAATGCATGTAAAAGTTCTGGTCTTTTGTTCCTCACGCATGCATTGCAATTAATACGTTCGTAAACACAATTTTCTTGAGGAAAACGAGCCCATTATTGAGTACTTTCGGAAAAAATTCTCCGGGCACTCATCATTTACTACTACCTTGGTTGATGATTTTTTTATTGACCTGTATATAAACCTCCGTCCTGGTTTATTTGTCCCCTTCGTACTTAGTGTAAAATTTTGACTGTAAATTTAACTAACAAAGTGTTAATGCATGTCATAAAAAACTATACCATTAAAAACTATGTTCAAATATGAATCCAGTGATATGATTTTTGGTGACATGCATTAGCATTTTATTAGTTAAATAGATGGTCAAAGTTTGACACAAAATACTAGTAGTACTCCTAAATTATTGGCGCCGGGTGCCTTGGTCAATGTTTCATCTTGTTGGACAGGATGAGAGTAGAGGCATAGGGATACTGTAGATAGGAAGTCTTGGCGATCCATTATTCCCCATCTCGGTCAGAGAGAACTATTCAACTAGTCTTCATAGTGAAGTGACAATACACGCTGCAGCAGATGGGACACTTGATTAATAAGCTGAACCAGCGTGTTGGTGTTACTAAATCAGCCTTACCCTATACTGCCATCATGTTTGCCAGTGGAGCACGCTTCCGCAAATACGCCTACACACCTCTCTCTTCCATTAACTAACATATGGGCCCTCTTGAGGTAGACCCACATGTCATCGGCTTAACTATTTACACTCCGAAGGACGGTATATCCTGGTAGTAGTACTAGTAGAATTGAGATTTAATGCACTTTCTTGCCCGTCTTTCCCTCTTCTTCCTCCTCTCTTCCCCATCGTCAGCCACACACCATTTCCCCCCACTCACTGCTCGCCCGCCCGCGCCATCTTCATCGGTAGCTCGCGTGTACCATATCCCCCCCCGCTCACTGCTCGGCCACACACGCCATCTTCTTCGCTCGCCCGCCCGAATCCACTTCTCCGCTCGCTCGCAGGCACCGAAAACCCCAATCACTCAGCGCCCTAAGAAACCCTATGGCAGAATCGACTAACACACATAGCCATGATTGGAATTCCCTCCCCGATGTTCTCTTGGAGCAGATCTGTAATCGTATGGACCTGCTCAGCACCATGCGTCTGGCCGCATGCTCGGTGTCTATGTACCGTCTACTCGTCTGCAACCGGCCGGCCCTTTTCAAGACACTCTGCTTGCTGATGCCCGATCCTCACAGGTGGCCCAGACACCGACTTGACGATCCTACTGAGGTTGCCGTGGTGCCCCTCGACATGTAACCACTACCCGCCCACCTATCCTTCATGCGCGGCCACTACTGGGCGGACATGAAGGCCAACTGGATTGTCCTCATCCACCAATCTGGTAGTCCATGGAGTCTCGTGGATATCTACACCCAGCGAGAGATCACCCTTTAATCGTTGGATACCGCCGGATACTCCTGCCTACTACGCACGAGACACGTCGAGCTTTTGGTCCGACCTCCATTTGCTGAAGGTTGTAATCTGTGAAGTGCCCACACCATCAGAAGACTACATGGATTACAAGCTCATTGCCTTGTTCGACATGGGATTAGTCTATCTGGAGTCCGGTCGCCATACATGGTTATGGCTCATCATCAATCCTGTTGACCCTCCATTTCTATCTGATGCTATAGTGCACGATGGCATCGTTTACGCGGTCGACGCACAGATTAGCTGCATATACTGGTGGAATCTATCATTGTGTAATTGTTCTATCTCATCTCATCTTTACCTTATGAATATGACTGCCTGTTGATTGTTAGAAATTTAGAATAGATAGTATGTCTATAACCACATCATTGCTATATGTTCCTCTCATTTCCTAGATTTTTATGACCACAGATGTTATTGTTAGAGTTGATATGAGAACAATTGGCATCTAATGATTGTTAGAATAG
The DNA here is from genome assembly GCA_011799875.1 of Thinopyrum elongatum. Lineage (NCBI taxonomy): Eukaryota > Viridiplantae > Streptophyta > Magnoliopsida > Poales > Poaceae > Thinopyrum > Thinopyrum elongatum. Next base: position 436,476,028 of record CM022302.1, read on the forward strand.
ATATTATGAGTATAACTTCATGATTGCTATATGTTACTCTCATTTCCAAGATTTTTATAACCACGCATGTTATTGTTAGAGTTGGTATGAGAACAGTAGTAACTGCTATGGTAGAATATGAGTAGGCCCTGTCATAGCTGTTTTCCTCTCATTTTTACATGAAGTTTGAACCATGACATATTTCTAGAATATGAAAGCCATTGGCTTAATTTTTTTAATTTGGGGTATGATTATGACCACGGCATTGCAATTCTCTGGCTATGATCTGTGTCACTGTTATAATAATCTTAATTCCACACATACTCTGAACATGATTGTATATTTTTGTCCTTTTGGTCTCCAATTTGATTTGTTGCAGCAGATGCGAATGCGCTGGCCTTCATAATTCCAGGACCTGGAAATATACAAGTCAATGGGTGGTGGTTTATCGCTCGTTTAACTGACGGCGGTCATTTGATGCTCATTCGCACGTACCAAATTGACCAAACCATTTCATCAAACCACATGCAGTACAATGCCTGGGGCGTTCGTGACTATGATGGCTATGGCTGCTTCATGTTTGAGAAAGATCCCAGCTTCGTTGGGCCAGGTGTATTCAACTGGAGGCGGGTTTACAGCCTCAGCAACCACTCCATGTTCCTTGGGCTCAATTATCCGATCATCCAACCAATCATCGATCGTATCACCGGCGATGATTACCGTGCTATGCAACTTCCATTCGCCAGGGGGAACTGTGTTTACACATCGTACCATGGGTTTCATGAATCACCATATCCAGAGATTCATCGACACACCTTGTTGCCAGATGATCTTCAATGTGTGAAAGGCATCAAGCTTCCAAGCGATGAATGGCTTTTGCAAACCCGACATGCGGCGATGTGGTTCATGCCAACAACAAATATACACAACTTGATTCGTATTGATATCTAGACTGAGCCATGTATCCTGCTGCTGTAGCATGACCCTCTTTTGTTGGATATTATGTACTATAGTTAGTTTGAAGGATAGATACCCTTCTGGGATCAAGTGCATCCTAACTCATCTGCGTAGGATGTACTGATAATGATGATGGAGATGCTGTGCAGAAGCCATATATATATATCAATTAGGCTTCAAGTGCGTACTTGTTGGTGAAAGTGTTGTCCAATGGAAATTATATTTTGTATTACCCATTGATACGTCTCCAACGTATCTATAATTTTTGATTGTTCCATGCTGTTATATTATCATTCTTGGATGTTTTACAATCATTTTATAGCAACTTTATATCATTTTTTGGGACTAACCTATTGCCATAGTGCCCAGTGCCAGTTGCTGATTTTTGCTTGTTTTTTTACTTCACAGGAAATCAATACCAAACGGAGTCCAAACGCAGTGAAACTTTTTGGTGATTTTTTCTGGACCAGAAGACACAAGTTGGGCCAAGAAAGTACCCGAGGGGGCTCCGAGGGGTGCACAACCCACCAGGGCGCGCCTGGGGGCCCAGGCGCGCCCAGGTGGGTTGTGCCCACCTCGGCCGCCTCCCGCACCGCCTCTTTTCTCTATAAATACCCCAATATTCCAGAAACCTTAGGGGAGTCGACGAAAATCAATTCCAGCCACCGCAAGTTCCAGAAACCATAGATCCTATCTAGACACCATCACGGAGGGGTTCATCATCCTCATTGGTGCCTCTCCGATGATGCGTGAGTAGTTCATTGTAGACCTACGGGTCCGTAGGTAGTAGCTAGATGGCTTCCTCTCTCTCTCTTTTGATTCTCAATACAATGGTTTCTTGGAGATCTATTTGATGTAACTCTTTTTGCGGTGTGTTTGTTGGGATACGATGAACTTTGAGTTTATGATCAGATCTATGTTTTTATCCAAGAAAGTTATTTGAGTCTTTTGATCTCTTATATGCATGATTTCTTATAGCCTCATATTTCTTCTTCGAATCTTTGGTTTAGTTAGGCTAACTAGATCGATTTTTCTTGCCATGGGAAGAGGTGCTTTGTGATGGGTTCGATCTTATGGTGCTTGATCCCAGTGATAGAAGGGGAACCGACACGTATGTATAGTTGCTATTAAGGTTAACAAGATGGGGGTCTATTTCTACATAAATAGATCTTGTCTATATCATGTCATCGTTCTTATTGCATTACCCCGTTTCTCCATGAACTTAATACACTAGATGCATGCTGGATAACGGTCGATGTGTGGAGTAATAGTAGTAGATGCAGGCAGGAGTCGGTTTACTAATCTTGGACGTGATGCCTATATAATGATCATTGCCTGGATATCGTCATAATTATTTGAAGTTCTATCAATTGCCCAACAGTAATTTGTTTACCCATTGTATGCTATTTTTCTCGAGAGAAGCCACTAGTGAAATCTACGGCCCCCGGGTCTTTTTTCTCATCATATATTTTCAGATCTATTTTGCTATTTGCCTTTTTATTTATTTGCCACTTTTATTTTCAGATCTATATTATGAAAAACCCAAAAATACCTCGCTGAATTTTATTTGCATCTATCAATCTATTACAACTTTCTCACGTCCGTTTGCCAATTTCTGGCGTCGTTACCCGAAAGGGATTGACAACCCCTTTAACACGTCGGGTTGCAAGTATTTGTTCTTTGTGTGCAGGTGCTGTTTACGTAGTGTTGCTTGGTTCTCCTATTGGTTCGATAACCTTGGTCTCATCACTGAGGGAAATACCTACCGTTGCTGTGCTGCATCATCCCTTCCTCTTTGGGGAAATACCGGCGTAGTTCAAGCAAACATCAGAAGGAATTTCTGGCGCCGTTGCCGGGGAGGATCAAGTCAAGATAGTCTCCCGTCAACGTGCGAATTTCTTGCGCCGTTGCCGGGGAGACATCATCAACATCTACTAGGTTCCTAATCACAAACCTCATCTCCTTGCAATTTACATTATTTGCCATTTGCCTCTACTTTTCATCTCCCCCACTTCACAAAAAATTGCCGTTTTTATTCACCTTATTTTTCATTTGCCTTTTTCTCGTCAGATCTCATGTTTACTTGTGTTACCATGTGCCTTTTATTTGCTTGCATTTTCGCTTGCTAAAAATCTATTGATATGGATCCTCATCCACTTGCTAATCTTTTCAAGAGATCCGATTTTGATGAACCAGTTGCTAGTAAATTGAGTTCACTAGATTATCTTTATGAAGTTTTGCTTGAGATTTATGAATCCGAAAATTATGATGAAGTTTTAAACGAAGGAATTTATAAAGTGATTCATGATAGCTCCTTGAATGAAAAGCATGATTACAATGATGTTATTATAAATTCTATTAATGTTAGTTGTGTTAATGATATGCAAAACCCTAAGCTTGGGGATGCTAATTTTGATATGTCCACTACTTATTGCAATGATCATGATTAGGGTGATTCTTCTTACGATCTTGAAAATTTATTTAAGCCTCACGATGAATATGTTTGCGATAATATTGAAAGTGGGTTTGGAAGAGTGTCAACTCTAGTTAATAATGATCCCACTACTTTGGAGAATGATCAATCTTATGAAATTTTTGATAAAAGTGGGCTTGGAGAGGTCATGACTTTATTTGATGATAATCCCACTATTTTGGAAGAGTGTCAACTTTGTATGCATGTGGATCATGAAGAGAATATTTTATGTGATAGTTATATTGTTGAATTTGATTATGATCCTACATGTAATTATTATTAGAGAGGAAAATATGGTTGTAGAAAATTTCATGTTACTAAATTTCCTCTCGTTATGCTGAGATTGCTATCGTTTCCTTCTTCTTCTTTGCATATGCTAGGAATTTCTTGTCTTGATAATTTGTTTTACTATGAAATGCCTATGCATAGGAAGTATGTTAGACTTAAATATGTTTGTCACATGTTTTATGATGCTCTCTTTGTGTTTCAATTATTATATTTCTTGTGAGCATCAATAAAAGTTATGCCTAGCTAAGGGCGTAAAACGATATCGCTTGTTGGGAGGCAACCCAATGAATAAAATTTATTTTCGTCTTTTTCTTTCTATTCTTGAGTGTTTGCACAATTATGCTACTGTTATGATTGTGTTTTTTGTGTTTTAATTAGTGTTTGTGCCAAGTAAAGCCTTTAGGATAGCTTTGGTGATAGTTGATTTGATCTTGTTGGAAAACAGAAACTTTTGTGTCCCGTAAAACAATTTTTAAAATTCACAGAACAGACGAAAAATTCTGAATTTTTTACACACGATTGATATACACATTTCCTCAGTTTTCCTAAATGTTCAGAATTTGTGGAGTTACAGAAGTATGAGAACAATTCGTCTCTTTGCAGACTATTCTGTTTTTGATAGATTCTGTTTTCTTTGCATTGTGTGCTTATTTTGATGAATCTATGGTTTGTATTGGAGGTTATAAGCCATGATAAAGTTAGAATATAGTAGATATAATGCAAGAACAAAATTTTAATGGGTTTTCTATAGTACTTAAAGTAAAGATTAGTTTTCTTATACTAACGGATCTCACGAAGGTTTTGTTGAGTTTTGTGTGATTGAAGTTTTCAAGTTTTGGGTGAGATTACGATGGATGAAGGAATAAGGAGTAAGAAGAGCCTAAGCTCGGGGATGCCCCATGGCACCCCAATCCATTATCCAAAGAGAAGCAAGCAACTAAGCTTGGGGATGCCCGAGTGGCATCCCCTCTTTCTTCTAACAACCATCGGTATTTTACTTGGAGCTATATTTTATTCGTCACATATCATGAGTTTTGCTTGGAGCGTCTTGTATGATATGAGTATTTGCTTGTTTTGCTTTTTATTTTTAGTCATGAATCCTTGCTGGACACACCTATTTGAGAGAGCCAAAATTATGCTATGACTTGTTAGAATTACTCTCTATACTTCACTTAAATCTTTATGAGCTGTGGAATTGCTCTAGTGCTTCACTTATATCTTTTTGAGCACGGTGTGCTTTAGTAATTTTTGAAGAAATGCTCTCATGCTTCACTTATATTTATTTGAGAGTTAGTAATTTTTTTTAGAAATTCTCTCTTGCTTCACTTAAATTATTTTGAGAGAAGAAAATTTTATGCTCATGTTCTTCACTTAGATTTGTTTGAGCTATCAAAAGCAACAAATGAAATTAGTCCCAAAGTGATAGATATTCAAGAGGGATATAATAAAAACTTCCATGAAGATCATTGGACAAAATAAACTTGATTCCTTGTAATAGTTTTGCGATATGTTGATATAATATGTGAGTCATGTTGATGAGTAATTATGCTTGAGTAAGAATATTGGTGTTAAGGTTTGTGATTGCCTATGCAAGCACGAAAGTCAATAGTTATGCAATGAAATTACATCCTAGTTGTGGTGCATTATTCGGTGTTAGTTATGCTTAATGCTCGCTTATGAGATTTTTTGTTTCTTGGTTGGATGCTTCTCAATCTTTTGCTAGCCTTCAATTGCACTAAGTATGATCACTACTTGTGCATCCAAAATCCTTAAACCAGTTTTGCCATATGAGTCCACTATACCTACCTATATGTGGTATTTCCGTGCCATTCTAAGCAAATTTGTATGTGCCATCTCTAATTTCAAAATAAATTTCTCTTTTGTGTGCTCGTACCGCTCATGAAACGGTAGGGGGTGGCTGATATATTTCCATGCTAGACGTGTTATTCTCAAGATGAGTGTTTATTCACTTGTCATTGCACAAGAGTACGGCAAAGGTATTAGGGATGCCCAATCACGAACTGAAAAATGAATTTACTTTATGTTGTCAAATAATAAATTCCTTGGAAAGTGTTGGTATGGAAGGCACCCGTGGATACGGCTAGCCATGGAAAGTGAAAGTATGGCTGAAAAAGGAATAAACTTTATTTTCTATTTGGGAGCCGCCTATGATATATCTAGCATGGAAAGTATTGGGAACTACTCGATCATTTTCGTTGACAGGAAAAGCATGCCACCCAAAATGTTTTATCTCTACTTTTTTCGCTTTGAGCTCTGGCACCTCTACAAATCTCTACTTCCCTCTGCGAAGGACCTTTCTTTTACTTTATGCAAATTTTATTTTATTTTGAGTCTCCATCTTCTCTTATAAAGCACCAACTAAGGGGCACTATGATCGTACTTGAGCATTGGGTGTAGCTAATATGCGAGTGTGTTTCATGAATGGATCAATGATTGAGCATAATGGGCTAGGGATAACTTGCTTTAGTGTTGATATTTTGAAATACATGGTTGCTTGTTGATATGCTTGAGTATTGAAATCTTCATGTCAAAACTAGACTATTGCTTTGAACCATATAAAAGTCCAAATGTCCATGCTACAAAGAAAAGAATATGTGATGAACATGTTAGGCAGCATTCCACATCAAAAATTCTGTTTTTATCATTTACCTACTCGAGGACAAGCATGAATTAAGCTTGGGGATGCTGATACGTCTCCAACGTATCTATAATTTTTGATTGTTCCATGCTGTTATATTATCATTCTTGGATGTTTTATAATCATTTTATAGCAACTTTATATCATTTTTTGGGACTAACCTATTGACATAGGGCCCAGTGCCAGTTGCTGATTTTTGCTTGCTTTTTACTTCGCAGGAAATCAATACCAAACGGAGTCCAAACGCAGCAAAACTTTTTGGTGATTTTTTCTGGACCAGAAGACACAAGTTGGGCCAAGAAAGTACCTGAGGGAGGCTCCAAGGGGAGCACAACCCACCAGGGTGCGCATGGGGGCCCAGGTGGGTTGTGCCCACCTCGGCCGCCTCCCACACCGCCTCTTTGCTCTATAAATACCCCAATATTCCAGAAACCCTAGGGGAGTCGACGAAAATCAATTCCAGCCGCCGCAAGTTCCAGAAACCACAGATCCAATCTAAACACCATCACGGAGGGGTTCATCATCCTCATTGGTGCCTCTTCGATGATGCGTGAGTAGTTCATTGTAGACCTACGGGTCCGTAGGTAGTAGCTAGATGGCTTCCTCTCTCTCTTTTGATTCTCAATACAATGATCTCTTGGAGATCTATTTGATGTAACTCTTTTTGCGGTGTGTTTGTTGGGATCCGATGAACTTTGAGTTTATGATCAGATCTATGTTTTTATCCAAGAAAGTTATTTGAGTCTTTTGATCTCTTATATGCATAATTTCTTATAGCCTCGTATTTCTTCTTCGAATCTTTGGTTTAGTTAGGCCAACTAGATTGATTTTTCTTGCCATGGGAAGAGGTGCTTTGTGATGGGTTCGATCTTATGGTGCTTGATCCCAGTGACAGAAGGGGAACCAACACGTATGTATCGTTGCTATTAAGGATAACAAGATGGGGGTCTGTTTCTACATAAATAGATCTTGTCTACATCATGTCATTGTTCTTATTGCATTACTACGTTTCTCCATGAACTTAATACACTAGATGCATGCTAGATAGCGGTCGATGTGTGGAGTAATTGTAGTAGATGCAGGCAGGAGTCGGTCTACTAATCTTGGACGTGATGCCTATATAATGATCATTGCTTGGATATCGTCATAATTATTTGAAGTTCTATCAATTGCCCAACAATAATTTGTTTACCCACCGTATGCTATTTTTCTCGGTAGAAGCCACTAGTGAAATCTACGGCCCTCGGGTCTATTTTCTCATCATATATTTTCAGATCTATTTTGCTATTTGCCTTTTTATTTATTTGCCACTTTTATTTCCAGATCTATATTATCAAAAACCCAAAAATACCTCGCTGAATTTTATTTGCTTTTATTTGCATCTATCAATCTATTACAACTTTCTCACGTCCGTTTGCCAATTTCTGGCGCTGTTACCTGAAAGGGATTGACAACCCCTTTAACACGTCAGGTTGCAAGTATTTGTTCTTTGTGTGCGGGTGCTGTTTATGTAGTGTTTCTTGGTTCTCCTACTAGTTCGATAACCTTGGTCTCATCACTGAGGGAAATACCTATCGTTGCTGTGCTGCATCATCCCTTTCTCTTTGGGGAAATACCGATGTAGTTCAAGCAAACATCACCCATGTAGCCTACAAAGTCTGTCGCACAGCCTTGTAACTTCGTACTCCATTTCTAAATTTGTACTAGTCCTCTATACCGTATATTGCGCTACTTGTACTACTACCTCCCTCCTGGTTTATTGGTCTCCTTCGTAATTTGTGTCAAATTTTGACCATAAATTTAACTAAATAATGTTAATGCATGTCACAAAAAATTATATCGTTGGATTCGTATTTGAACATAGTTTCCAATGGTATAATTTTCGGTGACATGCATTGAAATTTTGTTAGTTAAACCTATGGTTAAAATGTGACACTAAATACGACCAGTAAGTAGTACAGTAGTACTAGTATACGTCGGTCAAATTATTCATCATGTCCTCACATTGAATTGACGTGACAACACGCTGCGCGTGAGGTGACACAAGAGTCCCGGCGGCGTGTTCAGTTCACCAAAGTGAGCCTCACCCCTCTCGTACTACAACAGCACTCTCGCATTCTCTACAAAATCACTCTCGCATTCTCTCCCGGTCTCCCCGCCTCCCAGCCGCCGCCTTGTTCCGATCCATTTGGTACAATGAGCGATGAGCTGCTGGAGTTGCTATACTTCATTGCAAGTAGTCAAAAGGAAGACGCTGAAAAAAATCAATCTCAACAAGGATGCTCTTCAAGCTAGCCGGATGAAGGAAGGAACCAGCGAGGCCGCTCCTGTGAGTATTCGTCCCGTCGCCCTGTATGATGATTTTGATCTTTATGGGGTTTTTCAAGTCTTTAGAGTCTGCATGTAGTAATGAAGCCGAGACCCTAGTTTGTTTTTGTATTGTGGACTTCAGATTTGGAGTACCACTTATCTGTCGAAATCTTTCATCATTTACTTAAAACAGTTGATTGATCATACATTGAGTACCATTTAACTGGAATTAACCGATGCAAGTCCAAGAAGGATTGGTCGGTGCTGCCGGCTGGCGTCAAGTTCGATCCCACGGATCAGGAGCTGATCGAGCACCTTGAGGCCAAAGTGAGCACTGACAGCATGAGATCTCACCCTCTCATCGATTTGTTCATACCAACCATTGACAGCGAGCACGACATATGCTACACCCATCCTGAGAAACTTCCAGGTGAGACACCGATCGGCCGTCTACTTGCACAAACATATTCCTTTGTTTATAGCTCTACTTTTCTTTTTAGACGCAAACCTAGTGAAGCAATTACAATTTGACAGTTAATAAAAAGTGAAACAAGTGACTGCAACATGCCAAAGATGTTATAAAAATGCCAACTATGTACCCTAAAACCTGTATTCGCCAATACTGCAGGTATCACACTGAGTGGCCTAAGCAAGCATTTCTTCCAGTGCAACTCCAGGGCGTTCAAAAGGGGCACGCGGACACGTCGCAAGATATAGTTGGAGTGCAGCATGCACGCGATGTGGCACAAGACCGACAATACCTTGCCGGTGATGGTCAACGGCCGGCAGACGGGCAGCAAAAAGGTTCTGGTGCTGCACACCAACAAGAACTTCGACCAGCAGAGGACCAACTGGGTGATGCATGAGTACCACCTCGGGGACCTGGAGCAAGAGAAGGAGCGGGAGTTGGTTGTCTGCAAGATTTTCTACCAGACAAACATTAGGGCCAGGACTAAAAAGATTATAAGTTAGTTTGGTATTGGTACTTGTACTACCTGGTCGTCTGCAAGTTGGTATTGTTGTTAAGGATCTTTCGGTATGAACTTGGCATTTGCTTCCAACCAACATGTCGAGGGTCGATGTGGATATAAAGCTGAATCATTTGTTTCAAAACGAATCTTCAGGCACCTGATTTTTATTTGATGGGTAGCATAAGCACCTGCCGTTCGAATTCCCAGTTCTCTAATTTTTTTACATCTTCGAAGTACGCACGGGATCCATCCAGTTTCACAGGCTGATAGTTGGACGCAGCACATCGTAACTGGGCTGTGGCATGCCAAGCCCAGCTGCAAATTGTTAAAAGAGAGGAGCGATGGATTTGGGCCTTCCAGAACAGTTAAGTGTCGCGACCTCGATCGTGAAGCGCCTCCCATGGACTAAAAAAAGGCCTAGTCGGTTATAATTAGTTGAAATATGTAAAATATTCCATAATAAAAAGAAATATATAAAATACAATGAATTTGTCCGCTTTCACTGAAAACCATCCGATTTGCATGAAATTCGTCCGTGGAACCACAAGACGGCTGTCCATACAGAGCCTAACCATACGGAACCAGCAGGTCCATGGCCGTACGCAAGCAAGTGCATGCACTTATTATCACAATGGAAAAATAATGCTGATGTCTGAGATGGTGAAACCCATGAAATTTTCAATGTAGTCATTAAACGAGAGAATTCTGCAAGTACAGACTGATAACTGGGATCCAGCAGGTATATTGTTTTTTCAGGTCGAGCAAGTTTCAACTGGGCTGTAGACTGCCCAGGCTTGGTTTTGTTTTTAACAAGCCCAGCCCATGATGACAATGGGGCACAAAGATCCAGCAGGTATCAACTGGCCTCTGGCCCGCTAGCCTTACTTATATTCTTTTCTTAGAACATCCGCATGCAGTTTTTTTTACTGAAGAAAACACACAGCCAAATTCTATTTTCCTCTTGAAACGCCATGTCCTACTTCTGTTTTCTAATCTCTACCTATAGTTTTACTAGTTCATATACACGTATTATTATATTGAAAAAACATAAAGTTCCCTTTTCATCTTTACATCCTTATTTTTTGTTGTTGTTTTCCCTCCCAGCGCTGATTTTTTTACCCCTGGTTTTCCCTAAAACCAACTCAATTGTCCCACGTCTTATTAGCTTACAAAAATAAAATAATATTTTATTTGGCAAATCAATAAGTTCTTAAAAAATAAATGTTTATCATTTCTGGATTAAAACAGTTCGGACTCCACTGAAATATTCAAAATTAGGTTGAACTTTTTGACCATGGTCCTGGGCAGAAAATGGGATGTAATAAATTCCTTAAGAATTAGCAAATGGGCTGCAAATTATTAAAAAAATAGCAAATGGGCTCTATGCTGTCTGCCACAGTTTTGGAGGCTGACTTGTGGGCCTACTAAGTTCATGCGTACACAAGGTTTCTCAAAAAAAGAAACTTAGTCAACAATCGACTCTACCAGCGTCAGACTGTTAGATGTCAATTTAACGGCAATCGTGCTTCTTTAGTCTCTGATCTTCCTGCTCCAGCCGCCCAAACCAGCGCTGGCGGAACTGCCTGCTCCCGCCTTCCGTGGCCGGCTGTGCTGCCGGGCAGGCCTCACGGCCCCACCATACTTGCATCCCTGGCCTGGCTATCCCTCTACTCACCCACACCTCCTGTTATTCTCCGGCGACGGCAGCCTCACACTGCAGCCGAACTAGTAAACCCTCATACCCACTCCATGTGGGAAACAAATGCCGAGTCTTCCTCGGCTCTGGGTCGTTCCCTTACTTGGCCTCGCCACCGTCCACCGCCTTGGTGCTCTCGGCACGGCGTGGCCAACGAACGACATCCATCGGAAGAGGACTGTACGTGGAGAGGCTGACAGCTGGGTTGTAACACCCCCTTGTAATAAGCTCTGTGACACTCTGTTAAAACTGCCAAGTCATGATCATTTGCAGTGCCATGTCATATGGGTTAATGATCCAATTCAAATTCACATCTGAAAATCAACTCAAATTCAAAAGTGAAATATAAAGTTGGTTAAACTCTGTTGGGAAAATGTTCATTAAAGGGCAAATAATCCAGGAACATTTCTAAAATCATCATCAAAATATTTGGAGTTGGACAAGTGACTTAAACAAGTTGCAACAACACCAAAACAGGATATTTAAATCCATTTAAAATCATTTCAAACACAAATAAACTCCAAATCTGCCCAAACCACTTTTTGGTGAGAGATAATATTGCATTGCAATATTTGGGCCAACTTCCACATTTTACAAAAGAGCACAAGTGGCCTAATCATTTTGAAACAGAAAAAAAAATAAAAGAAAAGGAAGAAGAGAAATAAGAAAAGGAGAACGCTACTGTTGGCTGGGCCTAAGTGCACAGTGTGCAGCCCAGTCCAACAGCAGCCCACACCGTCTCCCTCCTCCCCGTGTCGTCTTCGCCGTGGCTGCGCGCGCGCGCGCCGACCAAGCGGCGACACGGCGGCAGCCACCGACGAAACAAGGAGGCTGAGGGGATAAGGACGCGCCCGTGCATCTCCCCTGGCTCCTTCCGTCACTTCCCCGTCCTCTCCTCGCTCACCTCGCCTCTTCTCCCCTCTCCAGATCCGGAGCAGAGCGCTGTCGCCGCCTCGTTTCCGTCGCAGCCGCGGCCACCGCCATTGCCTCGGGTCACCATGGTGCCGAAGGGGTTGCCGTTGTCTTCCTCGTCGATTGAAGGCCCCAGCTGGTGCTAGGAGGCCCTGTAGCTGCCGGACACCGCCGTCCCCTTCTTCCCCAACCCCGGTGCCCGCCGGCGAATTCGACGACCCCTGCTGCTACAAAGCTGTCGTGGGCTTTTCTTGGCCGCTCGGTGAGCACCCGCACTCCTCTCTCTCCCCTAGGTAACCGTGTAGCTCCCCTGGTTAGCTGCTGCACTGTCGCCGTCGTGACCGAGCTCTGCTCGCCGCCGTTGAGCTCTAGGCTCACCCACCAGTGCACCTCGAGTTCGTTTGAGCGCGTCACCGTGTTCAGTAGGTCGCTAGGAGTACATAGCACATGCGCGCGCGCTTCCTAGAGCTCCGCAGCCTCGAATCCATCGACGCCCGAGCTCCGGCCGCTGCTTCGAGCTTGTTTCCGGCGAGCTCCGACCACCTTAGCCCGCGGGACTGGCGCCGTTGGACGCGGTTCGTTCTCAGCTCTCGAACGCGCCCAGGCACGCTGCGACTGGTGCCCTGTAGCTCGATTCCGAGCAACTCCGGCGATCGGCCGCCGCAGATTTAGTCGCCGGAGCTTATTCCGGTGACGACGCCGGTGAGGCTGACCTGGCACTGATGTGTGGGGCCGCCTGAGCCACTGACGGGTGGGCCCAACTGACTCGGTGACCGAGTCAACGCGCTGACATGGCAGCACAGTGCCACTGACGTGTGGGCCCCGGTGACTAATTAAACTAATTAAGCATTTAATTAAATAAAGTTAATTAGATTAGCCTAATGTCTCACTGACAAGTGGGGCCCGTCCCCTAATTAACCCTGGAATTAAAGTTAACCCACTGTTAAAATAACAGAGGCTGACATGTGGGTCCCACTGGACCCACATGTCATATTTGACCAGTCAGCGCCACTGTTGCATGCTGACGTCATCCTCACGCAATGCTGACATCATCAGGCACTATTCTGGATAATGTTGATTTTATTAAATAAAAATAAATTCCAGAAAATCAATTAACCTTTAAAAATTCATATCTTTTAAACCGTAGCTCAGATCGAAAAAGTTAAAACATGAAAGTTGCTCAGAACGACGAGCCGAGTCTGATCGTGTCGTCTGTTTCTCCATCGGAACCCCCTACGTAGAAGAACTCGTAACTCCGGACCCGAATCCGGCAGATGAATAGTGCACACACATCGGATATTAAATCCCAGAATAATTCTAAAAATAACTAAAATGACTTAGATGCATATTTAGGCAACCCTGCACTGCATCATAGCATCACACGCACCGTATTGCATTTGTTTGCATTATGGTTACCTGTTTCTTCCCCCTCTTCTCTCTCGGTAGACCCCGACATTGACGTAGCTCCCGAGGCAGACGCCGCACAGGAGTACGACTACGTCCCCGACGGTACCACTGAAGACCTTGTCCTTGCCCCAGAGCAAACAGGCAAGCACCCCCATTTTGAACATGCCTATATCGCCTATTCTCTTCTCTCTTATGCTTGCATTAGAACTGCTACTGCTACTGTTTTCCTATATCTGCTGCATAGCCTGATTATTGTAACCTGCCTTGCTACCTTACTGGTTATCCTAGACTGCTTAGTATAGGCTGGGTAGAGACACGACAGAGACCCCCACTTGATCCCGACTGCCCTGCTGGACATCAGAAGACCCGACCATCGGGATTAAAGACTAGACCCTGGCACCGCACCTCACTTCCCCTTAGTTGCCGACACTGCTGGGTTACCGTCGAGTGCCGAGGGTGATACCTCGTCAGCACTTCTGATGTTAACCTTCTAGGTTAGTTACTCGGTCGTGGTAAGCGAGGGTGATTCCTCCTACACCACCCCCGATAACGACATCGTTGTGCAACCTCTCAAGTGTGGACCTCGAGGGTGATTCCTCCTTCGTTCACCTTGATGATAACATCGAGCGGGAATTCCGTCGAGGGTGATTCCTCAGGGTTCCCTTCGGTGTCAGACACACAGTTACCTTGGATTTTATGACTTGCACCAAACCATGATACTAAAGACGGGTCGGCCCTGAGGGGTACCCGCGCGAGCTTAACGCGAAGTGATGTGGAGTCGGGTTGACCTGGATGGTGCCCGCGAGATAACTACGAGGCGTGGCCGGGCATTCTTAGCCCTTGTCGCAAGTCCTCAAGACAGGGCGATGGGGTCACGTCGATCATGAGTCTCTGCTCGTTTCCGCGCGCTCCTAATCCACTATGGTTTGGATATTTGATCCGAGGGGCCTCTGGCCCGATAGCACTAACCATCACGTGGGCATAGTATGGGCGTTCTGCGTCGTATACTTCAGCCGAAGCTTAATAGATGTCAGCAACTGAGCGGCACACACTGGGTTGGACTGGGAACGCAACCGCGCTTGTATTAAGGGGTTGCTAGGTCTGCTCACCGGCGGTGTACGCAATGTGCAGGAGCGTTCGGGGCGATGGCCCAAGACCCCTGGGGGCATAGGTTAGTCCAGCGTGTTGACCTCTCTGTTAAGTATTTGGTCGGGTTGCGGCGTGTTGCTTAGCCGAGGCCGGGCATGACCCAATAAAGTGTGTCCGGCCGGAGTTAAGCGAGCGTGGTGGGTAACTTGGTGCACCCCTACAGGGAAGAAACTTCTATCGATAGCCTGTCCTACGGTAACGGACACTCGGAGTTGTATCCCGATCGGTACAACTAGAACATGTGATGAGAACTGGATAGTACGGCTCTGGGATTGCTTTCTCGCAGGGAGTCGAGAAAGGATCTCAGGTCGAGGTTGATGATACTACTACTACTACTTTACATTATGTTCATCTGATCTCTTCTATTGCTGCAAGACTGACGAAGATTGAAGAAGATGCTAGTCTTCGATAGGACTAGATTTTCCCCTTCTATTCTGGCATTTCTGCAGCCCAGTCCACATATACAGCCCCTTTGAAAATGATGCATATGTAGTGTAGATCCTTGCTTGCTGAGTACTTCGGATGAGTACTCACGTTTGCTTTATTTTCTTTTTCTCCCATATTCCATTTGATGCCACCAGACGACGGAGCCCCTGAGTCAGACGCCCCAGCCGACGACCAGTACTACTACCCGCCTGGCGAGTACTACTACTACGAGGAGCCGACTGACGACCAGGAGTAGGATCGGAGGGTCCAGGGCAGGAGGCCTACGCCTTTCGATCGTAGTATTTTATTTTACCCCGCCTCTGTGAAGGCCTATTTCTCTCTCTATAATATATATCTGTACCCAGATATCTAATGCTTCCGCTGACGCTTGTATGCCATCGAGCTATGTATTCGAGCCCTCGAGGCCCTGGCTTGTAATATAAACCTTGTATGCCTTTATTTATGTTTTAGAGTTGTGTTGTGATATCTTCAAGTGAGTCCTTAGGCTTGATCGTGCGCATTTGCGTGTATGATTAGTGCACGATTAAGCCGGGGTCGTCACAGGTTGGTATCAGAGCCGACTGCCTCTAGGTATCCCCCTTCCCAATTCCTTGGCCGAAGTTGAGTCTAGTGGTCAAAAACTATTTTTACTAACTTGGCTGTGTGGCTTACGGGTCCATGTCGCCAACTGGGTGGTATTAGGATCTTTTATTCCTCGTCTTTACTCTGGGATTCTAATCTCTCATCTATTCGGGTTTAATAAAATTTACTAACCCCAACATTTAGGTTCTCGTTAATTCTATCCACCTGGAGAGCTGGATTCAGTGCGATTTCCCTGATGTTGATCTGATTAGTCTGATAATCATTTTCCTTTCCATTGTTTTGTTTAACCTTTCTCTCCGAGTTGTATTATACTCCGAGTTGTCATTCGATAAGGCCGGATTCTGCATCAGAGTGCACGCGGAGAGTAGGATCCAGCGAGTTGATGGATCTTCGGTGTTTTCTAAACTCGACTTGAGGTTGGGTTATCACCAGATCCGTGTCCGCGAAGAGGATATTCCGAAGACTGCATTCGTTACTCGTTATGGCTCTTATGAGTACACAGTCATGTTATTTGGCTTAACAAACGCTCCAGCTACATTCTCCCGCCTAATGAATTACATATTCATGGATTACCTCGACAAATTCGTCGTGGTATATCTGGATGATATTCTGGTTTATTCGAAGAACAAAGAAGAACATGCTGAGCATCTTCGCCTTGTTCTGGAGAGACTTCGAGAGCACCAATTATATGCCAAGTACTCTAAGTGCGAATTCTGGCTTTCTGAGGTAACCTACCTTGGACATGTCATCTCCAAGGATGGTATCGCAGTTAACCCGGAGCGAGTTCAAGCTATTCTTGACTGGACCCCTCCGAAGAATGTTAAGCAAGTCAGAAGTTTCCTCGGGCTTGCAAGTTATTGTCGCCGTTTCATCGAGAATTTCTCCAAGATTGCCAAGCCCCTGACTAATCTGCTTCACAAAGGCGTTAAGTTTTAGTGGACAGGCAAATGTCAGGAAAGCTTCCAGACCCTCAAGGACAAGCTGACTTCTGCTCCAGTCCTTGCCCCTCCAGACTCTCGCAAAGATTTTGTGATCTTCTGCGACGCATCTCGCCAAGGATTAGGCTGTGTCCTAATGCAAGAGCGAAGAGTTATTGCTTATGCTTCACGACAACTGCGTCCACATGAAGAGAATTACCCAGTGCATGACCTTGAACTTGCTGCTGTCATTTATGCTTTGAAGCAGTGGCGACATTACCTCCTTGGTAATCGGTGTGAGATTTACACCGATCATCAGAGCTTGAAGTACTTATTCACTCAACCGGAACTTAATCTTCGTCAGCAGCGTTGGTTGGAAACAATCACCGATTATGACTGTGGAATTTCATATACTCCCGGCAAAGCTAATGTGATGGCTGATGCCTTGAGCCGCAAGTCATACTGTAGCAACCTCATGGTAAAGCAAGCTCAACCCCAGCTATATGAAGAATTGCGCAAGCTGAATCTCTGCATCATCCCGCAAGGTTCTCTTAATAACCTTGTGATACAGCCAGATCTTGAGAAAGCTGTCAAGATTGCGCAAGCTAAAGATGCCGAAATTGGCCTAATGAAGAAAGAGCTTCACCTTCAAAAGTACAGGGATTTCTCGATTGCTGAAGATGGAACCTTGTACTTCCAAGACCGCATTGTAGTACCTCGCTTCGAGTTGATGACTGACAAAGTCATGAAGGAGGCCCATGATACACCGCTATCTATCCATCCGGGTAGTACCAAGATGTATCGAGATCTTCGTCAAAGGTACTGGTGGTCTAGAATGAAGCAGGATATTACCCGTTATGTTGCCGAGTGTGACGTTTGTCGTCGCGTCAAGGCAGAACATCAGAAACCTGCTGGAATTCTGCAACCACTTCCTATTCCTCTGTGGAAGTGGGATAAAGTGCAAATGGACTTCATTACTGGTCTTCCCAAGTCTCAGAAGGGTCATGATGCTATTCTTGTCGTCGTCGACCAACTTTCCAAGGTTGCACACTTTCTGCCAGTTAAGGAGACTATTACTGCTAGTCAGTTAGCAGAGCTATATATCTCCAGAATTGTTTCACTTCATGGTATTCCCAAAGAAATCAGTTCAGACCGTGGCAGCATTTTCACTGGCCATTTCTGGGAAAGTTTCCAGAAAGCAATGGGAACTCATATCACCTGGAGTTCAGCTTATCACCCATAATCCCAAGGCCAAGTTGAGCGCGTTAATCAAGTGCTTGAAGACATGCTTCGAGCCTGTGTTATATCCTTCGGTAAGAAATGGGAGGAATCTCTCCCGTATGCCGAGTTCTCTTATAACAACAGCTATCAAGCCAGCTTGAAAATGGCCCCCTTTGAGGTTCTTTATGGTCATAAATGTCGAACCCCTCTGAATTGGTCAGAAACTGGGGAACGACCTCTTGTTGGACCGGACATTATTCAGCATGCCGAAGAACAAGTCAGAATTGTCCGGGAGAATCTCAAAGCAGCTCAAGACCGTCAGAAGAGTAATTATGATCGTAAGCGATGGGGTGTGATCTATCAACCTGGTGATCAAGCTTATCTTCGTGTCACTCCAATGAAGGGCACCCGTCGTTTCGAAATCAAGGGCAAGCTAGCTCCTCGCTATATTGGTCCTTTCCGCATCGTGGCTAGACGTGGACAGGTGGCATATAAATTGGAGTTGCCGCCACAATTCTCTCATATCCACGACGTCTTTCACGTGTCGTAGCTTCGGAAATGCTTCAAGGAATCTCCGCACCGTGTAGTGGATCATGAGATGCTCGATCTGCAAGATGATTTGTCCTATAAGGAGCATCCGATCCGCATCCTCGACGAAGCTGAACATCGAACTCGTCAGAAGACGACCAAGTTCCTAAAAGTGCAGTGGTCGAATCACACTGAAGATGAAGCCACTTGGGAACGCGAGGATCATCTTCGGGAAGAATATCCCGGACTTTTTCCTTCTACCTCCTAAATTCTCGGGACGAGAATTTCTTTTAGAGGAGGAGAACTTGTAACACCCCCTTGTAATAAGCTCTGTGACACTCTGCTAAAACTGCCAAGTCATGATCATTTGCAGTGCCATGTCATATGGGTTAATGATCCAATTCAAATTCACATCTAAAAATCAACTTAAATTCAAAAGTGAAATATAAAGTTGGTTAAACTCTGTTGGGAAAATGTTCATTAAAGGGCAAATAATCCAGGAACATTTCTAAAATCATCATCAAAATATTTGGAGTTGGACAAGTGACTTAAACAAGTTGCAACAACACCAAAACAGGATATTTAAATCCATTTAAAATCATTTCAAACACAAATAAACTCCAAATCTGCCCAAACCACTTTTTGGTGAGAGATAATATTGCATTGCAATATTTGGGCCAACTTCCACATTTTACAAAAGAGCACAAGTGGCCTAATCATTTTGAAACAGAAAAAAAAATAAAAGAAAAGGAAGAAGAGAAATAAGAAAAGGAGAACGCTACCGTTGGCTGGGCCTAAGTGCACAGTGTGCAGCCCAGTCCAACAGCAGCCCACACCGTCTCCCTCCTCCCCGTGTCGTCTTCGCCCTGGCTGCGCGCGCGCGCGCCGGCCAAGCGGCGACACGGCGGCAGCCACCGACGAAACAGGGAGGCTGAGGGGATAAGGACGCGCCCGTGCATCTCCCCTGGCTCCTTCCGTCACTTCCCCGTCCTCTCCTCGCTCGCCTCTTCTCCCCTCTCCAGATCCGGAGCAGAGCGCTGTCGCCGCCGCATTTCCGTCGCAGCCGCGGCCACCGCCATCGCCTCGGGTCACCATGGTGCCGAAGGGGTTGCCGTCGTCTTCCTCGTCGATTGAAGGCCCCAGCTGGTGCTAGGAGGCCCTATAGCTGCCGGACACCACCGTCCCCTTCTTCCCCAACCCCGGTGCCCGCCGGCGAATTCGACGACCCCTGCTGCTACAAAGCTGTCGAGGGCTTTTCTTGGCCGCTCGGTGAGCACCCGCACTCCTCTCTCTCCCCTAGGTAACTGCATAGCTCCCCTGGTTAGCTGCTGCGCTGTCGCCGCCGTGACCGAGCTCTGCTCGCCACCGTTGAGCTCCAGGCTCACCCACCAGTACACCTCGAGTTCGTTCGAGCGCGTCACCGTGTTCAGTAGGTCGCTAGGAGTACATAGCACATGCGCGCGCGCTTCCTAGAGCTCCGCAGCCTCGAATCCGTCGACGCCCGAGCTTCGGCCGCCGCTTCGAGCTTGTTTCTGGCGAGCTCCGACCACCTTAGCCCGCGGGACTGGCACCGTTGGACGCGGTTCGTTCTCAGCTCTCGAACGCGCCCAAGCACGCTGCGACTGGTGCCCTGTAGCTCGATTCCGAGCAACTCCGGCGCTCGGCCGCCGCAGATTTAGTCGCCGGAGCTTATTCCGGCGACGACGCCGATGAGGCTGACCTGGCACTGACGTGTGGGGCCGCCTGAGCCACTGACGGGTGGGCCCAACTGACTCGTTGACCGAGTCAACGCGCTGACATGGCAGCACAGTGCCACTGACGTGTGGGCCCCGGCGACTAATTAAACTAATTAAGCATTTAATTAAATAAAGTTAATTAGATTAGCCTAATGTCTCACTGACAAGTGGGGCCCGTCCCCTAATTAACCCTGGAATTAAAGTTAACCCACTGTTAAAATAACAGAGGCTGACATGTGGGTCCCACTGGACCCACATGTCATATTTGACCAGTCAGCGCCACTGTTGCATGCTGACGTCATCCTCACGCAATGCTGACATCATCAGGCACTATTCTGGATAATGTTGATTTTATTAAATAAAAATAAATTCCAGAAAATCAATTAACCTTTAAAAATTCATATCTTTTAAACCGTAGCTCAGATCGAAAAAGTTAAAACATGAAAGTTGCTCAGAACGACGAGCCGAGTCTGATCGTGCCGTCTGTTTCTCCATCGGAACCCCCTACGTAGAAGAACTCGTAACTCCAAACCCGAATCCGGCAAATGAATAGTGCACACACATCGGATATTAAATCCTAGAATAATTCTAAAAATAACTAAAATGACTTAGATGCATATTTAGGCAACCCTGCACTGCATCATAGCATCACACGCACCGTATTGCATTTGTTTGCATTATGTTTACCTGTTTCTTCCCCCTCTTCTCTCTCGGTAGACCCCGACGTTGATGTAGCTCCCGAGGCAGACGCCGCACAGGAGTACGACTACGTCCCCGACGGTACCACTGAAGACCTTGTCCTTGCCCCAGAGCAAACAGGCAAGCACCCCCATTTTGAACATGCCTATATCGCCTATTCTCTTCTCTCTTATGCTTGCATTAGAACTGCTACTGCTACTGTTTTCCTATATCTGCTGCATAGCCTGATTATTGTAACCTGCCTTGCTACCTTACTAGTTATCCTAGACTGCTTAGTATAGGCTGGGTAGAGACACGACAGAGACCCCCACTTGATCCCGACTGCCCTGCTGGACATCAGAAGACCCGACCATCGGGATTGAAGACTAGACCCTGGCACCACATCTCACTTCCCCTTAGTTGCCGACACTGCTGGGTTACCGTCGAGTGCCGAGGGTGATACCTCGTCAGCACTTCTGATGTTAACCTTGTAGGTTAGTTACTCGGTCGTGGTAAGCGAGGGTGATTCCTCCTACACCACCCCCGATAACGACATCGTCGTGCAACCTCTCAAGTGTGGACCTCGAGGGTGATTCCTCCTTCGTTCACCTTGATGATAACATCGAGCGGGAATTCCGTCGAGGGTGATTCCTCAGGGTTCCCTCCGGTGTCAGACACACAGTTACCTTGGATTTTATGACTTGCACTAAACCATGATACTAAAGACGGGTCGGCCCTGAGGGGTACCCGCGCGAGCTTAACGCGAAGTGATGTGGAGTCGGGTTGACCTGGATAGTGCCCGCGAGATAACTACGAGGCGTGGCCGGGCATTCTTAGCCCTTGCCGCAAGTCCTCGAGATGGGGCGACGGGGTCACATCGATCGTGAGTCTCTGCTCGTTTCCGCGCGCTCCTAATCCACTACGGTTTTGAAATTTGATCCGAGGGGCCTCTGGCCCGATAGCACTAACCATCACGTGGGCATAGTATGGGCGTTCTGCGTCGTATACTTCAGCCAAAGCTTAATAGACGTCAGCAACTGAGCGGCACACGCTGGGTTGGACTGGGAACGCAACCGCGCTTGTATTAAGGGGTTGCTAGGTCTACTCACCGGCGGTGTACACAACGTGCAGGAGCGTCCGGGGCGATGGCCCAAGACCCCTGGGGGCATAGGTTAGTCCGGCGTGTTGACCTCTCTGTTAAGTATTTGATCGGGTTGCGGCGTGTTGCTTAGCCGAGGCCGGGCATGACCCAGTAAAGTGTGTCCGGCCGGAGTTAAGCGAGCGTGGTGGGTAACTTGGTGCACCCCTATAGGGAAGAAACTTCTATCGATAGCCTGTCCTACGGTAACGGACACTCGGAGTTGTATCCCGATCGGTACAACTAGAACATGTGATGAGAACTAGATAGTACGGCTCTGGGATTGCTTTCTCGCAGGGAGTCGAGAAAGGATCTCAGGTCGAGGTTGATGATACTACTACTACTACTTTACATTATGTTCATCTGATCTCTTCTATTGCTGCAAGACTGACGAAGATTGATGAAGATGCTAGTCTTCGATAGGACTAGATTTTCCCCTTCTATTCTGGCATTTCTGCAGCCCAGACCACATATACAGCCCCCTTTGAAAATGATGCATATGTAGTGTAGATCCTTGCTTGCTGAGTACTTCGGATGAGTACTCACGTTTGCTTTATTTTCTTTTTCTCCCATATTCCATTTGATGCCACCAGACGACGGAGCCCCTGAGTCAGACGCCCCAGCCGACGACCAGTACTACTACCCGCCTGGCGAGTACTACTACTACGAGGAGCCGACTGACGACCAGGAGTAGGATCGGAGGGTCCAGGGCAGGAGGCCTACGCCTTTCGATCTTAGTATTTTATTTTACCCCGCCTCTGTGAAGGCCTATTTCTCTCTCTGTAATATATATCTATACCCAGATATCTAATGCTTCCGCTGACGCTTGTATGCCATCGAGCTATGTATTCGAGCCCTCGAGGCACTGGCTTGTAATATAAAGCTTGTATGACTTTATTTATGTTTTAGAGTTGTGTTGTGATATCTTCAAGTGAGTCCTTAGGCTTGATCGTGCGCATTTGCGTGTATGATTAGTGCACGATTAAGCCGGGGTCGTCACATGGGTCCATGGCCGCACGCAAGGAAGTGCCTCCTTTTTTTGTGAGTAGGAAGTGCCTCATTACGCGCAAAATAATAATTCCTCCTCCTGACAGCTGGGACCGACCGGAAGGGCCTCTGTATTTCGCGCAAAAAACATTCCCCCCGCTGACAGCTCGGATCCACCAGCTATTACGCACAAAAAAATGAATACCCCCGCTGCTAGGCGGGTCCCACCATATTTGGAGGCTGACTTGTGGGCCTACTAAGTTGGCGCGGATGCAGGGCTTTGTCAACTTAGTCAATATAAACAATTCTAGCTGCGGTGACCGTACGATGTCCATCCAACGGCCGTCGTGTTTCTTCAACCTCTAGTCTTCTTGCTCCAGCCATCCAAACCATCGCTGGCCGTGTGTCATGGGAAACCACGGCCTCCTATGGGGCCAAGGGCCCCTTTTGGTTCAGCAGGAGGACTGAGCATGTTGCAGAAAGAGCGGAGGAGCGCAGCGTATCGCGGCAGAGATCACACGGGCAGTTTTACCCAGGTTCGGGCCAACGCGAGGCGTAAAACCCTACTCCTGCTTTGGTGGATTGATGGTGGATGGCGGTGGAAACACAGCGCTCTTGCCCAGCAGGGTTGCCTCGGGGCGAGAGCAGCTACGCACGTATGAGTGTACAGGGGTCCGAATCCTTACTATGGTTGCCATGGGCCTCCTTTTATAGATTAAGGGGTCACCACAGTGGCAAATCAGTCATTGTGTACTGATTAGATAGCGAGCAGTGCTATCATATCTACTCTGCAGACAGAGCAGTATGCATTAAATGTGCCGCTCAGTGTCACATCATGGCCTGCCCAGCATGCCTTGCCGGGCTGTTTGGCCACCTTCTCTCCTGTCTGCATGACACGTCGTAGGACGGGTGTCATCTGGAGGTGATTCTTGTAGGAAATGGCTGCCATGTGGCAAAAGGCAGCCACTCAGACATCTTGGGGCTTGACACCGCACCGATCGGTGACTTGCGTCACTGTGAGGTGGGGCGGTGAAGCCTTGGCGGGGTGTTTTGCCTTTGTATGCCCCAGCAGTCCTGCCGGGGCGGTCCCGAGGCTTGCTTCCGGGGCAACCTTGACTTCGCCAGGCTCTCCTGCCCGGCGAGGGAGGTTTTCCCTTGGCGGTGTCTTGCTTCTTGGCTTGACTTGGTCTTCTCATCCTGCCCTTTGATTCCTCAAAGAGCCTATCTCTTTACCTTGGCCTTGTCTTGGGTGTTGCAATCTTGATCTTGGGCATGTGCACGGTCTGGGCAACAGACCCAGGGTTTGTTGCACCGACAGGAGCCCTCGGGCCTGGCCCGAACGCGTTGCCGGGCGTCATCGGGATAGGCCCTAACTTGTGCACAGGCGAGGGGGAAATAGCCGCTCACCCCTTGAGATCTTCTTTGCTTCTTCATTAATCTGAGCCCAGGTCAGTTCCCAGTTCTTCCGCCTGTCGCGTAACGCCAATTGCAGTGATGGGGATAATGGGCCACGATGCGTGGAGTTACCCATGTCCCTTGTTCACGGGGCAGTAACTGCCACCCCACTACCCCCCCCTCCCCCGCTCCAGGTGCTCCTGCCATGTGTATTGCATGCATTGCGCAAGGTTGGTGGCGGATGCGGAGGGTGCGGGAATGAGTGCCATGGCAGAAAGCTAGGGGTCGTGGATTGGCGCAGGGGGTCAGCCTTGATTCTTCGAGCCGTTGATGGCGAGGAGGAGCCGGACTGGCCGAGTGGGGCGGCCACTTCCACGAAGAAAACCCAGTCCCCCTGCCACGCCCTCTTATAAAAAGGGGGCGTGGTGCGAGACGTTCCTCCACACCTCCTTCCTTCTCCACTACTGCAGTCGCCCACGTCTGTCATAGTGAGAGGTCGGGGGTCTGGTCCTCCCCAAGTGGCGACGAGAACTTCTGCTTGACAGCGTCTGCCTCCTCCCTTTGAAGATGCGGGGAGGGAGCCCACGACGAGGGGAGGTGGGAGAGGACGAGGTCGAGGCCGTCGTGGCGCATGGGGCCGAGGAGGACGGGGTGGCACTCTGATTGCGCCCTCGCCGGCCGCCCCTCCACCGATGGAAGGCCACGTTGGAGACCAGCCTCTGGAGTTCGTCATCAGGCTGTATAAGCCTCTGAGCGACCGCCTTCGTCTCCCCACCCCATTCGTAAGGGCGATGGAGCTCGAACAACCGCGCGCATTGAGACTACACATGAGGGGCTGCGGGAATGGCAGCATACGGGTGGATGTGGATTTCCCCGCCCCTCATGTTATGTATCTTCGCCGTGGCTGGAAGACATTTGCCCGTGCCCACAGCCTGTCGGAAGGGCACGTCCTCCAATTTATGTTAATGGAGGCCAACTTCCTTTCCGTCAAGGTTTTTGGGAGCTCGGGTGCTCGTTTAGGGTGCTGCGCGGAGAGCTCGACCGACGACGAAAGCTCCTCCTCGAGCGATAGTGACGAGGAGGACAGTGATGACGATGATGACGGCGTCGACTGGGAGGGCGATGACTCTGACTCCGGCTGAGCACCAGCCGCACCGTCACCGTCAGGCGGCGGCACCATCATCTGCACCTGCATCTCCTCCCCGACAAGGTGATTTGTCGGGGAGTTGGATGCAGGGGTGGGGTTGATGCCCCTGGCTCCTCCAGCAGCCTTCCAGCTGGACCCCGGCAGGCTTCTTCGAGGGCTGCAGTTTCGTTCACCCTGCCGCATCCTGCTGGCCCTGGTGGTGGCGGTTGGCGGGTCGTCTCCGCCGATCTCTTCACCATCACCTTCGCCCGCGCCCTCCCGCTCTCGCTAGGCTATTCGTCAGGGGACCCGACGAGGTCAGGCTGGGCTTCCGCCCAGGCACTCCTTTTGCCCTCTTCACCTCCTGCCGCTGTGCCTAGAAGGAGAGGGGCAAGAAAGGGCATCACGGGGCACTTATCTTTTTTCAATCTAAAATATGTAGGCACTTGCCAAACTTTAGTTCAAATTATGTAATCTCTTTTATCCATGTTTGTGTTCTGTAAGGTCTGTACTTGTTGATCAGCATATTAATGAAAAAGATAAACCTTGCCGGGCACTTGTGCATGTAACATGTCCATGCAGAGGGAGAATGCCTCTTTACGCTTAAGTAAACAAGTTTTCCCGGTAGGCTATCCTACCGGTACCCTCAAGTTGCTGCCGCGGGGCTGGGCCTGCCGGGCACAAATCGTGAAGAGGGACCAGCCCCCCGCCAACTTTCTCGCCAAAGGCCACTACAACCTCCCTGACCGAAGCAACGTTCGAGTCAAGGTACGGGAGCACCTAAGCCTTGAAAGCGGCAAGGTTTTCCTATGCACAAGTTTTTACTTACAGAACTCGTATGGATAATAAGAGAGAGAACTTATCTGTTTGGGCTTGCCGGGGACCGCAATGTAGGCTTGTCTTCTCTTCTCCTTTTTCGGGATTGAATCCACAGTAGGAGCCTGCAGTATGATGCAGATGAAAATGATGCCTCATGCGATCTTATCTACATGAACATGCAATGCTCATGATATGCTTATGCATGCATGCAATTTGTCGGGCCCCCCCAGCGCTTCATTTATTTCTCTGTTGCTCAGGGTCTGCGCCTGGCTTTGTACAAGGGGTTACATGCAACAGAGGCAGGGCCCGACAACCGTGCGTTACGGGTAGAACTTGCGGAGATGCTCAATGTTCCATGAGTTTTGCAACTGAATGCCATCTTCGGTCTCCAGACGGACTGCGCCAGGTCTGGTGACTCGTACTACCTGGTAAGGGCCTTCCCACTTCGGCGTCAACTTGTTTGCACCCTTGGCGGACTGAATGCGCCGAAGGACAAGGTCGCCTTCCTCAAAACACCAGGCATGAACCCTGCGGCTGTGATAGTGACGCAGGGCTTGCTGATAGCGTGCGGCACGCGTAGCAGCCCGGAGACGGTTCTCCTTGAGTAGCACAGCATCGTCATGCCGGTGCTGATCTTGCGCTACTTCATCGTAGGCAAGCACTCAAGGTGACCCATAAATGAGTTCCATGGGGATAACTGCTTCTGCCCATAGGCTAGGAAGAAGGGAGTCTGCCCGGTAGCTCGATTTGGTGTCATTCTGAGGGACCAAAGAACCACCGGCAGCTCATCGATCCACTACCTGCCGCACTTCTGCAGCCTATCGAAAGTTCTCGTCTTGAGTCCTCGCAACACTTCAGGGTTTGCCCTCTCAGCTTGCCCGTTGCTCTTTGGATGGGCCACAGAGGCGAACGAGATTTTGCTTCCGAGGGCATGAACGTATTGCATGAAGGCGTGACTCGTGAACTGGGTGCCATTGTCAGTGATGATCCGGGCAGGAACTCCGAAGCGGCACACCAATCCTTTCAAGAACTTGATAGCTGACTGAGCAGTCACCTTTCTCACGGGCTCTACTTCCGGCCACTTTGTAAACTTGTCGATTGCAATGAACAAGAATTCAACGCCCCCGGCAGCACGGGGGAAAGGGCCGAGGATATCGAGCCCCCAGACCAGAAACGACCATGACAAAGAGATTGTCTGAAGAGCTTGGGCAGGCAGGTGGATGTTCTTGGAATGGAACTGGCAGGCTTCACACTTGGTGACAAGCTCGACCACATCTTGGAGGGCTGTGGGCCAGTATAATCCTTGCCGGAAAGCTTTCCCAACCAATGCCCTTGATCCAATGTGGGAGCCGCACATACCCTTGTGTATCTCCGCCAGCAGTTCCTTTCCTCCTTCCCGGCAAATGCACCTCAATTTCACACCATTGGGCCTCCTTCTGTATAGCGTGTCATCAACGAACTGATACATACTGGCCCTCCGGGCTACTCTTTCAGCTTCTTCTTGCTCTTCGGGAAGTTCTCCAGTTTGGAGGAAATGGACTATGTGCCGTGCCCAAGGCGGAGCCTGTGGCTCGGCAACGAGGACAAATGGCACCTCCCCATCCGTGAGAGTGCAATCCTCGACCGCGGGGACCGGTGGCCTGGCGGGAGGATGCAGCTCAGCGACCGAAGGGGAGTTGTGCCCGACAAGCTTTCTGCCGGGATCCTTGAGAGGTTCTATCGGGAGAGGCTTGCCGGAGTCTAGTTTCCTCCTCTTTCTGGCCATTGTTGCCAGGGATACGAAGGGCTGAGTCATATGGAGAATAAAAGTTCCTCGTTCCACAGGGAGCTTTTGCGCAGCGCATTTCGACAGATGATCAGCGATGCTGTTTTCCGCACGGGGTACGTGCTATGTTTGCAATCCATCAAAGCACTCCTCCAACTTTCTCACTTCCTCAACGTATGCCTCCATCAATGGACTTTGGTAATCCTTGTTAACTTGTCTCACCACAAGTTGCGAATCTCTGCGGATGATCAGCTTCTTGATCCCCAGTTCTGTTGCAATTCTGAGCCCGTCAAGGAGCCCTTCATACTTTGCTGTATTGTTGGTAGCTTCCTCCCGGGGAAAATGCATCTGGACGACGTACTTCAGGTGCTCTCCGGTGGGAGCAACGAGAAGCACGCCAGCCCATGCAACTTGTAGGGAGAATGCACCATCAAAATACATGATCCATTCTTGGGGCGCTTCCTTGCCGGGGGTAACTGTCTCCAATACCTCTTCATTAGGAGTTGGCGTCCATTCTGCAATAAACTCTGCCAATGCTCTGCTCTGAATGGTTGATGTGCTCTCAAACTTCAAACCAAAGCTGGATAACTCCAACGCCCACTCCACTATACTGCTGGTGGCCTCAGGGTTTCGGAGTATCCGTTGCAAAGGGAAACGGGTGACAACTGTGATCTCATGGGCTTGGAAGTAGTGGCGTAGTTTCCTTGAGGCCATGACAAGGCTAAAGATCAATGTTTGCATGCCAGAGTACCTAGATCTAGCCCCCTGCAACAGGGAGCTAACGAAGTACACTGGGCGTTGCACCACTTTCTTCTTTGCCGTGACCAGAGAACTGCTTCCGCTGCTTTGCTCTTCTCCATCTTGATCTGCATCTGACCTTGCCGGGGTGTGTTCACTTTCCTCCCCGGAAGGGATACCAGCTACGTCCACTGCTCCATCCACTTCCCTCTGCGCCACCAGTGCTGCGCTAACCACTTGATTAGTTGCCGCCAAGTATAGCAGCAACGGCTCTTGAGGTTTTGGAGCAACCAAAGTGGGCACAGAGGAAAGGTAGGCCTTCAAATCCTGTAGTGCGGTGTCTGCCTCTGGGGTCCATTCCATGGGCCCTGCCTTTTTCAAAACCTTGAAGAACGGCAAGGCACGCTCGGCAGACTTGGAAATGAATCTGCTAAGCGCGGCAACGCATCCAGTCAAACACCTCACGTCCTTGACTGTCTTGGGTGCTTGAATCTGCTGGATGGCCTTGATCTTGTTGGGGTTGGCCTCTATCCCCCTGTGGGACACAAAGAAGCCAATTAGCTTGCCGGAAGGAACGCCAAACACACACTTCTCTGGATTTAGCTTCAAGTTGATCTTGCACAGATTAGCAAACGTCTCTTCCAAATCATGAATGAGGGTTGATCTGTCCTTGGTCTTGACCACAATATCATCCATGTAAGCCTCAATGTTCCTGTGCAACTGTGACTCAAAACCAATCTGGTCTGCTCTTGCGAAAGTAGACCCGGCGCTCTTCAACCCGAAAGGCATCCGCACGAAGCAGTATGTGCCACATGGGGTGATGAACGCGGTCTTCTCTTCTTCTTCCTTGGACATGAATATCTGATGATATCCAGAGTAGGCATCCAGGAAGGAAAGCAAGTCACACCCAGAGGTGGAATCCACAATCTGGTCGATGCGCAGCAAGGGAAATGGGTCCTTCGGGCATGCCTTGTTCAGATCCGTAAAATCTATGTACAACCTCCACTTCCCATTAGCTTTGCGTACCACCACTAGATTTGCTAACCACGTTGGATGCAACACTCCTCTAACCAGACCAGCTACCTCAAGTTTCTTGATCTCCTCGGCAATAAACTGCTGCCGCTCCAAAGCTTGCTTCTGGACCTTCTGCTTGACGGGTCGGGCCTGTGGGCAGACAGCAAGGTGGTGCTCGATTACCTCCCTGGGAACACCGGGGATGTCAGATGGTTGCCAAGCAAACACATCGACATTCACCCACAGGAAGGCAATGAGCGCGCTTTCCTATTTGTCATCGAGGGTGGCGCTGATAGTGAAAGTACCACCAGTGCTAGCCAGCCCTGCCGGGACCTGTTTCATAGCGGGTGCAGAAACCTTGGATCTATTGCTATTGGAACTCTCCGGTGAGTCATCAACAGGCGCAGTATACCCCGAAGAGGAACGCTTCCCGGATTCCTTGCCGGCATCCCTGTTAGCCTTCTTCTTTCCATTACTTTCCTTGGCGGGGATTGCATCTTCAGTGGCCTCTGCCGCGACTGCATCTCGGTACATCTTGTCCACGCAAATAATTGCGTCCTTCTCGTCTGATGGAATGGAAATGACGCCCACCGGCCCTGGCATCTTCAAGGTGTTGTAGGCATAGTGGGATGCCGCCATGAACTTGGCCAAAGCTGGGCGACCAAGGATTTCATTGTATGGCGGGGGAGGTCAACCACATCAAACATGATCTTCTCAGTCCGGTAATTCAACTCTCCCCCAAATGTCACTGGTAACATGATTTTCCCCTTAGGACGACTCCTGCCGGGGTTGATCCCTTGAAACGTACCAGTAACCTTGAGCTCTTCTTATGCTATCTAGAGTTTGCTGATGACCTTTGAAGAAATCAGATTCAACCCGGCCCCGTCATCAACCAGCATCTTTGTGACTTTGAGGTTGCGGATTGTTGGTGATACCAATAACGGCAAGCACCCCACCGCGGTGGTGCGGTTAGGATGGTCCTCTTCGTTGAAGATGATGGGCGTGCAGGACCATTTGAGTGGCCTTCGAGAGTCTGCCACTGGCTCCACGGCATTGACTTCACGCGCCCACCGTTTAAGTTGGCGGTGGGAGGAGTGCAAAGATGCACCCCTGTCAATGCACAGGGCGTCAGTGGCTTTCTGGAATTCCTACTCGCTGGTTTCCTCTTCATCTCCTCCATCACTCTCATCGTTGCAATCCTCCTTCTCACGGCCTTTGGCGGGTTTCCCTTGATTCTGAGGAGCCTTGCCGGGGCGCTTGCTCCGCTACCCCGGCCCTTTCCGCCAGCGCCATTCTGACCTTTCTCTTTATCTCACTTCTCATATTCAACCCTCTGCTTCTTAACAAGATGCTCAACCTGATGACACTCCTGGAGATCGTGGCCCTTGGTCCGATGGATCTTGCAATATGGGCCATCGCCTTTCCCAGCCTTCTCGGCAGCTGTGGCTTCCCGACAGTCAGTGCACGCGGCAACCTCCTTGCCGGGTATCTCAGCTTTGGCTTTCTTGCCGGTACTAGGCATGCCCGATCCATCAACGGTCATCACTGCCTTACCCTTGCGCCTTTTGTTGCGCTTCTTGTTCTTCTTCTTTTGACTGGTGGCCTCATCATCATCCTCTGAATCAATGTCGATGCCATCCTCTTCTCTGGGGAGCTTCCTCCCCTCCTCTATTCGAGCACACTTATCCACCAGAGTGTAAAGCTCCTTCACAGTCTTGGGCAATCGAACATTCATCTTGGAACATATCCGACGATTGTGCATGTTGGACTGGAACGCAACTATCACAGCTGCCGGCTGGATGTCTGGAATATTCCTGTGGACTCGCTAAATCTCTGCATGTATTTCCGCAGGCTCTCGCCTTCTTTCTGCGGAAGAAGTTGCAAGTCACTGGGCCGCCCTGGTTCTTGATGGCCGCCCGTGAAGGCACCAACGAACTCATGGCACATGTCAGCCCAGGTCGAAATGGAGTTCTCCGGCAGGTGCATCAGCCAAGACCTCACATTTGGCCTGAGTGCCAAAGGGAAGTAGTTGGCGAATACCTTCTCATCTCTTCCCCCGGCAGCTTGAACAACGATGGTGTAGATGCTCAAGAACTCTGCCGGATTCAGTCTTCCGTCATACTTCTCTGGTATCTCTGGCTTGAAAGTGTGCGTGGACGGCCAACGGACTTGCCGCAGCTCGCGAGTGAAGGCAGGGCACCCAGCCTCGAAAGGCAGGTACCCGCCGTCAGCGAGTGCGGGCTCGTCGACGTCGGGGCCATTGCGCCTGTCGGACTGGTGGTGGGCGTTGCGGTGTCGCTCGGTGTTGACACGCACGCCTTCCCTCTGCCTGTCCTCCAGGGCTCGCTGTGGGCCTTGACGCGCTCGAGGGTCGGACGAAGCCATCGAGACGTCGTCAGGTTCTTGGTTGCGCGGCTGCCGCGCCGGCTGCCGCGCCGGCTGCCGCGGAGGGGACTGCACCATAGGAGTGGTCCCATCCACACGGCCAGCAGCGTGGGCTGTTGTAGCTGCCTGGGGAGGCTGTGGCGGGCCAGCCCGCTGCGATCCTCCCACCTCGGCAAAGCCAATCAGACTCTGAATGGTGGCTCTCCATTCATCCATCTGATCAGCTGCCGGCGGAAATTTCAACAGTAGCTGAGCCCACGCCATGGCCTCCGAAGCGGTGCTTGGCATGGATGTCGACAAAGACCGTAACGTCGCCCGGCTCCTGACGGTGCCGGTAGCGACCGCGCCATGCTCTCATCGTCGTGAGCGAGCCGCCTGGATGGTGTGTGGACGAGGTGGAGGCACTTGAGGGCCAGCCGCTCCGTTTGGCGTAGCGGCTGGGTCAGCTCGTTCCGGGGGTGGCGCATGTTCTATGGCCGCCCCCGCGGCGGGAGCGGTCGGGGAGTTGTGATTTCCCCCAGAGCGAGTACCCCCGCTGCAGCTGTGCCCCTCGGCCGGACGGGGAGATGCAGATGGAATGATCTCTCCTCCCGTACCTCATGCGGCGTGGCCGCTAGGATGTAGTTGGTGCTGTCCTTCTCCGGTGCCTCCTGCTCCTGCTTCGGCCGCAGGGGAGGTGGTAACGACGCCGCCCGCGCCCATGTCCCCCGCAGCGTCCGCACTTCCAGGCGTCCCCGTAGCCCCCGCGACGTCGGCGGGCGCGTGCGGCGGGGCCTTCGAGGTGGATGGATGAGCTGCGGCGTCGGGCTTCTTCTTGGGCGGCATGGACGATGGAGCCGTTGATGAAGAAGATGGCGGCGAAGATGACGCGCTACATACACTTCCCGGGTTCGCGCAAGCGCTTCCCCCTGCCTGGTGCGCCAAAGATGTCGTGGGAAACCACGGCCACCTATGGGGCCAAGGGCCCCTTTTGGTTCAGCAGGAGGACTGAGCATGTTGCAGAAAGAGCGGAGGAGCGCAGCGTATCGCGGCAGAGATCACACGGGCAGTTTTACCCAGGTTCGGGCCAACGCGAGGCGTAAAACCCTACTCCTGCTTTGGTGGATTGATGGTGGATGGCGGTGGAAACACAGCGCTCTTGCCCGGCAGGGTTGCCTCGGGGCGAGAGCAGCTACGCACGTATGAGTGTACAGGGGTCCGAATCCTTACTATGGTTGCCATGGGCCTCCTTTTATAGATTAAGGGGTCACCACAGTGGCAAATCAGTCATTGTGTACTGATTAGATAGCGAGCAGTGCTATCATATCTACTCTGCAGACAGAGCAGTATGCATTAAATGTGCCGCTCAGTGTCACATCATGGCCTGCCCAGCATGCCTTGCCGGGCTGTTTGGCCACCTTCTCTCCTGTCTGCATGACACGTCGTAGGACGGGTGTCATCTGGAGGTGATTCTTGTAGGAAATGGCTGCCATGTGGCAAAAGGCAGCCACTCAGACATCTTGGGGCTTGACACCGCACCGATCGGTGACTTGCGTCACTGTGAGGTGGGGCGGTGAAGCCTTGGCGGGGTGTTTTGCCTTTGTATGCCCCAGCAGTCCTGCCGGGGCGGTCCCGAGGCTTGCTTCCGGGGCAACCTTGACTTCGCCAGGCTCTCCTGCCCGGCAAGGGAGGTTTTCCCTTGGCGGTGTCTTGCTTCTTGGCTTGACTTGGTCTTCTCATCCTGCCCTTTGATTCCTCAAAGAGCCTATCTCTTTACCTTGGCCTTGTCTTGGGTGTTGCAATCTTGATCTTGGGCCTGTGCACGGTCTGGGCAACAGACCCAGGGTTTGTTGCACCGACACCGTGCCGCCTGCTCCTATGTCCCGTGGCCGGTTGTGCTACCGCGCAGGCCTCACCGCCCCACCCGAGGGAGTCATGGACTAAGGGGTCCTCGGGGTGCCGGCCCATTGAACATGGGCCGGACTGGAGAAGCCGTATAGTGACGGGAGATCTATGAAGCCGTGGTGTGCCCTCCAAGTCAAGAATGCGCAGGATCTCTTTATCCCTTATTGTAATCTATCTCCGGTAACCCAACCCTACCGGTGTCTATATAAACCAAGGGTTGTAGCCTTTAGGGCTAGAGCTATATTCATCACCTCATCACCTTAGGGTTTAGCTCATACTAATCTCGAGGTAGATCTACTCAGTAACCATACTATACATCCAATACAATCAAGCAGGACGTAGGGTATTACCTCTTCGAGAGGGCCCGAACCTGGGTAAACATTGTGTTCATCGTCCCTTGTTCCCCATCGAGCCTAGATCCACAGCTTGGGACCCCCTACCCCGAGGTCTGCCGGTTTTGACACCGACATTGGTGCTTTCATTGAGAGTTCTGCTGTGGGGTCACCCAAAGGATCAATGGCTCGCCTGATCATAGGAGAAGGCATCGGATCCGGGGACTTCTTCATCCCCGGACAACTCTTCGAGTTCGGCAGCATCGTACTGCATGCCGACCCGACTGGTCGTTTGGATCAGATTGACAACTTCACTCCTGAACACCGAATTCGATTCGGTAATCTGGAATACGTTGCGGACACGTGGGGCGATCTGGTCTTCGCCGGATTCACTACCCCCTTCCGCACCCTCGCAGGCCTCACCATGCCCGCTCTGGAGTTCCCCTCTGATCCTATCTACGGATTGGCCCCCACCCTCCAAACAGTTTTGGGCCAGGAGGGCTCCACCTCAAGCGGGGACCAGACTCCACCTTCGGTCGAATCCATCATGTCTGCAGAGGGCATATCCTCGGCCTTCGAGGCAGAATCAGGAGGCAGAAGCCAAGAGTCAATCTCGGCCGGACCGCTCCCTTACAACGGTCCTCTGGCCTTGAGCCCTTAAGACAAAACCGATGGCCAGGGGTCATCCCCGGCCCAAAGTAGCTCGATCTCGAACCCTGGCGTGGAAACCACACACAAAAATCAAGGCCCGCCCTTGATCACCAGTGACGATCCGGATTCCCTCAAGGATTCGGCACCGCACCCCGAGTTTAGCTCGTCCTGTGGAAACCAAGGATCGGCAACCTTCTCTATGTTAAACGAGGCGCTAGACCGAATCCAGAAAATGACCATCCAGGAGGACCTGCCCTCGACCCACAATCATCAACCCTTTCGAGGCGTACCACATGGAATTTTACGACCCACCCACCACCCACTTCGTAGCCACTGTCGACGACTTAACCGATATGCTAGATTATAATTCGGAAAACACCAAATACATGGATGAGGATGGCAGAGCCACGGCTAACACCGATGTCGCTCCCCCCGTCACCGGCCACTGGTCGGCCACGTCCACCTATGATATTTACATGGTGGACACCCCCAAGGGTGGCAATGGCACTCCCAAACAGGACCGAGACAAGCCCAGAGATGAGCCGCCTAAACGCCGAAGGCAGCGCCGCCGATCAAAGCCACGTCGAAGCCATGCAAGCAATGTGGACTCTGCGGAAAACGGCACCGTAAATAATACGGATGACCTCGCCAGAGCCGCAGCCAACGAACATCATCAGGATGACCCCGTGGGGCAGGAGGACCCGCTTGACCCAGAAAACCCCGACAACTCCGAAGATAGCAACTACCTCCCACGCTCTGAAGAGGAGGCCAGTCTCGGGGACGATGATTTCATCGTCCCCGAAGAAGCACTGGAGTAGGAATGGTTCAAACGGAGGCTTTTAGCCACCGCCCGCAGCCAGAAGAAACAAAAATGCAGAATCAAGGCCGAACAGGACACCCTCAATGACCGATGGAACAAAGTCCTAGCCGCCGAAGAAGGGTATGGCCGCGAACAGCCAATCAAAAGTTATCCCAAGTGAAAACTACTGCCGTTGTTCGACGACGAGGCCGTAGAGCCAACTCGTCCGACATATACCAAACAGTCGGACTGCCCCCTAGAGGGCGGGA
This sequence comes from Thinopyrum elongatum, assembly GCA_011799875.1. Taxonomy (NCBI): domain Eukaryota; kingdom Viridiplantae; phylum Streptophyta; class Magnoliopsida; order Poales; family Poaceae; genus Thinopyrum; species Thinopyrum elongatum. The sequence goes on from CM022302.1 coordinate 436,512,240, forward strand.
CAGAGAAGCTGATGAGGCTGAGCACCCAGCCGCCCCACCTTGCCATTATAGCAAGTATCAAGTGCGGCCCACCTATGAGTACGACCTCTGCCATGACCTAGACTCTCGAGGAGGCTGTACCAGGTCCATCTATGGACCCAGAGAAGACCCGTCTGCTTACCGGGAGGGATACGATGATTGGCTCAACTAGAATGATAGAATCAGGGAGCAGTAGCGGACTCGGAGGGCCGAAGACCTCCGACGTGATGTAGCCCGAGTTCGGGGCGCCGCACACCCCCTGTGCTTCACAGAGAGGGTAATGCAACACCAATTCCTGGAAGGCTTCAAGCCTGTGAACATTGAATCATACGACGGAACCACGGACCCGGCCGTATGGATAGAAGATTTCCTCCTCCACATTCACATGGCGCGAGGAGATGACCTTCACGCCATTAAATATCTGCCACTAAAACTTAAAGGTCCGACTCAACACTGGTTCAATAGCCTTCCTGAAGAATCTATAGGCTGTTGGGAAGAGCTTGTGGATGCTTTTCGAGTGAACTTTTAGGGCACCTATGTCCGACCTCCGGACGCTGACAACCTAAATCGCATCACACAACAGCCCAGAGAATCTGCCCGGCAATTTTGGAACCGATTCCTGACCTAGAAAAACCAGATTGTCGACTGTCCGGATGCCGAAGCCTTGGCCGTGTTCAAGTATAGTGTTAAGGATGAATGGCTCGTAAGACAGCTCGGCCAGGACAAGCCAAGAACTATGGCAGCCCTTACTTCTCTCATGACCCGCTTTTGCGCGGGCGAAGACAGTTGGCTCGCTCGTAAAAACGCCAACCCTGACACACCCGGTACCTCCGAGGTTCGGGACGGAAATGGAAAGCCCGGACGTAGCAAGAGTAAAAGATGCCACAATGACGGCGAGGGTGAGGATACGGCAGTAAATGCCGGATTCCAAAACCAGAAGTCCGGACCATGAAAGAAGGCCCCTAGGGGCAACAGTGACGACCCATCCAGACTAGACACAATTCTGGACAGGCCTTGCCAGATCCACGACACATCAGAGAAGCCCGCCAACCACTCCAACCGTAACTGTTGGGTGATCAAACAGGCCGGCAAACTCACAGCCGAAGACCCGGGAAAAAGCCCACGAAGCAAGGACGATGACGACCCCCGCAGGCCGAATAGTGGAGGCAAGAAACTCTTCCCTTCCGAGGTCAAGACGGTGAACATGATCTACGCAACCCATATACCAAAGAAGGAGAGGAAGCGAGCGCTGCGTGACGTATATGCCGTCGAGCCCGTAGCGCCGAAGTTCAATCCATGGTCAACCTGCTCGATCACTTTCGATCGCAGGGATCACTCTACCAGTATACGCCACGGAGGGTCCGCCGCCTTAGTGCTCAACCCCATAATCGATGGATTCCACCTCACTAGAGTCCTAATGGACGGAGGTAGCAACCTCAATCTAATATACAAAGACATAGTGAGGAAGATGGGGATCGATCCGTCAAGGATCAAACCCAGTAACAGGGGGTCATTCCGGGAGTGGAGGCCCGCTACACAGGCGCTGTGATGCTTGAAGTAGTGTTCGGCTCTCCGGACAACTTCCGAAGCGAGGACTTGATCTTCGACATTGCACCTTTTTGTAGCGGCTATCACGGCCTCCTCGGCCGAACGGCATACGCCAAATTCAATGTCGTCCCGCATTACGCGTACCTCAAGTTAAAGATGCCTGGTCCTTCGGGCGTCATAACTATCAACGGCAATACAGAACGCTCACTCCGGATCGAAGAGCACACTTTGGCCCTCGCGACCGAAGACCAAACCGGCCCATACAGGTCCCGATGCCGACCCGCCGTAAAGGCCGACGACAATAGTAAACGGGTTCGAACCCGTTCCCCGTCATGGGAACCCGCATGCGTTCGCCGCAAATAAGGATGCACGCCCCATGACACGCCCACATTGTTTGCGCTCCATGTGCCTCACCAGCACAATTTCACACTCAAAATACCATGGGCAGCCGTGAGGCATATATAAATAAACCCGAAGCATATGTTCGGCTAACCCGAACTTCGGAATTACCTTGTCTTCGAACAACCCGGGGACCCATTCCGGAACCCCCCCCCCCAAGCACAAAGCTTTATCGGCAGGATCCTCGCCCCTCAAGGTCTCATTGAAGGTCCCAACCCCCACCTCTCAGAAGCAAAGGCGCAGACGTGCAGCAGGGCAAAGTGGAGGCTTCGGCTCACGCGTCAAGGCCCTGCGTAAACCTTTACTCTGTAAAACTTTTTCCTTTTTTACAAATAATGCCTTCGCAGTTCGAATTGTATGGTTAGACGTCTTGAGCCTACGTGAAATAATAAAAACGCCCTTTATAGTGTGCAGTTATCCACATCTTGCGATTGTCTATTTCCTTTTTGATTCTCCCCTTGCTCTTCAAACAGCCCGTCATGAAAATATGATCGGTTAACTAACCCAAAGCTTGATTTTCATATCAGCTCAGCACCCCAAGTCCGACACTGCTTCCCGCAGAGTGTTCGGCATCTCGGATATTGCACTATATGCATCAAGTTTTGAACTATGTCTTAGGTAAATAGTTGGGTTGCCCGGCTCCTGTGCTTGCCCCTTATGTTCTGCATGTCCGGCTAAGAGGGCAAAGGGAGAACCCCTGCGATTGTACTTCTGGCTCGCCCGGTCAAGTACCTCAGGAGGAGAAAGCCAAAAACTGACCGTCATAGTAAGCACGAGTTGATCAGCGATCCGATGACGAGGTTTGACTCTAAAAATCATTGGCGATTTTGCCGTGTCACACGAAGGGTTCGTCTTAACACAAACCACGTGATCGGAAAGGGTTGGCATTTGCCCCCAAGTACATCACAAAACACAGGGGGCTAGTCCTTAGCCCCCACCGTCCAGCTCCTAAGGCTAAGTGAAAGCAATAAAACCGAATAGTCTGATTGCCTAGTTTTGCTCACGGGCTACCGCCTCCGGGTACCAAGACGTTGGCTAAGGGTAACGACGCGGAGACAAAACACCCCCCATGACATTCACCTGGGGGCTGAAGCCGATGACTGGTAGCTTTCAAAATAAATATACGACCGAATAGGAGTCAAAATTAAAATCATGACAATATAAAATAAGTCAGGCGGACGCATCATAAAGCATAAGGTACAATCGGTAAAAACTCAATACAGTCATTCAAACATTACATCTTTGGAACACTAGCCCTCTATCGCCCGTGCACCATTCATCACCTGCGCAAAGTATTGCTCAGGGCGGCGATGCTCTTTTCCCTTGGGCGGAGGACCAGTGGCCATGTCCATTGGATTAATTTTCTACCAATGCACCATGGTCTTCGCAAACGCAAGCCTCGCCCCCTCAAGGCACACTGAGCACTTCATGGCGTCAATCCGGAGATGCGCCTCCCGCAGCCTCTGCACAAGGCCGAAGTAGGTGTCTGGAATGGGCTCGGCAGGCCATAGACTGACACAGAGGTCCTTCACGGCCATCTCGGACATCCGATGCATCTCCATCAGCTGCTTCATTTGATCGCTGAGGAGGGGAGGACGCTCGGAATTCGGAAAATGTGACCAGAAGAGCCGCTGCGTGGAGTCCTCCTCGTAAGCGGCATAATGCTTGTTGGCGGCCACCACATTCTTCGGAAGCTCGGCGAAGACGCCTGCCGAGCGCCAGACCCATGTTAGCAGGGCGAACCTGTTGCCTCCGAACACACTCTGCAGTAAGTATTTCTTACCATTTGCAATTTGCCCGACCTGGCGGAGCTCTTCCTAGACACCTCGCACTTTAGTCCTCGCCTCCTGGAGCTCCTTCTCCGCCTTGGACAGCTGGGAGGATCGCTCTTCCAGTACCTTCTCAATGGCTTCAAGCTTCTTGATGGCATCCTGGAGCTCCACTTGCACCTCGGTTACTCGAGCCTCATGCTGCTCACCAGCAAGCTTGGCCTACTCGAGCTCGGCCACCGCCTTGTCAGCGACCATCTTCTTGGCAACCGCCTCGGCCTCGGCTTTCTTCAAAGCCTCTCTCAAGCCCTCAACTTCGGCGGTGACAGCTGCAAGATAATCACAATAAAAGATCAGCATACAGTCCGGATTGTCAATATCCGGCATCAAGCAATTGTACATCTTATCAAAGGGCTTACCTTGCGCCTCGTCAAGCCATTTGTTGACAAGGTCAAGCTCTTTATCGGAATGCCTGAGCTTCCGATCCATCTCCTCTAGTGCCGCAACATTAGCAGTTGCGGCCAGAGAAGACGCCTCTGACATTAAAAAAAATTCACACCATTTCAGATAATGGCCTGTAGAATGAGATCCTCCGCAAGTTTTCTTCGCAAACCTTGCAGAGTCTCGGGGGCTACTACAGATATGGCATACTTAAACTAAGGACTAAATCCAATTTATGAGGAAATAACATTACTTGACTTACCTCAAACCTGTTAGCAGGCCTTGAACAGCGTCGTTCAGTCCAGAATGAAGGGACCGAACACCCTGTATAACTGCACTCATAAGAGTGCGGTGCTCATCGACGATGGCAGAGTTGTTCACCAACTCTGCCAACGCGTCCGGCCAGCCCACCACCGCCCGAGTGGAGGTGTTTGGCGTGGGCGTCGGGCCCCCAGCACCTTCCCCATCGAAAGGAGGTATTGGCTCCCTTGGAGGCTTGGGAGCCGAATTCAGCAGGGGTTCGGATGATCCGGATCCCCTCCCCATGGTAGACAGGAGGGATGCATCCCCTGGTCTTCAATGACCGAGGCGTCGGCCTCGGCCATGGTGGCATCGACCTCCTCCCCTATGTTCGGAGGAGGAGGGGTCTTTTGTGACATCACCTCCCCAACTTCTTCGGGGATTAGAGGAGGTGCAGAACATGAGCCACTGTCCACTAGTTTGGCGGGCAGGGACGTCCCCGAAGAGGTCTCCTTTGTGGGGTGGCCACGCGGAGGGCTGCACCACCAAAATAATAATAATCAATATACGTTCTACCAGGGACTACTAAAAGGATAAAGCAATTGAAAATGTCGTAATATGTACCTGGCCGCTTGGGGCTTGACCCTAGGTTCCTTCTCCAGAACCTTTTCAGATGCATCGGAATCCTCGTCGGAGTCTGAGCTGTCGGACAGGACCAGCTTGGGCCAGCACTGTCTCTTTCGAGCCTGAGGAGGTTGAACCTCCTCAACGTCGCTGGCCGCCGCCCTCTTCTTAGAGTGCGAGGATGCGCTTTCCTCCTCGTCCTTGTCCCCCTCCTGTGCGGACTGGGCCGCAATGTCTCCGGACCTGCTGTCCAGATGGGCTCTGCGATGAAGGCCCTCTCGGGCCTCTGGCACCTTCGTCTTCTTGCCCTTCTTGTCGGACGCCTTGTAAGGCACCACGACCAACAACTTCTCTAGCTGCTCGAATCGGGGCCCTTCTGGCAGCGGCGCTGGGCCGCTGATCTTCTCGGCCTTGGCAAGCCAGCCCTGCAAAACCCACATAAAGAGGTTCAGATCAAATCGTGTGGTGCTAATATTCGGATTCATGATAAGACAAGTGTCGCTCACCTTCCTTGGAGGGTTCGCAGCGTTGATGCCGATGTCCTCCCCCTCGACTGGCCACTCCTTCTGTGGTTTGAAAAGCAGACTCCACACTTTCTTGTGGGTCGTGCCGAAGAGGTGTTGCACAGTGGCCGGATCTTCAGGATCATACTCCCACATTGGCTTGGCCCTCTCCTGGCAGGGGAGGAGTCGACGATGTAGCATGATCTGAATCACGTGACCAGCTTCGCGCCGGTCTCCATTACGCTGACGATGCACTTCTGCAGTGCCTTCAAGTCATCAGCGGACCCCCAGTCTGGGCTTTTGGTGATCCATGAGGCCAGCCTGGTAGGGGGTCCGGATCTGAATGCGGGAGCTGCCGTCCAGCCGGCTCCCCTTGGCTCGGTGATATAGAACCATTCCTTCTGCTACATTTTGATGGTGTAGACAAAGTGGCCTGTGATACGTCTCCAACATATCTATAATTTATGAAGTATTCATGCTGCTATATTATCATTCTTGGATGTTTTACAATCATTTTACAACAACTTTATATCATTTTTTGGGACTAACTTATTGACATAGTGCCCAGTGCCAGTTGCTGTTTTTTTTGCTTGTTTTTTACATCGCAGAAAATCAATACCAAACGAAGTCCAAATGCAGAGAAAATTTGTGGATTTTTTATGTACCAAAAGACATCCAATGGGCCAGAGCAGCACCTGGGGGGTGCCCCGAGGGGGGCACAACCCACCAGGGCGTGCTGGGCCCCCAAGCGCGCCCCGGTGGGTTGTGCCCACCTCGGTGGCCTCCCGCACCGCCTCTTCGCCCTATAAATTGCCAAATATTCCAAAAACCCTCACAGAGACCCTAGATCAGAAGTTCCGCCACCGCAAGGCCTCTATATCCATGAGATCCAATCTAGACCCCGTTCCGGCACCCTGCCGGAGGGGGAGATCATCACTGGTGGCCATCTTCATCATCTCGGCGGCCACCACGATGAGGAGGGAGTAGTCCACCCTCGGGGTTGAGGGTTTGTACCAGTAGCTATGTGTTTAATCTCTCTCTCTCGTGTTCTTGAGATGTCACGATCTTGATGTATCGCGGGCTTTGTTAATATAGTCGGATCATATGGTGTTTTCCCCTCTCTATCTTGTTGTGATGAATTGAGTTTTCCCTTTGAGATTTTGTTTTATCGGATTGAATACTTTTATGGATTTGAGAACACTTTATATATGTCTTGCATACGAATACCCGTGGTGACAATGGGGTACTATATTGATTCACTTGATATATGTTTTGGCACACAACTCGCGGATTCCCGAGGTGACATTGGGGTAATCTATGCATAGGGGTTGATGCATGTTCTTGTCTTTGTTTCTCTGGTAGAAATCTTGGGGAACTCTTTGAGGTTCTTTGTGTTGGATTGAGCATTACGAATCTGAATTTGCTTTGGTGTTATTTTAGTATGAACTCTTGGATAGATCGATCAGAAAGAATAGCTTTGAGTTGGTTTCGTACCCTACAAACAATTTATTCTTATGTTCTCCGCTAGATAGGAACTTTGGAGTAATTCTTCATTGCACGTTGAGGGATGGTTATATGATCCAATTATATTAGCATTGTTGAGAGATTGCACTAGCGAAAGTACGGACCCTAGGCCTTGTTTTCAAGCATTGCAATACCGTTTGTGCTCCGTTTTATCACTTGCTACCTTGCTGTTTTTATTTATTCAGATTATAAAAATATATTTCTACCATCCATATTACACTTTTATCACCATCTCTTCGCCGAATTAGTGCACCTATACAATTTGCCATTGTATTGGGTGTGTTGGGGACACAAGAGACTTTTTATTATTTGGTTGCAGGGTTGTTTGAGAGAGACCATCTTCATCCTACACCTCCCACGGATTGATAAACCTTAGGTCATCCATTTGAGGGAAATTTGCTATTGTCCTACAAAACTCTACGCTTGGAGGCCCAACACGAGTCTTCAAGAACAAGTTTTGTAGTAGACATCAAGCTCTTTTCTGGCGCCGTTGCCGGGGAGGTGAGTGCTTGAAGGTATATCTTTAGATCTTGCAATCGAATCTTTTAGATTCTTGTTTTATCACTAGTTTGGTTTATAAAAGAAAACTACAAAAAATGGAGATTGGGTTACCTCAAGTTGTTCTTTATCTTTATAATGTCTATCTTGAGAATAGGGATTCCGATAATTGTGCTCAATTGCTAGAAAAAGAATTCAACAAAATTTATGGCATAAAATTGTTGGATGATGGGCATGATTGCAATATTGCTAGTATGAATTCTTTGAATATCCATGATGTTAATGATGATTGCATTAGTCATGATAATGATGTCTCCTATAAGAATGTCAATTTTTGCGGAGTGAATTGGGAGTGCAAATGCACACCAAAAAGAGAAGATAGATTTTGTAAGAAGCATAAATATTTAGAAACAAAAAAGTTGCAAGAGAGGCTAGATGATTGTGCTGAAAGATTTAATATTTCTCGCCATCCTTGTGAACTTTGCAATGAACGTGGTCATTTAAATCTCCAATGCAAATTATTTCATGATCAAATCATGTCCAAAAATTGTGATAACTTGATTTCCCTTGAGCATCATAAAGAGCTTAGTCTTCTTTTGGGGTATGAAGAAATGAAACGTATAACTGAGGGTATTCCAAAATTTAATCTCAAGAGATTTCTTGATTTTGATCTAGAGGAAATTTATATGTTTTGTGCGGTAAATTGCATTGAGAATCCTTATATTGCCAACTATCTAAAGAGAAGAAAACAAATAGAATATGAAGAGAGTACTAATGAAAAGGAAAATATTTCCCAATACCCTCCTAGTGTTTATTATGATGAATCAGGTAACGAGGAGGAGCTTCCTATCCAATCAATCTCTTTAACAAGAAGCTCGAAAAAATTGATTAAACCCATACGTGAGGTGGTGAAGAAGAAAAGGAAAAGAAGGAGAAGTATAGGTAAAAAGGTAACTCTCCCAAGTAATATTGCTCCTATCACCATTGTGCCTCATGAAAGTGAATCAAATATGTTGATGGAGGATGATGATATTGAGTATGATTTTGTGATGCCTACTACTTGTTGTAATGATTATGATTGGGAAGATAATGATACTTCTTATAATCTTGGAAATCTTTTTGGTACCAACTTGGGATATTTTGATGATAGCAATTGTTATACCGTTGGTGCTATTCATACTATTAATGATGAGAGTGATTATGCTTATGATATGCCAAGTCACAAGCTTGGGGATGCTATGTTTGATGAGAATGACATGTTTGAGAATTTATTTGCTACAATTAATGTTTGTCCCAAGCTTGGGGATAATATGCTTAATAAAGATGATCTTTTTAGTCCCCCTATTTTGAATGATCAAATTTGCTATGATGATTGCATGCCTCCTATCTATGATGAGAACAAAGTTGCTACTTATGATGATTATTGTGATGATACTTATGTTATAAAAAGTAGTGATGATTATATTTATAAAACTTGTCATAGTTATGATTACCCTTTTCTTGAACATTACTCTTTTAATGTGGAAACAATTTATATTATTCGAGTTTCATATGATACTCCCACCATTGTGAATGAGAAGAAATTTTCTTATGTGGAGAGTAATAAAATTTCTATGCTTGTGGATCATGAAGAGAATACTTTATGTGATGGTTATATTGATGAATCTATTCAGGATGCTACTAAAAATTATTATGAGAGAGGAACTTATGATTCATGATGCTCTCTTTATGTTTCAATTCTTATCATTTATGCGAGCATCATTGAAATTATCATGCCTAGCTAAAAGGCATTAAAGAAAAGCGCTTGTTGGGAGACAACCCAACATTTACCCCAACTGTTTTTATGTGTTCACATGATTATGCTACTGTATTAATCATGTTTTATTGCTTTTGTTTCAATAAAGTGCCAAGTAAAGCCTTTGGGATAGTGTGGATGATAGTTGACTCGAATCTGTGCAAAAACAGAAACTTTTGCGCTCAGTCCAGGAATTTTGAAAATTCAACGTGATTTTTATCTGAATTTTTTACAGGTGATAGATATACAAATTCTCTACGTTTTCCTAAATTTTCAGAATTTTTGGAGTAGCAGAAGTATGGTTGGAGTACAGATTACTACAGACTGTTCTGTTTTTGACAGATTCTGTTTTCAATGCATAGTTTGCTTGTTTTCTAGTTTCTATGGCTTATATTGATCAATATAAATTGTGGAAATGATATGCTACATTAGGAATTGTGTGGAAACAATTACAAATCTTGTCTTTGACAGTACCAAAGTGAAATGGTTTGCTCTTTATCATACTAACCTCTCTCACGAAGTTCCGTTAAGTCTTGTGTGATTGAAGTTTTCAAGTTTTGGGTGAGATGTCGATATGAGGAGAATAAGGAGTGACAAGACCCTAAGCTTGGGGATGCCCAAGGCACCCCAAGGTAATATTCAAGGAATATCCAAGCAACTAAGCTTGGGGATGCCCCGGAAGGCATCCCCTCTTTTGTCTCCAACATTATCGGTGACCTCACTTGGAGCTACATTTTTTTCGTCACATGATATGTGTTTTGCTTGGAGCATCATTTTCTTGTTAGGATTTGCTTGATGTTATTTAGAATAATGTTTTGCATCTTTCTTTTCAATTAAAATATCAAGGATAGCCTTTACCATGCTCATTTTGCAAGTATATGAGTTGCTGTTTCAAAACAGAAAGTTTATCGATGTTGCAAAAATTCTCGAGAAAAGTCAGAATGTGATAAAATGTTGAAATTTTTTGCACAGTAAGCTCTGATAAATTTTCTACAGTGTGGTAAATTTTCATAATTTTTGGAGTTAAATCAGTATTGATACTCTTGCATTCTTTACATACTGTACTGTTTTGGCAGATTGCTGTTATGTTTGCATTCTTTCTGATCGATCTATTGGGCTATTCCTATAAGTGTCACAAACAGCCCTAGAGTTTGTACTAAAATAACACCTTAAGACACACATCAACCAAAACCCTAATGTAACCTAGATACTCCAATGTCACCACAAGTATCCGCGGGTTTGATTATACGATATGCATCACACAATCTCATATTCATCTATTCAAACCAACACAAAGAACTTCAAAGAGTGCCCCAAAGTTTCTACTGGAGAGTCAAGACAAAAACATGTGCCAACCCCTATGCATAAGTTCACAAGATCACATAACCTGCAAGTTGATCACCAAAACATACATCAAGTGGATCACGTGAATATCCCATTGTCACCACAGATAAGCGCATGCAAGACATACATCAAGTGTTCTCAAATCCTTAAAGACTCAATCCGATAAGATAACTTCAAAGGGAAAAATCAATCCATTACAGGAAGGTAGAGGGGAGAAACATCATAAGATCCAACTATAATAGCAAAGCTCGCGGTACATCAAGATCATGCCAAATCAAGAACACGAGAGAGAGATCAAACACATAGCTACTGGTACATACCCTCAGCCCCGAGGGTGAACTACTCCCTCCTCGTCATGGAGAGCGCCGGGATGATGAAGATGGCCACCGGTGATGATTTCCCCCTCCGGCAGGGTGCCGGAACAGGGTCCCGATTGGTTTTTGGTGGCTACAGAGGCTTGCGGCGGTGGAACTCCCGATCTAGGTTTATTTCCGGGGGTTTCTATATTTATAGGAATTTTTGGTGTCAAGAACAAGTCAGGGGGGTCCACGAGGAGCCCACAAGACTGGAGGGCGTGCCCAGAGGGGTAGGGCGCGCCCTCCACCCTTGTGGAGGCCTCGTGGCTCTTCTGGCCCAACTCGTTTGCTTCGGGGGCTTCTTCTAGTCCATAAAAAATCATCGTAAATTTTTAGCTCATTTGGACTCCGTTTGATATTCCTTTTCTACGAAACTCAAAAACAAGGAAAAAACAGAAACTGGCACTGGGCTCTAGATTAATAGGTTAGTCCCAAAAATCATATAAAATAGCTTATCAATGCATATAAAACATCCAAGATGGATAATATAATAGCATGGAACAATCAAAAATTATAGATACGTTGGAGATGTATCAGCCGCTACCGCTTGGAGGGCTGCAGCATGGAGGCGAGTGGCCTCCCCTGCTCTCTTATACTCGTCTGCCTCCTCTCTGGTTATGAAGTATCTTCGTTTTACCTGAAAGTCAAAGAAGGCAGGAGCGGGAAGCGGAATATAGAAGACGCGGTCCCTATCAAAGATTAGTCGGTACTGGAGGGGCTGTTTGCTCCTCTCAAGAAACTGGTATCGTACCATAGCATCAGAATCAAGGTAAGCAGGTGGTAACTCAATGTCATTTTCTCTTATAGGTACCCCAAGATAATTAGCTAACCGGGTGGCATAAATCCCACCAAAGAAATCTCCATCTTTAGCATTATTATGTAATCTCCTTGCAATAATAGCCCCCAAGTTATATCATTTATCACCCATTACCGCACTCTTGAGGACACTAAGATCTGATGCACAAAGGTGGCTATGATCATGTTTACCATTAATGCATCTACCTATAAAGAGAGCAAAATAATGTATGGCAGGAAAGTGAATGCTCCCTATAGTAGCTTGTGTTACATTTCTAGTTTCTCCCCTAGTGATGCTAGCAAGGAAATCAGTGCAATCAGCTTTAAGAGGTTCACTATGAATGCCCCATTGTGGGATTTTACATACTTCATTAAAATCTTCGAGGTCCATTCTAAATGATTTATCATAAAGATCAAATAAACATAATGTGTATTGCGCTTGGATGTAAACTCAAATCTCCGCACAAAGGAATCAGTGAGGTAATAGTATTGCCGGCACTTATCTGACATGAAGTCCTCAAGCCCAGCATTTTGTACATACTCATCGAACTCCTCCTTAAAACCTGCATGAGCCATAAACTGATCCGACAGCCATTCGCAAGGCTGTACTAGAGCTTCCCTCGGTGGTTCAAGGTCTGGCTCATGTATCGCGAGCCTTGGGGCTTTCTTCCTCGAGAAACCACCTTGGTATATTTTCCTAAACATTTTTCTTCCTCTGAAAAATTTCTGAAATTTTTAGTGACTCAAAATAAAAGTGAACAAAACTAATAGCAACTACTCCCACAAGTGTCTAGAGGTTATATCATGTAACAAAACTACTTTGGACCACATAAATTTGACATGCAAGCTCAAGAACAAGGTCACCACAGCAGCAAAAATTTGCAATATATAAAGCACTAGAACAAAAACTAATTGGACCAACGAAGGAGTCACATACCGAAGAACAATCCCCTGAAACAGTTTTGGAACTGGAGTTCCGAGCAAGGAGATCAAAAATGGCAGCAAAATGAGCAAGAACACGGGTTTGAGCAATGGTGGGATTTTTTCTGGAGGAAGACAGAGTGAATGGGTGCTGGAATAAGTGAGGGGGACCCACGTGGGACCCACAAGCCTGCTAGGCGCGCCCTGTGGGCTTGTGGCCCACTGGTGCACCCCATGAGGTGTGTCCAGTGCCAAAAATTCTTAAACATTATGGAAAAAATCCTACTAAATTTTCAGGGCATTTGGAGAACTTTTATTTTCTGGTCATTTTTTATTGCACGAATAATTCAGAAAACAGAAAAATAATAGTATTTTTGCTTTATTTAATCTAAATAACAGAAAGTAGAGAGTGGGTACAGAGAGTTGTGTTTACTAAATTCATCCATCTCATGCCCGTCAAAAGGAATCCATTAACAAGGTTGATCAAGTCTTATTAACAAACTTCTTCCGAATGACATGAAACCGGAGAATCTTCGTATAACACTAGGTTAGCTCAACGGGGATATGCATGTCCCCAATAATAAGAATATCATATTTCTTTTTGACAGTAGGAATAGGGAATTCAAAACCTTCAATAGTAATTGTTGAAAATTTTCCAATAGAATTGATACTATTCACTCGAGGTTGTTTCTTCGGAAAGTGTACCGTATGAACATTACCATTAACATGAAAAGTGACATTGCCCTTGTTCCAATCAATAACGGCCCCTGCAGTATTCAAAAAAGGTCTACCAAGGATGATCGACATACTCTCGTCCTCGGGTATATCAAGAATAACAAAGTCTATTAAGATAGTAACATTTGCAACTACGACAGGCACATCCTCACAAATACCGATGGGTATAGCAATTGATTTATCAGCCATTTGCAAAGAGATTTTAGTTGGTGTCAACTTATTCAATTCAAGTCTATGATATAAAGAGAAAGACGTAACACTAACACCGGCTCCCAAATCACATAAAGCAGTTTTAACATAGTTTCTTTTAATGGAGCATGGTATAGTTGGTATTCCTGGATCTCCTAGTTTCTTTGGTATTCCACCCTTAAATGTATAATTATCAAGCATGGTGGAAATTTCAGCTTCCGGTATCTTTCTTTTATTTGTAACAATATCTTTCATATACTTAGCATAAGGAGACATTTTCAGAATACCAGTCAAATGCATACGCAAAAAAGACAGGTCTAAGCATTTCAACAAAGCGCTCAAAGTCCTCATCATCCTTTTTCTTGGATGGTTTAGGAGGAAAGGGCATGGGTTTCTGAACCCATGGTTCTCTGTCTTTGCCATTTTTCCTAGCAATGAAGTCTCTCTTGTCATATCTTTTGTTTTTAGGTTGTGGGTTATCAAGATCAACAGCAGATTATATCTCCACATCATTATCATTACTAGGTTGAGCATCATCATGAACATCGTCATTAACATTATTACTAGGTTCATGTTCATCACCTGATTGTGTCTCAGCATCAGAAATAGAAATATCATTTGGGTTCTAAGGTGTGTCTATAACAGGTTCACTAGAAGCATGCAAGGTCCTATCATCATTCTTTTTATTTTTATTAGAATGACTAGGTGCATCAGTATTAATTCTCTAAGAATCTTGCTCAATTCTCTTAGGATGGCCCTCAGGATACAAAGGTTCCTGAGTCATTTTACCACCTCTAGTCATAACTCTAACAGCATGATCATTGTTTTTATTATTCATCTCATTCAGCAAATCATTTTGTGCCTTGAGAACTTGTTCTACTTGAGTTTTTTTACCATGGAAGTATGTTTACTAACAAACTTGAGGTCATTAACAGTTCTACACATATAGTCACTCAAGTGTTCAAGCATGTAAGCATTATGTTTCAATTGTCTACTAACATAAGCATTGAAGTTTTCTTGTTTAACAATAAAGTTGTCAAATTCATCCAAGCATTGACTAGCAGACTTATTATAAGGAATATCACCTTTGTCAAATGTATAGAGAGAATTTACCTCTACTACCTGTGTCCGGTTATCAAGACCATCTATTTCTTCAATAGGTGGTAAATTGTTAACATCTTCAGCTTTACTACCCTTTTCTTTCATAGATTTCTTTGCCTCTTGCATATCTTCAGGACTGAGAAATAGAATACCCCCCTTCTTCGGAGTTGGCTTAGGTGGTGATTCGGGAAGAGTCCAATCATTATCATTACTCAATATATTATTCAATAGTACTTCAGCTTGTTCAACATTTCGTTCCTTGAAAACACAACCAGCACAACCATATAGGTGGTCCCTAGAAGCATCGGTTAGTCCATTATAAAAGATATCAAGTATTTCATTTTTCTTAAGAGGATGATCGGGCAAAGCATTAAGTAATTGGAGAAGCCTCCCCCAAGCTTGTGGGAGACTCTCTTCTTTAGTTTGCACAAAGTTAAATATTTCCTGTAAAGCAGCTTGTTTCTTATGAGCAGGAAAATATTTTTCAGAGAAGTCATAAATCATATCCTGGGGACTACGCACACAACCAGGAGCAAGAGAATTAAACCATGTCTTAGCATCACCCTTTAATGAAAAAGGAAGCAACTTAAGAATATAATAGTAACAAATTTTTTCCTCATGAGCAAATAGGGTGGCTATATCATTCAGTTTAGTAAGATGTGCCACAACAGTTTCAGATTCATAACCATGGAAAGGATCGGATTCAACCAAAGTAATTAGCTTAGGATCGACAGAGAATTCATAATCCTTATCAGTAACAAAGATAGGTGAAGTAGCAAACTTAGGATCATATTGCATTCTAGCATTCAAAGATTTTTCTTTCCACTTGCATAGTAATTTCTTAAGGCCATCTCTATCCTTACAAGCAAGAAAGTCCCTTGCTACCTCTCCATCCATAACATAACCCTCAGGTATAATAGGCAATTCATATCTAGGAGAGCTAGGCCTAATGGGTGTTTCAAAGTTTTCAGTTTCAATAATTTCATCAGTGTCGGGGTACACAAACAGGGGTGTATGTTTCCCCCTAACTTGTGCACGGACAGGCACATCTCCGGCGCAGCAACAACAAGGCAAGCCCCACCAAATATCCAAGACAAGGCCAAGCAGAAGAAATAGCTCTTTGAGAAATCAAAGGGCGGATCGAGAAGACCAAGACTAGCCGAAGAAACAAGATATCACCAAGGGAAAAGCCTCCCTTGCCGGGCAGGCGAGCCTGGTTAGGTCGAGGCCACCCCAAGGGCAAGTCCCAAGACCTCCCCGGCAAGGGTTGTCGGGGCGCCGACGTCCTGCTTCCCCGCCAAGACTCCACCGCTCCACCTCACAGCAACGCGGTCACTTATCGGTGCGGTGTCGAGCCCCCAAGAGATTAAGTGGCTGTCATTTGGCATGTGGTAGCCATTTCTGAGGAAGGTCACCACTAAATGACACCCTTCCAGGGATGTGTCACGCAGACAGGCGAGAAGGTGGTTGAATGGCACGGCAGGGCTTGCCGGGCTGCTTCCACGACATGACACTAAGCGGTGCATTTAATGCACCTTGTTCTGTCTGCAGAGTTAGGTACGATAGCACTGTGGCTATCTAATCACTGGATAATGACTGTTTTGCCACTGTGGTAACCCCTTTACCTATAAAAGGAGGGCCGAGGCAACCTTAGAAAGGAATTGGACCCTTGTACTATGATACGCGCGTAGCTGCTCTCCCCGAGGCAACCTTGCCGGGCTTGGGCACTGCGCATTCGTCACGGTCCTCTACCCAATCCACCAAAGTAGGAGTAGGGTTTTACGCCTCGCGGCGGCCCGAACCAGGGTAAAAACCACCCGCGTCACCATTGCCATGCTGCTCTACGGCCTCCGCTCTTTGTGTAACGTGCCCTTCCCCCTTACCGAACCACGAAGGTGTCGATGGCCCTATAGGTGATCGTGTCGAACCATGGCATCTTTGGCCCGCCAGGTAGGGGGGCGCGTGCGCGAACCTGAGGTCGAGATCGGCGCATTAGATCTTCATCATCGTCGCCTCCATCGGCGGCATCATGATCCATGACACCCGACACAGCAGCACGGGAAGGGAGCGACGTCGCTCCTTCGTCCGTCCTGCCCAATTTCTGTCACCCGTCTCCGCCACGGCCGCAAGCGGCGGCAGAGATGGTGACGATGCAGTGACCCCAAGCGGCTCGGGCGGCGTGGCCACCATGCGGGCCCTGTTAGTGGAAAAGGGCGAAGGTGTAAGTTGCATGGTTTCCCCCTCCACCACTTTCACTTGTCAACGATTGAGCCACACTGGGTTTTTAGCATCGTCAACGTCGATAAGCCTGCGCGAAACTCGGTCCAGCATTTACACTGCTAAGGGAAAATCCTGAGTAGAACATCGGTGCAAATCCGTTGATTGACACCCCGGCAAGCATGCTCCAGCAAGGCCATCCGCGCTAGCGTGACCTTTGTGCCAACTGCCGTAAGATCGTTGAAAGTGTAAAGGGAAGGAGAGCGAAACCGGCCCTGCCTTGCGCCAAGTTTTATCGACCGCAAGAGATTTGCGGTCCCTAATATGTCTCCATCGTATCTAATTTTCCTAACGCTTTTCCTCCTGTTTTGGACTCTAATTTGCATGATTTGAATGAAACTAACCCGGACTGACGCTGTTTTCAGCAGAACTACCATGGTGTTGTTTTTGTGCAGAAATAAAAGTTCTCGGATTGGAACGAAACTTTGCGAGGATTTTTTATTCAATAAATAAGAATTTCTGGAGCCAAGAACCACCGGAGGGGGCCACCTGGGTGGGTACAACCCACCAGGGCACGCCCCCTCTCCAAGCGCGCCCAGGTGGGTTGTCCCCACCTGGTGGCCCCGCAGACTCCAACCCTGATGCTATAAAGTCATATTTTCAGAGAAAAAAATTAGGGAGAAAGAATTATCACGTTTCACGAGACGGAGCCGCTGCCACCTCCTGTTCTTCATCGGGACGCCAAATCTGGAGTCCATTTGTGGCTCCGGAGAGGGGGATCTTCGATCTTCGTCATCACCAACCCTTCTCCATCGCCAATTCCATGATGCTCCCCACCGGGAGTGAGTAATTCCTTCGTAGGCTCGCTGGTCGGTGAGGAGTTGGATGAGATTCATCATGTAATCGAGTTAGTTTTGTTAGGGCTTGATCCCTAGTATCCATTATGTTCTGAGATTGATGTTGCTATGACTTTGCCATGCTTAATGCTTGTCACTTTGGGCCCGGGTGCCATGACTTCAGATCTGAACCATTTATGTTATCACCATTATATCTATGTTCTAGATCCGATCTTGCAAGTTTTAGTCACCTACTACGTGTTATGATCCGGCAACCCCGGAGTGACAATAGTCGGGACACTTCCCGGTGATGACCGTAGTTTGAGGAGTTCATGTATTCACTATGTGTTAATGCTTTGTTCCGGTTCTCTATTAAAAGGAGGCCTTAATATCCCTAAGTTTCGAATAGGACCCCGCTGCCACGGGAGGGTAGGACAAAAGATGTCATGCAAGTTCTTTCCATAAGCACATATGACTATTTACGGAATACATGCCTACATTATATTTATGAACTGGAGCTAGTGCCGTATCGCCCTAGGTTATGACTGTTATATGATGAATATCATCCAACGAATTCACCGATCCAATGCCTACGAATTTCTCTCATATTGTTCTTGCTAAGTTACAACTGCTATTGTTACTGTTGCACTTGCTACAAAATCATTGCTATTACTGTTACCGTTACTATTGCTGTTGCTACTGCTATCAAAACTACCATACTACTTTGCTACTGATCACTTTGCTGCAGATAATTAATCTCCAGGTGTGGTTGAATTGAAAACTCAGCTGCTAATACTTGCAAATATTCTTTGGCTCCCCTTGTGTCGAATCAATAAATTTGGGTTGAATACTCTACCCTCAAAAACTGTTGTGATCCCCTATACTTGTGGGTTATCAAGACCTTTTTCTGGCACCGTTGCCGGGGAGCATAGCTATATTTGTTGAGTAACTTGGGATTATTATCAAATTATCACTATGAAGAATCTGAAGGATGCTAAGACTAAGATTTTTCCCTCTAAGACGAGGGGAGGTAAGGAACTGCCATCCAGCTCCGCTTTAGATTCACCTTCTATTATAAGTAGACTTGCAACACCTACACATGCTATCAATTCTGATATGTCGCAAGTTATTGATGATGCTACTTCTGCTATGAATGCTACTCATGATGATGCTAGTACCTTGCTTGATGATAATGTGCCACTAGGTGAATTTCTTGATGAACAACTTGCTAGAACTAAGGCTTTTGAGAATGCTGAAACTGATGAAATTGTTGAAACTGATGAAGAGCTTGAAACTAAAAATCTTGAAACACCTATTAGACCTAGTTCTCCTAGATATGAATTACCAAAGGTACCAGAAGGTTATGTTATGGATGAGGAGACAACTAGAGACATTCTTGCTTGTAAGGATAGAGATGATCTGGAAAAAATATTATGCAAGTATAAGGAAAAGACTTTGAATGCTAGAATGAGATGTGATCCTAAGTTTGCTACTTTTCCTATCTTTGTTGATGATAAGGATTATGAATTCTTTGTCGACCTAGAGTTAATTACTTTGGTTGAATCTAATCCTTTCCATGGTTATGAAACTGAAACTGTTGTGGCACATCTTACTAAGTTGAATGACATAGCCACCCTATTTGCTCATGATGAGAAAATTCGCTACTATTATATTCTCAAATTATTTCCATTCTCATTAAAGGGTGATGCTAAGGCTTGGTACAATACTCTTGCTCCTGGTTGTGTGTGTAGTCCCCAGGATATGATTTATTACTTCTCTGAAAAATATTTTCCTGCTCATAAGAAACAAGCTGCTTTACAGGAAACATTTAACTTTGTGCAAATTGAAGAAGAGAGTCCCCCACAAGCTTGGGGGAGGCTTCTCCAATTGCTTAATGCTTTGCCTAATCATCCTCTTAAGAAAAATGAAATACTTGATATCTTCTATAATGGACTAACCGATGCTTCTAGGGATTTCCTAGATAGTTGTGCTGGTTGTGTTTTCAGGGAGCGAACTGTTGAACAAGCTGAAGAATTATTGAATAACATATTGAAAAATTATGATGATTGGACTGTTCCCGAACCACCACTTAAACCTACTCCAAAAAAGAGGGGTATCTTATATCTCAGTCCTGAAGATATGCAAGAGGCAAAGAAATCTATGAAGGAAAAAGGTATTGAAGCAGAGGATGTTAAAAATTTACCACCTATCGAAGAAATACATGGGCTTGAAACACCACCACCACCTAAGGTGGTAGAGGTAAATTCTTTACTAAAGTTTGATGAAGGTGATATTCCTTATAATAAACATCCTAGTCAATGCCTTTATGAGTTTGATAATTACATTAGAAAGCAAGATCACTTCAATGCAAATGTTATGAAACAATTGAAATACAATTCTGATATGATTGCTCGCTTGAGTGACTTGTTATTTAGAATCTCAAATGATGTTAGAGGTGTAGGAAAGCATGCTTCTATGGTTCAAACTCAATTAGAACAAGTTGCTAAATCTCAAAGAGAGTTGCTTGATGAAATGAATAATAATATCAATGATCATGATGTTAGAGTAATGACTAGAGGAGGTAGAATGACTCAGGAACCCCCTTATCCTGAGGGACACCCAAAAAGAGTTGAACAAGACTCTCAAAGAGTTGAAACTGATGTACCTAGTCCTTCTAAAAAGAAAAAGAAGAAGAAAAATGATAGGACTTTGCATGCCTCTAGTGAACCTGAAGTTGAAAAACCTCCTGATAATGATAATGAAGTCTCTATCTCTGATGCTGAAACTCAATCTGGTAGTGAACACCCACCTTCTGAAAATGAAAAACACAATGATGAGGTTCATGAAGACACTCAAACAAATAATAAAGAACCAGATAATGATGTTGAGATAGAACCAGCAGCTGATATTGATAACCCACAAACCAAGAATAAAAGATATAATAAAGGAGACTTTGTTGCTAGAAAACATGGTAAGGAAAGAGAACCATGGGTTCAAAAACCTATGCCCTTTCCACCTAAGTCAACCAAAAAGAAAGATGATGAAGAATTTGAACGCTTTGCTGAAATGCTGATGCCAGTCTTTTTGCGTACTCGCTTGACTGATATCTTAAAAATGCCTCCTTATGCAAAGTACATGAAAGACATCATCACCAATAAGAGAAAAATACCAGAAGCTGAAATTTCCACCATGCTTGCTAATTATACTTTTAAGGATGGAGTACCTAAAAAACTTGGAGATCCGGGAATACCAACTATACCTTGCTACTTCAAAAGAAATTATGTGAAAAATACTTTATGTGATTTAGGAGCTGATGTTAGTGTTATGCCTTTCTCTTTATATAAAATACTTGATTTGAATAAACTCACACCTACTGAAATATCGTTGCAAATGGCTGATAAATCAACTGCCATACCTATCAGTATTTGTGAGGATGTGCCCGTTGTTGTTGCTAATGTTACTATCTTGACTGACTTTGTTATACTTGAGATGCCCTAGGATGACAACATGTCGATTATCCTCGGTAGACCCTTCTTGAATACTGCAGGGGCTATTATTGATTGCAATAAAAGCAAGGTCACTTTTCATATCAATGGTAATGAGCATACGGTGCACTTTCCGAAGAAACAATTCCAAGTGAATGGTATTAATGTGTCGGGGAACACAGACAGGGGTATATGTTTTCCCCTGACTGTGCACGGACGGCAAGCCAATAGGCTCGAAGACAAGATTACAAGAGCAAGATCATACCAAACAAGGAGGATCAATTCCTTTGAAGGATCCAAGTGCAAGTCAAGAAGGCCAAGGTGAGCCAGAGGAACAAGGCATCGCTAAGGGAAGGACCTACCTTGCCGGGCAGGTGAGCTTGGCAAGGTTGGGTTTTGCCCCGGAAGCAAGCTCCCAGATCGTCCCGGCAAGCCTGCCGGGGCTGGCGGAGGTAAGCCACTCCACCGCTCCACCTCACAAGCGATGCAAGTCAGTAATCAAAGCGGTGTCGAGCTCCAAGGTGACTAAGTGGCTGCTTTCTACCACATGGCAGCCACTTCCTACAGCAAACACCTCCATATGACACCCGTCCTGAGACGTGTCAAGCGAGCAGGCGCAAAGCTGGCAAAACAGCCCGGCAGGGCCTGCCGGGCGAGCTGTGATGTGACACTGAGCGGCGCATTTAATGCGCTCTGTCAGCCTGTAGAGTTAGATATGATAGCACTATTAGCTATCTAATCAGTACGCAAAGACTAATTTCCACTGTGGTGACCCCTTAATCTATAAAAGTAGGCCCATGGCAACCGTAGAAAGGGTTGGACCCTCGCATATCCATACACGCATAGCCACTCTCGCCCCCAGAGCGACCTTGCCGGGCGAGTGTGCTACGTTCACCACCATTATCCACGATGAATCCACCAAAGCAGGAGTAGGGTTTTACGCCTCACGGCGGCCCGAACCTGGGTAAGGACTGCCCGTGTGATCTCTGCCGTGCTGCGCGATGCTTCTCCGCTCTTTGTGCAACGTGCCCATCCCCCCGCCGAACCAAAAGGGGCTCATGGCCCCATAGGTGGCCGTGGTTTCCCACGACATCTTTGGCACGCCAGGTAGGGGGATCACTTGCGCAAACCTGAGGGCGTTGGCAGCGTGTCGTCTGCATTGTAGCCCCGCCGAAGCTTTTGGCGTTGGTGGTGCTCATGAAGATATGAAGACAGAGCGGGAGAGCGGGGCCGTCCCTGCACCTACTTTGTTCGTCATCTCGTCCCACCACGGTCGCGGCCGCGGTGAAGATCGGCGCTGACGGTGGAATGCTTCCCCCCAGGCGACCTAGGCGGCGCGACCACCGCTCGGGCGCTGTCCGGGGGGAAGGGGTAAGGCACGTGGGAACGAGGCTCCTCTTTCCATCTCTCTCCCTCTTCGGCGATTGAGCTGCTCTGACCCTGGCATCGTCAATATCGATGAGTACCGCGCGATACTAGGTTTAGCATTTACCCTGCTTAGGGAAATCCTGAGTAAAACGCTGGTACCAATCCATTGATCGATGCCCCGGCAAGTATGCTCCGACAAGGCCGTCCGCACTAGCGGGATTTTTGCGCCAGCCGCTGTCGGATTGTTTGAAAAGAGTGGAGGAGAGAAGGAGGGGCCGGGAAAGCCTGGCACCATATCTTGCCGCCCGCCAGGCACGCTTGACGTATGTTGGTCCCTGCCGGGAACCAGAGAGTTATTCGTTGGCCTCCGTCTTTTCAGGTATTGCGAGCACGCCAAATGCACGCAACTGGAAAGGATGGAGAGGAACAAGAACAAAAGCTAAGTCCAAATAATCATTTCCTTTTGATGAATCCTAGATTTTTGCATCCATTTATCCCTCGGTTTTAGTAAGTGTTCGTACTATGAAATCCTTCATGTGATGGAACCTTGGCTAGTTCTTTGTCTGCACCCTCATTCTGTCCTGAGCCTTGCTCACAGAACGAGCGGCTGCGTCGAGAGCTACCAAGGAAAAACTTGCCGGGACGCATCCACACCAAGATGAATGTTAAGGGCCGGACCCTTACGACAATCACGGCAATATGATACCGGCAAGCAACTAGAACATGCATAGGGACTAATCGTACGAACACGAGCATATAAGCTTAGAGGAATAAATGTGCGTTTAAGATTAAGCAGGGGACATCAGTTCCACGCAAACGTAAACAGTACGACATCGAAACACGAAGCATACATCATGTTTTGTTATAGGATAGCACGATGACAAGAATAGCTCGAGGTCAAGCCTGGCGAGTGCGAGAAGGCATTGGGACGTGAAAGGCCTTGGCGGCCAGAGGGGCAGCTTTCTCTTTGGCAGCTGGAACATCAGCACCCACCGGCAGCTCCTTAAATCCGTCGGCAAGGTCGAGGTCTGGATGACGACCGGCGATGTTGCTCAGGACCATGAGGAGGGCGTCGTGAGCAAGCTTCCGGGACTCGGTCATGAAGTGCTTGGCCCTCCCCTATTCATGCACCTTCAGCTTTTTGATCAGCTCATTGAAGATAACTCCCAGCTTGACACTAGGGACCTCCTGCCTGTTGATCGAGAAAGCTGGCCCGTCCATGCCCATTGCTATGGTCTGAGCAGCAAGGCGCATAGAAATGTCAACCATGCTCCCGATCCAGAGGTTCACCTGCTCGGATTGGTTCGTCAGCTTGTCCTCTGCATCCTTCCGGAGGCGCTGGGCGGTGTCTAGATCTTTGGATCCCTATTGCTGGCGGGCTCCGTTGGACTCTGCCGTGCTTTCCAAGGTGCCGATCCTGGCCTTCAGATCCGTGATGGCGCTGTTGGCGGTTTCAAGGCCTTGGGTCCTGGAGGAAAGCTGCGACTGCACATCGCTCAGAAGGACCTCTGCCTTTCGCGCTTCCTCCTAGAGAGCCTCCATCTCCTTGGTGCTCCTGGCAAGCTCCTCAGTCAGCTTAGTCACCTGTCAATCAAGGTCTGTCCTGGCAACGGATGCGGCAGCAAGATCATCAGTGAGTATCTTCAGTCGAACAGCAGAATCAGTTGTGAGGACGTCGAGGGCAGCTTTGTGCTTGTCCTACAAATCCTTGGTGCGTTGCTGCACGAGGGCTTCCAGGTCATCATCTTTGGCACGAAGGGTGGCTCCAAGCTTCTCCTCCCGGAGAGAAATCTCTTGCTCTCTGCCGTCCAGACGTGCCTTGCGATCCGCCAGGCGCACTTCATGGGCTATGACGTCTTCCCTCGTCATCAGGATCGCCTCCTGCTGCCTCATAAGTGACTGGAACTGCTTGCCGTGCCATTCGCGCAGCTCCAGGCACTTGTCCTTCAGCTTCTGGTCCACTTTGTTGGCGGACTCGCGTTTCTCTTTGAGTGCCTGCCACTTCTGGTCGTGTTGGACCTGCATTTCTTTGATGCCCGCCACCATAGACTCCAGGAAGGACAAATCCATTGCAACAACAATGAAATCGCCCGATTCTTCAAACCCTTGGTGCAGCGATGCCAGGATTCGCTGGAGCTCTTCATCAAGCTCCGCGTTCATCGATGCCGACGGGCTGGGGGCTCCAATCCCGGGCTGCACCAACACCAGCTGGCTTGAGGGGGATGGCGAGGTCCGCACCATGGGCCCAAAAAAGGGAAGGGGATCCATGGCTCGGAGGGGAATCTTCCCCTCGAGCACCACTCCCACCTCTGGGGCACTTTCAGAAGTATGTTCTGGCACCGCCAAAGGATCTTGAACACTCCCGGCAACGGAGCCCTATCCCTCCGCAGTTGCGATCTTGGCGGCCTCATCTGCGGTAGCTCTCCCTTAGCTGGCCACCTCTTCCAGCAGTTCTGGCTCTTTGGCCTGGAGGACTGCGGATGAAAGGACAAGCGAATGGCAAAAAAAAGGCAGAAGTTTTAGATTACCAGGATAAAGGGAGACGGGATACATAAGAGAAAGAAAGAGAAGAGTGGAAGTTAAGTACCCGGAGAAGCCTGCCGGGCAGGGGCCTCAGCTTCACCGGCAGGATCAGTTGCCGGGCCATGAACTCCACCCCCTGCCGCAGCATCCACGGCGATGCTCTGTGCGGGCTCATCCACAGAGGGTCTCGCCAGGGGTCCTTTGGCTGGGTCAGCAGGAGGAACGTACCCTCCCAGGGAGGGCTCATCCTGTGTCATCTTGCCGCCTCCTCCAGCTGGATGGGTGGGAAGTTCAGCTCCGTTGCCCCCAGCAGAAGGAACCAGCCCTCCACTTTCAGGCCGGGGGCTGGGCTGGGGGCTCGGTGCGGGATCCTTCGTATGGCTCCCCACCAAATCCAAGCTCTCCACAGTCTTCGGCGACCCAGCACGCCGGAGCCTCTTCGACCGATGGATGAGGGTCTCCGTTTCCTCCTCCTCCTCCTTGCCAACGATAGAAAAACAAAAGGTCAGCCAGCAAAGACAATCAAGTATACTAAAGTTATCACGGAGAGGGAAATCTTCCTTACTCCTCATCAATGAGCATGGAGCTCAAATCAAATTCCATGGGCGGCGGGGATGCTCTGCCTCTCTTCTGGGATGGAGGGGCGGAGCTTTCCGGAAGCCCCAAACCCTGCTGGAGCGCTAGGGGCTCTGATGAAGATGAGCTCTGCAAAGAGCTTGAGCTAGAATGAGAGCTGGAATCGCCCTCCACATCCACCGATTGCTTGGCGGGAGAAGCTTTGATCCCGGCAAGGCGAGGAGACTGGCGGCACACCACGTCTGGTTTGGTATTTCTAGTGGTGGTCTTCTTCACCTTCTTGGCGGCAGGCGTTGGATTTGGGACCGCCGTTCCCCGGTTAGCAGCACGCCTGTGGGGACGCTGATCCAAAATCGGCTCGGGGGCTTGAGGACCAGCCGCGAGCCACTCCACTTCGGGCTCCACTGCCTCAGCAGCCTCCTCCTCCTTTTGGAGCTCTGCTACCGCAGTAGCTAGAGCCTCAAGCCCAGAAAATCATCCCCGGCAACCTATTCCGTGGCCTGCACCTCGCTGCCACCATGAGAGGAACTCTCATCCTTAGCCTTTCCCTTCCCGACCTTTGCAGCCCTTGCCATTGCAGCAATTCGGGCAGCTTTGTCCTCCTCAATCCTCCTCTTGATAAACGCTGCCTCCACGGTGGAGGTGTGTTTGTACACGTTGGTCTCCACTCTGACAGCCCTCTCCGCCAGGGCGTTGGACCATTCAAGTTCTTCGTCGAGAGTGGGCAACCGCCAATCACTTGCCACCCCATGAGCATTGCAATCCGGCATCCACTTCAAGATCTGGTCCCGGGCCAAATTGACATTCAAAGGGATAACGGTTGCCGGGAGCTTGAACAGCTCGAAGCGGCCAAACAGCTGATCACACAACCAGGCATGGCCATAAACAGACAAGTTATTGGCCAAACCTGGAAGCAATCTCATCCTGTCTCCAGGATCACCATACAACCAGGCGGGTCTGTCCCTCTTCTGCAGTGGCGAGATGCGACGAAGGAGAAAATCTGCCCCCACGTGCTCAATGGTTAGTCTGGTAGCCTTCAGGTGAGTGATCCTATTTATTGCCGGGCGAAGCCTATCATTTGTGAAGCCGAATGCGCTCCATTCCTTGCTACACTCGACACACACTGTCCGTGCTTCGCAGAACTCTGGGGCTTCCACATCCTGAATCTAGCACCAGTCTCCTCTCCACTCATCCCACCTCTCGCGCTGCAGACCAGGGATATAATCCCAGGACTTCCTTGCACCCCGTGGCATCCAACTGATGTTCCCAGAGCAGTGAGTTTTGTTCTCCACCCGCGGGACAAAGTAATGCCTGAACAGATCAACATTGGGGGCGACCCCAACAAAATTCTCACACAAATGAGCAAAGATGGCCATGGTCGCCATTGCATTTGGCGTGAAGTCCAGGAGGTGGAACCCATAAATCGTCATCATCGCCTCAAAGAAATCAGAAAAAGGGGGGCAGAGGCCGCATATGAAATATGCGCAGAAGAATCGGTATGAATTTGGCGGATCTTCTTCCCCCTCCGCCAAAACATTGGGCGCACCATGCCCTTTCGGGACTTCCCTCCCCCACAGGTACCCGTACCTTGCCGTCCAGGTTCAACAGAAAGAAGACGACGTCTCCCCTCTGCTTCCTGTCCAGCTCCGCCGCCCTCTTGCTTCCCTCGGCGACCACCTCCTTCGCCACGGCCGTCTGCTTCCCTTTTGCTGCAGTTTTCTTCCCCATTCCCGTGGACGCCAGGGCGAATGGGGGAAGGAATCAGGTGGGGGAATGGCGGCGGGCGAGGGAGAGAAAGGAGGGGCAGTTGTTTGGCTTGTAGAGGAAGATGATGGAAGGGCAGGACATGCGACAAGTGAACCACGCCGTTCCACATTTTCCTATTTTAAGGGGAAAAGGCGTGGAGCGAGGACGCAATGCTCCAGAAGTTACCGTTTTACATTAACTGCAACAGTCCCATGACCCCACGACTCGCAGTAATTGCGCGAAGTGGATGTTGGATTGACTGGTCATCATGACGAACCATGATGCGAGTAGCCCTTTTTAGCCACGTGTCCGTGCACTGGTTTGAGGCCTAACCCAACGTGCCCGGCGACACGTATGGCTTAGGCCCGGGGGCTTATGTTGGGGAACACAGACAGGGGTATATGTTTTCCCCTGACTATGCACGGACGGCAAGCCAGCAGGCTCAAAGACAAGATTACAAGACCAAGATCATACCAAACAAGGAGGATCAATTCCTTTGAAGGATCCAAGTGCAAGTCAAGAAGGCCAAGGTGAGCCAGAGGAACAAGGCATCGCTAAGGGAAGGACCTACCTTGCCGGGCAGGCGAGCCTGGCAGGGTTGGGTTTTGCCCCGGAAGCAAGCTCCCAGATCGTCCCGGCAAGCCTGCCGGGGCTGGCGGAGGCAAGCCACTCCACCGCTCCACCTCACAAGCGACGCAAGTTAGTAATCAAAGCGGTGTCGAGCTCCAAGGTGACTAAGTGGCTGCTTTCTGCCACATGGCAGCCACTTCCTACAGCAAACACCTCCATATGACACCTGTCCTGAGACGTGTCAAGCAAGCAGGCGCAAAGCTGGCAAAACAGCCCCACAGGGCCTGCCGGGCGAGCAGTGATGTGACACTGAGCGGCGCATTTAATGCGCTCTGTCAGCCTGCAGAGTTAGATATGATAGCACTGTTAGCAATCTAATCAGTACACAAAGACTGATTTGCCACTGTGGTGACCCCTTAATCTATGAAAGGAGGCCCATGGCGACCGTAGAAAGGGTTGGACCCTCGCATATCCATACGCGTTTAGCCAATCTCACCCCCAGAGCGACCTTGCCGGGCGAGTGTGCTACGTTCACCACCATTATCCACCATCAATCCACCAAAGCAGGAGTAGGGTTTTACGCCTCACAGCGGCCCGAACCTAGGTAAAGACTACCCGTGTGATCTCTGTCGTGCTGCGCAACGCTTCTCCGCTCTTTGTGCAACGTGCCCATCCCCCCGCTGAACCAAAAGGGGCTCATGGCCCCATAGGTGGCCGTGGTTTCCCACGACATAATGTTATTGAAAAATCTCCGACAATCACTATTGGAAGTTTTCAACTACCCCTACCTACTGTTAAAAAGAAATATTAAATGCTTATTGTTTGGGACATTCACATCCCCATTGAGGTAACTTAGTGTTTTACAAAAGTTCTTCGGTTTCATGCTAATCGGAATTGGTTGTTAATAAGACTTGATCAACCTTATTAATGAATCATTTTTGATAGGTATGAAGTTGATGAATTTAGTGAGCACTACCTTCTGTCCCTACTTTTTGTTTTCTGTTTTTATTAGTTAAATAAAATAAAATGCCATGCCTTGTCTGTTTTCTGAGTTTTCCGTGCAATAAAAAATGACCCAAAAATAAAAGTTCTCAGAATGCTTTGAAAATTTAATACGATTTTTTTCTGATTATTTAAGATTTTTTGGTGCAAATAACATCAGAGGGGGGTGCACCAGGTGGGCACAACCCACCTGGGCGTGCCAGCACCCCCAGGCGCGCCCTGGTGGGTTGTGGTCCCCCTCACTTATCCCTTCACTCCATATCATCACCTACCTCCAGAAAGAAATCACCATTGCTCTCTCTCTCTCGTGTTCTTACTCTCAAACCCACAGATTTCGATCTCTTTGCTCGAAGCTCCGTTTCCGAAACTGTTTCTGGGGATTGTTGCTTGGTATGTGCCTCCTCCATTGGTCCAATTAGTTTTTGCTTTAGTGGTTTATATTTAGAATAATTAGTGACTCTTGGTGCTACTGTAGATGAGCTTGCATGTTGAATTCTTAGAGTTCTAAGTAGTTTGAATGCTTGATATGGCCTCTATGCATCCTTATGAGTAGTTGCTATCAATCTTGTAAAGTTTTGTTGATAAAAATTTGTGACCCAAAAATTTTCAGAAAATTGTACGCGAATATGATGAACCTCTTTGGAAGGAGTTCTTTGAGGCAGAGGTCCTCGGAGGCATCTTCTAGTAGCAGCTCTGTTTGCCGGTCTTATGTTGAACCAAGTGAAAATTCCATTCGAGATGCCGCCACTAAATCATGTTTATGGCCATGCAACGATTATATGGTGCGTGTGGGCATTAAAGAAGAATTTGAGCAATATGTTCACAATGCCGAGCTCGGTCCCTACATTGTAGATAAGTGCAACCAACACCTCAGCCTCACTGAATCATTTACCAAAGAATTTAAATTCCATCCTCATGAGTCCAGAGTATCATTTAAACTATATGACAATTCATTTACTATACCTCTAGAGACATTTTCTAATCACTGCAAAATTCCATTTTGGGGTTCATTAGATGAGCCACCAAGGTCGGAGTTTGAGATATTCTTGACTAGCCTATGCTATGGTGAGACTAGAGGAGTGACTCAAGGTAGAATAAAGAGCATTCATTTTCCCTCAATCCAATACTTTGCACTATTTAATGGAAAATGCATTGTAGGCAAAGAAGATTGTAGTACACTTTGTGCTCCAGACTTGAGCCTTATCCACACCGCTCTCACCAGTGATAAAAGTTATAACCTTGGAGCGATAGTGGCACGTAGATTGCAACACAACGCTGGTAGTGGATATTTTTATGGTGGGCTTTACGCCACGCGCTTAGCAAGAGAGCTAGGTGTTTCACCTTGGCCTTATGACCCCATCTTACCCACGCAATACCTTGACTTCGATGCTATGAAACGTCATAAGATCCTTAGTGGTGAACCCCATCATTTTATTTATAACCTGTTGTTTAATAAAAGTTTCGTTGTGGACACCTTTTTGCCTGCACCTGCTCTCTTTGATGTTCGTAGCAAGGGAAGATATTATGTTCTTGAGAGCGAGGCCCGAGCACATAACGCGGTAGTTGTGGCTGCACGACAGGCTGAGACATTTGCACCTAGAGCCTCCGTGAGCTATCACTCCGACCATTATGCAGGCTACTGATGGAGATTACCAAGTTAGGCCAAAAGCCTGAGCTTGGGGGAGTACGTATTTCCACCAACATTATATTCATGTTCACACATTTCATTCCAGTTGTCGGTGTCCACACTTTTTCATTGTATTATCCAGGCTAGATTTATTTTCTCGCCTTCTTCCTGTGTGTTTAAAAAAAACTTTGAGAAAATACAAAAATATTTCCTGCTTCTTTTTTTCTTCTTTCTAGTTTAAGTAGCTGTAGTTTTTTTAAAAAGAAAACCCAAAAAGATTTCCTTGTTCTTCTGTTGCTTGTTGGGAGCTCTCCTGTGTAAATAGTTTTTCTTGTTTTTGTTTTTCCTTTCTTAAATTTGCTTTCTTTCAGAAAACCAAAAACTCCAAAAATATTTCAGTGTGTTTCTCTGAATTCTTTTTTATTCAGTCATACCGAGGAGAAGACCACGATGAAAATGTTGAGTGGCTCTCATATGCATTGTTGTTGATCTAACAGAGAGCCCATATTACCTTGTTTTCTTCTTTTTAAATAAAATGTTTGCAGATTCCACCTTAGTCCACGGCACTCTTGCACCAATATTATTTTCATATCGTTCGGTCGTGTATGTGAAAGGCAATAATGACGATATTTGATGAACTGGCTGTGGCAGAGAGAAATGGGTATGAACTCAACTTGTTCTGTTTTTGTAAATATGTTTAACCTAGTATCCATGATTCAGCTCATTATGATCAAACATGTTTGCAATGACCCTTAGAGATTATAGTTTCTCATGTCATGCTTAAGTAGCTAGGAGTGGATAATGATTTATCTTGGATGTCAACATTGCGTTAAAATAATTGTGATGTGGTATGATGATATGGTATCCTCCTCTGAATGTTCGGGTGGCTTGACTTGGCACATGTTCATGCATGTAGTTGAATCAAAACCAACATAGCCTCTATGATATTTATGTTCATGGTGTTCATATCCTACTCATGCTAGTATCCAATGTTACTTATGCATAATGCATGTTCATGACCGTTTTCGCTCTCTAGCTGGCCGCTTCTCAACCTAATTGCTAGCCTTCGCCTATACTAAGTGGGAATTCTGCTTGTGCATCAAAACCCTGAAACCCAAGTTATTCCAGATGAGTCCACCATACCTACCTATATGCGGTATTACCCTGCCGTCCTAAGTAAATTTGCATGTGCCACCTCTAAAAAACTTCAAATAAATATCCTTTTTGTGTACCTGGATTGTTCATAGAGTGACAGGAGGTAGTCAGTATCTTCCATGTTAAGCGGGTTATTCTCATGATGAGTGTTTATTCACTCGTCCTTGCACGAGAGGGGCGGTAATAGGGATTCCCAGTCCCGAATTCAAGTTGCAAATAATTAAACAAAATTCCCCAGGAATGTTGTTGGTATGGACGGCACCCGTTGTTTCGGACAAGCCGTGGAGTGTGATTATTGGTGGAGGGGGAGTAAACCTTTACTTTTATCGCTTGGGAACCGCCACTAATGTGTTTAGCATGGAAGATACCGATAACTAATGGTCACGAAGTAAATAAGAATGGTGCATTTCTCAAAATTTCATTTACCTCTGTCTTAAAACTTGAGCTCTGGCACCTCTGCAAATCACTGCTTCCCTCTGCGAAGGGACTATCTATTTACTTTTATGTTGTGTCATCACCTTCTCAAATAAGTGCCAGAACCTGAGAGCACTATTGTCATCCTCATGCATTGTGTATAGCTAATGTTGGGTGCATCATGACTGGTTCTTTTCTACCATGAATTACAATGTTTAGTCGCTGCTTGAACTTTGGAGGTGCTCTACATTTATGTTTTGCGGTCTCAGAAAGGGCTAGCGAGATACCACTATTGTCATATTATATCATGGTTGCTTTGACAAAGTGTTGTTGTTTAAGATATCTTATTATTGCTCGCTAGTTGATTATGCCATTGATATGAGTTAATATAATTTTTAAGAGTTATTATCGACATGGTTAGTTATAAACTTTGCTGAAAACCTGGGTGCTACTTAAGCTTATTTATGTAAACAAGAGCAAAAGAGTTCGTAAAAGTTTTTCTTTTTCACTTTCAGTTTATCAACTGAATTGCTTGAGGACAAGCAAAGGTTTAAGCTTGGGGGAGTTGATACGTCTCCGTCGTATCTACTTTTCCTAACGCTTTTTCTCTTGTTTTGGACTCTAATTTGCATGATTTGAATGAAACTAACCCGGACTGACGCTGTTTTCAGCAGAACTACCATGGTGTTGTTTTTGTGCAGAAATAAAAGTTCTCAGATTGGAACAAAACTTTACGAGGATTTTTATTCAATAAATAAGAATTTCTGGAGCCAAGAACCACCGGAGGGGGGCACCTGGGTGGGCACAACCCACCAGGGCGTGCCCCCCCTCCAGGCGCGCCCAGGTGGGTTGTCCCCACCTGGTGGCCCCACAGACTCCAACCCTGATGCTATAAAGTCATATTTTCGGAGAAAAAAATCAGGGAGAAAGAATTATCACGTTTCACAAGACGGAGCCGCCGCCACCTCTTGTTCTTCATCGGGAGGCCAGATCTGGAGTCCGTTTGGGGCTCCGGAGAGGGGGATCTTCGATCTTGGTCATCACCAACCCTTCTCCATTGCCAATTCCATGATGCTCCCCATCGGGAGTGAGTAATTCCTTCGTAGGCTCGCTG